>CM064885.1:12664233-13914233 GCA_030347415.2 Decapterus maruadsi | reverse complement strand
TATATAATCCTCTTACAAATTTGCCTGTAAATCATCATGACATGTTTTCTATATTCAAATTTTTTTGGATATTGACTAGAATTTTAAAGGAAGTTTTGTATATGTGAAGTTTTGTGCAGCCCTTGGCTCCACAGTGTAGGGACGGATTTGCAAAAGAAGGTTAATCACACGAGCTGATGTGTTTTCATCTAACCTGGGGATTGGAATTAAAGTCTTACCTGAGGGGCCAGCGGGACCAGTTGGACCGGGGGGCCCCACGACAGTCTCAGGAGCAGCAAAACCTGTTTCCTCTGGGGGGGGCAGGGGAAGTTTAAACAGAAACAGGTTTACTTGACCCTTTGCACAAAACTTAATCAAAAATTTAATGACTGATTAGAAAAAAAAGACGTTCTAACTTGACTGAAGGTCATTGACATCTGTGTTACAACAAGTGGTGGATTTACATCTTATCATTTAGATCCTGTAATCTCATAAACTGTTTGCTAACTGTCTGCTCTTTCCCAAAACTATTTCATGACCATGTGCTTTAAATTTCCTTCTGGAGCCAAAGGAAATCAAACAGACGTGAAACTGTAGTTAAAATCAGACTGATTTCTATCAATGGTTTCATTGATCAACACTGTGCTCAGTTACAGACGTGACTCACAGGCTGCAACTTGTTAAAATTCCCCAAAATCTCCATCACTCTTTACAATCTAGCCATCACTGGCATCCTCTCAGTTTGACCCCAAATATTTAACATGAATAGATATCAGTGTTTTGCAGGTTTTCTCAGCCTCTGTTGGTATTTATTGAGAGGTGATGTGATGAAATACAGAGGGGCAGTATCACTGCAGTATCAATGCTGGAACAGGTATACACAACTTTAAAGAAGGAAAGTAGCAAAAAAGTAAAAGTGATACATTCAAAATTGTATTTAAATCGTATTATATGACATTCAGAAAACCTTTGCTGCTAGCGACGTTGGTGGTTGTTCAGTGAGTTGCAGTCAGCGCGCCATATTTGACTGAACATGACAAACCGACAGCATGTTGATGGATGAGGTAACTGATGAGTTACACTGTTATTACAGTTTGACTGTAAACTACATCTGAAACTATAAACTGTATTTATCCTGGTGTCATTTGGTGTTTTGATGAAGCTGGTGTGGAGCAACTGTCCAACATGTTGACCTAAAATCTCCCATTGGTGCTCAATTAGGGTTGGGATCTGGTGACTGTGGAGGCCACATAGCATGCGATTTACATCATTTTCATACTCATCAAACCATTCTCTCATCCTGTTTCTCTACTCATTTTTCAGCCTTTTCCTTTCATTTGTAATCCATCTCTAGGTCTGGCTCTGCAAGACAATCATTTGACCAACGTTACATTATGAAGTGAGATGTTGTGTTGACCCCAGCTTTCCCCTGACGTCAGTCATTCCTGTTTGACCAGACAGATTTCACTAGATAAAACTTTTTTGTGCTTATGAGTTTGTGTTGGAGACTGTGTTGTGCGGGGGGATTGTCTTTTATTGACATAAGCTGACTCAGTTTCTTCTATGTTGTCACTGGCGAGTGCTTCAGACTGTTGACACTGTAGAGAATGGAAAAGAAGTACGGATGGCAATAATCTGTCATCATTCATGCTGGAGATGGTAAGTGTGGGGCTAATTTACATTTAAGCTATAAAAATCATTCATACTTTATTAGATGATTTATATTTTGTATTAATAATCTAAATATTCAAAGTGTCTTGGAACTAAAGCTGCAAGAAATTCTGTGAAAATTAAATATTTTCCTTGTGTTGAATATGTGTTGAATATGTAAGACAACACAAATTAGTGCTGAAGTGTAGACCAAGCTGCACTACAACGTCAGATCTGCGCTGGGCATATTGCAGAACAAACATCTTAAATATGGCTGAATAGATTATCTTGAATAAAGTTTGATTAGTCATCACCACAATGAGCTACCAAATGCTCAGTGCAAACATGGATTTTCCTATGAAGCGGCTTGTTCACTCAAGATGTGTTTCAGATCCAAATATGAACAGTAATCCACTTCAGCTTGATTCAGAGATAGAGATGTACCAACAGACACAAATTCAGAGCAGGATCAAGAAGCAGGCCCCGGCCCCCATGTGCTGAAGATGTTTTATACATCATGGGTACATCTATAAAACGTTAATTTGGATCTCTGCAATGCCTTTAAATTTTCCGTTTGCAGTTACCTATACTGCCAACTGAACCTCAGGGGGGCACTACGTGTTCCTCGGCCCGACAGAAGAGTTAAGACATCAAGGGTCAGCAGCAGCCAGGTTGCAGAGTTTCACCAGCAGTCAGCAGGAGGATTAACTCTGCAGTGACAGTGATCGACAGGACCAGCTGCTCGATCTAAAAAGGGTCCCATTTTAATAGAGCAGTAAATGTTTGGACATGATCTGTCTTCACAGAAAACATGCATGAGGTGGAAGTCATGTCTTGTTCTCAGCATGTAGGATATTTTAAAGTATGCTTGTAAGTATAAATTCTGTTTGAAATCACCCCACACTTCCACTTCCTCTCCACTTTACCATATGCTCAGGGTCATTCTTCCCCTGTGTTGAGACAGCGCTGTTACATTATGGCTGCAGTCCACAGAAAAGGTCTAGAAGGAGCACATTTCCCTCTGGAACTAATTTTCTAATGTTACAGTCTCCTCGAGTCTGGCTGCCTCCCCAAGAAACTCCACATGAGTGGCAGACTATCTCCTCCCTCGTTCATAGCCAGCCCAGATTTTGGCTCTGGGCCGCGGCCTGTTCCCCAAAACGCAGACTGTTGTGCTGACAGCTAACAAATTAGGCCTGATTTACAGCCAGTTGGCCCCCCTCAGCTTACACGGTCCCACAGACCCAAATCTACATAGTTCCAGACCCGCAGACACAGTCCTGGGCTCAGAAAGGCAGACACAGCCAAGAAGCCTAATCGGAGCCAGCAGTCTTTGTGAGGTAATGATTACAGCATGGACTTCTACTGCCTCCCTGTGGTTAAAACAAGGTATTAAATGTGAGCGCAGTCCTTTGTAAATAGGCTTCTGTTTATATTTTCAATTTTTGAAAACATATATAAATGCTGAAAACCAGAGAGAATGAGAAATGATTTTCATGTTAAAATGAATTCCATGAGTTTCAAGCGCCTCGTTTACTGATCTCTGTAGAAAGAGGTGACCTGTATTAAATTGGATAATGTGAATTAAAAATGCTTGAGTACATATTTCTAATTGATTCGGCCCCTTAGCTAATCTTACTATTTATTCACTGCTATTTCGCTCCATTGACGGTGGTGGTGTTAAATTAGTTTGCAGTAAACAGTGGCTCGGCAGCAGAAAAACACACGGAAACAATTAAACTAAATCTAAGCCAGCTTTTCCTGGGAAAAGAAACAATGTTCTTTCCATTAGGAACTGAGGTCCATCGCTAAAAGCTGTAGATGCTTGTTCTCTTAAACACTCGGTAACAGCTACGCTGCGCTTCGTTCTCTGTGCTTCCACCTGTGCCCTTTTTACACCAGTTTTCACACACAGAAACCAAATTGGCTGCTGTTCATGCTCTGCCTGACAATGTGTTTGGACAGGATGGATGTGTGCATGAGATATGTAAGTGTTTGAAGGTGGTGAAAGTCATGACTCATTGTGGGATGAACTGTGAAAATGGACTTGTGGTTTAAACCGGTCTAATTAAACAATTCAAAACTGAATGCTTGAATGGTTTTAAGATTGTTTTTGGACCAGAATTCAACCATGTGGGTGAGATTGGTTTCTATTACTCTCTCATTTAAGTTCATCTGGGACAGTTTGGTACGGATTTAAGAGAGTGAAATTGTGGTGGAGCAGTCGGCTCACCTTGGTTATCGACTTGAAAGGCATCACCACGTGCCGGGATTGGAAAGTATCTCGACCCTGGGGGACCTGGTGGACCAGGAGGGCCGGGCAGACCGATTGCTCCAGATAAACCTGTTTCCCCTTTTGAGCCGGCACCAATCAAAACAACAAGATACAATGAATCAATCATGTTTAACACGCACTTGTCAATGAGTCATTTTCTCACAGTAACATGTGTCAGACCAAATCATCTATAAACAAGCAGATGAGACTTCAAGCTCTGCTTATGTTTTACCCGTGGGTCCAGGAGGGCCTCGTGGTCCGACAGAACCAGGAATTCCTGGAAGCCCAGCAGGCCCTGGAGGCCCTGGAGGCCCTACAGCTCCTGGTACTCCTAAGAGAGAAAGTCAAGGAAGTCAGAATTGAATGTAAAGTTCAAGAAATCATTCAGCTTCAAATGACTTAAAGGAGCAATTCACCAGAAAACTTAGTAAACACGCTGAAAAGACACAGTGAAACATACAATGTCATAGGCAGTTGTCTTGTCTGGGTTAAGACTTGGACATTTTAACAGAAAACCTGTGTAACAAACTGGAGGTATAGGATTGAGAATAAAGGGGCGTTCAAGATGGAGAGAGGTTTAATGAAAAATGAAAAAAAAAATAGGATTAGGGTTGAAAATACAGAAGCTTGCAGTTTTGGATGGTCAGTCTAATAGTCAGAACATCTGCGACTCTGCTGCTTTGATTTACTAATTTGCTAGAATTGCCCTTTAACCTCCTTGATACATTACAACTTCTCACTAAAATTCAGAAGAACATAAAACAAATCCTAATCTATTATCTATGTTCTTCCAGAAGCTAAATCAATGCCCTGAATTTCAAACCATAATTATTTCACGGTAATGAGTGTTTACTGGGCAGATGATTGTTTTATTGAATTAATAGCCTTCCTTCACAAATGAATAAAAAATAATCATTTCAAGTCTTTGGCTTTCCAGCTTTGAAAGACTCAATCTGAAACAGTGCATAGTCTGTTGATTCATTCAGACTGGGATGACAAAACCAGGACCTTGACACCCCCACTGCATATTTTAGAAAGTGCCTTTGTCTCAAGTGTCAGCACCTGGCGGCAGGTATGACGGCGGTCCAATGGGAGTGGGCTGAGGTGCGTCCACCTCGTTGTCCGAGCCCCGTGGTAAACTGCCGACGTCTGGCCGGGATGTCCGTCCCTCCTCTATCAGCCTGATCTGGAACAAGAGCAGATGTGTTGGTTATAAAGCCGTCGTCAGCATGTAAATCCTCACAAAGGCTTGAAGTGATTTTCTTTACCTTTGATTCAATTGTGTTTATTCTGCTGTTCATGTCAGTGAAGCTGGTGCAGTTCATACACTCTGTAAGAAATGAAGACAGACAACAATGTGTTTAATGTCCACACCACACCACAGCAGGAAGACATTATGTTGTTTCTCTTCTATCTGTCTTTCCCTGTACATCTGTATTTTGCTCTGCCTTTCTATTGTTGTTATGGTCTGCTCCGCCTCCGCTCTCCACCCTGCTTCACCTTCTCATCAGCCTCATCAGTGTCACCTGTTGTTCCCACAGCACCCACCAAGCCAGCATGAAGCAGTCCCAGTACACGCTCTCTCCCTGGGACCGATCCCCTGGTTTCAACTCGGCTTGCCTTTCACTACTTCTCCTCGTCTCTGCCTCCTGTGCTTGACCTTGTGTTTTGTCCGTTCCCTGGTTTCCCTACGCCTGTGTCTGTGTGTCGTTGGTGTCACCCGGAGAGAGTCCTGCATCGCCTGCCGTGAGAAACGCCTTCAACCCCGTTGAGTGCTCCTGGTCTGACCTCAGCTGCTGACTCTACACATCCCTGTCCGCCCACGACCTTCCGTCTGCCTGCTCCCTTTTGGTTTGTCTGGCCCTTGGCTCCACTCAGCTGTCATCAATACCCCACTGGTCCTCAATAAAGCGTTTAAACCTCTTCTGGTTGTCTGCATGTGGGTCCACTTCTGACTGAATCGTAACATTTAAATTCCTCTTTCTGTTTTTTCTTGTCACAGTCAGTAACATCTCTGTGTCTTTCACTGAGCAGGTTGAACCAAGACACACTCGTACCGCAATGCCCATCAAACAGACCCAAGATTTTATTAGGAACTCTTCCTTCAATTATGTCACTGAATAAATATAATTAGACTTCACATTAAATTATTTCTCCCTCTCCCTCCAGCTCTCCTCTCTCTGTCACACACAGCCAGACGCACACCTGGTAGTCCACTGACTCGGCGTGTTTTCTGTCTGTCTGCCCACTCACAGTGATGTCCTGTACACCCACACTCTCACCCTCCTCTCATAATATACCCAAACCATGCAGCACATGGAAAAACACGCTGACTCAAACACACACACACACACACACACATTGGCCAACTGGGGGCAGTGAAAACAACACATGAACATATTGTCAGCTTAAGTTTATGTGGCGAATTTGTTGCCTGCCAAGACATCGCCATACAAAGTGATATTATCCATCCATTAAGGTTGTTGCCAACTGGTGAAAGTGAGACCAATATTCACCCTCCCTTTGGCTCTGTTTTTGGTCTATTTGAAAAGACTGATGGAAATGAACCAAAAAAAGTTACCATTAAAAAAAAAGAGCTAAAAGAAGCTTAACACTGAGAGGTATTTACACAAGTGAAATATTGAATAATGTTGAGATATTTTTGCTTATTTTTTCAGTTTTCTCTATTCACTTTTGCTTTCAGCACCTGCAACATTTTGTGTCTTCGTGAAATTCTTGTTTGGCAGTCTGTTTTGAACATTTGGTCACCTCTCGCTCAAAAATTGCACCATTCCACCTACCACGAAACCACACATACCACGCTGCAGTCTGCAGCATTTTTGGATCCTTAACATGAACCGTAAGCCAAAATCCAAAACATAGTTTCACAATAAAGAAAACCCTGCATTTGTTCTAAATCTGAGCCTTCCTCTGGTCTATGGCTCATATGAAGTGTGGAATGTCAGCTGTCCATCCCACAGATGGGACCCACCCACATTGTGGTCATAGCGGGGATACCTAGAATAAGGAACAACTGGTGCTCATAAATAACCAACGCAAACAACAAAAATGACCCAAACAGCTCTGGTCTGCTTAAATCGTCGTCTCTGACCGCGACGCAGAGAGTACTAACGGGAGCCGCTGAGGTTTCTGTCTGACTGAAATAGGGCAGGGTGAATATCTGCACCACGTCTGCATCTATAATCATCTCCATCCAGTCCAGTGGTGTATCAGACTGCGTGGGTGTGGTCTCCGACTGGCTTGTTTTAACATCTTGAATCTCGTCTTGGAGCGCGGCCTCAAACGGAAACAACAATCAACAGCTCAACCCAAAGCACATTCCTCCAGATTCAATCAAGCCAAATACTGAGGGCCCGCTCAGCCTCGGAGACCACAATGACCCCACGTGAGCTGCTTGTTGTGACTGACTGCACTGAGCACATCAAAACTGTACACAGCACAGCGGCACAACAGCAAGACTGTGGACAATCATGGGCTGGGCAATGTGAGAGGGCTGATGAGTGGATATGCCTTTATCTAGTCTGCAATTACTCATCATCATCATCCCAGAGGAAGTCTCCACCCTCTGACACACGTTTCTGTTATATACAGTACATCAATCTGCAATGTCTTCCAAGAGTTATCTTGTAATTATGTGTTTAGTGTTAGTTTATTTTTTCAGCCATATTAGTGGTGTGACTCAGTCGACAGCAATGTCAGTTTGTCTGTCGCTCTGTGCAGCACTTTGACACAGATGGAAAGATCCCAACAACTACTGGAAGTGATTCCTTTGGTGATTCTTGAACATTTTGAGTGAAAAGTCTTAACAACTGCATGGATTATCCTGAAATTTGCTATGGACATTCACATTCCCATCAGGAAGAACTGTAGTATCCTAACTTTGTAGATCCCTTGACTTTACATCTAACACTAGTCGTCACGCCAGAAGTTCACAACAGTAAAATGAACGTAGTTGGGCCTTGTGTTTAGTGCCAATCAGACAATGTTTCCATGCTACCAGACTAAATTGAGAGGGTTGGTAATCATTAAAGCAGATATCAGCGATCCGGTCGTTTTGGCTAATGCTGCGTTCCAGGAAGGCGTTTGAAACCGTAAGTTACGGCTTCAAGTCACAACTACGGCTTTGTAGCGTTCCAGGTAACCCGTAACTCGTGTTTTTACCGTCCTGTTGCCTGTGAAAGTCACTATAACGGCCTCTCGTAACTTCCGACCTGTGAACTCGTACCAGATCGAACCGGTATGACTTCATAGGTCGGAAAAATACAAGTTACGAGTTTCCTTGAACGCACCATGAGTTAGCAGCCCCCACCCTCGTCATGCATCTATTGGTCCTCGTGCTACGTCACCACATTCACGTCCATCCCTTGGCTGCACACACAGCCCTTCATGCCGTTCTCTCTCCTCATTGGATAACACTTGTATCCCACAAGGAAAATTTTCTCCTGGTTTACAGCAGAGCAGAGTGACGGAGAGACTCGTGTTTCGGCTGAAACACTCCATGTAAGTGATTGCTGACGGAAAATAGGACTATTTAGGACTTAACAAAAACATTCTGGTGATATCTGCTTTAAACTTTTCAAACTTCAGTGTGTTAGCTCAGTCATTTTGACAAAGTAAATACTAACGTTAGCATTCGCTCAAAGCATCTAGTGTAGCTGTAGACTTATAGTTAAGTGTCTGAAGTCAGTCCCTGTTTACTACATAGTGTCCACTGTCCACCATGCCCCCCCCCCCAAAAAAAGTGCAATGGAACGAAACACAACTTTCTTACGATGCAAAGCTCTCCTACATTTGACAAGTGCAAAAATGACCATTGTTCAAATCTACAGCTTGTGTGTGATGAACCAAAGTAATGATTATTAGAAAGTGTTGGAAATCACAACTTACTGCTTCCTATTTCCCATTGAATGTCAATTATACACAAGAAGTAGCCTAATGAATGAATGAAAAAGAGACTATTTTGGGCAGCAGCCTTACTTTGTTTATAGCCTACCCTCTTTCTATCAACATTTCAGCCAGCTTCAGGGAACTGATTATGTGGTGCGTTTACTCAAGATGCCTTTTGGTTCCTTTACTGTGAGGCCAGATGAAAGAGATATAAGCCTCCTCGCCTGATGATGGATTTCTGTTTCTCGGGCCTGAGAGGGGATTTGTTTAGCTCCATCCTTCACTGCTAATGAGCTAACTTGTCCAACCTTTATCTCTTGTACAAAGGAAGCCAGAAATACGCGGCTGTATCTTATTATGTCATAAACACACACCACAGGACGACACTAGAGTTAGGCCGCTCCACCATGAATGTAAAGCAGAGCAAAACAACTTGGGTATTTTTCTGTAGGTGGTGGGAGGGATTTCCGTGTCTGCAGTTGGAATTTAATTATGTTGGGTTAGAAAACCAAACTTCCGCCTCGCTCGGGATGATGTTTAGAGCGGGACCGCAGTCATAGAATCTGTTTGGATCCATAATTACACCATGGCAACACGAGACGGGGTTATTTTTCTTGGATTGTTCTCAGCTCATGGGAAAGAGTCAGAATCATGTTGTCTTTAGGGGGAAGCCAAATAAACAGAAAGAATAGCAAACTTTTTCTGCTCTGAAGAGAATGATTTATATGTTTGAGAAGACAGTTCAAATATTCAGATATTAAAACTTTCCTGATCTTCGTGAGAGGTTGTAAAAATTATGCCAAGATACATATTTCATCTGTTACAGTGATTGTTTTTTCACTTGCAGAAGAGACAAGACAAGTGAAAGAAACTGTAGATGATTCAAAACGATCACAGACACAGAATAATTCAATACAAAATGCAATTAATGAATGCATGCATAATGCACCATATAAATAAATGACATGTCTATAAATAAAATGTTACAGACGCAAGGCACACTTTAGTCTTATGTGATAAGCTGAACTGCTAAATTTGACAATTGAAAGTGAGAGATGAGTAGACTTGGATTGGCTCAGATCAAACTCCCCCCAGGCAACGGACAGAGTGTAAATACGATTAGAAACTCTTGGATGATGAATCTTCATTTAAACATCAGGAGTCAAACAAATGAGCATACTTCATCTCAGCAAACCAAGCAGCGAACTAATGAGTCATCGCTGCCATCACTGTGTGATCCACAGCACAAGACAGCACAGGACACTTTGGCAAGAGTTGAAGTCAGTCTGCGGGCATCGCCTGTTGAGACAGCTACATTTCCTACATCAGACCTGGACATAGATCAAAGACATCATTTACTTTCTTTCAGATTTGCACGTGCGCACATGCACACACACACAAACACACACACAGACAACTTCAACCGCAAAACAAACCATGACGCACACAGCTGGGGACAGTAATTTTCACTGCCACTAAATACTTGCTCTGTCTGTATGTGTGAGGAGGACGGAGGAAGGATGATGTATTGAAACATCTTCTTGGACATTCTCAAGAGTCACTGTCACATGTCCAAGATACACAGACAAATGTGTGCCCAGTCTCTCCTTCTGTGAATGTGTGTGTTGTGTGTGTGTGTGTGCAGACCACAGACAGGCCTTTAAGAGCTGGCTGCATCCCAGGAGCCTGTTGTGTGTCGGCCCCAGCCAGCAAGTGGTCAGCTATGGCTTCTGGCATGAAGAACAGCTGGCACAGAACACATACACACACACACACACACACTGTCACAAGCTCTCTCACTCTCTAAATCACACACCCACTTCGACAGCGGTGGCTGGTGGAGGACGGTGTGTGTAGTGGCAGTCCACAGTGGGACCATTTAGCATTTCTCCTCATGATGCCAGCTGATAGATCACGCACCACTCCTATAAATCTAACGCTGCACAAGCAACACAAATACTTGTAAATCAATACAATTTGCCATTGCATTTTACACACGATGCCATTATTTCATGCAAAATTAGATTTGATCAACGACTCAGTAATGGATTTCAAAACCACAACGAGGCACAGCTATTAATCTGACGGTCCTCCTCACAAAACACTGCTACTCATCAGGCGTAGTTGTGAAACAACGACAGACTGAATCTCTTCCAATCTGAGAAATCACATAATTTCTCCGTCATTCCCTCATTCCACCAGAATGCATCCACTCGTGTCATCAGGCTGCAAGGCCAAGACAACACACTACTGCTCTGGTGCTGCGATGTTAGCAACGCATCAGTCACAGTGAGAGATGGATGTTCCCGCTGGCGCACAGACATACAGTCATCGTCATGCTATGAGATGATGTGTGTGAATCTGGTGCGGAGAGACGATCGCGCCGTGATCGGCTGAAATAAGGGCGACATTTTTGAGGTTTACATGGTTTCACAGTGGCGGCTGATGAAATGGAGAGAATGACAAGGGTGGAGACGGCGAGGGAGGAAAAAAGACAGGGAGAATATCCCCGCTGACAAGTCATATCAGAAATACAGTCATCTAATGATAAGATGAGAGGAAATGAACTTCCAGAAAACTAGAGGTCTCATGCTCACTCGTTTTCAAAGGTGGGATTGTGTCTAAAAGATTTACTTTCCTACGATGTTTGACGCAAGTTGGCGTGTACATGTTTAGTTTCAGGGCTTCAGGGACAGCGATGCTGTTCTGCTTGTTGTTGGTTGCTAGACAAAGGGAGAGAAAAACCTCTGACAACTGTTGGATGGACTGTTGTGAAATATGGTACAAATATTCATGGCCCCCAGAGGATGAATCCATAATGAGTTTTTATCTGGCACCTCCAGGAGTTAGTGATTTTTGGGGGGTTTGGAGTGAAATGGCTCAATTACCATTGGATGGATTTCCATGAAACTTGATACAGCCTGTACGCTTCTTCAGCAGTGCTCGTCCTTGGGTTGGGTAGCCTTGAAAACTTTCTTCCCACGCAACTTTCCGGCGTTGGATTAGCCGGGGCTTTGTCTGACCAGTGCTGTAGGTTATTGAAACTGACAACCTTTGCGCCGTTGATTGTCCATTTGCGCAGGGGGAGCCAGGGTTTGAGCCTCTCTCGCTAGCTCCCGTTACTACAACTACTTGAGAGACATGAGAGTGACAAGTCCAACACTGACTGTCATTTATGTGCTATTGATCAATGTCACCGCTCCTCCCTCACTCCTTGGCAGCTGGACTTTCAGTCGTCAAGTGCGTTGTTTGGGAACAACTATTTCTGACTCCTAATGTGGTCGGACAACACGCTGCACACACTAGTTCTGTTTGAACACGGCCTGACCCCAGCTCTTGTTATGTGTTTGGCTCTGACAACCCTGCACCAGTGCAAAGCCACAACTACAGAGGATCATTTGTTTCTAACAAAAACAACCACAGAACAACTTCATAAGTATGGAAACATCTGGATCTCTGTGACCTCTGGAACTTTTCTAGGAACCTTTTTTAGGAACTTAACCTGCTTAACTCTGCATACAACAAAGAGATGTGTGTAGTCGCCGTGGGACAAATAGAGGGATGTCACTGAGAAGCAATGATAAGGTGGTGAAAGAAATGAAAAACCACAGAGGGAGCAGGAACAGAGCATCATCCATCATCAGGCCGACCAGACTATGACCAGGAACAGCTGAGGTATATCCCACGGTTCCCAGCAGGTCAGAGGTGACTGTCTGACCTATATTTGAGCACAATCAGGGATATAACAGAGACATCAGTCATATCCTCATGTCGCCCAAAGGTTTTGGTCTAGAGAAGCACATGTGGGATATGGTTCTGTTTTATCACTTCACTCCAAGGAGAAGAGAGCAGGAGATCTAAAGGACATAGGAAGTAAGATTAGTAGAAAGCGATGAGGAATATAGAAGATAAAGAGGCTAGAAAAAGCAAGGGCAAAAGAGCTAAGGCCACCATGGGGGATGAGAGCAGATGCTAAGATGGAAAAACGGAGGAATTTGAAGGTATTTCTGAATGATAAAGCTGGCGTTCAAGATAATCCCTCCAACAATGAAGTCTGAATGTACTTCCCTCACTTCCATCTCATCCAGCTGCTGAGGGGAAACAGTGAGCGGCCTCATAGCTGTAGCATTAACAAATTAACACATCTGACACCCAAAGCTTTCAGCCACCTCTTCACTTCTTTAATGAAATTCATCATTACCTCCACCCAAAAAAACACCACGTGCTGGCGCGCTCTGCACAAAACTTTGTTAAGCTTCTTTTTCTGTGCTCTTGCGTGACTTTTAAGTTACTGCTGTCATCAGGGGAGGTCCTGGCACTGATTCTTTTGAGATTACACTCCCCCTCCCCATGCTTAGATACTACCCATAATGCCTGCTGTTGATGTGATCATGTGTGCAGATAGGTGCTGGGGTGCTGCTGTGTCGGAGTGGGGAGCAGAAGGGGGGCGGGGGCCGACAGCGGGGAAATTACGAACACATTTCTCTCAAATGTGTTCCATGCCGTCATGTGTTAGCACAACTCTGCTGAAAGCAAAATGTAAATCCTGAGATGCACTGTACTACACGGCCAGCACAAACCAGACCTGTCAAAAGTATTGACTGCTCATGGGTGTCAACAACACGTATTCAAGAAAACACCCATTTTCCTTTCACAAACACAGGAACATTCAGGCTCTGTGACCTGCTCGACCTTGCAGCTTGGCTACATGCTGCAGGGTTTTTCAGTGTTATCAGGTTAAAGGGAGTTACACACAAACACGAGGAACACACTATGAAATGTAAAAGCCAAAAGTAGCTGAGAAATCACTTGCTGGCTGAATGAAACTTCAGCATTTCTTCGGATTTCTGCACTTTGTCAAACACCTTAAAATCTGCAACTGATAACTGCTGCAACATCCATCCCTCCATAAATCGGTTATAGTACCACATGTAGCCTACCACATAGCTATAGATTCCAGCTGACATGGGTGGAGTACACCATAGGGAGGTCGTCTGTGTATCACACGGCAGAAAAGCAACAAATCCTCACAGTTCAGAGGCTGGAGGAAAACATTTCACTTGTTTTTCTCTCAGTTAACCGATAAGTGATTGACGTTTCTGCTGAAAACATTTCAATATAGCACTGAAGCATCGGCTTAGTTGGATTTTCAGCATGGAAGAAATTTGAATGCTAAACACTGACTACAGACAACGTGATAATGAATGCAGTGTGCAGATTTGGCCTCTGTGTTTTGTGTATTCGCCTTGTCGGCTGATGCCAGAACACTATTTATACTACAGAGAAACAAAAGAGTGTTTTTTTATGCTCCAAGTCACCTTCATAAATGGCTTTTTGATGTATCTCTATGAGAGGAAACAATGGTAACATAAGAATAAGACATTAGTGTCAGGCAGAAAATGATTCAGAGTTTAGAAGATGAAAGCGACAAGAACATGAGCGGAGGTGGGAGGAACTCCTCAGCTTACACAGGCCCAACTCGGCTCTCTTCGTGTGCCCTAGCCTCTACATCTCTGAGGGCCTCAGGGGCCTCTGAAGTGGAGCCAGAGCCCCGTCAAAACTAAAACCAGAGGTGATGTCATCTTCATTGGTTAAGGCTGTCCTCGCTCGTTCTGATAAAACAGCTGGCTCGGAGCCCCGCTGCAGCAGATCTCTGCTACACAGAGCTGCATGTACGCAGTTGGCCGGAGGACAGAGTTCTGTATCTGACCAAAATTATCCACACTTAAAGGGGAAAAATACTTATATGCTATCTTGCCGGGGGTTAGATTAGAAGATTGATGCCGTTCTCACGTCTCTGTGTTGTGCCAAATATAAAGCATGGAGTCAAGCGGTAGTTAGCTTAGCATAAGGGCTTAGAAACAGGGGGAAACAACTAGCCTTGACTTTATCCAAACAAACAACAATCAGTGCTGAAACCCATCTGAAAACTTGCCAAGTTATATGTTTGTGTGTGTGTAGTATTTCTTTGCCAACTGCAGTGATTTATGAGGTTTCTGTGCTAAGCTAAGCTAACTGGCTATAATTTCATATGTAAGAAACAGAAAGGAGAGTGGTATTGAAATCTCACAACATATCAAATTAATCCATTAATAATGATATCTGTTAGTGCTATAGTAAATCTTATAGGCTACTCAATGATCCTTACAATATCCCTTTCCTACAGCACTCATAAGATTTGCAGAGGTTCATAAAAGTGATGCATGACTTGTTTTCACAACTTTCATCCCCAGAGACAAAAGAAAGTTAAAATCAAACAGAAACATATGTGCGAGTGACATGTCACAAAAAAACAGACAGGCAATAAAGGTCTTTAAGGCACTTTGGACAAAGGTTTTGTTCAAATAAAAAGTTTAAAGTCTTAAACGCTCTCTTGTGAAGATCAACCACATTTCCCATTTATTTATTGTAGACTTCATATGATTCTGTATCTGACTGATGGAGGTTAACTGGAGGAGAAGCAGTGATTCAGAGCTGTGGTCTGAGGTCTAGCGTGGTCATGTATGTTCCAAGGACCTGGTGGAGAAGTGTCATGCTCATTAATTTCAGTGGGGCCACTTTCCCACAGAACCGGCTCTCTGCTCCGCTGCTGTCTGGGCAGCTTGTAGCAGCTGGAGTCCTGTGGGACAGAAACACTCCTCATTACGCTTCGCTTTCCTCCTCTCGTCTCTTTTCCTCTTAAATATTGCTCCACAGCTGCCTCCGCCTCGCCAGTTCTAACACCTTATTGTTTTATGTGCGCTATTCCTAACTTTCTCCCATCAGTGTCCTCTCTCTTTCTGTTGCTCCGACACACTGACCCCTGCCAGCTCTGTGAAGCCGACTGTCTCTGACATCAGCCTCTGACTTTGAGGTCTCCGAGCCTCTGTCTATCCATATGGAGGTGATTTCCCTCCCCTGCTCTATAGCCATTATAAAGTGCAAATACATTTCAGCAAAAGTTAAATAAACAGCCAGATTACTTCTTCACACTCCTGCAACCACTTTGGTCTCAAGTGAACCATAATCTCGGGCTTTACAGACTCAGCGGATATAGCTATGTGTTAATCTTTGTGAGGAATAATATCCACCACCAGGCAATAATGGTTTCCAAAAGCTTTGTAATAATGTCTGTGTTTATTCCGTTAATGTTAATGTGCGCTTTCTGAGCTTGTGGTAAACCCTGCCCATCCAAGTGCAACAATGAATAATTTTGCAAAATGGAACAAGGTGTGGTAATTATTACCAATAGGCAACGTCTGCTCATTGAGGTAACTGTTAATCTTGGACAAATGCGGACAAACCGTGCCAGAATTTTTCATTGACACACCAACTGCTGTATTACTCAAAACCACAAAAGAGTTGGTGGGTGGACTAAATAATTTTAATAGAAAACTGAAAATGTGTTTACTGTGGTTACTGTGCTTATTAAATTACTGTATGTCAGCCAGAGCAGCCTCAATGTTCCTTTTACAGGCATCCATGATATTTGAAGTACAACATGTGAAAATGTTTATCAGTGCAGATTCTAATTCTAATTCTCTAATTTTCTTTTCTTTTTTTGCAAAATTATTGAAAAGGAAAACTCAAATGCCACATCTACAAAAGTATTAAAACCCTTTAGTGGAACACCTTTTCAGATTTGTACCTCTTACTCTCTGTCAGGTTGGATGTGGACTGTTCTGGTCTGGACCACCACATTGAGGTCTCTTCACAGATGCACAGTTGGGCTCAAGACCAGGCACCGGCCAGGGCATCCACAGACATGTTTCTACATTGTCTTGGCTGTGTCACAATCCTGTGAACCTTCAGCCCACTCTGAGGTCCTTGGTGCACCATACCAGATTTTCATTCAGGGTATCGCTGTACTTTTCTCAATTTAGCTTTCTCTAGACCTTGACGGCTTCCCGTAGTGTGATGCAGCCATGCTACAACCACGGGGTGCCCCCTGTGCTGCTGGGAACCGTCACTGGAGCAGAAATGTTTTTGTAGCCTTCCCCAGATCTGTGTCTCAGCACAGTCCTGCCTCTGTTCCTGCAGGTTGTTCCTTCTTCCTCATGACCTGGTTTAGGCACTGACGTGCTTAGTCAAATGTGAGACCTTGTATGAACATAAGTATACTTGGACACATCGTGGCCAATCAGCTGAATTGATCGCAGGTGGTCTACAGTCAAGATGTAGAAACATCTCAAAGATGATCAAGAGAAATTGGAGACACCTGGGCTAAAGTTCAGACGTCATAGCAACGGGCCTGAATATTTACCTGAATTTGCAAAAACATTGTATATTCTTGTGTTACTTTGTGATTATGAAGTATTGCAAACTGATGAAGAAGAGAATAAAAGGGAAGTGCTTTTAAATTATTTTAAAATAAGGCTGTAACAGCAAAATGTGGAAAACAACACCAAAAAAACGATGGCCTCTCAATAGTTTCTGTGAGCTCTGTGTATAAACAGCTGAGCTGAGGCAGTCCTACATTAGACCTCCATCCACACTCCAACTCCGTGGCTTCATGTTGACTGTGGTGGCTCACCCCTGGCTGAAAATGTTGGCCGTGTCTTGGCTCAGAGTCTGCGGTCTGTGGTGTCCAGGAGCAGCGCTGCCCACCACTGAAACCCAGACTACCTCCCACTTTACAACCATTCTGCTGGACGGTCCTCACAGATTTTTTTCATTCATTCTCTTGACCATCATGGTCATGATGATATTTGGGGAGACAGGCAATACCGCCTGTGTGCTGTCTGCAATAAAAGAGTAATTGATGTGTATGCATGTACCCATACACATTTACAGAGAGAGACAGAGTGAGTGAGATTGTGATTTAATTCCTCCTCTTTCCGGCCGCAGAAACAACTTCATTCATGCAGCTGTAAGAGAAAAAGGTACAAAACCACAGAGGATCCCGTTCAATTGTTGCTTTACTGCAGTGCATGTGCCCAAACGTAATCCAAAACAGGCTTTCAGTCTTAATTCAAAACAACTTCACAATCATATCCACTGCTGCACAGTAGCACCATTATCGAGCTACCCGACTACACACCACCAAACATAAAAAAAGGCCCTGATGTGGGTAAAGCTGCCTGGTTCTACTAAAAAGACACAGATGGGTCCAGGCAAAACACATGGCCTTTATTTCAGTCCTTGAGAGTATTAGCTTCACAGACCACACGGTCTGCAGCTCCTCTTGTCCAGCATTTGAGAAAATTACATCATGTGAGAGAAGGGGGAAAAAAGAAGGAAACTCACCTTCACGACACTCTTCTCCCACAAACCCTGGGCAACATCTCCACTCCAGTGCTGTGACCTGCTTGTAGGAAACCCTGAAGGACGGCCTGATGAGAGTCCTGTAGCTGTAAAACAACACATGGTAGGTGACTAAGGACACTGTACATGCAGAAACACATATAACAGATACATATTAAAGCTTTATTCTTTATCGAATTTCTGACTTTGTTTAACCACTTGAGTTTGGGCAGGATGTTAGCGGAGAGAAGAGCAACAAAGGTTTCTCAGGTCACGGAAGGATTCAGTCCTTTTCTATTTCAGAGGGAAGCCTTTAAAAGAAGCCATTTGTGAGTTTTCCCTGCTGCTGAATGTGGTTTCTTGCCGTAAGTAGTGGAAATTGTCCCTTGACAGAAGTTTCAGCCATTGATGTATTTATAATACAAGAGGTTATAATATGTCCTCAGCCTTTTCAGGGCAGACTGAAGGCGTTTTCATCAAAACTTACTTCAGGAAACTAATTTCAGTGGAAAAAACAACATGATGGTGGAGATAGGGCTCTTTGATGCAAAAGTTTGATACTGAACTCAACATTTTTCAGATGGTTAAGTAAAAAGCTGTTGATGGTAACATTGGTGTATGGTGCAAAACTAAGAAATGCTGCTTTTGAGTGAATGTTGATCGTGTTGATAACGTGTATTTGACTCAAATTGAAAAACATTGAGTAAAACTATGAGAGGAAAAAAGTTTAATAAACTTTATGACTATTTCTCCTCACCACTGATCATTCATTTTCACACATAAGGAAACTGTATAAACGAGAGAGATTGCCAAAGTCATAAAATCTGCCCTTGCCACCATGAAGGAAGCTATAAGCAGCAAAACAGGACAATCCTCACAAACAGTAAAGGATGGAGATGATGGGAGCCACAGTGAGGACTCCAGGTACAATACCTGACGATTTTGGAGCAGGGTCCGGGCCACCGGCAGCCCTGAAACACTCTCTGCACCGTGGTCTCTGTCCCATTGTGCACTTGACAGGACACTGTTTTGGATACAGTGTACTGACACCAGTTCCTACAACACACATGAAAAAAAAGACATGATGTTAAAAACCACAGACATAAACATGAATGAGACAATTTAGCTCTCGGCCAAAGTTGTAGCTTTATATCTATACAGGAGCCTTGTCCAGTTGTACTCACCTGAGCTGGGTGCGGGACCCGGTACCAGGTGGTCCGGTGCTGCCGCTCTGTTCCGACTTGATGCGCTGCCGCTGCACAGCGATGCCTGGAAAGTGATAAACAAAGCCAGTTCCCACCGAAGGACAGACTAAAGTGATCCACATGCACAGCGCGTAGAGGAACGATAAAGCCATCGTCTCCTTTTGGTTTATCCCTGATAGAGACATCTGCAGATAGCGAGGTGCTTTCAAGTAAATCCCGAAGTTACAAATTCTTCTTTGACAGATCTACAGTGTCTACAATGAGAAGCCTGAAGCAAGTCTAAGCAAACCCCAGTGTAACCGTAAAAGAGTTGGTCATTCCATCCTCCTGAGGAGAAGCAGTAGACTGGCCCTCTCAAGAGCTCAGGATGAATGACACACAACCTCTTCCTATAGAATAATGTCGGTTTCTGACGTTTGACATCGTGTCGAGGACCGAGGAGTCAAATATCCAGTGTGCGTAAAAGGCGCGCAGAGTGTGAGGGCTGGAGACTGCAGTGCGTAAAAGCGCATCTGGTCCGGGTAAAACCAACAGCTCCACTCTGCATGGAGCTAATGTGAACGAGATGTTCACTGGTGAATTCACAGTTACTGAGCTTTAAATGGTCTTACGTAATCTCTGTAACCCCCATTGCATCACCATATGCCCCATAACGACTTTTTAAAGTAGACAATAGGCGATGTTCATTATGTCCAGACCACATAAACCAGGGGAAACAAAGAGATATGAACAATGACATAATGATCTGATGTGGTCTCTGCCATCAGTTTGTCAGGTAGCAGGTTACTGTTCCTATTGAGGACCACAGTAAATCCTCAGATTCTCAGAGATCTCTGGTCACCAAAAGTCAATATCAAAACAGATTATTTAGCCGCCAGTATCTGAAGGTTTTTTCTCCCACTTAAGACGCCTATCAGATTACACATGTGAAAGTTCATTCACACCAGAAAAAAAAATATATAACGAAAGGAAAGTTAGATTCTTTTACATTGCATAAACTTTTTTCAGTTTATTTCGTTAGTCTCTCACAGATATGAGTATGCGAGCAAAATGTTGGAATATATTAGCCAACCTCCTACCCAAGTCGTGTCATTGACTCTAGTTCATAAATTTGGCTTAGATGGAGAATAAACTAACGTAAAACGCATGACGTTTTGTTTCATCATAGTTTTGATTTAGCAAATAATGGCTTCTGATAATTTGTTGAAAGCAACATAACATATTACTCATCTCATGATTTTGATTTTACCATGAATATTTACTTTTGCAATTAGTTAACCCTATTTTTCTCAAGGTGGTGACTTCAAACCATAGACTGTAAAAAGAAAACTTCCAACTGACTGGTACCAGTAGCCTCCTGGACAGTGACCACACAGTCCTGATCGGCAGCGCCCCCTGCTGCCACTTCAGCCTCTTTACGGGTTTTAGAAGACGGAAGGAGACGTGTCCCACTCTGTGTTGCCAGGTTGGATGATTTTTCACCCACTGGTGAAACTTTCTCGGTCATTTGTGCGGATAAAGATGACCTTTTATCTGATTAAATGGCGCTACCTTTTCTACCAATAGTGCGGTTTATAGCAAGGTTAACTTTTAGACGTATGTAAAGAGACCATTTACAGCAGACTAATGTAGGCTAACGCACAGTGGCCGGTTGCATAATACTTATATTATTATACTTATATCAATATTTTCATATTTCTTAAATATTGCACTCACTGTTTAGTGCAATAATTAATACGTATTCATATGGATTAAACCATTCTAACGAGATGTTATATCTCATATGCAGTATCGATCAACTTTCTGGGGATAAACATACAATTATAGTGTTGGTAGTGAAAATTGAGCGGCTTAGGGTGTTTTTCTCCGTCAAACCTGGCAACACGGTTCACAGTGTGAGCTAGCTTGAAGAGACAGATGGAGGCAGACAGCACCGGGGGAAACAACATGGGGGATAAAACAGAGGTGGAAATGGCAGAAAACCCGTTTGAGCCGTACATCGAGTCGCTCCGGCAGCAGCTGGAGGAGCAGGACCCGGTGTTTCTGATCGGGGTCGTCGTGGCTCTGGCGGCGGTGGTCATCACCTTCGGTAGGAAGTCAGGAGTTAGCAGCTCGTGTTAGCACGACAGGCTAGGCCCGTGGGTTTGAGCTGTAGTGTGGGCAGATACAGAGGGCTAACGCGGTGGAACTTTGTTTTCTAAGTTGGGTTGACATTTAATTGCTGGTGTTTATCTTGTGAAAGACTGTCCTTCAGAGCCACGAGCCGTGCTTCCTGGTTAGCTAACGTTAGCTGCTCGATAAAACAGACAGCTGTCACCCACACAGGTCTCTCCATCCATCTCATTCAAACCTGGTGCTTCTGTGTTGTCAACAGTTGTTGTTTTTTTATAACCATGCCACTGACAAAGCCCCTGGATTTTTCTCTCCACAGTTTTCCTGAAGTACTTCCTCAGCAGTAAGACAGTCCGCAGCGCCGTGCTGCTGGTCGGCCTGTGTGACTCCGGGAAGACGCTGCTCTTCAGCCGGGTGAGTGGCTGCAGCTGGGGCCGAGAGGCGCCACGTTGTCCCGTCACAGGACAGGACCCACCGCTCAGCTGATGAGCGGTGCTTAACCTGCTGTTCTGTTTACTGACCATGTCTCTGCTGTCTCCTACAGCTGCTGGCAGGGAAGTTCAAGCGGACACAGACCTCCATCACCGACAGCAGCGCTCCGTACAAAGCTAAAAACGACAGGGTGAGTTTTCTAACGTTGTCACATCGTCCAGCGGTGATGAGCCTGGTTTACAGCTGTGTCTCATGTCTCCCATGTCTCTCCTGTGTTCAGGGCAGCACCTGGACTCTGATAGACCTGCCAGGACACGACAGTCTCCGTCCTCAGTACCTGGAGAAGTTCAAGTCTGCAGCCAGGTGAAATAATACTGATGCTCATTATTATTTTAACTAACAATGGTTTTCATTCATGAATCTACTTACATTTTATTCAGTCTATGAAACCCTAGAGAACAATTCTTTAATGTTAGATACAGAAATGCAGCAAATCCTTACTGCACTCATTCCTATTTAATAATCTGGTATTTTAAAATGACAATTAAATTATTATTTAAGTATCTGTCTAACCATGTCTCTATTGATCAACTGTTTTCTCACTCATCTCTTCAGAGCGATCGTGTTCGTAGTGGACAGTGCCATCTTCCAGAAGGAAGTGAGAGACGTGGCAGAGTTCATGTACGTTTTGTTGACAGACAGTGTGATCTCCAGAAATGTCCCAGCTCTCCTGGTGGCATGTAACAAACAAGGTGAAGAGGCTCTTCAACAAAGTATCATCATTTCAGTCACCTCCAGTCTTTCCTAAACTGTTTCTTGTCTTAACTTCTATCTTCATTCTTCAGATATCACCATGGCAAAATCTGCTAAACTAATTCAGCAACAACTGGAAAAGGAACTGTGAGTAGAATAAGATTGTTTATTGGATGTTTTGATCATCACTGTCACAGTCATGATGTATGTCAATTCTTAATGCAGATATATTTTAGGTAACTCATTGATTGTACGCACATTAGCTTCTCTGCTTCCCAGCACGTAGCTCAGTTGTCTTTTTGTTAGACTCATCATCCCTGGTTAACTCCTATGTCCCTGAAACATCCCAGTCCCAGTTTGTAACAAGCTTTTGGGGAATTCAACTTGACAAAGTCATGGGGCCTAGTGTAAGCACACGAGCTGTTTGCTCATACTGAGTAGTGTTAATCTTGAGGTTAACAGTAATCTTTTTGACTTATTAAACAGTAAGCAAATGGAGATGCCTCAACACTGTTGTTTTTTCACAGGAACACCTTGCGGGTGACGCGCTCGGCCGCCCTCAGCTCTCAGGACGGCTCGGTCGGTGGCAGTCTGCATCTGGGGAAGAAAGGCAAGGACTTTGAGTTCAGCCAGCTGCCCATGAAGGTGGAGTTCCTGGAGTGCAGCGCCCGGGGCAGCAAAGGCGAAGAGGGAAGCGCAGACATTGAGAATCTGGAGAAGAGCCTGGCTAAACTGTAAAATGAGCAACTCAGCATCCTGAAAGACGCAGACTTTGCATCAGATCACCTCAACGTCCAGTCACCTCAGCAATCAAAGGAGGGGATGACAAATGCATCTCAGTGGAGGAACTGCTTGACAGGAGTGACCAGTCACTCACGGCTCTTATCTGTGCTGACTGTCCATGTAAAACATAGAATGACATTGAAGATAGAAGAGCGTCCGAGACATATTCAATGAAAGAAACAAACTCCAAAAAGACTGTGAAAGCTCGTAGCTGTTTGCCAGGTTGTTCTGCTGTGCTGAGAAATTGTCACGTGCTTCTTCAGTGAGCATCTTACTGTGAACATCCAATTTAAGAGGCTTTATTAGGCTTGATTAGAAAATATATTTAGCTTTGAGAATTTTTTTGTTCATAACTGCAATTGAAAGAAAAATAATCATAGGTCATTTTTGTTTAACATGTCTGTTAATCGGACCCATGACAACAGGCATGAAAAGCTTTTATTCAGCCACTCTGTCAGCGTTGTGCCTTTTTTTCTGATATTCTTATAGGAAAGTGTTTTGCTTGTTTGCAGAATGACAGTTTATGTGCGTGGAAGTACTGTGCGAATACAGTGCATTTGCAATGAATGTATGGATTTATTGTATTCATACAAGAATGAAATGTTATGTTTGTAGTTGTCTGGCTTGTTTAAAAAGAAAAGACAAAAAGAAAATGATGACTTTTTTTGATGCTTGTTAAAAACCCAAGAAGAAGAGGTTTCATGTTCAGCCACAAAGAGAAGTTTTTACAGTGTAAAGTGTGGTAGTGTCACAGAAATAGAGCAGATTGGGAGGACACTTCAAATTTAACATATATTCAGCTTGTAATGATTCACAGGCAGCAAAAAAGGATTTAATCATTCACATGTACAGGAAAAAACAGCGTAAAAATGTAATTATGTGGCAGTTAGTCAGGCGTCAGTTCACGAGTCACTGCTTTACATTCATTTTAAAAATGGCACCACTGTACCCCAGAGGACAAGGTCATGTGGCAGGTCACAGGACGCACATCAGTTTAAAAGCGTGGCTGTGTCATCTGCTGTGAACTGTCAACTCTTCTGTCTGGCACCTGGTTTGATTCAGATGTTTCTATCTGTAAAAACACAGCAGACTCATTTAGACATAAAATGCAGGGTCTGATGTGGTAATTTCACAGACCACGGACATGTCACACAAAATTTTTATGTCGGAGCCAAATATATTTCGAAGGAGGACATTTTTTATAGGAAAACGCACACACTCTAAACCTAATGAAGCTTCGGCTTGCATTAAATGAAACCTGAAGAACAATTACACATTTAGTCAAATATTGCGTGAAACCTCAGAAAAGTAACTTTTACGAGAAGCTTGATGATTCTTGTAAAGATCTACATCACAGGAGCAGATGTTAGAGTAAGAAGACACACCATGTGGACCAGACATCCAGGGGCCACACACACACATGCAAATACATCCTAGTGACAAGTCAGCACTACCTATGGTTCAGTGATTTCCCAGGTGATAAGCCAGTCATGTATTTATTACAGCTAGTGAATATTAACTGTATGATGTTTCAAACAAACTGGGGTACTAAAGGACACTAAAAAAAGATACGATACCCACACCCTATGGAAATATCTGCCGCCACACCTCAAGACGTCAGAGCAGATTGTGAGTCGACTGAATCCATCCTCCGCACTCCACCATGAAAAGAGTTTTCTTTATTTATTATGACTTAATTATTAATTTATTCATTTATATAACTTGTTTTTGTTTGTGTAACATAGGACTACAGCTTTGATTTTGTTATGTAATCTTATGTTGCATAATGATAATTAACTGTGTTGACTATCTTCATCGCTAAAAGGACACCCGAAGGGAAGCATGTCCAAACTAGAAATGGAACGTCATCACTTCTTTTAAACTAGATGACATTTTGTGACGACAACCCCTAAAAAAAGAATATGTTGCCACATATTTGGAGGGAAAAAAAAACACGAGATTGTATAATCGATCTCTAAGATACACAACAACCAAACCAAACTAAAAGTAAAGCAAGTCAAAATGAAGCTCTCCTGTCACCAAGAGATGTTGAGAGCAGACGGTGAGGTGACTCTACAGGTGAGACAGAGGGTAGATGCTCAGACTGCAGCTCTGATCTGCCACTACCACACAGTGTTCTCCCTTCAGGACAGCAGGACACAGCCAGTTCACCTTGTCCCCGTGACTGATGCTCAGTCTGGGCCCAGACTTTTCCTCCGTCACCTCTTCTGCAGCCGCTGCTGCTGCTGCTGATGCTGCTGCTGCTGCTTCCCCCTCCACCTCAGCTTCTTCTCTCTCTGCTTCATCCTTGTGTGGGGTCTTTGCTTTGTCCTGCGCCTCTTCTTTCCTCTTCGTCTTGCCTTTTCCCTTCCTGCGTTGAGCTGCCGTCGCTCTGGGTTTGGTTTTTGCGTCTGGAGCCACCACCGGGTGCTTGCTGAGGTCCCACAGGGCGACCTGGCCGTCGTTTCCCCCGCTGACGAGCCAGTACGGGTGGGAAAGGAAATTCACAAAGTGGGCTTGTGAGGCTCCCTGACTGTGGGCTTTGACTGCTCCCTGCTGTTCCAGCTTCGAGCCGCTGCCGATTCGCATCAGGTGCACCCGTCCGTCCTCCGCGGCGCAGCCCAAAATGTTTCCACAAGTTGCCACAGAAACGCAGTGAGCCAGCGGTGGGTTGAAAAGCTGGCCAGGACGTTGCTGTTGGTCGCCTTCATCCTCTGCTACATCCTGGAGGTTCAGAGTCCACAGTGGGCGAGTCTTCTGCAGGCCCCACAGCATCACCTGGAGCCAGACAGGGTAAAACAATTAAGGAGTAATACTGGATGATATGAAGAAAAAAAAACACACAAATAGCAACAGTTTTATGTTCCCTCTCTCTAACCTGCATGTCCAGTCCAGCAGACAGCAGGTTGTTGGGTCTGTGAGGCCTGAAGGCCACAGAGGAGCAGATGTTTGTGTGTCTGCGAAGAGTCCTACACACTTTCCCCCCGGGGAGCTCCAGCACCCGCACGGCCCCAGAGTCATCAGCCACTGCCAGGGATGAACCCGTCTCATTCAATGCCAAAGCGTTGATCTCCTCCTCTCCTGCACCCTGAAACTGCTCAACGGGCCCCTTCAAGTTCCTGGGGTCGAGGACACTCACTGTGTCTCCGTGCGACACGTAAAGGTGACCCGGGGCTGCGGGTGAAAACACAACACTGGTGCTGTCCTCTTCCCCAGGAAGGGTGAGTCTGCCTACGATGGTTCCTTCTTGGCTCCAGACCGTCACCTCTCCGCCCTCGGAGCCGGACGCCAGCAGACCCTCGGGGCCCAGGGAAGCTCCAACACACAGGATGGATGAGGAGTGGCCCTCGGACCACTGCCTGGCCATGGTGACCCTACAAAACATATTGACAACTTATTAGGCTACTACATAAACTTGAATTACAGCTTCAGGGCTAAATGCCTCCTCTGCCACGCACTGACCAGTCTGACTGGGAACCAAACTAACCAATCAATCACAAAAGAAAGATAACTCACCAACCAATTACAAATGAATACAGCGACATATGTATTAACCAGTCAAAATACAGCTAGAAACCATATAATTAGATTTGGCTACACATTAACCAGAATACAATTTAATAAGCTTACACTATACTTGTCTTGAATAAGGACCAGTCTGACTAAAAAGTAAGAGCAACCCCAAACCAAACCAAGTGGTTAAATGTACATCATTGTTCGGTGAAGGTGCTGTTATGTTATGTTTTTTCATGGTTTTCTCATTATTTAAATGGGACGTAAAGGATGAGCATTGCGTTTTCATCACCAAGTACTTTGTATTTGAAGAGGAAAACAAACGTGAAACCTGATGAAACCAGACTGAGGGAGCTGTGGCTCCGCTAACTCGTTAGCCTCAAAGCTAAAACAAACTTCGTGTTGAGCTGGAAGTTTGGCTCCGGTAACAAACACGTTGTTGTCAAAGTTGGCATCACATTCATTCATGACTTGACAGCGTTGTGACAGCTAATGAGACCACGACAGGAGGATTACACTACCTTAGCGAGTGTAGTTCATCAGGTTGCCATGTGCGGCTGAGTCGCTGTTTGATTACGTCACATTGAAAGCAGTTTTAACCCAGCCCTGAGTTCTGTCTTGTAGGTAGTGATTAGGTCTGTCAATCTATTTCCCTGATCTACTGTTACCTTTTTAATATATTTACTTAAAATATTTAATTAGTAAATGTGTATTCCCCTTTTTTGTCCTAAGGTGCAGCAAACTGCCATCTGAAAGAAAAAAAACAGTATAGCCCTTGATGGAAACATTTTGGCACATGTATTTTCTCAAAGGATAAAGTGGTTATCAAACAGTTCATTTGAGACATGACCCTAATCAAGACGAGCTAAAAACACAAAAGTGTCAATGAATGGTTTACGAAGACTATAAATAGCCTACATCAAATGTGAAATAGAAGCTGCAGAAATAGTAGCAACATAGTATTAGTATTAGAAAATGAAGGAAAACCACAGAGGGGGCAGATCATCGAATCATTGTTGGGCATGGCCCCACTCGGCCTTCATTTTTCACAATGGCTGCTCAGCGCTGATTCATCCAAAGCTGTAGATGTGATGAGTGTGGTCCATTTCTGGGTCAGTGAGCAGCATGCCATCCTGCTGCGCTGAATAGGGGACGGAGAGGAGAGGCCATCGTTTTCAGACCCTCATCTGAAAACACACACAAACCAACTACACACACACACATTACACTGTCAACCCAACATTCATGTGCTGACACATACAGTATACAAACCGGCAGCAGTTCACAGAGCATTGGGACTGTAAGTATTTACCTTTTCTTCTCATCACTCATGAATTGGGTACAACTTCTTCATTATGATTATAGTTAGATGTTCCTCTGTGCTGTGTAATATTATGTTGAAGTTGTTAAAATATCTGTGCGTAAATTTGTGAGTGGTTTTGACAATGTGTCGTCTGTTGAAAACCAGACTTCTTATACAACTTCTGCTAGATGCATTTATGCTTTCAGCCTTTGAATAGTGTGTTACTGTTTACTGTTGTAATGTCTGATTTATGAAGCGTGGCATCTTTTGTAGAGTTAGATTTGAACTTCTTAAAAAATGCAGTGTGTGAAGCTTTAGTTGTTTTGAATATGGATCTGGTGAACGGTGAATGATGTTTGACAGTCTGAACAGGGGGTCCAGTATCAGGGGGAAGATGTGAATTAATATTGTGTCAGTGGCTGAGATGGCTGAACTGAATTCTCATTAACAATAGATGGATTAGCTTCCTCTGAAACTGGACTTTTTCCAGACACTCTTTGGTGAGTTAAAGATTCAGTTGACTTACAATTTTAATGAGATTCTTTTGCACCATCTCTTAAATTGAATCTAAATGAGTTCAACACCCACAGTAGAAAAACATATGCAGTAGCCTACTTTCAAATTTGACATGTATCACAATTTGAAATACAAACTGTGCAATAAGATGCACATATGTAGATCCAAACAGACAATAATACCTGTATACACTGTATAGTTTATTATGTTCCCTGTTTATAGTTTTGGGGTCTATGGTTTTGTATGTTTATAGAGGGGTAGTTTAATTGTGATTCATGGTCGGTTTTATGCTTGTCGCTCCTCTGTTTGCTCAGTTGTTTTGTACCTGTTTTCTGTTTCCTCATCCCACATTGTTTTGTTTCATCTTGTTTTGTTTCATCTTACTATCTCACTCTCTGTGTCCCTGTTTACTGTTTACAGTAGGCTAACAGCTTTGTCTGTCACTGCATACAGGGGCCTAACTGTTATCGGTCTGTTTGTTCTTCATGTACAAGCTTATCTTTGTTTAGCTCTGGTGTCCTTGTTTTAGCTGCATGCATGTCTTCTTCTGTCCTCCTGTATGTTTACTCTCTACACTGTCTCACAAAAAAGTCATCAGGTGTGAGTCCATGTGTGAACACTGAAACAGATCTTTCATGCAGTAATCATTTCTCCGGTCCCTTTGTAACATGATTGCAGCAGAAGTCCTCTTTCTGCAGAGAAAAAATGTTTTCAAATGAAGAAAAGAGCAAAAAGGTGCTTGCAGTTTCATGACTGAGGGGGATTTTGTCTGTCATTGCTCTCTCTGGAAACACATTAGGATGGATTTCTTAGTGGCCAATATGAACAGAAGGAATAAGTACAGCAAACAAAACTTGTTCTAGTGAATATACAGTATAAACATCTGATAATTGTTTCGAGACAGACTTTAAAAAATCTGCATTTTTCTTTTCAGAGGCCTTGGAGCTTCTCGACACTGTTCACACACCGGAGAGCATGAGGTCACCCTATTTTCCAGCGAGGTCAGTGCTCTTCCACAAAGAGCCAAACGGAGTGACGTACAGAGTCCCAGCGCTGCTGTACCTGTCCCACTCCAAGTCCTTCCTGGCCTTCTGTGAGGAGAGGCTCAGCCCATCTGACTCTCAGGCTCACCTGCTGGTCATGAGAAAAGGCACTTTCTACAGAAACTATGTCGAGGTCAGTTTTGTTAACCACATAATAGCAACAGAACTTGTTTAAAGCAAATCAAGGTTTTCCAACAAGTAAATATTCATATTCATACTGGAACAAATATGAGATGATAGTACCAAGACATAGTCAAGTTGCAAAGGTTACAATACAATCACAACCTTATAGTCTGCAAAGGGCTCTTGTGTTATTTTGTCAAAATCAGTATGTGAAAATATGTGTCTTATAATTAAAGTGTTGCTTTTGTTTTTTCTTGTCCCATATTCCTGCATCATGTCACTGCTGTCTGCTCCCTGCTGCTCCAGTGGGAGGACATGCGTGTCCTGGGCACTGCTTTTCTAACAGGCCACCGCTCCATGAACCCGTGCCCAGTGTACGACGAGTTTACAGGTACTCTCTTCTTGTTCTTCATCGCTGTTCTGGGCCACACCTCAGAGTCCTATCAGCTGGTGACGGGCAAAAACGTGACCCGACTCTGCTACATCTGCAGCACAGACGACGGAGACACCTGGACCGGTGTCACAGACCTTACCAAGAAAGTGATTGGAGACACTATTAAAGGTCAGAGGATTCAAAATGACTCCTTTTTGTCTTTCTTCTCATTTTGACACATCTGTATCTTCTTTTTTCTTCCCTCCTTGCAGAATGGGCCACTTTTGCTCTGGGTCCTGGACATGGCATCCAGCTGAAGTCAGGCCGCCTGCTCGTCCCTGCCTACGCCTACCACATCGAGTGCAAGGAGTGCTTCGGTCACCTCTGCCAGACCAATCCTCATGCCTTCTGCTTTCACAGTGACACCCATGGGAGAACGTGGCGGTTTGGGGAGGCGGTCCCGGGCCCGGAGAGCGTGGAGTGTCAGATGGTGTCTGTGGATGAGGAGGATGGCACTAACATGTTGTACTGTAACGCTCGCAGTCCCCTGGGCTACAGGGTGCAGGCCCTCAGTCTGGACGATGGAGCTGTATTTCAGGAGGGGCAGCTGGTGCAGAGGCTGGTGGAGCCTCGGAACGGTTGTCATGGTAGCATTGTTGGATTTCCTGCCCCATTACATCTATGCCGAAGTCTTAACCAGCAGTTACACCAACCTATACACCGCTCCAGACACAGGACGTCCTGCATGACTCACTACAATCACACCAGCTCTCCCTCTCCAGCCGTCACCTCTGCCTCCACCGGCCCTTTGTCACTTAAGCACAGCCCCCCTCCAGATTTCCTCACCCCCACCTGGGTGGTGTACTCCCACCCAACATGGACAACTGCACGCAAAGATCTGGGCATGTTCCTCAGCTTATTTCCCCGTGACCCGGACAGCTGGCGTGGCCCGTGGGTGATCTACGAGGGCCCCAGCGCCTACTCTGATCTGGCCTATCTGGAGCTGCCCCCCTCACCTGGGGCCCCGCCCGCTGTGGCCTTCGCCTGCCTGTTCGAGTGTGGTACTAAAACGGCCTACGATGAAATCTGCTTCAGTATCTTCACCCTGTACGAACTCATTGATAACCTGCCTCGCGATGTGCAGCTGGGGAACGACGACGATGAATGTGAAAAGCAGCAGATAAGAGAATATGAGAGGGGTGGTGGGCGTAGTGTACGTGATGCTCAACGTGCACCAATTCTCCAACAGGTGCCTCACGTGAAGAAGAGGAGAAAGAAGAGCAAGTTGACCGAGATGTGCTCTGTGTCTTAAAAGCCTGTAATAAAGCTACACCCTCCTCCAGTGTTTGATTTCTGTACACAACAGATCTAAGTATTATAGACTATTGACGAGAGATTCTTATGTTCTTGTAGTTTTTGTTGTGCTGCTCAGCTGATTTTCAGATCCATCAGAAGTGATGGAAAAACCTTGTTTATGATTTTGTTTTGTCTTTTGCTGATTATGTTGTCAGTTATGATTTTGTAGAACACACGAAGAGTCATTAAAGTTTTACTGTCCCTTCATTTTCCCTCCATTTGTAGGAAGTGTTATCTGATTAAAGCCGAAATCATTAGAAGATAATTCAAATATTTTTTCTTCTCTGGGTTTCTGAATGTTGGTTAGACAAATAACAGCATTTGAAAGCACAACTTTAGACTCTGAGGAATTGTGATTGTGAAAATAATTGCCACATTAATCAGTAATGAATGAATCACAAATTGCAGTTAGGAAAACATGAAACTAGAGCACATCATCAGAGTAATGCCCATGAATTAAAGAGTTTGGGAATCAGATGCTGCTTTGCAAAACACAGAGGAACACCCAACATATTTGTGAAATATCAGACAGACATCCACTTCTTCATCTGCTCTAGGAACCGAAGGGCTTTAGCTCCAAGTTCCTCTTCTTCTCTCGTCATCACTTAACAGTGACATTGTTTTGTAAACTGTTTTTGAGGTCAAGAATGAAGGAGAATTTTGTTATTCCTCTCTAAACCGACTCGTTTCATCAACCAAACAGACACTAATACTAAGACAAGGATCTTGGTTTGAGGTCTGTGAAGAATCTCAGATGTTTTACTTGATAGATAGTGGATATTAAAGAATCGTTTCCTGTGGGAATATCCTGTAGACGTCTTATAATGAGCCTATTTTTCTAGCTGTCCTCTTGGATGTTGCACAACTTAACTCTCCAGCGTAATCCTCCATCTTCAACAGAGCAGATTTCACATTTTAACTCCCCCAAATTTCCAGGACGTGTTTAATTTGGCTGGGTGAAACGTGCTGTGGACCGGGCGCGGCTGTAACTCGTCAAGTTTACGTATTAATCACACCTGCCTCGGCAGCAGCAGCTCTGATGGGATAACGACGTCTGAACGGATGGTTTCTTCTTGTGAGGGTGTTGAATCAGTCGGCGGCTGACAGCTTAAGTGGGTTGCATGGGAGCACACGAGGACCAGAACAAGATAAAGTGGAACGTTTTGTTTAGCTAAGAGGGGGAAAAAAATAAACAGATCGTGCCAAGAAGACAGCAGGATCTGGACAACGTCTTCTCTCCGCTTCCCCCCTCCTCCTCGTTATATAACTCCACACTGACAGGAGGGCCATTTCCCCGTTTGCACTCTTTCACACAAGTTGTTTTTCCTTTTCTCCAGCATCTGTGTTTCACAGCTTAACTATAATGGGCTTGAGGATCCTAGTTGTGGCAATTGCTGTGATAATAGGAGCGAGTGGCGGCCCCACCGTGACCACCAGACCTGATTTTGACTCAGTGGATGTGTTGGCTCATCCCAACAGTGTACCAGAGACGGAAGACGACACAGACTTCTCTGACTTTGGACAGGTGAGGAGGAACTGTTTTACTAGTGTGTTTTGGAGCTAATAAGTTGCACTGCGAATGTGATTTTCCTGCTTAAGTCTCGCTTTGCAAGAAAAATGTGTAAAATCTGTACCAAAAAAAAAAAACGACACGTGAAAGTAGGATGTGTATCTTTGCCGCATTCATTATTACAACACAACCTTTCTGTACACAGTACAAAAGCCACTGAAAGCTCAAATCAAAACACTGAGCTTTCCTTACCGACAACCATCTTAGAAAATCCTGACAGCAGAGCTTAGAGGTCGAATGCTAAAATCAAAGTAATAAATACAGTAAGTCTTACACAGGGGTCAGTCGTTTAGGAGAAAGATGAACTCCAACTACAGATCAAATGTGAAAAGTCAAGCTTCGTTTGGCTCCATGCCTTATTGTCAAGTCATGGGTTGATGATGGACAGAAGTGGTGTCTAACGGGGGGGACGGCTGTCATGTCAAAGTCCGACAGTGTACAGTTGAGTAGACAGTTTTCAGCTCTTCCACTTGTTCCTCTTGGTGGGCAGCTGCCCTGTGGCCTCCAAGTATTTGTGGATGAGCTCATCCTGAGTGACGGGCAGGCAGGGCTGGTATCTGCTGTAGTCCATGGTGTACTCGCCTTTTCCCTGGACAAACACAAACACATGTTACGTTTTGTGAAGCTTTCATGTATTATTGAAGTTGCCCAGCCGTGATTGCTGGAGATTGATGACACTACCATGGATACTACTGCGGATTAATGTAAACTCAGCCCATGAATTAAAGCTTAATAACCAGTTTTATTATGGCACTCTGAGATGCACTTGCTTTCTCCTCCTGATGCTCAACATGAGCTGCACTATATTAGACAACAGAGTTTTCCAGTGTTTGGTTTGGACTTACTTCAGTGCAGGAGCGCAGCTCTGTGGCGTAGCCAAACATGTCGTTGAGTGGAATCTGTTGGGAGAAACATGCTGAAGTGACTCGTATACAAACAACAAAGAGGATGGATAAATATAGTGAGTTTAAACGCTGTGGCTGCACGCGAATATCACAGACTTACATCAGCATACAGAGTGAAGTATCCCTCAGCACCATCCTGTCCTGTGATGACACCATGGCGACGGTTCACACCAGAAATGACCGCTCCCTGAAACTCCTGAGGTGCTACAATTTCCACCGACATGATTGGCTCCAGGATGACCACGTTGGCCTTTTCCATGGCTGTGGGGAGAACGTTGAAGGCCACATTAACGAAACGGACCAAGAGCAGGATGAAACAGGGAAGTTAAGTGAAGTTAAGTGAAGCGTCACCTTGCTTTACAGCGCCCTCTCCTGCACGGATGAAGGAGATCTCGTTGGAGTCGACCATGTGATGAGCTCCGTCCTCCAGGAGGAATCGGACTCCTGAGATCTTGTGTCCGCTCAGAGGTCCTTTCTCACAAGCATCTCTGTAGCCCTGCAGCATGATGGGAAGAAAGCATTTTTTTTATTTGTTCCAGTAAACTCTGATGCTGAACTGTGAACATGTGAAAGTCGGGAGTGTTACCTTTTCGACAGCAGGTACAAACTGCTTTGGGATGTTGGTACCGACTGTCTGGTCTTCAAACTCCACCTTGGTGTAATGCTCCGAGTCGAGAGGCTCCAAGACCCCGATCACTTTCCCGTACTGCCCTGAGCCTCCGGTCTGCTTCTTGTGGGTGAATTCAAACCTACGGCAAACAGGACACATCATGATGATGATTAGGGAGGGCGACACAGTGGGACCTTTTGTCACCGTGTGTGTCTGTGTGTATGTTACCTGCATAAACAGTCATTGAGCTATTTCTGATTCATTGAGTCAACTAAACAACCAGCCTTGTTGACAACTTTGGTGTCTGATGGTTTGTTCTAAAATACATCAACAAATAAAAACAATACATTTAACGCACAGTATATAATTCTTCAAAAGGCTTTAGCTTTAGTGAGACTTTTAAAAATGAATAGTATCCCAAAGAACCCAGACTGACATTAAACTCCAGTCTTATCTATCAAATTGATTAAATAGTTGTTCCAGCAAATCTGACTGACCTCTACATTAACATTTGAAGAGTTCATTTTCCTGCAGTGCATGTTCTGTCAGGCTGAAGAGTAAAGCAGGTCTGTGTCTTTAAAAAAAAAGGGGGCGGTGCTCAAAGAGCTCTGGCGTTAAAGGAAGTGGGAAGTAATGTTTCCACTCGCATGCCGAGCAGCTGACTCTGAACACCGAACAGATAAAACTTTCCACCTGCCCAAATCTCAGCGCTCCAGCTCCAGGCAAGATCACACTCCCTTATCTAATTCACTGTCACAGTTTTTCAACCCATGCACCTTTCACCCTGTTACTTCTACACATATGCTTCTCACTTCCCTCTTTGCTCAGTGGGTGTCCCCCTGGTGTTTCAGGCTCTTTCATATCTCAACACAAACTGATCAAAAAGGACAAAGCTCCGCCCTGCTGACACCTCAGGGTCAAAGTACGTCAGGCACCTGAGGCCCATCCCTGTTTCTGCTCTCATATATTCTGCTCACTTCATCATCTCCTTTTACTTTCTGGGGAAAAACAGCAAAAAGTCCTACTAGAAGACGAACTTGAGGGGGATGTGATGGCGACCGGCAAGCTCAACCCCAATCACTACCCTGCTCAGAGGGCGGCCAAGGTGGTCCAACACTACCTCAACACCCGCTACGGCTCGCCGTTCAAGGTGTTCACACTGCACAAGGTCCACAGTGGGAACGCAGAGGTGAGTTCACTTTACTTTACTACTGAAATGTGACCTATGTATGGAAATGTGATGGAGTTCAAGTTCTGATTATGGTTCACTCCCCTTTCAGGATGTAGCCGACACTGGGAGAAAGTATCAGCTGGACGTCTCAATGCAGGACTTTACCAGCAAGGTAGGATTTCTTTTTTAAATTATGAATCAGACTTTCAGATGGGTGTCAGGAGTTATTTTCATTACAACAGTGCAACGACAGTGCTGCTTTATCATCAGAGAAAGTATTGATAACTCACCACAGTTTTCTCTGAAGTCTAATAATGTCCTCGGATGTTAAAAGTGCCCTTAGAATAAAGCTTAACATCTAGAGTAATTTATCCCTCAATCAGATCATAAAACCCTTTGATGCTTAAGTGGTGGATTCACTTTGTAGACTTTTTTTGCTTCGAAATTGACTTCTCTGTGTCTAATTTCCTGCAATTTACTGTCAACAAGAGTTAAAAGCAGTGCATTCACACTGTGTTTACGAAAAGATGTTTTGAGCAACTTGTGGGTGTGAGGTACGGTTGGATAATCTGTGTCTTCAGCGTGAGCATAAATCACCAGGTATGACACGATTTACTAAAAGAGAAGGTCAACAGAGGTTCACGTTCAGACACGGTGGTGCAAGGCTGAGTCACTGGCTGCCATGGCAACGCCTGGACTACGCCTTTGCTCTGCATGCTATCCTCCACCTGTTTCTCACCAAACCTGCCTCCCCCTCACCCTCTGTCCGTCTCCCACAGAGCACAGCCAACTGCTCTGCGGAGGTGTTTTTTCCAAGAGGAGGGGAGCAGCAGCAGCAGCAGCAGCAGAGCTCACCCCAGGTCCAGGCCCCGTGTGAGGAGCTGCAGAAAATCAATACTAAGGCTCAAGAAGAGGCTTTTTACCAACAATACAAGAACCAAAGCCTACAGGCAGCAAACTTACCAGGTGGGTACAATAAAACAACCTACAAGTTTCCAGTAATCAACATGTGAAGACAACGGTTACACAACATCAACAGTCTCAGATTGCAGCACTCTGGGATTTCCACGATGTTGGAGGGGTTTGTGGTTTTCAACCGAACTCATCCTGACATAATTAACACAATGCAAACGCCTGTCCTCACTGATCTTGTATCTGTAATCTCCTGTACACCACAAACCACACGTGACTTTTGGACCTTGCTACACATCCAGTCTAACTTTCCTCCATGACACTCTGACCAACAGATAGCCATGGTCGCATTGAGCCAGAGATGGAGCCTCTCTGGCACCTGGGCGCCGTGGCCTCCAGCTTCGTCATGCTGAACCAATCGACTGAAAACACTCTGTACAACATGGCTCAGGTGGCCAACGTCACACAGCTGGTATGTTGTTTTATCCGTCGTTGGGTCCACTGGAAAACTCTTGACTCATACGTCTGAGAATGACAGGATTTCTAGGAACACGCACTTTAGTAATGTTATTTTGCATAACAATACAACATTGTCTCCTTGTGACCGTTTAAAGGGATAGTTCAACATTTTTGCAAATTGGCCCATTGCCATAATCCCCATAGTTTTAGGAGTAGGTTAGCTTTAATTGTCAGTGCAAGCTATTTTTAGAACGGCGGAGCAGAGCCACGAGCTGCTCAGAGCTACACTACGGAGGCTCATGGGATTTCTTGGTTTCCCTCATCAAACTCATCAAATGCACAATCCAACAACTCCAAAACGCTGTTTCATGAGGGAAACCAAGAAATCCCATTAGCCTACGTAGCTCTGAGCAGCTCGTGGCTCTGCTCAACCGTTCTAAAAATAGCTTGCACCAACAATTAAAGGTTATGAACCCACTCCCAAAATGTTGAACTATCCTTTTAATCTAGTCAATACGCACCAGTCATCAGTCAAACAAGGTTCTGCAGACAAATACCCACTCTGCTGTTTTCTCTGGAGGCTGCACACAGGCCGAGGATTAAACCAGTTACCAGTAACATTTTATCTTGTCTGCTGCAGGAAACTGAGAACAACCAGCTGAAATTTGACTATCATATACTGCTGCATGAGATGGTGTCCCAGGTAACCACTTATCATATTAAACCCATTTAACAACTGAAAATGATCATTAATGATTATTTTTTATCATCATCATCATACACAAACATTAAAATGTATTTATGAATCTATATGATAACTGGAACAATATGGTTTCCATAACTTTTTTTAAAAAATGCTAAGATCTTTCACTTTACATTTCTTAGAAAATATGTAACTGTTCAATCCCTTAATGACAAGAAATTAATTTTTCCTATAGTTTCTCACTAAACAGGTAAACATTGCCATTGAAACAGCTATGAATTCAGCACTAGTTGGTTTGGTCCATTGGTGACTCGAATGCCATCACTGTGTCCTGTGTGAGGAACAGTGTCACAACCTAATATGTTGAGTTTATCTGACAGGTCGCGTTTGCGTTTTTGCAGGAAATCATTCACTGGAAGCTGCTGTTCAGCTGGTCTCCATCAGAGGGAGTTAAAGTGCTGCAGATGGAGCAGCTTCCTCACAGCCATCACCGTGAAGAACCTCCAACCACAGACTAAACTGCTGACAGTCGTCACACTGCCACTGTAACCAAATCCCGGTGCTCACGTCTTGTGTTCAAATACTGAGTAGCATCAACGTGTTTACGATGAGGCCGTCGGCTGTTGACCTTTGCAGCACAAACTTTTTTTAAACCACAGAGAGGTGGAGTTTGTATTATCTACATAATGATATTATATCCTTTAATTGTCCTGTGCTCTTGGTTGTGAGAGTATGTAACCAAAATAAAGTGTTTAATACTTATTGTGTTTGTGTGTACGTCAGGACTTACGGCACAGAACCAGTGATGGTCTCTCTGAAGGCCACTTTGGGCTTCCCCATCACACAGGGACAGTTGTACTCCCGCTCCATCCTCTGAAACAGACCAAAACAAATACGTGGAAACCCCACAGAAACACAGATCAGATACTGGGTTTAAAAAGAAATTTCCTTCAAAACATGAGCGGGGAAACCGCATTTATTATGCATTTAATTTAATTGCGTGACATTTATAGATTTCAGCCGTTTATGGCAGCTGAAATTTATCTTAGTATACGTCAAAATCTTTGCAGGTGATTTCCATTCACAGAATCACTCCCAATTATTGGAGGACACCTTGTATTTTAAACATAAATAACTTAGTTAAGTTTGAGTGGCTACCTGGGAGTAGATTTCCAGATGGAGCTCACCCATCCCTGAGATGATGGTTTCTTTGCTCTCTGTGTCGTAGTGAACTCTGAAGGTTGGATCTTCTCTGGTGAACCGGTTGATACCTTTAGAGAATTTGTCCAGGTCATTCTGTCCAGATACAAAACAGCAAAGAGTTACAGATGGTATTTAGACACTTAGATTTTAAAGTACATACAAGTACACTGGAGTAGGATTCTCTACCTTGTTGGTGGGCTTCATTGACATAGAGATGACAGGCTCTGGGACGTGGATCGACTCCTGTGGGATAAGAGGGCGACAAATGAACACTGGAGGGTCTGAACATGTTAGAATAACGAGGGAAAAGAGGAATCATTTCCAGAAACATCTTCATATTCGCCAGGCTATTTGCTCTTTCACTGGTCTCTTTCGAAGAGAAAACATTAAAGATACTCACCATTGAGAGGTTGGCGCTGGTCCTGGATGTAAAAGTGTCTCCGCTGGCACAGTCGATCCCAAACAGAGCGCAGATGTCTCCTGCATAAACCTCATCCACGTCCTGAACCAGCAGGGACACAGACGGACAGACAGAGAGAAACAAGAGCACATGTTGTTTTTGTGATTTCAAGGCTGGGGTGACTCAAATGTCTAATTTCCAACAACTGGCAGTTATAAATAAATATTTTAACATGTCTTATTTTTGATGTTTCACATCTTGTTTTGATGCAAGATGGATGGAAACATTTCACCCTGGTGTCACAGGGGAAGTGGTTGTTATCTCCACACTTCAGTGAAGCTGAAAGAGGAACCTAAGTGTTTTGGTCAGTCATGTTTATCTGTTCTTTTAACTGCAAACCACCGGTGGAAAACTGTCTCCCTTGACGACCGGCTGAAGTACACCGTGCACGCTCTCACCTCCATCTGGTCAGCGTGGAGTCGCACGAGCCTCTGAACTCGCACCCTTTTGCTGGTGCGTGTGTTGTAGATGTACTCGCCCTTTTTCAGACAGCCCTGGTACACCCGCACATATGTCAGCTGACCAAATCTTCCTGCCTGTTAATGAGAAAGACCACAGGAAACAGCAAGTCATGACACAACGAGACCTTCCTGTTGAGCAAAACAACAGAAATGAAGAAGGTGCTACAAAAACATCAGACAAAACAGATTTCGACAGTATTTCTCACCTCCAGTTTGAAGGCCAGTCCCACGTAGGGATGTGTGTCATCTCTGGTTGGATTCATTTCAACCTTTGATGCTTCACTTGAATCTCTGGCGGTGAAAGCACATGCAAATTTCACATTAAAAGCCTTTATCAGACAAGGATCTGGTGTCGAGTCAAATCCATCTGAGCAGACTTTGTTTACAAACTGAGCGCCCTACTCACTCGTCGTTTAGGATGGCATAGTTTTTCACTTCAGTGGGGTTTGGCAGGAAATCCAGGACGGCGTCCAGCAGAGGCTGAACGCCTTTATTTTTCAGTGCTGTGCCCACCAACACCGGGGTGAAGAGACGCTGCACTGTGGCCCTGCGGATTGCAGCCTGCAAGACAGTGAAGAAGCACAAGAGTGAGTGACATGTTACACGCCCCAGATGCATTCTCTTAACGTCTAAACTTCCCCGTCTGGACACGTAACCTGGCTTTATATCTGACCTTTACCTCTGATTGTCGGCTTCTTTTCATGTTTTTTTTAAAGTATTTTATTTTTACCTTTACCTTTTTATTGTTAAAAGGTCAACGTTTCAGTTGTGTTTGCCCTGAAGAAGGTTAAACAACCGAAACATTGGTCTTTTAACAATGAAAAATATTGCAAATAAGAAGAAAGTGTGCATCTTTGATCTCAGAGATGTCTTACTTGAATATTAGTGCTGATGCAGCTTTTAACAGCTCAGAAGCTAGTGGAGGGTTTGGCCTTTTAAGTTCATTTTTGATTTTTTTTTTTTTTTTTTTTTAATTATTTGATGGATTATTCATGATGCTGAGAAGGTGAATCCTACTGACTTTGGTCCTCTCACACCATCAGCGTGTTGACATTTGAGGTTTGAAGAGAAATGTTTCCACAGATATTGCGCACACACTGCTACACAGATTCATGTTCCCCTCTGGATCAGCTGTTACATCGCTGCTCAGCCCTTAACCTTCTACGTCCTTCACTTGTCAGACACAAACCTTTAGGTCATCATTAGTAGGAATTTTTTCCTCCAAGAACATCTCCCCCAAGATTTCATCAGAATTGGCCACACACTCCACCAGTTCCTGCCTCCGGTCCGCAGCCTCGGCACGGAAATCTGCTGGGATCTCATCGTAGCGGACATTTTGACTGCAGGGAGGAGACAGTAGAATCAGTTTCACTTGTAATCACCGCTTGTATACTAATGGATCCTGAGTTTGTCACCAACACTTGCAATTAAAGTTATTAGGCTGTTAAAAAATAACTAAATGACACAAAGATAAACTCTGAAGCTACTAGAGGGGAATCTCTCACCCGAATGGTCCTTCAAAATACATGCTCCGCTCCTGTACAAGGTCAATGATGCCACGCATGTTCCCTTCAAGGCCAATGGGGATGCTGACAAAAGCTGCATTGTGATTCAGTTTGGTTCTGCAAAGTGAGACAAAATGTGAAGAATCAGTAAATAAAAGACACAGGCAGGAAAACTGTCTGTAGAATCATTATGATTTCATGTGAAGCAGTGAATTCAGCCTCAAGGCAGAGACACAGGAGCTCTGACTGCTGCTGTCGGTACCTGAAGAACACAATATTATATTTGTAGGTTTATTTCTAAATTAGTTTGGTGGATTCATTAAGTTAGAGTCAAACGATCTAGAGGATATCGAGTAAATATACATGGATTAGGGGCAATTCATACCGTACCTCAACTGCTGCAGGGCTCGGACAGGGTTGGCGCCCGTACGGTCCAGTTTGTTGATGAAGGTGAGGAAGGGGACGTTGTAGCGTTTCATCTGTCTGTTCACGGTCATGGTCTGGCACTGGACTCCTCCCACGGCACACAGAACCAGCACGGCTCCGTCCAGCACCCGCAGCGCTCGCTCCACTTCAATGGTAAAGTCCACATGACCTGGGCCACACAGAGGGGACATTGACATTTAGAAACACGGCAAAGTAAACATGATTTAGTGAGACCTTTGAGTTGTGAGCTGCACACAGATGAAACTGAATATATAAATTGCTTTTATTACATGCAAGTAAATTATTCTGGTTTCTTATGCTCGGTGCATGCTTAGATGTTGCCATAATTCAAAATGAGGGGAGAAATAGTCATGTGAAAAACAGATCTGTGGCGTAAGTATATGAAATCAAGGAAAGTGAGGTCATGATCAGTCATTCAAACTAGGGCTTGGAGGCCTCGGGTTTGTATCACAAAAACTGCTTGAATTGCACGAGGCAACAATATGGAAATTTACCAAGCATGGAGGATCTAAGAAAAATATATTTACAACTTGCATTATGTGCATCACAGAATCAGAAGGGGGAGCTGTGATGGCACTGCTTCTGTTTCGACCATTCATATTTGAACTTTCCCTTGCAAATAACTTTCTTGACATGAGGTTTCAACTACCTCACAATGCAACTCAAATGAAGCATTAATTGATTAACTACTTGTCTAGGAGCAGATCAGTTAGATGGCCTTATAATATATTGATAAGGCATTCACTGTTGAGTTATGGAGTAAAAGGTGATTGGCACTAATTAGAAATACTCAAGGACATATCTAGTTGTAGGAGTAACTGAGTACAATTACATTTAAAGACTTAGTAGTAGGGCACAATGCTGTCTCCATGGGCCCCCGTGTGCAGTGAAACTTTCAGTACCTGGTGTGTCAATGATGTTGATGTTGTGATTCTTCCACATGGTGTATGTAGCAGCTGACTGGATGGTGATGCCCCTCTGCCTCTCCAGCTCCATGGAGTCCATGGTGGCTCCAACGCCGTCTTTACCCTTCACCTGTACGTCACATGGGAGGGAGAAACGGGTCGTGACCTGAGGCTGCACACCTGTAGTAGACCTTAATGAACCCACAGACACGGCCTGTCCCGGTGCTCACCTCATGGATCTCTGCTATCCTCCCGGTGTAGTAGAGGACACGCTCGGTCAGGGTGGTCTTTCCTGAGTCGATGTGAGCAGATATGCCGATGTTGCGGATCCTCTCGTTGGGGACGACACCGGAGGAACATGCCCGACAGCTGTTGATGAGCACCTGGAGAGATAACACACAGGGAGAAAAGAAGATCAACACAAACCCCCTCATTAGTTTGGTGTCACATAAGAGCGGCTCAACAGCCACATTACCTTTTTAACGGTGACGCTTCCTGTCGACAAAAGATGCGTCTTAGACAAACATAAACCCGCTTTTAATACTCTCATTTTGAACAGCTTGGTCGGACCTCGGGTGGTCTTATTCCTCCTTTTTACGCAACCCCAAATCCAACAACCCCCTGAATGTCACGCCGGGGCACTGACGCGGTTGTGAAACACGACTTCCGTGTCGACGGCAGCCCCGACGTGCCAAACTTGAAATGTTCGCGTTTGTGTCAAATGAGCGACGCCGTCCTCGAGCAAAGGTGGGAAAAATATCAATGACGGATTTTCTTACCTGTTCCATCAGTTAAAATGAATGAAATGTCATGGCTGTATCGAAAATATTTTGTCCACAGCACAATTTTTAAAAAAGAGTTCAGCTTATTTCCATGCTTGTGGGTTGTTTTGTTTTGCTGTAGAAACGGACCTATCACAACAATGAAAAAAAGATAGGCTAAATAAGATAAATAAATAAAATCCAATTTATACAGCCTTCTGGGTCATATAGGCTAATGTATCAGGGTTTTTGCTAACGTGGTGTTGTAGCTACACTTCACTTGCTAAAGCATTTTAATATTTTAATGGGTTGACTAAATCACTGGCTAAAGCGCTATCTTAAATTGACCCAATCTATGTGTGGGGTTTAATGGATACTGTAGGATTTAAATTATAGGCATCTTAAAATCCGGGCGGTATTTGAAGGCAGCTTGATTCATTTCAACCATGTCGCGTGCCACATGGCCTAAATATAATGTGGGACTTCTTGTTTATCGTTTGACGCGGTGTTGTGTTGCCAGTTGTCTGGTTTACCATGTAATTATTGTCTTTCTGTTGATGTAGCTTCGTGTGAGTTGCAGACAGAGTGAGCGTGAGTTAGACCTGCCCCTGCTGACAAACTGTTTCCTCTTTGACTTGAACCACAGGCTGATACTACACAGCAGCAGCAGTGCACTCAGTGCAGGGCGAGCAGATAAGCCACAGACAGGCAGACACATCCCCTCCACACCCGGCTGTGTGTGAGCAAACCTCCACATCTCCCCGTCACACTGCACCAGCTGCTTCATCGCACCACAGCAGGAGCTCAGGATCTGACCAGTAAGACATTATCTAACAAGTTTCCACTGTCTAGCAGGATTTGTTGCTGCATTTTTGTTCAGTTCACATGGCGTGTAGAGTGTTGCCTTCAAAGTTATTGTGAATGAGATTGATGTTTAACAACAGTTCTCAGAAATCTAGTATGTCTTTGTGTTACTGTTACACCTGAAATACATTAGGCTAATCAAGATATTATAAATAGGCCTAAAGCAATACAAATAGTGTGTACTGGTCATATGTAGCCCTAAAATCTACAGCTGTCAGATGATCACTGAAATAAAAAGTATTTTATCTCCTCTTTAGTGTAGTGTAGTGTAGTGTGTGGAGGTAAGGAAGCCTAAAGGTAGCCTACATTTTAATCACTGAAAAACAACTTTTATTTAAACAAATCTTTCTAACTAAAAACTAAGCTTTCATAGGGAGTGGTGTTACCACATGTACAGAAACGTTGTGTCATTAAATTTAGGGCAAAAGTAGAAGTGTTTTCCACCATGGAAACTCTTCTCTTCCTCTGTGCTCTCTTGAATGAACAACAGATGACTGATGATACAGTGTGTTTGTGAGTGGATAACAAAGGAAAATAACTGCATAACTCAGATGTTTTGGATCCTTTTGTTTCATAATGTTTATTGGAGAAATTGCCCAACTTGCATGAAGTGTCCTGTAAAGTGTGTGACTTGGGGTGTGTTTCAAGTTTAGCAGGGCACGAGGCTTACAGTCACCCACCCTGGTGTGAGTCATTGTGTACAATTTCTTTTTAAAAAGACTTTGATTACACAAGACTGTAATGTAATGTGTTCTGTGCATGTGTGTGTGTGTGTGTGTGTGTGTGTGTGGGACACGATGAGCTGTTCTTTCCATTGTTATCCTTCCTGTCTCATTTCCGTTTTGTGAGCATTCCCTCCTGACAGCAGTGTGAAGTGCTGTCACACTAAATGACTGTGAACAACAATCAGCAATTCACTGCATCGGATACAGAATACTGCATACTTTGAATTTTTCTAGGATGCTATACTATACGCTTTGTAAAATGATGTTGGGCTATTGTGACTTTTGCATTTAGATGCTAAACATTGATATGGAAACAGTATCAGCAGGTTGGGATTCGTGACCACAGTCTGAAAGGAGGATGGTGTCATTTAAGTTTTCAGATGTTTCATTATCACCTTGTATCCTATTTCACTTTTGATTAGGACGAAAAACTAGAAGTTACATTTAGTTGTGTTGTATTTTCTGTGTTTTAAGAAGAATTATAACTAACATTTATTTTCCCAATGAATGGATCTGATATTCAGTGTTTTGTATCACAATTTCCCAATAACCGAATGTGATGCCTTAAAGGCCCAACAACTCAGTTTGCTTTCAAACAAGACAAACAAGATCAGCGTTTAGTTGCCACTTAAATATGTTGTTCTTGTTTTGACTTGCCAAATGATGAAAGGATAACTCGATTAAACTTTTAAATGAACAAGTTTTATGTCTGATGAAAGGGGAGAGTAATTTAATAAGCAAAAACACCCAAAGTTTGCTTGTTAGACGTTCTTGATTGTGTTTTTGTTTTTTTTAAACAGTGAACTTATTGTACAAACAACTTAATCACATCACCTCCTCCTATTGACCAAAGGATTAGGCTAGTGAATTGATTAGACTAAACAAAGGAGTGGAAAGATCAGCCTATGTGATAATGAAAATGAAAAGTCTTATTTTGAGTCAACAGTTCCTCTTAGATATGAACAGTTGATTTGTTTTACATAGAAGTAGCCGATGCTTTATGTTGACCAATGAACTCTCATTGTACCTTTTTAATGAAATGCTACACTTCAGATGAACTTCTGCATAGTGTTTCAGTGGAAGTGCTTTACACAAGAAGTTTGCTTGGACAAGGGTACAGTGTCCAAACAGAGGAGGGCAGTATTACACTGACTAATAGGCTACCTACTGGAGAAACAGAGCCTCAGACTCCCCGAAACCTTAGGTTTCTGTTCACTCATTTGATTTACTGCACCATTTTAATCACTCCTCCTGTCATATTTTCCAGTAAACATGTTCTGGGAATAACTGATGTGACTTGAGCCTGTCAGTGTCTCTGTCCTGTAACCTCCTGCTGGAAATGAAACACTGTGTTTCTTAGCTGGAGGTTTCAGTCACAGATTAAGTGACATTCTTGAACCAAGTGCTGTGATTAATTAGCTCCAAAGTTTAATGGGACTATTGACACTGTTTTGTTTTGTGTGTGTTACTGATGGTGACGTCACCATTGTGATTAATTGAGTTTATGGGGAGGGAGTGTTGTCAATTGTCTGTCCATGTCTACTAATTATTCATCATGTGTTTGTTCTCACAGATATGAGCAATGCCTACGTGGAGGGAGGGGATGGACCAATCTAAAATTTCCCAGGACAATTAAATGGATTAAATGTATAATGGCTCACTGTACATCGTTGAGAGTCACGGTTTAATTGGTCTTCAGTATTTTCAAAAATCGACCTCTGAAGGTGTGTCTGGGGGTTTCACTGTTACTACTACGGCATGCAAGATGGGCCAAACTCGCTCGGATCTTTCGCACAGCGCCGCCACCCCAAGCAGAGCGAGGTGGAGAGCAGGCGGCACAGCCCAGCGGCTACGCAGGCTCAGGAGCTCAGAGAAGCGACGAGGTGACCAGCTCAACAGGAATCCGATGAAAAACAAAGTGTTGTCGTGTCTGGGAAGGAGAAAGAGAGACTCCAGTCAAACGGAAGCGGATTTCGGTGGCGGAAACAGAGCCGGGGATCCAGCGACGCGCCGCGATCACAGAGTGGGAAAGTTGCCGAGGGACGAGGTTGTGTCGGCGGCCGGGGAGCATCGAGAAGCCCCGGGTTGTTTCGAGACACCATCCGGCCTAGATGATAATGCCGCCGGAGCTGCCCGACACACCGTGAGCCGAGAGGCGGCAGCTGGACCGTCCTATGCCCCAGGTGTGGAGACGCGGAGCGGAGAAGTCAGCGGTGCGGGCTGCGAGGAGCCGAAACCCGGGCGGGAGGACAATGCCTCCCACCCCCCTCAGGGGGCCATGGAAGATCAGCCACCGGGGGGAAACTGTCTGGATCGTTTGGTGTCTGGGGAGGAGAGGGTACTGACGGGGACTAGTTCGACCCCAGCCCCCACGCTCACCCCTGACCCGGGAACCGAGCGGACTCTGGTCCCGGATCGAGCCTCGGATCGCGGGCTGTCGGAGGCGGAGGACCACGCTGAGGCGAAAATGACAAAAACCGAGAGTAGCAGCGAGTCGTGTGCGGCCACAGCGGCTTCAGACCCAAACAACTGCTGCCTGGACGAGGCAGAGAGCAGGCAGGACTCTGGTCCGGTCCACCAGAGCCCACCACCAGGCCCGGGTTTCACAGGAACCATACCGAAACTCATCATCACCAGAGACCCCAGCCCGGTCCGCTCCCAGGAGACCCCCCCTCTGCTCAGCGTCCCCACGGAGCTCGGCACCGGCGGCTCGTGTCTGGACCCCCACCCCGAGGACGAGTCTCCCTGCTCGGACAGCGGTTGCGGGGGCTCCCCCGCCCTGATGCGCTCCCCCAGGAAGCTGTCCAACTCGTCCTCCATCGGCCTGTCCTCCGCCTCGTCCTTCGAGGAGTCCGAGGACGACTTCACCGGCAGCGACATCGAGTCCAGTCTGTCTCCAGCCCGGTCTGTGTGCAGCCCTGAGGACGGGACAGGGGTGAGTGTCTCCACAGTGTCAACAGATTATTTGTTTAGATTCATTGAGAATCACAATGATGGTATTTCTGGTGAAGTGACTTAGTCACATTTAGTTTATTTACAAAAAAGACATGACAAGAGTCATAAACACAAATGCAAATATTGGGTGATTGGCAGACAGACAGTAGCCTAGTGTTTGGGAACCATTGATCACCAGAAGAAACCATGGATCTCATGCTAATTGACTTCATGTGATAGAGGACTTAGGTCATCACTTATCAGACAGCTCAGGAGAAAGAAGCACTCATTTATTTCCATATTGACCTTAGACAAGCAGATGATACACAATGTGGCAACCGTCAGTCATGTTTGGCACACAGCGGCTGCTCAAACTCCACAGGCTGAAGTGCATGTTGGAGGTCAGATATGTAAAAAACCTTCAAACCTTGTAGGCAAATCCTCAGGGTGTCGTCATCTTATAAAGTAAATAAGGATGTTTGGTGGCTCTCTGCTTGTTTTTAATTTACAGTGTGAGAAAATCTGAATGTTTCTGTGTTCAAAGCCTTACAGTGATCACACAAGATTTAAATGTTGGGAAACTGGCTCTTATCTCTCAACCCACCCTGTGTCACTCATGGCTCATGATCACATGGCTCTGATGAGCTCGGTCGTGGTGCGATGCATGTTTGGATGATGCGTCATGCCATTATTGCAATGCAATCTAAGCATTATATAGCACTAATGCTATCAGATCCATCTAGATGGTTTCATGCTTCAGAGGTTCAGGGTTTCCCTCTCCTCTGGGCGCGAGATGCCGTTTAACATCTCTGTGTAGGAAACTGACCCCGAGTCAGGAGGCTTTGATGCGCTGTGACTAGAAATGCTTGGAATGAGACGAGTCTTAAAAACAGGATGTGTCCACTGGAGACAGTTTACCAGTATCACCACCTCCCTCTCTTTCTCTGCGGTTTGTGTGAATCCTGAATGTCCAGGTTTTCTGTTGGGGCCACGTCACCTCGCATGCATGTTGTTGATTGACTGTCTGCGTGCTATTCATATTGTGCTAAATTTATATATTTTTTTTAAATAATCAAGCCTCAGTCATTTTTCCATATAGCGCATGTTCCACCCTCTTCTTTTTTGTTTTTACTTCTTTTTTCCAAAGGGAAACAGAGAAAGACATGACACATAGAAACACACAGTAGTCATTCTGTGACAGCTCGACTGAACACTGCTGTCTTTATGATCACTGTGAGACAGAAGGAGAATAACTGGTAAACTGTCTTTTAGTGAGTCTGTCCACACTGATCAAAGATAAGCCAGCAGTGTGTTTACGCTGCCTTATGTATTTTTTATTTATTTATACATTTTTTATAACACTGACGCAATCTTACTGTAACAACTACCACAGCAAGCAAAACAAGAACCACACAAACATGCTCAGCTTCATTTACCTCATCCTCATCTTCTTCTCTCCTCGGCTCACTGAGAGGTTTGATCAGTCCTGGCCTCTTTGTTGTCTTTCTGCAACTCCTAAATGATTAGACTGATATACAGCTGCATGATATGCAATAAATTATTTTATTGTTAAATTTGGCAAATGCTGTGATATGCACTTTCACCTAAAACTGTAATTTCTTTTTTCGGTGAGAGAATTTTTAAGTGATGAGGTCATTTTTGTTGGTGCTTGTACCAAAAAAACTTTTCCTGTTCCTTAATATGATATGATGATGAAATTGCAACTCCGGCGTGTTTTTTTTCTTCTTCTTTTAACTCAGTTCCTGCTATTTGTATATTTCACTTGCCCATATTGCCACTATATTTAGACTATCCGTGCAGTCCTAACTTAAAGCCTGCGATTTTATGAACATGCAGCTCTCGTACTGCAACTAAGGATCGTTGTTATCAATTTCCTGACTAATAGATTAATTGTGACACTCGAATGTGAGAAAATTCATGCATTTTTGTCTTAAGGTTTGTCGTGATGTCCTCACGTAAGTGAAGTTGGAACCAGAAATTGTTTTGAGTTTTTTCTCAAAAAATGGTCAAAACAGACTCGCTTGGTTTATCCTTCATGTTATGTTTCCATTGTTGCAACATTGGACGCCACTTGGAGTCTTGAACGTAGCTGATGGGAAAATAATACTCTTGACCCCACATCAGTGTTTCTCAATGTCCCTGTTTACTGCCTCCTGTTATCTTCGGTCACATTATGATAAAGCTCTGTCACAGTTTGTCAAACTCCTCATGACAAATCGAATCGATTGTCCGTCAGTTTCAGTCATGATCATCTGACTCAGCACTCGGCAGGTCAGCGGACGGCGTAATTTCCTGGCTGTTACACTGACAGCCAGGAAATGAGCAACCTGAGGAGTTGCACTTGAGCTGGTGTGACAAACAGGATGGCGCTGGCCTGCGCTTTCTGATAAGAGCAGGTTCTTAATGAGCGTGTTTTGTCCTCTGGCACTCACATAAAAGCCTTGCTGTTGGTTTTACAGTAATTGATAGAAGGAGGGTGTGTGTGTGTGTGTGTGTGTGTGTGTGTGTGCCTTTGTTGTTGCTGGCTTTAAAAAGCTGAGGCCATGCTGTCAGCTTCCAGCCAAACCAGTTACATTTTGTACGCTGTGTGACGTGAGCAGATACTTGCTCACACATGCATGCTCACACGCACACGCACACACACACACACACACACACACACACACACACACACACACACACACACACACACACACACACTCAGCAATGCTGTCTTGCATTGAGAGTTGAGTGTGTGTCATGGAAAATTGGGCTGAAGGCAGAGCTTGTTGCTAGGTGACGACTTTGCCATATATGGTACTTTTTTTTTTCTCCCTCCTCGTCTTGCTCTCTCTTTCTCACCGGCAGTGTGTTGTGTAGTCTGTCCCTGACGTTTGAATATTATTAGATGTAAATTCCTCAGCACAACAACACGCATGTTATTCTATGGGTTATGAGATGACACAGCTCCCCGATGAGCCACTCTCTTCTCAGCTTTGGATGAAAAAGCTTAATATTTTCCCCCCGGAGACATGCAGCGGCGCAGTGGAACAGAAAACAAGAGGAAAGTTAAAGTCAAAGCCGACAGCAGATAGAGCACGGGCAGACAAAAACATACAGTGCAACTTCAAACGCGTAGCTAAACCTACACGTGACGCTCCTCCTCCTTTATTCACATGAGCCACAATCGCTGACTTGTTTTCCATGCCACTCTATATTCAAAATCCCACACATCACTCCCACGGCGCTGACATGCAAAATCCGTCATACAGAGTTAATGAGCGAGGGAAAGAATAGAAAAAAACCCAGACACAAGACACAAAAACCTTCAACACCACAACACAGATCTCACAATTACATAACGTCAGAGCTGCGACGCACAACGGCCGCACTTTGCATTCAATTAGAATAACATCAAATCTACGATCAGCGGTGTCACTACAACAAAGTCAAAATGGCAGCGATTTTCTTTAACTTTCTTCAGAAGTCTGATCTCTGAAGGTGTTTTTTCTTTTTTTTTTTCACTCCGCCATGTATGTTCAGTGGGACACCGCAGCCGAGCTCCTCCAACACTCAACACTTCAGTCAGGGGAAAGGGATGTGGTTTTATATCAACTGCTTTTGAGAAAACAGTACCTGAAAACACCCGTATGCTTATGTTGTCACTCCTGTAGCTGATGATAGTTGTCTGACAGGTTCTCCTTTGTGTGTCCACACACGCACGCACATACATACACACCTCTCTGTAGGTTACAAAGTACTGAGGAATTTGTCATGCAGGCAAAAGGAGAGCAACGGGGAGGACATGGGAAGGCCTGTCGTCCCTGCCCCCACGCTAGCAGTCAGTCATGAATCTGACAGGAGATCGGCTCAGCGTGGGGCTCAGGATAGGTGCACCGGGGATTAGAGGATAGAGAGAGACAGAGAGAGAGAGAGAAGAGGAGAACAAAGGTTAGACTGAGGAGAAAGACGAGTACGTAGTAGCTTCAGGGTTAGAGAGTGAATGAATAAGGCAGGAAGCAGAGGGAAGGTGGGCTAGTTAGAGCAGGCAGATGGCTGAAAGAGAAAACTGACAGGTTTAGGTCTATAGGTGCCTGGATATGAAGGTATCAAGTGTTGTAAAAGCATAAGGAGAGGAAAGGGAGGGGCCGGCAGGATGTTGAAACAGGAGAGACGGTGAATGATGTGAAGGATGACAGCAGCAAGAAGCCGTGGAGTAGAAGAGAGGGTCAGTGTGAGAAATAAGCGAGAGCGCCGCTCACAACAGAGTGAGGATTATTCACCGGGCAACGCACGCCTGGGTTTACAGCGAGGGTGAACAACTGGAGTTGAGACTGAGCGTTAGCCGGCAGCCATAGCGGCCGGCCGGGCGGGAAGATGCTGGTGAAGGACCTCAGGCCGGCGGGGAGGCAACACACGTCCCTGGTGCTGCTGGTGTGGGGAGACCCCTCGCTGATGCTGCGCAGCGTCTTGTGCTGGCTGCGTTCTCGCCTGGTCTCCGGCGCCGTGTGTGCCTGCGTCAGCACCTGCCTCCTCCTCCACTATTGTTCAGTCTGCCAGGTAAGAGCGGCAAATTCATCCAGAGCACATTTAAGTTCCCTTTTTTTACATCCGTCTCCGCACGCCATTAACGTCACCATGTCCCTCCAGGGGGGGACGATGATGATGTGAGGGGAGATTAGATCAGAGGTGATGGGTGATAGATATCCTATAGTGGCTTGTTGTTGTGCTGTGGTCGTTGCAGCAGCTGTCAGGCCCACAGGCTTTGTAGGCTTTGTGTTGTTGTTGTTGATATTGATGATGATCTGTGTGTCTAAGCCAGTCAGGATCATCACACATCAGGCTGTAATACTGTTCATTTCTCAGATGGAAATATTATTATTCACATCACATCCAAGCGAACACAACACGCAATCGCTGGTTTTATTAAGGTACACATACACACGCTCAAGCTAAAACTAAACCACCACCGCTTACATCACTGAGGGTAAACTAGATTAGGCACACTTCCCGGTATAAGGCAGAACAATTACACAAACCACTAAAATAACCATGCAGATGAACCAACACCTCTACGAAAGAGCGTGTAAAAAAAAAAAGCATTACAACATTTCAGATCATTACAGATTTAGTGGAGGACAGATGAGATGTTTGCTCTTATTGTAATATCTGTGTGTGTTGGAAACTGACACTGTAAAGACACATTCTTGCGGTCTTGTGTGACTTCTTCCACTGTGACCACTGTCATGTGAACAAAAGGGGCTCCAGCACAAAAGCGTTATGCGTACGTCCCTCTTTGTGCGTACGTGTCGCTTCATGACAAGAGCCCGGAAACATTCTCTGCATTTCAACCCCCCGAGAAAAAAACTCTAGGAAAAGGCCCCGTCGGTGTGAGGGAGGATGGGAAGTTAAGAAAACAGTGGAGAGGTGCTGACGGGAGGACGAGGTGTCGATGTTCGATGGAGACAAAGCGGCGGAGGACGGCGCTTCCATTCGAAGTAAAATAAAAATAACTTGCGAAAGGAAGGAAAATAGCAGGGCAGAGTTCGTCCATCAACGTCGAAACGTCAGGGGACGGAGAGGAAGCGTAGAAAACAAAGACTAATGAAACGAAGCCCTGCGCTAAATATACACAGTTATGTAAAAGACAAAGCGGAGACGCTGAAGGTTGGACTGTGTGAGGTGAAGCGTGTGGGATGGAGACGCAGGATGAGGCTGCAGTATTTCTCACTTTCCTCGGCTTAAACCGAAAACAACAAGAGTTTGTTACATAAAGCATCAGCAGCAGCATTAGCTCCGGCTGGTAGTATTAATCAGATACTTGTGACCCCACGGAGGCAACACATTTAGCAGTCAGCCTGAAGCAATTAGAGAGACAGAGAGAGAGAGAGAGAGCGGCTGATGGCATGTTGATAAAAGAAGTGAAAGAAGAGAGGCGGGGGGTTTGGGTGTCTGCTTCACCTTCCTCTCCCGTTTCCCCCCCATGGACTTTATCCAGTCACTGAGGTCGTGTTCAGGTGAGGACAGATGATGCTAATTATAGTCCAATAAAGAGAAACTGAGGTTATTATGGCCTGGTGGGCAACACGCACTTTGGTATTTCATCCACATAGAGATTTGATCTTATTCCACAAAACTGATCAAGGCTGCAATTCTTACTCATTTAGATGAACAAATAGTCACTTATTTTCTTAATTTAGACGCCAAGGTGACATCATATGACAGTACAAGACCAAAAGATAAAGGTTTCTGTTGAGAGAAAGCAGCAAATAGTTGCACTGGTTAATTTCTAAAACAATGAAGCTGGGAGGAAAAACCACAGCAGAGTATCAGAATAGGTATTGATTAATTCCTGGTGATGGAATAATTGATTGAGCTCCCTGTCGGCCAGAGTGTGAGTGCTAAAGGGAGCAGGGTTACTGCGTGCCCCCTGTATTCAGAGCTGTCTTTACAAACCCTTGTGTTATGAACCTTACATAACAGGTTCATAATTATCCCTTACAGCAGCACTTTGGACGCAACCGCTGGCAACCGCTCCGCTGCACTGACCGAGCCGACTGTCTGCCCCATTTGGATTCACTCTCCTGTTGTAAACAAGGGCAGAGAGAGGATAGATGGGATGGGCGTCGGGCATGTTTAGACGTTTTGTGTCGTCGGAACGGTCTTTTCAACAAGTTCAAGGCCAAGGCCCTGCTTTGGAAGGAGCACCGGCCAAAAATCAGTTAAGTTCAGTAAGAGACCGAGGAAAATGAGAAGAACAGGAGGCAGCAGCCGTCATCATCATAGAAAACCTGCTGAATTTGCAGCAGGATTTGCAGCATCACAGTTGGGGTGCCACCGGGCAAAGGGTGGCGGCTGGTTTCATCAGTTAAAAACAGTAAATGTCGAAATGAGCGAAAGAAGAAATTTTTGTCATGTTGCAAACTGTTCCGCCCTGCAAGTTTTGGTGAAACGCATTTGCTGCGAAAAAGCTTTCGCCACAGTGCCTTTTGGCCGGGGTTACGTCAGGGTTAATCTGCTGATGCGATTGAGGGCTCAGGTCACAGGTGTCAAGTGTTTACTCTCATTACTCTCTGCCTCCTGTGTGTGTCTGGGATCTTGACGTTGACCGGGCCGCCTGTCACAGCACTGACCTGCCGGCCGCGCACGGTTTTTCCATGGCCAGAGACAAAGGCCACACACGGTCACGGCCGCTGAACGCGGTCAGAATAATCCAGGTCCCGACCCCTTTTATTGCAAAACAGGAATCATGTAATCACATTTGTTTGTCACCCTGATCGGATTTGGATTTGCTTGTGTAGGATTAATGATGGTGATGAAACAGAATCACCTGCACTATATAGCCTGTGTTTTAATGGTGTCGTCCACATAAAACCAACAGTATCTTTCATGTTGAGTTGCATAAGGTGAGTAATCCTTTATCTACGTGACAAACCCAAAGTGTAAAGTGTTATTTTGTACCTGATTAGTAATACAAACACTTCCCTTATTTGCCTTATTTTGTCTCCCTGTGGACTTGACAATGGCTCAAACATCTTTCTCAGTAAAAGCAGGTAGACTAGATAAGCAACTTTCAAAGTATTTTATTTTCATAACACATTGTTGGGTTTTATTTCCAAGAGTTAAACATAAAAGAAAAAAAATATTGTATTGATGGAAAAAAAAGCTTCCAGGACATCAAGTTACAAAACAGCACTTAATGAAGTCAAATAAATCCTGTTTTTCCTCTCCTCCTAAGGTCAACACAGAATCAGAGTTTCTGTTGTGTGTGTGTGTGTGTGTGTGTGTGTGTGTGTATATTCCTGCATGAGTACTGTTTTATTGTGACAGAGTTTCAGTGGAGCAGCTGTGGAAAGAATGCGAGTGAGGGGAGCGGAGATAGGCCGACATGTACACGGCAGGGAGAGAGAGAGGCCGGGCAGTCGTCCACTGAAGTAGTTCAGTTATAAAAAGATTAATTTTACGATTACAGCTTCTTAACGCTGCGTTTTATTACTCACATCGCTCTGTTTTGCTCGTGTAACGCTCCCTGTTTTTGTCTTTGTTAAACATTTATTTGCATGTGGTGCACATGAGCTTGCAAAATGAGAAGGAGCTGAGAGAAATCTCCAGTGTTTTGCCTTCCAGTAATGTCCATTGCAATGTAACACACACGCACACGCACATGCACACACGCGCACACACACATTCCGTCCTAAACTAAATGTGCGTTTGTTGTGATTTCTCACACATGTTCAACCAATCGATGTCATGTTCCTCTCAGATTGCTTGCGTCAAAGCGTCTCTTGCACACTGTCCTTGCTCTGGTGTTTCCCAACGTAGATAACGATTATACACACACATGCACACTTGACACACACACACACACACATAGAGTAAGTGTGTTTTACGACACCACTGTGGTGCTGATTAGTCAGTGTTTCAGATTTATTACCTGTGTGTGTGTGTGTGTGTGTGTGTGTGTGTGTGTGTGTGTGTGTGTGTGTGCACTACAGGGTGTGTTTTCCCTTAATGGATAATCATTCTATCGGCCTGCATTCAGCTCAGTGCTTTGTTTGAGCAGGACATTAAACCTCTCACTGATTAGTTGTTTGTTTATTACCTGGTTTGTTGTTTTTCCACCCACTCAGAATAAGTTGTTTGTGGTTTGTTGTTTTTCAGAATAAGTCCTGGCAGAAGTTGAAGACGATGGTTCACTGGTCTCCCTTCGTCGTGTCCTTCAAGAAACGTTACCCGTGGGTGCAGCTCGCCGGCCATGCAGGTAAGCATCAGAATACAGCCAACATGCTGCTGCATAATACGCCCTCTGTTTTCATTGTTTAAAGCAGTTTTTTTATTTTATTTTGCACATATATTTTTCAAAATGCCCTATGCTTTCTTACATCTTTGTTCCATCTCCTTCTAGGTAACTTCCAGGCTGGGGAGTTTGGACGCTTGTTGAAGCGATACTGTGAATGTGAGCAACTGTGTCTCCAGAAGCTGATGAAGGACACTCTGCGACCGTATGTGCCTGGTTACTATGGCGTCGTGCAGAGGGACGAGCAGGACTACAACCTGATGGACGACCTGCTGGCTGACTTTGACTCGCCCTCCATCATGGACTGCAAGATGGGCAGCAGGTAAGACCGTCGGAGGGCGTGAGCGACATTTTGAAGACCACAGGACAGAAAGACAAGACAGCGGTTCATCTGAGCTTATCTTATGCTCTCTGCCTAGAAAATGAACCTTTGCACGACGAAAAACTGTTTACTCCCACTAGTTTTCTGCCTCTCCAGCAGTAATTACTGTATATTATGATGCAGTGATTGGCTGGATTAGAATAAAAGCACTTTAAGCAAATCAAGCCATGCAGAAAACAAGCAGATAAACAGCTTAACTGAAGAAATATGAACATCCTGACCTTACTTTTCAGGACGTACTTGGAGGAGGAGCTGAGCAAAGCGAGAGAGCGTCCACGTCTGCGAAAGGACATGTATGAGAAGATGGTGGCCGTGGACCCCGGGGCGCCCACGGAGCAGGAGAAGGCCCAGCAGGGCGTCCTCAAACCCAGATACATGCAGTGGAGGGAGACGCTCAGCTCCACGGCCACGATGGGCTTCCGCATCGAAGGCATTAAGGTAAGAGGTCACCCCGGACTGTGGACGGCGTGTTACCGAGGAGAACGAATAGTTTTTACAAGATGTAAACCAACGAAGGGGCGTAAATATTTATCAGTGTGTTCACTGGGTAGACCACACACACTGGACGGAGAGTGGAAAACACAGTCTGTTGAAACTCTTGGCTGCAGTTGCACACACACACACACACAAAGGGAACTGTTTGTTCTTTCAAAATAAATCCTGTGCCGGTCATCCAGTCACACCAATAACTGTACATTTGCATGGGACTTAGACATGAATGAAAAATATCTAACGTCACACTGTGGCTGCAGTGGAATGAAGTTTAATCTTTGTTGAGCTCGGGAAGCTGACAATAAACGACTTCCGCAAATTTTCCTTGTGGAGATGATTTCTCAAAATAATAAGAATAGAATAGAATAGAATAATAGAAAGAGCAGAACAAGACAAACAAGCCTGTGTGTTTTCTCTTTTTAAACAGAAAGCTGATGGAACCTGTAACACCAACTTCAAGAAGACGAAGCACAGGGAGCAGGTGATGCAGGCGCTGGAGGACTTTGTTGACGGCAACACTCAGATTCTGGTATGCTACACATTCACTGCCAGTTTTTTTTTTTTTTGTAAAGTGAGAGCAAGGGAGGTTTTTGAAATGTAGGTCAAGTCCAAAATATTCAGAGTAAAAACAGATTGTGTGATTTGGGTGAAGTGGATAACGAGGAGTCTTATTTTCTGTACAAATTGTTATAATGATGCAAAAGAGTTGATATTCCAGGAAATGGTTGAACTCATTCTGATGCTCAGATGATTGATACAGACAAAAGGACACAACAATCAGCATTTAGATTTTATTCAGTGCTCTACATTAAATGTTTGTCAGTTCTTTCACAGTTGGTAATAGTTCTGCTGCCTCTAAATCTCTTTATTTTTATTCCTCTTTTTCTCTTAGAAACTCTACCTGCAGCGGTTGGAGGACCTCCGCTCAGTCCTTGAGCAGTCACTCTTCTTCAGGACACATGAGGTGAGACAAACACACACACACACACACACACCATTTCCTGATTCTCAACAAACCTGTTAACCAAGTCGAAGATTTATGATATCGTTCCGTCATTTCTGCTCCTGTGCTGAATTGGTCACACACCTAAGATCACCCGTCTCACCGGTTTTCTCCATCGCAGGTCGTCGGCAGCTCTTTGCTGTTTGTGCACGACGCCTCGGGGAAAGCCAGAGTGTGGATGATTGACTTTGGGAAAACGGTTCCCCTGCCGGAGCCGCAGACTCTGGACCACAGGACTCCCTGGCTGGAGGGCAACAGGGAGGACGGCTACCTGTGGGGACTGGACAACCTCATAGACATTTTAAGCAGCATGCTCCCGCAGACGCCTTGAGGGGGGGAGACTCAGCAGACTGTCATAAAAAAATTTGGTCCATGTCCAAATGGTGGAAGAGATTCAGGGGATCAGGGGAATCTGAAGAAAAGGAGAGACTGACAGAGGAATGATTTAAAAGAGTCTGATTACTTACTTTTTTTTTTCCAAGTCCCACTCATTGATCCAAACGTCTTTATCCACTTCTACCTGTGTAAAAAAAGAAAAGGAAAAGGAGAAGCATTCACACAGGATTTCTCATACAGAGTGGAACACGCTAAAGACAAACCTCAAGATCACGCTCCATGTGTGGAAGCGAGGGACCTGTGAGCAGCGGAGGCTCGAGACAGTGGAAAGAGAAGGAGGCAGAGACTTGAATGCAGAAGTGTAACATGTGTCACTGGGACTGTGAGAATACAGTTCTCTGAAATCATGGACAGTCACCGTTTCCTCCAAAAGATGTGTAATGTTACATTACTCATCTGCCTCCTCACCGCCTCCCTCTTCTGGTCGGAGCTGCACAATGCGCTCCGACCGACGGCCACGAATTTGGATCCTCTGGTGTCAAAGGTTGTTTGTTTGTTTTTTACCTGACTTTCCAGAGGCTTTGGTAATGGGAGTTGTATTGTTTTCACGGACCACTTTTGATGTTTCAGTATACAGCAACACTAAAACACTGGTCAGACCATGTGTTAACTAACTTATGTACATATATATATATATACAATTTTATTTAAGTTTCTTTTGGCCTTGATATAACCTCCTTACCTTGTTTGTACAATTTCTGTGCCTGGCATTTTTAAAGAAAGAGCTGTTTGATCATTCCAGTGCAGTGGACTCCTGCTTTTTGTTTTTGTTTTTTTTTCCTTCCAAAGAGTTCACCCAAGTATAAACTGATTTACATCTAATCCCAAAGTTTAACTTCTGGTTGAAACTGAAAGTGTTTTCTTAATCAGATTTTTTGTATGATTATGCAGTGAACGTTTTTTTTTGTTTTGTTCTGTTTTTTCCAAGTAACTGTACATTAAGCAGCTTGGCAGCCATGTTTTGTCTGGAGTTTGTTGCACTATGGATCCTCACAAAGCCATTGAACAAGTCAGACAGTGCCTCTGTGTGTCTTAAGATGGGAAGCAGCAGCCACATGCTGGGTTTACACATGCAATCATTTAGCAGTCTAACATGAACAGAGTTGGACGTTCATCACTCGGTTCTCTGTGATCAGTGTCGCTTTCAAGATTTGCAGGAAGTTTAACAGTAAAGCTTTCGGTCGTTTAGGGTGAAATGGAACTGGAATAACCTGATTGAACTGATCGGTCTGTTTGGGCTTTCATGAGATTTTCCTTATCTACCAACCCACGCATGACATTGAAACTGGAAAATTTGAAAGTGTCTTATGATTCAAAGGATGATGCATTATCGAATAAGAGTCTTAAACACAAGGACGTTGCTGTAAACCTCATGAAGCTAAACTTAACAGGTTTGTGGGATTGGATTGTTGTATGCAAGAGTTTACAAAGAAACAACATTGTTATATTTAGATACCGAGGCAGAGCTTATAGTCATATCTGCCATTCCTTCGCAGGAATGCAGCAGGTCGTGAATATAACAGTCTCCAGTCTTCCAGGCATCCTCCAACAGTGTCAGGCAGCGCTGTTCCTGTGTGCTGAGTGAACCGCCTACCTGCACACACACAGCCCACAGGAGTGCTGCAAACATCTGACTTCATGAAATTGGAATTTAGATTCAGGAAATAAGTTTTTCCATCTCTGAAAATTTAAACATACAGGGAGAAAGAAGTAATAGTGTTTACAAAGTCTTAAGATTTCTTTGCCCACGAATCCTCTATATTTGTAAAAAGGCAAACTATCAGGTTTTCAAACTGGGTGCTGCTTTGTTTGTAAGAAAACTGGATTCATAACCACATTTTGTATTTTTAAAAGGCAGCATGTTTTAAAGCTGTAAAATACACAAAGACTGGTGAAAATTGTCAGTAAATCCCTGCTTTGTCCAGAAGGTCACGGACTGCAATAAACTGGAAATAAGAGTTTTCAGAGTTTGTTTTTTGTCTTTACTCTCCCCCATCACACAACTCAGATCACATGTCTCCACTAATCAACACTGACTTTGGTGCTGCTTAAATATTTATTTGACTGAAAATCATGTGCAAAGGCAGTGAACTGGGAAAACAATATCAAACAGTCATGTAAATTCCTCACATTGTAAACCTGCAACACATAAATGTAGTTCTCCATGAAAACAGTATAGTTTCATTTGGAATAAAGGCTTCATGTGGATAAAATCTTATCACATAAGATCTAATTTCAGATCAACTGTGTCCTGGAAATGACATTTAGACAGTTCGCTTGTCTGCTTGTGCCTTATCCAGTCACTTCAATCATTTAGACGTCAAGGTACTCATACAGATGTGAGGCAGTTCATTGTTTCTAATGTGTCACCACCAGATGTTCTGACTCCATTTTGATGTTCTTCTGTCGTGGAGATCCTGCAGCAGGGAGGGCAGTCCAAGAGCCTTTCAGTTTCCTTATATTACTAATGATTTCCACAAAGAGGTGTTATACAACCAGAGATAAAGGAGATAGTATCCTGGGTTTATCAGATTCACTCAATGGTTGACAAATGTTACTGTAAATATTACATCATCCACCTCTGATAGGATCAACAGCGATACTACATCAAACTGTGACTCATTCATCCAACATTTAAGCCACAGCTGGCTCCTGTCCACCGGCAGCATCACCCTGCGTCCTCGTGTGGAGCAGCACCGCCTGTCCGGCCAGCCCGGCCTCCACCCCTCCTTCAGGAACCACATACTGGGTCCCGTCATCGGCCCTCTGAGGGCCCATCGTCCTCAGCTGCTCGTTGCTCTGAGCTACGCAGTCCAAGCTCCACAGCTGGTAGCGCAGGCTTTTACCCTGTTTAGCCAGGATGTACACCTCTCTGAGTCCTGTCACATTTACTGGACAAGAGCAACTGGCGCCACTGGGCAGGTGAAGCCAGGGCAGACTGGGATCGGGCTGACACTGGTTTTCACTCACACTCCCCTGGTCCAGACCGAGGAGAACACCTGGGAAACGCAGATGCAACGGTTGTGTGAGATGCTGTTGTTTTTATACAGTGGTTTGTAAAGCCAGTTTATTTTCAGGAAGTTTCACAAAGGTGGTTTACGTACATCTGACCTAAGTTACCATGGAAAGTAGTCTGATCCTTATCAGCATTGTTTTCAGGCTTAGTGTCACTTCAGATGAAGAGTAAACATATTGGTGTAAGACACACCTAATCCATTTGAAATATTTTCTATCTCTACAGTATCTTCATCACAACATGCTCTTCTAAATGTACTGCAATCAAATTAAAGCAAATAAAAAAGTTAATTCATGCCTGTTGCATCATAGTTATTCTCCTACAGGTTTTCTTCTCTCTGCCACAAAATGAAACTCAACAATTACACATCCAAACATACAGTGCAAACAAGTGTCACATCGCTAATGTGATGGTATTTATAGCTACAGCATTTTCATTGTTATGTTGCAAAACACAACTGATGGAGAAACGAGATTTCCATTTCAATTCTTACTTCAATTCTACTTTACTAACTCCTGTTATGAAACTAATCATATGGCTAGGATTCAATTTGAAATGTCAAAGTTACAAAAAAATAAATAACATATAAAATGCACTAATAACAGTTACAAATAAACTTTTTTCAGCATGGACTTCTGAAGTGATGCTGCTAATTTTGGTCTAAGTTTTCACTCTAGATATTAGTTATTTGGCTGCAAACATTAGCTTTGCCTTAACATACAGCATCATAGTGTTTATTCTATGGTTGTCAATTGATGTGACTGGTGTTTGACCTGGTTCAGTTCACGAGGTTAATTCAAGATATGCTTTTCACAGTATACTCTGAACCACCTTTACTAAAAACATCCCTGTGGTGAGATCTTCAGTTTTACCTGAAGCGGCGGCCCAGTGCGCCCTGTGGCCGCTCCGCTGGCATGGCTCATGGTTGTAGTCCTCATCATATCTGTACATACTGTCAAAGAATTTCCTGTAATCTTTTAGCCCAGCATGGCAGAAACTGTGGTTTTAAGGTTGATGCAGATGTCATTGACCTTAGAATTTGAAAAAAATTATAACGATACATCAGGGGGTACTTTAAACATAAAAGACCAATACTGTGAATCTCTTACATTTTTGTTTAAGAAGAACTGTAACCAAGACACATGCTAAACATGGTGTTTCAGAGTTGAACTTTTTTTTTTTAGCTAGTCACTGCTCTCTAGTGGACAAACTACTGCATCTTCTGATGACACAATGTCTTTTTAAGCTCAAACATCCAGTAATTTGCTACTTCTGTCCTGTAGCCTGAAAATATATCAGCATGATTTCAGTTTTGCTTTAACATTAGGAGTGCAATATGCTCCTTGTGGTTCAATTTGGGTGGAGGATACGGGATGAGAACAGGCTGTCCGCCCCACAGGTGTCTGATGATAGTTGCAGCATTGTTGCCACTTAAACCTCCGGACAGCACTTCTGCCTTACAGCCGCAAACTTCCTCTGCCAGCAGGGCCATGTAGTTAGCTGAGAAAAATAAAAACATAAATTACAACAAAGACGAACCAAACATCGTAAACTCGAGACAGGGTGAGAGTTTATGGAGAGTGAATGTGAAGCAACACTAAAACAAGGTGAATATATAACTTCCACATTTCTAAATGACATCCTGCATCTGGCTCGGCTCGTAATGATGTCACAGTATTTATTTTGTCACATCAGAAAACCTCTGATGTGACCCATTAAGACACAAACACTCCCATTCCAACTTGCTGTTGTTTTTTTTAAATGGACTGGACCAAAACAGTTTACATTCTGTTACCTGAAAACATTTCACCCTGTGCCGTGTATCCCCGGCTAAGTGCAGTCTGAACCACAGTTTCCATGTCAATACTGAGCTGCGGCTGTCGAAGGTGAGCTGCCATCCACAGGGCCACCAGACCGCACCTTAAAGGTAAATCAATAGCACATTCACAGTCACACCCTGGAAAAATACTTCATGTTTAATGACTTAAACATAACAGGTTGAGGGAACAACAGCCCCACTGTGCATACAACAATTGTGATTTGTATCATTTAAGTAGTTTCTCAGTTAAATATAGACCTGGCTGACACTGTACTTTACTGACTTACTGTGGACCATCTTGGATGAGGGAAGGCATGTATGTGTTCACCAGTAACCACTGCAGGTCCTTCCTAAAACTGAACACAATCACATCATGAATACATAATAGTAAAAGAGATCCTCACGTCTGGCAAGCTGTAGGAAAAGGATACACAATGATTCAGATAAACCTACTATATCCGGTCTGAAACAATCCTGTTCATTTTCATCCACCTAATACAGTTCTTTGAAAGCAGTCTGAGGAGGACGGATATCAACTGAATATTCTCATCTAAGATCACAGTTGCACTATAAACATATAGTCAGTCATGCAAATCTGAGGATACATTTATGTAGCCTGAAACATTTTGGTCGTGATGCTGCTAGCTGCACATTTGCAGATTAGGAATTAATGATTTGCCTCCAAAAAAATCCATACTCGTGCTAAATCACCAAAAGTATGATTTGTTTAATTTTCTCTATATAAAGATTGGGGCAGTGTGATTAAATGAGGGAAAAATAACAGATTATTGAATATTGAATGATGAATAGGTGGAAAAATAACACTGTAGTAATAACACATTGTAAACAGTTTAAAATAAGACACTCGCAGAATTAATAGCAGTCCGACAACTCAGTCTATGGTGCAGGATGTATTTGTTATTATGGATGGTAAGCACTTTAATGTATTTGTTATTATGGATGTTAAGCACTTGTGCTTCCATTGATGTGTAAAATTAAATCAAACAAGACAGAGAGTTAATCCTTGATGTTGTTTTTTATTTTTCTTTTGTATAAACTTTTTTATGATTAGCCTAACAATATTGTTTGTTTGTTTAACTTTTTTTCATTGATTGTGGCTTGGAAATGCCTATTGTTTATGTAATATTTATTCCTATTGCAGACAATGAGCCGACTGTCTGTCCACAGTCCACCTAAATAGACATCCAGGCTGAATGTGTAGGGATGTCACAGTAAATCTCACCTGCCATCTCTTTGGCCGAGCAGTAAGCGGGCCTCTGTGTGGTCCCCCTCTACAGGAGTCCTGCTGCTGGCTATAGTCTGATACAGCTTCTTCTTCTTATCTGATGAGGCTGGAGGAGGTGGAGGTGGTGGACCTGGAGCAGGTGGAGGAAGTGGTGGTGGAGGAGGTGGAGGCGATGACAGGGGGCACTGCACTGACATTTTCACTCGGCTCCCTGTGTGTTACACCTGACAGAGTTTGGGAAAACACTGGTGAATATCAGGATATTTCTGTGCAGCTGCAAAAAGAGCAAGTACTTGTTGCAGCTCTTGAAACTGTACCATCAGTAAGTGTACCGTACAATCGATCACTTTAATTGATACAAACACCACTCACCCACCACTCTGACAGCTATGCTAACAGCGGTGGCTATAAACAAGGCGAAACTGACTAAAGTCATCTTAACTCGGTTGTATTACCTTCAGGTATAAACCTAACTGTAAAAATAATGTCCAGTAAACTTCTGTCACTCGCACACACTGATTATCTTGTCATATTTACCACAGTGAGTCCCACTCCCTCCTGTCAGAACACCGCGCTCCGCTAACAGCAGCACCGGTGTTTGACCATATTTGGCAGCAGCTGCTCCCTCCAGCTTCTTCTTCGTCGTGTTTATAACCGGATCACTCACCAACGGTCACACCGCCCCGTGCTGCTCGACTGGTGTCAGCACAGCAGAAACTCAGTAAATTCTTGCTTGACCCCAGACTGCAAAGAGTCCTCATCTGTTTATGGTAAGGAAAAAATGTCTGTGTAGTTGTACTGTGTCTGAGTAGGAGCTTTACATCTGTCTGCCAATTTTTGTTTTCTTTCAGGCAGGCACTCTCTCTTTGTGGATGTTTCTCTCTCTTTAATTAGTATGCATTTTTAGCTGTATTTCAGGTGTTTGTTATCACTTTGTGGCTGTTTATCAAAATGCATGGTTTTGTCATAATGCTGTAGTGGCACCATGGTTGGTAACATCAGCTACAAAATTGAGGAATTATCATTTAAATGCAAAATTTGATGGGTCACTGATTTTCTGTAACACCCTAACACCAGAGAACTGTCTCTGGTAACACCGGAAACACTACTGGTTTTTGTTTTAATATCGCGAGAGCACCGAACGGGATTTGCGAGGCCGGGCTTTTCATTCAACGTTTCGAGGTGAGTTGAGACTCGTTTTATTTGGACATTTAAGTCTCTGCAGCCCATTTGATGATTTAGACAGATCATGTTTAAGTTATTTTGCGACAACAGGAGAACATAAGCGTAAATAATAGACGAGTTTACCTTTAGTTTAGTTGTATTTCTTTTGGCTAGCTCTCAGGCCAACATCCACCCCACGCTGTTTGCTAATGCTAGCTCGTTAGCTGTTAGCGATTAGATAGCAATTGTATTCTTTTCTGTTTTAAAAGTCATATTCTAAGTTTTTAACGGAATACAACCCCTCATCAGCAGGTTGAAAGATGGCAACCGCTGAGGTACGGCTCAACCATACGATCTACATCAACAACCTGAATGAGAAAATCAAGAAAGATGGTAAGTTCAAGATCCTCGTCTTGAAGCTCTCTCCCCCGTCCCGTGAAATGCATCTGTGTATTACACCAAACTAATGCTTTCTCTTATTTGTCTTTTGTCTGCAGAGTTGAAGAAGTCCTTGTACGCCATCTTCTCACAGTTTGGCCAGATCTTGGACATCTTGGTCGCACGAAACATAAAAATGAAAGGCCAGGCCTTTGTAATCTTCAAAGAGATAAACAGCGCATCCAATGCTTTGAGATCCATGCAGGGATTTCCCTTCTATGATAAACCCATGGTAGGTTGTGCAGACAGTGCATAACAAGTTACTAAAGAGCTTTGCACAAAACGTCTTCACATACATTTTATGAATTATTGACGCAAAATATTTTCACACGTAAACCAGGGATCACGTCTGCTTTCAATCCTGGCAATGTTAGTACATATTGTTTTATTCTGCTGGGGGGCACTGGTAAAAATATCTGTAAATTTAAATGCTTGTTGGATAAATTTGGATTTCACTGTCTCTGCTAGTTTACAATGATGTGTTTCATAATGGAGCTGGTAGTAACCTAGAATGGGTATTAGAGTCCATCCAGTGGCATAGTAGAGATGTCATAAAATGTCTGAAATTAAATTTCATCTCTCTTTTTTTCTTGCAGCGTATCCAGTATTCCAAGATGGACTCGGACATCATAGCTAAAATGAAGGGGACTTATGTGGAGCGTGATCGTAAAAAAGAGAAGAAGAAGATAAAGCCCGAAGCAGGAGGTGCTAAGAAAGGTGTACCAGGCGCTGGTGCACCTATGGTTGCTGGCGTACCTGCTGCCATGCCTGTAAGTAGGATTTGTGTTAGCAGCAGTGAGTTTTGTGACATGTGTTATCAAGGACCATCTCTCAACTGTTCAGTGACCACAGTGTTGGCATGGACAGAGATCCAGATGATTGAAAATGGATTTGCCTTTTTCACCAGACAAATACCAGTTCTAGTCTCATTCATGATACAAGTCTGTGTTTCAAGCTAAAGTGAAACTAACATTTAGAGATGGGCATGACTAAATGAAAATGAGCTAATATGAACTTTTATATGAAACTGGCAAGAATATGCTCACATGAATAACACAAATACCTGCCTCACCTCTATCAGTCTATGACTAGCCATACTGACAGATAAGATGGTCAAAGGAATTGAAATTGACAATGAGTAAACATCAGATTTGAGTGGCGATGATTTATGGCATGAGTTGGTGCAAAATCAGGAACTGGAACTGGTTGGTTGAAAAAATGCCACCACAGCGACAGGCTTGCTCATCATTTTTTACTTCTCTCTGAAGGGAATGCCCCCCATGAGCCAGGCTCCCCGCATGATGCACATGCCAGGCCAGCCGCCCTACATGCCCCCTCCAGGTATGATGCCTCCTCCTGGGATGGCACCTGGCCAGATGCCACCGGGGGCCATGCCTCCTGGTCAGATGATGCCTGGACAGATGCCTGGACAAATGCCCCAACAGGTAGCGTGTCTCACCTTGTCACTGTACATGTTGTAATTGCAATGTTACCATTTCAACCTTGGTTTATATTCTGACTTCTGATGGCTTTTCATCCTTACAGGTTGCAGAAAATCCTCCCAATCACATCCTCTTCCTCACCAACCTGCCAGAGGAGACGAACGAACTCATGCTCTCCATGCTCTTCAACCAGTCAGTAACGACTTATTTTCTGCAATGTCTTGTACGTACAGTGTTTGTCCATTGGTTAAAGGCTGAACATGATTGTTGTTGTGTGTCCAGGTTCCCTGGGTTCAAGGAGGTGCGTCTGGTCCCCGGTCGACACGACATCGCCTTTGTGGAGTTTGAGAATGAAGTGCAGGCTGGTGCTGCACGAGACGCACTGCAAGGCTTTAAGATCACACAAACAAATGCCATGAAGATCTCATTCGCTAAGAAATAACACCTCTCAGGAACAAACTTTTTTTTTTACATTTTCTGCACACACAAGCGTAGGTTGTTTTTTTTGTTGGTTTTGTTTTTTAATAAAATGAATAGCAGTGGTCTGTACAGTTGCTGATCAGTGCTACACAGGTGGTGGATTTTTTCCCACTCTCTTCCAGGATTTCATGTAAGTATACTTTATTTCTATCAAGTTGCTGTGTTTTTATTGTTCTACAGATCCCTTGATGTAAAAAAAAATTGTGCACATCCATGGAAATATCTTCATGTTTCACTTTGTACCTGAAGTCAAAAGCAACTTGATGTATGGAACGTTTTTTTATCTGTTTGTCACAAAGCATTGCACCCAGGGTCTGGACCACCAGACATTGTACCTGGAGCTTTCTTTTTTTTTTTTTTTCTTATAATAAAAGCGTTTCTTGAGTGTTCTCACCCTCATGTCATCCCATGTGCTTATGTTGCAGTGTGATTTCATCTTAAGCCAGTAGCTGGTGCTCTAAACCCACTTCCTTCTCCCCCTGACATGAGCGTTTGTTGTGAAGCGTCAGGTGGGTAAAGGGATCGATGGGGTGAACAACCTAGAGTACATTGTTTTTAAAAGGAATAGTTCACCCCAGAATGATATTTCACTCATTATCTACTCACTCACATGTCGACCAAGGGGTGGGAGAATTTTCAGAGTCCTCCGTGGCTTCTCTGAGTTACAAGGGGTCTCAGCGTAGCAGTGCATGTCCATGTAACGGTTGCAAATGGACACTAGTGGTCTTCTTCATTCTGGGGTGAACTATTCCTTTAAGCAACTCAACTGATCAATATTTGATATTTTCTGCCTTCTGCTTTGATTTTTATTACCGACATAACCTGTCAAATCAGGAGTGTTCAATTTGGACCACCAAGGACCAGTTGACCTTTATCCCAGTCAAAGTCTACATCGGGAGATCTTTAATGTAGCTTCAACCAGAGCGTATGGGTTATCTAAGAAAAACTACTTTATGGTCTGGCCTTCTGCTTGAAATCTAAAACGGCCTAATCTCAGCCCTCTGTATGGGAAAAGCTGATTATCTGAATTGTTGTCTTTATTAGTCAGCAGTGGAGCTCGAACAGCAAAAGTAGGGTGGGAGAGAAAAGGCAATCAGAAGTCCTCGGGTGAACTCGTCTGAGGGTCCTGATGTAAACCTGATACACGGTTCAGACTGGCTGCCCACTTTCTCCACAAACATTGTTAATTTGTAGAAAATTGAATTCTTTGACCTCGAGAGAAAAAACGTTTTCCATTTCTCCTGTAGAAAGTAGCCCATGTTCGATTACAGGGCAACAAATTGTCCTCTCTCTTCTGCTTCAAAAGCAAACCAAGTGGAGTCTAATTTAGCTTTGAAGTTAATGTCTGACCAAAAATATCTATGACATTTTTTAGATTCCGTCTTTCCCTGGTCTTAAACCATCAAGCTTTGCAGTTTTTTCTTGAGTTATATTATTCCCATCATATGCCTTTGTCTGTATTCAGGCTTTTAGCTTTTTTTTTTTCATGTCATCGTGTTGTAAACGCTGATGCTGCTTCACTAATGCTGCTCTAGATGTCAATGAGTTTAATCATGAATTTATTCAATGAACAATTATCATTTTCAGTCACATCCGCTCTTTGCAGATGAAGGTGTAACCAGTGGTCAAGTCAGTAGACAGATCCTTTACTCAAGTAAAGGCCAAAAATGCCAGTGTGAAAGTACTCAACAATTAAAGTCCTGTATTCAGACTTTTAGTTGGATAAAAGCACTGTCAGTAAAATCTAATATCAAAATTAAAAGCACTTAAAATGCAGGCAGAACGTAACGTGCTATGTTGTATTATTGGATAATATTTACCAAACCATTAAGATTGAGCTGTATTAATTTTTAGTTGATGTTAATTTAACTTGATGTTGTACAAATTAATAACTGGCTTAAAAAAACAATGTATGGATACATAATTGTAGCTCTGTAAGCCCAAGGGTTAAAGCTAAACAAACAAATAATGACAATCTATTAACACGATAATTTGGTGCCAGACCTGTATTAATTATAATCTATGTAGCTATTCCAGTGGTGATCTGCAAAACAAGTCGTAGGCTAATGTAAGTTCTTGGATGAATTGAACTTTGAAGTTCAGTATAGTGTAAAAGTAAAGCAGCACTGATTGTAGACAAGGCTGCTTTTTGTCAGGACTCTATGTGTCAAATTAGTCTTTCAAAACCATCTAATGAATGCCACTGAGAACAAAGTGTCAGGCGTTAATAGTTTTTGCATTTTGCCAATTAGTAAATGCCTGCTGTATGTTTGGAGCACGGGCCCCTCTCTGCGTTTAGATGCCGGAGGATTGTGAAGTAATTGCATGGCCACATCGTGGGCCTCCCCCTCCCTCAAAGGCTGGTTTCATGAGAGTGGGGCGGAGTGATGTGTGAATTAGTCCTGAAAAGCCTAATTTAGACTCTCACTATCAACTGTGCCCAGTGCACACAGGGCCTCCCTGTTGTGGACTTAAACTGTGCCCTGAGTAATTGTCTTCAGGTCAGCTCAACAGTGTACACAGAAAAATGCACATTCTTCTGCAGTTTCCCAAGCCTTTCCACACTCCCTTATTTTGCCTTGAGAAAGCACTGACCTTAGCCACCAGGGCGCTGTGAGTGTGTGTGTGTGAGAGAGAGAGAGAGTATGTGAGTGTTGCATGCTTTTGGCAATATGCCTAGTGCCTTCCCATTCACCAACACAGTGATCTTTCAGTTGCAGGGACTGAAAGGCAACTTTTTACTGATCCGGTGGGTTCTGCAGGGGAGTCGTTTGTCAGTGTCACTTCGGAGAGAGATAAAAAATCTTGCCAAACACAATATCATCAACATCAATATAGCCTATAGCCTCATGATACCATGGGAATGAAGGGATGTCATGTTTCATTTCATTTAGGAGCTGCTGACATCGGTCATGTTGTTACAGTCTGCAGTCACACCACATGCACTTTTTTTCTCAGTTCAAATATTGTTTACATATCTGGTCACTAAGCAACCAGAGGACTGATCATCATCATTACAAATTCATGCCATGTGGCTAAATCCCTCAAACCCACAGAAGATTATTTTTTGTCATGAGAAAGAGAGATGATGGTTTTGACTCCTGGTGAAGCAGATGGATGGACCCTGAATAGACCGGTGCTTTTTGATTTTTTTGATTTTTATTTTGCTCAGTAATTTTTTTCATTTATTATTATTTATTGTATTTTTTTTTACAAACCAATTTAGCTTTATCCTAATGAGAAGCAGAGTCCTCAACATCCTCAGCCCATAATGACCATTAGATGGTGCCAAATACTCAAGTCTTCCATTTCTCTAATGAGACCTGAAGGGAGCAGGGGCCACACTTATTTTGGTGTCTCTCCGTCAGGTGAGCCGCCCACCCCCACCACCTCCACACCGCAGACCCACTGATGTCTGCGTGCTCTCCGGATGCTCGGGTTTTTATGAATTCCTCTCATGTGCGGAGGTCAGTGCTCCCTCCCTATGCAAATGAGCGCTGCGCTCCTCAAGAGCCCTCTGTTCTGCCCCGGGGTCAGCGCCGAGCGTCAGGCCGTGGAAACACCAGCGGTTGTCAGGGAAGCTCTTGAGCAACAAGCCCGTGATAGACCTTAAGATGGAGAAAGTGGAGGAGGAGGAGGAAGAGGAGGAGGGGAGACCCGAATCTCATTAGATTTCCCTCCGATAAAGAAGATACATTGTGCGGAGGTCTGGGGTCTAACAAGACGGGCACAGGAGGTCACATGTGGAAAATATGCCATGTGAGCGGTGCCAATATTCAAAAAGATGCCTATGCACCCTACAAGCCTCCTTTATATTTACGCGCTCACCCATGTCCGCGCAGATACACAGGGCGGCAGCTGTCTAAACATGTTTAATCATAAATGTGAAGACGACGACCACATTTTTTTCCTTTTTAGTTTTTTACCAAGCAACTTGCATTTCATCATCCGCAGCAGGGCAAGTCTAATGATGCAGAGCTGCAGCTTCAAAGCCTTCGCTATAGAAAGTGTCCTATTCAGAGCTCCGGCAAAACTGTAAAAGAAAAAGGAAAAAAAACAGTTAATTGGCACAGCGGAGCTTTGAAGTGAGCCGGGGACAGCGGAGGCCTGAAACTGGAGGAGAGGAACCGGTCAGGTGCCACAAAAGAGGCGGAGAGGGAAGAGAAAACAGAGAAAGGAGAAGTGAGATTCGAAACGTTTCCAGGATAATCCCATGCGTAAATGTGGCATAGTTAGAAAAAAAAGTTTGGGTTGGTCTACAGGTGGCTGCAGGGCGGAGAAAGAGAGAGAGAAGAGGATGAGAGCACATGGTGCGCGCTGGGAACCATCCGGACTCGAGCTGAGAGACGGATATTCCCTGCCTCAGGACACACCCTCCATGCGCTCTCTCTCCCTCTCCCTCTTTCTCATTGTTTCCCACACTGTCTCTGTCGCCGCCGGGCTTCGTATCGGGTTGACAAATGACGAGCCAGCCGCTTGGATGAGAGGAGCGCGCGGTGAAATCATTCCCCCCCGGAGAGAGAGAGAGAGAGACACACGCTCACAACTTTGTTGGCAACTGCTTCTTCCACACGCGCAATCGGATGAGTGTAGATTATACGTGGGGCTTATTTGTGATGTTTTGGTGCGTGGATCATGCTTAAAGAGAGACGGGAAGGGAAGAAGAGGAGAGAGTGCCAGCTGACTGGGATAAGAGTTCAAGTCAAGTGAGCCGGCAGATTGGACCTTTAAAGCCTCTTAACGCAGGTGGAAGGAGGAATACAGCGCAAGGGCAGTGTGTTTACGTGCCGTGTGTTCAGTTTGTGTGTATGTGTGTTAGAGTGCATGTGTCATTCCCAGTGGAAATCCACCCTGGACACAACAGCAAGAGGGTGATCAGGTGTGTGTATGTGTGTGTGTGGGTGGGGGATAAATCCAAGAGGAGACAGAGGTAGCCTACTTATGGTCTCTGAACTGGACGCGATGAAGTGGCTCAGCGGGAGTTTCAGGGTTTAAGACCGGAGAAGGAGGAGAGCTGGGCGGACGGACGGTCGCTGGGAGGGACGAGGAGAGGGGGGTTCACCACTACCACCACCACCACCACCACCCTCACCATCACCATCGCCAAAGCGCACACAACACAGTCCCCAATCCCTTGACGCAGGGATGGAGAGGTCGAGAGCGCACAGGATAACTCTGCTGGATACCAGAAGCGGGAGCGGAGAGATCACCGGGAGAGCGGACATGGGGAGGGACCGACACCGGGAACACCTCCACCTGCAGCGGGCACTGATTTTACTCGTTGCGCTCACGATACAACCGCAGGTAAGCCACCGATTAAGTGCTATTTTTGGGGCGGCTCTTAAAGCTCGGAAGCTGACTTTTGACTGCGGTTTGGTCCTTTAATTGTCTGCGCGAAAACAGTCAGTAATGGAGTCCACGCGCACACACGCACACACTGTCCCTTTCCCCTTTGTGCTGCCCTCGTTCTGCTCCTATGTGGCGCTGCGCCCACCTGTTGTTTCAGCCCGCTGACGCTTGTTATCCCACGCAATAGACAAGTCCTGTTATCCCATTTATGACGCAAGGGAACAAATGTCACAGCAAAACACGCTTCCAGTGGTAGTATTAAAGCAAAAGCCATGTATATTAAGAAAGAACTGTTTTATTTCTTTGAGCCTATTGTTTGTTGAGCATCATGGGGCGGATGTTATTGGATTCAAGCAGGAATAACAACATACAGCTGCTGCTTATGATTCATAAATCCCTTTTTATGGCTCCTATAAGTCAAACAACACCTTATTTCACAAACCCACATCCTCTGTTCAGCATCCACTCCTCTTTAATTCACTGCTCATCATCATCATCTCTCTATCTCTGCTTCCCCACCTTCAGCACGTTTTCCTGCTGGTGCATTGTGTATTTATTTCTTATTCAGCCTACAGCTCTTTGACACTGTCACTGTCTCCCACTCCCTATAAGTCTTTGTCCCTCAGCATGGATGCAGACCCTCCTTTGTGTATTGCACTGCTCTATTCCCCACAGCAGAGTTCAAAAGTCACTGCAATAACTTGAAGTAATGACTGCTCCTGGCGTTATAGTCATTATTTTGTAAGTAGGATTTTATTCCAGCAATATTTTTGGGCATGGAGGTGAGAAAACACTTTTTTCCCCACCCTTCTCGCACTGTCAGGCAGCTGCTGGTCTGATCAGGATGCCTATGATGTGTGACAGGACTCAGCAGTAGCAAGAACAGGCCTGGAGGTGCTTCGGTGTGTGCGTGTATGCACGTGTGTGTGTGTGCGTGCATGTCTCTGTGTGTGTTTTTTGAGCTCACATCCAGCATCTGTGTCTTGGGTGTGTGTGGAGCTCGGGGCCACAGCCGAATAAACTCCAGGGCGTGTGAATGTTGAACGCTGGGGCAGCTCTGCGTGTCTCTCTCTGCACCTCTGCAAACCTCTCACAGCTGAGGAACAACACACTCCACTCCCTCCATTCTCCGACCGCACTGCAGTGTGAAGCGCACACACACACACGCTCTCACAGACACACACGGTCTGGATCCTCTGCCGCTGATGGTGACCATTTATAATGCAGACGACAGGGGACCATCCTCAGCTAGACCTGCATAAAACAGTATGACTTGATGAGGACACTCATGTTCTCTTCATCCCCGGTGTTATTATCCTGGAGGCTCACACACACCACAGTGCACAGATTCATTATCCTCTTTCTAGGAGACTTTCAAATGTGGTTTTGCAAAATTTAAGCACATTTATTTTTAAACTGAAGGTAGATTTCTGAAAAATTAGGTAACATTAAGTTTCCCCAAAGCCCCAATAAAACCTGGTTTATCTTCCCAGCTTGATAGATGCATCCAGATGTGGTTTGCTCTGCTGAGGTTTGGAGAATATTGCCTGAGGCTCACCACAGAAGTGTGCAGCCCAGCAGGCTGCAGCTATCATCATTATCAATTAGGCTGATAATTATGTGATTGTTTGAATTGTTAAAAAATCAGAAAATAGCTTAATATGCCAGACACACACTGTCACAACATGCCTTCTAATTATCTTGTGAACAATCTAAAGTCGACTCAGATAACAAAACACTGTTCCCCGTTGAATTTCTGTGACTGAAATTCAACAGAGAACCTCTTAGTATTTGCTGTGTCATGTTTGAAGTTAGATGTGCAGTAAGAAACGTGGGCGTTGAGACCTGGAGGTGAGATGTCCAGTTTCACCTGAGCTCAGGTGCTGAGCCATGAAGGTCAGTCTTTAGATGGAGAGGATTTGTCGTGAGCCGGCCTTGCATTTTTTGGGCATACGATCCTTTAACTTCCATCCAGAGCCTTCCTGCAGAGAGGGATTGTACCTCAGCTGGACTCTCTCTCTGTCTCTCTCTGGTCAGACTGAAGCGCTGAAATGCTGGTATGTGGGGAATGGGCTCGGCCAGTGAGAGTAGGAGAGGAAGAAAGGAGGATGTAGAGTGATGAGCGCCACTGTATCTCCACAAGCCTTTTGATGTAGATGAGTCCACCCCTCCCCACGTCCCCCCGTGACCCCTCCCACCTCACCCTCTCGGCTCGGGGACAGGGTGCAGGAGAGGGACACACAACCACACACAATGGGGCGACTGAGATTCTGGTAGACACACGAGATCTGGTGGGTCTCGGTGATTTCTGTCCATGATTGAGTGCGCATGCAGCGCCGCGGGGGGATACATAATTCTGATTCTTGGACTTAATGAGCTATCATTAGTTTACTGTTGGTGCCAAAGTGATTGTGAATTATTCAGATTTATTCATTCATCAGCAGAGCTTTCATGGCGAACCGAGATAACAGTGGCTTTATTTTTCTGTTTGCGGTTGTTGGAAGAAGCCATTGTCTCATTCTGCCACAGTGACATACAGACACACAGACACATACCTGACCCTGGTGCTCCGAGACTCTCAGGGGGGCTTGTTAACTCGACAGTGTGTGTGTGGGTCTGTGTGTCTTTGTGTGTGTGTCCTCCATCCATCTTTAAACAGCTTAAAGACAGAGGAGGCAGGCGAAAAGCAGGAAGGCAACAACACAGAAAAGAAATGCTCACAGAAAGCGACATGACAGGAGCGTTAGGCTTTAGCTCGGTTCTTGATGGACAAAAGGGAAAGAGGAGGAGGAGGAGGAGTGAGCAAGTTCTCAGTGTCATCATCCCCAGGGAACGCACACACTCTCACGCACGCCGTTATGAGGCAGGCTGTCTGAATGATGTCTGTTTCCCGTCTCAGTTGATCAAATTAATACATTTGCTGATTTTATTTTCTCTCAAAGTTAAAGCAGATTCTGCGAAAAGCAAAACAAAACAAAACATTTTAGGGCCAACACTGCTCAGCTTGTTTAATTTTTTTTGAAATAACAATCAAAAGATTGAGTAAATTTCTGATCTGGATCTTCGTGTACGGTGTGTAGACAGCAAGTGGAGCAATTTACTTCTGCCATCTTAGTCTAGTGCTCAACAGAAACAGCCTCCAAATAGAGAACTGCAATAACAAAATGATAGATTGAAGTCTCATCTACGCTAAATAAAGCGACTGTCAAGAGCCAGCCATCTTAACTTAGACATGCTCTGTCTAGCAGCATCCTTAAAGCTCACCTTACATCTCATTTACCAATTAGTGGTTTTACAGAGAGCTCTGTGTCAACCTAACTGATCGTCTTTCCATGCACTGTGCTAGTTTTTGATAACGGATGATTTAATAATGAAACTCTCTCTTTCCCGCCCTCCCCTCTCCTCTCTCCGGACCCAGGCTGTGCATGCTGTGGGGATGTTCGAGCTTCAGATCCGCCACTTCCAGAACCCGCACGGACTCCTGCAGAGTGGAGATTGCTGCGACCTCCAGGCCAGCGCGGGGCAGCGCTGCTCTGCCAGGGACCAATGTGACACTTTCTTCCAAGCCTGCCTCAAGGAGTACCAGGCCCGGGTCGTCCCGACTGGAACCTGCACCTTCGGCTCCGGCAGCACAGGCATCCTGGGTGGAAACTCCCAGTCGCTCCGTCACCGTGGACACGATGGTGGAGGAGGAGGAGGAGGAGGAGGAGGAGGAGAGGATGGGCCCAACGGACACATTGTCATTCCCTTCAAATACGCCTGGCCAGTAAGTACAGGGGCAGTGCTGTTATCAGTATGGTTACCAAGGGAACAGGCTAAGCTTGAAATACAACAATACACTCAAACTGAGGCTCGAGTGGAATAACAATGGCACTCAGAGGTAGAGTTCACATTCACATGCTTTTACACCTTTTCTGTCCGTGGGTGACAGTAGCTACATGGGTCACAACGACATGGGAAAAAACACGACAATGACCAGAATACATTTGTTCAAGTATCACCTCGACCCACTCAGATACAGAAAAGACAACCACACTGTTGAATGGCAATAAGTATTTTTATTCTGTTTGACAGCAGCTCTTGGCCACTGCTTGGACAAGAGTTGTCTCCATGAAAAATGTAATACACTTTTATAAAAATGAATTATTTCTGTTCATGGGAAAAAGCAGAGATGTTGTTTAGTTCAGTGGTTCTCAACCTCAGGGTTGGACTCAGGATCTCTCTCAAGGAGCTTTAAGATAAGTCAGAGGAGTTAAAAGATTATTAATGAGACAATAAAAACTTCTATTACACAATGTTACTCAATACAGGAGTAAAAACCTCTGCATGGATTGAAGTTTGATTCAGACATTATTGTTTCAAACGGGAGGATCTGCGACAATTTTGGTCACAACCGAGGGATTACCAAACATTTATTTAATTTTGATTTACCAGTACTTTGATCTAACTGAATATCTGTAAAACTAAATATTCCCATCAGCCTGCCCTTATCACACTGGCATGTGGCTGATACTTGGTAATCCATGGGTCTATCACTGGTTGATAAAGCATTTACTTATAGATACACATTAATAAGTAGCTCTGGGGTTACCTGGCTCATCACCTCTGTGATGATAATGAATTTTAGAGGCTTATATGTTAACCCAAAACCAAATGTGTTTCATACTAATGGCGTCTGTTCATATCAGATATCTACATCTGACCTGAGCAATAATGAAACCATTATTATAGTTCATAAAAACTTTATAAATAGTGCTTTGTCTCAAGGGACTGTGCTAAGCATTAAGCATATACACGGGTTGACGTCTCTAAAAGTCCTTTAAGAAGGGAAACTAACTATTTAGTCCTTGTTTACACACTGAGGCCAAAACCTGTGTTGAAAGACAACAAGTAAACTTTACTGCATTTCAAAATGTCATCACTGGTTTAAACCATCGTCAGCTAAATATAAAATGTCCCAAGCTCTGACCTCAACTAAACATTTTTTCTGGGTTGGATATTTAAAGAATTGCATGATATAATTACAGTAACAGATGATAAACAAAACGACTTCAGAATTAGATTTGTGGTTTGCTATTGACTATTTCCATTATAAAATAATGCACATCTCTTGTTCTTGGCAGTTTAATCTATGTCTCTTCCCTACACACATAATGAGCTTCCTCTTCTTACATTAAATACTTTTAGTCTTAACGCTGCTTTCTTCAGTACGTATTGAACACTCTCTGTCTCGATCAAACCTCACACTGCAGCTACTCTGTCTTGTGTCCTCATTAAAGAGCGAACCAATTAATCTGCCATTAGCACAACAGTAGGCGAGTGCGACCAAGGAACACATAACAATTATTCAGTCCACTCTTTCCTCCTCCAGCACTCTCTGTCTCTGTTCATTTAGGTTTTCCCAATAATGCAGAGAGAAACTACAAAAAACACCCAAATACTAACATTAGTCAGTGTTGATGAACGAGTTTTTCAGCTGTAAAAGCTTCTTTTTTTGCCAAACTAAAGAGTGTTTTTTGAGTTTGAGTTTTAGTCTTTTAATTGAAACAAGCAATCTGAAGATTCAAGGTATTTATGAAATTTGTGAGATTAATTGGTAAAATAAAAAAAAGCTGCAGGCCTGTTCATTTGTCCTCGTTAAGACCTAATGTCCTCACAAGGGCAGGAAAATGAAAAGGTCTAATAACGGTGACTCACGTTAATACTATGCAGTAAAGCTCTTTCCTCTTCCAATCACCCTATATATATTTATATATATATATATATATATATATATATATATAAATCCATCCGTCCATCTCTGCACCCATTTATCACTTTTTTCCTGGACTCTTCATTTCAGTAATTAATGCTTGCTCAAGAGAATCCCCTCAAAATGATTTGGCAGGGACACGAAGGAGTGAGCCCCAATTTTTCAAGGGATTTCAGAAGTTTTGTTTGTTTCTTAGTTTTTCTATTTGCGTGAAAGAAAACCTCCTGCAGTCTCTTCTGCCTCCCTTCTTGTCTGCCTTTGATCGCTCCCAGCATGGATGACTAGCTTCTAATAATGAAAGAATTACAGAAATTCAACAAAAGGCTTTGTGGTTCTAATTCATAATAATGTTGTGTTGCAACAATGTTGGTAATATCGCACAAAACCCAGAGGTGAGGCTTCAGATACACACACACACACACACACTCCTAACATGGATCATAAGACAATGGGTACAAACATATGAAACACCCCCAACACTTTAGCAAAAGTCCAAGACTGAAAGAGACTTTTTGTTGTTGTTGTTTTCAGTCTTCCTCTAGACATTTACATCTCGTTGTGGTCTTTTGGGGTCTATTTATGGTTGTGTTGCATTTCTTTTTAGTTGTGTAGCAGCTATTTGTTGTCAGCGTGTGGCTCGTAATGTATACCATCTATATTTAGTCTTTCGTTTCCCTTTGTGGTTGTGTTGCTTTCTTTTTTAGTTGTTTTGTGTCTCATTGAGATAATTATGTTTCTCTTTGTTGTGGTTTAATGTCCTGTTGTGGTCATTTAGCTTTTTTTTAAAAAAATGTGTCTCTCTGTAGTTGTTTGATTCACTTTCCAAAGAGAAATATGAGTTTTGCGTTGTACTTGAGTTGCTTCAAATGGCGGCTCTGTCCATCCATGACTCCAAATGTATCCACACTAAGCGCACACACGACGTACACAAGAATGTTACACAGAGCTGGCTTAGGTTTCTTCTTCTTGATTAGTATCAGCCCATTTACCTGTGAGAGTCGGTGTCCCACAGCCAATTATCTTCCCTTATCTGTGTACACTTTGCTTTTCTATGCACCTGTGTGTGTCTTGTATCCATAATGTGTTTGTGTCACACTTTCCTTGTGTTTGTGTTGTCTTTTGGTGTGTCCCTCTGCACACTGGGTAGGTGTGTGATTGGCAGGTAAGAGTGTGAGAAAGTTCTCCATCAGAAAACCTACCTGGATCAGTTTCAGGGCCGGGCTGCAGGGGAGAGAGAGCTGGGACACACAGTGGCAACGTCTTTGGCTGAAAGACCGGCTTTATCTGTGGGAGGTGGAGGGTGGTGGGGTGGAGAGAGAGGGGGAGTGATCTCCTTGCCCCAGGTGAAGGGATGAACAGGTGAGTGTAGTCATTATGAGGAAAGGTGAGCTCTTTCTGGCCCCTGCTCTCCCTCACCAGTTCAGTCTTTCTTTCTACAAATAGTCTCTTCTGCAAAATTCGTTGTGTTGTAATACTATCACGGTTGTCTGGAGGTATTTATCCCTGTTGTAGCTCTGGCTGTGTGTCATTTCTCCTTATGGATAAATGCAGGTGAATCATCCTGCCTGTAAACTCACATCAACACAATGACAGACGGATGTCGCACCAATGCGTCTGCGTTTTTTTTTTTTTTCCCCTCCTCTGTCTGGTTTTGGAAGTTAAAACCAGATTTAGTCTTTGCCTCCTGGTCAGCAGTAATCTCACAGATAGTCTGAGGGACGTGGCTTGGTTTTGACCCCAGATTCAGAATCACAGACACTCAGCGGTCTGGGATGTTTTAGCTGCGGCGCCTCCGCGGAGACAGGGAAAGTTCAAAGACTTCATAACTGCGAGGTCATTTCTTTAAGCCCTCTCCCTGTTGGTGGTTTCACTTCTTGAATCTGTTTGGATGATGAAGGGAAACAGAGCGAGCTGCAGAGAGAGAGAGAGGGAGAGAACTTGTCCCTGATGAATCTGTTTATCTGACGGAGGAAGAAACGAATCAGTGAATGAATCAGGTGGATGAGAGAAAAGATAAAGACAGCAGGCAGGTATGGTGCAAAAATAATGACTGGGTTGTGATAGCAGAGAGAAGAAACGTAAAGGGATGTTTTTGTGTGCTCATTCCATATTTGTTTTGACTGAGCCTCCTAAGACCCTCATTTGCTGCATGTTATGGGAACTGAAACTGAAGTGACCCACGGTTTTTTTTGTCACTCAGAACTTGTTCATCAAGGTCTAGGTAAGACCTGCTCCTTTGTTAAAATCACCCGTGACAAATGACAATATGATAGGTGCTGTAGAAATACTGTTTACATGAAAGTCCCCGCGATTTATAATCCTCATGTCAAACGCTACGACTCAATCTTGGTCAGGTTCACTGCCAGAGGCCATGGCTTCCTGTTCCTGGGAAAGACTCACATTTAGCAGAGTGCGCATACACAAATGTGTGTGGAGTTTTCAGTGCGTCTTTGCTCCTCTCACCTTGTCGTTCGCCGGTCCTGCTGAATGTATCTTGCATGTGTTTGCATAGATGTGAGCCTTATCACAGAGCTAAACGCTGAGTCATGCAGCACATTCAGAGCATGAAGAGAAGAAACTCAGTCAACAGATAACCCATGTTGCCCCGATGTGTCATTTCAATAAGCAAAATGGGAGTGTGAGACAAAATGTTCACGCTATAGCACTACATATTGATACAGGCTCTGAATTTAAATAAGTCGAGTTGTTCCGATCGTCTTTCAGCATAAACATTAGCTATTGTACTCTATGGCTGTCTGTGTTGTGTGAACGGTGTCTGAACTTCTCAGCCTCACTGTTTTACTGTAACACCCGAGACCGACAGGATTCACACCTCGAGTCCTGTCTGTGGTTTAGTTTAGGCAATAAAAGCACTTAGCTTAAGATTAGAGGATGAACCTGTTTTTACTACATGTAAATAATGTTGTGCCTCGAGTCACTGTGAACTTTTTCTGTATTAAATCACACCATGATGTTTCCCTAATCTTGACCAGATGCCATGAATGCACGTATAGAAAAGTTTAAGAAGGCTGCTTTCACTGCAAGATTACATTTTAGATGATTTTTTTCCCTGGCTTTTTTATGCCTTTATTTTTGACAGGACAGCCTGAGAGAGACAGGAAATGGGGAGAAAGTCGGAGAATAACACAGCAAAGGGCCACTGGGTGGAATCGAACCCAGGGCCACTGCAGTGAGGACTATAGCCTGTGTTTATGAGGTGCCTGCTCTACTGAGTTAGTTACTAGATCAGATATTTTGGCAGAAAATCATCTCTTTTGCACCCAACAGCAAAGATCCTGATATTTCCCACAAGAGTTGGAGTAGAGGCCAATAGAGCAGATAATGAACACACAAGCGCAACATCAAATGAATGCTGATTTTGCTCCATGTCTGCCGACATGTAAACCCTATTCACCTGATGTAACTTTGCCTACTTGACCCACCTGTGGTGTGAACACAATGGTGACACGACTTCTTCCAACTAGCCGCCTGTTGCCAGATCTGACCAACTCATCTGCTAGATGCAGAAGGTTAAACACAACTGGATGGAGATGACAATTCAGACACTGTGCTTATAGCTCATTGTGATGTCCCTGTCTGTCTGAAACAAACATGTCTGCAGGGTTTAGGTATCAGTGGTACAGACAGACCCTCTTATTGATTATCATTCCTGATGCAACAACCTCTTAGCAGCATTATATATAATGGCCAAGGTGAAAATGGTAAAAAGTGCAATATTTTCCTCTGAGATTCAGCTGAATAGAAGTATAAAGCAGCCGAAAATTGAAGTACTCCTGTTCATCTGGAGCATTACAGTTGTATTTGAGCAAAAAATACTAATTGATTAGTTGCGTTTGTCCATTGACATCAATCCTTTTTCATATTTCGTACTCTTTCTTGGCATGTTATCTGTCTCTGTGCTGTAAACCATCCAACATCGGCAAAAAATCGAACATGTAATTTTTGAAAATGACAATTGCAACCTTAATATTTACCTCAACAAATAACTGATCCACTTTCATTGGAACTAGGTTTTCTATCAAAGGCAGTGTAGTTTCTGTATTGACAGCTTAATATCCAGTAATCCTGACATGTCTCTGGTTCGAGTTAGGGATACCGAGCACCACAATTGTTACTCCTTTCACTGTAATTGTGTTTGGTAGCAGAAGAGAACAGGAGGAGGAAAATCTGTTTTTGTAATTTAGGTGAAGCTATTGAGGCTTGTATTTAAGCCAGTGAAAGCCCTTCAACCTCAGTGAAATTCTTTTCAAGCAGCCTCTTGTCCCAGATATCATGGAGTTCAATATGCAAAGTGTGGCTGTCATGCAAATAAGTTCAGACGTAGCTACTGTGGTCTGAGTCTTCATGTCTGTCTCTGTCGTCTCTACTGTTATTCTTCTATAAGTAAAGAAGCTGGAGTGAATTTATTGGAAGTGAGGAGGGGTATAGAGGATGTATACTCCAATGCAAACACACATAATTACACATAAATGTCCAGCATGGGTAGCAGGACAAGGTGGAGATGTAGTTTTACCTACTTCGTTTTGATTTAGTTAGTTCAGTGCTTCACAAAGCAAAAATAAAGTTATTTATACATATTAGAGTTTCTCTGATATTTGCTCTATTTGTGAACTATTGGATAATTTTATCCTTTGGGGTCTCAAACTATTATTGAGCTAAAAACATCTTTAGAGGGGAAACGTCTCCAGGGAAATAGAAACTTGAGAAGAGCCACAGACCAACACTGTGTTTGTACGGCGACAGTCAGGACCAGAGACATTATGTGTTTATTTGTTCGTCTGTCTCATTCTCATGAACATACAACTCGGTAATGCCTCGAGGGCGTCTCTTCACATTTGGCTCAAACATTCACTTGGACTCAAGGATGAACTTAAATGGTCAAAGGTCAAAGGTTAAAGCCATTCTGACCTCACATGGTTTTGACTTTGTGAATACAGTGACTTGGAAACTGATTCTGGTGGTGAAAGGTCCAAGTTCAAGGTCTTGGTGAACTCATGGTCTTGTGAATGTAACTTATCGAACACCCAGCTGTCAAAGGTCACTGTGACCTCACAAATCACATTCTCGGCTTTAACCCACAAATTCATGTGCGTATGTATGACACAATTAAACACCAATGTCCAATAGGATGATATGATGAAGTGATGATGACATTTGATACTGAAATGTTCAAAGGCCAGATGACATCATGATGCTTTGTAAAAACACCGCTAGGAGTTATTCAACGCTGTAACTCAGGAAGAGGAGACTGTCTCCTATAACTCGGCCGGGTGGCAGTGTGGTAATTCCAGTTTAGTGAAGGGCTTCAGGTCAGAGCGGTTGAGAACCTGTGATGTTGTAACTCAAGCAGTGACCTGAAGGAAACAGCGCTTTTCCTCATTCAGACGAAGCCAGGAGATCTGTTTCCCCTTGTTTCCAGTCTTTATGCTAAGATAAGATTCATATTTACCATGCAGGCATGAGAGTGGTAGTATTGATCATCAACCGAACTGTCAAACGTTATGTAAGAAAATCATGTACCTTATTACCATAATTAGTTATTAACAGAACTAATTACATAGCTGTTTAATTTCTAAGAGCTCATACCATTCAGACAAAGTCCCTACAGCAGGAGCTCATGTTGAGTCTGAACTACGGCCCTTTGCTGCACGTCATCCTCTTTCTCTCTCACTGTAGCTTGAATGAAGCTGCAGGGAAATGAAGTGATGCGAAACTGAAGTGATGTTCAAGTACACTTATGCACATATACTTGAGCAAATGTGCTTAATTACTCTCCATCACTGGAACTGAACAGAAGAGACTCTCTATGTCATCATATAAGACACCTACACACACACACACTGTTGTAACCTGTGCATTCCTGCTGTGTGGGAGTCCAGCCGGGGGGAGTCAGTGAAGGGAAACGAGAAGAGAGCCGCATAGTTGAAGCTTTCTTTTTGTGCCCAGTCTCTCTTTCACTCTCTCTGCCCCCGTCGTTTGTGCTCTCCTCTCTTTTGTCCCCTAATTGACTCTCCTACGCAGCCCTGCATACCTGTGTGTACGCTGATACCACCGTGTCCCTCGGTTGCACATACACACCTATAGGCATATGCACGCACAAGCGCACACTCACGTTTCTCCTTATAACCTTTGCAGTTTTCCCACATGAAACACAAAGAGGGTTAATTCCATCAGGATTCAGAGCTCGTGTTTTTTAGAGATAAGTTAATAACTCGAGGGTAAACATCTCAAGGGAAGCATGTTTTAATGATTTCATTTGTGTGCAAATTGGATTGAAGGAAGGAGCTTCTTTATGAGGAAAAAAAAAGGCAAAGGGACCTTGATTTACATGATCACTGTGAAATTACAGTCTGTCCCTGTCTCTGTGGTGCATCTTTGTGTGTCAACCAATGCAGGTATGTGATCTTTTAAAAGGACACACAGGTGTAATTACGGCAAATTGTTTCCTTTCACTGCCATTGATCTGTTTTCTCTTCTTGTCATACTGTATCTCCTCGCCCTCCTTCCCTCCACCTCCCAACACCCCTTTACCCTTCATCTTTCTCACCCTCGCGTTGGAAACCGCTCATTTCAAACCTTTTGTTCTCGGTGTCGGTGCCTTCCAGCGACGTGTAGCCACAGCCCGTCCCTGTGGATTTACGCTCCCTCCTCTTCTCTCTGTGGTTTCTTAAGTTGCCGGTGCTTGACAGCAGCAACCACAAACATTTTTGAGCCTTTATATTGTGAAACATCTCCTTGCCAGAGTGATTTTCAATTGTGTCTGTCTACTGATGTCTGCTGATATCCCAGTGTATTTAACTGACATGAGTGTGTCTCATTATCGCCACATTGTAACCTGCTGCTCCCATTCTGTCACCGGTGAGTTTACTGGTTACGATGCCCACCTCTCTCCACCTGTCATATCAGATCATAGAGAAGCCATTTAATCTGCTTAATGCATTTTTGCATCAATTCTGTGCCTATCTCTGCAGTCAATCATTATGATCATGTATGGAGCAGTGAAGCCGCCTCCTGTTCAAGGCTACAGTATCTATCCTAGCAAAAAGACTGGAAATAGGGAGAAATAGCCTGGCTCTGTCAAAGTGTAACAAAATCCAACGAAAACCCCCCTCTCTACACCTCTAAAGCTACTGATTAACACTTTAAAAAAAAATCTATGCTGTTTTTTGGGGAAGGTTTTGCCAGACCATTTCTTGGCTCTATTTCTTGGCTCAGCTTGCAGCCAAGTCAGCTGCAGGCAAGTCGGGTCAATGCATATACATTACCCACAACACTTTTTATCCTTAGACCACCAAGGCAACCAGGCCACAGGAAGTTCCTGGTCCCAGCCAAGAAATAGCCACACATACTGACATATAGCCTGCTACGGACATTCACAGTGTGAGTGTAAGATCTTTTGGAGAGAGGAACATCTCCAGCTCTCAGCGTGCACAGGCCTGTTAAATGACTCAAATATTAAAGGTCCTGCTGCACACCCAGGCAGCCGGTGTTTTCATTTATTCCAGCTGATGGAACTTTAGGTAACTGTGCTATACGACTAATACTTATGTTTACACGTCACTAAGCACATACTGATATGAACTCCCCAAACAACCAACGCACTGAAGGAGAAATCAAGCAAGGACACAAACATGTTGCAAATGCCCTTAAGAGAAGCACTTATGTTGTGGTAAAGGAATTGATGAAGATGTTTTCTGAATTCACGGTGTGCCTGTGCCTTAAGTTGCAGTGTGTATGAGCTCAAGGCCACAGCGCAATTCGCTAGAAGTGAATGGGAGGTAAATGGGAAATAAGAATGAGTATTGCAGTATAGCACAGATGTAACATAATACCGCCTCAAGCACAGATGTATTTTTAATAAAAGGAACTCTAAGATATCACAGTAGAAAAAGCACAAGAATTAATAGTAAAATTCACCCATTTATGAGACATTTTGTCCTTGATATTGGTCTGTAGTGGCTTCAATATCATGCAACCTTGACAATTTACAATGTACACAATAAAAACTGTAAGGCTAGGTACGATAGCACACATAAGAAGAAAAATCACTCCATGCTTTTCGCCTGTTTGTGAGGGTTTGTTATCACTTTCACCAGAGTCTGTTCAATGAACATGTCCAAAACACATAGCTCCAACTCCTGAGCATTGTATTGGGCGCATGATGAGTCTGTATGAGGTAAAGCAAATGTTGGTGCCCACATTTAACTCATCTCAGAGTAGGAGATCAGACACTTTATATACAGGTGAGGTTCAAATGTGATTGATAGATGTGGTACATCTGTAAAAGAAGATGCCTGCCAGAAACCTCATCTTCACAGGTTGAGACAAGACAGCAAACAGTGAAAAGCAGTTTCTTACCCTGATGATGGTTTACAGCTGAAATGTGTGTGTTAATTGCCCGACATCAAATAATGAGACTATTTAACCGTGAGTGCCAACATTTTTTTGTTTTGTTGACTTTGGCAGTCAGTGAGATTGATTGAGACCATAGTTGAAGAACCATAACCTTTTTTTTTGTTTTTTATTTGGGTTGTGTTATTTCCAGGCTGAAGCAGAAAATCGGGGGTGTCTGGTAACTAACACCAAACCACAGAAAGTCCTATAAAATATTTCAACTTTTCTTTTTTTAATCAAGACTTTAGAAATCTGACAATACACACTATTCTGTGTGTAGACAGACACACCACACCCAGACTATTTTCTCCCTCATAATGTCTCTCGCTGAAAATGCAGCCATGAATGTGAAGCGTCCAGTGGCTAGACAAGGTAATTTCCTGCGGAAGTCAGAGAGGAGGAGGACAGGGGGGGAGGAGGGTTCATTGGGGATGAGGGCAGTCAGTCTGGGTGATGGGGAGAATGAGGCAGGGGTGCAGGGTGATATAAACAGTTAAGATTAATGAGCGAAAGGGTAAAGTTGATGTAAGCACAGCAGAGGGGAGACCACGAAGAAGAAGGAAGTGAGAGTTAGATAAGGGAAGGAGGTGTGGAGCGGTCAGTGGATGATCTCAGTGTGGGGCACAGGTGTTTTGGGTGTGTGTGACTGTGTGTGTGTCATAACGGCTTACTCACATTGTTGAGAGAATCATAAGCAGCAGGAGGTAAGGGGGGCGGTGGTTGGAGGACAGGATGGAGCTGGGGCAGGGCGACATGGAGGATAAGGGCCCGTCATGTCAGTAGGCCTCTGTTGTTCCAAACTGTTTGAAGTAGCCACATAGTTCAGTGTATAAGCCAATTAACCCTGCAGGAATGTGACTGTCAGGCAGAGGGGGGGCGTGGGGGCAGAGGCACAGAGGGCTGGAGAGTAACTAAGTACATCTACTCAGGTGCTATGACAGCTGTAGTTACCGGTAATTATGCAGATTAACAAATATCATCAGCATTTTTTTTTCCTACAAGGAAGCAGTTTACTTTCCATCTATAATCAAAAATGATTTAATGAAGTGAAAAGGTTGGTGTGCTGTATTCAGCAGACAAAACATCAGATGTATGATGGGACGACTGTATCATTCTGCACAGTGATACATAAAGCAAACATAAATGTAAGAGCCATATACATTTTAATGAAACAGTGCTTTAGTGGCTTCTGAGGGAGAGCAGAGAGGATGAGAATTCAAACTCACTTTATACCAAACCTGACAAACAGTTAAAATAACTTTTATTGTTGTTATTACCAGTTCTACCACAGAGACATTTACCCTCTACCTACTTTTATTTTGCTTGTTTGTTGTTGTTTTTAGATATCGTATAAAAGATTGAATGAGGCAATATTTCAAAATGCAAAGATTAGAGTGAATGCAGATTTCTAGCAGAGCTTTTATTTGTTTGCTTCTTCTTGGCTCCCATGAATCGTCTCCGGATCCTTCAGGTTTATACTGAGACCCAATTTTGAATTACTGGTCTTAAACTAACTACATAATATAATAACGTTAAAACTAGTTCCAGTACTTTCACTGAAGGAGCATTCTGTATTTATACATTTTTGTTTTGTGAAGACAGAGCAATGGATAATGTAAAATGAGCGAGTGCAAAGAGGGGGAGATAAAGTCTGATGATAATTATGTTCAGAATGAAAGAAAAACAGAAGAGACGACCAGGGCGTAAGAACAGAGACATGTAATTATAGAGACGGGGTCATTGGAGCAGGGTGGGGTGGACGGCTGCACACCGGGGGTCTAATTCCTTGTCTTGTGTGTGTGTGTGCGTGCGTGTGTGTGTTTTATACCTGAGGGCAGGGAGGTGGGTGCATGGGCTTTGATTCACAGAGGCTGATGAAATTCACAAATTAACCACAACACATCATGTCTCTTTACTCCCATGGGCAATGGCTACTTTTTGATCCAAATAGATAGGCTACTTAGGTTGAATGGAAACCAATCAGATTTATTTTATTACATTATTACATTGTAATAGAAATAATATCCACCTGCCAACACGGTGCCGACATCCACAGATTGTCACATAGTTGTATTAACTGCGTGTATACTTGTCTTAGATTGGGGTAAACCAGCAGCTTTGTCCCTGGAATAGTAATGGCTTTGTTACTGTGGTTACTTCCACTACTAATTGGTCGTGCAGGTGAGGCGTCAGCCATCCAATCCGGCTCAGGCACAGCTGCTGTCATGACAACTGTGTGTGTGTGAGTTGTTTAGCCTGTTTGCACATGTGTGAGTCTCTAAAGTACTCAACCAGCCTCTGACATGGCAGGTGTATGAAATTGTGACTGTTAAACATTTGTTGGCAGCTTAATTTTTCCCCTCATCTGCACAGTGGGTATGTAATTGGCAATTACCCCCATGCTTGTATGTGGCTACATCATTTTGACCGTGCTGACTGATGTTTTATATTGCACGTAATTTTTAATTGAATGTTGATGAGTTGGGACCTGTGAGTCAGACACAGGTCTGACATCAGCTTTCGTCTCTTTGTCTACTGGAGCCTCAACAGAAGCCAAAGATTATCAGATGAGTCAAGGTTGAGGATTTTCCTTTAGTTTGCCAGAAAAAAAAGAAGCTTTTTTATTTTTTATTTCTTGCCTTAAGCACCAATCAGTCGATAAATTGAATTTTAGATTAAAACAGCATCTCTCTCCCTGAACTAATCACTGCTCTGGATACATGCACACGTCCATCTCTCATTGTCATACAGTAGGCCTGTATGGATTAGCAAAATGTGAGGAAGCAGAAAATGTTTCTTGGCGTACATAGGGAATAAATAAATGGCTGAATTTGTGCAGAAACCACACAAATAAATAAATAAATATAGGAAAACAGAAATAAAATGATATACGGTTTCATGTAATCGTTTATGTTAATAGCACATCAGTATTTTACGTGTCTAATTTTCCTATGATAGCCTCCTAGCACAAAATAACATTTTATGATTTGGTTAATTACATGGAAACTGAAGGCGAGTTAATTACTTTCACAGCACGACTGCTGAACATGGATGTGGCGTTTATCTGCAAGCTCCCCTCAGTTTTACAAAGCTTTGTTTCAGCTCTCATGGTGTCAAAAACAAACAAACAAAACAATCCAACACGGACACAACCTGCAGACAGGTATTGGAGTATTCACTCCACTCTTAAGTCGTCACCCACTCTGTTACTTCCAGGCCTCCACCCGTGGTAGCCTACAATAGCTATTACTGAATGATTAAAGAGAAGTCATCAATACCTGTCGTCCAACATGATCAATGACACATTTTGCCAACTGCAATTTCCACTGTCGTAAGAAGACTAATATTGAATGAAACTACTGTATAGAAAGATAAATATTGGTACCAGAGTAATATTAGATTAATCTGAATGTTTGAATTGTGTGTGTGTGTGTGAAGTGAAGCGAAGCGTGCGTGGAGTGAAGCGTGTGGCTGTGTGCGTGTAAGCATGTATGCATTAGTGTGTGAGCTCTGAGGGGAAATTCCTCTCTCAGGGCTGGGAGTCCTTCCTGTCGTAGAGCTGTGTTTGTACAGCCTGGCTTTGTCGGGATATCCTACCCTGCCCATGTCTGTGTGTGAGAGAGAGTGGGAGATGGAGGGAGCGAGGGAGGAATGGTGGAGGGAAAAGAGGGGCACCAACAGGGGTGGGACGACAGAGAGTGAGGGGTCAGGCTGAGGAACTCCAGTGGAGGAACGAGACATGGAGAGGCGGATGAGGTGCTGGCAGGAGACTCCAGGATGGAAAACAAAAGTTGACTTTTTAAAAACCTGTATCTAACAGAATTTGGCACGCTGTCGCAAACGTCTGTCCAGTGGTTTGCATTAGCATAGTTCTCGCTAATCCTGAGCTTTGCCACAGTTGGACTAGTTTGAGGCTGCAGGCGCAGGGACAGGGCCAGACGACCGGAGAGCTTACAGCCCGAGGGAAGGGCAGATTTATCATCTGAGCTGACTCTCATGTTTTGGTGGTGGTGGTGGGGTTTATACGTGTGTTTTTCTAAAGGGAAACCCCTGTTCTCTCCATCAATGCCATCTGCACAGGTCATGACTGGCAGCACTGAGAGTGAGATCTGACTGAAAATGAGCTGTTTCTGTCCAGGGGCAGAGATGTCAGCCTCAGATGTTGCAGAGAAAATGATCCATAATGGTTCCAAGTGGAAGTGGTTTAGATGGAGAGACAAGGAAACAGACATGAAGTGATTGTGAGCAGAGGGAATCAAATATCCACTTTTACTGGTAGCCTGCTTTTTGGACTTACACATGTGCTGGTATTTTGTGAACAAATTCATACTAAGGCAAATAAAATGCTAAGATATTGATCAGTCCCCTTGCTCAATATAGCCTATATTGCCTTCCTCAATAGATAATGAAAAACTGAACTGCAGATAAAAAAAAAAAATACACAAAAGTATGACTTAAAATATGCCAATAACCATAAAAGAAGAAAGTTCAATAGAGATTTTTCACATAGCAGACACTTTGACTTGTCATGCACACGCAGCTGTAGCTGATACCTGATCATATTGTTGCATTGAATTGCTGTAACAAAGAGGCATCATTAGTGTGATTAGTCCCACCTGTGCTTCTGCTGTGACAAGTTACAGTATCAGTATCAGTAGTAGCCTATGTGAGAGGAGATCTGCTTCACTTTGGAGTGATGAAGAGGTGAGTCCTGTCGTATCGCAAAAGAAAACTGGCAATGATTATATGGCGCAAACAAAAATACCAGTCAAATCAGAAATATTAAGATGCTTTGTGCCATTTGTTGCTAGTGTGGACAACGTGTAACTGGCAGTCGGACGACAAAACTAAGAGGAAACATATATGGCACTCATTGCCTAGCAACATTAACAGCTGCAGCTGGTTCAGCTGATTACTCTGTGGGAATTCGCCACAGATCAAACCATTGCATTTATTAATGACGTTATCTCCTCCTCTGCTGCCATCTCCATGCAAACTCCACGGCTCAAAATGCATTGTGTGCATGATCCAACAGTTGCATTTCTCAGATTTGGGAAGTGAATGCTGCATTTGTCGGACACATTTGAGGGAGGTTTCGTAATGACACGGCCTTGGTTGCACCGCTGTGACGCATTCAATCTTCAAACACAGCCTCAGAGGGATGTGGCCCCTGAATTGCTACACAGCTAGCGATCATGTTGCTGTTGTTATGTTAGCATGATGATGTTTACTTCAAATCTAAATACGACCTCAAAGAGCTGCTAACATGGAGCCTCAGCCTTGTTTCATTATTGAGATGAAAATGTGTCTGTCAGCTGTTAAATATCAGACTGAAGACAAAATCATAGTTTTTCACTGAGAGCCTCCGCTGGCTCAGTTTTCAATCTCCTCTGAAAAATGATTAGCGCGCACACACAGACATCAAGTAGCTACAAGCACACACACAGCTTTCCCATTATGTCATTTCCCTGCTGTCATCATGTTGGCCATTATCGCCCCAAATGGCACAAATAACACTGAGATGTTGTTTGTGTCGGGAGAAGGTAAAAATATCACTTCACCATTGACCGCGATCTTATCAGCCTCTCTTCTGTCGTGTTTACCTTTTGATTTTCCTCTCTGTGCGTGTTGTTTTATTCTTTAAACGCACGATGAGGTCACTTCACCCGATCCGGCCGCTGTCCATCTTTCTGACGTCACCCTGGGAACCTAAAACAAATTGTGAGAGTGTGTGTGTGTTATGGAAAGGTTGTTAGGAAGAACGTATTGTGGGTGATCTTTTCACACTCTCTTATCAGTGGTTGTTGTTGTGATTTTAACTGGGTAATTGTTGCTAATGTGACCTCTCACTGCCCCCATACTGACTCCAAGGGCTGACCACAGATACACCCTTCCTATATCGATGACTGTATCATGACTTACCTGCCTGTGCGCACTTGTAGGTGAAGAGGTGAGGGTGTGTGTGTATTTAAGGGGGAGGGCTATAAGAGACAACAAAAGAAAGAGAACGTCTCTGGACTTCCCACAGGTCTTAACCCGCCGTAATAGTTGGCAGCAGAAGGTGCAGGCAGAGAGAGGGAGAGGCGCATACAGTGGATGAAAGGAAGGGTGAGAGAAGAGGGAGGGAAGAAGGAGGGCAATTGGAAAGCTGATAAGGCCAAGAGGCCAGCAGTGAGGTAATGCTGTGTGTGCATTTTGTTGTAGTGGACAGTTCATCATGACTGGCTGATCAGCGTCATAACGCTCTGACTCGACTTTTATCCACTCAACATTTCCTGACCTGCTGCAGGATGGACATGCTGATTATACACCGTGGTAAACAAGTACATATACTAACACACTACATTTAATTCTCATAGAATTGCAATTGCACTTACTGACTTTTGAATTTATGACTTTGTTCAAGTGAAGTGAAGATTTAGGCCTGAGGCTGCTTGAACACAACGGTTTATTAACCTGTACAAGAAAACTATTATAGTGGGCGTCACTTAGTATGATGCTGAATGGGGTTTCAATATTTCTTAAAAAAGCTAATAATAATAAAAAGTCCAACCATTTACAGCAAATGTGTGAAACAGAATTTTGTTTTTTAATGTTGTTTTTTAATGTGTCCAGAACCGCTGGACGACACTGACTAACTTTAGTCAAAACCACAACTGCTCAGCCACATAACAGAGTATTAGGTCTTTACACATACATTCAGGATTAACAGTTTCAGTAATAAATGATGCTTTAGGTGATTTTTTTTGGATTATTTTAATGTTATTTTACTTAATTACGATTTTTTAATGCAGGACTTTCCCTTGTACTGCAGTGTTCCTGTACTTGCAGTTTGTATTTAAGTTAAGGATGTGACTTCTCCCTCACTGCCACGGTGTAGAACTGATGTTGTTATAATCGGCTGCAGGACCACACCATGCTCAGATGCAAATCATGAATACTTGAGGTGAGAATTTTAAGCCGACTCCAGCTGGTCCATCTGTGGGCTACCTGCTATCTGCCGGCCTTAATGAACTGGCTGCGAGCCCTCTGCAGCCCAGAACATCTCATTAGCAGCGTGACTTCTAAATACTGTGTGGGGGTGTTCTTCCTCGTCCTCTACTACCTTTTTCTTATCTTATCACCTCTCCTTTCTTTTCTCCTCTCTAATCTTTTCTCTTTTATCTTATGATCCCTTTGTTTCACCTCCCTCTGACCTCTTTGTTGCAGTTGCATTTCTCCTCTGTCTCCCTCTGCCCTTTATCTTTACCTACTCCCTCCTAATTATACTATCTACCCCTTTCTCCCGGGCCTTTTCTCCCCCTGTGCAATTGCTCTGCTCACCTTTTCCTCCCATCTCCTGATCTGTTGAATACCGACATATTGGACACGAATCCCTGACTCAGCTTCTGCCACATCAATTTTCTGTCATCTAACATTGTGCATCTTCACTACAACCCCTCATCTTCTCCTCTGCTCCTTCCCTGTTTTTCGCCTCCAGCTAATTTTAGCGACGGTGCAGACCTCCTGCCCTCAGCCTCCCTCCAAATCCATCCCCCCTTCACTTCACACCTCGCTCACCTCCTGCGCCCATCACCTCTCCCCACTCCCCACCTTGCCTCCTCTCCTCCCACTCACCCACCACACCACCCCCTCTGGCGGTACACTCTGTCAGCAAAGACGTGACTACACATCTACGCAGCCCTTCAGGAGAAACTTCACCCACAATGTGCACGGTGGAGAGAGATTTGCATGACAGGCGCTAGGGCGTTACGCAGAGGGAGGGAGGGATGGATGGATGGATGAATGGAACAAGAACAGAGAGAGAGAGAGAGTTGTAGAGGAAAGTGTTGGTCTGAATTATTCATCACTAGTCTATAAGATGAACAAATGCTTGAAGAAAGAGCAAGAAAAAAACACCTGTCCTTTGTTATCTCTCAGGAGTGTGATATATCTGTAAGCTCAAAGTCAGCATTTGAAGATGCCAATGCCAAAGTCCCCTACTGTACTGCGGGAACTGCTCTATATAGGCTGATGTTATCCTTACATAGGTGTCTGAATTTTAATAAAATATTCAGATTTAGTCCTGCAGATGCTGCAATCTGCCGTAACCATCCGAGAGTAACCTGCTAGCTACAGTGCAGGCTGCAAAGACTGACAGAGGGTGAAAGAAGAGCACATAAAGCATCCTGCCTGGTCCAAGAGTGTGTTCATTATAACAAACAGGTTTTTTTGGATGTCCTCCCTCATCACAGTGGTGTAATGTAACCGCCCTCCTCTTCTCTGTCCCTGCGAGGCTGCAGGTAGCTAGAGGTTTTTCCTAGAGCAGAATCCAGCTGCAGCCTTGGCTTCTCTGGGCAGTGAATGATTTCTGATGTTTGTCCTTTTATTCAAGGCTGATAGCAAGGAGTGAAACACGCACAAACACACTCATTTTAAATATATTATCTGAGTCCACTGTTGCATTTCAAAGTATGCAGGATTTAAACAGGGGTTATTTTCATTCTGACACTGTGGGAAAAGGAGAAAAACACTGAATGTGTGGTCTCTAATAAGTGTCAATAAACATGTTTATTTTCATTTCTAAATTCATTGAAGGACCAATACTCAGTTTAGCAGAAAAACATTCAGGTCAAAAACACTGTGGGATTGAAGCATAATTTGTGCCTTCATCTACAAAAACATAACAGATTTTAAAAATAAACAAACAATGAATATTTAACGGCTGTTCTCAGTCTGGGTACGGGTGAATAAACTATAAATGCAGAATGTCCCTTGATCACCTCAATTGGAAATAGCTGGATTATGAATTTGATGAATGTGAAAAACTCACATGCACATGTTTGACAAATGTTTTCTCTGTCTTTTCCCTCACAGAAGTCCTTCTCTCTGGTGTTAAACGCTCTCGACTACGACAACGACACATCAGAACCAGGTGAAGATGCAATTTGTGTATTTGTATTTGTTTAATTGTGGGTCTGAGGGCACGAAAAAGCTTTTGATATTTGTAATATGTGGGACGACAAAGCTTTAATTGCCTTTTTTGAAAGATAATTTCCACCCACATCCCTTTAAAACAAAGCTAATGAGCCCTCCAAAGCTAGCTAGTTCATATTATACCATTGAACCAAGTGCTTCCTATTAATGTGGTAAAACAAACTTCATGAAAGTATTGGAACAACAAAACTAACTTTTTAATTGCAGAATACAACAAACAAAAAAGGCAGGAAATTAGGTGAGCCCTGTTTCCATAAAGATAACGAAAAGTCAGGTTCATTGCTCAGTTTTGACCAAATGTGCCAACATTTAGGCTACACGTTAGCCTTTAGCATACTAGACGTCAGCATCATAATTGATTTCTCAATCTCTCAATTACTGCAGTTGTTTGATTAATTAATTTAGTAAATTAGCTAGTAAATTGGACCAGCTAGGATAGTGTTGTCAGTTTTCTTCATACATTTTATTCCTGGAAATTTTATGATGTTTGTTGAAAAAAACAAAAGTCTAAAGCATAACAATGTGTTTATGGCAAAAACACGTCAAAAAGTCAGACTTATGTGTTTTGGCTTTGCAGGCCAGCACTCTCTCCCCGTCTCACCAAGAAAACAGTTTTCATCAAGCAACATTTTCACAGGCAAACAACACGAGCACTTGTTTACGAGTATGTGTGGTTCAACATACTGAAACAATGTGAAAATATCCTTTGTGTCTTTATGTCTGTGATCATACGAGGTTAGAGGGTCTTTTATCCAGACCCTTTAATTTCCTGCTCGTCTCCTTGTTGTTTCTCCTCATAATCAGGAAAAGCTCCATGACAGGGAATGTGAGCTCTGAGCTGCATGCTATAAAAAGCGTAACACACACACACACACAGATGTTCCTATGCCTTCCTCATTCCTGTCATGCCACAGTCCTCCATTTCATCCCACCATCCTCTACCTCTGTCTCAGCCAGTTGAGGGACCACAGTCGTGTCGTAACGATGACTGAGATAATGAGGACGGCACCAGCGACCCTTCTCCTTCTCCGTGTTTGTCCCTCCTGTCCTCTTCATCTCTCCTTCTCTCTGTCCTCCAGCGCTGCTCTTACATATTGTTTGCATTATGTGCCGTTTCCACCTGAGCTCCTGACAGCCTCTACATCGGGGCTAAAGCCGTTCACTAGGCCGTCAGCTTAGCTCTGCCCAAACACAGGCGTCCTGTAGCAGCCTGAATGGACTTATCAGGCCCGGCTGCTAATCAGAAAGGATTACGGAGTATGCCTATACCTTCTGAAACAGTCCTTGAAATAGTGAGAAAATATGATGTTCTTGGTGCACGGACGGCGTGACCTTCACTGAGTTTTGTTTGAATAAAATATAGCTGGTGTCATTGTGAAGCAGCATGTCTTCGTCTTTTAAAGGGTACCCCCATATCGTTACAACTTTGGTTTTGTTCGCAAAGTTGTGACTCTCATTTTTCAGTCATGGTTACATTTTGCTCAGCAAGATACCACTGATTTAGTTGTTTGGTTGCTTTTACGCGCATTTGGCAGTTTATCAGGAACAAGTAGCTGAACAAATATGAGAAACCCTGGAGTGGACAAAACAACAGACATTTTTCAGGACAACATAAAACAATAGGAAGAAGTAGACATCATAAAGAATTGATGAATGAAATACAGTGATGATTGTTTTTAAATGCTGCAATCCTGCGACATATCGGGGGGAAACTGACAAGATGATATATGTTTTGAACAGTGACAATGTCAGTTTGAGCAAGAAGAAATGATTTCATGTTGCACATCGCAGCTTTCACTTGTCAAACGAGCCCCTGGAAGTTTATTAAAAACATCTTGACGCACATCTCAGCAACAAAGGTACCCTAAGGTCCCTTTAATGTTTGAGTTCATTATTTGTTTTTTGTTTTTGTTTTTTACCACTCTGTATCTCTTTTAAAACATATTGAATACAGTTCCTTCATCATAAAACACTTGCATAGCCAAGAGTAATGTGAAAACGACATCACAGTCCTTTTCTTCTTTCTGTTATTTCTCTGCTCATTACTCTTACCAAACACAGCTAAATGTAAAAACCATTGACAAAACTGTTTATCACAGAAACTCACCAAATGGGGGCCCACTCATGAAAACATTATTCTCACAAGTGGCACTACTGGTGGTCAAAAATCCACCCAGGGAACTGTTAATTATGGCAGCTTGGTGCTGTGATTAAATGGATTTGTCCAAAGATAGCTGCCGTTCCATTTTCCCTGCGTTCATCCTTGTGTTCACATATTTATGGGGTCATTCTGAGTGCTGCCGTGTTGACAATTGTATTGACGGAGCAGTCGCGGCCACAAAATTGCCACCACTGCTGGAGAGAAAGTGGAATTCAATATTAGAAGAGTTATAATCTAGAACAGCTTGTCTATAAAATTCAAGACACATGTTTAGACTTAGTGCTTTTATCCAGATGACATTAAGTGCGCTGGGACATGGAACTTGGAAGAATCAAAACTGAAAACAACAATCGCTATCTGGCTGATCTGTCGGTTTCCCATAGGTCTATTGACTCGTCGGTCCATGTGCTATGGAATCGAGGTGTTTTCTCTCCTGCAGTGTTTTCTCAGGCGGACTCAAGGGCAGGCACTTGACAGGTAATACCAGGCAGTGGGGGACAATCACCAGAGGCCAGGGAAAGAGATTTAAGGGTTCTCTCTACGTGCAGATGCAATCCCCGTGTATCTGCTGCTTACGTTCTGTTAGCTTTTGTGTAAAGAGTGATTTCCACAGTGGCCCAGGGCGTCTCGTTGCTGCTGTTTATTGCCATCTAATATTTAGTTTCCCTCCTTTTCACTCTGTCAGTCTTTCTGCTCGCTTGTTATTTTACCACATCATTTAATCACATTAGAGAAGAAATTAGACTCTGTCGCACGCTCCCCGCTGTGATGGTTGATAATGTGATTGTTTGTTTCTCCTCTTCTGCCGTTCTGCTCTTCTGAGAGAAGAATTGTGATGATGAAATTAGCCCCTCAACATACCAGAAAAACCCACAATGCCCTGCAGTGGCGTGATGAGCTGTTTGCAAACCAGACCATTAGATATGACTGCGGGCAGAGGACAGTGGAGGAATGGGGCGACGGCTGAGCTAACAGTTCCCTCAGTGTCCGATCTGTTCCCATTCCTCTTTTACTCCCTTAAACACACAGGCATGCACGCACATAAACACACATGGACAAACATGCATACACAGACACACGCACACAGACACACACTGGCCAATATGTGCCCCTGTTTTCATTCCTTTGTGTCAAACCACAGTGATCTCATCTCTCCATCAGGCGGCTTGTTATGTGTGTGTGCTAATAGCTGCCTCCCTTCCTCTTTGGCTCTGTTTGCCTCTCTCTCTCTCCCTCACACACACACACACACGCACACAAACACACACACACACACACACACTGTACATTCTCCATCCCTCCATCGTTGACTGACTTCTAACGAAGCTTTTCCTTTCTGCAATGCTATCGCACAATCTTTCCCTTTATCCTCGCCACCATCTCTTAAACACACACATACACACACTAGTACACACACACACACATGTTTTCAGTGCTCTATGTTAATACCCTGTCAGAGGAGATTATTACTGAGTTGGGGATGACAACGCCGTGGGGGAAATCCCCTCCGGGGGTCAGGAGCAGCAGCCATTGCCCCCACACTGCCCCGGGCCTCGTCTGGTCCTCTCTGGTGCGCAAGCTGCCCCTCTCCTCCCTGCAGACCCCTGACCCCTTTTGTCTGGTCCTATAGTTGGCTCTTGTCTACATCAGTATTCATACACAATTTTCTTTTTAGATAATAGCAGATGATATGCACGAGGAACTCAAATTAAAGAATGAAAGGGAGTTGTAGAAAAGGCCACCCACCCAGATCAAAACTCTAGAAGGAAAAAAGCATCTTCAAACTTCTTGCTCAAGTGACCTGTGAAAAGGGACTGAGACGTTTACAGTAAAAGCTGCAATGATTGATGTTTTTGTAGAAACAAAGGACCAACTAGCTTCATGTGGTCGGAGAGGTTGAGGTGACAAACCCACAGATTGATGCAGCTCCACATCCAGTCTAAACCGAGTGGCTGTGAGATGAAGGCAACAAAATGCTGAAAAATGGCATGAAATAAAATTTCAAATGGCCACTTGAGGTCGGCTCCAAAAGTGAATCACTCCCCACGGACCCCCATTAAAATGACAAACACACGTTTACACTCTGGTATAAAAAAGAGATTTTGCTGTGACTAGTTTCCCACTTCAACTCCTTGGGCTGGGAAAATATTCATTATACCTCAACTCTTGTTCAGTTTTCATACTTTTCTATTCAGTGCTTAAATTTGTTAAAGCTTTAAGTGAAAGTTAGAGACAAGCTGGTGATAGCAGTGGAACATTACACAATCAAAGACCAAAACTGTGGGTCAAATTATAATCTTCACAGTTTGAAAACATTGCTCTGTAACGACTGGACGTGTACACACACTGCACTGTTCAATCTCCATAGAGACCGATTCAATGAGGATCAAATTATAATCTTCACAGTTTGAAAACATTACTTTTTTCTTTCATTCTGCCTCAGGTCCGTTAATTGAGCGAGTCCTCCTCTCCTCCATGCTGAACCCTGGTGAACAGTGGCAGACCTATCGTCACCATGGACGGATTCTCAGCCTCGAGTACCGGCTCCGCTTCCGCTGCGACTCCAACTACTACGGGCCTTTCTGCAACAAGCTCTGCCGCGCACGCGACGACTTCTTCGGTCACTTCAGCTGCGACCCCAGCGGCTCCAAGGTCTGCATGGACGGCTGGACGGGGCCAGAGTGCAAAGAAGGTGAGGGAGGAAATGTGTTTCAGTACAACGGACAATTATCTCTATTCTGAAATTCTATTAATCAAATGAGTCTTTCTATTAGTTTGGCTTGGTCACTTTCAGAGCTGTGAAATTAAGCAACTATTTAGAAAATTGTTTTAATGGTTCATGTTCTTTCTTCAAGAAAAAAAAGAAACCCTGGTTCCAGCTTTTTAAAAGCAATAATTCATAGCCTTTCTTTGTCTGAACAACCTTTGATTTTGTTGTTTTATTCTGACACCAGTAATTTGAAGGACAAGAGGATCAAAAATAATATTCATTGTGTCTGATTGCAAAAATGTTTGTCGCCTGAAATTAAAATGAACCATGAATATTTCTGTCCTGAAAGCCAGAAAGGTTTCCTCACTTAAGGCCTCCACATCACTACTGATGAAAAAAAAATAGAAAATGTTTTTGGTTTCCATTTATTTTTCCACCGGCCCAAGACGGGGGATTTCCTCTTCAGTGATGCTTTCCAAGGTTTCTTAAAAGGTTTTCCATGAGGGTGTCTTTGTTTTCCTGTCTAATTGTTGCCCTTTGAAGCTGTTATTGTGATTAAGAGCTGCTTAAATAAACTTGACCTGCAGCTTCACAAGTCATCTATGAACCAGTGATGTCATGTTGAAAAGCTGGGTATGTTTTTTGGGTTTTTTTTTTTTTACGTGTATACCTACTTTCATAGTTTACCCCTAAAATCAACTTTTAACCTCCAAAAAGTCTTTTGACAAAGTGATGATGGACCTCATAGACGGTTTTAGGAGGCTAATCACTTATATGCTCATCAATGAAAATCAATAAGCAGAATACTGACAGCCTTCAGGACTCACTACATTGACCCATCATGGAGCTTTGGTGGACAACGTGTGTGTGAGGGATTATGCTCCGTCTGTCCATGACTCATCAGCTGGACGACCTCACTGTGTGACCTCGGACTACTGCCATCATGTTGCACTGGTAAAAGTTAATGGCGGAAACCAGAGTGGAAACCATGGGAACCCTGAAGGACACATTACTAGTTTAAGGACATCCTGCAGCCCTGCCCATCCCGCCTAGGTCTCACTTCATCCAACTTCCTCCCCAGCAGGTTGCTGATTGGACCGGAGAGAAGCAGGAAGCTTGAAAACATAGTCATGTCCCCTCTGTTCCCTCCTACAGGTTAATGATCAGGACAACATTTGGGCAGTTTCCAGTCTCCTTTTTTAATGCTGAATAACTTTACTTCATAATCTCACGATTAAACATAGAAATGAATGCCATTTCATTAGCATTTTCTAATCTCTAACAGATCCATTTTGTGTGTGTGCATGTTTTGTTCACAGCGGTTTGCAGACAGGGGTGTCATCAGGCCCATGGCTACTGTACTGTACCTGGAGAGTGCAAGTAAGTCAGGAGATCTCTTCAGAAGATGTTGTAATTTCCTCAGTGGGTACTTACATAAAGACAGTGATGGTGATGCAGGCTGCTGTAACAATCTGAACCTTTTCTGAACACAGTCTCCCTCCAGACAGTCGTGGTCATGGTACCTAGTGTTTTCAAATGTAACGCTGATATTTTATTGTTTTTGAATCTTATCCTGGATTTTTTTTTTTTTGCTCGGGGCCTGAGATACAAAGAAATCCTACAGGTGCAGCTTTTCCAGAACTTACAGGTTATTTCCTCTCCTAAATCACCATGGTAATTGCTTGAGTGATGAACTGTCTTCACAAATACAACTACTGAAGTTAAAAGCTGCATATTTCCTGTCAAATTAAGTATCCATTGTAGGTGTATATACTTTTCCATTGTTGTTGGGTTTGTTTTTTTATATAGCAAAAACCTAATATAAGTGAGCACTTTTCACCATTATTAGATGAAGACAATTTGAAGAGTCTCCAAACAAGAAATGGGAGGCAGAAAATGACACGCATCAGTTATAATACTACTAACAGTAGTGCACATGCACTGTAAAATCAAGTTATTTAGCTTTTAAGTTGTGCTCTAACAAATCAGAAACACTGTCCCTTTACTTTAAACCATCAATAGATTTTGAAACTTAATCAATTTGAAGAAAGTCTTGTAAATAGATTTAATCCATTGTTAGTCTTAAGTCATGCAGGACAGAGATTGACACAATGCAGAACTTATACTCATGAATTCAAATTGCTTATTTCTCAACCAATTTCAAATTGTTTGTAAAATCTGATTTAATTCATTGTTAGTCTTTAATCATGAGGACAAATGTTACTTTAACTTGGAATACAGTCATAGTAGTGACTGTTATACATGAACGAGCATACTAAATGTCTCTCTGTTCTCATCTCTCCAAGGTGTCACTATGGATGGACAGGTCCTCTGTGTGACCAGTGTGTGACGTTCCCCGGCTGTGTGTACGGGAGCTGCACTGAGCCCTGGCAGTGTGTGTGTGACGTCAACTGGGGAGGACTGCTGTGTGACAAAGGTCAGATTTGTGCTCTGATAAGTTTCTTTTTCATTCATATTCCAATGAGGGGCTTTCATCTCTTTTTGTCAAACTGTTTCCCTTCTTGTATTCAGTCTGATATCTCAGACAAATAGAGCTCGCAGCTACTTTCAGACTGTAATGATCCACGCTTCAACATCCCATCCTAAACTCTATCCTTTCACCAGACCGGATACATAATTCTTCTGTCAAAAATAAACAAAAAATCCTTCCCTCTAGGAAAACAGCTCCATCAATAATTCAACATAATGAAAAAAACAGTTTTATACCAAACAAGTGGGGGAAAAAAGACACTTGACTGTTTAACAGTCTCCTAGAGTCGCCACAGCACAATCATAAAAACTCCAAACTTTGACTTTATTGCCTGTAAAACATATTGTTATCTTTTTTACAGTCTATGAACCCATAGGTGGGAGAAAACTGCACATTGGTCTGTAAACTCACAAACACACTGATTGATTCACAATGTGCTCACTAGAAGAGGGACATGAATCAGTCACTATGGCTCTTGTGCAAATGGTGATGATCAATGTGTTCATCAGTATTTTCCATATTAGCACATTTTTATTGCAATTGTACTTTTCTGTTAAAATTCAATACAATTAAGGGTCTCCACATCTGAACTCTTTAGCAGGAGAACAGTGTATTGTCAATAACTCAGTTTGTCTGTGCAACAGACAGAGAGAACAATGTTGTGTGCACAATGTGTTAGTTTGTCAGTGTTGTCTTCCCACACCCTCTGATCTTCTATATGACATAAGACAAAACGCCCTTTAGGCCTCACCCTCCACCCTGAAATGTTTCCCACCACACTGTAGCAAAGGCTCTCCAACATTATCCCTGAATACAACCACTCACCTCCCACTTCTGTCCCACTGTGGGAGCTGGGATCTGGGATCTGGGAGCCAAACGAGTGCCCACGGGACGCTGTATTGTGAGGAGGAAAGGCGATAGCCTTGGGTAAGGTGAATGTGAGCAGGGTTGGGCCGGGCACTCTTAGCTAGGTGGGGTCCTAAGCTGTTTCTGTGCATTCAGAAAGGCTCTGTAAAGAGCTGCAGCGGGACAAAGACACTGTGGGCATGGAGGAAATCATTAGAGAAAGCAAAGCTTTAATCAGCCTCAACACTGGAGACAACAAGCCCTGCAGCTACTGGCCTGCACAGTCAGCACACAGAGCCGACCTGGATACACTTCAGCCTCTGTGCTGTGTGTATCTGTATGTGTGTGTGTGTGTGCGCAGTGCGCTTTTCCTGAGACAAAGTCAAGCTGATGTCAACCTGGATCCATATACTGTACATCCTCATCCCTTTATCTCAGACTCTTCCCTATATAACCCCTTTTATTTTTTGTTTAGTGCAGTAAACTAAGATGGAAAAGAATGACAATTTTTCCCTGCCTCAGATCTGAACTACTGTGGCACCCACCAGCCCTGTAAGAACAGTGGGACCTGCACCAACACCGAGCCAAACGAGTACAAGTGCGAGTGCCAAGAAGGATTCAGAGGACGCAACTGTGACATTGGTGAGCGTGACTTTACTGTACGGGCACTGAACCACTGAAAAATGTTGGTGTTTACTTCAGTACTGCAGAGAGAAAACTAAGGAATGAGAAAGAGAGAGAGAAATAATACTGTGTGATAAAGGAAACATAAGGTCAGATTTAATTATGCAATTATCAGGCAAGTGGGAACATCCTCTATGGTTGTAATAGAAATGAGTCTTAATACTAAACACTACTGACTATAAATGTCCTCTCTTTCCTCTCCCATCATCCCATCAGTCGAACATGCATGTTTGTCGTCTCCATGTATGAACGGAGCCACGTGTGTGGAGAACCCAACAGGTTTCAGCTGCATCTGTACCGACAATTGGACTGGAAACACCTGCGCAGATGGTGATTATCATGCCACACACACACACACACACACACACACACACACACACACACACACACATACGCGGACATCCTCACCAACACACACAGCTCTGAGTCCAGGGGCTGAGCAGCGTGAGATTGTCTGTGATTGGCTGTTATTGGATCAAAGCCAGTGAGTGACTCTAATCAATCAGACAGAGGATGTTAAATTAGCCCAAACACAAACAGTATCAACAGCAATCAGTAATGTGCCTCGCCCTCTGTCTAGCCTTGCGTGTGTGCGCTCCTGTTTGTGTAGCCTATGCATGTCCGCATATTTGCATTGAGTGCATTTTTTAATGGTGATGCATCAAAAAAAGGTTTATTGTCTAGCGGTTTAGTGTCATAGTTCCTTTCCAGGTGCAGCCGACTGCCTCCAGATATCCAGGTTCCTCTCTAGCTCCAGACGAAGTGCACTAATGTGTCACAAATACTTGAGGAGTGACCGCTCAGTGGTTTCTCCTTAAGCTTGAGCAAGTAAAACTCTGAACCTTAAATAGTTTGTGATGTGATGAAAAGCAGAGGGGTTCCCCCAAACCTTGAAAGTCACTCTGCTTACTTCCAAAAAAAGACAAAACTCAGATTAACAAGATTTACGAGTATCAGCTGCACACCAGTCCCCTTCCTTAGGGTCGGATCCCACTCACACAGACAAGTGGACATTATCGCCACAGACATTAATCACTTATGTGAGAATTTGTGCTGCAACATCCGGTTTCAGGGACTCAGATACAACTGATAAAATGCCAGCTGGGCATAAACGACCGCAATTCACAGCCAAAACAAAAACACTAATGTAATCTGCTCCAAGAGAGTCTTGAGCGTTTACTCTGACTCTAACACACACAGACCTGCAGGATATTATATCACAGGGGAAGATGGATGAGGAAGATATGAAGATTTTTGCATCATAACAAACTAACTGACAAAGGCCACTCAGTGTTTACTTTGAGATTAAGATCACTGTATTTACACGCACTTGTTGGCTTTCTACTGGAACCTCGTTACTGAACTGTGATGTAAACAGGACACTTGGGTTTTGTAATCTGACTGAAATGAGCATATTACTGCTGAAGAAATCTGGCCTTGTTACAATTATTGATTTCTAAGAGGATTTTAAAAGATGAGCATGTGGATAACAACAACAGCATCACAGAGGGATGAAAATGTTACACTGATGTGTCTTTGTGTTCAAAAGTCCATAAACAATAAATTACAAGACTGCTTCTTTAACATCCCACTTGTTTAGTATAGCAAAATACTGATATGACTGAGTTTATTTTCTTAGATTTTTGAAAGTTTCTTTTAAAACCACACAGGATATTAAGGTTTTTTTTATTGCGTATTGCTTTCAAATTAAAAGAACAGCGGCCAATAAGTGTAAAAATGATGGATGGGCCTTTAAAGAGACTTCAGGAGTCTAAATAACTTAATAAACAACCTCAGTGGCTGATATATTAACATTTTGTAAAATAGAGTAAGATTTTATAACAGCACACAGACGTACAAGCTGATTGGACAGGTTGACCTGTTTGAACCCCAATCCCTTGTCCACACCTGGTCACTGCTGCTATTGGTTCACGTCAGATCTCCCACTTTCATGTTTTAAAGCCTGGATAAAGGTCAATCATGTTTTTGGCTGCAAGTGACAACAGAGCTGTCACAACAGGCTTGTCTCAGGCGCGATTGTGAGGTCTGTTTGTGTGTGGGTGTTTGTTTGTGGGTGTGTGAGAGACACTTGCTCGTACGGCAGCAGCCGAGATCGGATCGTACAGGTTATGGTCTGCCAGGGCTGTGTGTGTAAACAAGCTGCGTTCCACATCCTCTGCTTTCACCTCAATCATTATAAACAGGACTGCAGGTCGGTCGCTGTCATGTAAACACTTCAACAAGAAGCGTTTTTTATCCGAGAGAGAGAGAATAAGACGAGGAGAAAGACAAACAGAAGAATGAGAGAAGTGTTTATTTTTGCTTTGGTTCATCACTCTTTTTGTTTGTTGATCAAAAGCCGGTCCATCTCGGTCTCTGTGTGTGCTGCGAGGACTCTCTGGAGAATACACAGTGAGAAGATTGTCAGAAACCAAAACCACAACACAGCCCAGACTAGATTTAAACATATGTGTATACATACAAGCAATATTAATTAAAGGCTTCTTTGTTTGTTTTGGATTCTCCATCTAGTCTTGGGAGAAGTGCTGCTGCTGCTGTGCTTGACGTGGTTATTATTGCTGAGGGTTGGAGTCAGGGTCAGGAGGATGGAAAACGGTTGTTCTAGGGGGTTAGGTAAATGAGAAAAGGTTATGAGAGAGACAGAGAGCCGTTGCCGTTGCCACAGAGATACAGTCTGCATGGGAAATGTTATGATGCCACCATTGCGCAAATATGTCATGTGTAATGTAAAGTTATGCACAGTCAACCCGACCCCCCTCCAAGCTCAGCGCCATCTATCTCTTCTTCCTCGCCATCCCTCTGTTTTTTTATCTGTTTTTAATTCCTCTTCAGAGCAGTGGAACCAGGCGTGGCAGCTCTGTTTTTCTATTCCCGGTTAAACCTCTGTCTTTCTCTTGCCCCATCCTCCATTTATATTCACTCATTCTTCTCTCCTTCCCAGAAAAGGTTCGAGGTGTCAAACATGTTCGTGCGGCAGATGATTGTATTTATCATTGTTTGCTCAGAAACCAGAGCAGCAGAAAAGAAGAGTGAAAACACGGGCCACCAAAGCATCCGCATACCAATGCTACACAGTTCACATCACACATGTCCACATGGTGGCATCGCACACATTCGCTCACACACACATACACACAAATTGTCTCCTTAATATTCACATACACACTTTCCCATTACACAGACCAGTAGTTCATGTGCAATGTTTCCTCTCTCTCGTCTCAGCGGTGAGGCAGTGTGATCGGAGCCCTTGTGGACGTGGAGCGACGTGCGAGGAGACTCCCGGAGGTTACCATTGCATCTGCCCGCCTGGATGGAGCGGCAGGACGTGCCAGCTGGGTCAGTGGGTCAGGATTAAACAGCTGTGACTTAAGTGGCGTTGCACAAGCAGCATATACACATGTAGAGAGAGGCTGTCTGTGAATATTGATAGGCTGTTGTGCCATGCTCGTCATTATATTCAAAGAGTCGCATAATAGTTTCATACAACATCTTTCAAAATACAATGGGAATATGCAAAGGACGGAAAAAATAACTAAAACTGAAAATTGTGTTTGCCCTTAAACAAAATCATTGTAATATGATCTTGTCATTGTCATTCTACAGCTTTCTTCAATGTAAATGACTGACAACGGAAATTAGCCTATTGGCTATAATTGGGTGCATTTACATTTTATTTTTTTTTAAATGTTCATTAATGTACACTGTCCCTCTCGAACAAATAAAGGAGAAGAAAGAAAATTACTGTACTTAAACTGAGTTCAGTCACTGTTCTGGACAGAGCTGCCCAGCTATCACTGAAATGTAAATGCTCCACTTCCTGTCTATTTGGCTTCTGAGCTGAGAACCAGAGTGCATTCTTGACCATGGACATAACAAAGCCGGTCTCACCACAAGGTCCATTTAGCAGCTGCTCTGGAGCTTTCAATCGACAGTGCTACTGGTTTGACTACACAAGTGTAGGAAATGTAGCCTAAAGTAAAGCAGAGGAACATCGCTTTGAGCATTCATTTGTTATGTTGGAAAAGTTATGCCTTTATTCATATTGCGATTGTTAGATTTTAATCATATTGCTCAGCTGGACATGAAAGAATCCTAAAACTTTCAGGCCCAATAAAAAAAACAAGTGTTTATTTTCGGATGGAGAATCATCAAAAGTTGCCAAAAAAGTGGAAAACTGATCTTAGTTTAAAGGAGAACTGGGTTTTGGTTTCAGAAACAGACTTCATCTGAAAGACAAGAGAAGCACGTCACTGACCGGTTGCCAGTGATTTCATGCAGTTTACCTCACCAACACGTTATCAGACCCACTGGATTTATTGAGGATGAAAATATTGTGTTTCACTAGAGAGTGAAAACACACAGAAGCCCCGAGTGTGTGCCCATGTTTTCATAAGCTCTGTGGCAAATCTTTCATTGTTAGAGCCAACAGTGCAGATTCATATTAAGTTAACAGGTATAAAATATACTGTAGTAGTTTGATGCTGCAGCAATGTACTAATCAACTAATCGAGAAAATATTAAACCTAGATCTGCAACTGAGAGATAATCAGAGCAGAGACACTGAAGTTGGTTCCCTAGTATAACATTTTACAAGTTTAGCATATTGGTGTGTGATTTTTCTTAATTTAAGTATGTTCATACCATCTATTCTATTTATGATAAAATCTGATTTTTATCATCTGTAACCTGTCTAGGAATCTAGTTGCAGGATTTTGTTATTGATCCTCTAATATGAAAATTCAATCTGAGCTGTAATACACCAAAAATGATTTTTTTTCAATGAGCAAAGTGTGATTATATTCCATTTGTGGTGATATATGCATTTAAAATGCAAATTAAAGAGGCAGAAAAGGCCAGTTGCATGTTAATGCTGCTATCAGCCCATCCTGACTCTGAGTCAGTGCTCTCTAAATGCACTGACACGTCCCTTTTGGCTGCATTTGCTCATATTGACAAGTATGCTTCCAGAGGGCAATTGGGTTAGATAGCACAACAGAGACGAATATTGTCCAGAAACAGGTCTCACACACACACACACACGCACACACACACACACACACACACACACACAGCAAGACTGTATATACTGCATATAACGGCTTCGGGGGTTATGAAGTAAAAACTGAGACATATTTCAGGATGACACCCTCCTCTGCTCCTCTGTGTTACAGTGATATGTCACTCTGACACTTGATAATCCCCCATAGTTCCACATCACAGGTCAGTGGCTCACAGTGTAACACATGCACGCACGTGCACATGCACACACATGTAGACAGTTTGCAAACAGAAGTGATAAAACTCTTTATAGCCTGAGCCGATAGGGAGAGCATCAGTGGAGCCCCAAATGGTGAAAAGCAATTACACCTTCTATCAGTTTCGCTCTTTTATTAGTCGACTTCTGTTCCTACATTTTCTCCTCTTCCAGGAAAAATCCCCAGGCTTTTTCAACAGATAACACCCTCCCTCCCTCCCTCCCACACGCACAGAGACATACATACACACTCTATTGGTGCTAAATCCTAATAGGCTTCTCATTGACGGTAACAGGTTTAGATTACCTATAACTGACTGACTACTTCCTCTTTATTCATTTAGCGTTTCTTTCTAATCCCCCTCCTCTGCTATCAGAGCCAAGCCTTCGGGGGCTTCTGGCTTAAACACTCTCAGTGCAACAGAGGGTGGGAATAGGTGCACATAAACTGAACAGAAGCAGCGGTGCAACAGGGGGATGTATGCATAAACAGAGACGATGCAAGACAATGCTCCAAGGCATGACTTTTGATGCACTGTGCATTTGTAAACATCATATTCATTGGGATCTTAACTGTGCTGCCTGCTGGCACCTGCCCAGCAATTCTCCCGTTCACGGTTCGATTCAAGCATCCACTTGAAAATTTAATTTAACTCTGGTTTAACAGGATGGTCAGGGCTCAGTGAGAGGCACACAGGATTAGATGCCGTAGTTTTATGGGATGTCTCTTGACAAAGAAATGGATGTGATGTTTTATCTTGCTTCATTGAGAAGTTCATTGCTTGTTAGTTATGTAGCAAGATTTAAGGTGATTTTTCTGGATTAATGTTGGTTTATTTGTATTGGCTTGTGCATAACATGTGTTTTCTTAACTTGTAGTTGAGCTCTCAGGGCCACCATACATACCACGGTCTCCAAAACAGTTTAAATGACGAGGATAAATTTCCCAGAAGGGCTCATTTAAGTATACTTCAGATTATCTTAAATCAGATATGAGCTTGTCTGTTGGCTTAACTGATTGGCTCGGGGTATAAACTTGACAATCAAACTTCCCATTGCTTCATCAGCTGAACTAGACTTTTAATTTCAGTTGGTTTCAATGTTGAAATGTTTAGTTTCTCATGATGGCATAAATGTGATATGCCCCATTTTATGACTGCAGACTAATCCTGTGTGTGTTGTGTTTTCCTGCTGAAAAAGGGACACAATACACTTGTTGATACTGGTCCGTATTTTACTAATTCTACTCACTTATTATACAGTAGAAATTAAAGTACCTCTGACAGTTGCAGTACTAATACACTAGATAGGATGATCCAAGAGCAGTTTTAGATCCATGACAGAGATAAAATATTACTTATCTCATCTGTTGTTGTAAAATGCTGTTCTCCTATTCCTTTGTCCCTGTAGACAGCAACGAGTGTGAAATGAGTATATGCGTCCACGCCCGCTCCTGTCGCAACCTGATCGGTGGATACCTTTGTGACTGCCGTCCCGGGTGGACGGGCCCTAACTGTGACATCAGTGAGTATGAAAGGAAGAGAAAGGAGAAATGACAGGAGTAGAGAGAGGTGATAGTCCAAGGCGGTGACACATGAAGGGCTTCAGTGGTTTGTGTTAAAACAGTGATTCCCCTGCAGCCCACAGTTCCCATGAGCAGGAGGTCATTTCACTCTCAACTCCAGTTCAATCAATCACCCGCCACAGAGCGTTGCTGAAATGCACTGAAAATGTAGCACAAAACAGGAAATGGTGTGAAGTTTTGTTTTGACTACTATCTCCTATTACACTGCAACATTGAGACATTTTCTTGTGAGAAGGTACACACTGTCATCCTGGTTGCACAGTATTGCAACATCTTTGATTCAGTTTTTTTATTTTTTTTTACTCGTGATCAATAACTCATGTCAGTTCAGTTTTCTCTTGGTACGTTGTTGTTTACAGCATCATAGTTGCACACATCCTGTCTCTGTGTGACAGATTAATATATTGTGCTTCCTCTGGTTTCTAGGGAACAGCAGCTGTCAGGGCTTGTGTGTAAACGGTGGACGTTGTGAGGTGAGAGTACTACCTCACTCTAATTTGCCTGTTGTCTCTGCACAAATAACAACACTGAGCTGCTTCATTGTCTTCCCTCTCCCTCTCCTTTACATTGTTTTTGTCTGTTATCTCAATGTGATCATGTCAATGCCTTCACCCTGAGCTTATTTTGTTGCCTTAAGATGTGATTTATTCTCAAAGGGGCAAATGTGTCATACGTATTTACATATAGATAACTAACACCTCTGTTGTACCTAGGATCAGGCGTCAGGGTCCAGATGCTGGTGTCCAACCGGTTTCTCAGGGAAATTCTGCCAAAACGGTCCAAGTCCTTGTGACAGCGGCCCCTGTCTGCATGGAGGACAGTGTGTGGAGAAGGACGGGAGGACTGCCACCTGCAACTGTCCCATGGGATATTCAGGAAACTTCTGTGAGGTTGGAAAACCTTCATAGATTTAAAGCATGGTTTGACTGTAGAGTTTTAGCATCGCACTGAAGGACATGCAGAAACATACAGTTTGAATTAGAGAGGGAGAAAAAAATATGGACATGACATATCATGTATACACAGACACTTACACATAAATCCACAAGGGGAAATACCGGTAGTAGGCTACTCACTGATAAACGAAATGGCCTTAATACAGCAGATAGCATTTATATGTCATTGGGAGTTTTCCTTCCTGTAGAGACTGAAGACAACAGATAGCATTTTCTGTTTATATTGTAAATGGTACAGTATACCATTTACAGTAGCCTATAACAAATGAAAATAATGAAACAAAAACAAATATCGCAGTGGGTTTTATAATAGTGTCAGGTTAACCCCTCATAAGAAAAACATGAACTACCAACAAAAATAAAGCTAAACCAAAAGAAAATAGGTTATATTGTTCCTCATGCCAAGAGAATAAGGCGTAGCCTATCATCATTAAATAGTGACACATGACTGTGTTCGTTAAAATCAAGACAACAATTAGTCTGCTTCACAAGACCAAAACTAAAAATAGTTAAAAATAAATAAATAAAACAGCTTTAACAAGGTGGGCCAGTGTTAAAGATGCCAGACTGTATTAGCTCCGACTCATATCATCAGGTTGTCAAAATGGTGGATGTAACAGTCGGCCAGTAAACAGCCACTGAACCATACAGTAGTTGTTGCTATAGCAACAGATGTTGCACTGAACCACTAGTGTCAAATAAGAATATGGATAAAACTGTGAGACTGGGTGGAGGCCAACCAAATGTTGTGGTGGCCCTGAATATAAAAGACAGGTTCTTGATTTTTCATGTGTGACTCCAACCAATGGTAAAATGTGTATTGAATACTCCTATTAAACCATTTCTGTATTGTTTATGTAAATACTTTGTCATTGAGGTTTCGCACCTTTAAAACGTTCAGAACCAGTGGAAACCTCTATAGGGTAACGAGGTTGTAAAATTGTAGCTACTGGAAGCAGTGCATGTCTTTATTACCCCTCTTATTTGGTTGTTCTTTGCATGTACATTTCAGATTGTGATGGATCCATGCAACCCTAACCCCTGCCAGCAGGGGGTGCCCTGTCACATCATAGACGGAAACTACATGTGTGCCTGTCCTGAGGGTTACTATGGTAATGAGTGCACAAGCCTCAAAAATCCCTGTATTGGTCAACACTGTCAAGGTAATAGAAATACATGCAATGTGAGTACATTTAAAAGGTGCAGAATCATGAACCCACGTGTAATCCCGTCCTTCGTGCCTGTAGGTGCCATGTCCGACACAACACACAGCGGCATCAGCTTCTACATGATCCTGGTGGGCATCTTAGCGCTGGTGACGGTCTGTGGCTGCGCTGCCTGTGCCTTCATCCTCTCCCACCTCCATCGAAAGCGGAAAAAGCAGCAGGCCGTCCCACAGGAAGAAGGCATCAACAACCAGCGGGAGTTCGTCAACCTCATCAGGAACGTGGACCGTGGTCCCGTCCCCCTCCTGCCGCCGGCCGCCCCACTCGCACAGCCTCCAGCCCCTGCCCCCGTCTCACGTTGCTATGAGGAGATCGAACTGACCCTGCCGCCTTCCCCAGCCCTCTCGCACCCCTCACCAGCACTAAAGCCTGTCCACGCTCCTAAACTGGACATTTCAAACCGGGACAGGGAGAAATTGAACCGCTTCAACTACACAGACAACCAAGAACTGGAGGTCTGACCCTAGAACTTTTTGGACGTCTGAGGAGTTTTTTTTAATTCTATTTTATTTTGCGTCCTTCGCACTCTTTTGCTCACAGGAGCCTCTCTCCAAATACTGCCACTATATCACGGTTGCAGTTATGAAAATGGGAAAACCCTTTGACCTTCGTGTGCTCAACTGTCTATTGATGGACGCCTGAGAGGCAAAGGCCGTGGAGGGGTCTACAGTCTGAAGCCTATTTTGACAACTGTGATGAGCAGCCGGTGCATGATGTTCGACTAAAAGACTCTTCAGACTTTTAAATTAACCTGGAGACTTAAAGACATGCCTTGGAGTGCCTGAGACACTGTCAAGAGGAAGTAGAGGATCATTCTCTATTGGAGCCTCTCAACATGTCCCCTGGTCCACGATGCCATGTGATTGGTGTTCAGACCTCCGTTTCTGTTTCAGACCGAACTCTGACAGAGTGAGCAATGAATGGATGTTTATTTAACACTCGGTGTGTTTCTGTGTCTGGTTGTTCATTAGTGAGTGTGTGAAAGAGTGAAAGAGAAAGTGAGAGTGTATATTATGAGTGTATGTGGGGGAAAAAGGAGGGTAAGAAACATTTTACTTAAATAAAAGAAAACAAAGTTGATATACATGTCAAAACAGAGTGCATACTCCTGAATTTAAGGCTTTTAAGCCTTTTGAAAACTGTTTTAAAATCATACACTGTTGCCTGCATTGTCTCTGTAATACTACAGTTTGTTAAAGATGTATGATTTTTTCATACCTGTGTGTAAAATAGCTTTTTTTGTACATAAATATATTGTACATATTGATGCTTTTTTGTATTGTGGTTTGGTCTGAAAGTATCGCTGTAAAACTTTACTCTATTTGTCCCATTTCACTTTCCATTTGGAACAACCAGCACATGTGGATTGTAATAAACTTTTATTTACCAACTCTGTTTTGTTTTGTTTTTTGGAATGACCTATAATCATTCATCAACTAGTTAGGGCCAGATTATTTTCTGGTAGAGGGAGGTGTCAGCACTCCCAGTCCAAGATTATAAATTGCGTTGTTTGCAAGAGAGAGCCACCACCAACCCACATTTAGCATAACAATAACAAGTGTGCATTTGATTTACTAAGACAACTTTTCTTGTTTATACAGTATCATTGACAAAGGCCTGAGGAAGAATATCTGATGGGGATATTCAAGGAAGAGGAGATATTATGGAGCATATGCCTCAGCCACAGTAGGTCAGTGGGTCACACAGCATACACACCGACTCTCTCGCTCTGTCTTTCTCTATGACACACATTTATAAACAATGATGCTGACAGTGCCAGGAAAAATGGAAAACCACCTGACTGACCCCAGTCTTCCTACGAAAATTACTGTGTGGTTGTGAGAGACTCGTCTGCTATTGGAAAGTCGGTCAAACTTTCAGTTAGTTGCAAGAGAAATAGTTGGATTCAAAGGAAAAGTGCTACCAATTAAAACGTAATATAAGCTAGCAGCATCAAAGCAAGGGAAAAATATTAAAAACACTTAAGGCAGTGTCTGCGTATTAGCTTAATCTCATTCCGTGCATTTACGTAAGACTGACAAAATGGCTGTAAAATAACATTGTGTGAAAGGAAGAGGTTTGTATGTCGGGGCAGGGTAAAGTGACTGCAAGGTCACCGCAGTGACAATTAATGGGCAAATGGATGTTCCAAATGTGACCTATGACCTGTGCAAACTGCAGCAGGCTGGAAATGAACACAGGCTTCCTGTCACCACCCTGGTAAGGAGGAAATGTAGGAAACAGAGTTCACACACACACACACACACACACAGTACGCTGTTATGCATTGGAGCCTCTCTCTACACCTGCTGTGAGGACCAGGATGTCAGACAACTTCTCACTGATTAAGACGTTTACACTCAGCTGATGAGGAGTAGCCACTCAGTCAAAGCCTTAGAGTTCATAATATGGTGGTAAAATATAAATATATGTGTATATATACTGGTAAATATATGAACAAGAACATACAGGTGTATCTCAGCTGCAGGTTTCTGTTATCACCCATAATTTATACGATATTAGGTAATTACTGCACAAGAAGGGTTCAAATTACTTAATTTAAGCATTTAATTAATTTACTTGAATAAAAGTATCTTCAGTATCATCAATTAACTTAAGGTATTTAATGTAAAGGCATTCCCTGCATGGTTTTTGTGCAAATTTATATTTAAACAGTAAATAATTATAGCCTATTATAGGCTACATTTCATATAAAGGCACTGGAGTAAATATATATTTATATATACCACAAATGTGGTGGATAATAAAGTAAAAATAAATCATGATTATAAGTACTTTACATTTTTACTCATCAACAGTCATATAGTAGGCTACATATAGGAAATGCCTCCCTATTATATTGGATAATTTGGTTCACTTTCAACATAGCTAAGGCCTATGAAATAAAATGCTACAATGACATCCTGTTTTGTAGGGGTCATACATGAGTTTACACAGTAATTTTGTTCAATACAATTATCTTTATTTCTCCATTAATAAGATCTCAAAAGAGAGGGGAGTGAGTTGTAACCCAGGTTGGAGGAGAGAATGCCTTCGAAGTTATGCCTGTCCTGCAGGGACATCTTGTGGCCTTGTTGTTGCCAGTTCCAACTTCCAATGTGTCAACTAATTACACTGAAAGCAAATCAAGCCCCTTATGAGGTAGGGTTATTCCAACACAGAATAACTATGGCAGTGAGAATGCACACTGTTTTATCATATATCATTAGTTTCTAATTGGTGTCTATTTTTAAGTCTATTCAGATGCTGCGTTCTGTAGAGTTTCCTGTCAAAGAAAAACTGGGAAATTTAGGCCTACTCATAGGCTATTTGAAAAGTTGGTAACAGTAACTTTTTTATTCATATTTTAAAAAGACTAGATTATCAGAAGCCTAATTTTGATAATCGATCATCTTACCCATTTCAGATTTGGAGCTCTGGTTGGTTTCTGGTCGTCCAGGGAAGTAATATAATAGCCTAGAACTGCCGCGGCATTTTGGGTTTACAGCACGGAGTGTAGACGCAGCCGCAGCGCCCCCTTCAGGCGGACTCTGTCACCGCACACGGCCCCACAGTCCACGGAGGAGGAGCAGGAGGCGTGTAACGCTCCGAGACCATCGTCCTTACCTGACCAAAAACAACCTCAGTGTGTGTTGGCGGTCAAGAAAACAGGTACGCAGTGACACTGTAAACGCTTCTGCGCGAGGGGTGCGACTCTATTTCATGTGTTGTTGACGCAAACCGCGCTGTTGTTCACAAGTTGTTTCTAACGTTTCTGCAGATTAGCTTAGCAACAGGCTAGGCTAGGCTAGCTGTGGAGCTAGGTGGCTAACAGCAGCAGACGGTCATTAGGCCATAGTCACATACGCAACCAGGCCAGTGTGTGGGCTGACAATGTGCTCGATAGCTTTGAAAACATTTACGTTGGTTCGTATTTGACCCTAAAGCCGACCAGGGGAGGTGCAGATAGCCTCAGTGAACGAGCAGGTAGTAACAGACAGACTGTGCTGTGGTGCAATGAGCTGCACAGTGTTGATGTCAGTGGTTAGCTACATTAGCTTTTTAGCTCCAGGTGCTTCAGCTGCTGTTATGAACTAATAAACAATCAACCTCGGCAGTTAGATGAACTCAACATCTGACACTTGCAACAATCAAATCGTTACTGTCGGGCCACATGTTTTTGTCAAATTGGTTTGAATGTCACATTTCTCTGCAGCACCAGTTTTTATATGATACAGTCAACACGAGTTAAATGTTGCGAGCAAGATAGTAACTAAACTTGTCAATACTGGTAAATACTCACGTTTGAATTAATATTTGTAACTGCGCCGAGCAGAAAGTTTAAATATCAAGTATGCTCAAACAATAAATAAACATCGTTGTAAATTTAGAAAATGAAGCCACTATCTGTCAAACGGGGAATCCCATTACGTTTTCTAGCCAGTTACACTACTCTAGCAGTCCTCTCTAGTGTCCTCATTTGTCTTCGAGAAATCTGTGATTTGTTTGTTTCATAATATGCTCAGTGGTGCACAGTATTATCAACATTAAGGAGATGTTAAGGCAAATTAAGTGTTAATTATCCAGTCATGCCCTTCAAGTGGTTCAAACCACACAGAAGCACATGATATGACCCACAATAACATCACGTTAACAACTTCTGGCAGTTTACATTTCATGGTCCAAAGAAAATCCTTAGTTATTGATACAAAACATTTTTGAAACATTCATAGAAAACAAAGGGGTCTAGTTTGTTTTCTTATTTGTGACAGCCTATTTCAAGACCAACATAACTTGTTCATAAAAGTAATGTAAAACACATGTCAGGTGGTTCACACAGATCTCTTTTTCTTAAGGCAGATGACATTTCACATTTTTTGGCACTGACATTGGTTTAAATCCCATGTTTTAAATTTTGACTTTCTCAAAAATAGTAATGTTGATGTTTTGCAGAAGATATGAAATATTGCGAGTCACCTTATGTGTCAACAAAGCTTTTAGTATTGTATTTTTAGATGTATTGATTGTGGTTTATGATTTATCTTTTCAGTGAGTAAGAACTGGTTCAAACAGTAGGGATGTTCTGTGTCTGTGTAAAATATTCATATCCAAGAAATGAAGTGGGAGCCAGATGTCACATGCAGTAATCTCAGACGAAGAGCTGGGTCTGTGCAACTTGTCCCGGTTAAATGTTTATTTTAGAAAATGATGTATCTGCTACTTTCACGTCCATTTGTGTCTTTGATTTCCACCACCTATGTTATTCTATTGTCTTTTTTTACTCATGTGTCTTCCATCTCTGTCTCTCTGCAGCAGCCGTGCCCCGCCGCGCCCCCACCCCCAGCGGAGCCGTCATGTGGCAGGAGGCCCGCAAACATGAGCGCAAGCTCCGTGGCATGATGGTAGACTACAAACGCCGCGGAGAGCGCCGGCGAGAGTACTACGAAAAGATAGTAAGAGATTTAGCTGAACAACATGCAGATGTAGTTAAATGTAATTGTGTGTATAAAAGTCGTTAATGATATTCTGAAACTGTGTGACAGCAAGCCGCAAAACAGATCACATGGGTTTAATGAGCTGTCAGCTCGCCATTCCTGACTGTTTGTTCATTTAATCTGTGTAAATGAAGTCTAATTTAGATGGATGAACTGAAAGGGGAATACAACTGACTCCCAGACAAACATTATTGTTGTTGTTCATGTATTTGAACATGAACAATGAAGGATTTGTGAGCTAATATTGGCCTCACTTTAGCAGACACTGTAAATGACCTGAATTAGGATTTGTTGTTGTTTTATTACTTTTGACGCCCTCATTTTGCCTTAACAGAAAAAAGATCCAGCTCAGTTCCTCCAGGTTCATGGTCGAGCATACAAGATCCATCTGGATCCTGCTGTGGCGATGGCTGCAGAGAGCCCGGTCAACATGTAAGAGAACACATCATGCCTATACAATCTGCATCAGAGACACTGGCAGAACTGTTTTACTCTGTATTTAATTAGCGATTAGTTGACATTTTGTAGCTGTGCAAGGCATGAAATCATTTAGATACAGGCAGGGCTCCAGCGTGCGACCTAATAGGTCGCATATGCGACTTAATTTCTTAAGGTGCGAGTTAAAATTTAATTAGGTCGCTCCAGTGCTACTTGCAGGAGGACGAGTGAAAAAGTTTTTTTTTTTCCCATTTTAAATAGCTTCCGTTTCAAAGTAAAACAAATAAATAGATGAACTTGCACTGTGCCTGCACTGTGTCCGCCTCTCTCTCCCTTCACACACCCACACACCAGCAGCAGGCAGGTACACGGCCCTCGCCCCCCACCGCTACATGCACAGCGCTAGACGCTACAATGTTGTCGTCTTATTATTAGCCATTAGCCGCAGCTAGTTAATGTTAACTTTATCAGGCATGCTAATCTATTGATTAGGCTACGGTGACCAAACGTCCTCTTTCGCACGGACACGTCCACTTTCACGTCGTGTCCGGTTTTTTTTTTTAATGAACTCATGAACATGTCCGCGGTGTTATTTTTAACGGGACCGCGAACCGTGACGGATTAAATGACTAGACACCGGGGCTGAAGTCCGGACCGGCGCGACCCGACTTCATTCTCGGTCTACTCCTACCGGCCCGCTGAGTTAACTTCATGTAGGAGCCCATACAGAAGCATGGTGATGTAGGAGCTCAGAGGAACAGACAGCAGCCCACTGCTTCACAACACTTACAGTAAAGACGCAACTCTACAAGTGAGTAGTGAGAACCTGACCTTGAGAGTGAAGCAGAGACAGTGTTTTTTTTTTTTTTTTTATCCATTTGGTATCGAAAATGGTATTGAGTATTGAATATTTTCCTGATCCATATTGAGTTGAACATTTTAGTGTTCATTCAACTGCAGTGTCAGAAGGTCAGAATAGAGAAGTTGGTGCCATGAGGGGCTGAAAGATGATGGAGACCAGTGTATCGATGGAGAAAGGACGAGTTTGGAACACAGAGCTATGCACGGAGAATGTAAAGCCAATCTCTGGCCATTATAGCCCTTCACCCAAAAGAAGTAACTTTTACTCTGAATACACTTTAAATGAGCTACTTTTTACTTGTACTTAAGTAGATTTTTACACCGGTACTTTTACTTTTACTTGAGAACAATTTCATCAAGGTAATGGTACTTTTACCTGAGTAGATTTTTTTTTGACATCCCTCTGGTCAGATTATTTTAGTTTTACTCATCAACAGCCCACTATTTAAACATGCCGCTCTGTGTTTTATCACATATTAATAACACGTTGAAAAATATGGCATTTTGTTTTGGTGCTACTAAATGAAAAACTAGGTGGCACCAGTGCTACCTGTGAAATCATTTAGATACAGGTCAGGTGCTTCAGTTAATTTTGACTTTAAATGCCATAATAGGGGAAAAGATTTGTTGTCTCAGACTGGTTCAAGTATCTTAGAACTTGCACATTTTATTCTTAGTGGTATAAATGACCAAAGATAATAGAACAGCTGCAGTTACTCAGACTTACTCATTACGTTGTCTTCACTGTGGTGAGAAGGAAAGTATCTCAACCTGAACAATACATTGACTGAGGTGAAATAGCTACAACAGCAGGGGAGCATGTTGGCTTAGTGGGCAGCTGACGGCTTTGTTTATTTTATACATACTGAACACATTACTTACAGTACAGATTAGAAACACACTGTCTCTTGTGGTTATGACAAGAATGCTATTGGAGGGATACAACAAGTCCTTCCATGCTACACTTTGTGCCGTCACTACTGACCCGGAGCATGTGCTCATGCATTGTCCAGTTTCAGTCAGATGAAGCCACTTACATGCAGTTTTTAAATTGTAATATCTTGGTGTTTTAGTCTAATCTCCAGTCCAGTCTGACTAGAGCCATGCAAACGTACTGAGTGTTTGCTTTCATTATCACTGTGCAATGAATCTTGGGATAGGTTGGGCCAGGAAAAAAGGTCACATAAGGAGCATTCATGATGGGAAAGGTTAGTTGAGCAGCTGGGACAGTGCATGTGTGATTAAAGCCCTACACCTGATCCAACATTGGTAATCGTTGTATCACACTTGTCTGGAAATTGGTCACTAATCAGAATAGGGATAGTAGCATTTTTTTTAAAGTGGGGTTGTATGATCTACAAATTGCCCCTACATACCAACTGCTGATCGGCAGGCGCTAACCCTGGGAGGAGGGATACGTGAGTTGGTTAGGTCCAAATAAAAACTGTGTTTTTCCTGCACTTTGAAGGGCTGGAAAAAATTATATTATAGCGAACCATGGAACTGTGTATTTTTTTTCAGGCAACTTCATATAAATGTATGGGAGATAGGAGTCAGAAGTAGATGAACTGCAGAGATATCAGATGAATGAATTGGTCTCAGCTGTGGTTCTGGCCTCAGGGGTTGCCATGATGATTGATGCACCCCAGGCTGAAGAGGATAGATTTAAATATCAATCAAACATATAAACTGCTTCAGCATACTTTCACCTAGAGAGTCCATTTAAATAATAAATAAATAAATACTTAATAATGTAGACACAAGTCTTGTGTGTTGATTTGCTGTTTCATATTTTAATTCATCACTGTTGAATGATGAGTGATTTTTTGAGACATTTTGAGATTATTATGGGGATAGATAGATAGAGAGATAGAGAGATATACAGTAGATAGATAGATAGATAGATAGATAGATAGATAGATAGATAGATAGACATACTTCTTATAGTCCCTCATTCTCCTTCATTCTCTTCCTCCTCGCTCTCTCGTTTTTAAAATAAATCATTTGAAAATTAAAAACCTATATACTGTATAGGAAGTCTTCACAGTATTTACTCGAACGGTAATTTTTTCCAGTCGACTGTGTTCATCGTTTCAGGTGTATGTAGATAGTGCAGTTAAATCTGATGGCTGATTGAATAAATTAATTCTATTATTTAATGGTCTTCAGAAACTCTAGCATCTACAAGTATATAAATATTGTATTTTGGTTTCATTTTTTTAATCATCTACTTTTCTGCCTCGAGTTGGTTTTTCAACTGGAAAGCGCTCAACTCAGGAGAAGTTGTTCCATGCTCCAACTTCAGACCTCCAATGTAAATGAAACGCATCGTTACATATTGTGATATATTATAGGCTACTCTTGTTAATATATCACGGTATGTTCGATGTTTGATTGCTCAAACCTGTGTTATCTCTTCACCTGACGCTCTCAGTAAAGCTGCAGCCAACAAGTCAATATTGACTCCAAGAGTTTTATTTACATACCAACACCAACACCTGCCATAGTGGCAGTGTAGCCCATCTCAACAGCGGCAGATTTCCGACAAACGCCACACACTGGGCCCAGGTGATCTTCAGCATGTACAGAGGTGAGATAGAAGCTGGGCCTAGATGTGTGGTGTTGGTCTTTTACAATGTTGTTCAAGGTAGTATACTGTATTGAAGCATAGGGAACCTGCCATGAATGAATGGCTATAATGGCCCGATATAATACAATAGTCAGGTTTTATTTTGAAGTTCGGTAGCCCCCCCCCTCCGGAGAAATCTACACCAGCCACCACTGAATTCCCAAATATATCCTATTTTTTTAATACATTAACCCGAATATATTTTTTTTGCTCATCCAGATATTTATCATTGATGTCCTTTAAAGTCACAGCTTTCATGACCTGAAGAGATAGCCGCATCTGACAGGAGGATCGCATGTGTGCGAACTGTGTCCACTACACATACTGGACTCTCATCAATGAGAGCATTTTTGCCAGATCTGATCAGCTCCAAACTCAGATCTGGACAGTGATTAAAATGGGGCAAATATTTTTATTTTATTTTTTTCAGAGCACTTTCATTTGATGAATCTGATGTCCTTTAGTCTGCATAATAGCCGTACACAAAATCCAGATCTGGGTCAGATCTGGCATCAATAGGGGAAAATCTTCATTTGATGAATCTGCCTTTCTGTGTCAGGAGTTCAGGCTGGTAGTGGTGGTATAAGGAGTTACTTCCTGTCAAACTTTGGGCTTCTTTACACCAAGCAGTCATTGTTTAAATGCCACAGTCGAATGTGGTGTAACAGGATTCTGGAGGTGACTTTTGCAGAAATGATGTCATGCAGTTATGTCAACATGGAGCAGAATCTCCAACATCTTGTTGAATCAATGCCAGGAAGAATTGAGGTTTTGGGAGCAAAGGGATTAGTTTGGTGTTCCTAATGAAGTGCATCATGAGTTTATAGTCGGCATCACTCAGATTTCATGCACAACGCTGCTGGGATCTTGCTGATCAGCTTACACCTCATTTCTTTATTTTTTTCAAGGATGCCATGGCAAGGAGATGCCAACAATATGATTGACAGGTTTGATGTAAGGGCTCATCTGGACTACATCCCCACCTACACCCCTCCACTGCTCACCACAACGTAAGTCTTAAAGTTACATAGAGCTACATCTAACCCCAGAATGTGTATATATTGCAATTGTTTTATTGTTTTGTTAAACTGATTGTCAATAACCACACATGGACCTTTTAATAGACTTGTGGTTTGCAAAAACTTTAACAAATTGTTGTTGTTTTTTCAACTTGTACATTGAATGTGGTTCACTTAAAATAAAAAAAACAACCTAGAATGACAATGTTCATTTCAAGTTCAAGTTGTTGTTTTATGTTGCTGCAGGCTGTCAGGAGATGAGACATTACCTAACTATTAACCAAAAGTGAGATTGTTGTGACACTGAATTGTGTAAGAGGAGGCACTTCAAGTTTCTCTCATGTAGGTCAATTTGATACAATAAGACCCATTGCTGAAGGCCCATGAAGCTCTTCAATTCATAATGAGCACACTGAGATTTTTTTACACTTATATGGAACTAGGCCAAGAGAAATAGAGAAATTCATGTTCTCGATGTTTTGCTGGTTTTCTGTTCATTGACCAGTAAAGCTATGAAAAGGGTTATGAATTTTATCCTATGTGGTATTAGACTTAATTTGAACCTGACAGAACCCTTGAAATATGCTAAGCATGGTGAGATTTGAGTATTGAGTGTAGTAGTAGTAGTAAAACAACCTTCTTCTCTTTGTTGTATACAGCACCCCAGAGCAGGAGATGGAGGAGAGGAAGTGTAACTATGAGCGTTACAGAGGCCTAGTACAGAACGACTTTGCCAACAGTGAGTACTGCAAACCCTCACTACAAATTTTCTTATACAGAAAGTTAACATTATATTTCACTCCACTTTTAAAAGCAACATCAGTGGTCAATGGCACACATTTAACCACTGTTTGGTTAAAAGGTGCAACACCATTGAGCCACTGTTCATATTTTCACACATGCACACACATACTGTAAGTGTGTTGTTAATGTGTCATCATCATGTGTTAACCTCAGTGGGTGTACTCTGCAGTTGTGTAGGGGTCTTTAACTCTGCTGTCTTCTCACAGTCTCTGAGGAGCAGTGTTTATACCAGATCTACCTGGACGAGCTCTACGGCGGCCTGCAGAAACCAAATGAGGACGAGAAGAAGAAGTATGTCTTTTAAGTTGCCTTTTCATCCTTACTATGCATTAAAGTATGATATTTTTGCAGTTTGTTTTGCTCACTGGATCATTGACAGCAGTGTTAACTCTTCTTTTTGTGCAGGCTTGCTGAGAAAAAGGCCACCATTGGTTACACCTATGAAGACAGCACTGTGACAGAGCCTGAGCCCCAGTCCGACAAAGATGAAGAGAATTCAGAGAACAGTGAATCTGAAGAGGATGAGGGGATCCCAGATATCGGTAAGGAAATTAGTTTAGCAACAATGACATTAACACATAAGGAAAATTAAATCTCAAGACAAAGCAAAAAAAAAGCAAATAGAGGAGGAATGTGTAATAAAAATAGTCAGTTTGTCAATAGCTCTTAAAAGAAGATGGAAACATACCAGATTTAATATAACATTTAAGTTTTTCTTTCCAAAATTAAGGTTGTTTTTTAGGGTTCCTCAGTAGTTTTCATTTATGCCCCTAATTTCTCTCGCTGGGCCTACAGAATCCATCATGGGCTTCAGTTTAAGACATAGTTATGTTTGAAATAAAACTTAGTGTCACACCTGTGTTTGTACAGATGTGGAGGTTGATGTAGATGAGCTGAACCAGGAGCAGGTTCTGGATGTAAACAAAATGGCAACAGCGTATGGAATGGCCGAAGGAGACTTTGTAAGGTAAGGTCTATTATCATCATGTTCCCACTGTCCAGTCAAGTGAAGTATGAAAGTTTGGAACAATACTAGACTTACTGATTCTTAAGTCTGCTGGGATTCAGGATGTGTTGCTGCGAGTAGAGACTGAGTTTGTAAGTCTCATGTGAACTTCAGAAACTCATGAAATACTTTTCTCCTGTATCAGAGTGAGGCTCATTGTTTACAGGATATCTTGGTGATGCCTTGCAGAGATGTACAGCAGCAATGTGTTCTGCAGCCGGTACAAAGATGACGATGATTCTAACTGTAATGCTGTCACATATTTTACAGGATGTTGAGGAAAGACAAAGAGGAAGTGGAGGCCATCAAACATGCCAAGGCTCTTGAAGCAGAAAAGGCCATGTACTCTGTAAGATAACATCTGTTGAATTTGTACCTGTGTTGTATATGTTAGTTTGCAACTTTGTGATCTACGTATGTGTGATCTTCTCAGGGCCGGCGTTCTCGCAGACAAAGGAGAGAGTTCAGGGAGAAGAGGTTAAAAGGTAGACAGATCAGCCCGCCAAGGTAAGTTTATGTTTTCTTTAAAGGATTTTAATAGTACACCTTCTTCCATGCTTGTTTAACCTGTGTCCTCATCCTCATGGATTTCAGCTATGCCAGGAGAGACAGCCCAACATATGATCCCTACAAACGGTCAGTCAACCTGCTGTTTCCCTTTCCTCAGCTGTTTCCTGTTTGTTTTTCAGTCCGTCAACTTAATTTTCTGATCTCCCTCAGGCCAAAGTCAGAGTCCAGTTCTGAGTCTCGATCACGATCTCGGTCTCCGGGTCCGGAGAAGATCACCTTCATCACCAGCTTCGGAGGCAGCGATGATGAAGCTGCAGCAGCAACTCAAACCGCTCCTCACTCTGGCCACGCCCCCTCCAACTTGCAGCACCCTGCAGGTCATAGCAGGGGCTCCCGGTCGGTAACTTTCCCTCCTCCTGGCCTTTCATTGTTTTCCTCTTGCAGTCATTATGTTCACTGAAATGACCACAGCTGTTGACGCAGAAAGAATACTGATTGATTTTTGTGGTAGGTGAGGTGGATCAGTTTTCAGTCAAATTAAATCAGTTCAAATGGTTGCTCATGAGTAACAAATAGGACCTATTCAACTGTGCATGTACATAGAGAAAGGTCTGGGTAGTTTTAAGCTTTGACACATTGACCAGTCTATCTGAGCAATTATCCCTCTATTTACCATGAAACAGTCAGGTTTGTTAAAAACAAGGAAACAGAAATTTTGTCCAGATAGGCTAGGCGCTGGGCTGGTGCTGTTCACTCAAACATCATGTCTCTGTTTGTCCAGGAGACGCAGGTCATCCTCCAGTCGCTCCCCTTCCTCCTCTTCTCGCTCCTCATCTCGATCCTCCTCACGCTCATCCTCCCGGTCGCGACGAGCCCGACGAGGGCGAGGAGGAAGGGACGGGCGCCGCTCCCGAAGCCGCTCACGGTCAAGAAGGCGTTCCCGGTCTCACTCCAGAGGTAGAGGAGGGAATGGAGGAACCGGATCCTGGAGAAGACGGGACTGGACGCGATCACGGTCCAACGACCGAGACAGGGACAGAGACAGGGACAGGAGGCGCTACTCGGCACGCAGACGCACAAGGTAAGGCTTCGCGCTCACCACCATCTGGACCTAAGTTTCTATACGAGGAGCGCATTAGAGAGATGTGGGCAGGCTGTCTGTGTATTGTTTAAATAATAAAGGAGCTTCCATGGCTCTTGTCTACTTCGGAGTGTATCACTGCAGCCATAGTCTTTTCTGCCAGGTCCCGTTCCAGCTCACGGCAGGGGGGCGGTCCCAGGCGAGGAGGGCGGGGCAGTGGAGGTCACCGGCGGGGCGGCAGCGGCAGCCGCAGCCCCTCTCTGTCCCCCAGCCGCCTAAACCACAGTCCCTCCCCTTCTCACAGGGCGGCCCAGCCCTCTACAATGACTGTTCTTGACAAGCTCAGAAAGTAAGACCACCACTCCACCAACACATCTGAATAGAAAAATGTCTTGACTCTTTATGAGCCAGAGAAATAACGTACCATGTAAACCACTGGTGGTTCCCAACCAGAGGATATGGACTTCAAACAGTGGTCAGGGCATAAGATAAGGAAAAATATAGCTCTGTTAATTATAGGACCCTGCCACTTAAAAGTACACTGGAGTTCCTGTGGTGTAAACTGTGCCAGTATTAAATAGTCTATTGTATTCACTCTTCCCACTTAAGATGTACATTGAGTCACATACAGTCATTTTTGATTAGCCTCGCGTTGTATCCATTCACTCTGAATTTTGTCTGGATTCTGGTTCCTGTCTAGACATCCAGAATTCAAGTAAAACTGTTCACCAAAATAAAACTTATAAAATAGACAATAACTTGTAAAGTAAAAGTGTTCACCAAAATAAAACTTATAAAATAGACAATAACTTGTAAAGTAAAAGTGTTCACCAAAATAAAACTTGTAAAATAGACAATAACTTGTAATCCAGTTAAATACAATAAAAGAAAAAGATTAATTTAATGGCTCAGGTATTTTCTTGCAAAATATATTTTTTGAATGAAAAAGGGTCAGAGAATTTTTATTAGCTTGGTGCTTTTATTTTGACAGAAAGGCCTGTCTCTCTCGCCCTGGTTTGGGTTGCTTACCAAAAGTGCGACTAAACGGCCCCAGACTATTTTTGATTTAGTTATGGATTTTTAAACTCTGCAGTCTCTTCTGCACCTCAGCTATGAAGCAGTTAATCCATAATAAAGTTGTCTTCAATCAAAATCCACCCAGCATCGCATCATCATGATGCATGAAACAACTGGGGGTGTACTGTATTGATATCTTTCTTCTTTAATGCATAGTAATTCTTTTGAAGTCTTGCGTACCCCTCAGCATTAACGTGTTAGAGAGATGATGATTTTATGTAAATCAAATTGTCCTCACCACCTCAGGTAATGGTGTTTTAATTCTGTCTCCTCTCCCCAGGCCTGACACTGCGAGTGGTAAAGAGACGGGAGCTGCCAAAGTCAGTAAGAATTTGATTTAGCTGGGTTTCTTGCTAAAGCCTACGCCTCCCTCATCCCTGACAGGCTGACATGGTTGTCCACCAGACTGGGATGTAGAAGCCATTGTTGCCCACAGAGAAAAAAAAATGATATGATTTTGTTTTTTCTTCCCCCACCCCCACCGAAAAATGGATGTTCACTACAGTCAAAACACCTGCATCTACTTTATTACCACCACAGTATTCATGCCAACTTGCCAACAGTGACAAATGACTGAAGTAATGCAGCCATCTCTGTATGGAAAACATTTAGACACGCTGTGAAATTGTCATTTATGTCTCGATGATGCTTCAAGTCTGGGTGGCATGTATGTTTCCATATATACATGTGGGTGACGGAGTGCAGCGTCTTCTATATATGTGTTTGTAGTCTTGATATTCTCACATATCAGTGGCTTTAAGAGGAAGAAGAGGGCTTCTTTCTCTTATGACCATGTCTCTACAACTTCTGAATCAGTATTGGCCAAGTGATCAATTCTGACTGTTTAATACGGTTCTGATAAAAAAGAAAGAAAGAGTGGATTTAGCTCTGGACTGTTGTATCTGAGCTTGTTTTAACAAACAGTGGTGCACACTCTGACATAAGCCACACACTGATTAAAGACTTGAGGTGAGTGTTTCAAGGAATAGTTGGACATATTGATAAATGCGCTTGTTTCCTTTCTTGCTGAGAGTTGGACAAGAAGAAATGATGCAACTCCTGTGTCTTTATGCTGAATATGAGGCCGGTTGGATAGCTTAGCGCAGAGACTGGAAACAAAGGGAAACAATGATCCAGACTGTATCCAAAGGTAATCCACCTATCAGCACTACCAAAGCTTACCAATTAGAACGTAGCATCTAAATACAAGTAAACAAACAAATAAAAAAAGGACAGCTGGTCGATATAAGGCCTCATGTGCCAACCTTTTATTAGATCAAACAGATGAACTGTTGAGCTTTAGAGGTGTTTGATTTTGTTGCTTTTGGGTAGAGCCAGGCGAGTTGTTTCCCCCTGTTTCCATTCTTTCCACTGAACTAACCAGCTAATCGTGGTGGTTTCATATTAAGAGAACAGACATGGAGTACTCACAGTTTTCTCACAGCAATAAGCAATTGTCAAACTATTCCTTATGTATGTTGTTGCATCCTCTCAAACTCTGGGCCCTCCGATTGTCCTGAACCGACTTCTCTTGTGGGAGAAACAACTGAATACAATCCAACAGTCATGTGCTTCTCTAAACTTGCCTGCAGTGCTGTGACCTGCAGTTTTTCTTGCCTGGCCAGGTTCAAACGGCCCAGCGACGGGCGTGTCACTGACAAATGGCACTGGCTCCATCTGAACTCTCTTGAACTCACTGGACCTGAAGTTGCTCTGTTTTTTTTCACATTTCTGGCCCCCTCTTCCTCTTCAGCCACCCTCCTCCTCCTCCTCTATCTACCTCACAGTGTTCACACTGATAAATGTGTTGTTACAAGTTGATGTGACTAGATGCTGTCCTGTTTCTAAACTCTCCTCCAGCAGCTGCAGTTTGCCTCTATCGACACACACACAGAACTTGTAAAGCCAGTGCGCCTGTTGACTTCACAAATACCACATGTAATTGATTTATCTTTGGCCTTTTATTTCCACTAGCAACTGTACATAAAGGTGATAGTGTCAAAATTGTACAACAGCACCTTTGATCTTACCTTTGCACACCCTCTGACATGCACACTTTTGTTGGGCCATGAAAGGACATACTAACACAATTGTGTCACCTCCAGACCAAGATGACCCCGCAGGAACGGCTAAAGCTACGAATGCAGAAGGCGCTCAACAAGCAGTGTGAGTGTTTGTGGTCCGTGCACAATTTAAGAAGTACAGCATGTGCCCTTCTGTCGTGAGCTGTTGTTGTTCTCACTGTCACATGCAAATTGTTGCCGACATGAAACATGATTTATTTTTTTCTCCCTCCCCTCAATTTACCGCTGTTTTTCTTGCGCTGCAGCCAAGGCGGATAAAAAAGCCGCTCAGGTGAAGATCCAGCAGCAGGAACACAAACGACAGGTGTGTGTTTGTGTGTGTACTTGCACAGAAACAGAGACACTTTGATCTGTTATTTCCTCTCATCGCTTTGTGTTCATTTAACAGGAGCGAGAGGGAGAATTACGAGCCATGGCACGCAAGATACGCATGAAGTAAGGCTGTGTGTGTGTGTTAATTGAACTTTTTAGGTATTTGTGTGTGTGTTTGTGTTGCTGTTTTCTGACCCAGAGGGTCTGTGTTCAGGGAGCGTGAGCGGCGTGAGAAAGAGAGGGATGAATGGGAAAGACAGTACGGGCGACAGAGCCACTCGCCTTCCCCCTCCAAATATGGTAAGAGTTTGAGTTTCTCATTGTCGACGGCCATATGGATCTAATAAAATGATGATTTGCTTTGATGAACACGCGGCGTTATTGTGTGTGCAGTGTTACGTGTTCAAACAGAAGGAACCAAAATATTGAACCAGTCCAGCAGCCTCTATGTGATGTGCTGGCGTCAGTTTCTCATGACAGTTTTATAGTCTCTGAGATGTTGTGGCATGCCGGTCTGATCATGGCTCTGTCCTCTGTCCCTCAGGCCGCGAGCACAGCTCACACAGAAGGTATGTAAGAAGCCACAAGAATCTACACAGCTCTAATGAAGTACAATGACTAATGTTTTTTCCCCCTTTATGCACAAACACTATCTGAAAGGCTCATTGTTTTTATTGTATTTCCAATACTACTTGACCTTTTCTTTACTCAAATTCAAAGTTGGTCTAAACTCTTGAAGTTTGAAACTTGAGAAAGACGTGATGAGCCAAGAGCGTGAGAATCAAGTTGAAGCATAAATAGAACACAAGTCAGGTTTAGGGTTAGAATTAACATTAAAGTCAAACAAAATACTCCAACTTTACTACTGCAGTTAATTTTCCCAAATTACCACCAGTAAATGTTTGTCGTTTTTGTGTAAACTCACACACACACCGTGGAACTTTTTACTGGAGACAGTAGTACATACGTAGTTCTGAATGTCATCACAACCTTTACAAGTGAAATGGCAGTAAGCTCCCTTCATCTCATCAATGGTTCAATAAGATTTAAATTGTTCGGCTACATGTCAATGGATTGAGTGTCAATGTGAAGTTGATAGTGAACTAAATGTAAAGAGTGAAAGTTCAAAGACCTTAGTAAACTTGAACAGCAGCCACCTCCTCTCATCTCAGAGAGAGAATGAAAGACATAACTAATAGTGACCCTCGTCTATGTTCCTCATTCAGTGTCACTTGGCAAAACTGTGTATTCACTCTACATTTGTTTATGTATTGCAAGTCATCACAAAATTGACCAATGTTATTGCACAATTTTCCACATACCATGCAGGCCTGCCTTAGCCTCGTAAACCAGCCTCTCCCGGAAATGCATTATTTCATTTCTGAGGGAGAGTCTGGCCTCATTCCCCCTGTAAGCGTTTGGGGTGGGCGGGAGTAGTAGCGTTGACGGACACCCCCATTCAGCAAGTTGGTAGATCAAACTTTTGCCGAATCCAGTTGGAAGAACAGTGAAAACTTCGTCCTCATCTTCCTTCAAGAAACTCAACAAGCGCCGACTCTTGCTCTTGTTTAATTGCTGTAATGGATGTAGTAAGAACTTCCCATGTTGCTGTTTTTAGGCTGCTACTGCTATATTGAGTATCTTTGCTGCTAGATAGCTCCACCGTGGTAAGAGTCACGCAGTGTAGTGACGGGGCTTTGCACCAGTCGGTCCCTGATTGGCCAACGTGCTGTGTCAGTCACAGAAATCTGAGCAGCGACGCTGATTGGTTCAGCCTTCTGAGGGTTTCAGGCCAAACGCTTATAAGGAGAATGAGGCCAGACTCCCCCTCGGAAATGAAATAATGCATTTCCGGGAGAGGCTGGTTTAGGAGGCTAGGCCTGCTTGAAGTTGGGCATCACCCCATCTCAGTGAATCCAAATGCAGGATGGGAAACTGATATCACCCCCTAACTGATAACTTATAATTGAGAAAGACAAAATAAAACAATGAACAACCAGTCATAGCTATTTAGTTAGTAGTTAGTTAGATTAACTTCAAGGTGTGTATACATAGATCATGTCTGTACAAATAGGAGATGAATAAGCATTTGTCAAATTCTAATTAGACACAAGACACATGGGAACACTGTATTTGTATAGCAGCAGGTTTAAATCATTCAGGACCGCTCTGTGGGCAGGTGGAAGCTGCTGTATGACAGTTAATAGAATATAAACTTTTTTTTAAAGGAAATGTATTATCTTTCATACTACATTAATAACTCTACATTATTCAATACTGATGGTTTCCTCAAAGCTGCTTGCAACTACACCATTGTTAGTAACATATTAAATTTAGTATATGCCTAATAAAGGCAACATAGGGACTCAAAGTGTTCCCAAACATACCAACCTCCACCGGTCTGTGAAACTGGTTTAACAAGCAATCCTGTAAATTATGTACAGGTTTGCATGGACAGCTTTTATTTTTCTCATGAGGTCCTTCTTTCAGCATCAGCTCCGTTGTTTTTGTTTTCGCAGGAGGTCACGGTCTCGATCGCGGAGTCCATACCACAGATACTGATCTGACAGGTGGAAAGCATCTATCTCCAGTGTCTATCTGGTCCCTGGCACACACACAGATACTGTCCAATACAAAGCTGTTGGGAGGTGACAGGAACAGGTTGACAAACAGGCTACAGCTACACCTGAACGTGTGTGTTCTCTGGTACTGTTAATGTGTGCTGAGTATAAAGCTTTTGACCATAATACCTTACTTTGACTGATAGCACAGCCATGCTGAGTTTGACCCGCCCTTTTCAGTTTTGCTTCATCTTGTGACGATCGTCTAATGAAATGAGTTTCTTCATGCATGCTCATTTTTTCTTTTCCCTTCTCTGCCTGATCTCCTCTTCTCACTGTAGACCCACCTGCAGACATGTATTTCCACAATATGATACCAAGCAATACCTAAACTTACGTCATCTTCCTTAAAATGCTTGTTTTGTTCAAACACATTTTACTTTTACGGTAACAAGAAGCTACACTAAGGACCACTTTAATCAAGTCTCATGAACTGATGTACAGGATATTTATACACATCCATTTAAAACTTCTTTATGAAATGCTGAAGACAATATGGAAGTCCATGCATTTATTATTAAAAAACAAGTCAACTGCTCTTTTTATACTCTCTGTCCTCTGCCAACTGGTTAAACAGCAAATAACTTTTTTTGTTCTCAATAAAGTGGAATGTTAAATGCAAAATCATAAATAAAACTGACTTTGAAATTATTTGCTCAGTTTCATTGTTATTTCAATCTAGATTTGACTATATTTACAGGATATACATAAAGGAATACTGAAGCCATGTTTTATCATTCCACCTGAACCCCACACCGTAAACGTGTTCGTGAAAAGTAAGCATTAGTACCTTCATTATCGAGTACCTTTTCTCTGAGGGCTGCAGTTCGCCGTTCTGCTCAGCAGGTGGCGACAAATGTCACGTTTTTTTGTTTTGCAGCTGTCGCTACTTTGCTGAAGATGCCTCGCTGCTTCTCTTGAGTTATGTGGTGTTTTTGTAAGTTTTTGTAGATTTTTTTTTATTATTTATTTCTGAGGAACAGTCGCAGCTGGTCGATGAGAAAAAGGAGAAACGAGTTCTCCTCTGGTTCCGGTTTGGTTTCGTAGACACCTGTGGAAAACCAGCGGTAGTTCCTCGGAGCTGCGGAGGAGGAACTGGGTGCTGATTTTCTTACTATCGTGATGTGATTGAAACAAGACAGTTGAAACTAGAAAGAGTGGAGGAACACAAAAAAAAGAAAAGTGATAAAGCGCGTGTTACTCGAAGGGGGCGGGGTCAGGGTCGGCGGAGCGCAGCGGAGAGGCAGCGGCGGCGGCGGAGGGGCGGGCGGTGCCTACAGTCGCCCATGCCCCCTTTTGCCCTCCGCTCGCTGCGGGGGAAGAAGTGTGAACTTGAACGCAGCCTTCACCGCTCAGTGCGAGTCCAGGCAGAGGCCAGCCAGTCTTCTCAGTCTGCCCCTGCCGCTCAGGTTTCGGTCAACTTATCAACAGAGGAGAAGCAGCTGGACGGGTTTATTCGGTTCGGGCAGGTCTTTCTCTGTTCCCAGACCCAGAAAGGTGCCCGGGACCCGGACCGCTCGACGCGATGTCCAGGCGCAAACTTGGAAGCAGACCGCAGCACCTGAGTGTGTTTCAAGGTAAGTCCGGAGGAAGGAGGCGATGTGGGGGCACGTTGTGACGGATGTGGTGTTTCTCTTTGGGTGAAACTAAAATAAATTGAGACCTTGGTTTTTGTTTTATGTCCAGGTTGCGCGCATGGTTTGGATGCGCGCCGCTCATCGTTTATCACAGATTAAGTTGTGTTGAGTGTAAATGATGGATGGACGTTTATCTTTTAAGGTTTCAAACTAGTTAAGTGTTTACACTGACCTCGGCCTGGCCGGTGTGGATGTATTTTTTTATCCGTTATGCGCACTTTTGTTGGCAAATATTTAAACAGGAGCTGGTAATTTTCTCATGTTTGTCCTGATGTGACTGTGGCTGCAGTCGAGCTCACATAGAGGAAGGACCGGTTTACTGGCACGTTGTTTTCAAAGGCTACAGGTCCGAACACGATGATTAATATTTCCATGTTGGACGATGATCAAATGTCTCTGACTCACTTTTCTTGGGGCACTTTTCTCTCCTGAGGATTTTTGGGGACACTCGGTGGTATCTGAACCCAAAGAGCCTGAACCCATCAATTACACCGTGATAGTTTTTTTTTTTCTTTTTTTAGCACTCTGTCCCTGAAGTAGCTCTGCTTCTCAAATGAAAGTGCACAGAGCAGATCTCATCCCTGTTCTGACTGTCTAAACACAAAGACCAAAGACAGTGATGTGAAACAAGAGGGAAACTTAGCCGATCACACACACACATAGAGAAACACCATTTGTTTTTTTACAGTTCTCTTACTGGAGACCAGTGGTGCGTGTCTGGTGTGACCACAGGCCCTGACTCAACCCTGTCTCTATCTGTGTGTGTGCGTGCGTGCGTGTGTGTGTGTGTGTGACCGCGCCTTGCAAGTCTGCACAAACAGCGCAGCTCTGAAACAGGAAAGGTGACATTTTTGAGTAACAACTGGCGAGATCCGACTTCAGACTGTACTGTCTGTACCTGTCCTGTGTGCTAGCCGGCCTACCCCGGGCAGGTGGATCCAGTCCAGACATCAAGGTGTGCCCATGTCCGTGTTGAGCAATAGTCTGTACTGACCCCTCCTCCTTCTCTTTCCTTTTCCCCCAAAGAGCCCTACACCTGGCCAGGGACACTTTTCCTAAGACACATCCAGAGTCCACCCAGACTCTTGAGGACTTGTGTCCACTGCTTCAACAAACACTGCTGCAAACTCTACCTGCAAATCACAAAAAAAAAAAAAAAGGCAATTGGTTAATGTTGAATCAGATGAGCTGTCTGTGAACACACAGGAGCTGCTCTTATCTCAAACACCTTCAGTTACTTTTTTTTTTTCACTTTTATTGCAATCTACTTCCTGTTGAGAAACCCGCTGCCTGTGGCTGGCAGGGCAACATATTATTGTGAGTGAAAGGTGAAAGCATGTCAGTCGTGATCTTCAGCTTCAGATGGAATAATGTGACTTGTCAGCTCACAGCGATTGTCTCAGTAAGTGAAGGTGAGCTGAGCGGAGGAGGACAGCTCAGCTCAGCTCGGTTGTGTGTGCAGCCTCAGAGCGGATCTGTTTTGGGTCGGTTAAAGGAAGTGGTCAGTATTGGCTGAGCAGACTGGCTTCGCTGCTTCAGAGTTTACAACTGAAACTCGCACTTTCAATCACCACACCTGTTCTCTTGCTCCACTCAGGTCTTAACTGCGCTTGTGCCACTTTAACTTGAGCTTTGGTGTTTTTTTTAATTCATAAAAGTATGGCTGACAGTGGTCCTCAGCACTGATCCACATGAACTGAGGCTCTCGCTGTAGAGGAAGTCCAGATCAGCATGTTTTTACAAATCATCTATACATTCAGGCACTTTTCTGGGAGATAGTGAGGTGTTTAATGTCAAGATTTTATCATGTTTGCATGCACCTTGCATCCTCACCTCCTTACATAATTAGTGGATGAAATAGGATGTTTACTCTGGTGAAACAGACACTCCAGCATGTTTGGTCCATAAAAAGTTAGAGAAATGTCTAAGGAGGCATCTCCAAATGTCTTGTTCTATGCATCAATTGTCCAAAACCCTTCATTCACTTAACTTTCTCAGGAGACTCATAATACAACACAGTTTTCACATTTGAAAGCAGTGGGGTTTTTTTGGCCAGATTTGCTTAGAAAGTTAGTGATGAATTTTCTGTTTGGGCTCTTGTTGCAACTTCATAAAAAACATTCTGTACCTATTTATTTTCCAATTTATTTGAACTTGATTTATATTTGAGAAAGTGAAAGTGTAGACAGTTGTTTAAGATTGTGTGTGGTGTTTTAATCATAATTTTAAAAAGAATAATAATTAGTTAAAAATATATATTTTTATCAGTAATTTTAAAAAATCAATTACTAGACATTTCAGGCGACCCCATTTGAATTCCAGGCGACCCCACATGGGGTCCCGACCCCAAGGTTGAAAAACACTGTCTGTGAATCTTTTCCTCTGAATAAAATAAAATAAAATAAAATAGTCATATCTGGCAGTAACTGAGCTCTCTCTCCTCTCTCTCAGATGCCACTGACATGGCGACACAGGGCAGCAGCTCATCAGGTGACCCTCCTCCTCCTCCTCCTTCTCTTCCTCCGCTGCCGCCTCCACAGGTCCGAGCTCCTGATGAGGGCCGTGACCTGCTGACCTGCGGCCAGTGCAGCCAGGCCTTCCCCCTCGCCCACATCCTGGCCTTCATCCAGCACAAACAGGGCGGCTGCCGCTCCCCGAGCCATGCCCCGAACGCCAGTGCCACGCCCCCCTCGCCTGCCAACCGAACGCGGCACCGCGTCGACAACGCCGAGCCGGGGCCCGGCTTCATCGAGCTGAGGCGGGGGGCGGCCGGGGACAGAGTCTGGAGGGAGGAGCCCGGCGTCAGGGTGAAGGCGGAGCCGAGCAGAGCAGGTGAGTGAAAGGAGAAGGAGAAGAGTGCAGGTTGCTAATTAGTGACTCTGTTTTTTGTTTTGTTTTATTATTTTTTTTCATCCAACCCCCCCCTCCCCTTCATTTAACAACTGTTCCCTCTCCCTCCCGAGTCCAGCTCATTAGCTAGCCGTTGCCATTAGCAGACCTGCGCGAGTTAGTGACGCACGGGCTAATTGTGTGGAAAGGATAGGCGTCAGGAGCGTTCAGAGTGCAGCGAGGGTCCCCCGGGGGCCCCGCACCGAGCACCTGAGCTCCACAGCTCCCTCCCATGTCCCTGCCTGTCAGTCTCTGAGGTGGTGTGCGGCCAGGTAAACATGTTTCTCCCTCCCTGTCGCCCGCTGCGTCCTGGACAACGCAGGCTGCTGCCACGCTGTGTGCCGGTGTTTAGACGTCCACCTAGTGTGTTTTCAGTCGGGGTTTGAGCGCTGAAGTCAGGCTCTGTAGGATGAAACGGTCAGAGGAGGAGGAGGGGGGGGGGTTGTGTTCTCTTGCAGCATCTCCTCACTGTCATGACACAGTAATGGAGGACATTGCATCATGTGCAGGTCCTCTGCCATCTCCCACTGTTCTGCCCCAGGCCGAGCCACCTGAGCTCCTGGGAATCTCCTGCTTTCTCCTCATCCTCTGCATCGCCGTCTCTCTCTTCTCGCTCTTGTTTTCATATTTTCTGTCTCTCAAGCCGTCGCTCTCTTCTTCTTGTGCATCACATTATATCAGACTTTCTGTTGTCTTCACCTCTTTTCTGCTCCTTCTTTTGAAAAACCATGACCATGATGCACAAGCCAAACATAATATGTCACAGTGGGGGGTAGGGGGGGCGTCAAACCCATCAAAACTCAATCAGCAATTCATGACTTCTCATTAAAATCTTCTTCCAAATGTTTTCATGTCCAGTGGCTAACAGTGTGTTGGAGATGTTGTTTGAGAGTCCCCATGTTTCTCAGCAAAGGTCAGATGTGTTTGAAGGTCAGTCTGTAACTGCAGAGTCAGTGCGAGGTATTGTAAACGACTGCAAATGGACAGCGCGTCTCGCAACACGCTCGTAGTAGGTATAATGCCCTTTTGCACATTTTGAAACACTCTCTGCCATGTACACACACGTTTGCAGTTCCTTCCTTTGTGTAACGCTCAGGGGACGGCTGCGTGCAGCATTTCCGTTTGTCCACAACCTCTCTTGTTTTTCTATTTCGGTCTGTTTTTTTTTTTTTTTTCAGCGCTGTGTCTCTCACTTACATACAGTCTGAGAACGCATGAGTTTGTTAATTTGGCGTGTGCAGGATTATACAACAAACCAGACACGTGCACAAGGCGAGAGGGAAAGAGCATGGCGGCTCGTGAATAATGCAAAAGTGGATAAGTTTGGATTAAAGTTTTATTAGAGAATTTAGGTTGCATTAAAAAATATATGTTGTGTTTTTTTACATTCAGCTTCCAAGTGTTCTGATCTCCTCAGATTTTTATGAGCGGTGACGCTTTAAAGTTTTTAGTCGTCGCATGCGTAGCAAAGAACTTTTTTTTTTTCTGTTTTTTTTTTTTTTTTACTGGCTGACCTGCTTTGGCCTGGCGAGTGGTAGGAAGTCTTGTTTTGCTTGAGTGGTGAGCTGTTTAGTGAGAAGGAAATCGCGCATCTGAATCTACCGAGATGACTGGAAGTGAAAGAGCAGTTATCCCACAACAGATCGCTCCTCCATCCATTTTCTGTATTCAAGAGAGGGAGCGCAGAGAAAGGGGGTAGAGAGGGATGGATTACTGAAGAGCCGCGTGCATCTGTCTCATTCCTTTTTATTTATTCTCCTTGTTTGTTTTTTTTCCTCATCTCCACCCCCCGCCACCCCCACCCCCCTGCGCACTTCATTTCTTCCACCCATCTTCAACACACTTTCGCTTTGCCCTCTTTCAATGCCCCCCCCTCCTTCCCTCCCACCCCCTCCTCCCCCCACCTCCTGCCTCCCAAGGGAAAAGAGATTCTGCCTGCTGCTCGTTAGTGCTCCCAGCCAATCTGCATTTTTAATTAGTAGTTATTGCTTCTGCTTAATATTCAAGTGCTACCCCGGGCCAAATGGGAATCCTTACAAAAAAAAAAAAAAAAGCAAGAAGAGTGAGAGAGAGAGGGGGTGTGGGTGAGGGGGGGCAAGGAAAGAGAAACTGGCTGGGTATTGTGTTTCACTCCAGGACCCCGAGACAAAAGCCCCCCCGCCCCCCCTCCCCACCCCACATACACACACACACACACACACACACACACACACACACACACACACACACACACACACACACACACCTCCCCACACCTCAGGGAAAGATTTGGAGAATTTTGGGGCGGGAGGGGGGTGGGGGGGGCAGAGGGGCGAGGAGAGCTGGGGTTGGAGGATGGGTCTCAAGTACAATCCAAAGGGGTGACATATTTTCGTGGTGTCTCTTGGCCCCCCGCACTACATTATAATCTTTTTATCTCATTTTCTTTTTATCTCCTGAGCCCTGACCTACCTATCTATCTATCCTTTCTTTTCTCCCCCTGCTCTCACTCTTCGCCCTCTCTCCTTCTTCTTTTTTTTCTTTTTAAAGAAGTATCTCAACTTCTCCTGGGCTTCTCCTCGGGCTAGGTTAAAGGACATGAACACCACCGCTCCAGACAGAGGGAGGGCGGGAGACGGGGAAAAAGAGAAAGAAACAGTTGCTGTCTTTTTCATCTTGACTCTCCTCCCCCCTCCAGTAAAATACAGAAGGATTTGACTTGAGGAAACATGAAAGAGGCTTATACCAGAGTCGGCTTTGAACCTCTCCAAAAAAGAAGAAGAAGAAAAAAAAAAATAGAACTGTTTTCCCCCTCAATTTGGGGATCTTCTCTCCAATTTTGATTTATGCAGAACGGCCTCATTTGTCAAGCAGGCTGAGTCAGTGCCTGATTTGCATAAAGCGTTCGTTTTCTACGTTCTGCTAATTAGCAATTTGCAGCTTAATTGGAGAGTGGCTCTCGGTGAAGAGACAAAGCTATCCACATATAAAAATATCTCCAGATGTACTTTGCGACACGGCTCGCCTCTCTGTCGGCCCTTTTCTGTTTCTGTTTTTCTGCTGCAGGTCCATCCATCGCTACTCTGCTTTCTTCTCACTTTTCACTCCTTCTCTTCTTTCCAGAGTGACTCTTAACACCTGGAGCTTCCCTTCATCCCACACACGTATCACTCTGCTCTCCTTTCAGGATTATACCATCATGTTCCTCCTCATCCTTTATCAAGCTGCAATAATCAGTGTTTTCATACGAGCGAGAGATCATACGACTCCTCATATGTGAAAAAGATAACTCTAAGTGAAGAAACCACAGATTGCTATCCTTCACTCCTTCAGTTCCCCTCGGCTCTAAACAGCTTTACAACGTCTATAAACTCGTTGTTTTCATTCCGAACAAGCAACTTTTACTCTCACTGCATTGTTATTTGGATGTGACTGGAGGCCGTTTTCTCCAAGCTCTGAACCAAATAACAAACATACAAACTCTAATGAAGGCCAATATTCATTGTCCTTTTAGCTCTGTTTTTGGTCTCCACCAATGGGGAGGACAATGAATATTGGAAACAAATACACCTCCAAATAAATGTTTGTGTTCTTCGCATCTTAATGTGTGATTTTACCTCCATGTGGAAGCCAACATCTCTTCACAAGAGCATGACATCTTTGTGTTATCAGTCCTTTACCAACATCCATTTATCATAATCACTGACTTCACTCTGTCTTTGTTTTTCAGTGCCAGAGGAGCCGTCCTATTTCACATGCCAGCAGTGTGAAGGTGTGTTTCCATCTGCCTGGGCGCTCTTACAGCACGCTCAGCACACACACTTCTTCAGCATCTACCAGGAGGACATGGAGGATGATGCAGAGATGAGGAGAGGAGGAGGAGGAGGAGGAGGAGGAAGTCTTAGAGAGCACAAACCTGCTGCAGCCACTCTGGACCCACGTCACCTGAGCCAGGCTCTCGCCTCGGCCTTCCAACCCTCCGCCCTGCGCCTCGGTCGCTCCCGACAGACACACGCCACCTCCACCTCCTCCCCCGGTAACATGCAGCCTCTGAACTTCTCCGTGCGGCTCAGGGAGCTCGCCGAGGGGAATAACACCACCACCGGCAGCTCCCCTGGAGGTCTGGTGCTGTCTCCATCCTCCTCTCCACCCGCAGCTTCTCCCTTCCCTCAGACCGGCGCCGTCCAGGCCGACTACCACTGTGAGCTGTGTGAGAAGAACTTTCACTCCCTCGGCGCTCTGTCCACCCACCGCCGGACTCATGCCTGCGAGAGGCCCTACCACTGCGGCGTGTGTGGACAGGCCTTCGCCCAGAGCGGCCAGCTGGCCCGACACATAAGGAGCCATCACAGGGAAGCCGGCGGCGGAGGAAGCGGGTACGAGTCGGTGGAGATGGTCGCCGTGGAGGAGGATGTGGGGAGACAGGGGATGAGAGGGAGGTTTCAAATGCAAGCAGCTGGAAACGTGGGGAAGGGGACGGTCGGGGCCGAAGCGAGGGCTCAGGGCCCCTCGGAGCTGGACCTGACGCTGCCCAAACACCCCTCCATAGCGGCGGGCCTGATGCTGCTGACCTCGCAGGTCCGGCCGCCGGACAGGGAGCTGCTGAGGTTGTACCAGCGCCAAAGAGAGGGGGCAGACGGAGGAGGAGGAGGTGTAGAGGAGGAGGCGGAGGGGCAGGGGGAGCCCCAGCACACCTCCCCCTGCGCCAGCCCCTCCGAAGGCTCGCTGGAGAGCGGCGAGACGGGGGGCAGCGGCGAGAGCGGAATCGCCAGCGGCAACTGCACGCCCAAACGCCCAGAGATGGGCGACAGGGCGCGAGGAGTCGGGGAGTGGGAGAACGAGAGAGGGGAGATGATGGAGAGGGAGAAAGAGTGGAGCTCGGTCAAAGTGAGCGAGGCCGTGCAGGAGTGGCAGAGGGAGAACGAGCGGAGGAGCGTGACGGCAGGCGTCGGCGCCGGAGGGAACGGCAACAACAACAGCACGACCGCCGGTTCAGCGGGGAAGAAGAAGAAAGACGAGGCCTGCGAGTACTGCGGTAAGCAGTTCAGAAACAGCAGCAACCTGACCGTGCACCGCCGCAGCCACACAGGTGAGCGGCCGTACCGCTGCGGCCTCTGCAACTACGCCTGCGCTCAGAGCTCAAAGCTAACGCGCCACATGAAGACGCACGGCGCGCAGGGAGCCAAGGCCTCCTTCCTGTGTCAGCTGTGCACCGTCCCCTTCACCGTCTACGCCACGCTGGAGAAACACCTGAAGAAAGTTCACGGCCTGAGCCACGCCAGCGTCGGGGCGTACGCGCAGGCCAGCGCCGCCGACACCTTGGCCGCCAGGAAGGCCGAAGAAGAAGCGACGGCGGCGGTGGTGGTGAAAACGGAGGAGTACGAGGCCAGTTTGGATCAGGTGGAGATGGAGAGCAATGTGGCGAAAAGCATGGAGGTGGAGGAAAGCCAGTACGTGGAGAGCAGAGACCTCCCACCTGAGAGGAGCGCGGAGGTTGCTGCTTTGACCTCCGCGCCGTGAGAGCTGCTCCCATCCACCACCGATTGACTCTCAAATAGCACTGTATTGGATTTAATTCACCCCTTCAAAATCAAACGACACCCGCCCCTTTCAATCCCTGAACTGACGGTTGAGTTAAACTGGAATCTAAAGACGAAGACGAAGAAGAAGAAGCTACAGAGCTGTAGGAAGCAGCAGGAAGCGCTGAGGCCCACAGAGCAGCCACGCTGCTCACAATTGTATGCAAAGCCGCCGGCTGAAACTAGGTGCCTACAGCTCTTTAGACCACAGAGCAAAACAAGGCCATGACATTCAGCAGGGAGATTACCAGAGCTCTTGAACAGGAAGTGAACTGCCACAGTCCACACCGACACAGGAAACTGATCACCATGTTGCAGCACAGGATGCAAAAGACGAGTGATTTATCTCTCTGGTGACCCACTGGACAGGTGGAGACGGATATTAACTGTCAGATAATACAGAGAACGGATTATATTGAATAATAATAATAATGATGAAAAAAAAAAAGCCTAGCAATAGAACAATGTTAATATATTTCCAGCAGATGGAGAGAGGTGATATTGTACTACCTAGCTGTTTTCTTTTGAGAAGACCTTTTAAAGACTAAAGACGTGTGGAAGCAGACGCTGGGGTGAGATGAATCCAAACACTGTCTGCCTGCAGTTTCTCAGACTCTTCTTTTTAAAGGCGCTTGGTTGTCACAACACTTGTCACTTAACATAATGTTTACAGGGCTTTCGGGGCCTAGCAAGGTTGTGCTCTTTGTGACAGTAGTTTTTTGTTTTGTTTTTTCTAATTTTATAAATGTGAATGAAGAGGCTTTAAAGTCTCATCTACTGATGTCTTTTTTCCATGGTTAGTTTCTATGCATAAAAAAAACTGCAATTTTACCTACATGTGAAAACGGGTGTGTATTATTTTTCTCTGTGTATTTGGTATTGTGACAGTTATTCCTCTCTTTCGTTGTTTACATCTGTACTGTAAAGTGCCGGTTGGCTTGAAGCTTGTGCATGTTTTGCAGCCTGTTTTTTTTTTTTCTCGTTTCTTTGTTGTTTTTTCTTAAGATGCCTGTGTTCGAGTTCTTCCTAATTTATGAATGCTGCATGTTGATGGTTGTGTAGCTGAAAAAGTCTGTTTCACTGCTGAACTACAGGGTTGAGAGGTGCAGTAGTAGAAAGCCGATGGGTTTTGTCCGAGCACTTGGGTGAGTGTGTTGTTTGAATGTTTTTGTGTGTACATAAGACGAAAAAACCCTCTACTTGAACCCTCTGCCCTGTGATCTTGTGTCCTAAGCATGACTCGGCTGGTCCTAATCGCCGTGTCATGCTTTCGACGGGTTACTGCGATCCAAACACAAGCTCAGCCCGAGCAAATCTGCTCGTTTCCAGCTGTTAACAGGGTCGAGTCTTCAAGTAGACCGTTGCCGACTTGTTCATAACTACTGTGATGGCTTTGTGTTACTGTGTCTGATTTCTACTTGCATTCATGTCAGGGAAAACAAATTCTTAAGTGAGTGGTTAAAATAAATGATCATGAATGAGTGCAGTGTAACTGTTCAGGGATAATATTTTGTACATAGATTTGACATACTTGCTCTTGCCATACTTATTATTGTTATCATTGATGATATTATCCACCTGTCACTGTTACATGCCCCCCACTCCTCCTAGCATCGCCTCCTTCATGCTGAACACTGGCTGTTGTGGAGCTGTACCCCTCTGCTGTCTTTGTAAACTTGACTCCATTTTGTACCATGTCATGAGGAGCCTCATTAAAGCATTGAGGTGAAATATTTTTGCATTGTGGAGTTTTGTTTTACATATATTTAATTATTATTTTTCCCTCGCCTCCCACTCGGGTCTTTTTCTGCTTGTGTTTGCTTTCCCTTTTTTTTTTTTCTTATTCTGGGACCCACAACAAAGCTTTTGGAACTATTTTTAAGTATCTTTTCTCACCAGGATGCGTCTCAGTCAGTGTGGGTCGTCCCTCTGAGGACCACAGTCAGCGCTGAGTTATTAATTTTTAATTTGAGTGTTTGGATTAGGGACCCTCGCTCCTTGTTTACATCCTTGGGATGTAACTGGCTTTGTCTAGAAACATGGTAATGTAATTCCAGCATATGTGTGTTTGTGTGTATGCAGATATGTTTGAGTCGGTGTCAGTCATCCAGCCGGTTGTGGGATGGGTGCAGCGAGCTGTGATGGGACACAGGCGACAAGGATTTCTCAGGATACAAAATTGGGGGTGGGGGTGGGGGTGGGGGGGGGCACCAGCAGTTTGGTTATTGTTTGTGGGCATGTTCGGAGGCAGAGTGAGGTGGGTGGGGAGTGTCAAGGGGTTGGGATAATTGCTGACTCCATTTTTAAGGGCATAAAAAACCTCAGCACCAGCACTCTGGCCGTAACCCCCCCCCTCACACACACACCAACCCCCCCCACCCCCCCTAATGAAGATGAAGTTCTATGATCCCTCTAGCTCATTAACAGCAGGTCTTTTAATGAGCTTTCAACAGGGTGGGGGGCTGGGTAGATGAAGAGGAGGAGTGGGTTTGGATGGCGGAGGGTTGGTTTATTGCACCAGATGCACACACGCCCACTTCTACCAATTACCATTGTGTTATGGAGAAAAAGGAGGAAGTGAAGACAGAAGCCCCCCCCCTCCTTCACACCCAGATGAGTCAATTTGTCCGTTTCTCTCCACAGAGACAGAAACAACAAGCAGGGAGGACAGTGCAGGTGACAGGTAACATCCTCCTCCGTCTCTCCCTCTGGTAAACCTTCACCCTGCTTGTCTGTTGGCCGCCACAGCCAGCGCCATTTGGTGCTCGCATGGACCCAATTATGAAAGGTAAGGTGATACACGGCAGAACACAGCACAGTGGCCCCTGCAGCAAGTGGATATCTTTCCCTTGTCCCTGAGTGCCCTTTGTCTCCCTGCAGTCCACACCTCCCTGAGCCGGTCACAAACCCCGCTCAGGCTGGTGTCGGCACCCAAAGCAGCCAATCACAACGTGAAGAGTTAATCGTGTCTGCCAGTAGGAGGGTGAGGCCAGCATTGTCTGCGTGTCTGTGTGTGCGCTTTCTGACCAGTGGTGTGGCCCTCGGCGGTAGAGATGTGGACTTTGAGATGAAGTAGTTTGTGTCCCCGCTCCAGAGAGAAAGCTTTGTCTCACACTTTGACAACTTTAGTTTTGAAAGTTTAAGTCGTGGGATTTTCTTAATTTCTTGTGCTTTAGAGCTCAAAATAGCCTCATTGCTGTTATACTGTTCATGTTTGAGTTTGAGTTAAACAGAAGAATACTGAACGCGCCAATCTGCTTGTCCACATCAGCTGGGCTGATGTCGTTAATTCACCCTTAAATTTTCAGTTAACTTATTAAATACATTGTAACTTTTATTTTCCAAAGTGAAGACTGAGTTTTGTTTTAAGAACCCTCTCCTATTTTTCATGGGAAACATGTAAACCCCCTGAAGTCTCGAAAAATCCCTAAATTCATAGACAATTGCCTCTTCTCTTCATCCTGAACCATCCAGAGAAGTTAATGCACTTTTGCAATGACAAAAAGTCAAACACTAAACTTTTCAACAATCATAAAACTGCACATAAACATGATAAACTGTGGAAGCAAGAGTGTCAAATGACAACAGATAAAATAGTAGCATGTGGGATGAAGAGAATAAAATGATACCTTAATGACAGCATATACAGCAATTCAAACAGAGAAGGACCCAGGACAGAACCTTGGGGAACACCATCATATATTATTTACAGAGGGGATGCACAGTTATTAACATAAACTGAGGTTATCTGAACCAGAGACCCCCACCCACTGTCTTAACAGCTGCACAAAGATCCATCAGTACCATTCACCTGCAATATTTTCAAACCTAAAACTGACTGAAACGGCCTCATGTATAGTCATGGACTTTGTAAACATGAAGCACAGTTTTCTGGCAGTAGCAGCGCAATCACAAATTCAGATTAAATTTAAGATGATTAGCTCTGAAAATGCTCACAACAAAGGGAATTTATCAGCTGTGTGTTTGCTCTCCTACGGGGCAGGCCTGTGGCCATGAGAGGATCTCGCTTATGTATGAGAAGATTGTGCTTTATCATGTAGAAAGCCAATTAACTGGGAGTATTTAATTACATTTCTCATGTTCTACTGTGCGAAGCCTCCAATCATCTCTGCAGTCCCTGTCCTGTTGTCCTCGTCCTCCTCAGAATAGTTGAGGTGGCGGATTAAATCATCAGCTGGGCCGACTGAGACAGAGATAACAAGAAAGAGAAAGATGCATTCGGGAGCGCTCAGACAAACCGCAGGATTCCCTCTCTGCTCTTTATTCCTCGCACAGTTCCCACAATTCCCACCTTCTCTCAGCCATCCCTCCTCCCGCAAAGACCGCAGAGTGAAACTTGAACCCTGGAATTACACCCGCAGCACCTCTCCCCCCCACTCCCCATCTTCCTAACCTTTAACAGTGAGAGTGTGGGAGGAAGGGGTGAGAGGCTATACGGTCCCGGGCAACCATCCGTCAATCGAGTGCCTTTCTTTCTGCCATTCAACACCTTCAGATAATGAGAGGAGGGAAAGACAAGGAGGGTTCATTCTTATAGAGGGGTTATATAATGTCACTGATCACTGAGGACGAGCTCTGAGGCAGGACTGTCCGTTCAGTTTGGTCCAGTTCAGTGTAGCTACCAGGTACCAGACAGTGGTGAGAGGAGGGAGGCAGGTTTGATTTGAAAAAACAAAAACAAAAGAGGGGGAAGTTCACTGATTTCTCTTTTTTCACAGCAGGGTAGTGTTACATCAAACGGGCAGAAATTGTTGCCAGATAATGATGGTGAAAATACATTTCAAAACTAACCTAAATAAGTATCTTCCCTGAGTGAAGGTCAGTTGGCTTACTTTCATCCCAGAGATCTACTAAGGTTGTTGTTTTCACAGATTGAAGACACAGGGTGTGGCTGACACAGAAAAATATGCACATATACCACCCAACACCCAATTCAACACACACAACAGATGTAAACTGTTTGTTTGCAGTTTGATGTCTTATTGTTGGAAATCTGCAAATACTGCAGGATTTGAACCAAAATATAACTTTGTTGCGAAATTTGACAGCTATGATTGATAAGAAAACATACAACAGTTTCAGGAGAAAATAATAAGAGATGGTCAAGATGAGGTTTCCAACTGTATTAATGACAGAGAAACATAAAATGAGATCAGCTGCTCTGATTTTTTTTTTAATTGTAATAACATGACATGCAATATACATCTAGCTGTAACCATCTAGTTCAACTTTTGGGACAGTTGAATAAATCAGAGACAGCTCAACCTTTTAGTTGAGGTAAAACACTATGCCATATCATATAATATGACAGTTATTAAATATAATACATGCAAAATGAGAAGCATGTGGTGATTCAGATTCAGCCATGACTCCATCCTCGGCTTTTGCATTTTCATAATGAAAGATTCTTGCGCTGACATTCATTTCAGACGTAGCCGTCTCCCCGCACATCGACACATAGTGAAACATTCAGATCAAGTGCTTGGTGAACTGTGCTGCTTGAGCATTCAATCAGTCATCCACTGAAAAGGACCTCTGAAAATGTGTTTGACCTTATCATTGGCAGAAAGCGTTTTATATTTATTTCATACCCTGTTTTGTGGAAGATGTCTCTTTACACTCCGGTTGAACTAAAACACAAACATATCGCACTGTGAAGAAGATAAAAGAGATGAGGCAATCAAACACCTGCCCACACAAAAACTGTTCCTCAAACGTCTGTTACTCTTTGTCTCTCTTACACACACACGCACACACACACACACACACACAACTCCGTTCTTGCTGCACCTGGTGACCCTCCTTGTGAACCTGATACAAACACACTCACGGTTATTCAGTTGCTTAGGTAATTACACACACGCACAAACTCATATTTAGGTCAGTCAGATCTGCTTCTTGAAACATCCTTGCAAGGATTCCAGAAAAACTGGATTTGACCATACCCTCCTCACCGCTCACCCCCTCCCTACACCGACACACATACACACACAGTGTTCAGGTCAGAGGTGCTGCCTGGTTTGCATGCATAGTAAGGTTAGAAGGTGGAGTTCAGTCCTGTGACAGGTGAAGCAGCTTTCATGTTTGTTCCCTGAAGGCCTCAGGGAACTGACTCAACCAGAGCCTCCACATGGAACAAATATCCACTGTCACCTGGGTTATATAACTCAAGTTTACTGGCTGTTTACTTTACTTACCAGCTACATCACATTTGCCCAGTTGGTCCCAAAATTGTTGCCTATAGACTTTTACAGACAGCACATAAACCTGGCTTCAGCTGAGAGCTTTGTCAGAGGTCAGCACCATCTAAATACAATACATATGCAACTACAAATCAGTGTATAGGCTACAGTTTTTACAAAGATGATTTCAAAACATCACATTAAGTTGTAAATACCTTTTTTTTTTTTAAGCTTCCCTGTTGTGCAAATTTCAGATGATGGTATTTTATGAGCTTTACTAGACATAGACTCTGTGGAAACTCTGAAACCCTTTCAGCCCGGTGATGTGTGTGAGTGATGCAGCAGAAAACGGGCCGGGACAAAGCCGGTTAACCAGCGGACAGAGTAAGAGGGGCCAGGGGGCTGCTGGTGCCGGGGTCGTGGGATCAGAGCAGGTCATGGAGGTGTGGGAGTGTCTGCTCGGCCCTCTGACCTTTGTCACTGAGGCTTCCTATAATCCGGTCCTCAAAGACCATACGGACATAATGGAGAGGCTATGAATGGAGTTAAATGGTGACCATTAGGCGGATCTGTGTCGCTATTCTTCTTGTTTGTTTAGTCCCGGTTAGTCTCACGTTTTCAGTGTAATCAGGCGTGTGATGGAGGGACGGCTGGAGACGCCTGGAGAGGTCTGGAGAGAGCACAACAGGACAACAGTTTATTAGAGATGGATATCCACCTAAACTTAATGAATGACACGACACAAGAGGGCGGGGGCGGTGGAGGGGTGAGGAGGGTAATTGGATGTCCCGAGTCCCGACCAGACTTCGCAACAGGAGGAGGCCCAAGCACTTGAGAGAAAGCCTGAGGTGAAACTACAACTACACTCTCAAGTACCTAGGATCAGTCCACTAGAAACAACAACAACAAAACTATCAAAATTAGGTTAGGCTAATTTTTTTTTTTTAATAACAATAATAATAAAAAAAAATTATAATAACAACAGTGGTATCTAATAATTCTTTACGGGATAATTTTAAATAACCAATAGCTGACTGAACCCATATTTTGCAAATAATTTTGAGTTGCCAGGTTGTAACATTTTTTATTATCGATAAAGGGGTTTCACCACAATAATCAATCATCTGTTTTCAATAAGTTAAGACATGTTGGACCTCTTCCACTGGAAGGTTAAAAAAAAAAAAAGACAAGACAAAGCATGTGTCCCACTGAGAGAGAAAAATCTGTAGGCCTCTAGTCTGTAACCTGCCAACCAAACTGAAGCCTCTGACAAACTGATCACTTGGATGATACCCATGTGACTCAGTTGTGCTTCCTACAACTCATCAGCGGGGACAAACGTTGTGGTTTTACTCTCAGTTGACCAAGCTTAAAGTTAACGCGAGATGTTTTTTAAGATGGCCTTGCTTCCTCACGGCTCTATTTATCATAATCATGCACCACAGTTTACAGTAAACCCGCCTGCGTAGTAGATGTGGTGATTTGTGGTCTGCCTTTAGGTGGCGTACACTGCCACCTAGCGGCGGTTTCACAGAACTGACAGGACAGTCCAATGATCCAGTGTTAGTGAACTAAGTAGATCTCTGTAAATACGCTCAGTAGATTCATATACTTTGCTCAAGTATTTGCTTATTGTGATTTTATTTGCCTCTTCTCAAGCACAGACACGGTCCACCCGCGGATATAGCCTACACATTAACCTTGACACGCTTAAACAAGGGGATTTCCTGGGAATTTGATGGAAATATCACCAAGTCTACATTTTTTTTGGTAGATTTTCTGGGTAGTTTCCTGAACCAAACCGGAGAAGCACAAAAAAAAAGAAATATTCAAAACATTTGTGGTGTGGTGAAGAGGTCACTCTCCTTTGACTCAAGTCCCTGCACTGTCATCCAGGTGTATGGTTGTTATTACACGTTTCTTGCGGCCTATAGGTGGTCGTTGCCTCTTTCTGCACCGTCAGGATGACTGATGACGGACGGTAACTTACAGCCCAGCAAACATTTTGACGTCTATATCACGTCTAATTAACGTCGGTCAGGCAGGTTGATTCGACGTCGATTTGAGGTGCTCAAATGAAAGTTTTTCTGACGTCGGTGTTATGACCGACGTCATTTCTACGGCTTTTAGACGGTATCATTTTACGTCATTTCAACGTCGTTTGGACGGTATATCAACGTCTCCCAGCAGGTTACCTCATGACGTCTATTCCACGTCGATCTAACAGGTTGATTCGACGTCGATCTGAGGTGCTGAAATGAAAGTTTTTCTGACGTCGGTGTCATGACCGACGTCATTTTGACGGCTATTAGACGGCAACATTTTACGTTGTTTCAACGTCGTTTAGACGACCTATCAACTTCTGTCGTTTCCAAGTCTCTAGACACATTTCAACGTTTTTTTTTAATCAAAATACACATGTAATGTATTGCACTACAAAAGGTGTTTACCACAATTGTGACTTTCAACTAGTCAGCATACGCGTAGTTCTCAATGCTCTATTCTACAACTATTTGAATTAACTGCATCATAGTCAAAGTCTAATAGACATCTACTCACACCAGCAAATTTCACTTTTGCCAACTTAAAATATCACAGGACTAGTTAACCTGAAATTTTGATAGCAAATAAACTCACCTGTGATAAAGTTAAAAAATATCCTAGTGATGTTCACCCATACATACTGTAAAATACAAGTAGTACATGGACTAATTTTAGTTTTTTTAAAATAGACAGCATTCAGGACCATATATACAGTATTTAATGAGCTATCTAAATACCCTTGAATAAAAAATGAACATGTTTAATGTAACAAATATTTTATTTTGAATTATCAAGGTCCAGTGAGGTCTGCCCCTTGCCCCCACTTCTTGCTGGGACATGCTTCAGGTGGATCTGGATTACAATTTCAATGTCTGCATCTGTGGCCTTGATGTTCCATCTCTTCACAGCAGCTGGAGAGAGGGCACAAGAAAAATATAAACATTTTTACAGAGCACTGATTCAGGTTTTTTATTTAACCAGGCAGAATCATTAGGAACAAGTTCTTATTTACAATGATGGTCAGACAGATGCTAAATGCACTGAATAGATGGCAGGAACACTTTGTTTTGGGAGCTGAAAGAGTAATGAAAAAACACTTCTCCATGTATTGTAGGCTACCTCCATCATGAAGAGCTTCTCTCTCATATCTGAGAGTCTCAAGTAAGCATTTATTCTGGCAGGAATTGTTATCTGTACACAAGTTGTATAGACTTTTCTCACACTTCACATCTGTGATAATATTTAATTTCTACTTGAACATACCTGTTTATGCACTTGGTAGTGCAATCCTATGTGTTCTTGCCACCACACTGGACCACAATGTTATCTGTAATGACAGGACAAGAATGCATTACTGAGACAAATGTAAACACATTTTTTGAAAAACCACCTGCTGTTGTCTGTGGAAAAAATTACAGTTATGTGGGTTAAATAACATCAAGTCATCTGCCCCTGTTTTAAGCTGCTGTGCCGGTGCTGGGACATAGGAGCGGTGGGAAAAGAAATAAAAAATGCCCATAGCTGACATAGTTAACCCCAGCAAACATTTTGATGTCTACACCCTGTGTGTGTGTGTGTGTGTATCTCACCTGGTGGGTGTTTCTTTCTTTTACACCTCACACTGCTATACACCTGTAAAGTGAAGTAAATTGGACAAATCGTTATCAAAACAGGCCTATGTGAGGGACAGAGACACACAAATAGATTACTGTTTGAGGTAGAGAGATAGTTACATTGATTAACTATGACATTATCAGACTCAGTGTTTAATGATCATAAAATGTTTGTCATACTGGTGAAAGAGGTCATAGCTCTGTATGTTGCTTATGAGGAAACTCATGCAGTGGTTGCAGCTTTTCACAGCAGCCAATTTATCCTGCCAACCTTTTCTTAGTGTAAATTTTAATATAAAATGTTCATTTGTTCAAATGTATCATATAACAATAACTGTGTAGGCTATATTATGATGACTTTCGCTCTCAGTGTTAAAGTGGAAAACAGAGAATCTGTTAATAAATTGAATATTTTAAGCCTCGCCTCACGTAGGCTGTAAGAGCTAGCTGCTAGGCTAACTCGCAGCCAGTCCATTTAGAGTGAGAGGGAAAAAGCTATCATCCCTCTCGCTGTCAACAAGGCCTGAGACAGTATTAAAGAACAGCCGGTATTGCACACAATGCACGGGAAAAGGCTTTTAGACACACGACTGTTTCGTGTTTCACACAGCAGCTAAGTTACTTCGGCTGCTAACTGTTTCGGCTGAATAAAGGCAAAAACCAGCTATCTGTAAAAATACACGATGCAGCAAGAAAATCACAAGTCCAACATGTGATTGACAAAAGTATAATGTCTTACCAAACACCGTTTGTAAGTTTAAATTAGCATTTTTCGAAGCTCACGTACCTTTCACATCCGTTAGCCTGTCTCCTCCTCTTCTCCGTTCCTCTGCAAACTGCTTCATGCGCTTATGCGCTGCATGCATCTGACACCTGAGTGCGCTCACTACGCGAGGAAAAATAGTTCCTAGATGGATGCTAGAATAACAAACATTTCAGCCCATATTGCCAATATACACGATAATACTACATTGTTCTCTTCAATTCACAAACACATTTTCATCATTTTGAATAGTTTTTAACAACGTAAACCGATGCCGTCTAAAAGCCGTAGAAATGACGTCGTCATCCGCCGGTCATCTCACCCCTCAGATAGACGTCATATCAACCCGCCTGCCCAACGTTAATCAGAGGTGGAATCTACGTCCTGACAGGACTGGACGGTGACTGGATGTCTTCATCTCCACACAGCACTAGATAGCCGTGGATAGAGAAAATCATACTTGGCAGTGTTTTTCCAGTTAAATATGTGTTCTGTTAGATCGTATCCCCCCTAATGTTATCATGTCGAAAAAAAGTTTAAATGAAGTCACGTCGTGACGCGACGTCGACTGGATGTCATCATCTAGACGCAGATCGAGAAACGTTTGCTGGCAGTATTTAATCAGTTAACCCGCTCTAAAATGCACATTTTTTTAATGTAATATTTGCCCAGATATTATTTTAACATGTTGAAAAACAGTCGAATTAAAGTCACGACGTGACGCGACGTTGATTGGATGTCTTCATCCTGACGCAGGTCGAGAAAATGTTTGCTGGGAGAGATCAAAGAGGTTGTTGGCACCGTGTCATTACTCCGACTCCATCTCTCCATGGCCCCCAGCGTTCTGCATATCTTCCCGGGCATAGCAGAGGCGAGGAGGCGCTGCAAGAAGGGTTCGCTGGAGGTGGTGGGTGTGAGCACTTTCCCTATTTAAGCCTTGGTGCTGCTCACACGTTTTTGCATCTCGGCTGAGGAGATTTTCTGAAACTTCACTGACAGCATGGCGACTGATAAAGAGGCACCACTGGGCTCCGTCGAGAACCCGATCAAGTTCGGAGGTCAGGACTTCAAGACTCTCCTGGAGGAGTGCCTGAAGTCCGGTGTGCTCTTCTCTGATCCAGCCTTTCCGGCGGAGCAGAAGTCCATCGGTATGGCCCAACCTGACCCGGATCCCAAGAAGGAGATCAAGTGGCAGCGACCCAAGGTGTGTTCCTTAAACCACTGTGTTGTACAGGTGTGCAGTGTTATCCAGATGTTATGGGGTGCTTTTTGCATCAATTGCAAGCGTCTTTTACATTAGGCTGTATGTAGGCTACTTTGTTTGCAAAAACAACTGAAACAAAGTGTTGTGTTAAAGCAGAAGTAAGTGATATATTTGTGTTAATATAAGTCTTAAATAGTTATATCTTCCGACAGCAATCACTTACATAGAGTGTTTGGACCAAAACACGGGTCTGTCAGTCACTCTGCTCTGCTCTGAGCCGAGGAGAAAAAATTTATCGTATCCTACAGTTTTTATCCAATGAGGAGAGAGAACGGCATGCAGGGCTGTGTGTGCAGCCAAGGAACGCCGTGAATGTGGCGACGTAGGGACGAGGACTGTTATGGTGCGTTCAAGGAAACTCGTATTTTTCCGACCGTGAAGTGGTACCAGTTCGATCTGGTACGAGTTCACCGGTCGGAAGTTACGAGTGGCTGTTATAGTGACTTTCACCGGTAAAACAGGTCGGAGAAACACGAGTGGGTTGCCTGGAACGCTACAAAGTCGTAAGTTGTGACTTGAAGCTGTAATTTACGATTTCAAAAGCCTGCCTGGAACGCAGCATTAGCGAAAACGACCGGACCACTTACTTCTGCTTTATACTGTTAAAGTTATCATGGTTGCATGTTTTATGCTCTGGCCACTAGTACACAGCTTTTTTTAAAAACATGCCTAAACATTGAAGCAGTGCCATTTCTTCCTTGCATGGTGTCTTTACAGAATGTGTAGCTGACAATGATTAAACCAGGTGTGGCTCTATTCACAGTGACTTTTTACCTGGGGCTTTTTGCTCAATAGAGAGGAACAAAGTACCTACTGAAATCCCCAAAACATCACTTAAGATATGAAAAACAATCATTCAAAGGTGGTAATAGTCCGGGGGTAGACATTTTTTGAAAGTAAGTCACTTTATCACAAATCTATCACAGTCAATTAGTTTTATCAGCAATTCATCATTTGGTTGGTGAAAAAGAAAAAAGTTTTCAGGATCCATAGTTGAGGGTTTGAGAAATCCAACAGTAACACGAAACAGAGAAAAGGACAACTCCTCACATCTGAAATGCAGGAACTAAAGAATCTGTGGTATTTTTGTTCATAAGACTAGTTTCTAATGCCAGAACCTCTTCTTACTCCATTTCTGAAGGAAATCTGTCAGAACGCCGTGTTCGTGGAGGGCACGACTGGGACCACTGACATCTGTCAGGGCCAACTGGGTGAGTCCATCAGCAGAAGAAAAAACATCCATCATCAGTAAAATCTCCCAGGGTTTATCTTCCCCCCTACAAAGAGTGAGGATAGAAACTAGGATACGTCACTCTGAATTCATTGCATTGCACAACATCCTGGAAAAGTTAAATCCACAAAACCAAAAGCTGAAACATGTGCACCATCCAGTTCGCTCCCTTTTTTATTTGATTTCAATAAAATGTTGAATATAAATGTCATCGCCACACGGTCCCAACCTAAAATGTACAGTGTAGGCCAAATCTACAGAGGACACCTTCGCCTTGTCTCCAACAGCCTCCAGGTCCTGCTGAAATATGTGTTTATCACTATATTTGCAATTTGTTTTCTGCACAACAACAAACTTTCCTTCGACCCTATGGGATTTCTTGATGGATGTGTAATGCCTCCGGTTGCATATAAATATGTCAGTGGTACTGCTCAATACCACACCTTCCCTTCCTCCATCTTCTTCCTCCATATCTGTCTGTGTTTTATGTTTTCCTTTCAAACTGTGGCCCAGCCTGTGTTTTCCATGATTTACACAGATACCAACAACACTTACTGCAACATCTCCAGAGGAACAACCTGAAACAGATGTGTTCTGCAGAAGAGGAATGTGGCTTAATTTGTGCATGTGTGTGTGTGTGTGTGTGTGTGTGTGTGTTTGTGACCTGTCTGTTAAAACCATGCATCACACCCCTTGAGAGACCAATGCCTCATGGCCCAAAGCAATCCTGAGGCCGAACACTGAGCAACATTTCCTCTGTCCCAGCTTCATGTATGTCTTCTGTCTGTTCTTCATCAGGAAACTGTTGGCTGCTGGCAGCTCTGTCCTGTCTGACCATGCACCCCAAGCTCTTTGTGAAGGTGGTGCCCCCAAACCAAAGCCTGTCCAAGTCTTATGCAGGGATCTTCCATTTTACAGTAAGTATAGATTGGACAGAGAGCCAAATAGCAATCCAAAGTCCTCCACGTATTCTGGCTTGATTGGAACAAACTTGCCTTCCTTCAGTCTCATCTTTGTCTGGACATGTTGCTTGATATTCTATAGGGCAGCAAATAAAATGTCATTTAATAATAAGTGTAACTTTGAGATTTTTCCATTTACTGCAACAGCTATGTCTGTTTTTGTAGTCTGGTTGAGATTTGACTCAACAGTTAAACCACAAGAAACTGGGATATAGATCGACATCTGATGAACACGCAGACAAATTAAAATGAAAGTTATGTTTTCACACAGTTCTCATCCTGGTGCAGCTGCCCCCAGGAAAACATTTCAGACAGACACACAATGTGTGATACAGATCATTAAAGAGGATCACATTAGCATTAGACAAATACTCAAACAAAGGTGTGTTTTGCTAGTAGCAAGTTATTTTTGCAGAGATGAGGAGCAAGCTTCATCTATCTCTATCAACACTGACTCTGACTCTCTGAACTTTTATGCATTTGTCTCAGTGGGTCCAAAAATACACTAAAATGCGCTGCTGTTACCTGACCTTACTGTCCTGTCGACAGAGAGTCTGTGGACAGGACTCGATCTAGCTTCGTTTAATGACAATATTATTTCAGCCGTTATTGAGGTTTTTCATCAAACAACCACACATTACACATAGGTGTTATTTCATTCACTTTTTGCCTTTATTTGAAAGCACGCAGTAGAGATAGACAGGAAAGGAGGAGGCAGAGAGAGGGGGAATGACATGCAGGAAAGGGCCACCCAACGCGGGATTCGAACCGGGGCCGCCCTGTGTTATTCCATTTTGTTTGTTTCTGGGGGTGATAGTAGCTCAGCCTACATAGTGATAGTTAAGATGACTTCCTATTTCCACCTTAATAATCCACATAAACTAGTATGATAAACTTTTGAAATTATAATAACTTCAAAATGTAAATTATTTTCACAATAACATGAACCAAAAACACATAGCCCAGAGCTGCCCCTCCCTGGATTGGAAATTCAACTATTAAATAAAGACAAAATAGCACAAAAACAATTAATAACAAAATTTTAACAAGACAATCAAGACCTCATCATTCCCTGCTATGATCCCTTTTTGTGTTGTGTGGATAAGATCCCTAAATAAAAAAAAACTTGTCACTCCAGTTCAGAAAACATCCCCTTGCAGCTCCACACGCCCTGGGGTTTATAAACATTCATGTTGGATCTCATTTTTCATAATTTCAGAGCGATATCTTCGTATTGAGCTGTCGTTCCACATGTCTCAAGTTTAATGAAGGCAGGTATCAACTCATCCTGCAGTCAGCCCTGCCTGGTGTCTTGCATGCAATAAGAAACACGCATAATCTTTATCACCTCATTAGAGCTGGTGATTATAGTCTAGTGAGATCATAATTCAGCAGCCTGATCTGATGTGCTCAGATCAATAAACTTCACTTTATTAGACTCATCGGTCTTGGAAAAAAAACAAACTGACGAGTCAGGTGGTTTTTAGAGTTTTTGCTCAGTGGTGATTTAGTCTCAGAGCTGTGGACCTTTGGAGACTGTTAGCGAGAATGTGACATGACTTAACAAGCAGCATGGAAGGACTGGAAACTCATTTTGCCCTGTCAGGTGATGGGGGAGCAGTCCAGACATGCCGGTGGTGACTACCCCTGGGACGCACATACACAGCTATGAAAGGCCAGTGCAGGCCTGCTCTTGGGCCTTGTTTTGTACACACAGTTAGCAGTACAGTAGGCTACACACCCCTCGTCATGACCAGCAACGGCCATGGGAGTGGTTTCACACATTTAGTCAGAGACACAAAAATAGTCTGTTAATTTAATTTATTACACTTGTCCTTTTATAAACGACATGGTTTCAGATTGACTGCATTTCCTTCATTCTTTAAATATGTAATGTCTTTTTTTGTCCGCGCTGTAGTATGTTTATCCATTTTGCACTTTTCAGATAGGCATTTCAAACCTTGTGTACGATATAAATGGACACAAAGACAAGATATAAAGGAAACACAAGGGTATATAAGGATACATATTTTTAAATAAACATCAGTAGAATAGAATAATAGTCTGGAAATAATTCAGTGAGATGCAAATTTAATCTGATCTAACGACCTGTGTGGCCTTATTGCCCCTGTGCTCGTGGTCCATGTCCACTGGATTTCCTGGATATTCAATGATTTCTGGGAAACTGAAAAAGACCAAAGTCAAGTTCACCACATCAACTTCTTAAAATGACAGAGTAGCAGTGTTTACAGTTTGGTTCTGTTGCCCACAGGAGTCAAAACAATCAGGCTCAGGTTCAGGGGGGATGTTTTGGGGACATAATATTCAGATGGTTTGTGTCTTTGCCTCCCTCCTCGTTATCGTCCCTCCTGATTCATCCCATTCATCTCATCCTCTCCTCTTCCTGTACAGTTCTGGCAGTATGGTGAGTGGGTGGAGGTGGTTGTGGATGACAGGCTGCCAGTACGCGAAGGCCGTCTGCTCTTCAGCTACTCTCACACCCGCAATGAGTTTTGGAGCGCCCTGGTGGAGAAGGCCTATGCCAAGTCAGTTGCCACTACCAGCATATGTCTCTGGGTTGTAATGTCTGGGATCACCCACTCTCTTCTCTCTGTGTTTGTTGCTACAGTGACATGACAAAAACACGCACAGCCACCTGAGGTAGTTGTCTCACCTCTCATGTGTAGGTTAATGGGATCCTATGGAAGCCTGAAGGGCGGCAACATCTCAGAGGGGATGGAGGATTTCACAGGAGGCATCGCGTACTCGATGCCGGTCTCGTCTCGTACCCCTCGGGTCCTGTGGAGGTCTCTGACGGCGGCCCTGTCCAGAGGAAGCCTGCTCAGCTGCTTCATCCAGGTAGATACACTCACACTGTGTTCATACTGGACAAGTGGTTGGTGATTTTAAATGACTAGAGTTACTGTTTTTGTCGCCACAGGCCAGCAGCTACCGTGACATAGGTAAAGTGAGTGGAGAAGGGCTAATAAAGGGCCACGCTTACGCCATCACTGACACTGACAAGGTCGGTATCACACAGAGACACCACCGCACTGTGGCGTCAACCACTATCCTGCTTCATCTACTAGTCTGGCATCGTTAGTATGATGCTCTACTGTATGTGTTTGCTTTTTGATAATTATTGATTCACTGATAAGAATTACTCATTTTACCCAATAAGCTGTAGTTTAATCTCGTTCCCCATCATCTCATCTCATCTCATCTCATCTCATCTCATCTCATCTCATCTCATCTCATCTCATCTCATCTCATCTCATCTCATCTCATCTCATCTCATCTCATCTCATCTCATCTCATCTCATCTCATCTCATCTCATCTTCCATAAATAAAATCATTATCTAATAGTTCTGAGAACTGACAAAACATCTACATCTTTACTTCTCCTTACCTTTTCAGGTAAAAAACGCATCTGATGAGATTTTGTTGCTGAGGCTGAGGAACCCCTGGGGCTTTGTCGAATACCGTGGACCGTGGAGCGACAAGTGAGGAGACTTCCCATTTGTGCCTGTTGTAAAGGAGAGAGCTCGCAGGTACTAATAGAGTTTTCTCTTTGTGACTGCAGGGGGAAAGAGTGGGACGAAGTGGACAAAGCAGAGACGGAGAGGATTAAACTGAAGAAAACTGAGGATGGAGAGTTCTGGTATGTGGCAGATACTGAAACACATTCATTTACATTAACGCACAAGCTGTCACGATTAAAAACACTCGTCATTTATTGTCATTAGGATCAGTGCTGATGACTTTAGCCGCCTGTTCGACATCGTGGAGATCTGCAGTGTGAGTCCTGACACTCTGGACACTGACACTCATTCTGGACCTTCTGCCTGGACCATCAGTGAACATGACGGATTCTGGGCGCCGGGGAGCTCCGCCGGCGGCAGCCGCAGATACAACAGTACGTTCATGACTTTATACTTGAACAAATATGTCTTCGTCATCAAAGTGAATCAGTTATCTGATCCTGTTTTCTCCCTCTCAGGAACATTTTGGAAGAATCCTCAGTTCCAGTTGATCCTCAGAGAGCAGGACCAGGCCGAGGAGGAAGACGATGATGGGACTGAGGATGACGACGGTGATGAGGATGAGGTGGAGATGACCCCAGAGGAGAAGAAGAGAGCGGAGAAACAGAGGCAGAAAGCCAAACAGTGCACCGTGCTGGTGGAGCTGCTGCAGAAGAACCGCAGGCTGAAGGATAAAGTCAACTTTCGCTACATAGCCTTCCACATCTACCGGGTGAGAGAGACGTTCACTCGTTACCCGTCTCAGTGATTTGTTCTAGTTCTGGATTAATGCTAATGTTTCCTCATGTTTCTTCGCAGGTACCTCCTGAGGTGAGTACTACTGCAATATATTTTATCATGCTGAAAATGATATATCCTTGTACTCTCAAAACTGTTTGACTGAGAGGGAACATCATGTAACACTTACAGTGTGGTTTTGTTACGTGAATGGTAATAATAATAAAATACTGGTTCATACTGGTAGGTACAGCAGAACAAAACAAGGTAACAGTAAATACTGGGAATCTACAGGATACAGCAAGGGACAAATCTGGTCTTAACAATATCAGTCTTACTGTATCAAGTAGTACATCTACATATATCTTCTCCTTACTGTGTAATTTACATTTTTGTTGCAGTTTTACCCATTAACAAACATGAATTTGTTGTAAAGGAGAAATTAGAAACTTTAAACTATAATAAATTCATGCATTAATCATAAAGGTGGCTCATATCTTGTAATCATTATTTTAATTGATTTTATTACAGCAAGAGCCAGTTATATGAGCTGGGCTGTAATATAAAGTGGTTCTGCTCCTTTTTTTCTTTTTAGTTACACAATAAGAGCAAGAACAAACGCAAACGTATTTTTCCCACTATAGTTGTGTCTCTCTTGTTCTTTGAAGTCTTGTTTTCTTTCTTTTATTGGAGCTACTTTTAAGTACCAGTTGAAAGTATTTTATTAGGAGGTATCTGAATCATACAGCGATATTAAACAGTAGATTGCAAGCTGTATTATAAAATGTTACCAAACTTTCTATCCATCTCTAACTTGCTTCTGCACAAAGCTCCAGGGTTTGTGTCTGGACCGCAGCTTCTTCATGAAGAATCGTCCTGTGGGTCGTTCTGGGAAATATAAGGCTCAGAGGTAAAGACGGCCACCAAGTGACTGATAAATTCTTATTGTCGTATGTGTTCAAAATGAAATATTCGCTCTGAGTCTCTCATCCGTAACATAAATGCCACACCGTCACAACACAAACATAGACGCTGATGAGCTACAAGGAAGAAAATAATTGTTGTAGAGCTCTGTGATGAATGCACAGAGAATCAAGTTTAATTACATTTTTCCCTAGAATTCAAACCTCAAATAAACTAATTTCCACACTAAAGCCCCAAAGTAATAATTAAAAATACAAAGCTTATTGCTCGAGACTGTTCCTCAGAATGAATGACTGAATTAGCAGATATATCATTTTAAATGTCACGACTTGCACATTACAATTTTGACAATGTTTAAACTTGAACATTTTGTTAAGATATTTTTTCCAGTCGCGTAAGAAAATTAATGTAATTCAATAAAAATTGAAATTATTATCAAACTGTTGCTATTGCATTATTACACCTGGTGCTGACAGTGAAAGCTGTTCATGGCATTGTGTGTATGTGAAATGTTCTAATGTTTATGGTTGGGTGATCATTTAAAGATAATAATAATAATTTATTGACTTTGTCCCACAGGGGTGTGTGGAGGAAGATGCATCTGGACCCTGGTAACTACATCCTCGTAGCGTCCACCTATCGACCCAACCACGCCGGAGATTTCTTCATCCGCATTTTCTCCAAGACTAGAAACACTCTGGGGTGAGCTCCAAAGAAATGTTGTTCTAAGAGCCATAAAGACAACGAAAAGAAAACACTGTTTAGGTAAATGTCATTTGGTTGAAAAGACTTGGAAGCTGCACCTGCTGAGGACTGAACGTCCCTGAATCACCTCCTGCCACACACGCTCTCATCAGCACAGTCTGTGGGCTGAGACCGTGCTCCCCTCATTATACTGCAGTATAATCTCACTGCACAACAATAAGGTGATAAAACAGTCATCTCTCGTGGCTTCTGACAGCAGCCAGTCAATTCTAATATATACTATATATATAATAGAACATTTTATTACTTAATCCAACTGTGTCAGTATCAAACTTCATTTATTCGCTGTTTCTTTAATTTTGCTCATTTATAATCAGTGTTTAAGAGAAAAATATTAAGAATTTGATGTGGTCTTTCTCCTGCAGGACTCAGGACTTTACCTGCTCCTCTGGCTTCCTCCCAGTGAATTCACTGGTCTGTTTTACATTACCAAAACACCTGTTAATATCCAACAACTAGAAAATACGCTATATTTATGTTGGTTGTGTTTGTGATGAACAGGTTATGGCGACTCCTGTCTCCCCGGAAGATGAACGGAGAATTGAGAGGACTTTTGATGAGGAGGCCGGACCTGTAAGAATTCCTCACCTCCTCCTTCCTACGACACTATATGATTTAAGTTTGATTCAAACTGATTCCTTCTGTTTCCTGACAGGATGACCGGCTGAACGCCAAGGAACTCATGACGCTGTTCAACTCAGGTTAGACTCAACACTACTCTATCACATCTTCTGCTGCATCTCAGACTGTGAGCTTTCCATGCAGCCAGATCGGCTCATTGGCTGTGTAATACTCATTACGGCCACTAGATGGGGTCAAAGTGGTAAATTGTTTGCTTGAGAGTAATACAATATAGAAGGTCTGTGGTTGAAGGCAGCAGCAGAGGTCAGCAGTCTGGACAAATAGAGTTTGGTTAAGAGATGAAAAGTGACCACACTTGTCCTCATCTTCACTTTCCTTATATTTATCCACAATAACCCCCAATCTGTGCCTCTCCTCCTCTCACAGTTCTTGACAAAGATTACCATCTGCCCCTGGAGACGTGCCGACAGCTCATCTTCGGAGAGGACGTATCCTTTTGTCCGTGAACATGTTCTTTAATATGTCTCACACTCCGGTCTTTTCCTAGTTCAGGACAAATGACGAGTTCACTCTGCAACTGCTGCTGTTGGAAAAACGTGACCGGGCTCTGCCGGTTTCACACGTTTTGCAAGTTTGAGCTCCGGTTGAGTCATCACGCTGTCCTGCTGTTCACTTTCACCCTTCTTCCTCACAACTTCATCTCTCTGTCCTCTGTCCTGTTGAGATGTCCTTAACTCTGCCGGCAGACCAAAGGGCACTCCCGTCTCAGCCGTAAACAAGCAGCAACCCTGCTGTCCGGTTTGCGCGCTCTGCAGGTACAAAGCTCAGTGTATGTGTGTCTGTTTGTGTGCGTTATTATTACTTATTCTTAAGTTGCTAATGCTTTCCCTGTCAGACCACCTTTTTCCAGTTTGATACGGACTCCTCTGGGACCATGAGCCCCTTCGAGCTCAATGCAGCACTGGAAGCTATTGGTAAGCACACACATGCACACACACACATGCACACACACCTTTACATACACAGATGGTTGCCGCTGTTTGGCCTCACACCTCCGTTCACTCCTGTGTGTGTCCCAGGAATGCGGTGTGATGGGAAGGTAATTCAGCTGCTGTCCGAGCGCTTTGCTTCTGGAGAGCTGAGCATGCCCTTCCATGGCTTTGTGTCCTGTTTCACCAGGCTGCGCAAGCTTTTTGGTAACACACACACACAATTTCTTAATCTGTTTCCCTATCTGTACATATCATTAAACATGCAGAAATGTCAAATGATTACAGTAAAAACAAGTGCCTTACACCAGCTGATCAACTGCTATTACATAATTTATCATTTGTACTAGATTGTCATTATACATAAATCTGTACGAGCTCATTTGATGTCCAGTAAGATCGCCATTAGCCACCGAAACAAGACATTTACCCAAATATTGTTTGGAAGAGGTCATTTGTTTACTTGAATTTCCATTTTACATAACTTTCACTGCATTTCAGAGGGAAATACTGATAACCTTCAACATCTACAACTGTAAAAGGCTACAGAAGTATCAGTATCTAATGAACATCTAATAATGCCAGATATCGGTCACAGAACTTTTGTCTTTGAGACTTCTGTATATTAAGTAATTCAGTATTTTTACTTGAGTTAAATTAACTTATTATTAAATTAACTATTAATTTTAATTTACGCTATTGCACTGGTACTTTTATTTCTTTCTGCCTTATAGGAGACTTTCTTTGCTTATTTACCTTATTTATGACTGAATAAAGTCAGAGCACCTGCCATGATTTCTGTTTTGAAGATGAAAACTAAACTTAGTCCAGGATTTATCAAGACTTTACAAAGACGCTGTATTCAGTCATTTCCCTCTCTCGTCTCCTCAGCTCTGTATGAATCAGAGACGAGTCAGGAGGTGAAAGACAGAGGGATCAACGCTGTGAGTATCTGGTCAAAACAAGCTCTGTTATGTATTCAATATACTTGTACCTGGACATATGGACCTATGTTTACTCTCTCTTTGCTCTCTGTGGCTCCCTCTGTAGTGGCTGCTTCAGTTTCTGAGGATGTGAGGATGCTTTATGAAGACAGTCCCCACGGAGACCTCTATATAGAGTCCTGGATGGACGCCTGACCAGGCCATCAGAGATGACATGACAACCAAGACAAAATGAACCACAAAGAGAAAACAGCCACGAGAGATACACATAAGGAGATGAACAAGGTGTTGTCTTTCTCAATCCTGTGTTAGCATTTTACATTAAATGTGAAATTTTGTCTTTATTTTCTCTTTGAAGCTCATTTAAAAAGAAAACTGCTTTGAAAACCAGAATAGTCCACAATTTTCCTAAAGTAGTGAGTTAGTCATATTCTCAAGTTGAAGATTTAATTGATTTTAAAATGATTTTCAGATGAGAAAACGTGTTTCTAAAATTTAAACTTGAATGAAATGTTACACATAACTGCAATTACACAACTGAATAAAAAAAATCACTTCAGCCCCAATAATTTGCTCATCCATACACACATGAGCGTACCCTGGTAATATCTGTGCACTCACACGCACTCAATGACACACACACACACACGCATTCAGTTAGAGCTGCCTGCCCCACTGAGGGTGTGAGGGTGATGTCTCAGCAGCGCTACACGCACCATCTCTATTCTTATCGCACTGACGCCACGTACAGCGTCAACACAGACTCGCCCCCTCCTCCACTACGTTCCCTCACTCCCTCCATCCATCCCTCACTCTTTCCCCCCTCCTGTTCTCTCTAGTAACTGTCTAAGTCTCACAATCTGCAGCCTCCTCCTCCCTGTTACACACGCACACACACACAGACACACACACACACACACACACACACACACACACACACACACACATAGACAAAACACACACATAAACACACATTGCAAACAAATGTCCTTTCTACACATGCTTCTATTAATAGCACCTTTGCTCACACACCACTTCCTGTTCATCCTTAGGTGAGTACACACAGGTTGCCCTCGGCAACCGTCCATCTACATTGTGATGGAGAGAGGAGAATTATAAACAGGAAGGACCCATGGAGAGCAGCCCTATGTCTGGCCTGTCCCTCACATCTACCTGCTTTATTACTGTACTCTGCTCTTTTTTCTCTCAGTGTTGGGTTTCCAGCTGTTTACCTCTGCTCTTCCCACAAGCCTCTGAGTCTGAATTCAGCTCTTCAGACATGGATGAGTTAACCTCAGTAGAGGCCCGGGGCAATTTGTTGTTGGACCCTTACTGACCCCCACTGTTTATGGAAATTTCATAATTTCCTCAGGAACCCAAAAGAAACAACCAGCAGTCTAAAGCAGAAATGATTGACTCATTAATCAGACTCTGAGCCGACAGAAAATCAATTGATGAAAATTGTGTCAATTACAACGGATTAGCTAACTGGTGCCTCCCTCCAAATGTGAGGATTTGCTAATTATTGTTACAGACTGAACTGCTTCATTTTTTTCTGTGTGCCTGGAATTTGATATACAGCAGAAATTGAAGCATTTTAATAAGAAAAAAAAATCTACTTTTTTTTAAAAACTTCACACAAAGTCCCAGCACCAATCATAGTTTATAATCTATTTCACTGGTAAAACTGTCAAACAAATTTGCCATTAATCATATTGTGTCAACTAAAATGACACGTGGTGTAGCTGGGTTATATGAGGTCTGATCCAGCCTTGGCGACAGGCAGTCAGTCAGTGTGATCCCTGCTGTCAGGACAGGGCTTTTACTGTAAAATCAGGCAAATGAAAATGTGTCAACCTCATGGTGGCGCTGGAGGAAAACTCAGTAGATCGAAAATATCTAGACAAAACATGCCACCATCGATGAAATATTTCTGTTGTTATCTTGAATCATTCTTCCAAAATCTGGAAGATGAACCTATAATGCACTCATTCGGCTTTTGTAAAAAATATATATGCAACAGGCTAGTTTAATAACAATTACATTACATTGGCATGAAACATGTCAAAGGTCATTTTTAAGTGTCTTTTAATACAGGTCCACATTATAACTTCTATTAAATGTTCTGCAGTACTGTGTTTTACATTAACATTCATTATATCTTCCTAAAACTGTATTGAGTTACCTCAGTGCAGGTAGCACTTGATTACATCTGATTACAACCCCATTAACCCCATAGGGCGTTATTATAAGCCATGTATTACATGTATATGGCACTAATTTACCAATTAAATCTTTAGGTGATTGATTATTTGACGAATAACTGATAAACCTGTGTATTTATTACAGAAGTCAAACCAACTAGAGGTACCAACCACGGATATTTTATTTTGACTGATCAAATAAATAAATAGGCTGATTAAATAATAAATAATGGGCTTTTATTTTTGCACAATTTTGTATTTTTTTGTAATTTTGGATTTTATCATAGAAAGGACATTCTGACGTCTGACATTGAAATAACTTGTGGTTGTAGCTTTACAGTGAATATGGAATAATGCAATTTTGGATTACACTGCTTCATTTATTCTGCCAAGAAATTTCCACTCAAAAACAAAGCCATTTCATGAATATAAAACAAACAAACAAAAAAAAAGCAGCTCGATATGAAGCGGGACAGTTGAGACAGCTTCAGATCGGAGGAAGAGAAACAGTCTGTGCCTGATCTACCAGGATATGACTGTAAACTGTCCCCTCCTTCATACACGGTCTTTATTGTCTCTCTTTCTCTCTCTGTTGATTCTTCTCCCTCGGCAGCAGCTGCGATCGTCCTTCCACCTGCTCTTCTTACCCGTTTCTCCCCCCTTCCCCCCCTTCGGTCGTCCTGTGTGGATGCGAGGATGCTCTGACAGCCTTAGCGTCTTTTCTTGTTCTGGTATTTTTGTGCCACAGCGGCGGGGGCTGGTACAGGAATAGTGTCGGAGTTGTAGTGTGTACTGTGGGGGTGGGATCTGGGGAGGGCTGCGATGTGAGATTTTAAGCCATTGTATAGACAGGAGGGAGACCAGGGAGGATTGCGTAAGTTGGCTCCCTGGCTGCAAATTTAGCCTGGGCTCACTCACGCATAAATTTGATGAGCAGCACTATCTCTGCCGTCAGAGCTGGGGTATTTTAAGATGTCAGAGTGTGTTGGCATGGGATGTAGGGTGTAGTTTTCGTGCGTGTTTATTTACAAGTCGTGAAGACTGATGCCTGATCATTTGAGATGCAAAGAGCGGCATTTGCATCTACAATGTAGCACCTCTCCACGTCACTCTGCTCTCTCGTCCTCATCCCGTTGTTGCTATTTATTTTCTAAATGGCAGATTGTTATAGAAGCTGGTGACCAGGTAATTCAGTCACTGCCTGTGCCACAGATATAGGCTACCACAGTGATGTAACACTGAAAAAAGAAAAGACAACCCTCACTGCTTGTCCAACTCCATCACATGAAGAAACTATGAGGCAATTAGACAACAGAAAATCTTACTCGTTAAATCACCTTTTCTTAGGTTTAAGTATTTCTGAAAGTGCTGATCTCTTGGGGTTGTAGTTTGTGGACTTTGGATAGAAACAGCTTGTTTAGAGGTAAATGGACTGACTAGCCTATAGGAGCTGAGAGAAACAGTGCAGTAACTAAATCTACAAGTTATGAAACATTCCACTCTCATCGGCCAAAACGGAGGCTGCAGTCGACACAAACTCACCAAAACTGGACAATTGAAGACTGAACACGACAGACCGGTCTGATTAATCTGGATTTCTGCTGAGTCACAAATTAGTGCACGGAGCCATCCTGCCTTATCGTCAATAGTCCGGGCTGCTAGTGTTGTGGTGAATGATTTCTTGACTCACTCTGGACCCCTTAATACCAATCGATCAAGATTTTAAGGCCATTTCCAATCTCGCTACTATTACTCACCATGTGCATGACCACAATATCCATTTTCTAATGACTGTTTCCTGAACAATAATGCATTGTGCCAGGCAAAAGTTCTAAGTTTCGGGAACATGATCAGTTCATTTTGTGTGGTTTTGTCAGCAGTGGTCTGTGGTTTGTTGGCCCTTATTTCCATGGTTTTGCAACTGAAATAACATAATTTACAATTCACCTGTAAGTTAAATGAGTACAAACTCTCACTGGTTCCACAGTCAATTAAACGTTTAAATAGAATGAAGTAAACAACAGCCCAGGACTAACCCTAAGCCTAAGCCTAACCGGTTGGTTACAACAGCGTCCCTGGGCTGTTAATTACTTGGTGATATCAGATCATGCTAAGTTAGGCATTGATGGACATTACTGACTCCACATGCGTACAGTTTCTGATTATTGAATTTGGAGGCTCTTTAGCTAATCATCTCCTTTTTTAGGAGGCCTGCTAAACACTACACTTTATTACTACCTACTGTACAGCATAAATTCTACAATAATATGATAGCATGGCATCTATTATCACTAGTATTTCACTAAAAGTGCACCAAAGGTGCTGAAAACCATTCCAGTGTGCAGAGAAGAAGTATGCGCAGATGTAAACACTAAACTGCTGCCGTCAGCCATTCTTGACTGTCTTACTCAAATACCCTGAGGTTAAGAACCTGCTTCAAATTCTACTCATAACTTCAAAATGACCGTGTGTTATGTTCAGCTTGTTTGGAGACTGAACGTGCGCAAATGTGGTTTCAAACACCTCATAACCAGAAAAAAGTTTATATAAAAGCTGTTGGCTGACCAGCAACGAATATTTCGTAACTTAGTCAAAGGCTCGTTAGTGGTTGTAACCCTGGTTGAATGAGTACAGAGAATGAAATCTGAAACAAACTAGGTTACAGATGTGTCTGAGTTGGCTTCAATTTCGTGACAAACAACCAAAGCATTTCAGCAGTAATGGAAGATTACCACTGACGCAGACTAGATCACCTTTACTGATTTTACAGATATTTCCACATACTGCTGCTTTCAAGTGTCGACAATATGCATTGTAATGGTATTGTGTGTTTGTGAGAGAGAGAAGGGGGTTGGGGGTGGGGTCAATCTGTTGAAGCGACATTAAATATTTCCAAGAACAGGTTCAGCTGCTGAGGAGCAGATGGGACCCTGGGGGGAATGTAGAGGACGGGGCTGAGATTTGGGGTGGGAGATGGATAAGGTGCGCTAAAGGAGGAGTGTGAGGAAGTGGAGGAGCAGTGTGTGGGCAGAGAGGGCCAAGGAGGTGAGGGGGATGACGGGGACACATGCAGGTTTGTGTCCTCCTGACGTGTGCAGTGTACAAACAGTCATCTCTTCTACCCCCATATCCTTTCTCTCTCTCTTCCCTCTCTCTCTCTCTTCATTGGATCTCACCCTCTACCAGTCCCTCTTCCTCACCCACTCACTCCCTTTTATTCCTACCTCTTACTGGTCCCTGAAAAAATAGGGCAGTCCTTATGTAAGGAGAAGAAGTGGGGAGGGGGGACTGTGAGCGGAGGGAAAAAAAAAAGGTTGAAACAAAGCCTTCTGGATAGAAACGAGTGAACAGAGGGAGAGAGGAAAGCAGAGTTGCCATCCATGCTCCTCGTTCTGATGGAAGAACCATTAAAACCTTCTTAAATAATGCCAGCACTACAACATGACGCAGCAAATCGCTATATGTTCTGAGCTCCTTTGTGCAGTGCAGGTAGTAACTGTGGTGTTTCAGTGCAGACACTTCAGTGTTCAGGTATTTCCATCCTGTGTGAACTGTGACGACTGGCTGAATCAAATCAGCCCTCAAGGTTCAACTACTGTAATTCCCAGTTCCCTGGGATGAGTTGTCCTCATCTCACCAGAAAGCAGCAGCTCAGCTTCTGACTGGTATCAGTGTGAGGGATCACATCACCCCTTTGCCTCGCATTACCTTCCAACTTGCAATATAGAAGTGATTTCAAGGCTCTGAGCATACAACCCCCTACACTAGATCAGATCATCAGGCCTCCTCACCGTTCTGTTAACTCCTTCAAATCCCAAGTCAGTACATTTTTATACTTATTAGCGTTTGAGCCAAGAAAAGTTGTCTCCCTCATTTTAGTCTGCGTTCTTGTTTTTCTCTTGCAGTTTTTGCACTGTACTGCTGATATTTTGATTCTCTGGTCAGCTGTTTTCTGAAATGTCCTCTCTAAATAAATGTAATTTGATTTACTTTAATTTAATTTTAGGGGTAGCTATGCACAACAGCCGCTACAGTTTCTGCTACATATTGGATTTTGAGTAAAAACTGCAAGTCAGCACTTAAACCTCTCTATTTTATTTCAAATGCATTAAGTTAAACAAGTACCCTGATTCATATACACCACCAGCGTTGGAGAGTAATGGAGTACATTTCCCCGAGTATAATTTTAGAGTTCAAGGTCATTACAACATTTCTTGTGAAAATATTGCACTTTTTACTTCATTTGTCTGTGACCTAATTGTCAAAAAGTATTAGTTTAAATCGGCTTTACCTCAAGAATAAAACACTATACTGAGGCAATAGTAACACATTACACCTGTGACAACTACATATGCTTTTCAGGTCATTGTCAGCTGGTAACAGCACTTGAATCATCATGTTAGTGTGCTTTTTCTGCTATGTCAAGTATGAATGTCTGCTATGAAAAAGATTTGTTTTTGTGAAATTATAGTTTTAGTCAGATAAAATGTTGCAAAGAGTATTTACACTTAAAGTAAGTTAGTTTAATATGACAGTCCTGCAATTAATCGTTCATAATGGTCATCATTTTAGCGTTTGTACTTCAGCTTCACTGCATTTTAAAGAAAAGTGCTTTACCTGATATGCTACCTGATATGTAATAAAAGTGGTGGACAAAATAAGAGAGACAATGCCACAGCAGTGACACTACAGTGTCTTACTAAATGTACTGAGTTACTTTCCACATCTGATCTCATCCTCATTCTCTCTCACCCTCTTGCTCTTGTCCCTCCCTCTTTCTGGCGCCTTGCCTCTCTGACTGGCAGTGAGCCTGTTGAAAGTAGGCTAGGATTGACGCGCTGCTTGTGTCTGAGTCACAGAGAGCTGTGGAATACTGAAACCCACTGATTGCATTTAACTTTAGGCATCCGACTCCCATGCAGTGCATGATACAATAGAGCCATCCACTCTGCTTTCTGCACCTCAATGCTGACGTTTATAGCTGCACTTACAGCAACAACAAAAAAAAGAAAAGAAAAAAGAATGCCAATTGTTCTGACGTTGTGAACAATTGTAGAGACAGTTATTTAGAGGCCTTTCCCTGTATACAGATGAAGTAATGATCTCACTCACCGCATGTTATAAAACATGTTATAAAATGAGATGATGCTACTTGTGGATGCAGTTGCACATGAGTGGGTTTAGAATGACACCAAACTGAATGATGCAAAAAAAAAAAGTAGAATATTATCTTAATTTATTGCTCATGGTATCATTTGACCTTTTTAATATTTGCTTCACCATCACGTACAACAAGGGCCGATTTAAAGCAGATCAGCTCTACCACAGCCAGAGCGTTAGAGGCCTGAAGCCCCTCTGCTGGGTTAAATAAGATGACGTGAGAACATTTTTGTCTCAGAACAGCCCACAACCGAAGCTTTGACGCATGCACAATTGAATGTTTTACCTTCTGCACAGATCACTGTAAATTATTGCTGTGCTTGTGCGCTGTGTGGGTTCCTGTAAACACACAATCTGGTTATTTAACTGGAGGACCAGAAGGATTACACCATATAAACACAAGTACATTAACATAAACAGGGCAAAAATGAGGGGCAGTCGAGCCGTGTGCTGAAGCTGGGAACAAGAAAAACTGGAGAGTCAGAGAAGTAAACAATGTAACCGGCTCTTCATAGTCACAGACACTAAAAGGGTCATGGGAAATTTCTCATTCAGTCAACATAAGTTTTGTTTGACTGTCCACTGAGGGTCCTATATATGAAGTCTGCGGGTGAATGGTGAAGCAGGACTGTCATATAGGGGCTGAGAGAGAAATCTGATTTATTTAATACAGTAGGCTACTGTGCAAAGGTTTAAGGCAGACAGGAAAAATGCTAGTAAAGAATGCTTAAATATCCATCTTACAAAATTGTCATGAACGAGTATGATTGGCCCCAAATTTATTCTCAGTGACCGCAAACATAGTCAATCCCATTAAGAACTACGGTATCTTCAGTGTAAAGAAGAACAAGAAATCCTGGAAGTGATGGTATGGCCCCCACAGAGCCCTGAGCTCAACGTCACCCAGTCTGTCTGGGATTTCGTGAAGAGACAGAAGGATGTGAGGAGGCTGACATCCACAGCAGATCCACAATCAGATTTTTTTTTAAAGTACATATTTTTTGAAGGCAAAGGTTGGTCACACTAAATATGAATTTGATTTAGATTTTTCTACTGTTGATTCGCTGCATTTTTAAAAATTGATTAAAATAACCTATGAACACTTCCATTTTTGAAAGCTTTCTTTGTTTACAGATTTTTTTTTTTCACATCTGCCTAAAATGTTTAAGTACTATGCTACAACCCTAACTCATGGCCCCAAGTGCTGGACAGAGACTAAAAGCTTATGCTAGTAGACACCACAGACTAAAAGCTTCCAAACTACATCATATCTTTTTTTCATAAAGCTTGTAACTTTAGCACGCAGTCAAACAACATCATTTATTAAGAATATGTGTTGCTTGTTTGTTGGCTTAACTTTTTCTTTATATTTCTTGTTGTATGCTGGCTACAAATCTTGGTATCAGTAAATCCACCAAACCGTCTGAGCCCATCCTTTGAGACAAGGTGACACTCTGCACCTATGCATCAAAAGTAGCTAACTGAAATCATGTGGGTATACTGGATGCCTCACAATACTCGCTTGTGGAAGTATTCTGGGTTGCATTACTTATTTATTGTACTACTCAGTGGTTCAACATGAGCAGAATGATTGGATAGAAAATGCAGTCAGTCACAAGCACAACTCAAATGTGTAATAATATCAGATCTGAACAGGAGGTAATTCACCATACAAATACAAATGAGATATGAACAGATTCCCTGTCTGAGCAACACTATGAATACTAAAGGGAATAAGGAGAAGGTGGAGGTTAATATTGAGGTAGTGAGTATAGTCTATCAGTCAACAGTTCCTCTGTTCTCTTCCTGGTGTGCGGTACAGCTACAAAACACAGTGTCAGCAGCACCATAATAAACTTGAGAAAGTGCTCTCTGTGAAAGACAGTACACTTTTCTATTCTGCACGCCTACACTTTTACATTTATCCCTACTAATGAAAAGGACACTGGGGGCAGCTGAGGCATGTAATTTTCTTTTCATAATATCATTCAAAAACTAGGAGTGAGCATGAGCCCAAAACAGGTGAGGTACAAAATTGGTTTAAAGAACTAAGAAAAGGGGGGAAACGGTCCCTTCAAAACTCAATAAGAAAGAAGGGGATGCCTCAAGTTCAACTGTTTCTAGCTCTGCCTAATATTAATAGATGTAAAGCTTAGAGCTCTTGTATTTTAGTTGATGCACTGAATATAAAGGAGTGCAGTAAGGCCTTCAACTTTGCCAAGAGAGAATTACTGGATTTAGTCGAGATAGATGTGTTATTAAACGTTTACATGGGCAGATTTGAACCCCCACCAAACCAATCATGTAACAATAAGCTTCAAGGATTTTAAGTCAAGGCTGGCCTGAAAGTCAAGTCATGCTAAGCTTTTTTCATAAGTAATCTTGTCCTCAGTTTCAGTTTTGCTGCTCTGAATAGCTGTGTGAATAACAGCAGCTCTAAGAGAACAGCAGACAAAAGATTGCAGAAAACTGTTGAGTGGCTGAAAGGAAAAACTATGGTATGAGGGTAAGAGACATTTTGGTTGGCTGAAGAGGGCAGACGGATCAAATTTCTCTCAGTGAGGTGGGGAAAGCCTGCGAGACTTATGCAATGTTGTTAGGATATGGAGCCAGAAGGGGTGTAAACAAACCATTCTGAAGTGGGACAGGCCTAACCGTTGCTTGGTAACAAATATTTTGGGCAGGAAGACCAGGCAAACATGGCCCGCCTTCCAAAAGGAAACAGAGGCTGGCCTCATGAGCACAGTGCAAGTTAGTGGCTTCCCGAAAATATGCTAAGAGACAGGGGGAAGCAAAACAAAGCATATCAAGGTCATTAGACAACACTGTCTATTTTCTACCTGACGTGGCTACAGTCTAGACCACCACAAGTTGTAAACAAATAAACTCTCAAGGAACACAACAGTCTCGAGACCAGACTGCTGTCTCATTTGAAGCCCATAATAAAGTTACTCAGCTCTGCAAATATAGCTATGACTATGAGTGAGTTAGCTCTATAGAGACCTTACAATAACCTGTAACAGACAGTTCACCGTGACAATGTTGCACTATCTACAACTTTAAATTTAATTTACAAGCTACAAACATTAGTTGACTGACAAAAAGGCCAGCAACATCAAAACTTTTACACATTGTAAAATGTACTTTTGAATGGGTTATCAGGCAAAACTTGATTTTTTTTTTCAATCAAAAGTAAATAAGGGAATCATGACATATATTTGTCTCATATAGTAATTTCAGATACAAAGTTATAATTCAACTAAAAATATTCTGCAGATTAATTGCAAATTACTTGGCATTCTTTGCATTTAGTGTCTGGTTTTATTGTGTATTAGTGTGTGGACCTCAGAGGACTCTCTGAAAGTAACACATAGGCTAATTTGTGGATAAAAATATAGCACACTTAATAAATCAAATTCAGTGCAGAAAGTCTGACAGTCTTGCAGAATTAAAAAAAAAAACATAATTGGTGCCCATTTTTTCCAATACGTGTCCATGAAAGTGTTTCACTTACTCGTTGTCTCACGCTGAATCGGTTAATTACATTAGATAAAATATATTTGTCCCGGGTTCCGCTTGTAACCTCCGCATTTACACAACGACTAGTACAAACTGCGTAACGTTGTGGCGCGTTGCGAAGCGTGTGCATCTGTAAATGTTACAGGCTACTACGACGTTGGCACGGGACAACATACGAGTTTGGTAAACGTGAACAAAATTAAATGAACTTCCCCTGTAGCTGCGGCTCAAACTTCGCTAAAACAACAACAATAAACGCTGTAGTCTCGTCGGAGTCGCCGCTTCTCTCTGCACAGAAAGAATCCGGAAGCCATATTGTGTGCCGCTGTCTGTCACTCAGAGCTCGTTGCCACAGAAACCGGTTGCTAGGCGGCATAACAAAAAAAAGACAAATTTATACGTCCTTGCGTCAGAGGCAGCGGCGTATCCAAGGCGACGGAACGCTACACACACGCATCAGACCCGTGGATAGCACATGGTGACTGCCGCTTATTTTAACCTAAATATCTTTTTTTAACGTGGCACTACGGGCTATTTGTGATATTATGTACAGCCCTAAGGAGAGAAACAAGTAATGTTTTGCGTAATCTGTTGCATGTGGCAACATTCACAGCTAAAACAGTCACAGTCAGATGTTATCTCCGTGATTTCTTGCACTCACGCTGTTTTTATCGCTTATTCTTATTTTCCGTTAATGTAAGTATGTCGCTGCTTGCCTTATCAGCCATTCGCCTCAACAATTCCCCGTCATGAACAACAACTTCTAACGACGGAGTTAGTCATCCCGGTACAGCAGCACAGCGCCGGTTACGGCAGCTCGGATGGGACACTGCGTCCTCCGTGGATCCTCATCTCTGACGTTCTTGTAGCGCTGACTAATAACTTGTTATCCCCAGTTCTTTCCTTTTTGTTCACGCCTTTTCACACATCGGCTGTACACAGCAGCGTGTATGCCTCGTGACACAGTTTGACATCATAAACACAAAACGTAGGCCCCGTATTTTAGATATTTCATTCATGATTTGCGACCCAGTTTTCCCTTTCCCGCATTTCGCCTGCGGAGCAACCCCCCCTTCCCAAGCCAACCTCCCACCTGCCTCACTGGGGTCCGCATGTAGGCTACAATAATGAATCACATTCTGCTGTGTTTGCGATGACAGCCGCTGATTTCCGTCACTGCTGCCCACTGTCCATGTCAGAAACAGAATCACACTTCTGTTTACCAATGTGTGCTTCTTTTTTGTTGCTGAATCGGACTGTACAAGTCAGTGTGACGGTCTTCCCTCCTCTCTAATCTAGCAATCTGAACTACTGGGTGGATTCGGTATGTATAGCCTTTAGTGTACAGTATAGCTTCATTAAATCTGGCATTGTGCCTGGCGTCAGGTTTTAGGGAGTGTTCAGATCCAGATGAAAGGGAGGCTTTCCTCCCATAAATGTAAGCTCTGGAGCTCAGAGGAGTCCCGAGGGCGTGTCCTGAGAAAGTTTTTCAGCAGGATTTCCCTTGCATGCCTGACGGGATTCCGTCCTGGAGTGACATAGCCTAGATTCATGGGTGTTGCATAAATTCTCTGGTGTTTTCCAAGATACTTAGATAATAGAGTGGCTATGGATAATTGAGTGGCTATATTGTGTTTTATTTGACATATAATAGGTGAATATCATGTTTCAATATCTAAGCATATCCTATATCCTTTATTTAAATAGCCTATCATGTGCTGTTTATTTTCTCTAAACGCAACAGCACTTCCCTGATGCTTACACATGGGACTGTAGATATTATAGGAATATTATAATGTCTTCTCTTGACGTAGCCATGACCCAATGTTCCAATCCAGACATACGCGTAGGCTATAGGTAGTACTTTCCATATTTATCACTCTGTTGTTTCGTAAAATTTCCTCTCCGAAATTGTCAGACGTTGAGAAATATCTCGTGCCTGTGATTGTATTTAAAAAAATCTATTATTACCCGTCGGCGAGGTGAGCTTCTGATCCATTTCAGTGGGAGAGGGATTCCCTCAACGTCACCAAGGAGACCAAACACAACACCAAAGCTCAAATATGGTCATGTACGTCATAGCGGAACTCCGAGGCGGGACTTAGCTGATAGAAATGCCTTGTTAGGATGGTTCATTCATAAGACAAGATTGCTACCGTGCACCGTGATAACCTGGTAACGTCCTCCTGCCGTGGACGAACTTCATGGATCTATAATCGCACATTTGACCAGCGGATAAAGAAAGCGCTGCGAGGATTTAAAGCCTATAAACGAGAGGTCTTCCTCTTGTTACGCATTGAATCGGGACACTTCCCCCTGAACGCGGGGAACTGGATTAAGCTTCTTCATGCAACTTTTTTGGAAAGAAACCAGGAGCATCTCAGTGGGGAATAACAAGAAGATCGGCAACGGTAAGAGACTTTATGTAAACAATGTACAGTAGGACGTGTTTGGAATAAATATTTGCTCTTAAAGTGGCCGAGTTAGAGCGGGTCAGGAACATCTGTCCACCGCTGTCCGCCGGTCTGCCTATAACATGAGATGCTTGTAGACATCGCTCCATGCTGATGTTTGCATTAACACTGCTGTAGTTTTCCTCAGCAATCAATGAATCTATACACGCTTTGCTGATGGGATAGACTTTAAACCATTGTCAAAGTACTTAACTGGGTTTGATTGCCTGTAACGTTAAGTCATTCTCTCCCTACAGTACTTCTCCGTTAGTAACCTTCTTGTGTGTGCCGCTGTCCTGCCGCTGCAGGTGACATCGCGCTCTCTCCGGTAACTGCAGGTGTCTCATTCTCTCTCGGTCCCTGCGGGGAGATGTACCAAGGGTTCCCCGGCGACCCCGACACCGGATCCCGTGGAAGCTCGTCTCCCTCCATAGAGTCCCAGTGCCTTTCCTCCGTGGACTCCTTCGGGAGCCCGCCGACCACCAGTGCTCCGCAGGTATGGTAGTCAGACTTTTATTAAAGCATCTTAATGCAGTGTGTTAGACTGTTACATTACGGCACTGTTCTAGTTTATTTATTTATAAATGCAAAAAAGTTTAATTTATGGATGTAAATGCACAGATGGACCTGTGCTGACATTATGGGACTAGTTAGGGCATGTAAGTTCTGCGAACATGTTTCTAGATAAATAAACTGCATGTTGTGATATATAGGCTATGATCTGTACATTAATTATATCAATATAGAAAAAAGTTTCACATGCTATTTTGTTCGTGGTAGCTTATCTCAGAATACATTTTGTTTACGTGTTAATATGTCTAATTAATAAGCATGTAAACTAATCTGAGTTCGGTTTAATGCAAACACACGGCATTCCTACCATATGACTCGGACTCTTCTTATTCTATAGCCTATTTGTATCAGACGCTGATGTTGTAGGGAAGCGCGTGTAGGAAGCCAAGCCACTAAGATAGCGCTGCTGTGTTCCTGTAGTCAGACACTGACAGTTCCGCTGAGCAGCAGGATATACCTACCAGTGATTCCTATAGGCATCAGTTTACTTGTATGCGTTGCCTGTAGTAGCCTTGGTAGCGGCTCTCAGGCTTTGACAACGTGCTCGGTTTACAGCACGCCGCAGAACGGATGACAGCGTTCTGGAACTCACCTACGTAAGCGCTGGAAGTCCCGCCTCTCGTTCCACGCTCTCCGTTCTCCTCTAACAGGCCTCGCCGTGACGTAAATGCTTGTTCTATTTTGGAGTGCTACGTCGCGTTGCCAAGGGGAACACCGGGGGTGTGACGGGGGAGGAGGAAGAAGGAGGGGGGAGACGCTAATTGAGAGAAACGATTGGTCGAGGTCGCTGCTTTCAGTGCCGCCTGCACCGGTCTCTTAACAGGCTTTTGTATGAATATTAATGAAAGTTGATGGAGTCCTCGTTGGTTCTGAAATGAAACAAAAGTGGCAAGCGACAGATTTGGGCTTTTTATAGGCCTATCCTAAAGCGACATAGCACCAAAATAACACAGATTCAAAAGTAGTGCATTAGATACACTTACTGCCGATTGTTTTTGCTATTTTTTTATTGTTACTTTTTATTGCCTTTACTTCTCTAATGATGGCGTTTATGTTGCCAATGTTTTATTCCTGATAGTTAGACACACTACACATACACACATTATAAAATCGGATTCCATATAAAAGTGTTCCACCATGTTCAAGGCTTTATTTTAAGCCGTTATATTCCTACTAATAACCAGGCCACACAAATGAGAAATTACGCATAATACAAGATTATGTAGCCTAGTGGTATGCCAATTAGTGTTAGGTAATATAGGCCTATTTAGCTATATATGACAATACACTGTTGCCCATAACGTTGGAATAAAATGTTTGTTTGTTTTTACCTCTTTTCATAAAATGATTGTGACAATGTGATTTATTCTTGATAGATAAAGTATAAATCTTCTCAAAACTTTATCAATCAATCTAAAGCACAGTTAACCTTTATAATAGGAATAGAAGAGGGAAATTATTCTAACTTTATAGGCAACCTTGTAACAATATCTTATGGTATGTAATAGCTGGGATAATGTGAAAGATGTCCTCATGAGAAATGTTATTATTGGCATATAATAATGCACATTAATAAACTCTTACTTACAACTCATTATAACTACATTATAGTGTGTTATAAACCATTTATCACATGTGATAAATTACATAATAGGTAAAACTAAAGATGGTAAATAGGGGGACTTATAGTAGCCTAAAGTGTTACCACTTAAAATCACAAGAACCATTTTACACAGTGAATTAAAAACTGTCATGCCTTATCTTTAATTTCAAAATATGTAGGCTACCTGGTTAAAAGCACAGTTTAACAAAAAGGAACTACCTTGTTCCTCCATGTATTTCTGCCCATCTGTCTGTGTGTTAATTGAGTGTTTTTTTTTTAATGGTGTGTTAACCCCGTCTTGTTTATCCGCAGGAGTGTGCGTCAGCGGGAGCTGGTTTGAGCATTGTGGGCAGCGGGCTAGGGGCCAGTATTGGAGGGGAGATGCCTGGTTCATTTGTGCCCACTGTCACCGCAATCACCACCAGTCAGGACCTGCAGTGGATGGTGCAGCCAACCCTCATCTCTTCCCAGGCCTCTGGCCAGAGTGGGTCCACTGGCACCACAACCATGACCCAGCCAGTGTCACTAGTTGACCCCTATGACATGCCAGGCCCCAGTTACTCTTCAAGGTCTGGGTTCACTCCCCCAAGTTCAGATACTCCAGGCCCAGCACCGGGCCCTATCCGCCAGTCCAGAACCCGCAGCCGCCGTGCACGTGACGAGTCTGTGAGTGACGATGGAGATGTTGGTGTGTTAGTAAGTGTGTGTGCTTGAACGGTCTGTTTGTTGACCTTTGTATGTTACACATATAATGTAGGTTCACAGTTCACATGACCACTATCACCACTAAGAGGCACTGGTGTCCACACAACACTGTCAATGAAGTTTCCATAATGTCTTCATAAACAGGGCTGCCACATCCTGCCCAAATTAATGCACCAAACAACACAAATTATACATTTTCAAGATCATTCACAATATCTCTTCCCTAATCCATTCTCTTTTTTTCTCATCATCCTAGCTAACGCCTGAGGAGGAGGAGAAGAGGCGTGTTCGTCGTGAGAGAAACAAACTGGCGGCCGCCAAATGTAGAAACCGCCGACGAGAACTCACCGACAGACTGCAGTCGGTGAGCTTGGCCCTGTTATAGCTGCCAGAACGAGCAATTAACATAATTACATGCATTACCTTACATTTCAAGGCATTTCAGAGTGTGGTAATAAATGGGTGCATGTGTGTGTGTTTAAGAAAGAAGATGGTGGTAATGGGGTGTTTAGCTGTCGTGGGGACAATTATAGTCCTCAAGACAGACTTATTGTAGGCCTACCTGAAGTATTTATGGTTTAATTAACAAACTCTTACATAAGCCACCTTGCATACAGCTGCAGGTGAGGAAGGTGTTTATACTGAGGGTGGGCTCATCCACCTCCATAAAGACTGAAGAGGGTGTAGCTAACACTCCTGTCCTCTTTCTTTCTGCTGCACACCGTCTCCCCCCTCTACCCATTTTACCCACCTTTATCTTATCCCCCCTGCCCGCTCCCCCTGTTTCTTTCCGTCTCTTTACCTGCCCACAGGAGACAGACATACTGGAGGAGGAGAAGGCTGAGCTGGAGGCTGAGATCTCGGAGCTGCAGAAGGAGAAGGAGCGCCTGGAGTTTGTCCTGGTGGCCCACCAGCCGAACTGTAAGATCCAGTATCAGGAGCAGCCGCAGCAGGGCTCAGTGCAGCTCCCTCCTGTCCAGTCCCAGCTAGCTCCCCAGACCTTACAACCTCCCGTCTCCATTGTGGGCTTGGCTGTGAAAGAAGACTCTTTCTATCTGCCTCCTGCCTACACAGCTCACCCGGCCTCCACACAGCCCCAGCCTCCGGTTCAGCAGCAGCAAGTCCAGCAGCAGCCTCAGCCAGGGATAATGCAGGAGGTAGAGTTTTCTAGTTCTTTCTATGGCTCAAGTGAGCCGGCATCTGGCGGGCCGTGCCTTATGGCCAGCGACAGTGGTGGTGGTGGTGGTAACCATGACGATGCGGCCATTGGCAGCTACAACACCTCATACACATCTTCATTTGTGTTCACCTACCCAGAGGGAGCCTGCGGGGTCAGTGCCAACCAGCGGAACAGCAGTAGCGAGCAGTCATCTGATTCCCTGAACTCGCCTTCGCTGCTGGCGCTCTGACTGACCGACAGACACATGCGCACACATTTCAACATGCACATACATAATACTCGCTGGAAGTAAAAAAAAAAAAAGGCTGAGGCAAGTGCATGCACAGAGCCAATCAGTCTCACAGATTGAGACCAAAAAAACAACAACAACCAATCATTTATATTTGATTGGGTTAAAGTTTACACATTTCTATCATGCATTCCAATTAAGAGCCATACAACCCCCCACACGTTTTAATATTGGGCCTAGTCAACGAGTAAATTCTTGCTTTGTACCTGCAACTGGACACGATAAGTGAATGACCCAAGTCCAGGTTGCCAGTTTTAGGTGCTAGGTTAGTTCAATTAGTTCATGAATATGCTCAATCTTCAACATGTACAGCATAGACTCACTTCACACCCTAAAAAGCACCAATGCCCCCACCTTGTTCCCTCTGTTGGTCGCGCCCTATATTCTAGTGCTCTTGCTCTCATTCTTTTCCATCCTTTTCTCCCTCCTTCCGTCTTTGCTGAATGTTTTTGTGCCAATCTGAAAATAGGGACGAAGGACACTTTGTTCAGGGTCTTTTCTTGTGGGAGACAGACTGCTGGTGTCTCGCTCACCTCTAACTCTTCATCCGCTAGACCTTCCTCTGCTTCTTCATTTTGCTGCTTGGACTTGGCAAGTTGGGGATCTGTGCTATCTTCTTTTTGTTTTTTTGAAAAAAAAAAGAAAGTTCCTCTGCCGTCTGCCTACCTGCCATGCGACCCATCTCTACCCATCTCTGTTTCTTCTCTTCTGTCTCTCTTTGTTTCTCCCTCTCTGAAGTCTTCAACCTCCGAGAGCCCGAAGACCCCCTCCAGCCCTTGGGACCTTGAGTGAATGCCGGCCCAACTAACACGCCCTTTTGCACCCTCTCATACAAGGACATGGACGCAAACCCCACCCCCACCCCACTAGAGAAGAACCTTTATCTTAGAGCGCATTGCTCATAGAGGATCCTTACAGTGAACAGCAGCTAAACACTTACTACACATGCACATAACTCGCGTAATTGATGAACCCAAAATGCAAGACGGATGCCACTGTCTTTTGCTGAGCCATTTTTTGACGTTCACATGATGAAGATTAGACACAGCTTTTAAGTTGTGAGGCGGGGTAAAATGAGATTTCAGCAGGAAGTGGGAAGGGAAACTGGACAGACACAAACGGAAAGGTGATGGTCAGAGGATGACTCCCATCCTTACCATCGGTCTTTGGAACCAAATGTTAAGAAAAACAAAGCAAAAAAAAAAGAAAAGAAAAAGAAAACAATCCTGCTCTTGCCAACTGTGTGGAAGGGTGACCTCAGTAAAAACACCTCCATACCGCAGAGCCTCGTCACCCTGGGCCTACATGCTCATATTCACACCATCGCGCTTTCAAGTCTCTGAACTGAAGATACAGACGTTTCTGTTGCATCACACCAGCTCCGTGTGTTGCTCACAATCAATCAGATGTGAACCAATGCCTTTATTTGGAGGAGAGACGTTTTTGTTGTAGTGATTCAGACAACCTCTAAGCGTTGGGCTCAGTGGTCTCAGTGCCTCCCCTGTTCTCTCAGCGGAGACGAGGTGGGGGTGCGTTTATTGTGAGTGTGTCCACTCAGAGGCACCTGGCCCGTTTATTTCTTTCTTTATTGAGGTTGATGAGGCAAATGACCACAGAGTGCAAGACCTGGAAACAAAAAAGGGGAGAACATGTGGGTGATGTTGTGGAGTGAGCGTCCTTTCTTTGCCTGTGAATTTGTACAATTTGTTTTTCCTGTATGTTTGAGTGAGAATTGTTATATATTTTAATGTTTATGTTTGTTTGTGTGTTTGACTGTTTTGCAATGACCTCTGCTTTCTCTTGTACTGTTGCCGTTTCTTGTTTTGTTTTTTTACTCTTTTTTTTTTTACTATTGCTATTTTTTTTTAAATCTTGTTACTATTATTATTGCATTGTAAGTATTGTTTCATTATTTTATTGTATTTTCATTTGGCAACTTCAGAGGCATGTTGTGCACTACAAAAAAAAAAATTAAGTCTATATGCATATACATATATACAGGTAACATGTATATACAAGTGTATGTTCCATGATTGTAAAGTATGAATGTCTTCAAATCTAAATGGGATATTTTTGTCAATGAAGAATAAGATAAAAATGTTACTGAGGTTTAGTTTTAAAAATGAATATTTTTCTAAAGGAACAAAAAAAAAAATCTATATTGAATTTAAAGTACTGCCCGTCCCTCAACATGAAGCACGATGTCACTGCCTCTATCAATGTGTATTTATGTTTTATAAACAATATAAAGCACTATCAAGTTACATTAAATGTATGTTTATAATTATGATGTTAGAAGGTTGTGGTAACGCCTTTGTTTTGTTTGTTTGTTTTTTTCTCTGTGAGGTCTGTCCCAAAGCTACTGACACCTAATGCCACTTGATCCTTAGCAGATGCAAAATGAGGAAAAAAAATAAAGTGTGATTGAATGTCAATACACATGTTGTGTTCAGACTACATCGTTATGACTAAACTGTTTCATTAAAGGACAAAGTATTCTATATCCAGTATGCATTTCTGCCCAGTATAAACATATCACTCAATAATATTGTTATTCCCTAACTGAAATGTGTGTGTTTTTGAAGGATAACTGCAGCTTTAGCCTTGTATACACATTATCATGTTAAAGATTTCCATTTATGTATAAGAGCAAGTTGTCTAAATGGGTTTATAGAGAGGAAAACTTATTGTGATTGTATTTGCTGATTAAGAAGCTTTATTTTCAATAAATAAACATGTTTATTCAAAGCAATGGCTAGATTAATGGTATAACTCTGTTCAAATGTGGCTCTTGGTGGTCAGAAAATGGGCAGACCTCTTTTTTTTTTAAACGTTGAATAAGGACTGTGTTTGTACAGATGTCGGAGATGCCTTTTGTTTTCTCTCCAAATGCAAATGTGATGAGGATATGTTCTGGTGTGAGAATAAGCATAAAACATATTCAATAGTTCTCATGTATATAGGTCTTTGTGGTGCTACTTATAGTAAACTTAAAATGACGAGGCAGTTTCACATTGTATGGTGGCGCAATGCTGTTGCATTGCAGAGGCTCCAGACAAATGAACATGCTGCTTGTCTCATTGGAACGTTTTATCCTGAAAAGAAGCCAATAATAGTGAATTCCCTGCAGCTGAAGCTCTGAGAGCCCAGGACTATGATGTGATTTAATAATAGTTTAATATGAACTGCCTGCTACATCTTTAAGTGTGCTAAACAGGTGTTAGAGGCCCCCTGTACTGTACCTGCACTCCACACATACGCCCCCGATCACCACACAACATATTAGACTCATTGTTTCATCTAATTCCTTTGCCTTAGATTTAATTGAACTTCACGGAAATTGCTTTAAATCTTAGTTTTTGGGGTTTTTTATTTTTATTTTTTTTGTTTTCAGTCAGACTGCAATCATTACTGAGTGGATAATGAATTGCGGGGAAAAAAAGTGACGAAGAAGGAAAAGGAAAAATATTGAGCTACCATATGACCATCTGACAGAGCAACTGCCTGCACCTACCTGTACTGTACAATGGCTATGTCAGCATTAAATGAACAAGAGCTTTCCTATTTTTCTATAAGGTGAATGTTGCTATGTATTTCTATTTTTCCACAAGTCCCATATATGCTCTGATTTCATATTTTCCCTGGTATGACATGCAATACTTATTATCCTCTTGGATAAACATAATGTAGCAAATTTTGCAGTTCTTAAACTGACTGCTACTATATGTCAAGTGTGATGATGTATTGCTTTAATTATTAATTTTTGTTATAATATTAAAGTTATCCTACTTTTGAGACAATCTCCAAAATTTGTGTTACAATTTATCTATCTTTTTTTCAGTTATTGGTGAATAAGTTTCTCTGTGTCAAAAGGTCATTGCTTTTATTAGAAATCATTCCTTTTATTAATGTTTCATCAATCTTTGCATTAATTTGGGACATCTGTGAACAGAGGACATATGATATGACACATGGAGGTCATGGCAGTGAAAGGCCTTGTTCTAAATGTAACCGTGTCACATTAAGATGACATGTTATTTGTAATCACATAAATAGTTTCTGAGGGTGCTTTGATATCAAACTGTTTATTTTCTTCAATGCATAATTTGAACAATGTTTACTAGTTGTCTGCAGTTCACTATAAGTATTTTTTATTTGTTTACATTTGTTTTTACTCTGGAAGAGGACCAAAGTGTGTGACATAGTTGCTGTGTGGCTTTTGGAGTCCTTGCTCCTGATCTCTGTCAGCTTCTGGCCCCTTTTTGCTGTCCTATAAACCTTCATATTAACTTTTTTTTGTTTGTTTTTTTGTTTTCCCCTCCGTTTCTAGACTGCAAAAGCTGGGTGAGCTGTCTCCTTTAATGATAGTTTGACCAAATACTATCAATTTCCAATTTGTGAAGAAATTACATAAATAAACAATATATTCTAAGATGCACAAACCTTGTTTTTTAAATGTTTCATTCTCCCTGAATTGTTTGACCTTATGTAAATGTTGTTTTTTAAAGACGGTATCATTGTTATGTCAACTGAGATGAGAACAGTTGAATGCATGATGTTACACATGATAAACAGAGGCTATCACACGTGTATAATGTCCATCATTTACATTTACTAATTAATTTATCACCAAATTTATTAGGCTGTCACACTGTTAGATGGTAGGCTACATGTTTTATGAGCCCTGACCAACAAATGAGGGCAAAACTTATTATTTCAGGTTATAGCCTACAATCGAGGCAGGGAACAACTCAGAAAATTGATCCCAAACTTTATGAAAGAGATAATAAAACAATTATAACAATAAACACTGGTTAATTTACACATCCAAATGTCTGTAGGCCTAATCAATATCTGGTTCCTTCATTGAAAAGACTGTAAAAAATTAAGCAAGAGATTCGTTATCGTGTCTTTTACCTTATAATAAAATGACTGATATTGCCTTGTACTTATCCTAAAGAGCAACTAGAAACGTAAGGACTTTTTGTTTGTTTGTTTTTTGTTTTCCCCTTGGTTTCTAGACTGCAAAAGCTGGGTGAGCTGTCTCCTTTAATGATAGTCTGACCAAATGCTATCAATTTCCAATTTGTGAAGAAATTACATAAATAAACAATATATTCTAAGATGCACATACCTTGTTTTTTAAATGTTTCATTCTCCCTGAATTGTTTGACCTTATGTAAATGTTGTTGTTTTTTAAAGATGGTATCATTGTTATGTCAACTGAGATGAGAACAGTTGAATGCATGATGTTACACATGATAAACAGAGGCTATCACACGTGTAAAATGTCCATCATTTACATTTACTAATTAATTTATCACCAAATTTATTAGGCTGTCACACTGTTAGATGGTAGGCTACATGTTTTATGAGCCCTGACCAACAAATGAGGGCAAAACTTATTTCAGGTTATAGCCTACAATCACACAGAAAATTGATCCCAAACTTTATGAAAGAGATAATAAAACAATTATAACAACAAACACTAATTTACACATCCAAATGCCTGTAGGCCTAATCAATATATGGTTCCTTCATTGAAAAGACTGTAAAAGATTAAGCAAGAGATTCGTTATCGTGTCTTTTACCTTATAATAAAATGACTGATATTGCCTTGTACTTATCCTAAAGAGCAACTAGAAACGTAACATGTATCTCTGCTTTAAAACGCGCAGAATATGGAATGAAGTAGGCGGTCTGTGTCGCTCTCTAGCGTCCACAAAAAGACAGTACCAGCTTTTTTTTAATTTTTTCCTAGATTCCGGAAGTTGCGTCACGGAAGCGGAGGGCACCGTCAGTTGTAAACATGGCGTCCGTAACAACAGGTGAGAGCATAAAGGCCCGGCTAGCCTACCTTCCCGCTTCTCAATATTTAAATTATTTAGGAGTTTCACCCCTAGATTTGGTCTCTTCGTGTATTGGGGACATGATTTAGATGTGTTCACCGCCGACAGAGCCCGCGGTGGCCGCTGCAGAGGAGCGGCAGCGCCCTCAACTCACGGCTCAGACAATGCTAGTGGAGGATGCTAACACCAGCGGTGCTAACACCTCGCTGTCTTTATCGACTAAAAACTATTTGTCTGTGGAGAACTGTCCTCTCAAATGTCGTTCATTAAATGCTTGGTTTGGTGAAATTGTTTAGCTCATTGCTCTGTGTTAGCATGATCTGACCGGCGCTGTGTCTGTGCCACATTCACGGTTTGGCATTACACCCGGTTCACATTGTATCATGTTAAATTTGGTGCTGCACTGTTCACAGCGATTAGGTCGTTTTTTTTTGCCATTTCAGACGAAATTGGTGCGGCAGCTAGCGACTATAATTTTTTTTCACGATACGTTCGCATTTGTTAATCTGGTACCAGGGAATTGTGCAGATTTTTCACTTAAAAGTTACGGAAATGATTATTCATGAATCAAAATAATATCCATCAATGACAACAAAATGCTATTATTTGCGGTCTTTTTCATTAGTGGCTCTATAGTTCAGGCCTCAAGGTGCCAAATGATAGTTTAGCCTCCATGAGGACTACTTAGGTCTCAGTATAACTCTGACTGCATCAGTGACGGTGTTAGTCAGAGAGCCATTGTTGTGGCAGCTGTTGTGCTCCCTTCACTCTGTATGTGATACTCCAGCCACAAGACGCTTCATAATTGGTGATATAAATAACTCCCAGCTGGCCATGGTCAGCATGTGTTAGAGCTCCACATGTCCCTGTCTCCTCAGGTCTACGTCCCCCTCTCTGGCCTTTTGTGCCAGGCGTCTCTCCCAGTGTACTGTCATCAGTGCTGTGGCCTTGTTGTGTTAACTTTGAAGAGACAGTCAGGGAAATCTTCACTGTTGTGTGCTGTTGGACTGATGACTAAACTTAATAAGCATATTGGATGAACAGCTATGAGTTTAGGGGTTGAGCTTTTCTGACTTTGTGGACCGCCTCCATCAACCAGCACGTGAAAGAGTCATCAATGGTTATAAGATTTTATATGAATGAACTGAATCATAAATGTTTGTGGTTTTGTCAATTGTTGAAAGTACAGTCCTTTGTTGTTATTGTTAACACACCACCCGCACCCCATTCTTTCTTTTCAGCCACCTCAGAGTGGATTCAGTTTTTTAAGGATGCAGGGATCCCAGCAGGCCTTGCAGTCACTTATGCAGTCTCCTTTGTGGACAACAGGTAAGCTAATAGTTTCAGTGTCAAAATAAGTCAACTTATTTTTCTTATTAGACAAAAAAAAGCCATATATTGCAAGGAAGTGCTGGAAAAACAGTTATCCTGACCGATAATTCAGCTGTTTGTCCTGACTTTATGTTGTACGTTTTTGTTTTGGCTAATCATGATCATGAAACAAGTGTTAAATTGTGATCTAGGTGACATTAAAGAGTCTTGTCTCTGAACAGTGTGAAAAACCTGACACGTAAACCCCACAGCTGTGCTTAAATTGTATTAGCTGGATCATTTTCTCACATCTATTTTCTGATTGTTTATACCACTGCAGAATCCAGAAGAACATGCTGATGGACCTCAGTAAAGACATCATGATGGACCTTGGCATTACAGTGATTGGTGATATCATTGCCATTCTTAAACATGCCAAGCAGGTGTACAGGCAGGTGAGATCACACTTGATGTGTTCATGTAATGAGAGTAGATGAAAATAATTTGCTCTTTAAGAATCGTCTCAGTCTGCCTGGATCTATTTCACAATGTCTTTGTATTTTGAAATTGCAATTATGTTTGTATTACATGTGGTGGAAAGTAAAGTAACCATGAACTACTGGTTCAAAACTCTCCATGGCTGCAAATGCAAATGTCATGTTGGGACATTCATAGTTATTTTCTAATCTGATACTGTACCACAACAATTCAAAGTTTTCATTCAATTAGTCTGAAATGCAGTAATGGATGAAGATGAATACAAATTTAACATGAGCTTTGCATTGTGCGTTCTTGTCCTCCCATATTCAGGACATGTGCAAAATGGCCACAGAAGCCATCTCCTCAGGGCAGACAAGTGTTCAAGCTGAGTTGAGACGAACTGCTAATACTCGTAAGTAACAACGGATATCTTATCCACTCAGCACTGCATGAACTGTGATTGAAATGTAATAAGCTTTTGGTTGCTTGCTGTGAGGGCTTGAAAATCTGGTTAATTAGACTGTGGATGTGGTTTCAACTGCACTGACGTCTCTTTTATTCCAAGTTACTTTGCTGATGAACGTGTAGGAGTGAGTGTAATATATATATATATATTTGTATATTTCACCAGCTAATCTTGTCAAAGAGTCAGTGTTTCTGTTAAAGGATAAATCAGTCTGAAATTACAACATCAGATGGCATCACTGCAGCAGTTCATTACACAGTCTTTGTAATTTCAGCATGTTTAAAAAGTTTCACCCTTTCTGAAGACATCTGTGAAACCTCTTCTCAAGTACAGAACATGAGTAATTTCATGGGAAATGGGCAAAGTCACAATTTAGAACAAAGAATCTTCTTGTTTTCCTCCTCAGCTGCCACTCGTATGATCGCCAACGCTCTGAGCCACGACTCCCCACCAGCCACTCCAGCCCGTCGGCCTGATAACCGCCTCTCTGTCACAGTGTCCAACATGACAGCAAACAAGAGTAGCAAAGCAGGTAGGTCTCTTCCTATACCATCTAGCCCATAAATCCTCCATTTCCTGTTCCTCTGGAGCCATGCGTCCTTTTCAACTCCCTGTTTAACCCCCGCGCATCCACCACTTTGTTTGTCAGTTGTAAGTCAGCCAGCCGACGAGGGGAACGGTTTGCCGGCAGTGAAGCGGCGGCGAGTGACAGCTGAGATGGAAGGCAAGTACATCATCAACATGCCCAAGGGCACCACGCCTCGTACACGCCGCATCCTGTCCCAGCAGGCCAAGAAAGGTAGGCCTGACCCAGTGGCCTCGCCGTCAACCCGCCCCAATGAAGCAGTTGCTCTCTACAGCTAATCAAAACTAAACCTTTTCATGGACTTTTTCATACTAAAACTGGATCAGGTGACCAGGCTGATAAACAGAGGCTGTTTGGCTGTCATTATCTTCTGTCATGGTTGCATCCCCTGTCTTACTAATACTACCCACTCTACCAACTCTCATTCCTCCTGTCAAACTTTTCCTTTGCCTGTACCCAACTCTAAAAATCTCTGCTTTTGATCTTTTGTTCCATTGCATGAATTTTCCAGTGGGCTCTGTCACTGATAGGTTTACGCTGGTGATCATGGACCAAAAAATTCATTTTGTTCCATAGTTGGCCACAGTAAGCTGATGTTACATAATGCTACATTTTTAAGGGGCAAGCGTGAGGAATACCAATACTGATCATCAGAAATGCAAATTTCTAATGTGTTTTACAACCCTCACAAACTTTAATTTAATTTCATAAGTGTTACATAATTATTCCTAAAGCTCTAAAATAAATAAAGCTAAAGTAAAGTCTTTTGACTTCATCACAATCGGTGTAAATCTTGGAAACTAGTACAGCATTGGAACAGTAACAAAAATTAGTAAATTAGATGCAACATTAGATGGATTTAGAGTCAATTTTCATAAATCCCCAACAAATCATGTTGTTAAATGTTTATAACATTTTATTTGTTAATGAATTATTAAAACACGAATCCAACCTATCACAATTGAGCTGTCAAATAATCTCATGACCTGTTCCTCTGTTCCTCTTAAAGGTTTGAAACGCACTTCTGTATTTGCCAGACTTGGGGCTGAATCCAAGGCAGACACAACAACAAGCAATAACAAGGTGAGACCCGTAAACACCTGTTTGTACCTTAACAGCTCACGGTGTGTCATAAAAATTAGATCTGCTCTTAATGCTGATGTTTTCGGCAGCCCACTGGCGTGTTCAGTCGTCTGGACCGAGGGGAAGAAGGGGCAGACAGGTCGAAGGCAGGAAAGATGGCCGCAAGCATGGACGTGGACGACCAGGACGACAGTGACGGAGAGGGCTCTGTCCTCCAGTACGCCGGCGTCCTCAAGAGACCTCCTCCCTCCCAGAAGAAAGAGCCGGCCGCGAAACCTGCCCCGACCGCCCTGCGGCGCCTGGGAGGAAAATTCAAACTACCTCCCTCTGACAGTCCCACCTCCTCCTCTGCGTCATCTAACGGCCTCCCTCCTGCCAAGATCAGTGTGCTTCAGAGACTGGGCAAGCACCCTGCCACGCACCCCTCGAACATGGCGGCGTCGCCCGTGCCCACTGACACGCAGGACAACAGAGTGACCAGCACCAGGCCCCGAGCCCTGGAGAGGCCGACCATAGCAAGCCCCAAGGTCAGCAGCAGCACCGGGGCCGCAGCAGCAGCAGCAGCAGCAGCAGCAGCAGCAGCAGCCGGAGGGGGAGGGGCAGGAGAGCCCTTGGGGGCCCGGATGGACGTTAAGGCTGTCAGTGTTTTTAGGAGACTGGGCAGTAAGAGAACCTAACACAAGTATATATTCTTAACTTCCTTTATAAAAATTTGTATCACCACCTTTTTGCATTTATCCTGGCCACATGCAGGACTACAGGTTGTTATTAACTGCAGTGTTTTTTGTGCAGCCCGAGTGTGTGGACGGTCTGAATGCTTAGGGTTACTTTTAGATCAAAACAAACACATTGATGTTTTTTTAAATTTTGGTTATGCTGCCATTGGAAAATTACATTTGTTTACTGTCCGATCGTTTAATTTAAGGACTCAAAGGTTCTCTGTATATTCTGTTGTATTCAGAAAACTATTTATCATGTCTCAATCATATCCGCCATTTATCGTCTTTTAGAAACGTATATTTAACTATATTTGTGAGCTTAAGGCATGAGCATGACATCAACCAAGCTGCCATGATAGTGGCTTTTATTTTATCCCATGACTCCACATATAAAGATGCTGCTGTCTGAACTTCCCCTGTTTTGAGATAACACTTGAGTAGTTAAAAAAAATTGTTGATATTTGCCTGTAAGTTAAATATTTCTGGAAAAAAAAACTTTTAAGGGAGATTTTTTTTTTTAAGTTAAAAACATAGGACGCCAGTCAGACGTAAGACTAGCCATGAGGTGATGGAGATCTGTTCCTGTCACCTCTGAGTTACCTCCTACATGATGTTTTAAAAGTAGAAAATGTGCAAACAAAAATATGTTGAAAGGCTTGTAAAGTTTTTCCGAGGACTGGAAAGGAAATCCAAATGGTTACACAGAACAACCTCTTTGAACACTTGAATCAAGATAAAGCACCACACCACACTTCCTCTTCCTCCTCCTCCTCCTTCTTCTTCTTCTCTCTTTGCAGAGTAGAAGTTCACACCTCTGAGCTAAATACAACCAAGGCAAGTTTTCTACCGTAGTGCTGAACTCTTTCTAAAACCAGCTACCTGAAGGCCGGGTCAGTACGATATTGTTTATTTTGAAATGCAATGTATAGATTTGTTAGAGTTGATTTCACACAGCACAGAAACTGTTCTGCTGCATATTTTTCTATGTGGACGTTCTTGTATCATGTATCCATGTAAAGAAACTCAGAGATGCCATCAGGGGGCCACTGTACTGTAGTTCCAGTAGGTAGTTCACCTGACCCAGTGTGGGTCATTAACTCATGTGTACTGTTTTGGTCTTCAAGACTCACACCAGAACTTTGTTACACTGTAAATATTTTTAAAATGTTTAAAATCACATTCAAGATTTTTATTGTTTAAAGGCGCAACACACACACATCATGATTTTTTTTTTTAAAGACATTGAGAAGAAGGAAAAAAAATCTGAATTTGGACAAAATGTGCTTGGAAAAATATTAAAAAAGGAAAAGGGTCCAAACACTTCAGCTGTTCTGTGTGTTTTTTTTGTGTATGTGTGAAAGACGTTGACAAGCCATGTCTGTGCTGTACTTTAAAACGCTTTTGTGAATTGACATGACAGCAGAGTCGATATTTATAATTCCCTGGGAACTTTAGGTTCGTCATTGATCAATAAACAATCCCTCTAATAATGAGGCCGCAGCAAACATCATATTTGACACTCACCACCTGATTGATAATGTCAAGGCAAAACGACACACGACATCGTGTTTGACCTCAGGACAGGAAGGGAAGATGAGCCGATTCATAGAAAACAGATTCATGGTGATGATATCTTTCATCCAAAAGATGATGGCTTCTTCAGGAGTCCTGGGTATTTATTTAATCTCAGTGGGGAACAGCTTGAAGGTCCTCGGAGTTGTCCCATGGGAGATGTTTTGTTGATAGGATGAAACCCATTAGTGAGTTGTTACCCTGGGTGTCCCCATATAGGCTTACACAGGCTGTGAAGTGCAATGGGTAAAGTCGGTCTGGGAAGAGACGTCAAGGTTGCCTTGTAAGTGGCTGATAATTCTTGTTGAAGGCCTCCTCTGTTCACTGAGGGTCGTTCCAGTTAGACAGTGACGGCTCCTTTCAGACTTCTCTCAAAACATCTGTCGTCCCTGCCCAGGATGTGAACATTGGAGTGGCCTTTCTCCTTTAGATGTAGGCCCATGGCTGAGTCCTATCCTGAATAATTCCAGTTATTCATCCCAGTACATTTCAAAACCAACTAAATTAGTTCATCCCAATGACAAAACTCCAAGACACAAGGTCAGCAAAGTTTTGTTTGCAGTTCAATGCAGCCAGGTAAGCCTAAAACTTATCATTCTGCAATTCAGGTAAGCTGCTGGCCTGTTCAAGCTGATATGGTGGCAGGTGTGTACCCAACAGTCATTATCATTGAGTGATGTAATTATGTTGTCCTTTGTTCCCTTTTGCAGCAGTTAAGTCACTAAATATTTCAACTGACCAACTCCCACTCTCTTCACAGTCACATAAATTTAGCCTACTTCTCTGTGTCGCCTATTGCACTAGGATGAATGGCTGAAACCACATAAGTACGTACAATTGAGTTTTATTTTAGTTCAACTCAAAACTACAGTCCTACAAGTGCAGCACAGGAAGTTAATAGGCCAGCAGCCAACTATTTACAACAGTGAGGCCTTGTACACAGTCAGCTGGTTCACAGATGATCAGCCATTTCCCCCCTGCAGCATCATTGGAAGTTTACTCTGTCTGGTGTAAAGTGTTCTGTCTCTCAGTCAGCATATCACTTAATAATTGGTACAAAGCCCCATGTGGGGAATTCAGTTTTAGGTAAAATGGTTTGGGATTATTTGTTTTGTTTTGTTCATCAAACTTATCCTGTGCATCATCTCGTCTTATCTTCAACATTTGATTCTTTCACTGTCTCCCTGTTTAACTAAAACAGGTGCTTTAAAAAAGTGGTTGCAAACTCAGTTGTGCTCGGTTCACTTTTAGCCTGCATGGAGTTCATCTATCTACAGTCTGTTACTTATTCAGCAAGTCAAGCAAGGTAGACCAGATGTCCCTCTGCCCAACAAGTTACTCCAGTTCCTCCTCACAGATGCCATGGTGAAGATGTGATGTTTTGTTGTTTTGGATTTTATCTGGGGTCTCTTACCCTGGGAACACCCCCCATGGGAACTGGTTTCATTCAATAAGTTGCAGCTCTACTCTGAGTTCACTCTGAATGTCAGAGCTCCCCACTTCATCTTTAGGTCTGATATGAGTCCACCACCCTGTGGAGAAAATTCTTTTTGTCACTTCCCAAAGCACATGACAATAGATGAGCATCAGAAGGCAGATCAAAAGCTTTGCCTTCTGGTTCGGCCCCCACCACATAAGCTTTATTGTTGACTCAGCTCAGACCTGTCAGTCTCCTGCTCCACCCGACCTGAAATCATGACGCCCCCAAGATACTTCAAATCACCCATTTGTTGAGAGCTTTCAGCTATACCCTCAGTCACCACCAGTCAGCAGCCCCCCCCCCCCCCCGCTGAAAACAGCCTGAATGAAGGTCTGCATTCCCTTTCAGAGGTAACAGAACCAGAGTCGAACCAGAACTCTGCAGGTCCATAAAACCTGTATAGAGACTGGATGTTGTGAATTGTAAAGGCGGCAGGTTTCTGGGGTCTGGGACCAAAGTAGTACACTGGTGTCTGTCATCACAGACAGGATCTCTGTTGCTTACCTCAATACATTTTATTGTTCAATTTTCATCTGATTCCTCGTTAATGAACTGAGCTCCATCTGATAATGCAGGAATACTAGGGCTACTCTTTATCAGCTGAGGGCACACCTGGTTGACACAACCCCTCCACATGACTCCATCATGAGTCTGTTTCAGAAAATACCAAAAGCTGTCATCAAGGTATGGCTATATTGAAGTATAAGAATATGTAACAGACTTTGTCTTTGTTTATCCCACTGTATTCTGTCTGTGTGTATGTGTGTGTGTGCACACCAGCCTGCCCTCACCAGTCTGCCATCGGCCTGCTCTCCCTACCTTTCCTCCCACCAGAAGCTGCCTTCATCAGTTTTTGTTAACATTTCCATGTTTTCCACATTCTGTGTTATAAAACGTTTTCTTGTCTGTAACAACATCTATTGCATGTCTCGTCCTGGGTGAGGGATCCCTCCTCTGTTGCTCACCATGAGGTTTCTCCGATTAACTCCTGTTAAAAGGGTTTTCTATGGAGTTTTTCCTCAGTCGATGTGAGGGTCTAAGGGCAGAGAATGTTGTTATGATGCCATGTGAAGCCCCTTGAGACAAACTGTAAAAACGGGCTATACAAATAAAATTGCCTTGCCTCTCAATCATGTTTTTTTTTTGTTTTTTTTGTCAACTGACTGCTCAAATCAGTTATCTATTTTGACAGTTTGTCATTTCTCATGTAAAATGTTGTTTGAAGACATAATCAAGTTTGGGGGCAAGACATATATTTGGGCTTGGAAGAAATCTAACTGGTAGCCTATTTCTGACTGTTTTCAAAGTTCTTATGAACCAAACAATCAATCCACTCATGGAAAAATAATTAACAGATTAATCCATAATGAAAATCAATAAGATTAGTTAAATTTTGACCAACTAAAGTTAAAAAAAAAAAAAAAAGTGCTTGCTTGAGTAGGTAGTAATAGCTAGGCTAATCTAATGATAGCCTAATATTTAATAGGAGTGAAAGAGGCACTTTGTTGTTGTTTTCTACTAGCCTACTATTTTATATAGCCTATTCTAAATAGGTACGATTGACTGCACTTATTAGTATTTTTGTATTAGCAGCTAATACATTTTCCCAAGTGAAGGAGTTGAGTATTTCCTCGATCACCATGAGTGTAATTGATTCTCTGTCCTCTTGGGGTCGCGCTCTCCCTCCTTCTGCCTCTCCTCCTCCTCCTCTCCTCAGGTCCTGCAGCCTGCTGTCCGTCTCCATCTCCTTGAGAACCTTATCAGCTGAAGTCATCAGCCGCTCCACTTTGGCCATAATTTGATGGTGATTGGAGCGATATCACCTCAAATAAAAACTGAGTTAGTGATCGTTAGATTGTTCATTGGTATTATTGTGTAGGCTGTCCACTTCCAAACAGTGGGAGTGACGTAATTAGAAACCCTCGTAATTAGCAAGGGCAGCTAATAGTGATTTTAGAATAAAGTGAATATAAGGAGACTATCATTGATGTCAGGTTGTAATAGGCCTAGTTAAATACTATGCAAATGAGCTTACATTTTGGCCAGGTAATGATCCAATTTAAACGTTTGTTTATTAATTCATCAACGACACGTTTTTGACATTAAGTCGATTGTGTAAGCACATTTCTGCACGTTTTTTCTGGTTTTTGTCATGTAAAACCTGGACTGCAGCAACGCCTCACGACTTGTGTTTTTTTCCCCCACAATGCTTTGCGGTAGGGGTTGTCGTGTGTGCTGTCTGTGGTGCTGAAGCTGCGCGTGCCTCGGAGGCTGCTACCATAGAAATCCACCCGAGCATCCTTCCGCGAGTGGACCGACGCGAGGAACGGACTTTTTTCCCCCCTCACTGCTGGAAAAAAAGCTGCTGGTTGTGTGATTAATGATGTTTCTAACATCTGCTCCAGCCTTATTACTCTCTTTATAACTACAACTTGCCTTTTCCTTCCTTTTGCATCAGTTCTTCAAGCACAAGCTGCAGACCAGCTTCCTCAAGCCGTTTTCTTGGCCGTTTTTCGAGGCTCGTCGTCTCTGAGGCGCTGCCGCCTGTCCTGCCGTCTCTGCCGCTCCGACCTGAATCCTTTATGCACAGCACGCTGCTCCGGTCCTCCCCGACGAAACACACCTTCGTGTCCGAGCACCATGGCCCGCTCCAGCCGCTGTCACTGAGAGACATGGAAGCGAAACAACACCCGATAAAGAGCCTCAAGAGCTACCCAGAGACGGGCGGCCGGAGCCTGGCAGCGGCCGCCGGAGGAGACGGAGGAGGAGGCGGCGGCGGCGGCGGTGGTGGTGGTGGCGGCGGCGGCGGTGGGTATCGAGCCGGCTCGGCTGAGATGGAGATGGAGACGAAGATCCAGAAAGCCATCGACTTCAAGGCGGAGGGCCATCGCTGCTACAAGGAGAAGAAATTTCGGGAAGCGATAGGCAAGTACCACCGGGCGCTGCTGCAGCTCAAAGGGGTTCATGTTGTCGACGGGACCACGGGCTCCGAGGTCAACCTGCTGAGCCAAGCCGCGGCCAAGCTGACCGAGGAGCAGCGGAGAGCCGTGGAGAGCACCGAGATCGAGTGCTACGACAGCCTGACAGGTGAGTGGCAGCCCCTACAACCCCCCCACATAAAGACCCCCAAACCTCAGTATAGCTTTGAAGTACTGCTGACACCATTGTTCGTTCCGGTTCATCGGGTTCACACTAGCTGGTGGGTTGTAGGTAGAGCTATTTCTGCAGGTGCTGGGTTTCTCTCTCAGAGGCAGGTGCAACAACATGAGGCTGCAGAAATGAACAGTGCACAGTACAGATTTATTGAGAATTAAGGGAGATATTGTAATGTCTGGCCAAATTAGTGTATGTTTAGCCCATTGAGGCCATTTGCCAACCATTCCAGAGAAATGCCACATAAATTAACACATGTTGTCATTGCCATGCTCATTTAGGCTACACATCCCTTCAAATGGCTTTCATTTTTAATATTTCAAGTAGGCTATTGTCAGTTCGAGACAAAGAAAATAAACAGTCACATGGCCAAAAGCCTCATACAGTTGGAAATCATGGCAGTGTTTTCTTGAGATGGGTCCTCCGAGTCCTCTATTATGTTGTAACGTCAACACCTGGAAAAGAGTGACGTGTGATGTGTCTGATGACACCACTTTGCAGTGACTTGCAGGGTTAAAAGATTAAGTCGTTACTGTCCCCTCACTCTACTATACTGAGCACTGAGATGAGGTATAACATTTAAATAGGCTATATTTAAACATTATACCTCATCTCAGTGCTCAGTATATAGTTCGGCTTCCAAAAACAATCCTATTATGCCCTGCAAATAAGTAATTTTGTAGTGATTATTTCATCAAGTGATCGATACAGTGTCAGACAATACTTATGTCCATCACAATTTTCTGAGCCCATGATATCTTCAGTCGTATGGATCGATATCTAATCGACTTATGCTGAAGTTTTCATATAATGGACTGTAATTTCTCTAGAAGTTTTGGTCATGTATTCTGACCTATTATGACAGAGTGCACAACAATCACTATCAAATGGGATGGGTGGAGAATCATGTGCTAAAGATCATGGGTGTAAGAGCAAAATATTTGACAAGCGACAATGAATTGTGATGCAAAACAAGAACACTATGCAGGATATATCCATTTCAAAAGGCCAGTTTTCTCTCTGTCACATAGTCACGTAGTAATTTCTACCCAGTGTACCAGTTTACAGGGGTCACCAGAGTCCCAGCAATAAATCTCCCAAGGTCGGGAAGGAACATTTCATTGGTCTCAGACTTGTACATTGAAGGCACCATGATACCAGGTTGCTGAAGCAAGTAAGCCGCTGTTTCACTGTGTATATACTCTCTCTCTCTCTCTCTCTCTCTCTCTCTCTCTCTCTCTCTCTCTCTCTCTCTCTCTCTCTCTCTCTCTCTCTCTCTCTCTCTCTCTCTCTCTCGAGTATTTCAGAAAAGTTAATTTGGATTTAAATGACAACTGAGCATATTTACTGTATTTACTAAGACATACATCATTATTGTAGCCACTGAAGACAGATGATAAATAATACATGGTCTTAGCTCTGCTGTAAAATCTTAATTACGACCACAGTATGTGCTCAGTATGCAGTGTGAACAGCAGATGATGATCACGAGGAATGTTGGCATCCAGGGGGAGATGATGGTGATGATGATGATGATGATGATGATGGTGGTGATGAATGCTGCACACTGGCACCACAGCGGTTATACCACATCACTTGCACCACCTATGTGAAAGCTGAGTTTTTGGGGTCATGAGCGTGGAACAACAGGGTCCGTAGTGATGTGGTGTGTGCTGTTGCCATTCCAGGCACTGCCCAGTTAGCCTGCCATGATGCATTGAAGGTCGTCTCCTTCTGCGCAGTATTCACGGCCTGTCTGGAGCCTGTGGGGAGGCCACTGTGGTGTGAAGGAAAGATGGGGGAGGGAAGCCAAAAAAAGGTGGGGGGGTGGGTGGGGGGGGTTGGTGGGTTAAATAAGGCAGAAAAAGGTTGGATTTTGGGAAGAAAGAGGAAGTAGAGGATCTTTAGATATGGTGGAAATGAAAAGAAGAAAGGAAGTCAGAGTGTAAGAGGGAAAACAGCGTGGAGTAGAACAGTGGAGAGCTGTAAATGGGGGAGGAGGAGGAGGAGGGAGGATGGGACTGCTAGCACGCGACAGGGGGGCATATTTACCATGGCAACCATGAATGGGCCTTTTCCCCTGTATTAATACTGTTCATAGCCTCCTCTCGCTGCTGCTTCAACCAAGAGTGTGTTGCACATACGCACCCGTGCACATGTACATACACACATACACAAAGAAACCTCGTATCCACCTGGCTTTGCCAGCAGTGATGTTCTCATGGACCACAGTAGCATATGTGCTTTACCCTGAGATGATGATCATAATTACAGCCTGTGATTCATATACGATTTCCTTGTGTGAACCATTGAACTGACTCCCACTGAGGGAAAGAGTAACAACCGAGTATTTGAACAGAAAGGATCATTTAAATTCTGCATACACACTATGTGCTACAGTACCAACAAGACAAAATGTGCTGAAAATTGTATGAACAACCTTGGTCTTATTACATAACTTAACAAGAGGAGAACAGCCACGCGTCATTACAGCGCACATACCTTAGCATCACTGTGTAATGTTAAACACAAATCATATAAAATGATTCATTCATTCATTAACAAAGAATATTGTTGTGTGTAGTAGAAAATACAAATGATCACTTATATAATCAATATATTGATCCAAGCCTCTGTGTTTTACAGCTTATCTCCCACTTCAGAACAAACTGCTCACAATCATTTAGATTCGTTTTCTAAATAGGCTCTAAGTTCTTAAATTACAAGGAAGTGAAACAGGAGTAAACTCGTGCATTTGTTGGGGAGTATTTTAAGCTGTGGTTTAATACATATTTAGTGCTGCGAGTGTTTTCAGCAGCAGGAAAGTGTATGTGGGAGTGACTCAAAATAATCTACACGATGGTGCCAGTATTTATGGTAATGAAAGAACATGTCACCCAGAGAAAGCGTCGCCCATTGATGTGTTTTAAATAGTTTTTTAACAGCAACGATGCAATCTATGGCACGGAGGAGTAAGATATCAGGCTTTGTCTACACAGGCAGCACTTGTTGGTAGAATAAATTAACTGTTGCTTTGTTTTGGTCTATTAATGGAGGCAGTAAGAAAAATATAGACAAATATTGACAGCTTGTAACTCAGCAGAGGAAATTGGCTTCTCAGGTCATCGTGTTGTGACAAAATACTCTCCCTGAAATATCATATTTGTGCCCAAATAAACATTTACAATGCTACCTCAAATACTATACAGTACAAGTAGGAAGCAACAAAAAAAGCAAAACAAACAAATGACTTTCATCAACATTTCTCTGTATACTTTTCCAAAGCAGGTAGGTTGGTCCTTCCATAGTTTTTCTGTGGATTCAATCTCATTGTCTCCTGTCTCTATATGAAGCTTCAGACTGAGTCCATGATGTTGAGATCAGGGCCCTGTGGGGTCCAGACCATCTGTTGCAGGACTCCTTCTCCCTCTTGCTGCTTAAGGTAGCTCTCTGTGGCTCTGGTTGTGTGTTTAAGATCACTTTCATGATGCAGAATTAATGTAGACTGAGCAGAAATGATCCGATCTGATGGATAAAAATCTAAACAAACTTTCTGTCTTCTTTTGTTTGAAACCATTTGGTTTTACCATAACACTCTATGTCCCATGGATGTGATTTTTATGTTTGTCCTTTGCGTATTGTAGTAGCTCAACTATATAACCCATAATCTAATTCACATCAAGATCTGCTTGAGTACAACAGAGAGAAATTCATAATACAGCTACAGCATGTCAAAATAATGCTGTGATAATCTTCCATCCACCTCTACACATCTTCATCAGCTGTGCTTAAACCACCTCTTACTTTATTCAGATCAAGCCTGCTACAAAATATGATGAGATCATATTCAAATGATTGCCTTGAACAGGTTATTAGGAAGTCATTGTGGATTCTGTTGACCTAAATACAGTCAGCGACCCCGTTACTACAGTATGTCCACACCCTCGTAGCCTCACAGACTCTGAGGTGTGTTCCCCGTGAGTCCATAAGGGTTTAGGGCTGTCCCACTGTAAAACCATAGAGGGCACCTCACAGACTTTCTCAGCCCTTCATGCACACTTTCCGCAGGTCTGCATTTCTACAGACATTGCCTGAGGGAGTTAGAAATGGTGAAGAAGGGTGGATACGTATGTAAGCAAGAAAGCTGGTGTTAACGCTACACAAAGAAGGATACATGGAAGTATGATTTGGTCGGCTTTTGCATATAAACACATGGTGATTCAGAGCGAGAACTGTGTGGTATCTGTCTATTATGGGGTGATGATGAAATTAAAACATGTTTTCATCAGCTCTTATCCAATCTGATTCTTTGCACCAGCAACTTCTACAGTAAAGCAAAATAGCAGTAAAATTTTGTAAAAAAAAAAACAAACAAAACAAAAACCAGCAAAGATAGTCTTTAGGAGGAAGAGAAGCATGTCAAAAAATCTTCCAGTGCTGAGTGACTCTCACTGACTGACATTAAGCAGGGACTCACTGGGTGCATAATAATCTGGCTGCAGCCTTTGTTGTGTGGCTGCACCTGCATGGTTACCCAGCGCTCTGCTGGGGAGACAGTGGTCACAGTGGTTACGAGTGAGGAGCTGCCGTTTGATTGGCCGGCCGTCTGTGGCTCTGACGTATAATGGGAGAGCAACAAGCAGAGTTTGTGTCTTTGTGTCTCTGCTCTGTGTGTTTGTGTGGCATGAAAGAAAGACAGTTGCTTTCAGTGTTGGTCGTCCTGCCACTCTTTCTGTACCCGCTGCTGACATGGCTGATTTAGTGTTGGCCTGTTGTGTATTCGTTCTGTTTTCTTGTCGTCTTGATTTTGTTGCGATGAGGACAAGCTTTTTCTGTCACTTTTTTGGGTCTTGCACTGGTGGAAAGTGCACTTATCTTTAAAAAAAAAGTACAGTTTTCAGGTACTTCAACATTTCAGGTTCGATCCAACTATGATGCACTGCTGTAGATTGAACTAGAGCTGCAACGGTTAGGGGTTTAACCAGCAACTATGTCAGTTTAATAATCAACATTTTATAAGCAAAAATACTAAACAGTTCTTAGTTATGGCCACATCAGCGATCTAAAAGAGTAAAAAAACAAAAAAACGTTAATAGTAATTTATAACAGTAATATTACATAATAGTAATACTCACAAGGACCAATTTTCTGAATTATATTCTAATTCATTACATTATACCATTAATTAATTAATTACACTGAGGTACAAAAAACAAGATGGCAAGATTTAAGTTGAGGAAAAAATAAGAAAGGAGGACCAGATATACTTATTATAAGTTAATGAACATATTAGCACCAACATTACCGTTAACATCACGTGATAGTGTCAAACAGAAGACGATGGATGATGAATGTCCCACTTGCTGCGAGTGTGTGTGTCCCTGCAGGGCCGTATTTAAATGGGGTACACACCACCACCACCACCACCACCACAGTCTGTGTCTGTTGCAGTTCAGTGTTGCAACATGTTGGCCAGAGGCAGCCCGCCTCAGCCACCCACCATCACAAGCACACCGAGAGGCACATAGAGAAATAATAGATGTGACTGCAGTTTGTTTGCTCTTTTTCCTGATATTGATCGTGAAGGAAGCACTTTCCACAACGGGAACAGCAGTTTCCTAAAACAGATGACATGTAGACTCATATCAAGCCGTTCGGAGGCTCTAGTAAGTTCTAATCTGTTCAAATGCACATCAGGAAGTGCACGGAGAACAAAAACAGGGAGCAGTATGATGTGATCCTGTGGCGAGAGCGATCAGTCTGACTTTTCATTAACTCCTGCTCGCTCTGATCGCTGCCTGAAATCTCCCTTTGTTCCTCCTGACTGGCTGGATCTTTGAATGAGTCATAAGTCACTGCCTTGGGAGAGAGGCAGCGGGTGGGGAGGTGGGGGGTGTTTGTTTCATAACACCATCCACCTTTTTATTCAGCTCTGGAGCTCACAGTTGCCATCCTGATGATCCAGTCATTTCCACCCACTCATCACATTGAAGAGAAAAGATTGTTAAAAGAATGAAAATAACAATCTTTTGTATTTACACGCAGAGGCCGTTATGGTGTTAGATAATTTAACCTTAATAAAAACTGACTGCTACTGACCAACCAGTAAACAAACCATTTTCCGTCTGATGTTTGTCGACACCCGCTGGGCTGTTGTTATGCTGTTTATGGCGTCTCATGCTGCTTCGACTGTTTATCTACAGTAAACCCTGCGTTCATTGCTCACCAGGAAATAAAATATGTTGACAATAGCAACAAGCTGCGATTAGTGGGATATGAGCACGCAGGCTGACTGAAACTCTTCTTTGAGCTGATTAATTGGTTGGTTAGACAGAAATAAGCAAGGCAACTTGTAAATGTCAGATCGCATATTGAGGAAACATAATGATTGTTTTTAATAATTTCCAGATTTGTTCTGGTTGAAACAATTCATCATATAACGGAGACAATAAATGAACATATAATAGATAAACAATAAAGAAGAAGAAATTATGAAAACTTTCATACTATAATTTAATTTCAGAAAATATGTTTCTGTCGGAAAATTTAAAAAGTGAGCATATATTTGTCTATGATAATATTCACCTTTTAAGATTAATATGGTGAGCATGTTTGCAGAACAAACATTCAGCAGAGAAGGAGCAACAGTATAATAATCCATTTGAAGCTGTGTAGTGTCAACCTGATGAATGTACATCCATCATTCTCTCTCTTTTTGGTCTCTACTGATTCCTGAAGGAAATATCCAGCTTTTTTTGAAGCTCCTCATTGTTCCAGTGATGTTGTTGGTTGAAAAACTAAAACAATGACCTGAAAGAATTGTTCCTTAGAGCTGAGGGGAGCTGCAGAGTCCAGTAACAATTGAGGATTTGTTACTGTGAACACCCTTTTTTACATAATGCGTAGTCATTTGGTCCATTGTTATTAGATAAACACAAAGCTGATACAGACCAGTATGTAATTGTGGTCTGTTTAAACAGTTAACACAGCGAACCAAAAGATTTGAAAATTCACACATTTTGCAGGGTCACATAATGAAGACCCTTTTCTGACTGCGTTCGTGTCCTGAATCGAGAACCACAGCAACATCTGACCAAGGCAGTCAATGAACTTTTGAACCATGACATGCAATTACAGGCCTTAAATGAGCCTTTAATGGGCCCGTTGGTGACACCAACATCTGTTATTTCTGGACCCAAAATAAAAGCCCTTCCTTTGTTGTAGTGCCATCATAATGATCCATAGTGTTACTGCACCACTTCCTCCACGGCCCTCAAGATTTACCACATCACACCCTGGAAGCCCAATCTCACCTCAGATGCAGGATGCCATGCAGCCCCACATTAGAAGCGATGTGCAACACCACAGACGGGGTGATTTCACCGGTCCACCCTGACCTACTGCTAGTGAACAGTCAATGTCTACTTACAAAAGCAGAACAGAGTATTCCTCCCTTTCAACTCCTGCCAGCTCCGTCACCAGGGGACGTGGTGGAGGGCATAAGATAAAGGCAGAAGAAGAACGTGAGGTGGGAGGACATGGGGAGAAGAAAGCAAGATGGTGTGGTTAAGATGAGGAGAAAGCAGTCGAGGTGCTTTGTAGAGCAAGAGATGCAATGGGCAATGTGCTGGTGGGAGGATGGAGGAGAAAGAGATGCCATGTGAGGGTGAGGTGGGGAATGGGGGAGGTTTGGTTGGTGTTTTTCTTCCCCTCTGTGCATGTGCGTCTGCTATTGGAGGGGTGGCCAGAGCAGAGCCGTGGGAACGTTGTGTGCCAGAGCTGCAGATGGCGTGGCATAGCTGTCAGGGGTACGACTGGCACTCCCTCTACTGTACCACTAACACTGTACTGTCCTTCATATACCAGCCCTCTGAATTACCTCACAGCTGAGAGGGAGAGGGATGATTTAAAGGATGGGGGAAGGGGTGAGTCCATATAGAAAGGATGCACAGGCTGATATGGGGGAGGAAGTAAAACCAAGGGAGCGGGAGAAACTGGACAGAACTCTTAAATATGAGGGGATTATATGACAAGAGGAGGGAGGGTTGACAAGAGAGGAGTGAGAGGGAGAAAAAGCCTGGCTCGATGACCTCCAAGTAGTGAAGGGAGAGTTTTCAGAAGTGCATTTGTATTATTTTTTCATTGGGGAGAGGACAACGCTGAGAAATGCAATCCAGACCAAACTGATTTATATCACACCCTTGACAGGCCCAGATGACTCCTGTCAAAAGAGTAAATAAGATTCAGTCATCTGTCAGGAAGCAAAGGAAGTGATCGGACAGGCAGTGAGTCAAGAGAGATGGAGGGGGAGGCCGAGAAGAAAAGGGACCAAAAAAAGACCACCCAACCTATTTTTAAAATGATAATGCATCATTTTCTTTGTGTTGAAGCTCGATAGGGTTCGCAATTTTGGTTAATCATTTTAGTTTTTGTTTCATTTTATGGAAACAACTAAAGTTATAACGTTATAGTCATCATTATTAATATTGTTGTCCACTGCTCAACAAAACAGGGACCCAAAAGATGAGTTCATTAACAAGACCTAGGCCTCAAGCTACATTTTAATGTATCCACCTTATTTTCGAATGCGGAAGTAAGGTGAAAATGAACGTCCGGATTTATGTGCAGCACTTCCGGTCAGCCGCATTCACTTTCCGGAGGAGGAGGCGAAGGAGGTTCAACATAGCCAGGCTTTGTGTTCATAATGCAGTTGAACAAAACGTAAAGCCCCGGTCCGAGTTAACACTGTACTACGAAGCTGGTTTGTTAATTTTCATGCTCTGAAGCAACGTGTTGCAAGAGAGGATGCTGCTTTAAAAAATCCTGACAGCTCTACATTGCGCTACTTTTAAATATTAAGCTTAAATAAATAGAGCAACAACAATTGTCATTGTTAAATTTTTGTTTTGATCGCAGTTATGGAATGCGATAATGATATTAACGCATCAAGAGTGCTGGACCGGAAGTTCCGCACAAAAACCCAGACCTCCGTGAATCCGTGAAAAATAAGGTGGATACTGACATTAGCAGGTGTATTGTTTCACTTGTCCACTAGTTCAACATGTTAGCATGCTAGCAATTACTAATTAGCATGAAAAGTGAAGCACATCTAATGGTGGACGTCATTCATATTGCAGGTGTTTCATCAAAAAGTATATTTTGAGTTGTATCATAAGAGTGATTACAAACAGATTTATTACAACATCTCATCAAAATGATAAATAAGACAAGCATCAACTCAGGAAAATAAGGCCTTAGCGCAAAATACCTATTAAAAAATAAATTCCTTATGTCATATGTCACAGAAATGCTACTAAAGAAAGATGTAAGAACATGAAAATAAATCACATAGAAACACCATGTACTTCTCCAGTAGTTATGGCAAATGCTAAGTAAAGTTATTGTAATGCCCTTTATGATTTGATCTGTCTAATATGTGTGTTTGATTTTGAAATGTTATCTGCTTTCACGGACCAACAAAATGAAAGTGGCTATCAAAGCATTTTATAGTCCTTTGTTGAAAGTCATGACATCAGCTGAGGGAAAACTGAAACAGATGCCCTTTCCTGACACCCTCAGAGAGGGTGAGAGCAAGTGCGAGAGGAAGATAGAGAAATGCTGAATATTCATCCCCAGTAAGCCATTGGTAATGAGAATTTACTGAAGCTATTTGTACATATCTAACACCCCGTGCTCCGACGGACAGAGCAGAGTAAACCAATTGGCTGTTTATATTTATCTGTGGAGCTCCGTGCTGATAAAAAGCCATGTTGGTCTCTATCAGAGCTTCCCCTGCTCGGCCTGCCCCGGCCTGACACTCAATGCTTCATTACATGCGCTGCCAGAGGTTGACATTGAAAGCTTGTCCTTTACACCCTGTTTGTGACAGCAGTGAAATGTAAAGGTTGTGTCGAGCCTGTTTTGCTGATCCAGCTCCTAGGGGTTGTGATCTTCAGCTGAGTAGATCGGCCTGTTTCGAAAAAAAAGTAAATAAAAAATGAATTTGAAACATGTGGAGTTTGAATAACAGCTTTGATGAAAAATGTGTCGATAAAACATGTATTTAGAGAGAGAGGTGCTCTGTTGTTCCTTTCAGTAAATTTTAACCTAAAAGAATGTGATTTTTTAAAAATCTGTTTCCTTTCATTTTTTTGTTCAATAGGCTACTCATATTTATTGAAGGTTAAAATGATTTTTGTAGTTTCATAGTTGTGGTCACTCCCTCCGCTCTCAAAAGTTTTGTCTCCCTCTGCAGCTGTTTTCAGCTCTAAAATCCTCCGGCACATCACCTGCTCAGCTCCAAATGGCAGAAAGCCAGTGTTCGTAATTAGCAAGTGAATGTGGTGGAGCATTTAGCAGCTGAAGAAAACATAAAGCTTAGCCTGTATTGCTCTTGAGCTAATGTTACTCTATATCTGTTGGGTATCAGCAGTTTGCTAACAACTTCACCTTATCTACTTACTGTAAAAGCTGATAGCATGTCATTGTTGTTCACAGCTTGTTTATACTGGTCCAGTTCCTGGCTGCCAACGTGTGGCTGTATCTTTTTTCTTTTAGAAATTCTGAAAGCTCATGCGTTAGAGATTCATTTACTTCAAGTACTTAGCGGGGAGGCTCTAGTACCTCGCAGATTAAGGCTGACTCCATGAAATTTTCCGAGCCAAGCCATTTGGCACTTTTCTCTGTTGACCTTTCCAAGCTCTCTCCCATCTATCTTGTTACCGCTATAATGCACAGAGAACGTTTATCAAGGCAACTGAACATAGATTATCCAGACACAAGTGGACTGATATCAGCAAACACAGCCCTAATTTCACTTGACAATATCTGACTTGAGAGTCGATGGGTTATGTCATGCTGTCGGGCGGCAGCAGAGGAAGGTAGCCAAGGATCTGCTGAGCTGAAGGCACGAGTCTGTTCAGTGTCCACAGTTGACATCACCAATCTGATAATGGCCCAGCTAAGGGCCACAACAAAATTATATGCCTGTCAGGGATTCAACTAAAGCTATAACCTCGACAGAAGTCTCCTTAATGGTTATGAAACTGCACTTATCTCCTATTTGAATGTCTGCTTTTACTCGGCACAGTAAAAGTAATATAGATAGTCCTAGCTCCTCGATTGGCCCTCAGACACTTGAGGATATAAAGTAAGTATACCAGTTGTAACGAGTTAAATAAAACCAAGACTTCATAAACTGCCCCTTATTTCCTTTAGTTTCCACACCAAACTCCACAAAGACCCACTGTGAGCACCGTGGGTTTACATTACAGACCAGAGGAAATTGCTCAGCCCAAGTTCTGGAAACTGCAAAGTGCCACAGAGAGCATTAAATGATTTCATCTTTGGTGAAGTCATAGAGAAGATAGCTTCCTCACTTGTATAAATATTTAAGTAGATGAGCATTAATCCTGACTCAGCGACTATTTTAGGAGAGCAGCACAATGTGGGAGAGTGGAAATTGATAGAGTAAGGTAGAAGATAGACACACAGCCGGACCCCACTGTGACTCATGAGCAGGGGTGTGGACATAGGTGGAAACACTCACCATGCTGTTGCTGTATGATGGAAGTTAGAGAGCTTCCCTTGTAGACCTCACAGTAAACACTAGTGGTTTCATTTGTTCGCGGCCTCCCTCTGCCCGCCGCTCCCTGAGATCTAACAGAATAATCTGGTTACTTGATTCCCCTGCTCCCCTGCTGGGTAATCCATTAAAACATAACTGATGTACCAGCAGTTTCCAGGCATGTTGGGTAGTGTCAGTGTAATGAGGGACTCGACATGCCGGCCGTTTTTAGCTTATTAATTAACTGAAATTGTCATTTTGGCACTTTGGTTTCTGTAGGAATGAAACCAGCAACATTTAATATTTCAGTCTTTCACGCATTGTTAGGTGGAGATGACAGTGAAACACCTCTCACTATCCCCTACTTATTATTCTAAAAGGGTTGCTCTCCCTCGTGTGTCATTATTTAATGAACCTGAATTAGCGACATTTGCTGTGTCTCCTCTTTGAAGTAGATAATTAACAAATGTAACTAGATAGTTTACATGTTCACGTGAAATGATCCTTCTAAATGAGTTGAATTCATTATAATAGTTTTAATATTTGATTCTATGTATGTGTGGCTGTCAGCAGTTTGGCACTGTTGCCAGTTTTTTAGCCAGTATAGCACTTCATCATCAAGTGGGACCCCTAGATCAGAAGTTTTTTCTGATCAATTTAACCAAGTTATGGTCTGAATGAGTGGATATGAGCAGCACATGAGCTGAGCTAACCTGCTTAAACCCTATGTTTAATATTTGTGAGGGCGCCACCGAGCCGGGAAAGAAAGCAAAAAAAAAAGCACATTTCCACGATATCAAATTATTCCTTTAATCCAAGCATGGAGTATTCAAACTACACTGATGGAGATTTGCCAGCCAAGTCGAATCTCTTTACTCACCACAAACATACATTTCTCAGCCTTTACCATCCTCACACAGTGTTGCACGCTCATTGAAGATATTCACTGACTCATTTGCGAGGCTGGTACCGGTACTCTACATTTCCAGCTATACCCCCAGAGGGTCTGCGGAGGCCTCCGAGATGCACACAGTCAACCATGAGCAAGAGGAGTGAGTAATTATGAGATTTCTTTTAACACCACACGGAGGTGCGTCAGCCCTCTGCCACTGTGACATGTAATCACAGAGACTTGTTTTAAGTAAATGTTATTTGATGACACCGTGAGCTTTTCTCCCTCGCGTAGGAATAAATTACTGATGCCCTATGGATGTGACAGCAGTTTAAAAAAGATGAGACATAAGGAAATCAAACTTTATTCAAGCTGCAGGATACAAACAAAAACATCTCTATGTGTAAGTATGTGTGCGTATAAATAACATAATAACAGTGACCAGTAGGTTTGACCACTATACACCAGGGAGACAAAAGGTGCAGGGAGGGCAGAGTGGGTGCGAAGGGAGATGATAATGCAGGTGGTGGCTGAAGTGGGAGTCAGTGCTGTGTCATGTCAGTGCAGTGGAGGCCTTGTGCGAGACACGGCGAGACTACGCACCAGTTCACACTACGTTTTGATATATCGCACACGTTTCTGCCACTTAAGTCTTTAGCGAGACTTTTTCCGTATTTCCCCACTCAGCTTGTATTTGCCACGGCTCCGCCAGCTTAGTTTAGCATACTGTCCTCCCTCCTCCTCTCCCCCTCTCCTGCTCTGTGTGTCAGATGTTTAGCTAAGCCTCCTTTAGCGATAATGGTACTTGTAATAGGTGTAGCATTTGCAGCCCTGGAGGCGAGGCTCAGTGAGATAGAGGCCCGGCTCCGCACCATGGAAGCTAGCCCAGCTACAGTAGCCTCCCAGCCTAGCTTAGCCGGTGGCCAGCTAGCCTTCCCCCCAGCCCCCGAGCAGCCGGGAACTAGCCAGTTCGGCTGGGTGACACACCGAGGTAAACATAGACGCAATAAGCCCGAGTTGGCCCACCAACCCCTTCACGTTTCCAACCGTTACTCCCCACTCAGCGACACACCCGCTGAGAATGAAACTCAACATGTCGGCTCCGTTGCTCACAGCCCCGCTGTGAAGTCGACATTAGTCATTGGCAGCTCTGTTTTACGGAACGTGAAGGTAGAGACTCCAGCGAGCATTAAGTGCATCCCCGGGGCCAGAGCGGGCGACATTGAGGCTAATCTGAAGCTGCTGGCATGTAAACGTAAGGATAAATACAGTAAGATTGTAATCCATGATGATGATGATGAATATGAACTGAAAGACGATGACTGATGAATCTAGATGACGATATGATGTTCATTCCATCGCTGGATGATGGTGCTTAGATAACGACGTGGCTTACATACAACTGGACCTCCTTTTGAAAGCTTATTCTATCCTCGATGGCGCATCTCTCCTATCTAGGAACATAGAGCAATTTATTAGCCATGCTAATCCCTGACAAGCACCCAGAGTTCAGACCAGCAGGCAGAGCCGCAGTTTAACACGCCCCTCTGCAGGTTACCTCGTGTTGTCACCCACCCAGCCTATAGAAACTGTGTCTGCCTCGCGGCTGTCTAAGCCTAAACCCAGATCTAGAGGAGTTATTCATAGCAACTTAGTTAAAATCAAACCCACTGGCTAGCCAGCCCAGTAGAACTATTAAATGTGGTTTGCTCAATGTTCGGAAATCTCTCTTAGTGAATGATTTAACCACAAGCCACCATATAGATATATTAACACTCACTGAGACCTGGTTACAGCAAGATGAATATGTTAGTTTAAATGAATCTACCCCGACATTAACTATCATGTGCCTCGTAACACTGGTAGAGGAGGAGGAGAGGATCTGCTTATCAACCCTCGGCCTAATAGTTCATATAATACTTTTGAAAGCCTCACTGTCAGCCTCTCTCACCCAGACTGGAAAGCAGAAAAACCAATCCTACTTGCTGTAGTGTATCGTCCTCCTGCACCTTATTCCGAGTTCCTAGAAGAATTTCCTGACTTTCTGTCAAACTTAGCATTGAACTCTGACAAAGTCATTATAGTAGGTGACTTCAACATTCATGTAGACGTTGATGAAGACTGCCTGGCTACTGCCTTCAAGTCACTTTTAGACTCAGTCGGCTTCTCTCAGAGGGTAAACAGACCCACTCACTCCTTTAATCATATCCTTGATTTAGTACTTACTTATGGAATAGAAGCTGACCATGTCATGGTTCTCCCTCAGAACCCCGTCTTGTCTGATCACTCTTTAATAACATTCGAGCCCAATCTGGGAAAAAATCTAGCTACAGTAGATGTTTGTCTGACACTGCTGTTTCCAGATTTAAAGAGCTTATTCCAGCAGATCTTACTGCCACATCCCGTAACAATACAGCGGGCAGTTATGCTAATTTCACCCCCACACAGGTGGACTACCTCGTAGATAGCACTGCAGCAGCACTCCGTGAAACGCTTGATGCTGTTGCCCCCCTGAAAAAGAAAGTCATTAACCAGAATAGAATAGCTCCGTGGTACAATCTAAATCTGCGTGCTTTGAAACAGAAGACCAGACAGCTAGAAAGGAAAACACATTCCAGCCAACATGAGGTAGACCGTCAGGCCTGGAAGGATAGTTTATTAATATACAAAAAAGAACTCCGTAATACTAGAAGCAGTTACTATTCATCTTTAATAGAAAAGAATAAGAACAACCCCAGGTTCCTCTTCAGCACTGTAGCCAGGCTGACCAAGAGCCATGAGCCGTCCATTCCTCCGACTCTCAGCAGCAATGATTTCCTAACATTCTTTACTGAAAAAATTGTTAATATTAGAACAAAGATAGCCAGTAATGGACCACAGATTACAGTACCCATAGAAGCACCTCCAGGACCTATTACATACTTGGATAGTTTCTTTCCCATTAACCTCTCAGACTTAACTTCTGTAATTACTTCGTCCAAGTCAGCCACCTGTCTGCTGGACCCAGTCCCGACAAGACTACTTAAAGATGTCTTCTCCTTTGTTAACATTTCCTTTCTGAACCAAATCAATCTCTCACTAGTCACAGGCTACGTGCCTCGGGCCTTTAAGGTTGCGGTCATTAACCCTTTACTTAAAAAACCTTCTCTTGACCCAGATGTATTAGCCAATTATCGGCCTATATCCAACCTCCCCTACATGTCCAAGATCCTTGAGAAGGTTGTCCTAGAACAGCTATCATCTGCATAGTCCTCTCTTTGTTTCCAATCTGGATTCAGAGAATACAGCACTGAAACAGCACTGGTCAAAGTCTCTAATGATCTTCTTGTAGCTTCAGACAGAGGCCTTGTCTCTGTACTTGTACTTTTAGACCTCAGTGCTGCATTATCGACCACACCATCCTGCTAAATAGGCTAGACCATGAAATTGGGATTAAAGGACCTCCCTAAATTGGTTTAAGTCATACTTATCTGACAGGTTTCAGTTTGTTAATGTTAACAATAAATATTCAGAATACAGCAGAGTTATGTGTGGTGTACCGCAGGGTTCAGTTTTAGGACCAATTCTCTTCATTCTTTACATACTTCCATTAGGCAACATCATCCGGAAACACTCAATTAATTTTCACTGTTATGCGGATGATACACAGCTCTACTTGTCCATGGAGCCAGATGATAGTAACCGCCTCATTAACCTGCAAGACTGCTTAAAAGACATCAAATCCTGGATGTCCGCTAACTTCTTGTTACTAAACTCAGATAAAACCGAGGTTATTGTGTTCGGTCCTAAACAACTCAGGGATGCAATCAGATCGCTACTCTAGATAATATCTCTAGCACAACAGCAAAGAACCTTGGGGTCATTTTTGACCAAGACCTTTCTTTCAGTTCCCACATAAAGCATGTAACTAGGACCGCCTTCTTCCACCTGCGTAGTATCGCTAAGATTAGGAATATCCTCTCCCAGAGCGATGCTGAGAAACTAGTGCATGCATTTATCACTTCTAGGCTAGACTACTGTAACTCTCTCTTGTCAGGATGTCCCAAAAACTCTCTCAAGAGTCTCCAGCTAGTCCAGAACGCCGCAGCGAGGGTTTTGACAGGAGTTAAGAAGAGAGAGCACATCTCTCCCACCTTAGCTTCTCTCCACTGGCTTCCTGTAGGATTTAGAATAGACTTTAAAATACTCCTACTGACTTATAAGGCTCTTAATGATAAAGCTCTCCTTCTGAAAGAACTAATTACTCCGTACTGTCCTAGCAGAGCACTCCGCTCCCAGAATGCAGGTTTGTTAGTGACTCCTAGTATCTCTAGAAATAGATTAGGAGGTAGAGCTTTTAGCTACCGGGCTGTGGAACCAGCTCTCTCCTTGGGTCAAAGAGGCAGACACTCTAACTACATTTAAGTCTAGACTTAAGACCTTCCTTTATGACAGGGCTTTTAGTTAGGGCTGGTTCAGGTAGCTCTGAACCATTTATAGCTACGCTGCTATAGGCTTAGACTGCTGGGGGACACATCTGGTTACACAGAGCCCTCTCCTTTCTCCTCCTCCTTCTCCTCCTCTCTTCTCTTCTATACCCCCCCCCCCCACTTGGTATATTTTTATATTTTTAAAATAGTATATTTTGGAACCGTCATTTTCTGTTGCACTTTGTAGTTTGGCCTTGGTGTCTCGCACTCCTCTCTCTGTGTTTCCGCAGATCAGATGTTCCTGCTGCTGGACCCTGGACCAATCTGCCAGCTGTCACCAGAAGCTGCCACCATTAACTCTATGCACATTTCGCATGTTCTGTCATAAACTGTAAAACTGTAAACTGTCTTGTCTGTAACAACATCTACTGCACGTCTGTCCGTCCTGGGTGAGGGATCCCTCCTCTGTTGCTCACCCTGAGGTTTCTCCTATTTTTCCCTGTTAAAGGGTTTTCTATGGAGTTTTTCCTCAGTCGATGCGAGGGTCTAAGGACAGAGGATGTTGTTACAATGTCATGTGAAGTCCTTTGAGACAAACTGTTTGTGAAAAAGGGCTATACAAATAAAATTGACTTGACTTGACTTGATAGAGCGAGCCAGGAACTGTAGCACTGTCCCTCTCAATAACAGTGAAAGGCATTTGCAAAAAAAAAAAAAAAAAAACGCTTTGGGTGGAGCTATTCTTAGTGGAGAGAGCGGCGTCGCTGTCTGAGAGCCACCATGTCAGCATGTTGGGTCGGATTCTGCTCCGAAAATGTATGTGAGGCAGTTTCATGATGATGATGATGATGATGATGATGATGATGATGATGATGATGATGATGATGATGATGATGATGATGATGATTACACAGAGCTTATTCTATCTCGATAAATGAGTCTTTTGCAGGGGTGCGACATTTGCAAATGGGAGAAGGGCGAGGGGAAGGCGGAGAGCGGCCTTCGCTTCGAGTGGAACGGACAGAGAGAAATGGAGGGAGGGGAAGGACGAGGGTCAAAGATGGATGCCGTCGTAGGGGGTGTGCGAGCGCGTCCATGCGGGGGAGCGTCACCGAGAGTGATGGGTCTCTCCCTCCTGCCATTATCTTCCCGCAGAACTAATTACAAGGTGATGGACAGCCGACTAATCACCAGGGTCACGAGTGGCTTTAAATTAGCTGGATCGCGGTGTGGCGCCTGGTGTGATGGAGATAGACAGGAGGAGAGGGGAGGGAGGGGAGGGTGATGGGGTGATGCACAAAAAAGAAGAGGAACAAGTGAATGACAAATAAGCAAAAGAAAAAGTGCTTTCACACTGACAGTTCTTCATCTCCTGTCGTCTACCTCTCATAAGGAAACTATTTTCCCTCGGCTGTTGCTGGATTTTGTTTTGTCACTGCTGCTTCTATCTCTGTCTCTATCTCTGTCCTCTCTTGTCTAATTTCAGCTTCCTGCATTTTTTCTCTCTCTCTCTCTCTTATTCCTCACAGGCTTTGGTGCTCTGTTTGCTAAATGAAAGCGAGTCTCGATGCAGCCTCTCTGTGTTTTGTTTTGTTTTTCTTTCCTTTTTTTTCCCCTGTCATGATGCTTCAGGCAAACCAGCGGGGTTCCTGAGCATGTGTTAACCACTCCCACTCACCGCACCTCTCATTTGAGAGTCAAGCAGCGGAAAGACACACAATCGCATGAAGACAGGCACACACAAACACACACACACACGTGAACCCACATTCACACTTGACAGCTGCCTTTGCACCGTGGGCTTTCTCTTCTCAGCTTAGAAAGTCTGATACATTTTCCTGCTCCTTCTTTTTTATTCCTGTTTCCTGTGTTTTGCCATCTTCTTCTTCCCCGTCTTAAAACCTGGCGGTGACACAGATGTTCCTCAGAAAGAGAAAACAATACGTTCACTCATGACGCAGCGTCACATGAAGCCCCAGCTTCTTCTTCTTCCGTCCCTGTGCTCACATGACGAGACAAATCTATCTGCCTTGTCTGCACCACTTTGTTCCCTTTGTGCCGTCTCATGTCTCATTATTCGTCCTCTCTCATTTCTCATCATGTACATGCGCAGGCTGTGGGAACAAAAAGCTAAAAGCTAACTCTGATATTATACTGACTTCAGATTTCCATAGAAAGATCAGAGTTGGAGGTCAGGTCAGCTCAGCCCTGCAGCTCTGCAACTGGCACAGTTGTAGGATCCTGCCCGTGGTCACGCAACACGGATGGATGTTACTTTTGGGCTTTTAACAAAAACGATTTTTCTCCTTCCATTGCTTTGTCATTACCCAAATCCCAAGTTGGATTCTCTAAGAACAAAGGTGGAACTACTGTAGATCATCAATGTATATACAGTATATAAATCAATTGTCAAAATCAATCAATTGACTGATTGATCAACTTGACATTTCATTATACATGTGACCGCTTGTTATCTACGATGGCCACCTGTGTCACCAGATAACAGCAAATATATTGAACAATTCACCTAAACTATGGCAGCTGTGACAGAAGAAACCCGTTTTGGATCAAAAGTGCTGGATTATAGCTGGAGAAATATCACAGTTATGCTAAAAAAAACAACAACATAAACATTAATAACAGATCTATGACTGTAGGCAAACTGATACGCTACATGAGAGCCAGCTGTGCTACACCACCCATCCCCCAGGTCCACATCTGTACAATCTGCCTCTTTTACTCTAATACTTGCTTTGCTACTGGAAGTATACTATCGATGTAAAGATACAGAAGGATGTGAATATGTGACTTTGTGTCAAATTTGATTATGCTCATTATTACACAACAGTAACACATCAGCTAAGCAGTGAAATCTGTGTGTTTTGGTAAAATCTACTGGCAGCACGAGCTTCCAACCGCCTCATAACTAATAATAACACAGATGGAAACCCAGAGGAAGCAAAACAACAAAGATTTACTCAGAGAGGCTTTTATTAATTTCTTACTTGATTCAAATCATGTTTCTGTACAGTCTCATTTCCTTGTGTATACAGCGTAATACAACATAAAGGTAATTAATGTTAATCAACACAGTGGAGCAGTCTGTCTATGAAATGAACTCTCTTCTCCACCTCCTTTCTTTCTTTCTTTCTTTCTTTCTTTACAACCATGTCCATTATTTTCTAGAAACCACTGCGTGATCGCTCCGGCCGCACCTCTCCTGTGATGCGTGACACACAAACAGAAACCCTGACAAACACGTGTCCCTCTTTGCCCGGGACACCTTGTCTGTGGTGATATTTCTCTGCTGTTTTTATCGTGTCTCTGTCTGTCTGCGACCCTGCCCAGCCTTTCTCCGATGATCCCGTCATTATCACACCCTTAATGCATCTCGCCACACTTTAGATTCCCTCTGGCTCACCATCCATCTGCCTAATGGGCTGGCAGGGTGCGGCCGGCCACACTGCTTCTGTGGTGTGTGCTGTACAGTCACGTCTCTTTTTAACCCTCTCTGGCATCGCGCAGCTCGTGCACAGTCACCGGTTTGTGATTCACTGTGTTGTCGCTGTATAGCTTCTCCGTGGGTGGTGGTTGTGTTTATCAACCCCTTGTTTACACCTGCTTCTTTGTTTTGCAGCCACCTGTGTTACCAAGAGCGCCTTTTCACATCTGTCCTTGACACTGGAGACTGTATCTGCTGTGTGCATGTAGATGTGTGCAGATTACTGCATATGCATTGAGTACGTTGGCGTGCGAGCCTCGGTGAACTCTGTAACTGCGTCGGCCGTTAGGCCATTATGGAGTGTAACCGAATCCCCTGAAAGCTCGGCTCCCGTCCACTGCTGCAGGCCGATAATGGATGGGTGTGTGAAGAGATGAAGGCAGTCGTGTTGTAGCCGGCCGGTTGTAAAAACAAACAGAGGAGTGGAGTCTGTAGAGAGGTGTGCAGGAGAGGTGGAGGGCATCTGAGGTGATTCCCACTGTACCGGGCCGAGCAGAGTTACAGCTTTCACCTCACTGCTCTGTGCTGCTGAGTCATGGGCAGTTTTCAGCCTGTGTGTGTGTTGATGATGATAAAGTTAATGTGCATTTTATAGCTTGTCATGCACTAAGAGTTTGAAATTATGAGAAAGAGAAACAGTTTATTGCAGCAGTAAAAGATGGAGCTTTAAGTTTTTATTGAAAGGAGTTTTTTTTTTCTTATCAGCAAAACCAACATTGTTCTCACTGATTTACAAACATGAGCAGCCAGAAACTCCTACAGGATTTAAATAAACCCAGAAGCTACTTGAGCTTGTTTGTAAAGAAAGAAAGAAAGAAGGGTACTGATAAAATATATATATATAATATTACCCCAGCAGTCCATCCATCCAAATAAAGTAAACTGTTGACTTTATTCTCAGCCTTCAGCTCGCTGTCACAAATAAGTGTTGAAATAAACTGGAATTAAATGATTGTGTTTTCATCACAATAATGTTTTGTAACAGCATGTGAAGTTCATGTCTACAGCCATGTCTTGAAGTAGTGATTACACACACCCATACACATGCAATATGCACAATACCCTCGATGCATCCTCCTGACACCTGCAACTTCAACCACCAAATACAAAATACATTGACTGTTTTATTGAATTGGTCCATCCCCTACTGACCACAATGAATTATTTAGTGTTTTGCTCTTGTTGTTGACAGGGAAGGCCAGTGTGTGTGTGAGAGAGAGTACAAGCCCATTAGCCCTGCTCATATACTCAGTCCTTTACCACCTCTCACTGCATTTGCTTTTTGTCCAAGCTGTTCCTCAACACGCACTGTGGTTCAGTGGGAGATGATAGGTAGAGCTTCACTCTCTCCACCTGTTTTTAACACACTCACCTCTTCTCAGAGTTCTCCCCTCTTGTCCTCCACTTCACCCCCAACTTCCCCTAAATACTCCTCCTCCCCTTCCTCCTCTTCCCCCTCTCATATCTGCCTCTCTCCTCCTCTGTCTCTTGCTTCTGACTCACCCTGCCTCTCAACTAACAGTCCCTGACTCATGTTATTCACAGTGCTGTCTGTGTGTCAAGGGCAGACTGGGAGGAGAGAGGGATAAAAACAAAATCAAATGAGAGGAGGGAAAGAAGGGTGTGAGCGCTGTAGGAGACGTGACTGCAGGGGAAGTCATTTTTGATATCTCATCGGATGGATCAAGACGTTTCAGGACGCGAAGGAGTGATGGAAAAAAAAGAAAGAAATGAAGTGAAGCAGAAGCTTGAGTGGTGTGGTGATCATCAGAGGAATTGTGTTTGAGTGATCAGATATCTGAGCAATGAGCAGGCTCTTAAAAGCTGCGGTGGACTAAAAGCCGTGTGTGTGTGTTTGTGTCTTTACTAATGCAGTTATCCCGGACTGAGCTGATCTCAGAGCTGTTGAGAATTGCTTCAGGGAAGCAGCGCTGCAAGTCACGCATACAGTGTAGGATCGATGACGTCAGATAAACACTGATCCTTTAGTTCTTGATGTTGCACTTTTTCAAAGGGTAAAGTTCATTCAGGGCTCACGCCAAAGCTCTTATCTGACGTGCACTTGATCTCTCCATCCTCCACCCCTCCCACCCCCCCCTCTCTCCTGATGCCCCCTTTTCCTCCTCTCTCACTGCCTGCAGGACTTAACAACACATCTGCCAAGTCAGGGAAATAACGACTTAGACGCCCTCACAGTATTCACTCCTTCATCTCTCTCCAGCTGCGTTTTCATCCCCATTCTCCTGTTTCCCACGTGGAGCTCAACAGCGGCGTGCGGAGACGTATCTGCTGGCACAACTTTTTTGTTGTCTTCTCCTCTCTGTGAGACATTAGTGTTGGCTATTTATAGTCCGCTCACTGCCATCCTGAGGAAGCACTGTGGAGGCTACATTTCACCATGGCTCTATTAAAAGTCCCAGAGTGAGACATCAGCAAATTATCAGTGTCTTTGTTTTTCACTCTTGGGACCCACTTGTCTCCACTAAAAAATGACTCGAGGTGTCTGCTTGGACAAAACCAGACAAATATTTTATCCTTCATTAGGCTACGACCATTAGAGCAGTTTTACTACTTGCTTACCCTTACTAACTACTAACCGGTTCCCTCTCTCTTCCCCTGTGCAGCGTGTCTGTTGCAGTCGGAGCTGGTGAACTACGAGAGGGTGAAGGAGTACTGTCTGAAGGTGCTGAGCCACCAGAGGGACCACTTCAAGGCCATGTACCGCGCCGGCATCGCCTTCTATCACCTGGGTGACTACGAATGTGCCCTACGTTACCTGCGTGACGCCAAGAACCGTGAACCCACAGGTGAGGATTTCTAAATACGGTCACAGAACAAATAACAGAGGCTGATGCAGAATCAGATGTATTGTTATTATAATTTCAAGTAGTTTCAGCTCGAACACTGCTGAGTTCATGTGTTTATTGCAGGGTTCCCCAAGTCTGGTCCTCAGGGCCACTGCCTTGCATGTTTTAGAAGTTTCCTGCTGCAACACACCTGATTCAAATGATCAGCTCGTCATCAAGCTCTGCAGTGGCCTGATAACGAGCCACTCATTTGAATCAGCTGTGTTGTAGCAGGAAACTTCTAAAACATGCAAGGCAGTGGCCCTCGAGGACCAGACTTGGGGAACTCTGGTTTATTGACTGATCAATGAAAAATGAAACAGTCGTAAAGTTCTACAGTTTTCAATTAGGAAACCTGAATTTCCTATTTTAATTTATGACTTCTGGAAAATGTTCAAATTGAAACAAATTGAAGTTGCACAACTTGGAAGTTGGGAAATCACCTCACAAATGCAGGTAAATTATTTTCAAGGGAAAATATCTGAAGCCTATGAATTCAGTCTTCATTTCTGTCCTTTGTTTCTTAATCCTCCCTCTGATTTTTATTGCTGGCAGTGAAACACCATTTAGACTTTTTGGGTTAAAATTACATTTTTATACCTTTATTTTTTCTTGAACTTTTGGCGAGAGCTGCAGTGTAGCAGCTCCTCAGTATTTCTAAAAAAAATCCTGGCAACTCTGCTGTGTTGTAGTCGAAGCCTTTACAGGTGCCCTGTGCAGTTACACTGTTTACATCCATTGGGTTTCCTAGAGATGGAGTGTGTGTGTATTTGTGTGTGTCCTTGAGTCCTGTTTGACTGTGTGGAAGATACAAACAAACTCCAATCCATTCTTAAATAACCCAACATTGCGACAAAAATCGTCAGCTTTTCTTTAAGTCTGACTTCAATTCAGTTCTGTAAGTGATATTTTATCAGAGATGTCACATGGAGACATTAGCCTTGCTGGATGCTGGAGTTTCTCACTGACATAGTGACATAGTGACTGAAGTCAACAAGCCTGGCTGTGTAAATAAACCATGCAGAGCACGTAAACTCTGTTTTAACATCAGAAGGTATGTGTGTAGCAGCATGTGGTGACTGTTGAAGTATTTAACCTTGGATGAAACTCTTTATTATAATAGATATCGAGACATTTTTATTCCTGGTGCCACATTTTAGCTGCACCATAATCAAAGCCTTTGTGCCTTTATTTTTCCTGATATGAAAGAAGCTTAAATTTAACTGTGTGATCAAATGAGATCACATTAATTGAAGTAACAATGTGACTCTTTTTTGAATTTCCTCCCTTTGTGCCTCACGTTCATCCCAGACACCAACGTGCTGCGGTACATCCAGCTAACAGAGATGAAGATGAGCAAGAGTGGACAGCGGGACCGGGAGAGTGGCAAAGAGACGCAGGGCTAACCCCTCGACCTTTTGACCCTCCTGACCCCTTCGACCCCCTGACCCTATGAGCTGTCCCAGATCGACCCTCCCTCTCTCCGCCTCCTCCATCGACTCCTGACAGCAGCACAGCCCGCAGACAGAAGAGACAGACCCGATCGCCCGCCAGCGATGGACAAAAATGAGGGGACGGCATATCAGGAGCTGTCTGCAACCCATCACCCTAGTCCTTCTCCTCCCTCTTCTTCTCCCCGTCTCTCCCTCAGGTGCTGTGGTTCCTTCTCCTTAGACGCAGACAGCCGAGCAAACATAAGAAGAAAAAAAAACAAAACAACAAAAAACAAGGAAAATGCTGTATTATACTCATACGAAACAGTCGTTGTGGTGGACTGATAAAGGAGCTTCAAAACATACGTATAAATAATGGACATCTGCGTGATTTAGTAAACATTTTAAAAACATAAAAATGCATTTTGTTTCATCTCTCTCGCTCTCTTCTTCTCTGGGCCTTCTCGCTCTTCCTCTCTCTTTCTCTCTGTCTTATGTCAAAATCTGGAGGAGAATCTCGGGGTGGGGAAGCTCAACCACATGGGGAGGAGGGCAGGGGGCGTGTGCAGAGGCAGTTCAGAGCATTAGCAGGGGATTGTGAGGGGTGGGGGTGGGGGGGTGTGACACATATCAAGACCATAGCCCAATTTGATTGTACATCCTACCCCGACTGGGCCCAGACTAATGGGACAGACTAGAAACTTTTCATCGAGCAGAGAACAAGCATCTGTGCGTAAACTATCACTCTTCTGTCTCACTTTTGAGCTGCATCTCAGTTTCTGGACTGTGTTTTGTTTTTTGTTTTTTCAATTCAAGGGCTAATTCAAGTGTTTGTGATCTGTTAGGTTTTTTTTTTAATGATTTGCTTTCGGTGTTCATCATACTCAGTAGTACGTGATCAGTCAGGTGATCTATTGTGGATGCTGGTGTGTCTTGACTCTGTTGTCTGAAGCCCCTCCTTGGTCCTGTGTCGTCGTTGATGTTGTTGAGACTGTCAAAGCCCCTCCCTCCCTCTCTACCATCACCGCCCCAACCCTGTTCTCCCGTCAATGATGTCACAACGGAAAATAGCCAATAGGAATCGGAGCTCCATCAAACCGCCGTTGGCTATATGGAGAGCCACAACTATTACAGGTTCACAGAGAGAAACACTTTGAAGTTTCTGAACCGAGGTCCGACCCCCCTTTTTATCGCTGATGCTGAAGCTTCCCAGAAATCGACACCACACCGAGGAGACTCTGGGCAGCGTTAGTGCAGGGAAAACAATCACACACTTCTGTCCTGACAGTACAAAACCTCCATCCTGGAGCACTCAGCTTTAGTGCACTTCAACAAGAGTGAGCCATTTGAGATTTCCTCTTCTTACAATTTACTGTACGTCGACAGATAAGGACAGATACTGTAACACACAATCTTCGCATTAGGCGTTACTGACGATATGGTTCGCTTCGTTGGTGTCCATGACCGAGCTCTCTAAAGAAACTTACGTAATTTATCACTGCTTCTCCTGTGATTTGTGAAGCTGAATCATTGATAATGCAAAAATTGCTTTTCTAATAGCTTTACCACTGGTTTCAATCTGCCTGCCCTGTTCTGCAGAAGGTTGGATTGACGATTTGTGAAAGCATGACCTGAATTTCCCATTCCTCTAATGCCATGAAACCCAGTTTCCTCTCTCCCGTGTGCGAGCCCACCTCCTGCATGTACCATTCTGCTCCAGAGAGTTACTTCAGATGTTAGGGATGGGGATTACATCTTCTCTGTTGCTTCCTATCATGGCATGCCGCCACTAAACTGATTGCTCATACCTCTATTTTATCCATTCTGCCCCTTATACACAGAAGGTGGTGACAGACTGTGTTCACAGCAGTAGAATAGGTATCAAATGTACGTATCTGGGGAAAACTTAAATAGACCTTCAGTCTCAGCCAAGGTGAGAAGCAAGAGGTGATTCCTCTGCTTAAGAAACGAGTCAAAAAGAATCAAAAAAGAGCTGGAGGAGGAAGACGATGCTGTAGAAGATTTTCCCCCTCCCCAGATTTTTCCAGTGACCTGCTAGGAGGTAAATAGGGACCTATAAGTGTGTCAATGGGACTCTGGAGAGACAGAACCATGCGTTGAAGAGACCGGCATGATAAAGAGAGGCTCCAGTGGAGGCAGAAGTAGGCCATCTGCAGCTTTACCATGGCAGCGGAGACGCAGAAAAGTTCAGAGCTGGTTTTATCATAATACACTACATGGCTAAAAGAATGTGAGTGTTAACACCTGCACTGTGCGTGACCTGTGAATATCTCATTCACCAAAACCCTTCATATGATACTGGGACGTGGCTGTGGAGATCTGGTGCCAGTTTCTAGCCATGAGATCACCGGCCCTCTCATCCCAGAGCTTTAGGTGATTTAGATCAGGGCAAGTGGATCAATGACCAATTTATCAAAGCACACCATCGTCTAAAACAGAGGTCCGTGTACCCTGTAGTGTCTTGACTACTTTTGATCCCTTCTTTCATTACTCTTTCCAAATTTCTGTGCTGTGTTTGAAATCTCTCTACATTTGGGACACACACTATAAGAGCGGATGAAAACCAGGTTTGGATCTGACACTCAAAAAACAATTGTGAGCAGGGAATATAGTGCACTACGGAGTCAGTGGGGTGACTTCAAACAGCAGACATGTTGACTTGTAGCAGGAAAAGCACAGGTGCTCTTACAGAACATTGCATCAGTTGAAGCTGCTGTGTCTTACACCTGTGTCTGACATGTGGACAGACAACGCTGTCCACTCCCTGTGTGCTGCGGCCTTAAGATGTGAAATGCTGATAAACAGGTGTCCGCATAGTTTTGGCCATTTAGTGTATGACTGTCAGAAGATCTATTGTATCTCAATAATATAATATGATAGATGGAAATCTGTAAATGTCGGTACAGTAAAGCTGAAACTGTAGACACCAGCTTAACACTGGGAACAGTGGGAAAAGGCCAACGTAGCTCTAAGTCTGCTGACCAGCAACTCTGAAGTTCACAAATTAACATGTAATTTCTTGTTTGTTTATTCTGTAGGTTACAAACACTGAATTGTAAAAACAAGAATTTAACATTTTCAGCTGCATATGTCCAAAAATGTTCCATTATCCCCATTGTTTATTTCAGTTCTTACTGAGTAAAATTAATTTGATCATTTTTGGATTATTGCAAAACAACATCATGTTTTTCATCTTGGTCACCCAGCTCTGTGGTTGACTGGATGCAGGCGAAGCCTTCCTCACTCTCGATGTGCCTCTGTATATTCTCTAGTCTCTCTCTCTCTGTATCTCTCTGGCCCCGTTTTCCCAGAGGAGACAAATCAACAAACAGCAGTGAGGAACGGCACCTGCAGGCTCGGTCTCCATGGCTGCCCGGGCTGAGCCTACCTACTCACGGGCCCCTCGGGGATAGGTCTCCTCCCATGGTCCTCTCTCCATGGCACCAGTCTGCCATCTTGTTTTTGTCTCGCTGTGCTAAGTCATTCTAGCTCAACGTGCACTACGAGCGTCTAGGGATAAACTAGCAGCACATAAAGCAGGTTCACGTCTGGCTGGTTGGTCCTTGATGAACTCTGAGGCTGTTATTGTGAGCATAATCCGACGACAACACGCTGTCTGTGCAAATAGAGATAGACGCCTGATCTCTACATCGGTGTAGCTTTGAAAACAAACGACAAAAAGCACAACAAAAAAGAGATGGAAAAGTTAAAAAAATAAATAAATACTGGCTGTGTTATTTTTTGCTCTTTTTACTTTGATGTCATTTGAGGTAAATGTTTGTCAAATGTCAAAGTAGTTTTTTGTGAATATGATACAAATGTACAAAAAAAAGAAGAAAATAACAAAAACGGAAAGTTTTATGGTTGTGAAAAGCTTTACTTTAATAACGGAAAAGAAAGCAAGAGATAGAAAAGAGAATTTTACTATAGCTCCTCCATGGAGCTGCTTTGTGACTGTGTCTGTATTTGTTGGTATTTCTGTTGACGTCCCTCTCGCCGAGGGATCCAGAATCAGCTCAGAGTATGTGCAATGCCCTTTCAACCCTCCCTCCCTCCCCGTCCAACCCTCTTTTCCTCCTCTGAATGACCTTTGACCCCATGCATCTGTTTCTGCACAGTAAGACGACCAGTAAAAACCACAGGAGTGGATGAGAACTCTGAGGAACTGGTACCAGAGCGCAGAGCTGCTCCTCACAGCCGCAGACCTCCATCCTGGTTCTTTCTGTGCTGATGGAGAAACAACAAAACAAAAAATGGACATGAAGCTGGGGACGTCAAGGCTATGACCGCGCTTTTGTCTCGCCTCGCTCCCTTGAGGCCTCTTTTTTCCTTTCAAAGTCCAAACATCCACCAGGCCTCCAACGCTGGTTTTACTGAACTGCTAGTCTGGGAATGCACTATTGATTGGTAAATGAAGATTATGAATAAAGTTTTAAACAAAGAGGTGACGACGCTGTTGGTGTCATTGTGTGGTCACAATCTGATGTTATTTAGGTTGAAGAACTGGCTCAAAGGAAAAGTCACAATCTGATGTTATTTAGGTTGAAGAACTGGCTCAAAGGAGATAAAACTATTGTCAGTTGTTTGTCCTTTAAATATATACTTATCCTTTCTTCTTCAGTTCCTATGTACAGTTTGCTTCAGGATCTCATCGATCAAACCTGCATTTATAAAAACACATCTACACTTTAATTTATTCCATGTCTTTGTCATCAAGTTCCTTTACATGCTTAATTCATCAGTCATTTTGAGAGATGGTGTCATTAAGCTCGGGCTCTTTATAATATATTTAAATCACAGATCATTTTGAAACCATGAAAGGATAATGATCTGACATAGATTCAGCGAGTTAGTCTGCAGATCTGAGGACACACCAACTGGCAGGCAATCTGGTAAGTTAGTAACTTCACAAATACACACAAAGTACACACTCGCACTGTGTTTCCCTCTTCGCCCCCCTCCCCTCCCGTCTCTCATCTCTCCTCATGCCTCCTGTGAAGCAGCACCGACTCTGTCACCCCCTGAATCTTGAAATCCCACATTTTGAAAGGTGTCTGCACCGACAGAGTCACGTTTGCTCTGTTTTAACTTTACATGGAGAGAGAGAGGTAAAGATGATAAGATAAGATCAGATAATCCTTTATTTGTCCTGAGATGGGTAATTTACAAGAAGGAGGAACAGACTGGAAGCAGGAAATTGTCTGAAAAGCTGTTGAAGAGAAAGACTGAGAAGGTGACAAACATGTGAGAGAGTTGTCGCAGCTGCCAGGGACAAAAGGGAAAGCACAGAAAAATCACACATGATGTATGTATCCATCTGCGTGTGTGTGTGTGAGAGAGAGAGAGAGACCTGTCCATGTGATGCTCAGCCTATCAAATCCTTTCAGCTTGCTTTTTAACACCTCTCTCTCTTTCTTTCTCTCTCTCTCTCTCCCTCTCTCACTCACTTCATTTTCAGGCCCATCATCTCTTTTTTTCACCGTTTTTCTTTGTTGTTGCTTTTAATAGCATCACCATGGAAGTGAAGAGGGGTTGCTAGGTAACTGGCTAGCGTCTGGATGGGTGTTTGATTGGTGGTCACACTGACAGACACAACCGTGGAGAGTGTGAGTGTGTGTGTATTTGTGTCATGTGTATACATAATGCATGTGTCTGGATCTGTCTCCACATCCTACATCATGTCAGTGTAAAGCGTCACATTTAGTTTGGCATTTCAAAGGTTCCTGTCATGGCTAACGCATCAAATTTAACCTGTGAATCTTCGTTAGCTGCACTGAAAGCATGAGCTCACCTTCATCTGCATTTTATGGCAACTGCAGTGTCAGAGAGCGACTATAGGAATGCATAACATGCACAAAAACAGCAAGCTGGGAAATGATATGACATCATAGGACACAGTAGTGACACCTGGAGGATTTAATCCGTCACTGCAGCCGCCCTTTGTCTGCTGAGGAACGAGGACTGGACTCAAGTGCAACTCTGACGTACTTGTGCTTCACATGAATGTTTACATTTTTAGGTACTTTACAGTACTGGAAGGAGTGATCAGACCTGCGGTCAGTTTAGAGAACACTGGGCCCCTGTTTGCAGACGGGAAGAAGCCCCCAGCCCTCTTACAACCGACTCAAGAGATAAAACTACAGCAAAGATGCAGGCACTTCATTTCGTGTCTTTATCTCTTTGGTCATTTAATCGCTCTTTGGAGTCATGTTTGTAGTTGTCTGTTGACTCTTCAAACAGATGGTCCCACACCCTTTGGCCCCCCGGGGTCCAGAAGGCCCTCTGAATAAAATATATAAAAGTAGCCATCATACCAGACTGTGATTACTCACAAGTACAAGTTCTGCTCAAAGGCTGTGTTTCAAACTTCAAAGTATATTTTACTTACTGCTTTGTCCCTCAGAATATTGTGTCATGTGACTATTATATTGACTTACTGTGGATTGTTAATACATCCACATCTCAGCAGAGGCTGTAGCAGCTTGACTTTGACACATTCCCGAACTAAACCTTTAGACAGTCACAATTTGACTTTAAATAAAATACCTCTGGTGTTTCTCACATTCTGTTGTTTCTACTTCACTGAGTGACCTCCTCCACCACTGCCCAGATATCACCAGGTCAAGGACGTTTCCATAGGGATGAAAACAGCTGTGGAACTGACAATGAAACATCCTTTTTTCTTTCTTTTTTTTTATTCATCTCTCATTCATCACAATTCACACTTTTTCCTCACTGAACCCAGAAATGTCACAGGTTGAGACTGGAGACAACATGGACGTTTCAGTAAGTAGTTTTCCTTGGTTTTTCCTGTTATATTAACAAATATATACAGATATCCCAGGAAGAGCATTGTAATAATAATAATTAATCCTTTCCAATAATAACAATAAATTTAATAAATACTCAGTGTTCATAAACATCGGGAGAATGAGTTTGGGCTCACTCTTCCACCAATGGGATTGTCACGATCCCATACAAATAATAACACACTCACGCACACTCTTATTCACACTCGCACACTCACCTAGAGAAATTTGCACAGTCAAGTAAATACCATCTGCAGCCAAGACGAACTGTCCACTGTACGAAAAACAACTCCGGGGGTAAAAGTTGATTTGTCAGCCGTGACTAGAGCAGCTTGTGTCGAGTCCAATGGTCCACAGAGAGACTAACGAGACGCACGACATGGCTCCTAAAGTGCCACTGATGTGGAATACAGCAGGTCAAAGGAGGAAATGTGAAGCTTTGAAACGGTCCAACATGAACATGAGGTTGACGTTGAAATCAGGTAGCTTGTTTCTCTCAGTGTTTCCTTTTTTGTGGGTGTGTGTGTGTCCGTTTACAGTGGCATGAACGGGGTCCATACAGAGAGCGCTAATGATGTCTAGAGAGGAATGTTGTCATCAAAAAATGTAAAAGACAAACAGGCGAGAATGTGTGTAGTCTTATTTTGAAGTAGCGTACAGCCAGCCATTCACACGCAAAACAACATGCACTGAAAAAGCACCAGCACACACACAAACAGAAAAAAAAATCAACCCATTTTGTCCATCCACACAAAACCACACACGCACATGTACAGTAATATATATACACATTCACACATAGAGTAACACACCTGGTCTGCCAAAACCAATAGAAAAAACATTTTTGCTAAGGTCGCGGCAGGGATGGTGCAAGCACTGAAAAATAAACTTTTTACTGTACAAGGCTGAAGATGTCACCAGTCCAACCAGTGCTGTGAGAAAAAAAAAGGCTTTTTCCTGTCTCAGTGTTGGAAGGACGAGGACAATGACACCCCCCCTCCCCCTCCACCCCATGCAGAGAGATGTGAGGAGTATTATGAGAGATGTTGCACCGGCAGAACAAAATGACGTGCAAAATAAGAAAAAGGACACTCGCTATTGAGAAATTTAAACAGTCCAGCTCTTTTTTTTTTCACAGGGAAACATCTCCTCAAACGACGAATGTTTAGAGTGAATTAGTGACTGATGGAAGATTATTGTGCTGTGTGGGAGTGGGAGGCGAGAAAAGATGCAAGCAGAGATCGGGCGGCTACACAGAAAAGCACAAGCAGATGGGTTGAGATGAAGTTTAGCAAAGTCGAAAAAAGTGGCTGTTTTCAGGTACTTGAATGGCTTTTGAAGGTTGTGAGTCTTGAAGGGAAAGCAACCCGGGTCATAGGTCACTAAGAAGCAGGTAGAGATGGCTTCCAAGGAGGGAAAGTGGTAGTAGTAGTAGTAGTAGTAGTGTCGGGGTTAAAGTAGGTAGGTGAGCACACTACAATGCTTTGATGAGGCCTCTGGGAGCCTCGGTGTCGTGCAGGTTAGAGAGCACTACCACGGGAAGGCTTGCTGTAAGGGGATCACACCTTACTAGGACACTAAAAAGGGCACACGAGAGCGATGGCTTCCAGTAAGTGCCTAAAATCATGACAAGTAGTGGGTTTGTTTTTGCAAACTTCGGTGAGTGCACTTTGCTCGGCTCAGACATCAGAAGGCGTTCTTTATAATCAGCCCAAGCTCTAACGTCCTGGAATCAAGATTGAATGCAAAAATATTCAGTTGTAAGTTCACTTGCTTTTTTCACTACGAGTATTGTTGTCCACACAGAGTGGCCGGCTGCCGCTTTCCACACAGAGGGACAGTGGGGTCCGAGCTCTGCCCCTCCATGTCCATGTCCATCAGGTTTGGTCGTGCGGTGCTGGCGCTGCTGTCCCCTGAGCCCAGCGGGCTGTCACAGCTGCTGCCCGGCGACGAGCTCAGGGTGCGAGACAGGGAGCCCAGCTTCCAGGGGTCGGCCCTCATCCTGGCCGGGGTGGGTCGCGGACGGGGGGCAAACTCCAGCGTCTTGGGTCTCTCCAGGGGGCTGATGAGGCAGAGAGGAGCTGGGTCCGGGATAGGTGGAGCCGGGGCTTTACGCCGATGAGGGACTGGGAAGAGGGTGGAGGGGTTGGGGAGGCGGGGGATGTCCAGGGTGTCCTGCGTACCTGAGGAATCACAGAGAGACGACTGAAGAAAAACTGTTTCATTGTCAGAAAACTGCTAAATGTTCTCCAGCTCCAAATGTATCGATAGATGCTTCTCTGACAGCAGATGTAATATCTTAAACTGGTATATTGATAACACTTTATAATAAGTACACACTATTAAGCATTAGTTAATAAAGACAGAATTCTTCATTTACTCATTAGTGTGTAGTTTATAAATACAGTTAGAGCTTATCAATGATGAATAAAACATGTTGAACTGTGTTTATAAACAGTATTTAATGCTTAACTAATGCTTATTAGTGAGTACTTAGTATTAAGTGTTACCGAAAATATTTAGAAAAATAAGCATTAGAGATTGATCTGTGGGATACAGTTTCTGGACAAATTGATATTATTTGATATTTCAAGTTAAACTTCACTTTGCCTACAAAGACTCTGTGCTGTCCCTCCCTATTATCCCTCTTGTGTCATGTGTGCTCCTAAAACACCAGGTTAAATACAAAGAGGCTAAATTAAACATTGGCAGTGAAATGTCTTAAATGTTAAATAAATATTTGAGATAAAATAAATGGGAGGAAAAAAATCCATCGGCTCCTTTAATCTGTGAAGAGGAAGCTCTAACTTATTTGTCCTTATACCTTTGTTTGTTGTGATGTGTGGGGCCCCTGGCGGAGGAGGCATGGGCATGCTCCCATCTGACGGGGTCCTGCGGTGCCCCAGAGTTTGGGCTCGGGGTCTTATGGCCCCGTCCGAAGGGGTGCGTCTGTGTCCTCTGTTCAGGGCCATGGCTGCAGACACGTGGGTGGGCGTGAGCGACTGGTTGGGCTCCTTCTTGAAGCTCTCTGCCCGCAGGTCTAAGAGCGGGTTCAGGGCCGGAGCTGGAGGCGCCGCCGGTGTTTTGACCCCCATCATCGGGGTCAGGGGATACTCGTCTGGGTCGGAGGGGAGGAGGGACTTTGTGGAGTTGCAGTCAGACAGGGAAGACAAAGAGAGGAGTGTAACCGAGGGAGAAGGGTCCATGCAGGGCAGCATGGAGTCGTGATGTCTGGACAGGGAGAGGGACAGGTTTCTGCTGGGTGGAGACGTGCTGCGGCGGAAGCGTCCCGTCCGCTGGAAGAGACCCTCCTTCTTCTTACGCTGCTCCTCTCTGAGGTCCTGCTCGTCCTGCAGCACCTGACAACAACATCAGGGCCAGATTTAAATAAAAGCTGAATAAACACATTATGTTGTTGCAATCAGTTTTCAGAATAACTGGCACTATTTGTTAAAGATTTATCATTTTCTCATATATTAGCATTTTTAAAAAACATGTAGATTTTAGTTTCATGACAAAACAGCAGAAAAAAACAAAACTAACACACATAACTACTGTAGTCCAGGAGGGTTTTTGTGAAGATGACGGCAACCATGATCTTACAACAGCCTCATATCTAATAGATGATAAAGCACAAAACTCAAACAAAGGCGTCAGGGCTCAAAACTTAAGAGTGTGAATATTTCAATAAGACCAATAAATTACACAGTTTGTACCGCTGTTCCCATTAGGGAGAATGGGAGAGGAAAGAAAGTGTAAAGTGATGCTTTAATCTTGGTTAGATCACTATAACAATAGGCAGATACTTTCTGAGCTGTTGATATAGTGACTCAGTTCATACATGTTGCTGTGTCTGGTGTAGTTAATAAAGCTGCAGTGAGACCAGTTTGGGATATTTTCACCTGCTAACTTGTGAGTTGATTAATTTTTTTTAATGTTTTTTATTTGATTAGGACTTAAACACTGTGATAAATCAAGTACAGGAACAGATTCTTTCATTGATCTTCTCACTGCACACTGTGAATTGCTGTACAGTATAAGACCCGTGCTGCTGGAAGCCGTCCACGCAGACCTTGGTCGCTGCTGACTCAACAGCAAAGCGCATTTCCTGCTGATAATTTTGCAGCTCGTTCATGCGGCAAACATCCTGCTCTATTTCATTCCAGTGGTGATCTATTGGTTGGAGATCTGGAGAGAGCGGCTGCTGTGTGATTTGAGTTACTGCACGTCATGGCGCGCTGTAGGACAGCGGTGCATTATCCTGGTGGAAGTATTTATCTGAGAAAGGGCTGACTGTGGCCGTGAAGGGATGCACCTGATCAGCAACAAATCTGATTATAAGAGGCCTAATCGGATCAAAGAAAACACGATTAAACAACTACCTGCTTGACTCCAGGCAGATTCATGCTGTTCACACTCAGTATAAGTGACTGTCTGCAGGGGAACTGTTTGAGTAAAGACCGCAGCTAACAACTAAAATGAATAATGAATGTACGATTGAAGAAAGCAGTTGCTTTTCAGCACACTTCAATACTCTGTCTGTATCTTGTCAGATTCATTTTGTTTGCAGACAGGGAAACAACATAAAAGAGATAAAATAGTTGAACAGTGCAACACCTTCAAGGTAGATTGGTAGTTACGGTGAGTTGCTATAAATAGGATGTGGCCGGCTGGTTAGCGTGTTAGTAACATTGTGTTTGTCTTTGTTAACATTGGCGTGTTCTTGTGTCTTGATGAGTAAAGGAATAAAGTTTGATTCTGAACATGCAACATTTTATGTATTCTAACATTAACTGTGTAGCAAAAAAATAGCTACTTTAATGCTCTGGCCTCTTTGTCCCGGTGGTAAGATTTGATTTGTGCCTATAGTTATGTAGGAATTTATAGTTTTGTGTGCTTATAGTTATTCCAGATATCAAATTTTGTTTCTAGCAGCAGGGTGAAGGAGAGATAATATCGGTGGATTTCCCTCTTGGTTTCTATTTGACCTGACCAGTGTGTACCCCGGCCCCAGCCTGTGTCAGCTAAGACTGGCTCCAAACTCCCCCATGACTCCGCACTGATGAGCAATATTGTTAAAGGAAGGATGTTTCTATTTGAGGAATGTTAATATTTTACCTATAAAGAGACATTCTGATATTTTTCAGTCCTCTTATTCTTTTAACTGTGGTTAAAATTTTCATTCATCACTTCCACTGTAGAGAATTTGAAAAGTTACACTTGACCAATCAAAATAGAGTTAACTTTACATGAATCACTTTGAACATCTGATATCTAAATTTCCATCCTCTCCCTATTGCAAGTTTGACATATTTATGTGTGCCTTTGACATAATCTCAGCTCTCTCTCAGTTTATTTTACCTGCAGTTTTCCCAGCTGCAGCAGGTCTTGTCCGAGGGCGACAGACGCGAGCAGAGAGGCACAACCCAACAACAACATATCACTCTTCTTCCTCTGGTTGCAGCGACGGAGGGAGTCCTGGTAGCTCACACCCACCCCCAGGCCTCCAGGGCCTTGACAAGGGGCCGCATTAGACACTCCAACAGCAGGTATCATGTTGGGTCCCAGGCTGCCCCACAGAGACCCTGAATCCTCCACAGCCCCGTTACTGCTGGTCTCTGAGGGCAGCAGGGACCCCGGTGACTCCTCGAACTCACAGCACTCCTCTGTTAAAGAGAAAAACAATGTGTTAGGATGTGGTATACGTTAGGGATGGACTATTTGTAATGTGAAAAATGTAATGCTCACCCATTTCATTCAGACTGGAGAAGCCAGCCGTCATCGGAGCATGTTTGGGGGATTTTCCCAGATTTGGTGCACTGGATGACCAAACTTTGCATCCCTCACCCAGTGACTTCAGCCTGAAACAGAGACATATTGCATTGAAACTAGGTTTTCAATTTACCTACAGTCAAAACAAATGATCCGTTATCAGATTTTGTGACTGTAGTTATACTGAAAAAAAAAAGGTAGGTAAGCATATTATCAACGTACTTTTCCTCCCCACCAACCCTCTCTCTCTGGTGGGTGGAGCTTGGTCCCCAGGTGCGTCCTTTCTTCTTGTTGGTCGTCAGGTCCTCCTTCTTACACACAGCGCTGCGTCCCCACGTCTTACTGCCGTCACTTGGTGTCACTGAGAGACAGTGCAAAGCATATCACATATATTTTCCCATACAGTGCAATACACAGCTACCCAAAGTCCTTCAAAGGAAGTTCTTCATGTCCTCGTAAAAAAAATGTCTATAGCATTTAATATAGAAAAAAATGCTGCTAAGATATCTGAAACTGTTTCCATGTGTATTGTCTATTTTTTCCTTGATTTATTTCAATCTGTATTTTTGTGTGGGTGTGCTTGTTTGGGATCATTGGCAGCTGCACTTCAGGAAGTCAACGTTGATCACATTCAAGTGATGCTGATGTATGGGGAGGCTGATTTCAATCCAGATACAGTAGAAAGCCTCAATCCTTTCTCATGCACAAAGTCAAAATAAATAGTCACATTAGCAGCACTTCAGTGGCTTTTCAATAGTCACTACTAGTCTGTGTACTTATTTTTAGATGTACACTTCAAAAAAAAACTTGGCACAAAAAAGTAAACCATTTAAAATTGAATTTAATAATGAATCTCATTGTTTTCAGATTACTTTCTCCTTCTGAGTGTATGCACTCACGTCTGATGGCTCTCAGTCGGGGTATGACCCCTGGGCTGGCAGGAGGGGTGGTGCTCTCGCTGCCCTGGGTCTTCCTCTTGTCCACACTGGGAGACGCCTGCACTGTGATCTTGTGCTCGAAACCTGCAGCACAAAAGAAAAATGTGTCATTTTTAATTAAAACCATTGTGACCTTCATTATGAATCACATTTAAACAGGCCACACAGGAGCTCCACGAGGGTTTCAAGTGTCAACCACAGACTGCAACGTCAACATCTGCAACGGTGATTTGATAAGTGTGTCTTCTTGCTCTCACTGAGCCAAGAACTACTGTACTCTTCATGTAAACAGCATCTTTAAGTGTAATTCACATTAACTGGATGATACACAGGCCTGATTCATCAGATTTTAACAAACTGCAGTTCCTGCTTTCACCCACCAGATGGCAGACTGATGCAGTTGCTGTCCCGACCCAGCTTCAGTAATCTGCTCTTCTTGAAGTGGCCCTTCCTCTTCTTCACGCTGGGTTTCTCCTGGTACATCTGGTGGATGATTATGTTCAGCTCCCGCTCCACGATGTCGATCTCCCTCTCGGCCAGCTCCTGCTCTCTCCTCCTCAGCTGCTCCTCCTGCTCCCTCTGCTCCTCGGCCGCTCGAGCCAACGCCTCCTCCCAAGATCTCAGCTCCTGAGGAGAGGAGAGGAGAGGAGAGGAGAGGAGAGGAGAGGAGAGGAGAGGAGAGGAGAGGAGAGGAGAGGAGAGGATGTTGTTAGTCTTGCAGCATCTCTTCTAACACCTCTTGAGTTCATTGTAATTACACGAAACCCCTGAGAGGGATTTAAAAAACACTCTAATGAAATACAGGTGTGGACTACACTATATTTAGATTAAATATTAATTAATTCAGCCTTCTGCTCATCAACAACTAAAACTGTATTTTATAGAAGGGGTTTTCAATGAGCACCTGCTCAGTGTAATTAGATAAGTGATAAATCTAATTGTATTTGAGGCAAAGTAAAGAAACTGAAGCCCTGAGTGTTGTGCTATTGTCTGTTATATTAATGGGTTATTACTGTTACTGTTATTGATATTGTCATATATTGCTTGAGGTGTAGCAGTGCTAAATGATTAGGTTAAATTGATTAAATGGAAAAGCACTAAATTCTCTCAGGTAAAAGGCTGGAAACAAGATGAAAAAGTAATTGCCTATTCATTTTCTGTCAATCTTGTTATTATTTAAGATCTAATTTACAACAAAGCATCATAATTTCTAAAACGATCATATGCAATAATCTTGCAACAAAGCACAAATACCCAATATTTGTACTTCAGTCCACCACTGCCGAGCTACCGTCCATATGTCAATGCAGTCTGATGTTTGATCTCTGATTTCACATCCCTCACCTTCTCTTTGGCCCTGAGCTCATCAAACATCTGCTGGATCTCCAGCCTCCAGTCTTCCTGTAAGGAGTGGAACGACTCCAGAGGCATCTGGAACATGGACGACTGCTCGATGGCCAGAAGTCTTCTTAGGATGCTCGTGAACGACGGCCGGCTGTGGGGGTTCGGGCTCCAGCACTCTGCAGGACAAGAGGCGTGGGAGTGAGGTTTTGAACTGTGACAACAGGTGATTTCAGCAGTAAGTAACAGGTATTTTATAGGCCCAAATCAGAGGCCTGTGATGCAAAGACGAGTTAGTGGAGGTTATGGAGAGGGACTTTCATCCAACCAGTGTCTGAGAAAAGGGAAGTAGGCTCAGCCAAAGATGCTCAGACCCGATATCGAACCACAGATCCAGGAGGAGCAACGCAGACTCCATCCTGGTGGTGGAGAAGGGTCCACAAAGCATATGTGAACTGGATGGGCGAACTCCCGTGACCTCCCGGGTGGCCTTGTAGTAGCAAAGAGCCGGCTCTTTGCCACCCGGGAGGTCACGGGAGTTCGCTCATCCAGTTCACATATGCTTTGTGGACTTGGTGACGGCCCATTGATCCTGTTAGTGATTTTCCTGTGCAGCCAGGGGGAGGAATGAGTCCAGTTTAGGGACTTTCACATCACTTCTCCTGATTTGAAGACGGTGTGTGCATGGTTGTGACTGTGGAACAGGACAGCAGACTCCACTTATGTTTTTCTTTCTCATACTAAACCAAAGACATCAAGTTCATCAGCTCATTAGTTCCTGTGTTAATCTTTATGAGCAGCTCTAAAATATTTAGTTTCATTCAAAGAGGCTCAGTAATTTCCAAACATTTGGGGCTGAAACAAAATAAACAATGTCCTGTTGATTGTAATGAAGCACGATGTTTTCCAATGAGGTGACCCACTGGTGTGTTTGTCTAGTTTGTGGGCAACAATGGAGCTCCATGGCACAAAGCTTTAGCTTCACTGATAGTACTGTACATATGACAAAAGAGCAGAGTGTAATAAACATATCCTAATGAATAATAAATAGGCTTAAGTCTAAACACAACATGCAGTCAGTATAATACATAGCAGACTGAGCCATTAGTTGTTGGTCTGGATATTTTTCTCTTTTTTTTTTCCTGGCAGCAGAGACGGCAACAGGAGAAATGGAAGAGAGCAAGATGGGACAGCATATGGCAGCCATCATGAGCCAAACCCTGACTGACAGTGTTACAGAAACATGGTGCACACCTACAATAATCTGCTGAGCTGCAGACAGACCAGTGCTGTCTGTCCAACGCTGAAAACCAACCACAGCCGTAATCACCTACTACAAGTCTGACACAGACGCAGAGTACAGAGTCGTCTCATGGGCTAAAAACAGTTTTCTTTACCAGGTAACGTTTTTATTTATTGAGGAAGATAAATTAGCATAAAAAGTGTTGGGAGGGGGGAGAGAAGATGAAAGTGAGATGATGACAGGAGTAAACAGAGTGTAGTGAGCAGCGCGGGATGACAAAGGACAGATTAACGGATGAACATGGATCAGATGAAGTGGAGTGGAGGGAGGGGGGTGAAGAGGAAAAGAGCTTTAAGAGGAGGGGGAGGGGGGGTTGTGGAGGGGACAACTAAAGTTTGTTGCTGGGCTGACAGTTTAAGAAACAGCATTTTTTTAATATTAGTGGTGTGCAGCGTACCCACATAAAAAAAGAAGTAGCTTAAGAATAAGCAGGTTAAGTCAATTTGTATGTAAGGCAGCAGGTGTGTGTTTAAACAGAGATGACCTGAGCTGTGAAACAAGAGCCAGTTAAGACTCTACCACTGTTAAGCAAGTACTGCAAGGATTATTTGCAAGGTGAAAAGGCAACATCCAGCCCAGGGGAGCTCAGCAGCAAGACTGCAGGAGGATGCATGAAAGGCAACTTCATAAATCCTCATCCATTTTAACTCTTAGTTGTTTTAGATTCAAAAACTGTAACGCTGCACCATCCTGAAGGTGTGTTTTTGTATCTTCCACAAAGGCAGATGTATCAAGCAGATTTTTCCAGGATTGAATAATGTCTCAGGCGTTGAGCTCCTTACCTCCCAGTAGCTGAGCAAAAGGTTCAGGGCAGGTTGAAGGGATGGGAAGAGTTAACTTGTTCATGGCAACACCATAAGCTACGGCCAGCGCATCGATCTCCCGGTAAGGAACCTCCCCGGTCAGCAGCTCCCAGAGCAGCACGCCAAAACTACCAGGAGACGAGACAGAGAGAGAGAGACAAGGACATGATGTGGACAGGATGTGATGTGTTTCTTCTCCTTTTATGTCACATCCGACACCAACCACAGTCCTCCAACAGGACGACAATGACTATCATCAGTAACTACAGCAGAGTTAGCTATGCCTGCTGAAAGAAATATCATGCAACTTAAACCTCATATCAAGAATGTTTTTGTCAACCATAAAATTACCGTTTATTCACTGACAGACTCATTGTTTCTAAATATAAGACTCCCAGGGGGCGTGTTTCTGTGCGAGGGAAATTTGTCCCTAATTTCTGACAACAGTTATGCAGAAAAGAGCATTAGACTTCTACTTGTAATGGATAAATTCACATTTAAGGAATCAAATAATCAGCCAGACAACATTTAAAACAGTTGATTAATTGTTTGAAGAAATTCTCAAGCAAAGATGAAGAAAAAGTAAAAAGGCTTCTTTGTCATAATTATGTCTAGGGCTGCCCCCAAATAGTCGACCAAGCACTGGTCGACCAAAAAATCATTAGCCGACCAAAATTTCATTAGTCGATTGGTCGCAGGAAAAAAAAACAAAAAACATTTGGAGCCGTGTCTTTTCAAAATTAAGTGAAAATCTAAATCTATGTGACTGGCGGCTGGCCTAAAAGGCTGGAGGGCTTTTAATTTGAAGGGCCAGACACAGGAAGTCGTGACACTCGCTCACTGTCAGTGGTTTTTTTTTCAACACGGCAGGTTCCTTCGACATCGCGGTTAGACAGTTAACAATTAATAGCCAACCATGTCGGGAAAGACGTCTAAAATATGGGATCACTTCGAAAAGAACATGACAGCGGACTAAAGGATCTACCAACGTCATGACGGATGAGCTTGCGTCTGACGTTAGCGCATAGAAAGTGCTCTGAAAAAAATAAAATAAAAATATTGCTGGAAAGCAGCTGTGGTTTGTAATCCCGGTGCAGAAGAGTGTTTGGAGCTGATGAAAGGAGAGAAAGAGGGTCGAGCTGCGGCGAAAATGCTCTTATTGATGAGAGCGGCAGCGATCAGCTGTACTGTGTAGTGTGTGTAGTGGACACGCGCTACGTGCACACACGCGATCCTCCTGTCAGATGCTGCATCTCTTCAGGTCACTGTGTGTGTGAGAGAGAAATAAAAGCTGTGACTTGCTGGAGCAGACGTTGTTTGGTGTCACCCGCTCATAAATATCCGTCTTTTTCAGACTTTTTTCGGCAGAAAAAAATATATTTGGGTCAATGTATAAAAAAAAAGGCTATATTTGGGAATTTATATTAAACACTCTGTTTAATTCCGTGTAAACGTTTACTGTACAAGTGTAGCCTCCACTAACACACCCATCCCTCTGACCACATCTGGATATAGGATATATCCAATAGCCTGTTGCTGCCGGTTGCTGCGGCTCCTCTTTTCCTTTTTTTCTGTTTATTTACTTTTTTCGGCACGAGCGAATCTGACGTGACTTCCTGTATTTGGTCTGATAGTTCGAACCTTCCAAAAACATGCTTTCACACTACACAGCAGCGGACCTTGGTCCAGGAAAGTCCGGACCGAGACTACCTCCTGAGGTGGGACCAAGGACTCGGTCTTTAGTCCGGACCGTGGTCCGACGGGAGCTTTCACACATGTCAATTTGATCCGGACTATCTTGGAAAGTCCGAAAGTCCGGACCAAACAGGTAGGTGTGAAAGCCCCCTTGCGCGCAGCTGTGCGCACTTGTAAAATTAATGGTTATTTATTTATTCAGTAGCTCAAGCTAATTTGGGGAGAAAAAAATAAAAAAATAAAAAAATATATATATATATATATATATATATATATATATATATATATATATATATATATATATATATATATATATATATGCGTCGATTAGTCGACTAATCGCTCTAAATGACGACCAGTGGTCGACCAAGAAAATCCTTGGTCGGGGGCAGCCCTAATTATGTCATTGTCATAAACCGAATATCTGGGATGGAGCCCATTTGAAGTCTTCATCATCCTAATTATTTCTGTTTAAACTTTTCTATTTTATCCCAACATGATTGTTGTAAGCAAAAATTAAAGAATAATTTCTAAGTATTATTTGATTTCTTATTACAAATTAAAAACTTAAAACAAAGCATATCGTATTATTATCATATGTATATGTATATGTATATGTATATGTATATGTATATGTATATGTATATGTATATGTATATGTATATGTATATACCATATACCATACCTCCATACATCGCTGCTCTTGGAGAAAAGGGAGAGCTTGATGACCTCGGGGGCCATCCAGGCGTAGGTCCCCGCTGCACTCATCTTGGTGGTCTGGTGCCACTCTCTGGCCAGGCCAAAGTCTGTGATCTTCAAGATTTTCCCACTCAGGTCGTCTCGCTCCACCGGCTCCAGAATGAGGACTGAGGAAGAGGAGGCAGAGAAAGGACAAAGGGACAAAGAACAGCTTGAGTTAAAAGATCAAGAGTCCCGCTCAACACAAAAACACCAGCCAGACAGAAATACAGAAATACAAAACAGAGTCTGTTTCTTTCAGCTCCTAAGACAAGAGGTCAAACTACAGACAGGGAGAAAGTAGAAACACAGACTGCAAAAGGAGCTTTTATCACACATTTAATATTGTGTATGACAGCCATTTTTTTTAACGAAGCACCAGAAGCATAATGTCTCTGACTTCCTACATTTTAGTCACTTTGGGCCCTAGTTTTGCAGACCGGTCTAACTGAGGGCGCAACCCAGCTTCGCCACGTCAACTGGGTGTGTCCAGGTGCGTTTTGCAAGAATCGTGGGCAGCGAAGTCCGGCGCAGACCGGCGCACCCACGCCCCTTGTCCTGCCTCCCAGCGCAAATACCAAGGAGGGAGGAGACGGGGCGGGAGGGAGACAGGAGGAGGAGAGAAAGGCGTGAAGTGGGATTAACACAGCCGATTCGGATCTTCACCAATCAAATGAGCTCCTCTCCTCACCTTTAAGTGAGCCGCGGTGATGTCATTTCCTACTTTGACATGGACGGAGGAGAGGAGGAGACAGCGACGCCACAGGCAGAACCTCTCCCAGGAGGAAACAGTTGTTTTGGTCCGGAGGTCCGAGCTCAGAGTGGCTGAATAATGAGTTTACTAATATCCTTAATCAGGTTTGATTTGATACACTGAGAACCGCTGGCCAGTGTAAAAAACAACAACTAATAAACTAAGCGACAACCAGCTGCCTGACGTCGCTGGCTCGTTGATAAATTGATAAATACATAAATAAATAGGCTACATACCCGTAAAACTTAAAACAAAGGCCCGGGCTTTATTTGTTTAAATCTCTCAAATCAACCGGTGTTTATTAATAAAGTGTTCAACCTCTTTCCTTCTGGGGAAAGAGAGGCTTCACTCCGTGGCGGCAGGCGGCGGAGGAATTACTGTAAATACGGCCAGGGCGGACTCGTCCTCGGTCTCACTGACCACACTTCAGCACCTGTGTTGGCTGGCTCCACCATCCTTTAAAAAAAAAAATTAATAATGCAACGTATAGCCTAAATACGCTTATGAGTAATCAGAGAACTGGTTGTTAACGCTACTTTTAATAAGTCATTTACAAGGAGCGAGCTGAGCCAGGCTGACACTGTACAGACAGGTGCTGAAGTGCGGATAAGAGGAGTGGACAGACCCCCCCGCGGTTAATTGGGACCGACAGCAATTTGAAGTTTTATGGTAAATAAATAACGCGGATCATCACATCTCAACATGGTGACATGCTGTCATCCACCCTCACAGTCCACAATCAGCTGCTTTGCCAGTTCGTCCCTGCTGTGTTAATTCAGGTGGAGTTTCCATTACGCGTGCCAACAGCCTTTGATCTGATGTGACGGGGCAAACCACAAACCAACCAGGCTTTATTATTTATTATTATTATAATTATTTATTATCTCTCAATCATCATCGCGGATCATCACGCGGATCATCACCGCAATCCACAGCTCCAGTGCCAGTTCGTCCCTGCTGTGTTAAATCAGGTGGAGTTTACATTACGCTGCCAACAGCCTTTGATCTGACGTCAGATGTGACGGGACAATCTTTATAGATATAAATTCACGTGTTGATTCCATTAGTTGCATTAAATAGCGGTTATTGTGGTTATTTATTGCATCTAATTGCGTCTGGAACAGTAGAAACCTGTCTGTGAGGTTTTGCTGACGTGTGTGGACTGTTCGCCGGTCAACCAATCTCCCTCTCCGCCAGCTCCGCTTCGCCTTGCCCCGAGATAGACCTGCTTTGAGGTGGTCTGCTTTCGGCGCAGAGTCGGCGGGACATTTTCTCACGAAACTTCCGCTTCACCAAGCTGAATCTGTGACACCGCCTCCTGCTGCGCCGCCACACCCATATTGGCGGAGCGCGATCTGCCAATCTCCCGACTTGACTTTGTGCCTGTCTGCGCCAGTCCAAACTTGCATTAGACCGGCTGCGCTTCGCTTCGCTACCTGCGCTGCACCAGGAAACTAGGGCCCTCAATTTCTTCATTTTTTATGACTGTGAGTTGAATATTTTGACAGTTAGTTGAATAAGAGGCAGAGCAGAACATTGTTTCTATTTTCTGACATTAACCGATTTACTGAGGAGTAGAAATAATAAGCAGGTTAATGAATAATGAAAGCATTTTACAGCCCTTATAGAAGCATTAACATACACAAAGGTGTCTACAGTACTGAATAGGACGGAGATTATTTACATGGTAAGTTGAAGTCTCAGAAGTTTATGTTTTTCTTATAGTCAAGCATTTTATATTCCACAGAAATAGAGGCTTCATGTTGTGTTTCATACTCAATTTTCCTAAAATTGTGTCCAGATACAAAAACGTGCTGAACAACACAGCCATGTTTACAGTACAGGTGTGGTCAGACCAGCGTGCTCTTCAGGTTTCTGCTGTACGGTATTAACTACCAGTCCGTGTCTTCGTGGGTCATTTCCATATGACATTCATTTCAATGTATACTCGTTAGTGTTAGCCTATCACCTGCGTCTGTCTCTATTTCTCTCTCTCTCTTCCATGCACCCTCTACGACTTCCTCCTTCATTTCCGTGTGAGCGCTGGCTATGGAAATATTTAGAGTGTACACAGTTGAAAAGCACTGGGAGCCAGGTGGGGGTTGCTCTCTCTCTCCCTCTCTCTCCCTCACTCACTTATCTACAGGCGTATGCAAAGGGTGGCGGAGAGAGGCTGCACACACAGCGGTGTCTTTGTTTACACACATGCACTCCAGCACACACACACACACACACACACACACATACAGACAACCTTTCACGTGATAAAGGTGTGTCTCTCTGAGCTCTGCTGTATCCACAAACTCACTGGAAGACCAGTTTCAGTGATAAAGAATTGATCTCAGGTCAGTCTGCTGATGTTTATAAAGCCAGGAAGCACTTAGGTAACAAGAAACTATCAATGCTGTATGATAAAAGTAATCCATTACAAGTTCATGTAATGAAATTAAATGTTTATTCAAAAAAGGTCCCCTTCAACGTGTTAAGTTATAATAGATTATACTGGATATTACTGCTGATGCATTAACATGTGAGCAGTATTTGACTGGTTAAGCAGGTTTAATAATTTAATATTGTATCTAAATTATGTGTTCAGTAATCACTTCTTAATAATCATTCAATTACTTCACATTACTTGTTACATGGCTGAATTACATGACACCTCCGATTTATCTTGTGACCCTTAGTTTGGTAATCAATGGACTAAACGACTAAACTGTATTTAAACCGATATTGGTGATATTGGTATTTTTACGTTTCAAAACCAAAGAGTTAATAGAAACTGAGTGAATGAGTGAGTGGGTGAGTGATTTTCACTATTTTCTGACAGGCTACAAACCAAAAATAATGAGCAGTTTAATCCACAATAAAGTCATTCAGTTCCTGCTTCTATTCAGCAAATGTGTTATAGCTTGTCACGTTTTTTTGTTTTCCTTTTATCTGCTTTTATCTGGCAAAATAAAGAGTGATTTTAGCTGTCAGATGAATGTTGTAAAATAATATAAGTAGTGTATATCATTGTAAAACAAAGGAGAGTAAAATAATAAGAATTTGCACAGGAAAGTCACTATAGAAACTGTAACTTTCCACCACCATGCTCAGGTAATGTGACTGCATGTCCAGTCTCCAGACAAGGATTCAAGGATTAAGTGCGGGCTGCTGACAGTGATAATAAGCCACCATCATCCTCCAGCCAACTTTTCTATTCTGATACTGTCGTCTCTGTGAGGGACAGCTGTCTCCTCAGGACTAACTCTCTCTCTCCCTCTCTCTTTCTCTGTGTCTCTCTGTGTCTCTAAGAAGGAGAAGACGGAGCCAGACCGACTCAGAAAGCACCAGAGATCAGGATGTGTTTGCATGACAAGATGGGTGTGTCCTCCTCGCGGGCTACCTGCTCTCGGTTTGTTTGGTGTGTACAAACATGGAGCACATCCATGCGGGGGCTGGATGGAGGGACATGAGGCCTGTAGGTGGAGAGCAGGATGGAAACAGAGAGGAAAGGAAAAGGCTGGTGACAGAGGAGGGAGGGAGAGAGACGACTGAAACTGAATGGACGCCTGTGAACAGAAGCTGAACCTGTGAGGGAAGCAGCACACCCACCTGCTCCCACTCTGACTCGCTTCCTGATGTAATTAGAACATCATGGCGTTACTTTCGCACCTCCAGATCGTCTTCATGCTGCTGCTTAACGCCACCTGCGCAAGATCGTTCATCTTTGCCACAAGTTTTTTTTTTTTTCCTTTCACAACCGGCAGCATTTCATCCATATGTCAAACACAAAGATCAACATGTTTGTGTACAGCTGGCAGCACAGGAACCTGCAGCGCACTGATACACAAATAACACCCACAAGGGTGTGGGAACCATCACAGCATATTTCATCACAGTGATGGAAAAAAGTCCTCAAGGATTGTGTGGCTTTTACACAATGCAATGCCAGCGCTGTTGGAAATGTTATCTCAAAATAGAGTCCATATGAGCAAGGACAAGCTCCTGGTTACTACAGTTCTCCATAGCAACATGCTGCATGAGAAATATCTCATGCCACGTATCTCATGCTTCGTTATCATAAACACAAGAGTGAGAGTTTAGTACTACTGTACAGTTCAATTAGTGGTAATTATTCCAGAGGAAAAGCTGCTGCTGCGCTGCTTAAATGATTTACTGGTCGTAGTCGCTCCTCTGAGACATTAACAAGCTGAACGTCTGAGAGCCATTGAATGAATTTAAACCAGCTAAACAACAAGAGTTATTGGTAATTGTTTAAGAAAAAAGACTGTCCTCCCCAATGAAACAAGCCCATTGGTCAGTGGCAGGTTATTACGATAACGAACATAGTTATGTTTTATCCGTAAACCTAGGACACAAACAGAAGGGGTCCGCTAAAGTAAATAAGTAAATAATCATGACGTTTCGAGCTCGATGTTAAGTGTACTATACAGACAGACGCCATATTTAAAAGTCACGTTACACACCTGCTATGTATCAGCCCCCAGTCAGTAAACAATCATCAATTAACCCTGATTGTGCACACATATTACACATCTGTAAAAATATCATAAGTACAAAAATATATATACAATCTAATATGAGTTTAAGTAGGAGTTCAAGCTGTGTAGGCCGTCGTAGCACATAAAGCAACAAATTAGAGGCGCTTGTCTTTAAATATAGAAATGTAAAAAAAAATAAATAAATAAAAAAAGAGGGGGATATACCATTCCTTTTTTTTCATTAGAAAACATGTCATAACACTAACATTTGCCCTATCACCATGTGTGTCCACCATCAAGTGCAGACTTTATGTAGGGATGGGAAGCGCATTGTGAAACTTCACATGTTTAGACACAATCCAGAAAATCCAATCAGTATTATTGATCATCTGTCAAAAACACCTGCTGACTGGGGTGTGGTTGGTTTTCAGCCCAAACAAGAAAAGTCCCGCAGCAGCTCTGCCCACTGTTGACTTAACCTTTGACCTCCTGTTGTCCAAGCCTCCATCCTTGGACCCTGACCACGGCTGAGTGTTGAGAAATGCCTCTGAGTAAGAGTTTAAACACTGACACAGAAGTAATCAGTGAGGCTTTAACCTGACTAATGATCCTGAAGAGGGTTAGTCAGTGCACTGAGCACAGGTGACGTCACAGAGGAATGTAGGTCAAAGGTCAAAGGTACGTTTGGTCTGGGTTTGTCTGACAAATAAGCAGTGCAACATGTGTGTCATGTAACAGATACAGAGATTCATAGATTTGTTGCATAATAAACAATAAAATAAAATAAAATTTGCTCAATTACTCAAATACACTTTTTCTATAAAATGTGGTTTATGTGTGAATCCTGGTGTTTCACATTTACAGTATGTCTTAAATTCTAATCTTAGGAACTTGATCGATGATGGCATCACCATTATCCTGAAGCACCATGCCACATGTGATGGTGGATTTCTAAAAGGCTGACACAGCGTATTGTTTTCACAAGGAGCAGCGACAGAGCGAGCAATCAGCCACCACAGCTCTGGGTTTGGTCACCTGAGCAGTCAGCTGACACCTTTATCCTGTTTGATCAGCTGATCTGGGATCTCTGCAGGTGGTTCAAACTGTCAGGGCTTAAAGCTACTCTCATTTTTTCTTCACCCGATCTTCAACCTGTGGCTTCAGGGACAAGGTTTGATTAAAACCTCGGTGAAGGGAGAGTGAATTATTATTAGCTAAAAGTGAGGAGATGCTTTGTGTGAGTTTTGGTTGGAATGTCTGATCCAAGTTTTTATTGAATAAGACTTATCTTATTAGTTTTTTATGTGCAGATTTAACATTTATAGGGCACATATTTGGCTGTTATATTCTGACAGTTTGTAAAATATTGTTTTAATATAACAATAATAATACGTATTAGTTGAGATTGAAATACTTCTTTTATTGAGGTGTCAGCAGCATTACTGTAAGAGGACAAGTCCACATTTAAATATTCATTTTCTCAATATGAAAATTAATGAGAAAATGAAATTTAGTTTGTATGAGAAAACCTGCACCACGTGTAGGCTACTCCCGAACCAGGTGTAAACCACAGCAGAGGGCCCTGAACAGATCAAAGTGTTTTAAATGGATGAGAAGGTGATGATGGGGACTCTCCACTGCTGCTGCTGAGAGATAAGGAACTTAACAAATGCAAATCATCTGCACATGACCTATGTTTCTCAGCTGTTCAGTGTCAGCCTGAACACAGAGGGACACATGAAGCTCTGCCAGTTGCCTTACACTGTTCCTGTCATATTGGCTGCTATTCAGTCTGCTGTGTCATTAACTTGTTGTTATGACAACAAGGGCAGAGGTCAAAGACGAAGATTACAACGCTGGGAAACAGAGCTCAAGAGACCGTGCCCCTATGATCTTTTTTTTCCCTTTTGTAATTTCACACAGACGTTTTGTGTGATGTCTGCTGTTGCTATCGAAGAAGCTTCCTGAAGTCTGGTGATTTGGGAATACATTCTTTTTTTCATCACCAAAAAGTCTAAAATATGGGTGTTTTTAATAGAGGGGGTTGCTTTGGTCAGATTATGGTTTGTCAAAACTAGTTTGTTAGGTGTACTTTCAAACCTGTCCATCACTGAGAGAGACAGTGTTTACACAGGGATATTTTTAATGGTGTTGGTACCAGTTGTTCTGTCATATGCAGTTGTGTAACCAATGAAAAAGGAGCTGAAGAGATAAGTTCAAGTTTCAAAGCCTGGCTCCTCCCTAAACTTCACACAGCTGACCAGTCACAGTGTGAGGAGGGTGTGAATGTGGGGTCAGCAGTTTCAGGGGAAGTTACCAAAACACAGACCGTCGCTAATCCAATGTGGAACGATTGTGAGGAGAGGGGTGTCTGAGGCTAACCCCACCATCTGACAAGCTCTACACTCGACAGCGTACAGAGTTTGACCCATATCCAGCACTGGAAACATCAGTATCAGAGCATCTCATATCTTTTACTTTATTCTGACCATTTTTATTCAATCTGCCTCTGTAAATCCACTGGAGCAGCCCTTTAAATTCTTTATTCTCTTTTAGGATGAGAGCATCTACGTGTATACCATATACAACAACACATATAACGATTAATGAAGCACTTCAGGCAGAGCAGTGAAGGCACTTGTACAAGCTGATTGGTACTTTTTCTTATCTGCTGAAGCAGTTCGGTGCAGCTACAGCTCCCTCCGACAAACTAATCTGTAAGCTGGTTCGACTTCAAATTGGAAACTGTCACTGCTGCTTAAAAAGTAAAATTTACGGAGCTCAAGTTGAATCATGAGTTTGCCAATATAAAACTGGATTAAGTCAACTGAACTGAAGGACACAGGAGGTCCAATAAACTCAGGATGTTAAGTATGAATCTGCAGCCATCAGAAACTGATTTGCTCTCTTTTTTAAATGTTTTCATCTTAAAGAGTAAGTGTGGAGATCAAAGAGTATAAAGACACAATGTCTAAACTAGACTCACTCAAACAATGCATTCTGGGATCTCAGTATTAGTTTTGCATCTTTAAAAACTGAATGTAATAATGGGCAACTTCTGAAATCATCTGCAGATATAAAGTAGAAATGTAAGTTAATGGTACAGTAAGAGACAAATTAATTCCACTTCATTTCTGTTTTGCAGTGATCCTACAGACACAAAAAAGTAAGAGAGTACGATTCATTAAGGATGAATGATTATTTCTCTGGGTGAACATTTTATCTCCAAAAGCTACATAACAGATATTCTTTGTTTTTCCTCTGTCTACCTCTCTCCCCTCACCAGTCTTCCTCCTGCTCCTCCTCTTCATCCACAGACAGGTGTAGCCTGCGTGGAGGAACAGCTGTTGCTCCAGCCCCAAGTCTGCGAATCAGGTCTTACGTTCCAACAAACCCCACAGAGACGTCCCTGATACCTCCCCCCTCCCATAGCGTCTCCCCTCCACGCCTCCACAACCTCCCCCATATACCCTCCCCATCACCCTGCACTTTGGGGGCTGCTGGTTGTTTAAATACAAAACACCGGCAGCTCAGCACTGGTTCCAGCTGTCTGTCTCTGCCGGTGCATAAAAGCGCGTCACTGTGACAAATACAGCAACTTGACTGACATGGCAGCGAGCCGACGGTGCATCAACACAGATGAGATTCTGGCCCATGGGATGCTGAGCAGCCAGTCTCCCCCCCTCCCCCCCGCCAACCCACACCGCCCATACCCTACACCGCAGGCCTCCATGTATTCGTCTGTGTTTCTGCAAAGATTAAAACCTTGCCAACAAAAACGTAACAACCCCCTCCAACCCTGCCGCCTCATCATCTCTGCCCCCCCCCATCGTCATCCCTTCTTTCCCTCCCTCCCGGTGCCAGCGCCCACTGCCTGACTGTCTGCTGTTGCAGCTGTCGCCAGCCTGGCTACTATCACAACACACCGGGGAGACGAAATGGAAGAAGAGACCCAGGGAAAGCACAAGGGTGGAGGGAGTCAAAAAAAAGAAAACAAGAGTAACTGAGAGGTATATTGTGTGTACAGTATGTATTGTGGGAGGTGGTGGTGGAAGAGGTGGTGGAGTTGGGGGTGGAAGTCTGAGGATGAGGAATGGGGGAGGGGAGACAAAAGATGAGAGAGGAGGAAAGAGGCAAGAGAGGGACAAAAAATGACAAGAGGGAGGAGAGCTGCAGAAACGAGGGCAGAGGAGGAGAATGAAATATTGGGCAGATGCAGCTGAAAAAAGGGGGAGAGACAGTGCAGGAGGGTAAGAAAAGGCAAAAGACAGAGAGACGGAGGAGAAAAGGCCCAAGCACTACGAGAGAGCGGGAAATAATGAGTGGATGAAAAGATGCGGGCCGCTAGAGGTAAAGAGAGATGACTGGAGGGAGAGCTTTTGTAATTTTCCTGGCTGCACATACCAGATGTCAAACTAGATATCTCAATAGGTCTCTCCGTTTTTCCTTCTCTCTTTATTTCACACATCTCCTCTCCCATCCCTCAAGAGATATCGAGCAGCAGAGAAAGACATAAAACATCTCTCCAAACACAGACTTTTAAACACTGATAGCAGATGCAGCCTGGAAACAAAACTAACACCTCTCCATCAAAACCCATTCAGTTTTATTATCTAGTATCAGTGAGGTAAAGACACTGCAGGACAGACTTTCATCCATCACCTCTGCTGAGTTCAGAGCATCACAGCACACAGACAACAACAAATTAAGGCGCAAAAAGAAACAATGTAATCAGTGGGTTTCTTCCCGTTACCCCATGCTTTGATATGGAGGTTGTAGTGAGTATGCTCCCATGTCATTGATACCCCGGCTTGGCTCTACTCGTACAACCACAGGCCATCAGGGCTCTAATCCTGAGCCGCACAGTGGCACAGTTTCACCCTGGAGCCATTCACTTTGTCTCCACACAAATGCAGCTGCCAGATTCGTGTGACCAGGCAGCCTCTCTCTCAGAAGAGATGGAGGTATTAAATGAGGCGGCTTTCTCTCGGCTCTTTTTGCATGGAGTGTGTTTCTGTGTGTGTGTGTGTGTGTGGTATGAAAGAGGTACTTACAGTGTGGGAATCTGTAGAGAGTATTGAGGTCTTTATTTTGATTCGTGACAAATTCTAAGTTTTGTGGCTCCTTTAGTTTGACAGACTGCAAACCTAAAAAGGAAAGTTGTATCATAAAGTCTATATACTGTACTGTATATTGCTCTGTCTATACTGCACTGTTCTGCTGAGTCTTACAACATCAGTTATTTCTGTGGACTGCAAATCTGTGTTTGGCTCTCCAGAACAGCTTCACAAGATGTGCTGCACTGCAGTACTGGAAAATAAGACGGCATCACTTCAAGTCTTTGTCATCTTTCTTGTTTTGTCAGAAAGCATTGATCAGCTGTGAGATGCTGATGAATATGTACCAGTAACGATCAAAACAAGGTGATTTTACTTTTTTTTTCTTTCTTTTTTTTTTTTTTTTACCATATGTCAATTTCCTCATGGGATCTATATCATCTATAACATTTTTAAAAAGTGAAAAGCTCTCCTATACCTTTTTCTTTTAACTGTTTATTTTCTCTGTGAACTTTTTTTTTAATTTGATTTTTTTTTTTTAAAGAACAATAAATTGGATTTTGTTATTCCCAGTGTCATTTTTAGTATTTCTCTTGTCTGGAACAAGTTGAGCTCTTCCTCACACATCTCACAACTTTTCACTTGTTTTAAGACAGAGAGGACTGAATGTTGTAAAAATCTGTCTTGAACATATTCTGAAAAAGTAATTTATAAAAAACAAATATCATTTTGTAAAAGTAGTGGTTGATAAAACCTTACCATTAAACAGAACAGTCTGTTTCATGTATTTTTAATCACTGAACATTCATGAGTTATGAACGCACCTGAGCTCTCAGTGGGTCATCGAGGAATCAACCACATGAACAACATGTTTACATGTCAAGCCTCTGCAGGAGTGAATGTAAATGCTGAATAAAGCATTACACTGACTCCAAACTCTTACTGTTAGTGCTCTCTACTTGACTCCACTGTGTAAGAGGGTGAAGGACCTTTGGCTCGGGGGACACCCAGCGCCTTCTCTGCTTGGCCTGACTCCCCACTCCCCGTGCCAGGCTGCTGGCAAACAACAATGACCCTCTAACAGCAGAGTCAACGGCCTCATAACATACAACAGCCCAGGAGCTGCCAATGTGTGTTTGACTGTGTTTATACTGTAACTTTGTCTGCTGAAACGTATATAACTCTGCCCCTGTGTGCTTCTGTAACTGTGGCAAGGAATACAAAGCAGCACTGTGCTGATGTTCAGGCGCATTATTCTGCAGAATATCAAAGACTTTGGCCTCTTGAACCAAAAGTCAATAGATAGATACATTATCAAAACTAGGTCAAAACCCAGGATATCACTGGACCGATCATAACTGACATCATTATGTTGTATTTGCATTCAGCATTTTACATATACAGTAAATTGATACGGAAGAGAATGGTTTCTATTTTCAGATAAAGGATGGAGTTTGAATAGTGGTTGAAGTGAGGCACTTTAAAGGGTAATGCAAGTCCGGTCGCAACATTAACAAGAGATTACAGATTACTGGGCATGTTTGTGTCGTTCTGCAGTACAGCAGTCCATGTTTCTCACGAGACAAGCCCTGGACACCAGGTCGGAGGCGCTGGTTTTCATCCAAGAGACGCTAGGTCAGGTGGAAGGCAGAGAGCCTCCATTCTCCCCGTAACAAGTCATTTAACTATCACAATTACTCCAGAACTGTTTAATTAAGGTGCCAATCTTGCATAGTTCCTCTTTGAGACGTGTTGCTAACCTGTCTGTCAGCAGAGAAGACACAAGAGAGCCTCATGCTCACAAGGCATTGCTGGGGGAAATGAGGGGAGCCAGTGGTGCAACTTTATGATCATTGGTCCACTGAAAAATGTCAATCACTGACATTTGCATATTGTGGTTGACCCAAGAACAGTAAAGTAAATCTCTGTTGTTTCCTTCTTGTTAAACTTCTTTTCATGTTGGCTTTAATTTTAATGTGCCCTCTCGTGCAGTCGCTTCACAGACGGACACTCTGTCTAACTACAGGTGAACTGAATTCGAGGCGAAGCTGAGGAAACACTGCCAGTGGCGTCTGTCACTGTTTGTCCGTCTCTTGTCTAGAAGGTGTAAGATGTTCCAGTCGTCTGTCTTTTTATGCAAATTCAGAGTAATTACACAATCCACTGGTGCGCAGTATGTTTGCACGCGATTGCGTGACAGCACAGTGGTGACAGAAGTATTCAGACTTTTTACTTGAAAAAGTTGTAAAAGTAGCAAAAGCACAATGTAGAGATACAAGTTCGTACCAGTACCAATACAGCATGCAACAACAACATACAGCATGGGGATGTGTAAATGTGTGTCAGTATGTTTGGCAGATCCACAGGGAGTCTGAGCTGTAATGCAGTAAAGAGAGCAGGGAGTCATCACCGCTTCAAATCAACTATTTATTGACCAGTGGAGAAAATAATCATGATGTGCGTGTGTTTGTGTGTGAGTGCATGCATGTATATTCATTTGCAATCATGCAGCCATTGACTGGTGTCACTGTTTGGTTTAGCTGTGTCACTAAAGCTCTCCCTCCCTCTCTCCCTCCCTCCCTCCCTCCATCCCTCACTCACTCACTGACAGAGTGAGATTCAGCAGCGTTGGCCTCTGACAGCGAGGCAGTTCAAACATCTGTTAGCAGTGTGGCCAGGTTCACACGATCCCCACGGCACTGACCACGGTCCAAAGTCCGTCTAACAATCTACACTCTCTTACATTACATACAGTGGACAACCCTCCCCAAAGAATGAAACCTGGGTAAACATGCTGAATTTGGTTGGATATTGAGTGAGTCTAGTCTCTATCTATCTAGTCAGCTATCACTGAAGAGCTCTGTGTTTTACAGGTTTTCTCCCTGTTGATGCCGCTACCAGAATAATTTTGTGAATTGATAATGAAGTGCTAATTGATCATGAGGGAATTTACTCCAATGCCTGATTTTTACAAGGAATTTGTGTGCGTGTGTGTGTGCCAGCACAAGAAAAATGCATCAACCCAGCTTCATCACGTGCCATTGTGGCTTTTTACCATTGCATTTTGGATAAATTACGTGCTTTAGAGGGACTTTTCTCCTCACAATTGTAAGATGCTAATGTATTATATCTATCATACTTACATTTTATTACTTTAGCATACAAATAGTAATGTACATCAACTTACTAACTGTATTGTAGATGATTTGGCAACACTTCGACTACGACTGTGGTTGTAATTAAAACAATTTTTACAGTAGTCAGATCATTATCTTTTACAAACATTGGTCTTCATATGGTTGAAATTGTTATATAATTTGACTGTATTGGTATAATGAGGCCTATACAGTACTACAGACAGACACTGACAGTGAAAGACTGCAGCCTACAGTCCATCATGGACGTTAGCCTTAATCTGTAGCCAGTTGAGAAAGAAGAATAGTTTGACCTCCTCTCAAACTGGCCTTCTCTCTCCCCATCCCTCCCTCCCCCATCCCTCCTCCATCCATCTCTCCATTCCCTTTCCCAACGAGCCTCCGGGGGTTTCTCTACAACCGCTGCATTCCCTCCTTTACCCATCCTGCCTTGCTTCTCTCTCCACTCTGTCATTCACAGCCTACAGTCGCCCCTCACTGCTTCCATCTCCCATCCTTCACCCCCCATCCCCCCTGCAGTGACTCCTGCCATTGTGAGCCCTGCTCTCGCTCTGTCTTGGGCTGCTGTGTGAGAATGGGGTCATTGTTGCTCTGTTGCAGCATTTACATGAGTGTGTGTCTATGTGTGTGTGCACATGTGTGTATGATAGTAGAAGTATGAGTTCTCTGCCCTAGCGCCAGCATGTCCTGTTGTTTGACCTCTGCAGGCCTACATACTCACTGCACATGCACTGAGCTTGTTTAAAAAGACACTGAACTTAAAACTGCAGCTGTTCTGCAGCGCAAGATTCCCATTTTAAAGTGTAAAGTCGAATTGGATTTTTGTTTGCTAAAAAAATGAGAAAGATATTGATATTTCCAATTGCCTTTTCTCCTTGTTATTATGCATTTGCCTTTCCTGTATTAACTACCTGCTGGGCTACTAAATTGTTTGGTTCTGTGGCTTCTTGATGCCAACTTTAAAGGCGCCATATGTAAGAATGTGGCCAGAAACGCTTACTGCAGTCAAATTCAAAAAAGAGTGATCTCGTTTTCTCTCCCAGTCACGGCGACGTCAGTGGCATTTCAGCCTCTGGTCTGCTTCCACTGAGCTAGGTGGCAGAACATGCCAACACGTGATTTGCAGTCTGCAAAAAAAGATTTTTAATGCGAATACTCTGGCTGTACTATTGCTGTTGGTGAGTTCATCATGTTATGTCAACATTATTCCTGAGTCTCTGTGACATATTAGGAGGATTTTACGGCCAGTTGCTTTAGATTTCTTACAGATTGTACCTTCAACACAAGCATTATCTATAAGTCATGACAGCAAACTTTATGTTACGAAAACGTTACTATAGTCACTGGTTCATCTTAGGTCAGGGTCATGGTCAAAGGTTATCGAATTAGTGTCACATTGTGTGATCTGATTCTTAGTAGTAGATGCTACATAGTAGATGCTCCCAGTGACTGAGTCAGCATTGGAAAGATGTGAAGCTTGACAGTGAGGAGTCTTTATGCATACATGTTCCCACTGGCTAGAAAAGGTGTTCTCACAACTTAACGAATATAACACCAAGCATACCGTGTTCACATGTGATAATCGAGCTCAATTTGAAGGCAGCATAAATCTCTACTTGGTACATTTACATCATAACTAAGCTATGTATGAACTCAATAAACAGCTGGTGTAACCAGCCACAGGCCTATCAGTGAAAATTATTTTACAAAACATGATGTTACATATGGCAGGTGTAACAGAGATTTTTTAATTTTAGTAATTGTAGTGAACTTTGATTTTGTTGTGGAATCTGGAACAAACCTGCACTCTTAAAGGGACAACAAGGAGTTTCTCCGTTGGCAGAACGAAAAATTACGCAACAATAGTCTCATATTAATGTGGATGAATCTACGTTACCCACACTTGTTAATGGGCCCGTTTTCGATAAATATATCGTTTTGTCTCTATCGTTATTTTGTTATTATTAGTGGTGCGGAAATGCTGGGCGAGCCGACCAGCGTTTCCTTACTTTCGGTTTCATGGACGCGAATGAGAATAACGCCGCCGAATCGCCGTGTACGGTCGGAACTACAACGGTAACTGAACCTCTGACTTCAATTCTTGATGAATGACAACATGAGTCTGTCTTGCGCCGGTAAAAGAATTTCACGGTGCGCGCAGAGGCTCAAAAATGTAGTGTGAAAACGCTTCGCTTTTCCAAAACTCCTCGTTGTCCCTTTAATCAATGAGGAAATGATTCCTCCATGTCCATATATGGCACTCATCTTGAAATCATTTTCTATTAAATCGTCACACCTCCTCAGATTAAAAGACTGTGGTGTGATACCAGTCCCTTCTCCTCCATTTGCGGCCCATTCCATCAATTGGTGGCTCGCACTCGTCCAGTTAGTCACAGTCTCGGCCTCCACCACTCTGTCTCTCTGAGGGATTAGCAGCACTGGCCACCACTCTAATCCTTTCCTCAACAGACTTACTCTTATATTCGCACACGAACGGCCAGACACAAGCTTTTCAACAACAGCGACTGTATGCCATATCTCACTTTGCTAATCTGTTAAGTAGCTATAACAGCACTTGTGTACAGTGCTGTGGTTGATGTCAGGGTCACTACTTTCAACACACTTACTACAGTAAGAAAGCAGATAAATAGTAGTTTCTATAAATTAATTTGTCATTTCTTGCTTTGTCATTTAAATACTCTGAGCAAACAGCATACTTGGCGAGCCTGCTCCGACACACGGGGCTCCCACTATTCAGATGATTGTTTACTATGTAAACATGGCTTCCATTTGAAGCTACAGCAGTCAAAACAGCAGATAATGTCAACCTCACTCTGCCTTTATTGTATGTCTATTAGCCTCTACATTCGTGTTCAGCTTCACAGAAACCTTCATGTCGGACCATAAAACTACCATTACAAGGACATTCATTTGTTTTAATTACTGTTGAAATAAGGTGGAGACATGTTATCTCATACATGCTAAAGGGGAAGGCTTGCATTAGATAAACATGGTAGCCTACATCAATATATGTCTCTATATAAATGTACACAGTGAGGCCTAATGAAGTGCAGACTCTAAGACAGGCATGTCAAACTGAGTTTGGGTCTGGGGCCGGATCAAGACCTTCTGATCTCATGTGGGCCGGACCAGTAAAATAATGGCAAAATGTCGACTCCAAATCTTTAGCTTTGTTTTTCAGTACTATGCTTTATCATCAAGCCTACATTTGTAACCTAATATGTTATGATTAATCACAATATCTATTCTAACAACACATTTATTCACAAACAATGGAATTGATCAAAATAAAATGATCGGTTTATTAAATACAGCTGAGTAAACAGTTTTAAACCACTGAATCAACTCACCACACTGAACAAAGTGGGAGCTATGAAGAAATTATTTTTGCCTTAATTGACATACTTTGAAAATGCACATTTATCAAAAAACAAAACAAAACAGACCAATAAGGCTGGACCTATTGAGGCAAAAGTTACAGCATTCAAACAAACAACTTTGTAGGCTGGACCTACAGGGGCTGAGAATTATATACAACTTCAAAATTGTATTTTAATATGAAACCATATTCATCTTATTTTCAATTTGTGGTCTATTCATGTGTGAAAACAAAATCCACCCCCGGAACCAGCCGCTCCCTCCCTCATCTGCACTCCCGCAGTGCTGCTGAGCTCCTGAAACCTGCCATCTTTTTTCCTTCAGGAGTGCATCAATATCCTGAGTAGCAGCACATTTAACAATAGGTGCGTTTCCATCAGCTGCTTAGATGCGCATCTAGTTGTATCGCATCGTAAAATGATGATGGAAACGCAAGTGATTCGAATTAAAATACCCTGATACGCACAATCTGAAATCCTTCCCGCATGGCCCGGTTTTGGTTGATTCAATGAGATGGAAACAGCTGTATGCGGATGTGAAGTAGCGCACTTTCAATAGTCTGCTCCCGTGTTTACAGTTCATTCACAAGACAACATCAGGGTTTCAGCTGAGCCATCAGCAAAATAAAAGCCCCCATTACACCTTCATAATGATGTTCTTCATAGTTCCTCCTCAGTATCAACCAGCGTCATTTCAGCGTTTATCATTAAAAAGTCTGAGCAAACAGCATACTTGGCGACCTGCTCCCCCCTCCCTCTATTCAGATGATTGTTTACTACACAAACACGGACAGGTCCATTTGACATATGCAGTCAAAACAGCAGATAATGTGCTCAAATCAGACTCTGCAAGTTTGGATTTAAGTTCATCCACTGGGCTGCCCTCTAGCAGCAGGGGGAGTACCATTACAAGGACATTCATTTTTTTTTTAAAAAATCCTAACTTTTGATGGAAATGAGCTAGAGACTTGCTTTTTTCATACATACTAAGAAATGTTAGATAAACATGGGCCTGAAATCATCCGGTCTCTATATAAATGTACACAGTGAGGCCTAATGAAGAGCAGACTCTAAGAACTGATACAAGCTGGCCTGTGTCTGGCTGCTGTTACTGTGATCAGCTCACCTGTATTGTCTTACCTGCAGCTGACTCACAGTATCTATAGAGTTTCATAATGTGAGTGGCTCTGACTGACTTACAAGGGAACCATGACTCTTGATATCCTGGAACTGGGAACGAAACAGATGTGCTGACAAAATAATCTCAACTCCACTCACTCGCTTGTTCTGAAACTCTTGACTGTCACAGTGAATTTGCTTAGTTGGCACGAAGCTGTCAATGTACAACATTTACATGACCATGAACATTGCCTGACTTTCTTATCCATGTTGATTTAAAAGTGAATCAATACAGTACCTACCTACCTCGTTCAAAAGACACAGAATAAGCAAATGTAAAAACTTGAGTTAAGATCAAGAATGAACTGTGCACCTACCAAGCTGATCTGTGTTTAAATGTTTTGTTCCTATACCGCTTTGTCAAGACTTAATTGTTAATGAATTGTGCAATATGGACTCCAAAATAAATCCAAATCCTTCATGAATATCCAATTACAAGGAAGTGCTGACTGCAGCCTTTGTCACGGCTCATTCCCTATCTCCCTTCTCACAGATATTCTTCCATCTCTCTGTCACTGTTAAGAAAAAGCTCAAATGCTCACACAGAACAGCAACCACTCACACTTCTCAACTGCATCAGGAGACAACAGACATATATTAAATACATACAATTGACTCTTCCCTCAATTGTGGGGGGGGTGCTAAAGTGCTCTCTTGGGAGCCAAAACGCGCGCTAAAGTGCCCTCTTCAATGATGAGGGGGCGCTGTATCTGCCCTTTTTTTTTGTTTGCCCCTGCCCTTCAAAAACTCTGTGCATGCCACTGGGTGCAAGTGCACACTCAGATTGCTGACCATCCCTGTGTCCACCGCCTCTGTATACTGTACATGTAGGGTTAGAGGAACATGACTGGGCAGACCAAACCTGGCCTTTATCTCCATCCAGAAGGAACTGCAGATGAACTTAAAAGCGACAGATCAGTTGCATGATCCCACCATCAAACACCATCAAGAAGGAATGGAGGATTGACATGGTTTTCAAATGGATCAACAAAGTGTTAGTGTTAAATATAATTAGTCATATAGGCTGCTGTACCGCCTGCTGTTATTCTGCTGCTGCTACTTTTCACACATGACATTTGTTTAATTGTTTCATTAGTGAATAGGCAATCTGATAGCCTTTTTATATAGGCTATTAACAGCAGAGGGTCAAAAGTTGCAGACCCTCTCATACTTGTGGATATAATATTGCACTGTTATGTCCATAATGATCAGAAGCTCTTTGAATCCATCACTTCCACTAGCGTTCATGCCACATGTCAATCCAGCCATAGCGGACAACTGGTGCCTTATGCTTCAAGAAACAAGGCTGATCCAGGATCAGAGTGGCTGGTAAGGCATGACCAAGGGGCAATGGCCTGCCAACCCACAAACATGCTGTGACATCACTCTAAGGAGGTCATGGTAATCAGATTATCGACCATTACACAAACTCACTCACTGGCCACCGTGAGTCTGACTGACAGCAACACTCAGCGGGTTAAAACGCAGGATCACACATGCTCGTAGGCACACCTTGAAAAACGTCAACCGAGAACGGGATAAATTTAGAAGAAAGCATCCAAAGAGCCAAAAATAAAACTCTGTGTTGTAAGAAATGCTCGCAAAAGCTTCAAAACGCATATTCAACAGTGTCACGTTCTTCACCGTGATGAATTCCTCGGCTGGAGAATGAAGATTGTTTACTGAGCGGGGAGGACAAGAGGAGAAGCTCGGGGGCCTGAGCTGCTCTGTCACCGCAGCGATGCCAAGTGGTCGGCGGTTTGAAGAGGACACCTGAGACCAGCGCACCTGGACAATGAGCTGAGGTGTAACCCTAAACTGAGATGAACCGCTGTTTATCCCCCACGCTCTCCTTCTCTTGTTCTTTCCCATCAGTCTCCTCTCCCGCTTCATACATTTATGCCCTCTCTGGTCCCTGAGCTTATTTTCTCTCCACAACCTGATCCATCCCCGCGCGTTGTTCTCCCAATCTTTTGACTCACCCCCTCTCCCTGTCTCTGTCTCACTTTCTTCCGATGCCTTCCCCTTCTGGGCACCGTCACGCTAATGCAAACAGCTCTCTCAGTATGAGCATGAGTCACATAATCACATACTTAACGATTAGCACCCACACGTTTTTCAGCGAGAATTCATCATTTGGAAGGAAAACCGGGTCCATGCCCTTCCTGAGACATTCCTGCATTTCTACAGTCGCTATCTTCACACAGACAATAATACTCTAAATTGGGGGACTGACATTTTGCTCAGCAGCTGACAGCGGCTAGCAGCTGTATGACTCAGTGACACAGAAGCAGTGCCCATGTCACCATGGAAAGTCAGCGTTATGGTGTTGTTGCCAAGGCTCCGCTGTCCAATACGCATCTGATCCCTCATCGTTACTGTTGGAGCTGCACGGGGAGGAGGGAGGCTAAAGAGATGGGAGCAGGGGTGTGCGTGTTTGAGAGTCAGATGTGGTCGAACAGTGGGAGACTCAAGAGGAGGACTGAAGATCAGGAGGCATTTGGGCCGATCATCAGGAAGTGTGTGTTTGAGCCCTCTTTAAAAGGCCTTTAGTCAGCATCCTGCATACTCCACCCATATTTGTACACTCCCTTCCCATCACTCATGTCACTTGTGATAAAAACACATAGCCTGACCTGCATGTACACACATACACACACCCACATACACAACTGCACTTAAGATGCTCGCTGTGTATTACTTCTTTGATGCACCAAGAACTGCAACTGCGTCTTTAAACAGCAAGTAGCACAAAGGACCAAAAATAGCACAGTGAGTTGCAGAGCAGAACTGCTCTCCTTGAGGAAGGGAGGAAAGAGGAGGAGGAGGAGGAGGAAAGGCAAGAGGAGGTGCTGAGAGAGATGACAGGAAAAAGACGGCAGAGGGAGACCAGTTCTCCAGGACTTAGGCCTCCCTGCTGTGTTCAATTTAAGTTTCTCATCCACTGTCAGCTCCACTAAAAGTGCACATTGTACACTGGAATGCAATGGCAGCGCTTGATAATCACTTTATCAGTGCCATAAAATGATTAGGTGACGGCCTAATGTCTGTACATTTACAACTGTCCACTTATTTGTCCCATACATGACAATCTATAACTGTCCAGACAAACAGTTATGATCACAAATCAGGCATCTACACCACAACTGGTCCCCATGAGAAGTGGGACAAATAATCAATACAGCAATACATTGTAGGCTAGTATTTGCTGGTGTTTACTGATGCATTTGATACTAGTAGCCCACAGGGTGTTACTCTCATCTGAGCTACAAATGATTGATTTATGTTGTTTAGTATTTTTACGCTTTAAATCGATCGTTACATATCTTGGGAAATAATTTCCTCCTCTTTCATATCCATATGGAAAATATGGATTTATAGCCAGGAGAGTTACTTTATCTTAACATAATGACTGCGAACAAGGGACACAGTTAAATTCTCCCGACACCTCAAGCTCACTAAGGTGTTAGACTCCTGGAAGTGACTGCGCCCTGTGAGTGAATCCAACATGTGATGGTTTTACACTTTGGATTATGTATTAATCAAATGAATATATCAATAGTTACTCATGTCAGTTTTACATGCACTAGACTGATTAGTCTGATTAATAGAGCATCCTGTTCCCCTGTTTCCAACACAAGTTATACTTACTGCCCTATAATAATAGCTCCATATTTACCATACAGACATGGGCTAAGGGGGTATCATTCTTCTCGTTTAACCCAAGAAAATGAATAAACACATTTCCTATATGCCCTAAAACTCTTTCCATAATGAATATTAGATATAGTTAACAACTTGTTGATGGAATATAGCACAACAAACTACAGCACAGCAATAAATCCTTACATTATTATGAAGGTTACAATGTTCAGTTGATCTTGAATCTTTTTTTTTTTTTAAATAACCTTAACAGAAGATCCATTTTCTTGCTCTTTCTGGAGCTTTCTTTATTAATATTGAGTTGTGTTAATATTTTGTCCAACTTATTAAAGAATTCAAGTCAAGCTGCAACCTGTGCAACCAACACACCTCTAAAAATGTTCCAATAAAAATTGCACTTTGAAACCTTGAAGGATTTATTGCAGAACTGTTGCATTAGACTGTATGACTTACAGCCAACCTGAAACAACTGTGAATTACACAGCTGTATGTTATGTAGCTATTTGTTGTATACTTAATTTAGTGTTTGAGTCAATATATGCGTTCCCTCCCATATACAAATGATCTGACACCACCTTTATTCATCTCGAGTTACAGTACATGAAGCCTAGGTGTTGAGTTAGACACAGCCATACAGTTTACTTAACGATGATACTCTTTCTACTGGAGCCACATTGTGGTGATCTGATGACACCCAGATGACTCCACCTGTAATCATGTGTCCATAATAAGGCCGTGTAATAATGACTCAAACATCTTCATGACAACTGAGCGAACCGTATCTGATGATGAAGACCGCAAGCGAGCTGAAAATTTCCACTACTTGGACCCATGTGCTGAGAATTGGGAGGGATGACAATGACTGATGGATGAATGTTTTCTTAGCGTTGACCATAGTCTTGTAGCTCTGCCCAGCTCTTGAGTTTTTACCCAAATTGCTGTGTTTTAGAAAGATAAGTGATTTAGGTTTGTTGTCTTCTGGCCCTCGACCTCAGAGTGTGTGTTTGACCTCCCAGAACAACAGTTTGTTTTTGTTTTTTTAAAAGCAAGAATAACATAACATCATAAAGTGCATTGTACTTATTTAGACAGAAGATATAATGAAACTTGGGGTACTTACTGTTGCTGGACTTGAGGTCCCTGTGGATGATTGGTACAAATGCCTGATTGTGTAGGTAGTCCATCCCTGTGGCGATCTGAACTGCCCAGTTCACCAGGACCCTCGGTGGGACCTTCTTTCCAGCCAGGGCCCGGTTCAGAGCCCCTCCTCTGGCGTACTCCATCACCAGGCACAGGTTGGGCTCCCGCAGGCACACCCCACGGAGTGCAATTATGTTGGGGTGCCGGAGCATCCAGAACAGCCTGGCCTCCTGCCGCACGCTCTCTGCCGTGGCGCTGATATCCTCGTCAGGGTCTTGTCTGGCAGCCTTTACCGCCACTTCCTCTCCTCGCCACACTCCTTTGTATACTTTCCCAAACCCCCCGGCTCCTATCACTTCCTCCAGGAGCAGTTCTGAGAAGTCTATTTCCAAGGGGCATGCGCCAACCCCACCTGCCACCAGTCCCCCCGCAGTCAGCTGCTGGTAGCTGGCAGCATCCCCCCTGGTGACGTAGTTGCTTGGAAAGATACCCACCTTGTCCTGGATCTTGCCCGTCCACCAACCCTCGTCCCCGGACACTTTGGAGTCTTTAGAGAGAACCTCGAGAAGGTCACCGCGCCGCAGGGTCAACTCCTCATCTGCTGTGGCCTCATAGTCAAACACTGCCGTCCAGTAGGGGTTGGGGTTGTTGGCCCCGCAGCGGTGACCGGGGTGGGAGTCTGGGGAGCCAGAGGAGGAGATGGTGGAGGAGTTCCAGCTGCTGCCGTTCTCCACCTGCACAACCGGAGCCGGATACATCGGCGGCGGTGGGGTCATGTTTGGGGGCATGGAAGAGGAGGAGGAGGAGGTAGTAGAGGAGGGGGGCCCAGGCGGGATTAGGCAAGGGGGAGGCGGAGAGCAGCAGCCCCCACAGCTGGTGCAGGACAGGGGGGCTGCTGTGCCGCTCGCTCTGCCGTATGGGTTCATGGCAGCCTGACTGCTGTTTGATGCTGTCGGCCTGCCCTCTGTCAACTCAGGCACAAAATCCATACAGGGCCCATTTACTGAGACGAGGCGTCCTCGACCACCAGCAGGGGGAAGAGGGGATCAGGGGATCAGAGAGCTGCAACCGCTCTTCCCCATCACCACATCTCGCTGTTGAAACTGTGCCAAATCCTGTCACCGGTTGCTGCTGTGCTGTTGCTACGCAGTGTGTAAGTAACATGTATTCCCAAAGGCAAGTTCATTCAGGGACAATGTGCATCAGGTCAAACAATGACTGTCAGATCACAGCAGAAGGGCAGCAAATCCATGAGTGTGGCCCCCTGGAAACCTAATAGATTATTTCCACAGTTGTGTCTCTTAAAAAGTTGCCATAGGCTGTCACGGGAGATATGAACATGGGGGTCAGCAGGTCGAATGAAATCCTTTGGACAGAAAATTTCAGTCTGATGAGTTTCTGATCAGAGAATCAACTGTGAAATTAAATCCAGACATTATTTCTCTCTATGGTCTCTCAGTTGCTGCCTATGGTTACATACTTATAAATTCCCTACATTGCTGTTTACATTATTTGAAAAAGGCTAAATCTGGTCTCTGATTCCTCTACAGTTTTGAATCTCTTGAGTTAATAAATACATATCCACCTCTGCGGTTTATGTCATCCCATTGAGAACTAGGTCTTGCTTCAGAGAGTTGTTAATAAAAACCACAGCTGATTGTCAGATTAATTTCAGTGTGGAACACAGACTATTTAAGGTGCCAATAAAAACCGCAGTCTGTGTTTGAGCTGGGTGAAATCCTCTGAGCAGTGGTCCTCGTTATTTCTCATCCAGCCCAGTGTAGACGCACCTCCCCCGCCAGCCATCTCCATGAATATGGGCTCGTTTCTCTTCTATACAGCGTTTGGGAAACATCCGCGGATATATTCGCACTACATCCCGACAAGCCGGCCCAGGCTAAATCCTACATGCATGGCTTCTCATGAGCCGGTTCAGCGTCCCTGAATAGCTTTTACCAAAAAGGCCCCGTCCATTTTAAGACAGCTGGGGAATTAGAGAATCAAGCCGGCGGCAGGGCGGCAGGTATTCAATACAGAGCTGTAAACTGGCACCGTGCTCAGCATCCAGTCGAGTCTGAGCATAACAAACCCGCCTCCGTGTCTGTACAACGGCCTGGTTCAGTCGCCTCTGCCGGGCTACATTTGTGATGGAGACGAGTCTCCGATTGGGAAAGAAACTCTTGCGCTCCGGAGACAGTAAAGAGATGCCAGCATTTATCATTATCCCGCTGCTTTCTCAGCTCACAGTTTCACATCATCAATCATACAAGTCTTGAAGAGAAGGAGAGAGTTTTTAAATGTCCACGGCGTCCTCAAGGAAGGCAGCAACGATCGCACAGTGGCAATAAGGTGGAAAATAATATCAACGAAGCTTTGCGTGGAGGCATTGCTGCATTACAGTAGGCTATCGCTGACCCGAGTGGACGAGATGAAATAATGCGATGAGGAGATCATCTCCGGCTCCATGTTGCCTTTATCAATAGATCGGCATTCCCTCTCCTCAATAATAATAGTAGGCTAATAAATAATTATAATGATAATAATAATAATTATTATTATTATTATAGCCTATAATAATAATAATGTTATTTCTTGTGCGCGCATATAGATTCCCAGTCTCACCTTAAGCGTCCTCCGCCCCAAACAGCCTGGACAGCTTTATTTTAATACGTAAACACTGAACGTTTACTATAACCTAACCCGGACACTGAGGGCAGCAATATTCACCGACATCATCGCATGGGCGTGCGGTTGCATCCGAGTAAGAAGCACCATCAAGGGCCGTAACCCAATTTGGCGACAGATTGAAACGCTCCCGGGAGTCCCTGTCGTCGCTGCTCAGCCAACTGTCCAGACGTCCATCGTACTCAAACAGGCTTTTCCTCCTCAAAGACGTGACATTTCGAGCACCGAGCTGTCAGTCTGTGGGCTGACTTTGCATCCAAATACACCGGGGTGGCGTTCCCATACGTGGGAACAAGTGCTACTTCTTTCGCCGATGTACAAATCAAGCGGATGGTCGTGGCGGGCAGGCGGTTTACGCGCTGCGTCCCGGCTCGTGTGTGCAGATCTACAGAAGAGCTCAGCGCGCAGGGCGGAGACAAGGACGCCACAGTGTGTTGGAACGAGACTAGGCTGTGGTAGTGGTGAAGGTGTGCTGGTGCACTGTGGGTAATGTAGTCCCTCATGTACTCCTGCTGACCTACATCATTCTGGCAGCTGATATAACTAAATAATTAATTATATTAGTCCAAGGAAAAGGCTGAGCGTTGGTGGAAGGTAACCAAGTATACTTACTTAAGTAAATACAAAGTAGAGGAAGGCTACTTAACTTTATTTAAATGTTCTGCTACTTTACACTTCTGACCCAATCAATTCTAATTAACAATACAAATCCTTATCTACAAAAAATGTAGAGAGAGGGAAATTAAGCAACATTGGATTGGTGCACACATTAAAATAAATAATTATGATTTTTTTTTTTAAAGAAATCTATTGTGCTGATATATTGCACAACAGACTTTTTTCTTTAAAAAAAAGTCTGCACTCATTTTTAGTAAAGATAAATAACTACTAATACTTTTGTGAATTCAATAGACAAATCTGTAAGACCTGCAGGACCTTTAATTGCAACACATTATTTCTACAGAAGTGTTTTTGCTGAAGTTAAATGCCTGAGTACTTTACAAATGCAAAGGTCATACTTTATTTATTTATTAGGCTACTGTACATTAAGTTTCCTGTCCATGGTCAGTGACTTAAGGTCAGTGAAAGAGCAACAGCCCTGAAGCTGGAAATTCATTACTCAAAGACACTTAAGGTGCATAATACACTACACTTGAGTTTCATCTTGTTAAAGAACAGTCAATCTAATATTCATCTTGAATGAAACAATTACTCTAAAGGAGAAGAGGCTGTCTATTAAGACTATTAGCATTAACACTGAGGTAGTTAGGGTAATTTTTTTTATGAAAGAGCATGGGATGAGGAGAAAATGTTATAGATTCCTTGACATGGCATAAGATTGAATTCTCAGAGAAAATTACATTACATGACATAGGTTGAGGGTTTTTATGAAAGCTGATCCCAGACAGACGTTGGCGTTTGTTTTGGTAATACTTGCACATGGAGGAACAGGGGGTAGTAACTGGGCAACATAACACCAGATTTGTTTGGTTTTTCAGGACTGTCCAATCTACAAAAAAAACATTATATATTCTCCTGTCCTCAAAATGTCTTGTAACTCCTTGACACCTTGTGGTCTTTTCTTCTACTGTATTTACATGTAAGGAAACTGGTACCTGATTATACAACACTTACATTGCACATAACAATGTATCATAAAGTTACCCAATCTTTAAAATAAAAAAATACCTAAAGAATTAATGTTATGCTAATAAAAACTGTGTCAGAATCTAATTGCAATGCAAAGTGAAATCAATCATGTGGGTGTTCAAACAGTGTACAGAAGCAGTGGTCACACCCACCAAATTTTAAACTGTACTGACCCCTGGTGTTGAATGAGTGAAACTCAAAGGCTGTGGTTCAGCATCCTATTCAGTTTTAAAACAGTGCCACAAGCGCAATCCCTTTCAAAAATGTTTTGTTATGTCCACCATTTTACTTTAAATCCATGTCTTCTTTTAGGCCTTTCAACATAGTCTCCATTCAAGCATCAAAAATGTTCACCTCAATTAGCAATTACCATTTGTGAACATGCAGCACTCTCTCCTGAAGTCAGAAACCAAATGGAGAACCTTAAAATGCTCAATGTACCCCGGTTTCTCTATAACAGTAAATGTGACCTTGATGCCATGATGAGGCCATAAATTCACATTTCGCACCAAAATAAGAGTTCTTAATCTTAAACATTATGTTCAATTTAAAGTCTGGATAAAACATGTTAAGGGGTACGGTACACTACACAGCTATTGTAGATGAGGTAAGTAAAGTAACTCATTTCCTCCAACAGTGGCTCACAGTAAGTTATATAACTTCAGTAGATGGACTGGTGAGAGCAAGCCCTTGGCTTTTTGCACTATGAAGTTTGCAAACAACTCTAAATTCCCTGGGTATATGTTTTTGCTGTTTTAGTTAATAATTTTCACTTACGTTGTTTGGAGATAACTGTAATCAATGATTTTGTCACTTATGACATTTAATCAATATTTTACTGGACTTACATCCAGTGGTACTAAAGCAAAGGAAGTGCCCCTTGAGATGTGTAGCTCAATTTAAGATTTGCGTTCTTGTTTTAGGGCACTGGTGCATGTTTCCATCTAAAGGCCTTACTGTGTGGGGTAAAAGAATAACACAATTAAACCTTTAATTCAAACAAGAGGACAAGCAATTCAGAATTACAGGTCTTTCCCATTGTCTTGGCTGCAGCAGTTTGTGGATTTTTGCTGAAGTTTATGAATTTTAAACTTCACTTCACACTCAACTAAAGTTTGTGGAATTTGTTTCACTTGCAGAGCAAAACAGAAGCAGGATTACCTGAGTTTACAGACATGGAGAGGGATTCAGCAGAAAGTGTTACAGTATAACTGAATGACAAAAAGCCAGATGGCATGTGTGTCCACCTGTTGCCATGGCTGAATAATAAAACAGTGGCTTAAGGAATTTGTCTGAGTTGAGCTATTATGTATTATTTATATTGTTTATATCACATAGGCCTTACAATTTTCAAACTCACCAGTTTGTGAAATACCAATGGCATCGGGGGACCAATCATGTTTAGCAACCACAAGGTTGTGCTGTTTACTAATTTGTGAGGTTGCATGAAATCAAAATTTGATCACACAGCAAAATAAATCTACACTGTACCTATCTAATGTTATTACTAAATACATCAATATTACCATGCCTTTAATATTCACTGTAAAACACAGCTCTCCTCACTTGAACATTTACTCAAGTATGTAAGTACAATTGCTGAAAATGGAATATGGAAACACTGTATTAAGTATTTCCATTATCAGCTTCTACTTTCCTCTGGCCTACAACATTTTGGAGGGAAATGCTTCATTTCATACCTTTACCCCACTATATTTATTTGTAACTTTTATACTTTATATATACTTTACTAAAAAAATTTTTTATCAGAGCTATAATAAGACTTTATTTATCCAGGGGGTTGATTTACAGACTGCAGCAGTGTATAAAGTAAAAGAAAGAAAGAAAGAAAAAGCATCAAATTATACTGTAGAGTAGAAATGTAAGGGGGCAGAACATGGAAATAAGCCTATTCAAATTAAGTATGATTACCAACAATTTCCTGTTTATGAAGAGAACTGGTATAAATATACTTAGTAACTTTCCATCATTCAGCTTCCTTATGTGTGTTTGTAGGTGCAGGTGGTTACTGCAGTAGGGGGTTGGCATTTTAAATATGTTCAACAGTAGACCAGCCTCTTGAACTACATTACATTATGTTGACACGTGTTCCTCTTATGCAAATCAATGAGGGTAATATAACCTTTTGTGTACAGGCTAAATAACTTTGCACAGCTCAACTGCACCACAAGCTCCATCCTCCAAAACGACCATGCAGTTGAATCAACGCCTCTCTAACACAACCTAAACAAAAACTGAGCACTATAATCTTCATGGACTGCAGGACTGTTGTAGACCGTCATATTTTTTAACAAGGTGTACCTGAAAATTATTTTCCTCAGTGTTTATACAGTATAGTACAGTCGTAGTAGTAGTAGTAGTAGTGTGCTGCCCCCTGTGCGTTACTATTTTGTAGGCTGCACCAACCAGAACGCGCATGCGTCGTGAGCGCGGGCGCAGCTCCGCCGTTGGTGTCGGTTGGTTGAGTGTTCTTGGCAACGTCTCGCTCTGTGCACAGACAGCCGACGGTCGGTCAGCGAGTGTTTCCACAATGTCTGGAGAAATTACTGTAACGGAATAAGGAGCCGGGAGAGAACAGCGGAGCGGCGTCGGGTAAGGTGTGTGCTCTTTTTATTTTCTTTTTGTGGAAAGGGGTTTCCTGTGAACAGCCTTGGTTGAAACAGTGCGGGCGATTCAAAAGCGCTGAAAAGTGACGAGTGAAGTAAACGTTAGCGAGCAAACAACCGAGACACCGAGTAGACCAACTTCACTCAGTGCAGAGAGCAGCCGCTTTACTACGGCTCAGCTGCTGGGCTCACCCCCAGCCTGGACCCGTCCACACCGGCTCCGTGCTCCGCTCCGACCCCGTCCATTCAACGGAGCGGCTTTAAAACCTGAAATAACGCCGCTGCCCGCAAAAAATGTATTAGCCACAAAATATTCTCCAACCTTCCTCGTCTTTTGGACTCCAGTGCGCATGCTTGTTGAGCTCTGCAGACTTCGCATTTGTAGTTTTTCGTACCTGAGATAATCACAGTTGTGAGGGCCAGGAGAAAACGGTAAAACTACAAGTTCCAGACAATGGGAGCTTTGTTTGGGAGCGCAGCTAGCCAGCTAGTTAGCCTGGACGAGCTTTGAATTTCGAGTAGTTGTGCTGCAATCGGAAGTTGGCTTGGCTGGGATTTGTTTTAGAGCGAGCTGCATGGGGGGAAGGAAAAAAAAACACACGTTTTCAGTAGGAGTTTTGCAGTAGTTGTTCGTGGTTTGCCATGATAGGTTGTGCAACATGTTATAATCGCGTTTGTGGCTGTAAAAGGAGAATTGATCGTGCTGCTGCCTGTTTGGACATGCATACTGTGTTCAGCTGTCAGAAATGGTGTGCACAGTGCGCAGGATTTTCAAGCGCATGGTAGATATATACACAGTGTGTGTGCACATTTGTGTGTGCATTGAAGGGGAGGAGGTGATGATGCCTCGGCGTGTCGTCTCCCTTTCATAGAAACCCCCCGTGTTGCTGCTGTATTCCCCAGCTCTCAGGAAATGACACGTCGAGGAACAGGATGATGGATCAGTCCTGCAAGAGCAGCAGAGCATGGCAGCGGTGTGCACATATTCTGGGCATCATTTACTCTGCTTGTCTCCCATGTGGAACTAATAGAATAATTATTACCAGTGAAAATCTGAGAATGATGATGTCTTAAAGGGGTTATTTTACTCCTTACACGCCTCTGTAACCATGGACGGGTTAAGAGACGATGAGCACCTGGGCACAGACATGTAAAAGCCCCCCTACTCCTCCATTTCCACTGCATTGTCCTGGTTCAACTTGACTCCACTTGCCCTTCTTGGGTCATTAATTTAAAAAAAGAGTTGTGGATAGTACCAGTTACTTTTTCTAGCTGCCACCTCCACCAAGTCACCAAGTGAGTGATTGTGATGTGAAATCACTATGCTACAGTGCACTGATTGTGTACTATAGGCTACATTTAGGCTAAGTGTGGCAAACCCAAAGCTTTGCCATGGTGAGTAGCGGAGTGGTTCAGTTTGGTAACCTTTCTGTATCCTCCGTTGTTCCTTGGTGTGTTCCACTGAAGATGGCATCAAGGAGGTGGATGTTGTCACTATAGTATCAACAACACATTGGGTTACTACTGGCACAAGAAAATGAATACTTGTTACCAAAAGCAAGAGGGCTTCAGCTTAGTCAGTAGAAGTAGTGGAGTAATGCTAGAAGAACTATTCAAAGTGATGTTTTGGTTGTTTTGTATAAGCTGTGTCGTGTGGTCATTTTCTGTCTGTAGTGGTTTTACACATTTTTGTCTTCATTCATTGCATACCCGACTGGACACTTGTCTCTTTGCAGTTGTTTTGTGTCTCTGTAGTAATTTGACTGAAATATTAACAGTTACTGAACATTGAGCTTCGGTCCAGGCGCACCCCCTGGGCTTCTCCAACATCTATTCAGTAATCTGGAACGGCACGTAATGCACACACTACAATTGCTGTACAATGGGGAAATCCAGCACTTCATCTTCTGTTTAAGAGCAGATCAATTTGAGATGCAGTCTGTACAGTGGTAAAGTTTATGCTAAATAATTATGACATGGTTCTCCACATTTCCGCTGATCAAAGGCTGGGCAGCAGACAGAGAGCCAGTTATACAATGATCTCCGTTTATGGTTTCCACGAAGACATTTCCACCCTTTGCATGGCTGTTTGAAAAAATGTTACACATTGAAAGCAAAACTAAGCAGGTTTGCTATGTATGGAGGGGGAACTCTCTCTGTCTGCAAATCCAAGGCTGCCGCTTTTCTAATTGAGTTATGTGTCCAGCTCAATGATACTTGGACCGGACACAATGGTCTTGTGAGACCTTATGGTTTGAGATGATCTCAATCCAGGAAGTCGCCTTACTGTTCACAACCTTAATGTCTCACAAACACACACTGACTTACTTCCCATCTTTATTTGCAAGTCTCTACCTGCCAAAGTACATGTTCATAAACTTTTAAGTGGATTTAAGGGAAAACAGCAACTTCAAGAGATGAATCTTATCAAACTAAGAATCTCAAACTGCAATAATTGTGATAATGAAAAAATGTAATTGCCTCCAACTTAGGCTTGGGCGATAGGTTAAAAATTTCCAATCGGCCACCGTCACCCTTTAAATCGGCGGTTGACGATATATTCGGCGGCTATGACACGTGGGCGGAGTTGCAGTGACGTCACGTCGAAGTGACCGCCGCCATATTTGTGTCCGATTTGACAGTTCTCCTCATATGAGAGCATGTAAACCACATCCATGATGTAAACCGCAGGATGGAAATAACAGTTTCTTGACAAAATGGCAGGGTTTCATACTGGGTTTATTTCTCCATAACAACAGACTAACTCTACATTATCCCACGTATTACACGGTTTATGAGTGAATTAATTAATTTGATACGTAATGTTGATCAAAGTCCGAGGTCCGGTCACTCCTCAGCCTCCTCCCGGTCTACTCGTGTGCAGTTGTTTTCAACATGTTCTTGATAATAAATAAGTAGATCGATGAATTATCATGTAAATGTCACGATGTGCGCATTTATGTAGTCCTGTCTGTAATAAGAGACTACGGCTACGGACACGTTTGTGTCGCGGACTCGCGGTGGCACAGACACAGCTGGTCACAGCTGTGACGCCGCGCTGCTCCGTCCGCTCTGATCCCAGGTTTGGTTTCAGCAGCGGTGTGGGAGGCAGAGAGCCTCCACTCTCCCTCTGACAAGCTTATAAAGTCGTTTTAACATCACAATTAGTCTGAAGCTGTTTAATGACGGTAAAAATGAAACAGGTGGGAGAACGGGAGAACACAGGCTACCTAACTGCACTTAAGTTTTTGTCTAGTTCTCTTAATATGATTTATGAACTGACGTTGCTTTCATCTCTGCCATCACTGCCATATTTAGTGAGAGACTCGTCGGAAATCTGTGTGAATAACATAGGCCTATTACATAACTATAGATGCGAGATCCAATTTATGCACGCTTTGAATTGTGCTCCATTTAAATTAGAGTTGAATTCTGTGGCGGCAGACCATTAATTTGACAAAACAAAATGCAAAGAAAATCGCCCAGACAATCGCCAAAAATTAAATCAACCGTGACGGACTCAGCCGGTGGTCGATTGGCGATACATTCGTCCTATCGCCCAAGCCTACTCCAACTTCACTATGATGTGGGTTTTTATTCAGTCTGGTGTGAAGGTTGTTTTCATTCTGTCATCCAGATGTTATGCAATGTGGATATCTAGGAACGTCTCAAGAGTTAATTTGGTTCACGACTTAGATTTCGTCTAGAATATGTTCTGCCACCAGTGGTGCATGGTTTTGGAGGATTCTGCCAGGCAGATATCTTTGTGTGTTTTTGTTTTGATATTGTTATCACATTATCAGTGCATATTTATGGGGGATGCCCTGATTTATCGGCCACTGGTCCTTATCGGATGATTTTCATCAAAAATAAGTTATTGGTGCATCGGAAATGATGGTTCTAGTCATATCACCTGTGTTATCTATCTGTGGCCGAGATAAGCGTTGTGTGGTTTGCGGTGTAGTCTTCCTGTCTCCCCACTTGTTCAGTGCGCCGGCATGTGACAGGCTGCCGAAACAAAACAGCACACCAGCCGCAGTGAAACTTCAACAAAGAGCCTGAGATTGACAATAAGATGAGTCATCTGCAATCACAGGTGATCAGGATCGGCAGCAACAAAGATTCCCAAGAAACCCTATATGTCTGCAACCATGACGTAACTTTGGACCCACATCACATTGTGGTGAAGCCCCTCTAGCAGGCAGGTTGTTGTCGGCTATAATGATGGCATACAGTCTGTGATCTCCAGCAGCATCTCACATTCTTTGCTACTTATTTTGTAGTTTTAGTGCAGACAGCTGCGGGAACAAAGGATCCTGTCTTCAAAGGCAGCTGACTCTGGGCCACCTGAGTTATTTCACCTGTAAACATTTCGTTGAATCACAGTGTCATATCTCGGTGGAGGTGACTCATCAGCTGTTCATTTTCCCCACTTGCTTTGTTCTTAACAAAGATTTTTAAGGGACTTACACACACCAGCAGCATATAGTCACGGTCATCTGTCGGGTTTTTCCAACAAGGTCTCTTAAGATGTTTTTAGGGAAGCAAAGACAGTGTTTTGGCACCAGATCTGGTTGGACTTCTCCTCTCCCAACCGCGACACCTTGGCAGCCCTCCTACTGTTTGTAATTTTAGAACGAGAAGTCTTTCGCCAGGTTTCTGTTTAATCCTCAGAGGCGTCTTAGTTAAATAAAGCGTAATGGAAATGAACAATTGTGTGTTTTTCTCGTATGTGGAAGGACACACACTCAAACACTTCAAACAACATACATCACAATCATTGGGTGTACCCTGACAGGTCACAGAGAGGGAGGATGATACCTTAGGCTAAGGATGCCATCTGGTCTATGTCAGGGTGCACGGTGATGGCTGCGTGTGTGGGTTTTAGGGGGATGAACATGTGTATTCTCTTGAACTCGAGCTGATGGAGTTGAGCCATTGTTAGCTGACTTTCCTGCTACAAGCTACACACGCATTCATTTCTTATTGAAGTATATTTCAAGCTGCTCTCCCTGCGTTTATTGCCAGCTCATGCTGTTGGTTTATACTCCTTATAAACCAACAGTGTGATGCAGTTAAGTGGTTAATCTTAATGGGTCACCACACACACATCATTACACCTGGCACTGCAGCCTTTTCCCAGCCGGGGTAGAACACAGTGGGGACATCAATTTATTGTAATAAACAGGCATTTCTATCTGGGTTGACAATTTTAGTGCAAGCGTTGCTTTTCTCTGCTTAAAGCAAAGAAATGACAACATTCAAAAACAGCAGTTAAACACAATTACAACAGCATTGATAAAGGATTTACGATAGAAAAACTATATTGAATGGAGTTATAATCTACGGTGCTGTAATCTATACAGACTCCAGACACCCCGCACAAATTTGAATATTCCCATAAATCTATTTCTGTCAGGACCATTATGTCAAAATATTATTTACTTGCATTAAGTTTTATTTGGCGGTATGATACTGTTCTGGGACCCCCTGCTCTTCCACGCGCTTGCGTGGAAAGCCTGAGGCAGGAAGAGCACCTCCCTGCCTTTCACGAGCCATCATGAACGGCATAAGCAGGGAGCGCAGCAGCAAAGAAAACCCAGACAGAGCAAAGCAACTAACAAGATACAATGATAGGATTCATAACAGATGACGGGAGGAGCTGAGGTGGAGGTGGGTACTTGCAAAAAAAGCCAGCTGAGGAAGCAGCAGCATGGGAGGTGACGTTGGCCTAGAGCAGTTCCCCAATAGGAATCAGCCACGGGGAGTCAGCTGAGCCATCAGCTGATCTGCACCTGTGATTACAGCTGTGCTGATTAGGAGCTTGACGTCATGGCCTGCCAGAACTAACGCTACGCTCAATGCTGCTGTTGTTCAAACAAAATAGAGGCTCATCCAACGAGACAGTCAGAAGGAGAGCAAAACAGAAAAGGAGAGCGCACGGCGTGGGCGAGAGCCAGCGTTCATGCACAGAGAACTGAAAATGAAATGTTATTTGATAATTATGTAAGGCAGTGTGGTTATGTCACTTCTGATGCTTGTTCATAAACCTGATGATTGCGTGTAGACCGGCGCATTGCAAATAAAAATACCGGCGGTCACCGTGATGGTGTGGCGATGTGTAGGGCTTATACTGTTATTAAAGGGCTTTACCTGAGCCAGTGGTGTTATGTAAATGGGTCTAACGTAGGCCGAGTGTGTGTTCGGTGGACCTGCGTCATACACATGTATTAGTCAGCGTGCAGGTGTACAGCTTTAGATGACACGGTATTAGACCACCAACAGTGTTGCAGTCTGGGCTCTCTTTGATGTATTTGCCTCCCTCCTTTGAGGGTCTTATCCATAAGTCATCACGGACGACGGTGTCAAGAGGTCAGAGATTTACACGTAGAGGAGCGCAGCATGCTTCCTGAAATGAGTCTCTTGCTTTATGGCCTCCTGTGCAGCTATAAAACATTTGCCATGTAGGCAGCTGATCTATCAAGCCTGCCTCCTCCTTCAGAGGTCAAACTCCCTCAAGGTGTTGTTTACCAATCTGTGTCCTCTTATCAGGGCAGAGGATGAATCAGAGAATCACAGTTGTGCGTGGAAAATGTTCAAAATGTTCCTGCATTTGCCCGACAGCGCTGTGCTCTGTCAGTCTTATTGTCGGAGGATAGGGTCTTCTCAGGTTTGGGTATATAAAACAGGATGGGACTCCCAGGCGTAGCCGAGACTACATCCTAGGCTGCATCTTTCCTCTCTTTGACTCAGTGAGCAGGGTATGTTTGACTGGGGTAAATATAGCCTGTTGGTTTTAGCTGGAGGATAAACACAGATGTTGAGGAGGTCTTTCTTGCCACAGGTTTGCCTGCATCCTCCCCCTGGTCAGCGGTGGTAGCAGAGGGAGAGCGGAAGAGGAAAAAGCCTCACCGATCATCCACAAAACACTTAAACAAGGTTATTGAACTTAACACTAAGCTCTTGACAGGGTTATAGGAGACGTAGGGCTACAAAGCATCTCGACAGCCTGACAAAGTGTTGTACATAAAGAGTGATTTACAAAGGCTCATATATTGCAGTCCATCTTGGAGGCCACTCCACAGATAAACACACTTAAAGGGATAGTTCAACATTTTGGCAAATTGACCCATTGCCATAATTCCTATAGTTTTAGGAGTAGGTTCGTTACCTTTAATTGTTGGTGCAAGCTATTTTTAGAATGGCCGAGCAGAGTCGGGAGCTGCTCAGATTAGCTACAGTGGCTAATGGGATTTCTTGGTTTCCCTCATCAAACTCATCAAATACACAATCCAACAACTCCAAAACGCTCTCGTGGACAAGTTATGACCTGCACATTAACGGAACGTTACGAGACGGAGTTGTTTTCGAGGTAAATTTTTTGCAAAACCGTCAGGGGCAGTTTTTCAGCAAGCAGTCTCTGAAATTACCTAGAAAACAACTCTCGTAACATTTGCATAGCGGGGTGAATGTAGAAGTCAACTTGTCCATGAGAGCGTTTTGAAGTTGAGTATTTGATATGTGTTTTCTGAAGCTGAGGAGACCTGAAGGTATTCACAGATACATGTGGTCGTAAGCCAGTTTTTCTGAATTCTCACAGTGAATCCAAGGCTATGAGGGGCGGGAGTCGCTGTACAGTAATTGGCTATAGTCCCCGGACAGTGTTGAATGTGCTCATCTCCATAACATTAAGAGCTCTTATCTCGTACTCTTCCCCTTTTGTGATGTCTCTCTGCAGCCTGTATGCCCCTCCGAGAAGGGCCTGATGTTAAACGGTGTTTCAGGGCTGCGCTGTAAGAGACTGTTGATAATAGAGGCACAAATCACGCGTTCGATCTCCGGGGAACAGGCTTTGTTCTAGAAACTTCCAAAGCTTTCAGATTCACATCCATTAACACACATTGTCATGGAGCAGAGAGAGGAAGCCGCCACCTTTCTCTGTAATGTCTTTATTCGCTTTCCTTCATGTTTCCCGCGTCCTGGGAGTTGAGTTCGTCTGCTGCTTTAAGGGGAAAGAGTGTAGTAGTTACACCTGCTTCATATCTGTCCTTAACTGAGGCTTCACACATAGAGTTGACAGGTGGCACATGTGTGTGTGTTTCCACAAAGAGCTCTGTCATGGCAGAAATGTTCTGGAAAGAGGAAATCCTGCATGACGGGATTAAGAAACAGCTGATTCTGTCTCCATCTGTTTTTATGCAGTGCGGAGGAGGAAATTAACCTTGTGTGCCCCGCATGCACATGAGCTTGACCATCACACACACCTGTCAAGTCTTAAGCTCACTCGCTATCCCTGTTTAAGTCTGAGGAGGATTCCTTTCCTTTTTTTTTTTGGCCATATCTAATGAGTTTGAGTTTTAAATTATTACTTAAAATAATTCAGATTACTAACAAAAAAGAAAGGTCAAATTGGGACATTTGAGAAGCTGGAATCAGCAAAAGTTGAATTGTTGATGATCTTGCAGCTCTACTCATTATTAATTTACAACATTAAATGGTAGAAAATGCCTGTCATAGACCCAGAGTTGATTGTCTTCAATCATGTTATTTATTTTGTCAAAAATATATTCAGTTTACAGTGAAAATTGGCAAAATGTCCATGTTTGAAATACTGAAAACCAGTGGCATTTTTCCACAAATTACAATTAAACCGATAACAAGAGTCAACTGACTGACCAATAATAAAGAATTACTTTCAGCATCAGCACAAAATGATTAGCCTTGATGCATTAACAAGGGGTTGAAGATAATGACAGGATGTTCAAAACCAGTGATCAAGAGGTGTTTAATGTGAACGAAGGATTTTACGAGCCCTTTATCTCAGTCAGCATCCTGAATCACTGGATCAACAAGAGGCTGTAATGATCGAGCCCACTGCATCGGGGCAGTGAGTCATGAAATATCCGCATCAGCTCTCTCTATGTTGCCTGGTGGAGGTCAAGCTGTTGGACAGGAAGTGAGCGAGCGCCGAGGAGGACGCGGGCGTGCGTGAGATGAGTGTTGCTATGAATCAGACGTTAGGCGTCAGGGCGAGACGTGGTCGTACATCGCGGAGATCAGTCACTGAGATGAATGACCAGGTCACGCAGGACATGAGTAAAAACATTCTTTCCCAGCTCAGAAAAATGTAACAGTTTTGTCTCCAATACGCAGCTCTTCTTTTCCCATTCATTGTTGGCATAGTTTAAGATTAGCTCATCCTACTTTCTGGAGAGGAGCCACGCGCTGCTGCCGACTGTAGCTGGGAAGGAAAATAGTTTGAGAGAAGGGTGTAACACCAAACACAACGAGGAAACGTGTGGACAGATTTGCATGGTCCTCTGTCTCTCTCTCAGGATGTTTTGCTTTTAGTGACCTGCGTGTCCTTTTTAAAACGCAGGCCGACAACACAACACACACACTGGCCTCCTGTGTGTGGTTATGAATCTTAATGGGAGTGAGTGAGTTTAAAAGATGTTTTTAGTTACCTTTTTTTTTCCTCTCTCAGTGCAAAATGTTTCACGAAACTACATCAAAAGTCAGTGCCTCTTTGTTTTCCTTCATTTTGCGGTATATGTGCAGAAAGGCATGCGTGCATACAAACGGCCTCTCCCTCCCTCTGCCTCTTCACAGCTCACATCTCCGGGTATGACTGCTGACTGTGGAGCCATTGTTTTAATGCTAATTGAGTATAGCATGTGGTCATTCCATGAATGCCTCTTGGCCCAGTTTTTTTTATGGTACCATATCAAAATGTGCATTTTTTTTCTTCCCCTCCCCTCCTCATTTCCAAATCAGATTTGATACTGTGATGGAGACTATTTAGCAGGCTATTTCCACACAAGTTCATTTGGTCTACCTTGCACAAAGAGACCCTGGTATGCTAATGTGTTTATGCTGTCGCTGAGGCAGAGCGGTGTAGATAATATGTTAAATCTGCTCTATAACGGGGACATAAGGGGATTTCTAAGAAACGTAAAAATTGGTATCTAATCCACTGTGTGTGTCTGTGTATATATATTACCTAGAGTGAAACAAGTCAAAAAGTATTCTATATAGTCACTACGTCTTAACCAAGCAGAAGCAGGAGACTGAAAAGATTTGTTTTCTCAGGTAATGGTCAGATGAAATCTGACCTGAAGGGCACCGTTAGAGTTATAGCTCCATGAGTTTGAAGGCCCATTAGATGCCAAAACACTGCAAACTGCTTTATGATACTGTGAGGAAGAATTTAATAACTCTGGGAAATGATCACAGTGACGTTATTTATGTCTGCAATCCCAACTATTTCAAGGTAAGCGGGTAGAAATATGCCAGATTCATCCAGCAGAAACCTTCACATGCATATATTGGACGGGATGAGGCAGAGTGATGCAGTGAGTTCAACCATTTTTGCTAGACATCCTTTTTTATTGTGGACATGGCTCCCTGCTGTGTCAGTGTCGTGGGCCTTGTAGAGATAAACAAGGACGGCTCTGTTCTTTCACACATTGCTAATGCCTCTCAGAGGATGATCTTAATCTGCCTTTATATCTAAAAAATGGTTGAGGTCGACCACAGTTCAACAGCCTTCCAGCAAGCTTTCAAAACAAAGACTCAAGTGGGAACTCTCAATGAAATGCAACCGTAGGCATTCAGAAGAGACTATGACTATCTGGTTGTAAGTTGGCTGTTTCTAGCAGTCACAATAAAGATGCTGATGTCTGACAGTAACTTAAGATACGTGGAGATGATAAAGCATCGTAAATATTTGTAGCATGTGAGAACAACACTAATGATGTCCGTCATACTGAGTATCTTGTTTCTCAGTTCAATTCAATTCAATTTGTTTTATTTGGGAGGGACAGGGCAAGTTAATGGACATCACCGTATGTAATACAATAATGTAAACCATGCCAGATTAGCCATTGGAAAATTTCCATCTGTTGTCCCTAGCAGATTTTTAAAACAAGAGAACAGTACCAGGGTTTCCCCCAGAAAACTTGCTAAGCCTGGTGGTAGGGCCGCTAGAGAAGCCCACCGGCGGCCCACCGACGGTTTTGTAAAAAAAAAATAAAAAAAATTGTGTGTTATAGTAAGCCATTTATTAACATTACTCAATACAGTTTTAACAAACACAAAAAAAATAAAATATAAATATAAATAAATAATATCAATAGTTTAAACTTAAGTAAAATCCAAGTGAATCTAAGAAAACAAGCCATTTCTGGTCAAATTTAAAAGTAAAATAAATTAACATAAATAAAAAAGTGCAAACATGGCCAAGGGGGAACAGGGAACTCAGGCCTAAGGAGCTATGCTGTGTAACCACTTTAACCACTTTCAGGGGTTAAAGCAAAAAAAAAAAAAAAAAAAATCATCTGACTGAAAACCACCGAATCAACATCTCTTTTTCTTTTTTTCCTCACGTCATGATAACGTCTGTATTTTGACTATAAACCACCACAGATCATATTTCTCTTAGTTTGATAACCTGGGCCACTTCAAGAGACTTTTGATTAAGTAGCCTAACCCCACGGACAGCTCCTATACACAGGATCGTTCGGCCGTCTCGTCGTCGTCGGTGTCGCCGCCGTCATCGCCGTTACCCCCCGGCCCCCGCCCTCCCTCCTCCTCGCACCCCGAGACACCAGCTGACGGCCGCGGGGAGGAGGGGGAGCTCATGCACGTTTACGTTACGGCGCAGTAGAGGCTATGTCCTGTTAAACTTAGGGTACTGTATGCGCTACAATAACACCATTATAAGCCCAACGGACTGACACACACTTGTTGGGTTTTTTTCTTTTCCACCAGCACTGAGCGCGACGTCCGACACGAGAATCAAACCCGCTAATTTTAAAAACACACCGGCAACAGACTGACTGATCTGTCCTGAGTCTGTTGTCATTCTGTCACCTGAGTTGAATGATTCTGCGGGAAAACACGCTGTGGTCTGTCATCCAGGTGCAGAGGGGGTGCAAAGAGTAGATTCTGAGCAAGATAGTTATCTGTAGTTTACCTTAGTAGCTACTCGCGAGGTGCAGCAGGACTCTGCTGTGAAGGTGGAGGCATGGGGCGGTGGTGAATTTGCGACAATTAAAAAAAACAAAAAAAACAAGACATTTGAAGGAGCGGCTGCGAGGATTTAGGTGTGGTGCGCCGCCACTGCTAAATGAATGTAGAGGAAACACTGTCAACCGTATCACTAGATGCGGTTAAAAGCTCTATACCGTCTTTGGTATCATGTTTCTGGTGCATTAAAATTTTTTTTTTTTTTAAATAAATAAACAAGCGACGCTTAGCCTGGCGGGGGGGCAAGCAAAGCCTGGCGGCCCGCCAGGCTTATAAAGCACTGGGGGAAACCCTGAGTACATTCAGCCTTGAGTACAAACAAAGTGCAATCAGTCTTAATAAAGTGCATATAGCAGTACATTGTACCGTAAAGTGCAATAGACTATAGCAGTAAAGTGCAGTAGTCATTAGGTAAACATGTTTCAATATCAGTCAAATATACATTCAGTAATGTAATTCTAAAGCTTGAGTAGCACATAACTGTAGTTTTTATAAAATACAACTGAAATCTGTCCGGTGCTTACTTAGTCACACCGAGTAGAGTCAAAAGGAGCAGAGATGTATTGAATCAAACTATGGTCACATCCAGTCTGAAAGCATCTCATACCCTCTGTATAGTCGCAGGCGGATAATGTCTGAAAAGGAAGTGCTGAGGGAAAGTATAGTGGAGCTCCTACTGCTCCAAATCCCTCTAAATAAACCCTCTGTTCATCCTGCACTACATATATACACACACACACACACACACACACACACACACACACACACACACACACACACACACACACATACAATGTCCTCCTTTTTTTGGAGCATTTTTTGCTGAGCCTGATCACAGAAATCTCCTGAGCTCTTACTCCACCTTGGATCTATGCCTCCCAGTGCTGTTTAAATGGCTGATTAAATTAGTAGTATTGTAATTAGCTTTGCTGATGCCACCCGTTGAAATACTAAGCATTGTAATGCTTAGCTCGTTGACTAATTTTAATCTTCAGTTTGAAGCACACGCTCTGCCATTTGCTGTCAGATTATGCACGGCCCTGCTGTAAATGACGGGTGACCATGTTGTGGTAAATAAGCCTTTGTTTCGCTTGACAACCATCGTAAGCATCAATTATCAGTGTATGATTATTCGTAATCTAAGATGGTGATAACGGCAGCTGTAGCTGATTTCCAGACCAAAGTGCGTGTGTGCGTGCGCGCGCGCAGCAGTGACAGCTTTGTTAGCCGTCCCATGGGAGCAGAGCAGAGAGCGGCGGTCAGGAGAAGGAAGTGACAGAAGTTTGGGTGTTGCTCCACACAACAGGCAGAGGCTGTTATCATCGTGGGAGAGGAGGAGACGGATGAGCCGATAAGTCAGAGGGAGAGAATTAGAGAAATGGCTAGACCGTGGGAGGAGGGAGGGAGAGGAGGGAGAGGAGGACAGATAGAGGAGACGGTAAAACGAAGGTCTGTTGGTAAAGAAAGGCGGCCCAGTGTGCCTCCTTCTCCTCTTTCACGTCTCCCTGATTTGTCCTTCCTTTTTCTCTCCCTCTTTCCCCGCCAGGACCTCCGTTTGCCGAGGTCTGATTAGATAATTGTCTGGTTCATCGTGTCAGTTGAAGGCTTCACCTGAGAGATGATAAGGGGGAAGGACAGAAGAAACCACAGTGGAAGTGAGTGACGATTTAAAAAGAAAAAAATGTGTGAATGTGAGACGATCCCAGAGAGAGGTGGGGGCCTTGGAGAGGAGAGGCTGTATTGTTTGTGAGTCTGTAGAGGAAATGCACAGTCTGTTGTGTGGTTGTCTCTGGAGAGGGTTTGTATGTGGAGCACATCTCCTCTCGCTGTGGTGATGAGTGCGATTAAGAAGAGATGCATCATGAAAAGATTCTTTAAAAAAAGAGCAAGGCAGTGGAGGTTTTGTCTCAGCTATACGAGGTGACTGCTTGTGTGTGTGTGTGTGTGCACGCGCTGAAGGTCAGTGCTATCACCCCACCCCTGGTTGAAACTCGCTTGACCCAGTTTGTTGCCCAAAGGCGTTCAAACACACAAACACAACGCTTCCCTCCTCCTCTGTCTCAGACGTGCACTTAGACAACCTCTCTGCACTCTTCCCTCTCCCCGACATGAACTCCGCTGCTGCTGCTCTCAGCCCAAACACCTCAGCGCACACATGGCTGCATCCATTAAGCACATTTCTGCCATGCATCTACTACAGACGACCCCCCCTCCCCAACCCCCCTTGATGTGCATACACACACTCACATGCGCGGTTGTCTACAGAGGGGCTGTTTTTTCCCAGTAGTTCCCACGTCTGAATCTGACAGGAATGTTGGCAGCCCCATGGGGAGTCTCGAGGCTGTGGGGATTTTTTTTTCCTTCACATTTTATAAGAGAATAGTTGAACATTTTGAGAAATACCTATTTGCTTTGGTACAAAAAGATGAACCTGATCCTGTAGGTGGATTGCGTAGCTTAGAGAGAATGGCTAGCCTGCTTCTGTCCAAAGTCTGTCTACCAGTTACATCTTAAGATCAGTGTATCTCATCTGTTTAATTTATGAAAAAAAAGTAAAAAAAACAATTTGTGGTTTTATGAGTGATTAGATACAAGAATATTTCTTTAATGGGCACTTTGACTTACTTAACCAGACTTGCTGATGTTCAGTTTTCTGTTGTAACCTAATTCTAGCTCCAGTGTTAATCCAGATGATGCCTATTCCCAAACTATGTCAAATTATACCTTTAACCTCCCTTCCTTCACTTTTCCTGCCTTTTTTTTTCTTGGTCTAATCTCTAAACTTTTTGCCATTAGTCAAATGTTTGCACTCCAAACAGCAGCTGTCTTCACCTGGAAAACAAGTAACCCAGTGTATGCTTCTTTCTTTCTTTTTTTTTTGTTGGTGAGCACATGTGCAGCTCAGTGTGGGTGCGCATGTATGCGTGTGTGCATGCATGGCTGTAGAACCACACCCTGGACTCACGCCACGCTTTAAACCAAACACACACACATAGAGAGAGAGAGGACTTCTGGGTGGATTTAGCTTGTTGTGACAGCACTCTGCACTACTTTAGGCCCAGGACCAAGATGACTCCGGATCGCAGGCTGAAGAGCGAGGGAAGTGACAGCCTCGCAGGCCTTCACACCATCCCTGCTGCTGTGGCGTCGGCCAGTTTTTGAAGAACGAAAGTGATGATGTTGATCCGGTGGTACATTCCCTCTGTTGGAGTTTCATTTGAGTCTACTTGGAGCAGACACACCTTCCTCTTGGCTGTCGTTACTGGACAAATTCCACTTCAGAGGTGCCGCTGCTGGTCCAGATGCCTGAGATAGTTTGTAGGGGCTGAGATCTCTGCCGGCGTGTGAAACTCCCCCCTTTACCCTCCCCTCTGTGTGATTGATACTGTGACCTGTACACCAATAAGCATACATAAATTATCACCACCACTTTAGCATGAAAACCATATGCTGTTGAAGTTTTAAAATAAGTTGAGGTCGACCTCTGGATTCTGAAGGGAAGGCGTTGACAAGAGCTTCAGTCAGGTCCTGTGTCTCCATAGTCTCCCCATAATGGGGTGTTCATACGGGCTAGTCCAGGACGCACACTCGCACACACAATGCTACTGTGAGTTAAAAGGAGCCACACCTTGCTCCTGTAATCCTCTTTCAGTCGAAACAAACCCCTCTTTATAATGTCTTCTGAATACGGTTCACCTGTGCTCACCACCTGCCTCTCATTTTGCAAAAGTGTATGTGTGTGTGTCTGTGTGTCTGTGTGTCAGTAAATAGGAACATTTTAAAAACTAGACACAACAAATTTCTATCATAAAATCATGTTTGTGAGTGTTGAATAGTTCAAAAAAGGAAGGGGAGCGCACACTCAAAAAAAGAAAAATAAGCAATAAGGAGGTGCTCGGCCAGAAAACAGTAGAAAAAGGACAGTTCAACATTTTTGGCAAACTGGTCCATTGCCATAATCCCTATAGTTTTAGGAGTAGGTTCGTTACCAGGGTCCAAAACTTACACTCTCCACTTACGGGTAGATTTTGTCTCTGGCTGGTAAATTTTTAATGCCACTCGCCACTCTGGTGAATTATTTCCTCCGCAGTATAGCTCTGAACAGCTCACGGCTCTGCTCCACCATTCTAAAAATAGCTTGCACCGACAATTTAACCTACTCCTAAAACTATAGGGATTATGGCAATGAGCCAGTTTGCCAAACTGTTGAACTATCCCTTGTTGAACACGAGATATACAATATGCGTCACCTTTTGATATTTGCTCTGGTTTAAGTCTCTCTCTCTCTCTGGCTGCATGTTTTGTTTCTCCTTTCTCCCAGCATCAGTGTGTACACTACTTTCTGCAGCTCTGTGTCTCAGCTCGGTCTCAATGGACCGACTGTACTCTGTTTGCTCTCACTAGTCAAAGTCCTGCAGGCAAACAGTGCCTGGTGTCTCTGGGGCCGGGGACTGTGCTACAGTGGAGCCGTGCTACAGTACTACAGTTTCACCATAGACTCATGTTACCACAGTGTCTGGGTGGTGGTGAGGTTGTGCGCCAATTGGAGGGGGGTATTTTTTAAGTGTCAACTAGGGACTCGCTGTGAACTCGATGTATTCCTTTTTTCGTATTTTTTTGAGCTCACACAAATTAATCAAAAGAGTCAGACAGATGTAAAGTTTTAGCCTGACAAAGAGTAAGTATATACCCTCACAAAAGCAGATGGGGGAATGTGGGAGGTGGGGGTGGATTGAACACACATTACAGTGGGTGTGAAAGGAAGAGCTGCAGACCCTTGTAAAAGAAAGTTGCATATCCTCCCCAAGGCTAAAGAGACTCAGCTGCTGTTCTGTCTGTGGTTGCGATGCGCGCTCATCAGACGAAGCCGTCCACATTTCGCTTCACGTCTTTTCCATTTAATCTTAACTCCCTCAAACTCGGGCATCAAGTTCTCTGTCGGACTTGAAATCTCCCTTCAGCTGGCACTGGCAGACGAAAGGAGGAGGGAGGATGAGGGGGAGGCCAGGCGATTATGAGACTTGGGGTGCGCTTTAACCCACTTAACACACCATCTCAGGGTCTCCTGCCAAAACGGTGAGCTTAGTGCTTTTAATCCTCTTCCCAGAGTGAGCTGATAGTTTGTTGCTTGCGACTGCTCTCTTGTCTTACAGCTTGGAAATGTTGTCTGCGCAAGTTTTTTTTCTTCTTTTTAAATTCTCCCCTCACAATTTATGATTATTCCTGTCAGCGTGATGTTTTTATTTGTCTTTTATAAGTGTCCCGTATGAACGTGGAGCGGCCTCGTCTTTGAGGGAGTCTGTGAGAGCGGTGCATGTGAGTTGTCAGGCAGTTTCCTGGTCATAAACACACCAGTGAAGTAGCCCCGCTGTGGTTTGAAGTGAGCCTCCCTCTTGGCCCTTCCAGCCGCTCACGGCCAGGCATGTTTATTTGCCCCCCCCCCCCTCCAGACTGGTTTGTGCTGGGCCGGCCTCTGCCCCAGGGGCCTGACTGCAGTCCAGTTGAAGTCTATCCTCTTCCAGCTTACTGCCAGCATCAAATGCCTTGTTCTCTTCACACAATGCTGGGCTCCCTCTCTTAATAAAACAGTCTCATAACGCCACGTTCCTTGCATTCTTTATGTGCAGGCTTCTCCCTCTTCTTCTTCTTTTTTTTTTTTTTACATGCATGGATGGGCTGCACTGCGAAATGTAGACCACATTATTAATGAAGCCAAATTGCGCATAATGATTTTAGGGCGACTGAATGTTCTAGATGTTTATAGAGTGGTTGATGTGAAGATATAGTTTTAAACATAGCAGGTTGACACACTACATTTGAAGTTGGAGGTTGCTCTTTTTGTAAAAGTATGTGAAGAGAGGAGGAGAAGGAGGAGGGGAGAGCAGGAGCAAGTGAAGACTGATTCAGCGGTGGGGGTGTAGTTGTGTTGTTGGTGCAGCAGCCTTGTCACTGTAGGTTTACGTCTGGAGTCCCCCTCCCCTCCTGCAAGCAGAGAGGAGTCATGGCAGAATTGGGGTCAGCCACGCTTCCTCCGTTGCAACCCGCTCCTTATTTTTATCTCTCTCCCCAAAACAAACCTCTCTGTGCCCCCCTACTCCCCTCACACCCCATTTGTTTCTCCCCATACCTAATTTACTTTCCCACAATACCCCCCCAACCCCAGCCCCCACCATGCCTGTTAGGGGAAAAGGATGGGGTGATGATATTTATAATTAACAAAAGCTGATTCTGGCTGTGAATAGCAGAGCCATGCGAAGAAGAGTCTGCGCCGGGTGGGGACGGTGAACAAGCTGGCCTTTCTATAAGGAGGATCGCATAGATTCTAAGGAAGAGAGGAAAGAAGAAACCACAGTGATGAGACACGATGAGTCACGTCATCTAAAAGAGGTTGCGCTGCTTTTGTATCCAAGTTTTGGGCCAAGTCTAAAGCTGCTAAACAATAGCAGAGCTCTACTTTAAATGCAGCCTACAGTACAGCGGTATGTAGTCCAACACGGCACAGATGCTGTGATCGGTTCGGGCAGCCATGAAGACTCGTCATTACCATCTCATAAAAGATCTTTGTCCCCTTAAGACTACATTATCTCTGGCGTTACCATGAGAGCGGTGCATTGCTGTGCGCACACAGCACAATACCCCCTTTGCTTTAACTGTTTGTGTTCGCACAGGTCAGAGTTTTTGACTTTTATTTCTTTATAAATGTCATATTTATATTATCCATAAACACAGAGGAATTTAGGACTTTGCCAAAACAAACTTTTTTTCCCGTCCTCTAATCGCGTCTCATGAAGTGGATGTCCTGGCTTTACGGGACAATAGCGCATTATCCAAGCGGTTCACGCATGCCAGGTTACTTGTTTACTCAAGGAAGCCAGTTTGAAAGGGGGAATGCAGATGATATCCAAAACTAACCCTCGGCATCTCTAAAGAAGCAGGCCTGCTCTGAGGCTGTAGGGCAGGGCCTGGTCTGGCCTGGCCTGGTCTGGCCTGGCCTGGTCTGGCACAGTCTGGTTGGTTAAACAGATGGCTCAGTGGAGGGAGGGATCGTGTAGACAGACTTAACCATCTAGACTCCCAAGTGATACCGTGGCTGCTCCTCTGTCCATACCTCAATCAGCTGATAGGTGTCTCCTGTTGCCACCTGAAGCAGATGGCTTTATATTTTGGAGATGGGAAAAAAATCATCCAGGAACTAATTTGCTTTTGAGTAAAAGTTAAAAAATGTAGCTACCAAGAGTTACACAATGACTTGGTCTATTTGTTCCTGAAACAGTGAGCCATTGCGAGATAAAGCCACACACAAGTCTCGGAGTTCGTCCGTGGCATCAGTTTGGGTTTAGCTCGGTCGGTGAAGCGTACATCTGCCAAGTCAGAGATCCCAGATTCTAATCCTGCATGAGTCAATTTAGAGACAAGCTGGTGGCAGCTTATCAGAAATTACAAGCATGTATAAACTAGTCACGGTCTGAATCATTGCATTGACCTTCCCCATATGTGACAACAATCACCCTTTTTTTCTTCTTCTAAGAAATGTGGAACTAAACAGTTTCAGTGGGAACATAGTTTTACTGTAATGGGTTGGGCGCACTTCAGCATTTTGAGCTGAAGTCCGAGGTGATGTGTCGGAGCACAGAGGCCCAACGCCAGCCCTCAGTCAATATTTGCCTCTGTGAGTGCCCGGACACTGGCAGCAGAACAAACTAAAATTGTTTGGCAAGTTTCTTGGAGGCAAAGAGATCTGATCCTTTTGTCTTCTGGCTTCACCGAGCCTCATGAATGACCTGCATCACAAAGCTGGTCATCCAGTGGCTCATTACCGTGTTTTCCTGTGGAGTTGTTAACTACAAACGACATCCTCAAAAGCATGAATATGATTTGAGGGGGGCTGATCTAGCCAGAAATGATATTCAAGAAGGTGAACGGCAAACAATGTGATCACATGGATGTAAGACAAGAGAAACAGAAGATATGATCTCCAATTATCCAAGTTTAGTTAGGCAAAGGATATATTGAAACTCAAGTACAGAAACCATTATTTACTAAGCAAATGTTTTTTCTGTGCGTTGAAGAGCTGTTAGAAACATGCAGATAATAAGAGAAAAAGTTAAAATAATGTCAGACAGTTTCAGCTGCCAACGCACAGAGAGAGAAAAAAAGTATGAGATCAATTTGACTGAGATCATGGGAAATATTTACCAGTGTGTGGACAACTTTTCTAACATCAGAGGGTAGTTTTTATTTCCAGTTATCGTCACCAAGTCTCTTTATATTATTCTGAGCTGCGGTGACGGAATAAGAGCATGAAACCATCAGCACCACCGAACCGCCGTGGTAAAACCTGAAAAGCCAGGATTAAACCTGAGGTTACCTTTCAAATCTTTCCTCGTAGTGCAGGGCCTCTGGACGGACGCGCACAGAGGCGCCGGGGTCGTCTTCTCCTTAGTGTGACAGCTCGCGCAACTGCCAGTGAGTCTGTGCGACACCTGTTCCCCATGTTCTCCAGGTCTGTGTTTATAAAAAGCATCGGAGCAAAACCACAGCACTAAGTGGTTGGTGGGCGGCTGCAGCAGAGCCTTCATTAGATGCTGAAATGTACAGCGTGTGAGTGCGTTCGTGTGTTGCTTCAGCTTAAGGTTTGCATTGTGAGCTGCTGTTGTGACACGCCGTCAGCAAACAGCTTGGACACGGGCCACCCAGAGAGAGCTGGACACTCTGCTGTTTGTCACCCACTCCCTCCCTCCATCCCTCTCTCCCTCTCCCTCTCTCTGTCCCTCTGCTCTGTCCATCTGGCAGGGAGAAAGAGAGAAATGAACGGCAATACACAGGTGGCAAGAGCAACCAGGATGCCACAAAAGAAATGTGTGGAAAAGACAGCGGAGGAGGAGGCAGCCAAGAAAATTGAGGATAGCAAATGAAGGAAAAGATAGATGGATACTAATGAGCAGAAAGGTGTGGATCGAGGGTTAAAGTTTGTGTATGTTTCTGCGAAAAACATGTGGCACATAAAGAGGCCGGCTTGCCTCATTAACAAGACCTTCTGAAAGGCTTTGAAAGGAGCCGCAAGACCCCAGTAGCTGAACACCCCCCACCACCACCCACCCAGTCTGACTCCAGTCACAGTGTGCAAGAAAGTTTAACAGTTCCACCTTTTCTACAAGATGACGTCACTCGCTCTCTCCCTCTAATCCTGCTGACACGGAGCCTCGCTCGACCCCGCAGTAGATAACGAACATATACATTATGGCTGTATGCGTTAGTAGCGTTTAGTATGCTGAGCAGCTTAATTGACAGTTTAATGACGGCAGTAGTAGAGCCAGTTGGTCGTGCTGATGTGAGTTATTCAGACTGATGTGTTTATGCTGTTAGTGTTGAAGCCTCCTGGCAGAGGAGTCTGTCTTTACTGTGTGTGAATGACACTGATCCTGTTTTGCTTTGTCAGGGTGTACGGTTCATTCTTCTTCTCTTTATGGTATTTTGTTAATGTGTCTGATAGGTACATGTGTCACGTTTGTTCAACTCCAGACCATGTATTGCCACATGTTTATCTCAATCCACAATGTTGTTGATACAGCTCCATGAAAATGGAGTACGTCCAAAGGATTCCCTGCCTGGATTCATTTCCGATGTTACACTTCCTCTCACAGTGTGATAAATCTTTAACATGTAGAAGAAGATGACCTGAGATTTTAGCTCCCCTGCAGTTTCTGTTTATATTAAGGCAGGATGTGTGTGTGTGTATGTAGGCCAACTTTCTGTAGGTATGACTGGCAAAAAAAAGCGATTTGTTGTCTTTGTTCACGGAGGTGTGCAGTGACTCATGTCGTAGGGAAACTCGACTGCCTGGTTTGCTCGGAGCCGTCCTCCCCGCCTCATGCATGCTACTGCCATGCAAGTTGTATTTCCTGTTTTGCCAGGAGCTCCAGCAACTGGCTGCTTTTGTTTGGAGGTTGTGGGTTTGGGCTGTTTGAACATGTTTACATGAAACTGCTCCACAAAAAAGTGACGGGCATGGAGACCCACATGTGTACACACACACACAAAAAAAAGATTTCACTTTGAATGTGGAACACTGCAGTGACGTCACCCTTTGTAAAGTCTTTTAAGGTCCCTGCTTGGCTGCGTCACTGCCCAGAGGGGAAACTGCAGCCGCAAGGATATATATCTGTTATAGATTAATAATCAGTATGGGCTTAAGAAAGATGAAAAGGAAAAAGGGACCAATCACAGTTGTTGTGTTCTCCTTTTGCTATAGCCACTCTCTAATGCCATGATTACACTATGTGCTCAGCCTTGATACCAGGTACTATTCTGCAGGTCGTTTTCATTACAGGAGAGAGTTAATATACTGATCTGTTCATTTAAAAACATTTATTCATTAGAAGTGGCCTGGGGAAGTGCTGCTACTCTGTCCAGTACAAACAAGGCAAACTAATGTGGTTGCCACAGTTGTCTGCTAAAGTTTCCTTCTCGCCTGAAAAAACTTAAAGTCACATATCAACAGGTTTACAGTGGGAATTAAAACAGTTTTTATTTTGTGCATGCTGCGCATTGTTGACACAATGACATAGTGACGACTCTCAGCCAGTCAGTGGTCTGCAGTGTTTTCATGACTCTTTACCCGTTTTAGAACCTGGGCCGAGGTGTATCAGAGAAGTAGGACCAGGTACCAGATTCCAGGTTAATGGAAACGCAAAAAGGGCGACTAAAGTCAGGGCGGTAACTTGTAGTGGAAACACGGCATATGTCAACTCCATGTTACTGTCAGAGCTGCAGGCCCACTTCAACATGCTAAAGCAGATGTGTACATCTGGATTACTGCTCTAAAAGGACAACTGTGAAATAAGTGTGAGACTGTGAGTAGCTATACACAGTGACCATACGATGACAGCTGTAGCTGGCTGCAAGGATGTGTGGCCACTGAGCTCAGCATTGTCAGCTGTGAGACGGCATGTAGACAGGTGTGTCTTACCAAAACACGTCCAATCAGCTGGATTTACAGCTGGACTCTGATCAGCATGTGGAAACACCTCCTATGTGATCAAAAGAAGTCAGCCTGGGTCATATTTCAGGTATCATAGCAAAGTGTCTGAACACTTACATCCATGTGATATTTCAGTTTTGCCGTAGTTTTTGATACATTAAAAAGCTTGTACAATTCTGTTTTGTCATTATAAGAGATTGAATGTGGAATGGTGAAGGGAATTTCACTATTATTTTTCTTATCCTATAAAGCTGCAAAAATGTGAAAAGATTGATGCAGTCTGAACTATTTCTGATTGCACTGCACTTAATCTCCAAGAATAAATATCCTTATTATCCAGCCTGGTTGAGAGGCTCCTTATTTTATTATGGGTCATTATTGATGATTAATTGGACTTCCAAGCAGTGCTTTCATACTGTAGTAGCTGAAGGTGGAGCTAATTGACCTGCTTTAAAAAAAAGAAAGAAAGAAAGAAAAGTTTTTGGATTATATTTAATGAACTGATCCTGTGTTGTATCTAAATATGTAATAATCACTAATTACAATGCATTTCACCACACAACACTGGCTGCCTGTGACAGTGTTATTTGATGCTCCAGTATATGCCTCCAGCCACAATCACGGTTTGCCACGTTGACGCAGACACACAACGTCTGTGTGTGGTCAATAAATTCTCAATATTTTCTGTGGAACCGTAGCTCGACACCACTCGTACAGAAACTGACTCAAAACATGCAGTATCTTCGATCGGTGCGAACATGAATTAAGTGCCACTCGCAACCTCTACCGCAACCACCACATCATCTGAAAACGATGTTGGCAAGACGAGTACAAACACACTGTCGGACTGAATGGATGGAGTGAAATGAAAAAGCGAAACGTCAGTTCAGTTTCGTCCTGTTCACGGAGGAACAGTAACGGACGTGTGACTGGGGAAACATCAGTTATAAGAAAAAGGTTTGTTACAATAGTCGGTGAACGTTGTGTGTAGCATAACTTTAATGTCTCTCTGTGAGTTTTGTCGAGACTCCACAGTTTTAAGGCTGTCGGCCTCGCCATATTTCAGACTGTGGGAAACCTCAGTCAGCCGTTCAAAATTTGCTTGAGTGGCTGTGAAAACATAGAGGATCATATTTTTGGGGTTCCCCCATGCATTCCTCCCTCATGTATATTCCACGTTCCTTCCCTGTATTTCCCCCCACCACCTTCTCTGAACGTCTTACTTTGGTAAAAGAAAAAAAAAGAAAGAAAGAAAGAAAGAAAACTGATCCCAGAAATTTCTCACCAACCTGACCACAGCAGCGGAGAGGAGAGACGTGACTCAGGCTAGTATAAATAGGTTTTCGGGGTAGTTATGGCTCCTCTGAGTTTTTTGGGAGAGAATGATTTGTGATTTTTGTCAAGTCATTCGTGTCTTACAGTGCACAAAAACAAGAGTTTGGGGTAAAGCAGTTGTGAGCTTGCGGACACTTGAGATGGATGGAGCAGTCACAGCTCGTTCTCTCTCATCATCTGTCATCCGAGGATTGTGGCAATGAATATTGGGAAGGATTTGAAACTGCTTTACCAGGAGGTACTTGTATTTGGCCTTGCTCAAGAGGAGAGGGAGGAACCAGGGAGTGGTAGATGTGTTTTTAATTTCCTCTAGCTGCTGCTCACAGCCTGCTGCTGCTGCTGCTGCTCCCTTTTGGAGTCCCTGTGGTGGACTGAAGGGGTCTGGATTAGGATCACCTCAAGGCAGGGTGGAGGGGAGGGGCTGGTGCCATCAGCCCAGATGGAGATGAAGAGAGTTTGGCAGAGGACAGGAGAGTGATGTTTTCTGGAGAGCATGATGCTTTCCAATGCAAACTCTGAATGGTTTTTCATTTATGTCTTGTCTCACGTTTACATTAACACATTGAACGTTTATGGGTTTTGGACTGTTACACAACACAAGACGCTCTAATACATCTCTTTGAGCAGTGATAGTAGGTGTTGTTCATGACTTTTTAGATGAAATAATTCCTTGATTAACCAGTAAAACTAATTGTAGATAAATCCACAGTGAAAATAATTCTTAATTGCAGCCCCAGTTCTCTTAAGCCAAGTCACAGGAGATTGTATTTTTGAATTTGGCTCGTAACATCAACTGTAATGACTGGCCATGTTAAGCCCTGCTCTCACAGAAAAGGTCAAAAACACACACAACCACACACACTTCAGAGCAGTTTATAGAAGTGGCGAAGAAGCACAACCCAGAACTCCTGTCTTCACTATGTCCTGATCTTTGTGAGAATGTTTTTTAGTGATCAGCAGCATCACCCTCTGTCTTGATAGTGAAGATGAGAGGAAGTAGCATGAGGAAGGATGATGTTGGGTCTCTGAGCTAGAACTGCAAAAATGTATTTAAAGCTGTCTTTTTCAGGCAGGTTCTTCTGTGTGCAGTCTTACTTTGTTTCTCTTCTGCTGTGTTGTCAAGTAGTGTCAAGTGTTACTAATAAGATCCACCAAAACCTAGTGAAAAACCGCTCTCTGTCTAGTCCTCCTATCCTGCTTTTTCCTGGAGGAGAAACTGCACTGAATAATCTCTAAATTCGCCAGCACTTAAACCCTTTTACTTGTTCCCAGATTAATTTGACCTTACAGTATTACACCCACTGTATGCCAAGCCTTTCCCACACATTGTGTCGGCCTAAGTGCTGACTGTGGTACAAATCCAGTTACAGTGCATACACCCCAAAGGAGTCCATCATTCCACAGCCATCAGAGGGAACCGCCGGCCAGGCGCTATTATCTCTATCTGAGACTATCTCTCAGCCCTGCCACACTCTCTGCACCGGCCCAGATACAGTACCACTGCACAAATGCTGGCTGGCTGGGTGGGTGGGTAGTTTGTAAAGCCCATGACTCCATCATAAATCACATTGTGTGACTACCCTGATTTTCAAGTGTGGTGACATTTTTTTTTTTTAGCCAAGCAGAAACTTTGCCCCTCTCCCACCCCACCACTCTCTCACTCTTCTTTCTGGAGACAATGGCAGGGGGAAAGATGATCTGCAACAGTCAGGTTTGTCTCAGAGAGCTCATTTATTCCTATGGGAGCTCACAGAATAAGGTCCTAACTGCTTCTTCTGTCAATGGCACCATTCAGGGGGAAAAATCAGAAAAACAGCGAGAGGCCTGGTGAAAGAAAAAAAAAGAAAAAAGAGAGGGAGAAAGACAGGCTGGGTTTGTGTCAGAGGCCGTCTTTGTTTGAATACACTGTAACCCCACCACACACACACTACTTGCGTGTGTTGATGCACCACGCAGAGGAGGTTGCCGTAAAGAGGACACCAGTGTCACTTCTCGTTAATCGGCTGCGTTAAAAACAGAACTGATGGGAATGTCTTGTCATGTAGTTCCTGTTTAAGACGCAGCTTGTTACAACCAAGTGCAGGATGACATCATGCTCCTGTCTGAAGCTCATTTCTGCAAGTCATTATCTTTGATTGTTTTACCTATAAAAATGACAGAAAATTGTAATAAATGCAGTTTATTGTCATGTGGGACTAATGTAAGCACCATATTTTAAGCTACATTTACAGTATATTTTTAATGTCAAAATAGACGTAGATAAAAATAAAAAAAAAGGGAAGGGGAGGGGGCTTTCAGGCCATTATTTGATTAAAAAAATAGTGTGAGAGAGAGAGACAGGAAATCAGGGGAGAAAAAGAAGGAACAACATGCAGCAAAGGGCCGCAAGTCAGATTCAAACCCGGACCACTGCGGTTTCACTGAGCCCATGTGGTGCAGCCACTGGAGCGCCTCCATAATAATGGCAGATTAATTTCCTGTTGATCAAGTCGATCTAGATTAGACCAACAAGACTTTGACTCTTCCTCTCACCAAGTTCAGGAGATGTTTTGTCAAAGTCCTGACACGTCAGACTCTGAACCACAAGTTGTCCGTCACAGTGAACTGCTTCTCACCTGGCTGCTTGTGGTTCTGATTTAAACTACAGAACATGCGTAAAGGTCCCTGGCTTTTACTCAGTGGAGCGACCTTGTGGTGTGGCCAGCGTCTTTAATCTTAGCCCAGTGGTGCGCCCACAGTGTAATACATTTTTACCGTGGAATCGACAGATAGTCCCGGCAGCTCAGTATAAGTCCAAATGCTCATGTTGAAGTGTCACTGAGCAGGGCTGACCGGCTGACCCAGGTATCTGTGGAGGGAAACAGATCAATACACTGTGCTCTGTTATCACTGCTCTCTTTTGTCTGAGGTCAGTAAACATCGACAGTTTGCTGGGGTTTTTTTTTGGTTTTGTTTTTCTGTGGTAAATCTTAAATGCTGCCAGATCCCGTTCTTAGCCTTAAATACCCTTTTTTGGCTCATTTCTGTGTCTGCACTGATTAAATAATCTGTTTTTTAGTGAAGTGCATGGAGGAATGTGCTTTAGGAATTTTTAGATTGAGGCTTACCCCATGCTTGACCCTCACTGATCCAGTCACTGGAAGTAGTAAGATGGACTCTTTAGTCTGTTGCTCAGTTGGGAGTCTGATTGCGGGGCGTGTTGGAGGCTGTTGAATGAGAGCCTGCATCTGTTTGTGCCAGTAGACTGCATCAGTATGCGTGTGTCCCGGCAATGTAGCTGAGAGCTGCAGGGTAGAAGGAATATCATTACTTCAAGGACCCTCAGACCCAGCCGTTAACCCTGACCTCTGACCTTCCTGTGAAGGAGGCTATTTCCTCATCACATGATCATCAATACACCGCTTAAAGATTTTCTTTCTTTCAGCTGCACAGTAGCTCTGACTGTGACTCCCAGTGGACGTTATAGACGATGAGAGCAGCCTCTTGCCGTCAGATATAGTGTTTCTATAAAAGTAAAGCTTCCGGAGGAAAGCCCTGACTCACCCCCAGCTGTTTGACACATCTTCTCTTCTCGCTGCTGGAGGCTTTCTCATCCAGAAGCCTCATCATTATTTAGCCTCATTAGTCTGTCACTGCTCTGATTGGGTTACAGGAAGAACCTTGAAATAACCAGCACCACACACACACTTGTCGACACACTCCTGCCCCCCGCTTCCTGTGTGAAGGCATTTTTGTAGCATAATACCTGGGAATACGTGACTGGCAATGCAGTCGCCATACATCACTTTGAAGAGTAGAGTTTAAGGTCATCCTTTATATTAAACAGGGCAAAATTTCACATGTTCCCCCCTCTGACGAGTGCCAACTCAGACATTTCTCAGATATTTTGGATATTAATAGCAATTTAACAAACCTGTAAAATAAATTATTGCCAAACAACAAAACATTTTAAATGCTTTGGTGTTTAATCTTGCTTTACAAAAAAGGATCTATGCCTTCTTTGCGCTGAGCATTAGACGGGAAGATTTCATGTCAATTTCATGTCAGCATGTTGAATATGAAGCTAAAGCCACCAGCCACTTAGCTGAGCATAAAGCTGGGTAAACACAACCTCCACAGTCCATAATGTGAGTTGAGAATCAATATAAATACGCCTGTCAATGTTCTATACCCAAAAATCATAGTATCATAACTCTCTGTGGAACCCGAAATTATAGAGAATATTTATTATTTGCAAAGTATAATGAACAAAACGCAGCGGCTGCAAATATGTCTGCCCTCCCGCTGTGTCAGGCCCTTGATCTGGGCTTGGAAAGAGATTGTGATTTGTTACCGGCAGGCGGTAAAATGACTGTATCCTGACAGATCCTCTGCTTCCCAAATGACTCGCTTTTCATTCCGTGTGTTTACAGGATTTGTGAGAGATTATGATAATGGACCAGTGATTACTAACCCCTTAATAGCAATCGGCAGGCTGATTTTTCATGGAAACACGAGTGCAACCAAATTACAGTGTACACAGTTTTAATGGTCAAGATGTTTCGGGCTAATTTGAGAAAATCTGTCTCTGCCGTCCTCTCCTCTTAACTCTGAGTGTTTGGAAACAGGAGCCCAATTTGCTAATCTGCTCTTTCTGCCACATCACACAGTTTCTGTCTGCTCCTGCTTTGCCAGGCTGCACTTGTTGAGTACAAAGGGTTGGGATGCCAGCTAATCGCCATTGTGTTGGGACAGATTGAATATGACAGATGTATTTACTGCACTTGAATTGCTCTCACAATCTGCCTCCAGAGCTGTCATCTTCTTGACAGGTGAGCAAACACGAATCCACCGTTATTGCTAATTATAAAAGCATGTGTCACTGATATAGCGCAACGGCAGACGTGCTTGCTCAGCTGTCTCTATACATGGCAACAATCATTTGTTTTGCATGTAGTTCTGTCTGTAATGATTTATCGTGGCAGTGTTTTCCGTCCAGCTGCAGGGAGCAGCGTCTTAAGTACAGAGGTCATGTACGATCCCGCCTATGAGGAAATCCTTTAATGAACTGCCTTTCCTTCTGATACCTTAACTCAGCTGTAAAACAACAATAACACAGCCACAGGCAAATTTAAGTACCCTTGGCTGACGACTTTAACATCTGTTTATTTCATTAGTGTTTCGTAGATCATCCAATATATGTTGGATTATTTCAGTTAGACTCGACATTTGCTCCTGTAGAGGTATAAATGCTAGTATCCATGATTCTCTTATGATATACTATATATTATCATGTCTGTGGTAGTACATGTGGTGATACCAGTACTGGAGTGGTTGTAGTAGTTATAGAATGAATGGCTCAGAAAAGCAAACTCTGTAAAAACAGTTTATTGAGTAGAGCACCGGTATCTGGGTGGTTTTGATTTTGCTGATTACTGTCTAGAGCTGCCGTTGCAAGATAAAAATCTGTTGTTTTGTCTACTCCGATGTTTCCATCCAAATGATTCACAGATCCACAGCCGCCAAACATGAAGGTACCAGCCTGAGGCACAGTGATTATGTCATCTAAACACAGCGACACTCATTAGTGTAGTTTTTCTAGTTTTTCACTTGCGTAATAAATGCTTTCAAAAATAAAAACAAGAGTAAGACATGATAAATCCTGATGAATACTACCAAATTATAGTATAAATGTTATGCTTAAAAGTGTTAGCTGTAGTACAAGTTTAATTAGGTAGGTGTCAGACTAACTCGCACATTGTACTGGTTGTCAGGTACGTCTATACAGTAGGTGGCGGCTAGTAGCTAAAGCTAAGCTAACGCTAACCATCTCCGGTATAGACCCATCATAATTTATAAAATTATTTATATACTATTTTAAAAAACTCAGTAATATTAACATTTTTATTCTGCACCTCTTTAGACGTTCTGGGGATACAATTTTGAGAAATTAATCGTTTTGATGAAAAAGTTGTAGCTAACCTTTAAATCATACATAAGCCTTAGTGCCATTTAAAAAAAAAAATGCAGCCCTGCCTCTGCGTCTGTGTTTGTGTGTTTGCATGCAAGCGAGTGTGTTCCTTGCTGGTCCCTGTGCACACCCTGGGGTTAATCAGTGTGGAGCAGCAGTAGCCCGCTGTTCTCCCGTGAGACGTCTCTGTGGGAGCTGCAACAGCTGTGACGGCGTAAGTCACCCCGAGGATCCGCTGTTCCTGCTGCGCGCACACACACACACACACACACACATATGCGCCGCCATGGCGATAGCGGCTGAGACCAACAGCCAACAGCTTGGCTTCTTTAATGTCTCTCTTCCATATGTTTTTACCTTGTCAGCCGTCTGTAGAGTATCTTTATTATCATCTAAACTGGACTGGACTGTTTAAGCTGTCATCAGGTGCTCTCCACTCGTCTAAAGAAGGATATTGGATTGAGCCATCAACACCGGCTCTTGGTTTTAACACCTATAGGATTATTCAAGTGTTGAATAACAAACTTTACAAGCTCATCTTCTCCAGGCTGTTCCCCTTTACAGCAGAGGAACACATGTACGTCTCGTCAGGAATGCGCCGTGTGGCCTTGGATCAAAGAATCAGTGAAGCTGATGTGTTTATTTCAGCAGGTCTTGTGTCTGACCTGTATGTCACTGCACAGGAATGCAGTTTGCCTGACAGTCAGACAAACTGTGGGCTGGGTCTCCAGTAGCTGCGACAGGTTGCAGCTAGCTGACAAAAATCTAGATGGTAATCGTAGACGCTCGCTGCCAGCCACCTGACGCCCGGCGATATGCCTTGATGAGTCGGGAGAATGGCTGTGAGGGGAAACGTCTGCGTGGCCTCGACTCTCTAAGAATTTATTCTCATTTACAGCAGCTGTTTAGGATACTGTAAGAGGAGAAGATTTTAATAACTATACATATGCGTATTCATTCCGACTACAACTAATTGTTATCTTAATCTTATGATTATTTTTGCTAAATATTCTGTGTATAAAATTACTGTAGAAAGTCAAAGATGCTTGTTGACCATGCAGCATCTTCCAGTGGCTTATTTTGTCTGAGCAACTGCCCAAAACTAGAAACCATTCAATTTATTTGTCGTCATCATCAAATTACTGAAATAATGTTCCGATAATATAAATGTTTGGCCCATTAAAGAATTTTAAGTGACACCCGTTGCAGCTCTGGTCAAAGTGAACAGCACTGAGTTGAGGCCTTCTCTTGTGTGTATTGTTGTTGTTGAGAAAGGTCTGTGGAGGTTTTTGTGGTCGCTGCAACAATAATAAACTCAGAGCCGTACAGTTATGTTCACCCTGTAAACTCCTCTGCTAATCCTCCTTACTTACCCTGTCACTCGGTTCAAGCTCTGCAGATGTAACAGAAAAGCCTGTCCTTACAGCTGGCTCTGCAGCTCGGCATATGGCTGGTTAATTTAGCGTAAACGGTGTCCAAGATGACCATCTATAGAAAATACAAGGGGGTTTGCTTGAATGGGGTGTGCTATGGAAATAAAAACAAGTAACAGATGCTGGACGTCTGCTGATGAGTGCACTTTTACAGCCTAAAGCTCATGTCCTCTGAGGAGTTAAGAGCCCATTTGAACTTGCTTTGATGCTGCGGCTGCAGAGACAAGGTGAGAGGAGATGGACGGACTGAAACCAACCACACGGGGAGAGGGGACAGATCTGGGGACAGTGTGATGGACATTTTTATAGATCAAAGTGAAATTAAAGAATCAAAAGATCTGCTCAGGTGTTGCAGTGAAGCACATGGTGTGTGTACATGTGTGTGTCATGTGTTGCTGCAGCGACACAAGGCTGCAAAGTGACCAACTGTCGGCCACGTTGTGCGCATTTTTGTGCCGTGTCTTGTTATTTACAGCTCTGCTGCTCTCAGGTTGTGTGTCCTGATCGCCTGCGGACTAACGCCTACATCATACATCTTCTTGTTGGTGCACCTTCCCGTTCCTATGGCAACCAGTGCCAGCATAGCGATCAAACCGCTACAGCAGCATTTCCAAGTGGTTTTAGTGAAAGGAGCTCTGTGTATTGCACATGACTTCACCACTGTATTTTCCTCTTATGTTGGCTAGAGTTAAAGTGCACAGCCAGTGGACTTCACTAATTTCTCCTAACATGTAGTAATGTAGTTACCTGTTTGAGAAAGCTCAGTCTGAAATATCACTGACACAGAAGTGCAATCACCAGTGACTAAAAATGGCTCTTAAACTCTAAGTGATAGTTTAGGATCCCTAAATTGAATTCAGAAGTCTTGAATGTTTTCAAAGCCTACCATGAGCAATAATGTTAGTTTACTTACTATTTTGTTCATTTAAATTTGTACCATTCAATGTGGTTGGTATTTTTAAGTATAAATGTGAATTTATAATATATACATTTATCTGATGCTTATCAAGGTTCAAGTAATTTTAGGGATTAATTACTGATATTATTAATAATAATTGTTATATTGCTGGAAATGACAAAAAAAAAAGTCAACTAGTCTATACTGGGTTTTGTTGATGTGGAGTAGGTGTATGTTAGCCTTATGTACAGTAGAAGGGTTTTATGAAGTAAACCTGGTGTTTGTTGACTGGTCACAACACAGTCATAATACAGTGTTTAATGGGAATCAGATAATGCAGTCAGTGCAAGTTCATACTGGAACATTGCAATCGGGTGATCACCGGTTTCATTTTTAAAATATACTGCATCGTCAATCATTGATCAGAGGCTGATCAATCAGAGCAGCTCTACACTTGATTTATTCAGAGTGAACATGGGGGGATACTTCAGAGCAAACTGTCTGCTTTCATTGTGCTGCCTGCTCTCCCCTCTTGCGACACTCCCACTCCATCCTGATTTCATGTTAATGAAGATGTTCACAGCAGGACGGAGCCACGCGTGCCTCACTTGTGAGGAAAGGAAGCGAACCGGGGTCGGCGTGTTTGGCTGTTTTGTCAGTATTGTTTCATTTCAATTCGAATGAAGTGGCGAGAATCGTGGGGGGGAAGAGACCGAGGGCTGTGCAGAGGAACGGAGATGTGAAAGGGATGAAAGTGTGGCAGTCCCCACCCCCCCAGTGTTGGTGTGTGAATGGGGCTGCCCACCCCTCTCTGCAGGGGGTTCCCTCCCTCTCCTGCTGCAGCATAATATGTTACCAAAAAAAAGCAGATCTGGAGAAGGCTGATGTGAGTCGTGGGAAATCAAACTGAGCTGCTTCAGTGATGTTTTTACTCAAAGAGTAAGTCACAGAATTAAGTAATCAGTTCATATTTTTGCATACGGTGACTATTTTCTGGATTGACTGGTTGTTCTATGCTGAAAAAGTTTCCCAGAAATTGGCAAACCTCCAACATGTTTAACAGACAGAAATATTTCATCACTTATTAAAAGTTGCTGCTATGTTATGTAATTATTGCGACAGACCTGTTGCTGTACCTGTATCTCCTGTTGCCATTCCAGGTGTTGCTATATTGTTTATTGTGCCTGCCCCATTCTCCTCTCTGAGTTTGTTGTTGCTGTCAGACAACAGTACAACGTTTATAGGGTTATTATCCTGCCCTCGTCAGTCTCCAGTGATCCTTTATTTTTGTCTCTGGCTCGGTATTGAAGTATTGTTTTTTCGTGACATCACTAATTCTGTATTTCATGTGCGTTTAGAGTTTTAAAAATGGATATTTAGCCTAATGCGCTTAAAAGGTTTAATGTTAAGTTGGGGCAAGATTTACAGCTTTCGATATCCACTCACACAGATCGCAGTTCTTAAAAAGTGCATGTGACATGATAGAAAGAACTCACACAGTGGGAAGAATTTGACAGCTCTGGCAAAACCTTCACAAGTTTGTGTTGATTTCATGCGTGTCTTTGCTTGATGCCAGGATTTTGAAAACGGAGGAGCAGCAATGTGAGCTCGGTACTTTTCACCGCACACAGTGTGAAGGAAAACTTTAGTAGGCTGAGCCGTGGAGGAGTACTGACACAGCAAACGCTCTGAAATATTCATGCATCTGAGATGTGACAGTAATCCCATCTTAATCACAACATAATGCCAGAGATGGTGAAGGCACAGACACGCCTGCAGACACACACACAGACTACTCTTTTTATCCCATCAGTGGTGGGAGCGCTTCCACTGTAATGAGATAGCAGATACATTTATGTATTTATAGAATTATTAATGCTGATCTCATGGCCCTACTGCCCTGAAAACAAACTGTATGAACACACAGAGGGAGTGAGCCAACTCCGTCCTGGCAGCGTGACAGTTAGACTCTAATACTAAATACATAACATACATTTGAGACTAAACCAGAGACTCAGTCTCACGAGGCGATGATCCAGCAGACGTGTGTGTGTGGACATCTGATCTCTACGCTCCCTCGGCGTAAAGGTTCACCGATGTTTAGATGTGGTGTTTGTGGAGCCACACAGGTCATTTGTCTTCATCCAGGTGTTGACACATCATCCTCTGTCCAGCTTCTCTGCTGTGTGGTTTGGTTTGAGACCTTAACTCTGATGCACACATTCGTCAGACCCAGAGGACTTTACAGAGGGCGTCACACACCATGACAGATCCACCGCCTCGCTCTCGACAAAAAATGTTTTGTTGACACAAGAAAAGAAAAAAAAAGGCGACTCACTACAGGTAGTTCAGGAATAACAGAAATACCACAGATACCAGCCCTCTGATGCTCACAGCAAACACTTTTAAGCTGAAGATGTGAGGTCGTGTCTGTCTTGTGCTCCGTGTTTGTGTGGTTCACCAGCTGCTGTTGTTGAGCCTCTGACCACATCATCCTGATCATTTGTGGCTCGGACTCAGAGGTCGAGTGTCGGCCGGCTTCTGTGGAAACCTGTTAACACCGAAATGCACATCAACACTCACCATTCTCCAATACTACCTGCAACTTTTAAAGACTCCCTAAACCAAAAATGTATCTTTTCAAAATAATGTTAATGCAGTGTTTGGGTTCTGCTACAAGCTAATGCAACCATAACTGAGCATTTTAGATTTGAAAATGTAGTTTCAAAGCCAGAGTCTGAAAAAGGTGGTTTCAGTTTTTCAGTCAGTCAGGTTTAATATGTCAGAATCCCTAGCAACCAATCCCGTTGATTTTTCTTGCATCTCATTTGTTGCTCACTGTGATGGTGACTCTTCACATCTACTTATAGATGTTAAATAACACTTTCATTGGATGACGTGGCCGAGAGGTGTTATTGCCGCCTTAAATGTGGGAGACCAGGGTTCGAATCTCAGTGCCAGACTCATGTTTTGACATAGGCTCTCCGTTTCCCTGCCCCCGCTGATGTGCACCACTGTTACTGAGCAACCCGGTGGCGGTGGGCGGGTGCAAGCCATGATCAATTACTCATAGAACCTGGAATTTTCAAAGAGGGAGACATAGTAGACATGTTGTTAGCCTCTTTGAGAGTTTTTTAAACAACATTTTTGTGGGAAAGCAATTTTAATCAAAAATAGTCATAGCTAAGCATTTTACAAATTTGAAAATACTGCTTTAGGGGAACTTTAAAATATTTGAGGTACCATTCCCACTTAGCCTAACTACAGTAATCCTTGCAGGTGTAAACTTTTAATCTCACTCATTTGTGATCTCATGATATGTGTCCTTGAGCAAGTGAGACAATTAGCTGCATACAGTCGATACAGAGGGGTGTAACTACTTTCATGCTGAGGCCGAGGTCTGGGCTGCAAACCCCTCCATGGTTGGGAAGTTTTCACTCGCACTTTAATTTCATTTTCAGGGCAGCAGAGTGAGACCTGAGCTTTAAATCCTTGCTGACGCTGCTGACTTCGTTAAGGGGCCAATGCTGTGCCGTAGAAAAAAAACAGATACACAATCAGTGACCCTCGTCCACCCCCTGCTCTCCCGCTCTGACTGAAGACACTGTTATTATCCCAGCCGTGGCAGGATAAGTGGACCCTGATTGATTGGTATTGATTAGAACTGTATTTGTCAGACAGTAATGGGCCTCCCCCTCAGGACATTATGTCTGCTGATGCTCCTCCACCCCCCTTTACCCCCCTTCTTCTGGCCCCACTTCACCCGCTCTTTATATCCCACTTGTATTTGAAGAGCCCCCCCCTCCACTTCTCTTCTCAGGCCCCTCGACCTCTAATCATGGTGTACAGTCTCCTCTTCTTTGACTCCACTCGTCCTCTATCTGTCTCTAGAGCAGGAAGACGGACTAGAGGTGCCAGCAGTCGATGGAGAGCACAGGTGCTAGTGTTGTATGAATATTTCCCTTCTGTAGAGGAGCAGCTGCATCTGCACATTATTTCTGGCTCAGCATTTGAAAACATGCTCAGATTCTGCAGCAGTAAAACCAGAGTTTTTTTTTGCCGCTCTTTGTGTTCGAGCCGGTCTTGTCCGTACGCAAACGTGTCTTCAGTACAGAGAGCGCCTCGGGCATCTCTGTCCAGACGCCTCTCGCACAATAGATGTATGTGTGATGCCAAGCGTGGAACTGATTACAGCTGTTGTGCGGAAACATACGTACACGCCCTTAATTATTACAGGCACACGCAGATCATGTGAAATAGGAAATGTAAGAGAAAAAAAAATATTAATGAGGCACGTGGTCACAGCTGATCTAAAGAAGAAAAAAAACACACACAATGATGTATCATGTATGTTGTTGTGTGTGACTGTTGTGCAGCATCATCATACTAAACTTGGAAGGACGTCAACTTCATCTGACCAAAATGTCTCTTTCTCTTTTTCTTCAGAGTAACACACGGATCCCTCCCTTCCTGCACAGTGACGTCAGACCTCAGGAAACCTGCTTGACCTTCACAGCTGACTCCATAACAAGGTAACAGTACTGTATGAGGTTGTGTGTCTGTGTGTGTGCAGTTTAATTATGGTTCAGCTGTGATCTGTGAGTTTTAGTGGTATGGACTCGGCAGACTGGAACGTTTAACTTCAAAACCAGACATTTGTTTTTTGGTCATACTAGTGTGATCTACTTTTATGGGCTGTTTTCATACTTTTACTGTAAACATTTCAGTTCTCATCATTTAAAGCTGCCAGCTGTTGTATTTGTTTGCCGGTGCCAGGATGTAAGCTCGGTGCGTTTGGTTTTGATTTGCATTTGTTTGTGTGTATTGGTTGTATAGTCTTTGATTTACATCCAACAAGTAACAATCTTGTTTTATTTGGTATTCGATTGAACACTGCATCTTGACTTGATAGAAGACTTACTGACTGACTGCACTCTGATGTGTCCCAGTCATATTCCCTCTGATACAAGTCCTTCACAACAAATGTGTTGTTATCGGCAGCCTTTACTGTTCTTCTGTTTTGTTGGCTTCAGGAAGCACTTTGACCTGTGTGACCTACTATTTTTGTGATGGCCACAAATACTGAAATACCATTATTTTTATTCTGATCTTGTTTTAGTCTATGGTTCATCATTTCTTTGGTATTTTAACTAAATATTTAGTAGTCTATCAAGTATCTTCAAACAGGCATTGATGCTTTTCTGTCTGTTTGTTTTTTCAAATAGATACAATGCATTTGTTTTTACAATGAAACAGCATGTAGTGAAGGTCAGTGTCCTCTTATTACCTGCAGCTGCTGGTTAAACACTTGTTTGCTTTAGGTTAGACAGGCAATCATTCAACCTGACATCTGAAGTTCATGACCCCACTAAATTCAAGTCCCTACCTTCTAAAAATGTCCTTGAGCAGTAAGCAGCTCCTGGCGTGTTGACCTGTGACCACCTCTGATGAATGAAAAGTGAAACAAAAAAATTCTCTTTGGCAATGAACTGGACTTTTTTTCGAAATGTTTTTGACAAATCGGGAAATGTTGGCGTTTTATTAAAGAGCGGCAGTCCCTGAATGTTTATCCTGTTCCTCCTCCACACTTCCATCTCAACTCCTTGGTTTCCCCCTCGCTATTCATTTGATCCATCTGAGATAAACAAGCAAATAACCATGATAATGAACGGTGATGTCGCTGTCATTTCTGATCCTCCGGCTAGATGCAAGGAATGAGACTTGTTTTGTATCAGTGTGTGTGTGTACTAAATGAGTCTTGCTCTTTTCACACCACCGCTTGTCTCTTCCTCCTCCTCGTCTTCCTCATCCCCTTGAGATGTCTCAGTGTCACGGGACGGCGGCCTGACAGACAAACAGGCAGATGGAAGTGACACCAGCGACATCGGCGAGATTCAGCAAAACAATGGAGACGGAAATCAACGGAGACAATGACAGTGAGGTCGAGTGAGACTTGAGGAAAAAAAGTGGGGAGGAAAGTGAGTTGAGAGGAAAACAGGGAGACGGGGAGATAGCTGCAGCTTAGTAAATCTCCAGCCTGAGACAGAGATGTCGCCTCTAGATAAGCCAAACACACTTACAAGCCCAATATAGACGAGCGTTAGAGGCTTCGCTTCCTTCCAGCCCACTGTCCTGATATGTCACTGTTGTTTTCAGAGTTTCCTCTGGAGTTCTCTTGTTGATCGAGCGGTATCTGAGACTGAAATTTGCCTCGAGGCATCTTCCATGTGTTGAATATTTTATTGTTACTTACTGGTAAATTGTTTTTGCACATGATTTTTAGGAAAAAATGTTTGGAAAATCTCCAACACCTTTCTTCCAGTCCCCTGATTTTAAATTTAAGTTCATATGTGCACCTTAAAGGGGAACTATGTAAATCCAGTCACTTTTTCTTTGTTTTGCTAACCCTCCTATCGGCCATGTGCATTTGTTTACAACCAAGCTGACGAGGAATCAATCAATAGAGCGGTACACAACGTTATATGTCATACGTGATGTTACGGCGTGTATATTTGTGTAGTTTAATCTGTCATGAACAAGAGATTACGGGGCGCGTTTGTGTCGTGGCGCACAAAGTTGTTTTTTAGCCAAGAGACGCTACATAGAAGGCAGAGAGCCTCCATTCTCAACAACTTGCATGTCATATATTTAAAGGCTAGGTAGGCAGCTTTTTTTTGACAGAATTAGGCAAAAACTTACACAATAACCTTGAGGATAATGTAAAAGAAGTGATGTGAAAAAAGATCAGACGTCTGCGTCTCCCCTAGGCTCTGTTTTCAGCCTGCAAAGAATCTACCCGTGACGGTAGGTTTTGACCAATCACAGAGCAGCAGCTCTTATTCGTATTATTTTACACGAAATATAAATACTATGTTGTCGTTCATGTGTTCAAAAAGGTTTTTCTTATCCGTGACTCGGACATTATGGAGGATAACATTGAAAAAAAGAAAAGAAAAGAAACTTCGGCAAGTTGGTTGGTTAGGGAGGAGGACAGAGAAGCTGTCTGGCCAATGAGCTCAGCTCCCCGGATGCAGCCTCTGTGACGAGCCGCTGCTGCCGCTCGTGTGTGGCTCTGCACTCCTCCGACAATCGTCGGAACAATACTTACAGACGTTATTAGGAAAAACTGACCACGGATTGGGAATCTAAACCGTCACTTTCTCGCATGAAAAAATATTAAAACGTAAGAAAGTGACGGACTGGCGGAGGGGATGAGAACCGTGTGGACTCAACTCAAGGCTTTTTTCTAGATTTCTGCCTACCGAGCCTTTAACCATCACAATTACTCCAAAGCTGTTAAGGTAAAAGTGTATAGTTAAGATGCAAATCTTACATAGTTCCCCTTTAAATCATGAATTGATTGGTCTCTACAGCCAGAAAAAGTCGTATTAAAGGATGAATCGATGATCGTTTAGGAAGTACTGCCATGCAAAGCTGCATGAATGAATTAAATGTTTTCAATTGAAATGAATGAACTAACTATAATAATTCCAGGCTGTACCAGCTGTATTGCTGGTTTTCAGCCATGTCTTTGTTTGGTGTGCCCGTAAGCAGCATCTAATTTGGTATTAAATATGTCTTAAAGTCTTGAGGTTAACTTTGCTGAAAACCCTGAATCTGTGTTGCATTAATGATGACATCTTCCTGCTGCAGGGAAATAAAACGCTGCTCTCACACACTGTGGTTGAAGAGAGAGCCCCAGCCAGAAGCAGAGCCCTGTAGCTCTGTTTGGTACATACGCCAGCCCCACATCCAATTTGTTTATCAAATCAGTTTTTTTTTTTGCAGAGGGAAAACACGTTACCTCTGCAATCACATCACCGGCAGTGATCCTGTAACCTCTCATCACGAGCCTCTGTGACTGCTTTACTAAAGAGCACAATGAAACATCCAGCTGCTGGACTGGCTCTCATTGTCCCATCCACTGCTTCTTTTGTCCATTCACTGAACTCTCTTAAATATTCAAGATGTGTGGCCCAGCTCGTCTGGCACTGTCTTGTTGAATTTGTATTGTTTTAGGATTTGTAAACCCAGACTCTTTGTCTGGCAAGTATCAAGTCTTTAGGTGTGACTTTGGCTTGTTTTGACTCCAACACTGCCAGCTCTGACTTTTCACTTGGCTGAGGTCGATGAGCCCGAGTTTAGTGACAGCGTGTGGACCCGATGGGACCTGTGGGGCTGTCCTCTCCTTCAGAGGTCATGGTGGCAGGAGTGCTGGATGTGCTGTTCCCCCGTCTGCCTGCCAGTGCTGTGCTGCGTTGTATTACAGTGTTGTGTGCTCTGTTCTGCCCCTGTCTGCCGTCTGCCAGTCATATGCGCCACCATCTGTTCTTCAAAAACGGCTCATAATCGAGCTCGTACTCTGGCATTGTTTGCTTGATTTAAACGCTTTCAATTACTGTTGGTGTTTTTACGTCTTTGGACTTTGTTTTAGTCTTGTTACAGCGATTTATGTTTGCTTTTTTATTACCATTTAGATGGTTATTGTCGATACTCAGTCACTTTTGGTTTTGTGACATGCGCTTGCTGCCACTTTGCTCCGTCTTGGCCCTGACAGAAAGAGAAACATATGGCCAGTCTGTCCCGCCTCATCTCTGTTCCTTTTTACATTTGGTGACAAGCCCTCAGTAGCACACGCTGATCTCGGCTCAGGTCCGTCTCCATTACTGTGGCAACCGTCGGCAGCGGCACCTCCTCCACGTCAAGTACACTCATTCCTTTGGAGGCTGCATTCCTGTGCGAACTCTGTCATTACAACAATCTAACCAGCGTAATTACCAGCCTCTGTGTGTGTTTGTGGTGCACGGGCCAAGCCTGCACCATGCAGAGCAAGTCAGAGCGGGTGTGGAGGGTAAAGGCATGAATGGGTACATCCCAGAGCTAACTAATTACAATATGTGAGTAATTAAAAGGCATTAAATGCCTGGGCTTCATCCCCTAAAGTCTGCACTAAAGCTGGTCATGTCTGCACAGTTCTCACTGGAGCTGAAGGGGACTGAGTCTTTCTTGTGTGTGTGTTTTTTTCTGGATTGTGTTCACTTTTTGTTTGTGGTCAATAATAGTCTTTTATAAAGTTGTTATTTGGCTCTCAGTATTTTGCCTCCATTGTCCCTGTGTATTGATATGTATTGACTGATAATATCTAGTTAGCTGGCCATCATGTCTAATATGCTTTTTCTTTTTTGTTTTTGTTTAGATAATTCAACTTATTCATACTCACTCTTTGGTTAGTGTCATCATTTCGGTTTAGGATTCCTCTCTCATTAAAGTAAGCCTTTCACCTTAACATGTAAGGTGGCTTAAGAGAATGGTCTGTCTGTCTGTCTGTCTGTCTGTCTGTCTGTCTGTCTGTCTGTCTGTCTGTCTGTCTGTCTGTCTGTCTGTCTGTCTGTCTGTCTGTCTGTCTGTCTGTCTGTCTGTCTGTCTGTCTGTCTGTCTGTCTGTCTGTCTGTCTGTCTGTCTGTCTGTCTGTCTGTCTGTCTGTCTGTCTGTCTGTCTGTCTGTCTGTCTGTCTGTCTGTTTTGACAGTGTGTCAAGTGTTACCCAGTGATAAAACTACAGAGATTTATCATCTGAATCTGCAGCTCTGCTTTGCTTTCCAGTGTTTTATGGCAAGTGTCAGCTCATTGTAACTGCCGGCCCCACAACTGTTTGGGTTAACTCACTGCTCTCATAATGTCACTTTCAGCCACAGCAGGCAGCTGTTTTCAGCTACAAAGCTCCAAAAAACCCACCACACACTATCTGCTCAGGCTCAACATAAAACAACAGACAGACAGACACAGTTAGCGACCAGCTGGTGAACATAGTGGAGCATTTAGCAGCTGAAGACCCAGACATGTCCCCCAGGAGTTGGTAGAGCTCAAAACAAAGATTAGGGAAGATGGGATATTAGACAAATATTCATCAGGTGGCCAGAAAGCCAGATGATGGTGATGATATTAAAAAGTTGGAAACTTGTTAACTAACAAATCAATCATAATAACTTTATATAAGTGAACGTCAATGTGAGGGTCAGGTGTACAACCGTCCATAACCTTCCCTCGTCTGTGCTCTGTCATCTCACATGTGAACTATCTCACAGGGGAAACTGCAGTTATTCCAGGTCACCGGTCTGTATCTGTCACTTTGTGGACGGGCTATTGAAATGAAGTGTGTTCACTGACTGACGGGCCTGTGTGCTGCTGACACTGAGAAGCCCACCATTAAAGAGCAAACCACTTTCTTCATCGCCTCCCTCATCAGGGACCCTCAGACGCATAATGAAGCCATTCTGCAGCTCCTGCAGCTGGGCTCGCATAATCTGGGATTGAGTCTGATAGTGGATCACAGGACGGCTCTCCGGATGAGGAAAGACTCTGTCAGAAAGCATGATCAGAGCGCCAGCCTTTGGCCCGGAAGTGCCTGTGGTCGTCCACAAACAAAGACATGATACATTAGTGGAGCCGTATGACGATAGAGGGATTTTGTTTGCTGTGAATGAGTTTTGTTGATGGTGCCTCTGTGCGTGTATGAGTGAATGAGTAATGCAGTCGCACGGCCAAAAAATGAATTCAGCAAGGACTCATAAAAGGCGTTGTGTATCATAAAACACACACAGGCCACTGAGCTGCCTTGACACAAGAAAATAGCTCGAGTTTATTCAAATTTGAGCGTCGACGTATAGGATTTAGAAATACTGAGGCAGCTGGGGAGTGGCGGGCACAGATTTGTTTTCACAACAAAATTGTTTCTAATAAACGCTTCCTCCAGGCTGTGTGTGAAACTTACTGGAAAGAGTCAAGCGTTTAAGCCCCTCATTTCATGTTCGTGTAGCTTCCCCCAGTTTTTTAACTCCAGTGTGCAGCAGCAGTATCGTTAAAATGCATGAATTTTAATGCAGTCCAAGTGCAGTTAAACGTTGTGTATGTGAGTGTGTGTGTGTTTTTCAGCGTGTGGTTGAATTGTATGATCTAATTCCTCAATGCTTTTATCCGAGGAGTAGAAAATTTACTGCTTGTGTGGGATTCATCATGGAAAAGAGTTTTACAGTAATATGAAACTCTGAAGGGTTAATATATGTGTCTTGAATAAAAGTTGAACATACTGACGAGGAAACTGTCTGAAAAAGCAGTGCTTCATGAAATGTTGCGGTTGAATTGTATGCTACATAATACAGTCTTAATAGATCCAGAAACCTTGGGATTTGATGACAGCAGTGCAACGTGGAATAACATGGTTAGGTGTAGGGGGGGAAAAAATCTTGCGAAGCTTGGATCTTAACAAGAGCACATTTTAAAAGGTATGCAGATTATGTGTGACGGCCCTCTGAGCAAATTTGGTGTAGATATGTGAATGACTGTGGCAGTTAGAGGAGAGACTTATGTAGATAAAGGCACTTTAATCCAGGAGCTGAGTCCTAAATGGAGAATGAGATTAGACGGAAACTCAAGAATGGAAATGGAAATTCAGAAGAGGGGAAGAGTAGCTCCAGAAAAACCAGCAGTTTGACAACAGCAGAGATGGATGGACTGAGCACATTTATATGGTAGACAGTTTGCTGAAGCCACTCAGACACACACACGCTGTTATTATTATCATGTTTTCCACATAATTTTGGTTGTGTAACTGGGGTATCTTTAAAAAGACTAGAAGGTATTAAAAAGTCTGATACATTTTCTCCTGTCTGTCAGACACTCTAATGTTGTATAGTTAAATGTTTTCGTGTCCAGTTAATACTACACAAACATACACCTATAACATTGTCCATCGCTCAAATTTATCAATTTTTTGCCGGCTTCGTTGTAAAACAAATGCACATGGCTGAAGGAGGGTAGCAAAACAGCAGACAAGTGACTGGACTTGCATAGTTCCTCTTTAAACTCAAAGTGCAGGTGTTATTTTTGTTTAGGAGCTTCAGTCAACTTGTGCCAATTCTCAATTTGTCTCCATTGATTTTGTATCCTGCCTTTATACATTGGCCAGTATTGTGGTCCTAAAAAGGTCTTGGGTAAAAAAAACAAGGGACCCTAACACAGACAGCAGGATTTCCAAAATCCTGTGTGTTGTCTGTATGGCTGCTGAAATTGCACCATGGCTCCTTCTTCACTCTTTAGTCATGGACCGCTGTGCCAGGCAGCCTATTCTCATTGTTTGCTGTGTCGACCAGTGGCGTGGTAACCACAGCGTTATATTACAGAGTGAAAATCCCCAGCCAGTTACTCAAAACAACCACAACAATCAAAATTAAAAAAAATGTGACCATGACTTGAATGTTTTTGCCCAGACAGAGAGAAAAGACCCAGAAGTTGAAACCTAGCTGAACTTTGTAGATCACCAAACAGGTAATTAACATTAAGGTGTGTGTGTCAGTGTGAGGGCTAAAACATGATCGTCTGCCAGTGTTCCTGCACCTGGGCAGTTGTCATGTAAGATGTAGGAGACGCTCCTGAACAAACAACTCTTCACTCAGTCGGTGGGTTCTGGGACTTGATGCTGTGTGACTGTCATATTAAAGTACGCCGCTGTGGTTCACTGAGCAATGCGCCGCTCTCCTCCTTGCTCTTTCTTGATTCTTTCCAATCCCTCTATTTCTGGCTTTGCCCCACCTCCTCCACCCCTCCAGCTGTTGGGTCACTTTAGTGAGCTCGGCCTTTTCTGTCTCTCCCCAGAAGTTCCTATTCATCTCCCCGCCTCAAAGACCATTAACTCCACAAAGTTGGACTTGTTTATTGTTTGGTGCCATTGTGTAGAGCAGAGTGTAGCCTCTGTGTCTTTGCCATGCGGAGGTCAGTGTCCGCATGACGTCAATGTCAGTCACGAGCTGACTCAAACACACACATTCGAGCTGTATCATCATCGCTCTGGGTTTTTTCCAAACGAGAAACAAGACTTGAATGGTGAATATGTGCCAGAGATGAAGTCTTTAAATTGTCTATGTACTCCCTCTGTTTGGATCTGCATTTCTTTCTATCCAGATAATATGCGCTGAAGAGTTTTAGGGGTTTTAATCTGCAACAGAACGGCCACAGCCTTCATGTCCTGTGGGTATATGAGTACTCGGTGTGTTCAGGCGCGCACGCGGATGCACAGCGTGTGATAATAATATCCCTTGTCAGCCTCCTGAAGATTAGCCTCAACGGGAGAAATCCTCTGTCATATCCCTTCACCTTATTTTTCCTCTCTCTCTCTCTATCTCTCTCTCTGGCTTATCAGTCTTACATTGTTTTACAGTTGAGCGACTTGCTCTTTTTCCGAATTTAGAGCTTTAGAGGTTTTCCTTTGGGTCCGTGGGGAGAATTTGCGACTCGCGGGCTCTGTCATTTAAAAATGTCCAGTATTTCAAATCTTATTTGTTTTGGTTTTAGATGTTTTGTGCAGATTGTCTTAAAGCTGATTTGTTGGTCTGATTGTTTCCCCCCTTTTTTTCATCCTTTTCTCAGACTGAAATAATCCAAGAAGAAAACGAGCGTTGGTCCGAACTCCAACTGGTCGTCATGGACCAGTGAGGTCTCTCCCACCCTTCCAGCTGAAGGCAATGTTTTTTGGAGCTGGAGGCCGTAGCAGTGTCAGCAGAGTGTGTGTGGGGCCGCTCCTCTCCCTCTTCTCGAGCACCCCTCCTCACATGGGATGCCAGCCCCCTGCCCCCCAACCCTGAGCTCTCCTGGGGAGCCATGAACAGCTACAGAGACAGAGGGGTCACTTGCACCTCCTCGGACCTCCTGGATGGAGGAGGAGGAGGAGGAGGAGCGTTTGCCCAGCACACTCCATTTCGTCACACCCCTAATGGCCACCCGGCCCCAGGCCCCACAGACCCGGCCATCCCACCACGTCTGTCCGTGCCCAAAATGGGCGTTCGAGCACGGATCGCGGAGTGGCCCCCGCGGCGAGCACAGTCCCGGGAGTCCCTGCTCGAAAACGGGCAGATCGGCAGCAATCACTATGGAGACGACTGCGCCACTTCGCTGTCATCTTCGGTTTTGTCATCGGACGTCGGTCTGGTGCGGGGAGGAATCACAAGGTTGCCACGACGACGGTCAAAGGAAGTAGAGTTCAGAGTGGGAGGCTTTGGAGGCGAACGAGGTTCACCTTTGAGCCTCAGAGTTTTCCCGCCGTTAAGGCAGCGCTCCAACAGCGAGGTCACGCTCAGCGAACAGGATGAGAACGAGGTGAGTGTCAGATCTGCCTCCATCACAACTCTGCACAGTAAAATAAGTTTATTACAAACATGAAGGAGCATGATTTGACCTTTTAAAACCTCCATCCTGCTTAATCTGTGTGTCAAAGGTCCACAAAGGAAAATCAAACCTTAGTGGCTGACATAAGTCATGCAGCGCATTCCTGTGCCTTATCTAGGCTATATGTTTGAGCTAAAAACAACAACCCCCCCAAAAAAAAACAAACAAACAAACAAAAAAACATACCATCCTCATATCAAGTAAGGTGCATAATCCCTGTGGTCCCTGAGTTTTGTTGAAGTTTTAATGAGGGACGACAAAAACACACCTCATCTCCATTTTAATGTATTAGGGAAAATGTGGTGCTGCATATACATGTTACCATGGTTACTAGATGATCTCGCAGGAATATTTACACAGCTTATCCAAATCTACCCTTCAATAGTTCATAGTCAGAGGATGGATTATTACAGTGTTTCATCTTTTGAATTAATCCTAAAACTGCACATTGTAACAGTAGGAAATCCTTCTGCTGCTGCATCTGGTTTGATTTCCCATTAGCTCAAATAAGTCTGGAATGAACCACCACATATACATATGAATGCACTTGATACGTCCCAGCAGGCTGAAACAACTCTCTAACTGCCTTTTCTGCTTCAAGGTGGAGGTGCGTGGAGTCGGCGGGATGGGGAACCTGTTCAGAGAGTACGGCAGCACGTCCTCCATCGACATCCAGGGCATTCCTGAGCAGAGCTTCTTTGATATGCTCAGCCAGTTCCACCAGGAGAGGCCGGACCAGCGCAGCTCGGCACCCATACGCCTCAGGGAGCTGCTGCGTGCCCCGGACTCGCCGCCCAGCGCGCCTCTTCCCTCCGCTCCTTCGCCCGGTCCCTCAGGCGGGGACGACAGAGGGACAGGAAGGAAGGACGGGCCCGAGAGAGTGAGGAAGAAAAGCGGAGGGACGGAGTCGTCGCTCGGCACCTCGTCTTTGTTCAGGAAACTTAGGAGCTCCAGCAGAGGGGAGCTGGACGGAGGAAAAGGAGAGACTAATGAGGACGGGGGGCGAGGTTCAGACCCCTCCTACAAAGCGTGGGTGTGCCCCAAGAGTTTTGTCCACTTCGATGCTCAGAGCATCCTGTTCGACCTCCATGAGGCCGCGGCGCAGCGCGGCTACGCCACGCAGAGGAGGAACACCGCCACGGGGGCGTCAGCTGCCTCGGTGTCTCTGTCCGTCTCCAGGTCCTCCGCTCCCAGCCTGAACGAGCCAGTTTACTCCAGCATCGAGGACCTGACCCTGAGCCTGGACCCCGGCTCCGCGACGCCCTCCCTCAACATGGACCCCCTGGAGGGGCCTCCCGGAGCCCACAGCTCCAGCCCTCTGCTCCTCTGCTGCCCCCACTTCCTCAACGAGACCGGGGGCCACGGGGAGCGCAACATCAGCTTCCTCAGCTCGTCAGCAGAGCGAGGAGGAGACGGAGGAGGAGACGGGGGAAGGGCGTGGCTGAGGAAGAGCAACGCCAGCGTGTCGGTGCTGGAGGTGCTGATGGAGCAGCAGGTGACGAGACTGGACAAACTGAAACTGTACAGTATAGAGCATGTGGACCAAGGAGCCAGATACTACAGAGATTATTTCCATGGAAAAGGTAATACTCAGTCACACATACACACAACATAATCAGGATAAATCAATCGATTGCTCTCTGGCAAACCAACATCAGCCTTTATAATCAAATAATCTTGGGCTGCAGGACACGATGGCTTTCATTATCAGTACGTCTGGGCAGGAATGATTCATTGTTTAATCTATTATTTAAAAACTAATCTAAAAATAATTTCAAGTGGATCCAAGGTGAAATCTTTATGTTGTTTGATAATGTCCAACACGCATCAAATCCCCAAAGTCAGATTCATCATGTAAATATCAAATGATCAAATATACCACATTGTTTGGCCACCATAAAGGAAAAGCAACAACCTACTTCATGCTTCTCAAATGCTGACTTACAGCACCATAAAGTGAAACAAAACAAACAAACAGGTTGTGAAAAATGTAGACTAAATGGCTGATGGATTCATCAATAAAATAACGAAAAGATATACCAATCATAATAGATCTTGCAACAGTCACTCTAGACTGTTTGATCCCGTTTTGCCCCCCTGATCTCAGCCCCTTGTGTGTAAATCAGACGGCGTAGACGTCATTTGTGCAGCCAAAGTCTCTCCAGTGTCATTCCTCACATCTCATCCCGAGGCTGTTAATATCCAGCTGGGCCGGTCTGGCACCGCGCCCAGAGCTTTTATTACACATGTACCTGCCACTGGACTGTTGGCAAACTCGCAGCTGATGATACACCACCTGCCTTTCTGCACGACCCCAAGTACCACTTAGCATAACGAACTTACAGCCAGTGCAGCTTTGTTTTTACATATGTTTTGTTTTTTTCAAGTGTCAGAAGTAACACCCAACTTCAGAAATGATGGGTTTGTTGATGTGTGTGTCTGTCCTCGTGTGTGTGCATGTGGGCATTTCTTGTCAGCATCACCTCTTCAGACACTGGATGAAACTTCCCGTTGGCAAGCATCATCTGGCTGCACCCTAATTAGTGACAGATGCTGTTAGCAGCACATGTGTGCAAGCAAGCGTGTGTGTGTCTGTGCGTGCGCGCGCGCGAGAGACAGGCCTGCAGCCACACAGATAAAGGTTATCGTTCCAAAAATATGTTCATCTGCCGACTCGTTTCCAGCTGAACGCTACTGTGATTGTGTGTGTGTGTTTGCTGTGACGTGCCCTGTGTGCATGTCAGAAAAGCCTCATCAAAAGGCTGACATTTCCGCCACGGGACACGGCACGGAAGCAGAGCAGGCCCGACTCTCCCTTAATGTGTACGTGGTCATCCCGGTTCATTCCTGTCAGTGGGGTTACAGAGGAGGAAGACTTGTCAAGCTGGATTCTTCCCAGAGTGTCTGGAGAATTTGTGTTTCCACTCCCACACCGCCTATGGCGTTGGCATTAGCTCGGCTTAGCCTGGGAGCTTTAGAGGAGGACATGCGAGATGCTGGCGAAGTACGTTGATAAGGTTGCCATGGCCTCTCCTAAGTATGTTGTTTTACGTTAACACTGCTAATAAGCTACACGATGTTAAGTGGCAGCTCATGACAATATTCTGTTCGTTTCCTGGATTTACAAGACTCAGGACATTTGTTCGTTTATAGTTTCATCCTGCTGTCGTTTAACATAAAGTCCAACGCTCACATCCCCTTTTTATTAAAGACACATCTCTGTCCAGTGTCGTGTGATCCCCAGCTTTTCTTTAGTAGCACTTATCATCTTCTCTGGGTCATTCTTTGTGTTGGCTCAATCGATTTTGTAATTACCTGAGTATCGATTACGAGATAACATGTCATTGTCTTAATCCTGTCCTTGACTTAATGTCCCTCCTCTGTCAGTCCTACTCACTGCACATGGGGTGTAGTATCACATATATTTTCTTCAAACCCACCCCTCTCTCTGTGTCTCTCTTAAATTCTTTCCCATCTTTAAGATTATATTTACTTTTTAATATCTGTGTTTGCGTTTGGCCTTGAACCTGAATACATTTTTATTATTGAAAAAAATGTGCAGTTCAAAACCTGGATAGATACGTATATGTCTGAGCAGATGCTTAAATACCAGGTTGCAAGATTGGTCTCTTTTATTAGGATTTTTTTGTGGAAAAATATGTATAGCTAACAATTATTTCCAGAGTTTGCTCTTTACTATGCCAGAAAATATTTTTATAAATGGCCATCATAGTTCAGTAACAGTTCAGCAGAGTCCAGTTTGGCATATTAAAATGTCTGTCTTTACTGTCGGCCCAAAACCATCATCATAATAGCACTAGTATCCAAAAAATGTCAAATTATACTCATACTACTTTGTTAGTACTACTATATAGTACTAAATTTTTTCTGTTGACAAAACCTACAACTCATCCTCTCAGTAATAAGCTGTTCTAAACACTAGCTCGTTATGTATAAATGTGTTATTATGACAATGACAAATAAACTAATCAAGTAATTTAGTCTAACTTTGTTTCCCTCTCTCTGTCCGATCACCAGAACACTCAAACTACTTTGGGACGGATGATAAGCTGGGTCCTGTGGCCGTGAGCATCCGCAGGGAGAAACTGGACGACACAAAAGACCTGAAAGACCAGTATCAGTACCGGCTCATCGTCAGAACAAGCGAGGTACGCACACACACACAAATCTTCTGTTTTGTGTGTCCGTTTGTCACGGGGATTTCTGAGTGATGAGACGGTGATGATGAGTCAGAGTGTGCGCGCTCGAGTTAATTCCTTACCTACTTTCATTTCATCCAGCCCCTCCCTTTGTCTCCCCACCTGCAACTCTCCTCACCCTCTGCTCTGATTATAAAGCTCACCACTCTCCCCCCTCTCTCCTCCCTGCCAGTGGAAAATTCCACCTGCCCAGTCTCAACACATTAAAGCCAAACCAAACAGTGGCTGCTCTGCCCAGAGCGGCCGATCTGCTCTCAGAGGGAGTGTACCCAACCGCTGCAACTTTGATGGATCAAATACTTGCAGTGTATTATATGATCATCTGGTAACTATGGTGAATTAGAGCAGATTTTCTATGGTCTCCCTCACATTTGTTCAAAGACTCAACTATAGTCTGGCCATTCACTATCGGAGAGAAGATGCGTTCACCCAAATAGTTTTCAACTTTTTCTTATGGCCATGTTAATGAGTTTATTATGTTTCTAGAAAGAGAGATATAGAGATTTTATTGGCTTTTTCAAGAAAAATTAACAGCTCAACATAAATAGACTGTGCATGAAAAACACATACAAAAATAAACTTGGTAACAAGACAAAAAACAGACTAACATTTACGTTTTGCGGTTGCATAAAATGAAAAAGAAAAACATCAGTACATTATGAGTTTATGTGAGTTTATTATGTTGATACAGTTTTAGAGATTGTTTGTTTAGGGCCACAACAAACACAATTTGAAAAAACTTTAATTCATTTCAGTTTGTCCCTTGAAGCATTTAAACAAAGCACAGCTGGATATCTACAAAGTGAAGACTTCATGGTGTCACCTGAAAGTCCGCTTTCTAAACATCTGTCTGGCGTTGTCATGGTCACTCAGACAGAAGAGAGTTTTTTCGCTTCTGCTCATTGTGTTCATGTGGTGTTCGTCTGAGTTGCGGTGTTGTTTTTAGCTGGATTACATGCTTGCCTGGCCTCATCACCTTAGCTGCGGTACAACAATGGAACCTCTCCGACATCTAAGTACACAGAGCTCAGCCAACAGACGCGGCCTGTACACCCAGGCCTACTGTTCCCACACATGGAGAAAAAAAAAAAAGAGATTGATTGCAGACTTTATTTTTTCCCACTCAAGCTGCAGCTTCTCTCAAATATCCAACCCCCCCTTGAAGTCTGTCGTTTCATTCTCTGCTGCGGCGCTGACACAGCAAGGTGGAGAGACTTCCCTCTTTCTCCCCTTTCCCTCCTTTGTCGCACGTTCACACACTCAGCAATGTCACACTCGGTAGCTCCACAACTTCACCTGTGTGTCGCAGGTTTCCCTTCTCTGCTGCAGACCCGAGTCTCTCAGGTTCAACTGTCTCTGCAGCCTCTGCCAGCTCCAGAGTCTGCCATGCATTGTTAATGAAGCTGCATATCTGTCTGTGTGTGTGTGTGTGTGTGTGTGAGTGAGGTGAGAAGGAGCAGCCTATTCCTCCCAACTGTAGCTGAGGTTATTATAGTCTCACTGTTCTGAAGCAGGTCAATTTCCCTTCACCGGGGAGCAGCACAGTGTGGCAGCACAATACTGAGCAGAATATTAAGTCACAATACTGCCGGACTTAAAACCCTGTACACAGAGCACATTCACAAGGTGTGTGTGTTTGTGTTTGTGTGTGTCTGTGACAGAGAGAAATAGTGTAGCTTCAGGGCAGCAGGCCACCGTCATGAGTTGTGAGACTCTAATTAATCATTCAGTGTCATGTATTTTCTGAGGTTTTGTGCTCTAGCTGAGGCTGACCCTTGCTCTTCTGTGAGGGAAGACCACGATCAATACTTTATGCCAATAATTCTGTTATAGGCAGTTGTGTACCGGTAGGTCTGCAGGAAGATCAAAATCCTAAGTAAAAATGTATACTTCCACTATGTGTTTTTGTTTAGCAGAGCCCTAACGATTTAAAAAGCATCAGGTTATCTGTCTGCCACAGGCCAAGTAATTACTTCCCTTCAAAAATCAGTAGAATATATAAGAGATAAACAAGTTCCTAGTCTGATTAAAGTTAGCTATAAAAGGTAACCCTATCTGATAAAATGATTCCCCCTGTACTCTTTATGAAAATGTTATTTTAAGCTCATCATCACTGCCTCAGCACCATCTATCACATGCTTTTATTTCATAGCATTAAATTGTAGCGCTGCCTCCAGTTTTTACAGCTCTTGTTCTTTCCCCTACGTGCAGCTGGTGACCCTGCGGGGCTCCATTCTGGAGGATGCGGTGGCGTCCACGGGGAGACACGGCACAGTCCGGGGTCTGCCGCTCAAAGAGGTCCTGGAGCAGGTCGTCCCCGAGCTCAACGTGTCCTGTCTGAGACTCGCACTCGCCACACCCAAAGTCACGGAGCAGCTCCTTAAACTGGATGAGCAGGGGGTGAGTTATGCGCGTGCGACTGTATTTGCATTTAATTTTCAGGTTCATGCAATAAAAGCAGAAATTGGACGGTTGATCCTATCAGCAGCGATACTGCCATTCAAACATTCCTTGGGCAAAACACAGGAGTGTGTAAGCCAGCTAGTAACAGTCAGGATGACAAACAGACTGCCAAGCAAAGATTATGAACTGATTAAGTGGTAGAGTGACATATGGTACATTCAGATAGTATGTGTAAAAGGGTCTGGAACCTGTATATCTGATTTAGTGGTGGTGCAAAGTACAAAATTGGGCAGCGAAAGCTGTGAGCAGGGTGTGGAGTGTTTGATGAGTGTGTAACCGTAAACGCTCTAAAGTTTAGCTATGTTATCTCGCTTTTCATTTAATGGAGGGTGAAGTGCAAGGCGGAGGTGTTTTCTCCAGCAGAACACTTTTTTGTTGATAGCGCAGATTCGAAACATGAACAACAATGAAGGTTGCGATAAACTGTAAAGTAACATCTACCTCGACATGAGGTTCCCACAGAAGCACAGCTATCAGACTGCAGTGTTTCAGCTGTGTTCGAATGTGGCGTTTGTGTTTGCTGTGCGTGTTTGTAATGTTAATTTTTTCTTTTTCTCTCTCCTCTGCTTTCGTAGTTAAGTCAGAAGCACAAGGTGGGTGTTCTGCTGTGCCGTGCGGGCCAGAGCACAGAGGAGGAGATGTACAACAACGAGGAGGCGTCGCCCGCCTTCTCTGCCTTCCTGGAGCTGCTGGGGGAGCAGGTGCTCCTCAAAGGATTCACCAAATACGCCGCGCAGCTCGACACAAAGAGTAAGAGCCTCTCTCGGTTTCACGCGCCCTCCTTTTGTGAAAGGTGACGGCGGGTTCACCTGTTGGTGAAAGGTCACAGCAGCAGATCTGATCACATTTCCCTGACACTTTCAACACCATGGTCATGAATCAGAATAACTTTCAACTCTTAGTAGATAGGAAAATCCAAAATCAAGTACAAAGCCACTGAGCTAAGATGGACCTCTCCCCATTAATCACGACCTTGTTCAAAATTCAGGCTAAAACAAAGAAGACAACACAAATACTTAAGTTATAAAGCAAATCAAATGTAATTGAACAGATAATAAGCAGGATACAGGTGTAAAACCATGTGATCAATACACCTAAACAAAGAAAGAGAAAGAAGTGATTTGGGTTCAGGTCTGGCCCTGTCCTCCTGACACACCTCCAACACTTCCTGTTTAGGACCGCCTCCTAAACATGAAAACCACCAGAGGTTACAAGCAGAGTGGGAGGGCTTATCACAAGCACATGTGTCGAAAAATAAATGGTGCCTTGACAGAGTCTTGTTTGGCTTGTTCAGATGTTATCACTAAACTATCCTCTTCTATTGCAGAAATAGAATCATTTAAACTACGCAAGGCTATGAATAAGACACTTAATGTTGTCAAGGAGATTCTTTTCACACCAGTCCAGTTGGTGATGATGACAGAGGTGGAAACCAAATACTAGAGGAATTACCAGTAATTGTTCTCTGTCCCTATATTTACTGAGGAAATGAAATGAGGAATCAATCAGGACATCCTGTAGAGTATGAAAAGAGACAGCCCATGTGCCACAGCTCCAGAAAAAGCACAGTGACACTCTGCATATCCTCATGGTTTTTGTGTGTCTGGTGTGTGTCTATCTGTAGTTGACAACATGTGGCGTGAAACTAAAATATCTTCCTCCTCCTTCCTCCTCTAGCGGACTCCACGGGCACCCACTCCCTGTACACCACCTACCAGGGCTACGAAGTCATGTTCCACGTGTCCACCATGCTGCCGTACATGCCCAGCAACCCACAGCAGGTAACAGCACCCGTATCTAAATACAGCTCCATCACCTCGGGGCTGTGTGCTGTGTAGCCGGTCCAACATAGATGATCGCAGCTGGAAAAAGAAAAGTACATCCATGACTATCTTTTGTCACCCAAAGCCTTTCAGAGAGTCTGCCTGTGGTTGTTGGTTAAGGCCCTCTGTTGTTTGCCAGGTCGTAAACCGCAGCAAGAATCCATGAAGTGGAAACTCGTGACTTATGTCGCCTTCTTCATTTAGAGTCTCTTTTCCTCTTTTATTCAGTTTCCCGTGTTTTTTTATAGTCTCTGTTCTCTGTGTCTTGGCTTTCTCTCTCCTCTCCTCCTCACTGGCTTTCTCTCTTGGCCTCTCTCTGCCTCTCCTTCTTTAACTGGTTCAGAGCAGGGTGGGGTTCAGTAGTGAGAAGTTTCTTTATTTTCTCCCTTTTTTTTTTCTTTTTTTTTTTTAAACTTGGGCCTTCCTACACATTCTCCTGGGCACTGTGTGTTTGCAGCGTGGGCCGTCTGCGAGTGACCTGTGTGTAAGATAACATTTTGTGTGGGTTTTTTTTTTTTAAATTGTTTGCATAAGTGTTTTGCGTGAGAGGCGCACACACACACACGCACACACACACACGGGTGAGCACATGTGCTCAGACAGGCCCTGTGGGTGCTGAGGATTAGCACACACACTTTGTAATGTGTCAGCTTATCACTGCAGAACAGTGTGGGCCAGCGAGAAGTCATTTGTTCTTCCTCAAACACTTGAAAATATCATTAATTAATCTTGTAAACTGGCGAGCTACACTTTTTATGACCACAAACACAGAAAGTGAGCTGTTTGTTATTGTAAACAAACAATTGCATCATCTTGTTAAACACCCCGTGAACGGCGATTAATCAAAAAGAATTTGGGTTTCACAGTTTTTAATTGAGCAGATAAAAGGTGTTAAAACAGTTAATGCCGTTATAAACTCTTAAATGGTAATGAGCGAGTTTATAAATGGCACAATAACTCCATCCAGAGGTCCAGAGGCGGCAGCAGCAGTGACAGGTGTGTGCTCAGATAAACCTCTAGGTGGCAGCATCCGACATTAAAATGAACCTGCAGAGGAGGAGTGGAGGCGGCGGGGATGAAGTAGAAATAGAAAAGAATGAAGTCATTCACTCAAGGGGGAGAGGAAAGTACAAGCCAGGTCTGCATAATAAGTATACTACATATTTATGACCATAGAGTAAATATTATGATGATTTTTCTCAAAGTATTTGGTTTTGGCACAGTCGGGAACCAACCCGCCAATCACTGCATTGGACATTTCCAGCATAGGACATGCTCTTAACCACTGGAGCACCCACAGATTTGTATTTCTCATAGTAGATAACTGTACTTAGAATCACTGCTGAAACAGAAAACAGTCAAAGTGACGACAAAGCAGCTCGATAGTGAAATAAACCCAACTTCTTATCTCCAAGTGATCAGTTCTGATAATTATATTGAATGTTTGCACACACTCCATCAAGAGCGGTGATCATAACGATCCAATCTTCAGCCTGAGTACGAGTGAAGGATGCTCCTGTGGCACCGTGCTGGAGAGTCTGTGTATCTGTAGCCAAACAGTGGGCTGGATTACATAATTGGTACTTTCACACCCTCTGCGGATGAAGAGAGGTTTGGCAAGCAACTGCGCCACAGACACAGCCTGGACTGTACGCTGCGTCTCCTACACAGACACAGATAGACAGACAAACCAGCACACACACACACACACTGACACAAATAGCCCACACAGGATCCGAATAACAAATTACATAAAGAGCTGTTGTTTGGTGTTTAGTAGTGAGCGTCTCAATCTCTTGTTTCCCTTGTCAGACTTTACTGAATCAGTGCCAGTTATGTTCGCTCATTTTATTAATTTGTCGCCCTTCTCTCCTCCCCTCCCCTCCCTCCTTCTCACCTCTCAGCTCCTGAGGAAGAGGCACATAGGGAACGACATCGTCACCATAATCTTTCAGGAGCCGGGAGCGTTGCCTTTCACCCCTCAGAATATCCGTTCACACTTCCAGCACGTCTTCGTCATTGTGCGCGTCCACAACCCCTGCTCTGAAAACACATGTTACAGGTAAATGAGAAGACTTCACTTTACTTGTTTATTTGAATGGGACAGTGCACGTTAATGGACGTAATATGTAAATGTGCCGGATTATAGCAAAATGCTAATTTCCGTCTGTAGTCCCATTAACATAAAAACAGTTCAACAGCAGTACACATTACACATGTAATAAGAAAAAAAAGGCAACTATAACAATGAGAAACATATTGAGAAACACATTTCAAAGGTAGGGGGACCATAAGAGTTCTTCTGGGAGATAAAGTGCATAAGTGCTGGGTTAAAGTGACGAGTGCTGAAGTGCAAAAGTGCATAGGTACCAGGTTGTATTGCACGATGCCCTATAAGAATATCAGAATATTAGACCAGACCAAGCTCATGCTCATGTGATAAATGTCATAGTGTCACACGGTGGTAAATCATCTCTCATTTCAGTGTTGCTGTGACGAGAATGAAGGACGTGCCCCCCTTCGGCCCACCCATTCCCAGCGGCGTCACCTTCCGTGACCCGGAGACCTTTCGTAATTTCCTTCTAGCCAAAGTTATCAATGCAGAAAATGCAGCGCACAAGTCGGAGAAGTTCCACACCATGGCAACGCGAACGCGGCAGGAGTACCTGCGCGACCTGGCGGAGAACTACGTCAGCAGCACGCCGCTCGACTCGGCCGGCAAGCTCAACAACCTCATCTCACTGGCATCCAAAAAACGTGAGCGGTCGAAGGCGAGAGAGGGAGCGGAGCTGGGGGCCGTGGGCGCCGTGGCCTGGAGGGTCCAGGCCCAGGACTTCAGCGGAGGAGGGACAGAGCTCCCCTGTGCCTTGGGGCTGTCGACCGAATACGTCCTCCTGACGGACTGTTCCACCAAAGAGGTGGTGTTTAACTGTTTCTGTGCGGACGTGATCGGCTGGACGCCGGAGCGCCTGGCGCTGAAGATCTTCTACGGCAGAGGAGACCACATCGCTGTGCGGGTACCAGAGGGCTGTGCGCAGGACATCAGGGAGATGGTGCAGAGGTTAAAGGTGAGAGTGTAGAGCTCTTTGGGCTTTGAGGTACTCAGTTTGTGTTGTATGAGAGAGCTCAGAAAAAGTTTATTTTTTAGAATGATCATCTCTTTTTTCAACAAGAAAGGCTTGTGCATTGTTTTGTTGCTGTGTGCTCACGCATGTGTCTATTTTTGAGTGTGCGCCGTGCAAACATAATGGGTACCCACTAGTAAAAACATTGACCTAAAGTGCTGATTTCTAGTGCAGTGCCTGCAAACAAGCACTGAAGGCCTAAATCCAGCGATACAAATCTTTGCATTGCAACAGGCCTGAGAACACAGCACAATGCAAGTTTAACAGAGATGTTTATAATAGTAGGGGGGCCAATGTATTTCCGTAATTTTGGAATGTTAATTTTTGGAGACTGGTTGGAATGTCTTCTTGGGTGGATACACTTTGAGAAAAAATATGTCTCCATTTTTTCTAACTATTTTTTTTATATTTTTCTCTCAAATGTGATATTTTGACACTTATTCGCACTATTAAATATGATTACAATCGTTAAAATCACAATTTTCTTCAACTAAAATTAACACAAAGTACTCTTTTTAGTTGTGATTATATTTAATAATATTTGACAGATGTCATTACAAACAATTATTTTAATAAAGACCACAATAGGTATTGATTTTGCTGAAAAAAGAACAAAATATCAAGTCAGTAATTTTTTTTACCTTTGCAAAGTTTCAAAGTTGTTTAAACATACCTATTAATATATCAATCCAGACCTAAATATTGTCAATTGTCAATATAGAAATAAACAAACAAACAAAAAAACAAGACATAATGCTGCCAACAAAATATTCCATGGCAGAACGGATTTCAGTAACTTTGTTTAAATGGAAGGATCACCATTGGCAGACATTTGCACAAACCTCTTCATCTGCTCCTCACACTTGCAAGAACAATGTGACATGAGGTGTATGATGGTGGCTGGGGCTGAGGATCCTATGTTGTGACTGGCACCAGTTTACCTCCCTCTGCTCCCATCCATACTTGTTGCCGGTGGTAACTGTGGTTAAGGTGTGAGGTCCTGATTCCATACCAGTGTCTGGCAATGGCTTGATGTAAGGCTCCTTGTGTTGGTGACAGTCTCTCAGCTTCTAACTGTTTTCTTTGAGAATAATCTCTACTTGAGATCACAGACATTTACCAGTGTGGTACCATGTTTATACAGCTGACAGACAAATGCTTCAATACTTCTTTCTATACCAGTACTCAGCTTTTCTGCAGTCCCCAGGGCAGCAAAGGCTGATACCACCATAGTCCTGGACAACCTGGATTCTGCCCAGAGAGGGGCAACAAAAATCTGCATCCAGTCCCCAGACACAGATGTGTGTGTTCTTGTAGTTCAATTGTTCCATCAGTTGTGCAAGGACACTTACTTCATTACTGGTGTGGGGAACAAGGAACAGATCTCTGCAGCCTTACCAGGTTTCCATGCCTTCTCTGGAGCTGACCTGACAGGTTGATTTGCTGGCAAAGAAGAGCTGACCTGTTGGCAAGCACTTACTGTATATCCAAGGGAGGTGGTATGAGCATTTGCTGCTCTAGGGACTGGCATAGAAAGAAGTATTAAAGCATTTGTCTGTCAGCTGTATGAGCATGGTACCACACTGGTAAATGTCTGTGATCTCAAGTGGAGATTATTCTCAAAGAAACAGAAGCTGAGAGACTGCCACCACAAGGAGCCTTATCAAGCCATTGCCAGACAATGGTATGGAATCAGGACCTCACACCTTGACCACAGTTACCACCGGCAACAAATATGGATGGGAGGCAGAGGGAGGTAAACTGGTGCCAGTCACAACACAGGATCCTCAGCCCCAGCCACCATCATACACCTCATCAAATGTGGCTGCAAGAAAACCTTTTGCATGTCACATTGTTCTTGCAGGTCTCAGAATCTGAACTGCACTGAGATGTGCCTGTGTGGAGCAGATGAAGAGGTTTGTGCAAATGTCTGCCAAGGAAATCTGATGGGCATTGATGAAGATGAGGATGATGGTGATCCTTCCATTTAAAACAAAGTTACTGAAATCTGTTCTGTCATCGAAGATTTTGTTGGCAGCATGAAGACTGTATTGGGTTTTTTTGTTTGTTTGTTTGTATGTTTCTATATTGACAATTGGTCTTCAGGTCTGGATTGATCAAAGTTTAATCACCAAGAAGACATTTCCAACCATTAATTTTTTCATTTTCTATACCGCTTATCCTGCACTAGGGTCACGGGTGAGCTGGAGCCTATCTCAGCTGAATTCGGGCGAGAGGTGGGGTTCACCCTGGACAGGTCACCAGTCTATTGCAGGGCTAACATACTATATAGACCATTCACACTCTCATTCACACCTGTGGGCAATTTAGAGTCACCAATTAACCTAACCTGCATGTCTTTGGACTGTGGGAGGAAGCCGGAGTACCCGGAGAGAACCCACGCATGCACGGGGAGAACATGCAAACTCCACAGCCCCAGCCGGCCGGCGGGTTTGAACCCAGGACCCTCTTGCTATGGTGGTGCAGTGCTAACCACTCTCCAAAAATTAACATTCCAAACTTACAGAAATACATTGCCCCCCCTACTAGTAATGAAAGAAATGTACAGGACCTATGTAACTTACTGTGTAGTCTATGAGATGAGAAATAGCCCATTTTGAAATTGAAAAGCAATGAAAACAGTGCCTGTCAACTCTGTCAACAACTTGTTATTTCAAAAATAGGCTATGGCAAATAAATGTTTATTCTAACATCTGAGTGATGGATAATAAAGAACCAGGATTATTTTCCTTGTACAGATTTGAGCATTTTACATTAGAAAATCAGTACCGGTATGTCACAATTCGTATTATTTTACGAAAAGGAAGCTGTCATCAGCCTAAAAGACATTATTATAGGTATAAGTGGTATTATTTTATGATATTGAATCTATTTTGTGCATTACTTTGTAGTATTTCTGTGGTTTTACAGGATTATATCCTTATGTCCATAAGGATGTAGGAATTTCAGCCAAAATACATCTGTATTTGACCTACAATTATTATGACTAAATCCAAAGGGAAAAAATTGGAGACACTTTTATTTGTCTTGCTAGGAACCCCAAGAATCAAGATATAACAGTCTCCAAAAATTAACAACAAAAAACTACGGCTATTGATACTGGCTACGTTGGCCCCCCTACTATAAATGCATATCTGCACCAAAGCCAACCAACCCCACATATTAAGGAAGGTGGTAATAAACCTGGATCTGCCCTAGTGGCCAAAACCAAAATATCCCTGGTCTATGCCCCATCCCTCCACCAAGTTTCATGAAAATCAGTTGACTACATTTTTCTGACACATACAGTATACAGTAGATGACAACATGCTGTAGCCTGCATGTAATAATAATAATAAGACTCAACATAATGCAAGTCATGTTAAACACTTCATAAACAGTCATTATTTCATTTAAAAGACTTGTTGTGACATGTAACTTAAAGGACTTGACTTATCTTGCTTGAGTTACAGCAGGGGCTCAATCTGACTATCTTTGGACTAGTTGCACATGTGTGATTTCCTTCCACCTCTGCTGATGTTTACACGTTGATACAACACTTGGAAAATAGGAATTGCATGAAGAGTTCTTTTGAAAACGATGTAAATAACAATCAGAAACCCAGTAATCTTCAACTTCAACCCAGTTATATTAAATGCTTTTACGGATTATATTACAGTATATAGCTAACATGTATTCTATGGAAGCATATAACTCACTTCTCAATGAAGCTGAGCAACTGTTTGCACTGCACAGTAAAGAGCAGCATTTTGTATTGTGCTAATCCCTGAAAAATTTGATGAATTAAATGCTGGGAGGGGGGGTAAAGGAGATTTCCTGGACTCCAGTGAGCTTTGTGTTAATCCAACAGTAAACAAAACATTAAAAAATGATTTAATCCCTTTGAAACTACCAGATACATGCTGATTTGAGACTGATAAAGTTCACAGATTATAGGTGGATATAGTTTCAGGTGATGTCGCTTCTTACTGTGCATATTAATAATTATTTCCTCTTTCAGGCTCCTTTTGTTTTTTAAGTTGCATAGAAACTATTTTTATTACAAAGGCATTTATTGTGGAAATGTGACAAATTCTTCTCCTCTTTTTGGCCAGTCGTTGACCATTGGCTGTGAGACGGTGGACATGACTTTGAGAAGAAACGGACTGGGACAACTGGGCTTCCATGTTCGCCTGGACGGCACAGTGGCCGAGGTATCGTCGGATCACCATCTGCCACGCCAGATCTCGCACTCGTTTGTGAAGAAGAATCTTGGCCGCACATGAACTGGCTTGTTTGAAGAATTTTGTTTGTGGTTGTTCTCGCGCAGGTGGAGGAATACGGCTTCGCCTGGCAGGCGGGACTGAGGCAGGGCAGCCGGTTGGTGGAGATCTGCAAAGTGGCCGCCGTGACGCTGACTCACGAACAGATGATCGACCTTCTGAGGACGTCGGTCACGGTCAAAGTGGTCATCATCCCTCCGTACGAAGAGGGGGGGCCCCGCAGGTGCGTGGAAGTTGCGACTATTATATTTCTTTGAAGCCAAACTAATGAGCATTCAGTCAGATGCAGATGTTGAGGCCAGCGGCCGACGGCACAGGGAGGCGGCTGAGCTTTAAGCAGGCAGCGGTGGAAGGACGAGAGCGGGTTGGAGTGAGCGCAGGACGCTCTTCACTCAAACACACAAAAGCCTGGGTGAGATAGTGGCCAGACTCCAATGTTCTGAGAGGATTTTGTGTGGGAGTGTGTGAAAAGAGGAAGCCAGCAAACGGAGAGAAAAGAACCAAGTGCGGTTCAAGAGGAAATCGGCGAAATGAGGCACAGAAACAAAAAAAAACGAAAGAAGCGTTTGTTTTAACGTGAATTAACCAAATCTGCCGTTCCTTTTCTTTCTCTCCGGCGTATCTAGTCATCTCATGATGTTTCCTCTCCCGCAATTTATTTCCTTCCTCCGCTGTCGCCCATTTACCACCTTTCATCTACACATGAGGCTTTGAATGAGGCAGAATAACGACATTTTATGAGATTGTGATGTTGTGCTACAAGAGGTGAAGAAATAACCACAGTGTATGTGTGTGTGCGCGCACATTCGTGTGTGTTTCCGCCTGAGAACCAGGACTCCTAAATACTGTAATTGTGGCTGGCTGCGTGATCACATAATGGTTAGATTTCTTTAATGTTGGAGGCAGTTTAATTACACCAAGTTAAATCCCTCTGACACACTCTCTCTCACACACACACACACATGCACATACACTAATGTGGCATTGGAGCAGCTGATAATTAGAGTCTTGCATTTCACTCTTCCCCCTCTCTCTCTGTGACTCGTTTGCCGTTGTGTGCCAGGCAAGCAGATTGCATGAGATTAAGGCCTGGAATCTGCAGAAGGAAAAAAAAAAAAAAAGGAGAGAGAGCATGAAAAATAAATAAATAAATGAATGAGTGGAGGTGATTAATTAGAAATGCATGCCCCGTGCGATTGAAAAGGGTGGAAAAGAGGGAGGGAGGGAGAGCGGGAGAGCAGGAGGGAGGGAGGGAGGGGGATAGAGAGAGAAACAGACAAAGGCAGGGTAGAGTGTATGGAGTTGAGAGCTCGGTGAGGACGACGTGTCTCAACATCACCGAGAGAGAGAGAGAGAGAGAGAGAGAAGTGGGTGGAAGAGAAAAAGAAAAAGAGAGAGGGAGGGGAGTTGGAAGTGATTTTCCATGCCGTTCCTGATCGGGGGTGCACATGCTAGACGGACGGATACCGTAGAGAAGAGTTGTGATGTCAGTGGAGCGTTTGGCCATGTGAGAGCGTCTGTCTGTGTGTGTGTGCGTGCGTGTGTGTATTGGGGAGCTCCAGTTGTGTCATCTGAGCCATTGTGATGGAAGAAACACTGCATGTCAACAGATGTAGGCTACGCTCTCTCTAAGGTCTGTACGTGCGTGTCTGTGTGTGTGTTGAGAGCATCTACTACTATTTCTAACGGCATGGTTATTGACGGAGCTGGTTGTGTGCTGTAGTTGATCCACCACATGTTGTGTTCACATGCATTAATGAGTGTTTCTGAACGCAGTGTGACTACGTAGCATCATCATTTGATATCTGCTCCTTTTATTGTCTGAAGGCATATTTATTGATGTGTGTGTGAGTGTGCATGTGCTGCTGTGTGGGCGTGTGAGTGTGTATCCTTGTTCTGTTTACATCCCTCCAGGGCTGCAACAAGAGCCGAAACGACCAGTTGATTAATCAATCATCAGAGAGATGATCAGCAGCGGTTTTGATTCTCAATTAATCGTTAATAAAACGTTTATCATTGTAAACTGAACATTTGGCACATTTTTTTTTGATATTTCATTTATTAAGTAATCAACTAGAATAAATGATTATGGGGATATAATGTGTAAATAAACCAATTAAGCTTGATAAAATAATCAATAATTCATCATCTTGTTTATAACATCAGTATAACATCCCTGTTATAGGTTATAGTGTGGCCAGGCTCTGGGCTTAATGTACAGTAGAAGATGATGAACCATTAAAGGGACAGTACACTCAGTTTCCTCAGATATCTCCTCACTTAACCCTACTTTTATTCGGCCCTGCCATGTTTGCCTAATTTTTAGATGCCTCCATACAAATACAGTAGAAGAGAACTGAATTGAATTCATGCCACTCAGCATTGAAAAATTACATTTAGATTAATTTATATTTTCCGTGTTAATGTCCCTGTAATTCAGAAAAATTCACAATATACTCTACTTCTGATGAAGATAAAGTCCCAATATGATTTTAACAGTTTTAATGAATAGTAAATTGTTGAAGCTCTATTTGCTCATCCTGTGGTTTAAGATAAACTCTTTCTGACATGTTAAAGTTAAATATTCATCAGCAATGAACTAATAGTTGAACAGACCTTGTAATCGACACATCACACTATCCTCATCACAGTTATTTCAATCTTTGCTGTTTGTTCTCTTTCAGTTCTTTTTTTATCCCCCTCCTGCTTGGTTTCACCTGACTGTGAATTTCACTGTCATCTCACTTCACCTCTTCACTCCAACACCATTTTTTTTCCACCACCACTGTCGTCCTCCTCTCTCATTTCACCCCCCTCCTCCTCCTTTTGGCATTTTTCTCATCTTAAATAAATCATCCATGCATATTTGATGCCTCCTGTAATAGGCTTTGTGAATGAAATAATGATGATGTGTAGAAGATATGGGGGTGCTGGGGATACTCTGAGTACAGGAACATCTTTAGCTGAGTGTTATGTTTGTGTCCTGTGCTGATAAATAGAGATGACCACCCCCTGGGAGCTCTCACAGTGATTTCATAATTGATGAGAATAAATGCCAGCTTGTCATCATTTGAGAGCAGTTTCCTCGTGATGTTTTCATTTTTTATTCTGACATGGAGATAACAGATTTCTTGTTAATTTCATTGTAAAACAACTGTTTGAAACTGTTTTGGGATCTTTGGAGAATAAAGTGCGAGTTGCTCATATTTATGAACCTACTATATCGAGTCAACTAAGACCTTGAGTGAGGATCTCTTTGATGAGATTAGAGAGCTATCACTTAAAGTGCGTACACACACGCACACACATGCATTTGACCTCGGTCTCACAGCAGGGAAGATGGAGGCCTGATGTGCCAATAATCAGTTTCCTTCCCTTTCTCTTTCTCTCCCCCTCCATTGGTGTCAGGGGAGCTCATTAGTGAGCACTGTTACATGTCTGCTGTGTGTTTGAGCATCCACAAAGTGTGTTATGAGAGGACCATAATGTGGAGTCTTTCTGAGGAGATTTACTGAGCTGTTTTTTACTCTTTCTGAACTCAGCACAGAGGCCACTGTTCTGGTTCAACTGCAGTTTAGGTCTTCAGAGAGGAAGCCGCTGCTCCCCAATCGGCTTTTTTACCGACCCACAGTTGAGGATCAAACGCTACGGATGACGGCTGTGTTGGAGAGGCAGAATATGGGTTTGGAAAGGGGAGGTGATGACATTTAAGGGGCAAGCTTTTGATTCACTCGTTGTGCTGGATGTCTTTACAGGGGCTGCACAGAGGAGTACGAGATGAAAACCATGGAGCAGAAGCCGGAACCTGAGCCTTTGGCGGCAGGATACAGACCGTCCCCGCGCCCGACGTGGCGGTGGGACAGCCCACCTATTCCTCCAGGTCTTCACAGCACCCCCAACCCTCAGCGCTGGGCCCAGATGGGCCCCCCACCTCCTCCACTGCCCCGGTCACACAAGGCCCTCATGCCTGTTCCTTACAGAGAGCCTCAGCACCTCAACTCCAAGAGGTGAGACTCCGTTTCTTTGGTTATATGCTCCTCACACTATCACAAATAATACAGGCGATAACTCTCATAAATAAACATGTAATATAACTGTTATCTTTTTCACAAGTACATGTGGAAATGAAAATGAAAATAATAAACATGATCATAATAATAGAGGAAACATTAAACGTATCACAAATATAAAAATGGCATATGGCACTATTTTACCACGATGATGTTTGATTCATTAAGAATTACACATCCATCTTGTCCTGTTGCCTGGTTACCGGTCACACAAATGACAACCTGTATTTCCAGTTCCTAATCAATCTCATGTCAAGCCTGTGGATAGCTGTTTTCATCATTTGATGAAACATTCAACATTCATATCTGGGATTACAGAGGGATATAATGATAAAAAGGTTGTACAGGTTTGTCGTCTCAAGAAAGTACAATTTATTTAACAGTATATTCTGCTGCCAACAACCACTACAGCAGGTTTCTGTCTTGCAACAGTTGTCTTTGTTTATTGCATTAATTATCTTTATTCCACCCTGCCAGGTTTCCTTTTGAGAGACTTTTACATGGAAAATAAATGGAAAATGATTTGAACGATTTGGTAAAGGCTTCTCTGTCTAAGTAAGACGTTATAAAGTGTAAAGTTCAGAAAGTTACAACTGAATGAACAGGTTTAACATGTTCCTCCAAAGGAATCATTAGGTTTAAACTCGTTGTGATTACACTGACATTATGTTTTGTTCTCAGTTGCCAACCACACACACACACTGGAGCCTGCTAGTTAATAACCACAGTCAGATCCTGACAGGTCCTAACGGGATCGCTGTTTTTCCAGCATGGTCTCTTTCTAAATTTAGACAAAATGGTCTACACAGGTTCTTGTGTTGCTGTCGCAGCCTTTCTCACATCCCTCACTTCCCTGTTTGTGTGTCTCTCGGTTAACCGTCACCCTCTGTGTGTGTCCTCCAGGCCAGTGAGTTACCCGGAGAACCACTACACCCTGTCTCCTGCAGGAGGCGACAGAGTGCTGCCCTACAGAAACCCCTCAGCCAGCTTCTCCTCACCCTCCTCGGGCCTGGTCAGCCTCTCCACCATGGGACCGCCTGGAATCACACCAGGACCCTTTGTACGCTACAAACATTCCCCTGACAGGTGTGTGTCTGTGTGTGTGTGGTCGGTCTTTTGTTCCGAGCTCTCCTCCGTCACTTCTTTGATCTTGATTAAACATGTCCGATGTTACTCATAACAACCGTTTTGTGTGTATGAGGTGGATCATGTCTGTTGAGGAGACAGGCTGTATAATGTGTTGCGGTCTGCAGTGAGATGTGTACGAACACACTGTCTCCCTGAGGAAGGATCTGTTGTGTGGGCGGCTCTTCCTCACAGAGCGGAGGCTGATAACATCTCGTCCAACCCGAGGAACGAGTTTTATTCAACTGCCATCAGGATGCAAAACAGAAACCGAAAATCAAACCGTGTATTTTTAGGGAGCACTCCAGGGGGATTTATTGAGTGTCTGTGTGTCCTTTCCTCTAATTCTCTCTGTGCTCCAGTGTGGTTCATCAGGAGTAATGTGTTTTTGGATATATTATGAAATTTACTCCAGATATTGGCATGAATGTGTCCATTAATAACACACACTGTCCCTCCGCCTGTGACCTATGTAGATATGGAACAGGACAGCGCCCCCTGCTGCCCTACGAGCCCCACCTCACCGTGGATATCACCTCCAGTGGAGAGTCTTCCTCAGGCTTCACCAGTCAGGACAGCACCATGGAGCGCTGCAAAACAGGTTCACCACCTTCTTCATAATAAACCACCAGCCCCACTTTGTTACAACTTCATTTGCAACAAGTCATTTACGTTTAACATCAGGGACTGTCTGCTGACTCTGCACTTCTCTCTGCAGCAATTTAACTGTTTAGTTTCCTTTTGGTTTGGTCTCAGTCAGCTTCTGGCTCTACTGTGTTCATCAGTGTGGTAGTGTGGTAGCTGGTAGTGTGCAGCAGATTTTTTTGCTGAAAACAGCGTCCTGCAACAACAGTACTGTGAGAGCAGTAGGAGTGTCAACCAAAACAATAAAGTTGTGGTCCAGACGGCAAACAATGAGCTGAAACTCAGCCTAAAGCCTCTGTAAAGCCGAGCAGAGCTACATATTTTGGATGACAATTCTTTATACGCTCACTTCACTCAGCCCCTTTTACCACAGTCAAATTGTTTTCCCTTACATTAATATCAAAAACATATTTATTATAACTGCTTCACAGAAAGAGTAATTATTGAGACCCATAAGGTGGCTAGAAACCCTCAAAAATCTGTTATTGTAGCTTTTTAGTTTGAGTCTTAAGTGTGTGTATTGCATAGTAGAGCAGAGATACCAGAGTGTGATTTTAGTGCGTTGGTGGGTGGGGGGAGGTCAGTGTTTAAATGTGCTATAAGTATTTAATCCTCTTTGCCAACCATGGAGGTTCAGTGTAATTTGCTTTAATCCTGTGAGTGTCTGTGTGTGTTTTCCGTCTAGAACCCCTCTGGCATGTCCCGGCGTCATCATCTCGGGGACCGGGTGGCGGAGGGGGGCAGAGGAGAGTAGCCAGACAGGATGTCCCAGGGAAAGACTCTCCAAACAGACACTCGAAGGTCAGAGCCGTCATCGCCCTGTCTCATTTGTTCACGTGTCACCTTCTCTGCCTCTGCGCTCAATCTAACTGTTGTCGTCCTCCGCAGGGTGAGACCCAGTACTCCAGTCACTCCAGCAGCAACACCCTGTCCAGCAACGCCTCCAGCAGCCACAGCGACGAGCGCTGGTTCGACGGAGGAGGCGGAGCAGAGCGCGGAGGAGGAGGAGGAGACCCGGCTGACCCCGACCCCGACCTTCTCAACAAGGGGGGGTCCAATGACAGCGGCATCGACGCCTCGACCCACTACAACAACACTCGCCACGGAAACATGTCCAACAGCCAGTCCCTCAAGCCCATGCACTGCTCCACCACCTACAGCGGCATCCAGGAGCTGTCGGTTGGACGGAGCAGCGGCGGCGGAGGAGAAGCGAGGAGACGGGAGTCCTCGCCCATCATACCCGCCGCGGCCAATCAGAACAAAGGGTATCGGACAAGGACGTTCCCGCCTCCTGGCTCCAGTGCTGATAAAATGGACACCTTCAAACCCAGGTGAGAGACCAACTCAGCGATGAGATGCTTCTGTTATGGTGTTTTATGACGCTGATATTATCTAACATTAACCTCCAAAAGAGACAGCGCAGAGCGATCCCAGATTACTGTACGTGCTGCCATTCACTGTACGGAGAGAATGAATCTAGCTGCTTATCTTAATGGAAAAGGTGTGTACTTACTTGATAATAACAAGTTTTCAGAGGTCTTAAGGGATAGTTCAACATTATGGCAAATTTGCCTATTGCCATAATCCCTATAGTTATAGGAGTAGGTTCTTTACCTTTAATTATCGGTGCATGTTGTTTTGAGATAAACGGGGCGGAGACGTGCGCTGCTCAGCGAACACAATGGAGGTGAATGGTACAGATCCCCTGTCCCTTGTCAAACAATAATCATGTATAATTATGTAACATTACAACAGACAAAGCAAATACTCTTACTTGCGCTGTTGAAATCACTCCGTCCAGCAGCCATGTCTTGAATATATTTCCGGCCTCAAAACAACTCCATCTAGTAGTGTTACATTATTTTTCATAGCGTGGTGAATGTGCAGGTCACAACTTGTCCGATTGTGTGTTTGATGAGTTTGATGAGGGAAAGGTGTTGCATTCACTGATCAGCTCACGTCTCTGCTCTGCCGATCTAAAAACAGCTTGCACCGACAACTAAAGGTAATGAACCTACTCCCAAAACTATCCCTTTAAGCAAGTGATCCACTAAGCAGCGGTTATCTACCACCACCAGATCACAAGACTGTGACACATGAAAATTTATCATTCAAGAGTCCACGGGGGCTTATTTCAGCCTAATCCTTATGAAACCTACAGGTCACCATGTGATCTCCTCTGCTTATGGATGTATCACTGCTGCTGCCCCCCCCCCCTCCCCACATCATAAATACATACAGACATGCACAGGCTTGGACCAGTCTGTGTTGGATTAAAACAATCTGTGTTTAAACCCTGAGCCATCGACTCTGATGCCGCTGCAGTCTGTGCCTGGGATGTGTTGGACCACACATTTGGCAGATAGTGTTGTAAGATGGACGGTTTGTTTTTGGTTAGAGGATGCTGGATGCTGAATAATACCTTCTGAGAGATAAGTGGGTCAGTGGAATAATTTGGATGTTTTAATACAACTGTTAATTAGCCTGTTTTGCAGTGAAGACAAATTGGTTTAGTGGATAAAAGACGTTTCAGGCTCTGCCTTTGTAGTACACAGCGTGGCAGTGTTGATAAATGATAGTAGTAGGAGCTCATTAGCCTTGTGCTATTTACCTGTGTTGTCAATACAGTTATATCGACAGACAGTAACACGGTACCTGCAGTGTGTGTAGTGTGGCTAAATGGACACCACTTCCTTTACTTTATTGCACACTGTCTGTAAGATCTGATCAATGAAGAGGAGAGGAAGGTGTGTGCTGCCAGAATAAACACTGTGAATCTGCCAAACAAAGGGACCACACACACGCAGAGAAGCCTTTATTTTAAAAAAAAGTCAACATCTTGAGAGCAACGAGTGTTTGTGCTCTTTGTTTTTTTATTTTACATGTTTATTTATCATGTCCTTATTTGCTGGAGGATCGTCCACAACTGTCACTCACTGCATCATTGCTTATTATCATTTCTTCTTTGTGTGTCTCACAAGGCTATAACCCATCATTGTGCATCACACATTGTTTCTGACATTGTCTGTTGAGATTATATAACTATAGATAGTTTTTACCCATCCGGAGTTAGACAAACAGATGTTGCCTATACTCTGAACCTCACTATACCACTAAGCTGCTAACACTTGATGTGTGTGACCAATTGCACTTGTCCTGTCACTTTAACCCACATTCAATCTATTTAGTCAAACCTAAGCATAATTCTGTTTTATCCCCCTCCACCGTGCTTAATATCCTGCTTGATTTTCTTTTTTCTCTCACTGTCCAGCCCTCACAGCCTAGATGAGAGAAGATAGAACTTTATATGTTATGTTGTTGTTGCCCTCATAGCTTTATTTGAGAGTACCTGCTAACCGTCAGTGTTTTATAACATCCTCATCCTCTTCCAACCCTAAAACCAGCCCTACGTCTTTGTTTGCACCAAACAGCTGTAGATCCTCTGTCAGGGAAAGTGAAGTCCAGTCATGATTCTCATGCATTAATCCCGTGTCTGTGTGTGTCCCATCCAACCTCTCAGGGCCTACACACCGCAGGGTTACAAGACTCCGAGCGCAGAGAAAGCGCGGCCCGTCCGAGCCGCCACAGCGACGCCCACTTCAGCTCATTTAGGCTCCATCCCTCTGTCCAGCTCCGCCCCCAAGGCCTTGTATGGAAAGAGCAGACATCAGGCCTGGCAGACCGAAGACAACGGCTCATCGCCGTCAAACACAACCACCACATCCAGCTCTGACAACAACAACCGCAAGAAGTAAGACAGAGACCGGGAGTTTTGATGTAGTGCTGCTCAGTGAGCGCCACGAGTGGTCAGAAACAAACCCACATCCTCTTGACGTCCGTGTCTTATGTCTCCAGGCAGGTGGATACAAATTCAAAGAACGTGTTTGGACAGCCTCGTCTCCGAGCATCACTGAGGGACCTGCGCTCTCCACGAAGGACGTATAAGAGCACCATTGAGGATGACCTGAAGAAACTCATCATCATGGACAACCCAGGAGAGATGCCGCAGAGAGATCCAGTGAGACAGACACTAACTCTAGAGACCAATCACGTCAGCGTTTGTACTTTCATGAACTCACGCTCTGATCTCTCTCACCTTTTCTTCCCTCCTTGCAGTCTCCCAGACGAACTCTGCAGCGCACCTTTTCCGACGAGTCCCTGTGCAGCGGGCGCAGGGACTCCAGCTTCGCCAACTCGGAGAACCAGACGGCTCCAACTGACGTACTGTTCACCTGCACGCTGCCGACGCGCAGACACGCTGTCTCCTCCAATCACATGCAGGGCAAGAAGGGTATGTTGAAACCCAGCATGTCATGACCTACGAGTCGAGTTGAAAAGCCATCCTGTTGTTGTCATAGTTGTTTGTATGTAGATGCTTTTCTCTTATGCTGAGGTTTGTTGACTGACTGCGACTCTTTCTCTCACCCCGTGTCCCAGTGCCAATATCTGCGTCGGAGCTCTCTCTCACTGAGGTCAGAGACAAAGTTCCCCCCCTGAGGAGGCTGGATCCCGGGCTGATGCCTCTTCCTGACACAGCCTGTGGGCTGGAGTGGGCCAGCCTGGTCAACGCTGCTAAAGCCTATGAAGGTGAGGAGAGAGGAACGTCGGGACTAGGTTTGTACAACCAAGACTCAGTGAGGGGCTCTTGATATCATGTGTGGGTGGATGTTTGTGGGTTTTTTTGTTAGAATGTAGACACAACTGCTTCATATTGTATACTGTGTCAGACTTCTTTGGATTTATATGGGTCAATTTAATGCTAAGTGAATATTTTAATTCCAAAAAAGTGCAATGAATTTGTTGTAGTGATCAATTTGTAAGGTGTGCATGAGGTTTGTTGTCTGGATGTTGGGGTTTAACTGATTTCACAATGTCTCAGCTGTCACATGACACTCCTGGGAAAGAAACAGGGGCTCTGTTGCGTTCATCCGCACCTCGCCACCCGATCACCTGCTCTGTTTCCCAGCCGCTGTTTCTTTTGCAGGTCCCTCATGTCCCTCTGCTGCCACAAAGACTATTACTATCACAGCACAGACAAACACATCAGCACTTGATCCAGAGCTTTAACCTGCTGCCAGCTCCTCATGTGTAATTGTGTCACATGTCCTGAGGGAAACCTGAGGAAAAAAGGACTCATTTCATGCAGGTTTTTGAAAGTACAATTATGTCTGTTTTTGCAGCACAAAGAGCCGTTTCCCTCTTCTCCCTGACTGAGCCGCAGGTTGGAGGCCAAGACATGAGACCGGTGATAAGTCCAGTTCAGTTTCACACTCCTCAGACACCACGGACCACACCGACCTTCAGTGGGTAGGTCAAAACAAAAAACAGTTTGTTTTTGTTGTTAGGTATCACAGCGACATAGAAATTCAGCTCCTTTAAATATTCATGAGTTGTTTTTGTTTCCTTTGCCACCACTGCCTCCTTGTGGCAACTCACTGAGCTGCCAGCATTTGAACTAAATCCTCCGGTTGTTTACCCCTCGGTGTATTCTCTCTAGTGTAAACAGTTGTTTGGTACCAGACACCACAGGGTGTTTATTCTGCCAGCGTGCAGCAGGAGTAGCAGTAAGAAGATGTTCTTGTTATCAGGAGGTTCAAGCAGTCACACAACAGTGAACACACGCACACAAACATCTGCAGTCCATGTCTTCCCTCACCATCCATGTGTGCTGTGTGTGTTTCCACAGTGACGAGGTGCCCAACGATTTGTCGGGTCGACTCTACCACCTGGAGGTCATGTTGAAGCAGCTGAACACCGATCTGGAGAGAGTGAGCATCTTTTGTTTTTCACTAGTGTTTCACTTCCTCTTCAAGCAGTTAAAAGTAGAAAAGTAGGAAATAATGGGACCTGTTTTTAAATCTGTGACGTGAGGGTTTATGTCATAGGCACATTTTTGGTTTAATTTGTGTAATTGAACTGAATACACTATAATACATCATGGATTTGTGTTTCTATTCCATTTTGATGTGACTTTAATGAAGAAGAAGAATTCAGGCAAATTAGACCTTGAGTTGATTTGTGAAAAGATGGGTCGGTAATGACTCACTGAGCAGCGATAATCATTGTATAAAACATATATATATATATATATAGCAGGGGTTCTATTTATGTCACTGCAATTCAGAACTTAACAAAATATGTCATTTGTGTGTACAACTACAAATTGTGTTTTTAATATCAGGGGTCAAACAGAACTTAGCTTAGCATAAACACTGAAAGACAAGAGGGCAAACAAAACGTTCTCTCTTAATGTCAAGCTGTTTGTTTATAACAGAAGAATCCCATTCAGAATTCAGAATAGCTTTATTGTCACTGTACAGCACTTAGTACAACAACATTTAAAGTTTGTGATGATTGAAAGTTTCAGTCATCATCCTCTCACACCGAACTGAACATTTCTCCTCACTCTTTCCCGTCTGCCATCAGGAGAAGCAGGATAAAGTCGTTCTGCTGGCGGAGATGGCCAACCTGAGAGAGAACAACCAGCGCCTGCAGGTGGAGAGTCAGACAGCCAGCGAGCAGCTGCGCAAGTTCAGCGTGTTTTTCACCAACATCAACACGCCGGGAGGCGACCACGAAACTGACTCGAACAGGGAGTGATCAACAGCTGCAGAAGATGACGAGTGTGAGATTCAGGCTGAGAGGGAGGGTGAGTGTGAGAGAGGCAGAGGTCACTCTGAGGTCACCTCCTTCAGCCTCCACTGGACTGCCTTAAACCAGAGAATAAGAAAAAGACGATTTTTAAATGCAACACTCCCGGAAGCCTCAGCGAGCCTGTGCACAGACGGAGCAGAGCCACGCCCTCTCTTTTCTCTGAGCCTGTTTATTTTTATAAACTGAAGTCAAAAAGTCTTATATGTATAAATACTTAATGCTACTATGCCGGAGGAGCGACGAGGAGAAGGAGAACCTGACTGTTTTTGAGAACACTACATCACCTGGAGAGGCCTAATACTGTTCCTGCAGCGAATCAGCCAAATAAAAAAAAAGAAAAGACTCATTACAGACTGCATCCCCCAGAATGCACTAGAAGTAATGGAAGCTCTACAGACGTGGTACTGTAGAAAGATGCCTGTGTGGTACAATTCTCATGTATCAATATTATCTATATTGTACTGATATTGCATAACAGTTGTACTAAAGAGGTATGTGTGTGTGTAACTGATGGTACAGCCAATACTCTGAAGCATTACTGCACAACGGTGATTGTGCTTAAGGTTAGATGTGTTTTATTACCCTGCGTGTCTGTGTGTGTGTGAGTGTGAGTGTGTGGTCAAACTGAGTGATGAACAAATTAGTTTACTGTAATACGAACCTTTGTGGGCCACGTCATGTTTTCCTTCCTCCGTTTACATGGATGAACCGTGACCCGTAGACGTGAAACAAGCCATCAGCGCGCTGAGTGGGAACGGTCGATGTCAGACACTCAGTGATACCAGTATCATATCTCTAATGTCGTGCATTGTTTTCAACTGAACCCTCACTGTCTCCCGTAGTGCCGCATCATCTCACATCTCAGTACTGGATAATTGTTTTAGCCTCGAGTTGTTATCACAGTACAGAACTTTTAAATATATTGTTTTTTGTATTATTTAAAATGCTAGTCGGACACTTTGGGGGAAAAAAACTAAATGAGTGATGGATGAAAAGACCGATACCTATTCACAGCTGTATATTCTAATCTGCCTAGCAACACATTTGAAGGTCAGTATTTAACATCTAATGTGTAATTCGTACAAAAAGCAACTTGTACGAACAGCAGTTTGCCATTTGATTTCTCAAAAGGTTTTTTTTCTTTTTCTTCTTTTGTTTTTTCGGCCAGTAGCAGTAATTTTTTTTCTGGTTGCCAGGCAACTGGTCCCAGTATGAGACCAAAGTCTGTGACTGGAGATGACCACTGCAAAACTTTCTTTTTCCTCCCCCCATTTAATTTTTCATTTTGGAAAGGGAATAGTTTCATCCATCCCATATGAGATAAAATATCAGTTTAAAGTTTTTATTATAGAGAACTCAAAAAAACAAGATGATTCTCAATTCTGAAGCTGTAGCGATGATTTCTAAGCAGGTTTAAGGATGTTAGACATTAGACGAGATAATATTATAATATATTTAAATGAAAATGTCAGTTGAATTGAACACATTGTGTAGACGAAGCCAAAAAAAAAAGCACAGTAGCCAACAGTGGTGCCGGTCTTCTTGTGTGACTCTGTTTATTTCCCCAATATGTCCGACTGCTACTTCTATAACTGCGTCTCCTCTGTGTACTAATCTAAATGAAGCTATATGTCGGCAGTAACGTGTGCTCGTAGAAAACATTTTACTGTACATGAAACTCACTGGACAACACTGAAGCTCCTTCATATCAGAACCAGACTGTCTGTGTGTGTGTGTGAGAGGATCTGTCCCCGTGTTCTGTGACTAACCCAAATGAACACAAAAGACACTATTTATACTGCTAGCTTGCTTAATGATATTGTCTACTATATCTATTTTTCATACTGAAGTGTGTGTGTGCGTGTCTGTGGCTTTTTTGGATGCTGGTACTGAATGGACAAATCATCCCCTGGATGGAGGATGAATCTTAATCTTCCTGTTTGCTAATGTGATTCTCTCGATCCATCGATTGCCGATGAACTCGTTCTAAACTTCTTCATCTCGTGCTCTGCCCTGTTGAACAGCCACTCCTCGCTCACCAGGAGGTTTCCTCTCTGCTCTGACTGGATCTGTTCCTTGTTTTTGAAATTGTTCCAACTCGCTCAGGTTTCTCAAGATGCTGTTAATCACACTGCACCATCAAACGGAGGTGGGCGATATGACAAGTTAAACTCCTCCGAAATCACGTTAGAGCATCGTTGTCGTCCCTTTAATATTTCTGGGTGTTTTCGATGATTGGGTGAAGCAATAGAAACCGTTTCTCAATTGATTTTCCATAAAGTTCAAATCACAGATGTCTCGATGGAGGGTTTTTGTCCATATCGCCCACAGCTACTCTCCAAAATACTTTCCCTTCACCGACGCAATAGGGAACAGGTGTTGACTCTGAGCAGGACAGAAAACTGCCACGTCTCTTCAGCCCATTTAACAAAACAAAGCACTGCGTTTACTTCTGTGTCACTTCACCACCTCCTTGTTCCTCTGCCACCACTTTTACAGCTTTGAGTCGGGACTGTTGACATCCCAGTGACTTTGATACCAGTAACGTTTGTACCTAAACCTCTTTGGACCTTTTTTGTTTCATGGGTTCAGAAATACAATTCTTCCTAATCTGTTATGATCAGAGTCAGGCTTTAAATGGGGTTCAGGTACTCTTCAAAAACAAAAAAAAAAGCTCCCATGTTTATCATGCTTTCAAGTTTGGACATTTATAAGGCTGGAAGTGACACAATCCTGTTATTCCTCTAGGAAATCCTTCACTCATGCAGCTTGGGAGGTGTAGCTGTGATTTTTTTTTTGCAAGTCTTAATCTTTAGTTTGCTTATGTTAAAGGGGCAAAGTTTCTTTTTTATATATATATATATCTATATATAAATTTTGTCCATGTTATGTATAATTTTAAGCTATTTATAGCATACACAACGATCCCTGTTGAACAAATCAATAATTCATTCTTAAGGTTAATGGTAATAATGTATAAGTAGGTTTGTTTTTAGATGTTAAATATTTTGATAATTTATTTTTTAACATTGGCCACTGTTGCGGACAATAGTGAAGATGAGAGGGTACTGTGTTTTTATTTGTGTATGCTGTTTTATTTCTTGATCCCTGTACAAAATTGATTTGTATGATTCCTTTTGTTTTTCCTATTTTCTGCCGTCGTCTTTCTTCTCTGTACATTGGTGCGTTCTGCATGCAGCAGAGGTACATGACACGCAGACAGAAAGGTCTCATCGACATTGTTTTCTTTGGGTTGTAATAATAACTTGTACATTTAAAAGTGTAAATTATGTTTTCATTATTTTATAAAAAATATATTAAAAAAATAACTATCAGAACATTTGCTCTGTTTTCATTCTCTACGGCCCAATCACACGTCTTATATTGTTGATTTTCAAATCCCCAAAATGATTTTTTCTCTTCATGTAAAAAACAAAAAAAGCAAATCACATTTGAGCAGCCAGACCCGAGATGTTTGGTACTTCACTATAATATTCCACTGAACCATGTTTCATTTAATTTAAAGAAAGGACAGAGGTCCCTCTGGTGTTTTACTCTTGGCAGTAGAGGTGGGTAGGTATAAAGGTATTCCTGAGGAACTGCGATTGTGTGTACTTTGTGACCTAGGAGTTGTGGAGGATGAATATCACTTTGTGTTTCATTGTCCGCTGTATCATGATTTAAGAAATGTTTGTTTTTTTAAATCCAAGAAAAGAATCCTGATTTGTTTTGGGTGTCGGAATGTTTTATGTTATGTCGGAGGTATTTATTTTAAGTTTTTGGAGAAAGCATGGCAGTTGTGGGGAAGAACTTAATGAAAAAACCATTGATCATTCTTTTTTGCACATTTTTCTGTGTACATAGCCATTGATAACACCATGTTGTCATTGATATGGACCAATGTCAGCTGTCTCTGGGGGCCCCTTCCAGCTCAGGGCCCTTGGCCTGTTGCAGCACCTCCAAGTATATTGTAACAAAAAATATATATTTGGCAGCTAAAGCATTTTCACAATTATTTCACTTTTTTTCCAAACAAGATAAAAGCCAATCATTAGCTAGAGCTTCTCTAAAATCTGAAAATATTCAGTCAAATGTGTAAAGATCTTCAGTTGTAGGTAGAACTCAACAAGTAAATGTGCCAAATATTTACATCACGGGAGGATCATGACTCAGCACAAAATCTGTCAGATTCATCATGACATGATTCTTCACCCTGCGTCACTCATTTCCCAGCACAACAAACACAAAGAAACAACTTGCATATAAAACAATTTATTTTCTATTAGAAAGCAACTTTATAAAATATGTTTTGTGTTTTAAGTACTTGGCGTCTTCTATTAACAGCTGTGAGTTGACAGAACATGCTTTAATAAAAATTTATTCTATACATTATAACAAGCTCCCAACAAGTTCCCTCAACAGTGACGAATGTAAGATGCTCGAGTCTGAAGTGTAATGGAAGCACATGTGTAACCGTCAGGCAAATCAGAACCAGTGCGGCATGACGACCTCAAGCTTTATCAGGTGAAGAGTGAGATTATTACTGCAGGAGGAAACGTTTAAGATCCGCACATGAGGCAGTCGTCTCTGTTCTCCAGAGAGCAAACCATGGCTGCTTTGTTCCTCTCTTTGACCTCCTGCTCTGCGGCCTTGGCCGGCTGCGGCTCCTTCAGCTTCTCCTTGTTCAGGGTGAACTGGATGGGGTTGGCGGCGGGCTTCGTCCTCAGGTAGTACATCCCTGTCTTCAGACCCTGTGGTGAGGAAGAGGAGGAGACGAATATTAAAACACTGCTGCTGCCTCAGCGGTTTGTTCTTCCGATTTGTCCTGTGAGCATCACTTACTTGTTTCCAGCCGAAGAAGTGCATGCTGGTCAGTTTGCCGTAGTTTGGCTCAGCGACGTGGATGTTCAGAGACTGACTCTGGTCGATGAACGCGCCGCGGTCGGCGGCCATCTTCAGTATGGTCTTCTGGGATATTTCCCACACGGTTTTATACAGCTGCTTCAGGTCGTCTGGGATCTCAGCAATATCCTGTTAAAACACAAATGTGATCCGTCAGTATATACAACAGTCACTAGAGTTAAAACTAATCATGCAGCTACTAATTCAATAATGAATTACTATTTTCAGTTGTCTCAACCCTGATAAATCTGCTCTCTCAAGGTTGTTTGTTTTTATTTATTGATGTTTTTTGTTGCTTTTAGAGATTCTAGAGAGTTGCCAGACAAAGTCTCATTGTACATGGGCAATAACAATAAAGTTTATTCTATTCTACTTCATCTTATTGAGTAAACGTGTTTATGTAAAAATGTGTTTACTTTAGTTACTCTGAACCTGACTGAAGTAGACATCTATATAAACAAAAACATAATATACAGAAGTAATGAAATCACCTGGATGGATCCGTTGTGAGCGATCAGCTGGTTCTTCATCTCCTCGTTCCACAGCCCTCGCTCCGTCAGGTCCTTGAGCAGGTGAGGGTTGACGATCTGGAACTCTCCCGACAGAACCCTGCGGGTGTAGATGTTGCTGGTGTACGCCTCGATGGACTCGTTGTTGCCCAGGATCTGGGCGGTGGAGGCTGTGGGCATCGGCGCCAGCAGCAGGCTGTTCCTCACGCCGTGCTTGGCGATCTTCTCCTTCAGCAGCTTCCAGTCCCACAGGTCCGTGGGCGTCTTGTCCCACATGTCGTACTGGAGGACGCCCTTGCTGACGGGAGACCCCTGGTACGTCTCGTAGGGGCCGAGCTCAGCCGCCAGCTCGCAGCTGGCCTCCAGGGCGGCGTGGTAGATGGTCTCGAAGATCTGGGTGTTGAGCAGCTGAGCCTCTGCGCTCTCGAAGGGGAAACGCATCAGGATGAAGGCGTCGGCCAGACCCTGGACGCCGATTCCGATCGGCCTGTGGCGCATGTTGGAGTTCTCGGCTTCCTTCACCGGGTAGAAGTTGATTTCTATGATCTTGTTCAGGTTTTTGACGATGACTTTGGTCACGTCCGCCAGCTTTTTGAAGTCGTACGTGCGCTCGGGGGTGACGTACATGTTGAGGGCGATGGAGGCCAGGTTGCAGACCGCCACCTCGTCCTGGCTGGTGTATTCCACGATCTCCGTGCAGAGGTTGCTGCATTTGATGGTGCCCAGGTTCTGCTGGTTGCTCTTCCTGTTGCAGGCGTCTTTGTAGAGCATGTACGGCGTGCCGGTTTCCGTCTGGGACTCGATGATGGCGTACCACAGCTGCTGGGCCTTCACCACCCGCTTGACCCGGCCCTCCTGCTCGTATTTGGTGTAGAGCTTCTCGAACTCCTCCCCCCAGCACTCGTCCAGCCCGGGACACTCGCTCGGACACATCAGGGACCAGTCCTGGTTGCTCTCCACCCTCTTCATGAACAAGTCGGGAATCCACAGGCCATAGAACAGATCTCGGGCCCTCTGCTCCTCCTTCCCCGTGTTCTTCTTCAACTCCAGGAAGTCAAACACGTCAAAGTGCCACGGCTCCAGGTACATGGCGAAGGCTCCGGGTCTCTTGTTGCCGCCCTGGTCGACGTAGCGCGCCGTGTTGTTGTAAACCCTCAGCATGGGCACCAGGCCGTTGGAGTTGCCGTTCGTGCCGGCGATGTAGCTCCCCGTCGATCTGATGCAGCTGACCGCCACGCCGATCCCGCCGGCCGACTTGGAGATGAGGGCGCACTGCTTCAGGGTGTCGTAGATGCCCTCGATGCTGTCGTCCTTCATGGCGAGCAGGAAGCAACTGGACAGCTGTGGCCTGTTGGTTCCGGCGTTGAAGAGCGTGGGAGAGGCGTGGGTGAACCACTTCTCCGACAGCAGGTTGTAGGTCTCGATGGCCGCCTCGATGTCCGTTTTGTGGATGCCCACGGACACTCGCATCAACATGTGCTGCGGACGCTCGGCCACTTTACCGTTAATCTTCAGCAGGTACGACCGCTCCAGAGTCTTGAAGCCAAAGAAGTTGTAGGAGAAGTCTCTGTCGAAGATGATGGCCGAGTTGAGGCGGTCCTTGTTCTCCAGAACCAGGTCCAGGGTTTCCTTGGAGATCATGGGGGAGTGCTTTTGGTTCAGGGGGTTGACGTAGTTGTACAGGTCCTCCATCACGTCGCTGAACACCTTCTTCGTCTCCTTGTGCAGGTTGGAGACGGCGATGCGCGCAGCCAGGATGGCGTAGTCGGGGTGTTTAGTCGTGAGGGTGGCGGCGATCTCAGCAGCCAGCGTGTCCAGCTCCACGGTGGTGACGCCGCTGTACAGACCCTGGATCACCTTCATGGTGATCTGGGCCGGGTCCACAAAGTCAGAGTTGAGTCCGTAGCAAAGCTTCTGGATACGAGAGGTGATTTTATCGAACATAACGCGCTCCTGGCGTCCATCTGAAAAATAAAACAAAGGCACAAAATAATTAAAATTGGATAAAAGAAATAACTAGATGAGAACAATTCATGACAATCACAACACCTCAAGGCCTGGACTGAATTCATAATTTTTCCTTTAGAAGTCACACTTTAATATCAATACATAAAACACTCTTTGCTCACACACACACACACGTATTGTATCTTTTGTCATATGCAAGTCAAATATTTCCTTCCTTTTCATTTCAGTCTGATGCGTTTGCACCTTTTCATCTCTTCCTGTGTTTGTTCCTGTTGTTTTTGAAATGCGTCACTCAATTATAAACACTTCAGACAATTAGTCGATTATCGTCAGGAAGTTCACTGTTAACTTGTTCATCTTGAACATTTTATAATGATAATAACTGAAGTATACTATAAAAAGGTTTTGTGAATAAAACAGATGGTTTTACTATCAGTTCTGCTTTTGGGGAATTGTGATGGTTTCTTCTTTAAGCCTAAAATTATCATGTTGTGTGTTTTTTTTTTTTTTTAATTATATTTTACCTCCACTTCCTTGTTATTAGGAACATTATCAAGAGTTCAAGGCGCAAGTAATCGACTACAGACAATGGTATTTTGCCTTAATTGCTGACCGCTATGCAGTAGTTACTGCATGTGATGTACTGCATATGATGAGCACTAATTTAAAACATGAGGCTGGCTGTAGTTGTGAAGTCAGGTGCTTTTCATTATCACATGTGACAAGAAATTGAACCTTTATGGCATTTTGAGCTTTTAATGAGAAAAAAAAAGGTCTGAAATTGTGACCTCAGTCTGTGAGAATCTTTCACAAGTAACTGTCATTTTATTGTCAAAATGAAACATTGATTAATCAAGAAACAATCCCTTTGTACAAAATATACAGGAAGTAATCCAGGATCACATATTTAAGTATATATATTCAAGTAGGTAGCTACATTAATTGGGTTTACCAAACTTGTTACAATCCTGGGGTGTGTGTTTTATTTTAGTTTCATGATAAAAAAGTTTTCAAATATTTTACACACAGGACAAAATGTCTTATATCCTCATGTACAAGCCTCTGCGTCTCCTCACCCATCACCACCATGCTGGGCTCCAGTGCTGCGTTCAGGTACCACCCTGTAACTTAGCTTTTTTGGCGCCAACTATGACAAAGGCTCATTCTGGCAGAGTCCAAATTCTACACACAAACCGGAAGCTAGTGGACTCACGAAAACTACATTTTAGCTCATGTCAGTCACCGCGTGTCACTAAACGCGGGGTCACGGACTCGTGCACCGCCTGCCAGTTTCCAAAGTGTGATACAAGTGATCCAACACTTGACACTGGGTCAGACAGAGCCCCACTAATGTTACTACTAACAGTTACCAGCATTGTAGCATTGAAGCTAGCTGAGGCCTGGGTCCAGAGCAACAGGACAAACAGCTCACCTCGCTTGATCACATGCATGTTGGCGCAGTGTGGCGTTACTCGTCTCCCCAAGAATCAGCAGCTTCTCCGGCAACACGTCCAATGTTCCCCCTGGTGTCCCGCTGGTCGTCTGAGTGGTCTCTGTCCAACCTCACTGAGGAACCCGCGAACTGCTCCCCAAACTCCCGCTAACGTCGTATTTGTACGGAAGGCGTCACTGGTGAAAGTCGAGATTGGCAGGCTGTTTGCCCAATCAGCAGCAGGAGCAGGAGGGCCGTTGATATCTGAGGACCAATCAGAGAGAACAGAACGTCTGAGTCAACAGAACGTTCTTCGAATGTGGCGGGATAGAGAAGTGGGTCATGTAAATAACAGGACTGGATCTGCACCAACTCATGTGAGGAGGGAAATAAGCAGGACCGCCTGCAAATAAACAATTTATGGGGCACTATAATAGAGCTGGCAATAGTATACTTTTTTTTAACTTAACTAAATCTAGATGTTCAGGCAGAAGTTACAGAGATCAGACCCAGGTTTAGTGTCAAATGCAAGAAATGTCGAGCATTATTCGTATGTAATCAGGAAAAAGTAAAGTAAAGTCATCTTCAAAATCCCCCATCAAAGTTGTCTAAGCAGTAACTGTGATGAAACTGGCACTAGCTGTCTTTGTTCTAAACATGCAAATAAAGTAAGTTATTTAATGAAAGGAAAATTACTAAAAAACACACCTAAGTAATTGTGGAAGACAGATGACAATTCAGTTTTCAGACATGTCTCAACAAGACACGAGGCTGGTAACAGGGATGTGATCATTCTGTAATATTACAGTGGGTGGTGCTGTAAGGTTTCACCATGTTGCAAGTTGCCATGAAAATAAGTTTTTTCTGATGCAATATGACACCATTTACAAATCACATTTTTTGGACCTAATCCATCAGTTTCTGGAATGTATTACAATTGTTCTCTTAGGAAAAGCATCATAACAACAATTCATAGAGTCAGGAAGAACAAAGAGGAGACGGTTTACATGGGTGTGTAAAGGAAAAGGAAGTTTAAGAAACATGTTTATTTAGAATGAATGTGGTTTATTATTCAAGAAGGGACAGCTGGACAAGTTTTCATCACGTGCAGTTTCATAGGTTAGACATTCAGTTTATTATCATAGGTGACTGTACATTTTACATTTTAAACAATAAGGAAAGGGCTAGCAGCAAAAGTATGGGCCACCCTGCCCATTCCCTTTTCACAGTAGAAAAAAATAACACTCTGACAATTGCTTAAAGGGTTAAAATGTTGCAAAAGAGTATTTCATGTTTAACTATATGCCTTTTGGGGATCATTTCATCTTCCATGTGTTTAACTGTTCACATTAACAGGAATTTTGACCAGGGGTGTCCAAACTTTTGCATGCCATTGTATGATTGTAGTTTATACTCCCAGGCAATAGGTGGCGGTATTGCACCGTATAGCCGGGGTTTGTTTTTTTCAACCACAATTAAGACAGAGAAGAAGTTACGCCATTTGATTAGGGATGGTCCCGTAATGTGATGGTAACAAATTGTACATTATTTACTCGGACTTGTGTGACAGAAGAGTTGTATAAGTTTGATGCACGGTCGCGTTGGTGCAATTTCGTCTCATTAGTCGCTGTCAGCGGATAAAACATGAGTTAGTCAGCGGTGAGGACTATCGGTGAGGAGCCGGGGAGCCACAGACTCTGTTAGTGTGTGTATTATAAACATGTATCCCGCATTAAGTGGATGAAAGCGGCAGTAAAGTGTACGGAGGAGGGGGCTGCTGCAGCCTGCAGGCTCACAGAGATGGGGACTTTATAAACCGAGGGATGGGTCGGCGTGTTGAAGCGGGACTACACTGTTGCAAACAGCCTCGTTTCCCCCCCGAGAGTCTGCTTAGTTGAGCGTCCCCTTCACTTCCTGTGTGAATTTAACTCCCGCAAAACCAGTTTCTACACGTCGCCTTGAGCACTGAGCTGAGCTCCGGCAGCACACACACACACAGACACAGACGGACACTGTAGCTCCAGTCATGTCCAGGTCCAGTCGACGGTACAAGCCTCTGCAGCAGAGCAACGGCAGCGGCTCCTTCTCCAGCTGTGACCGGGTTCGGATGCCCCGGGCCCGGGTGCTGCTGTTCTGCCTCCTCGGGTTCCTGGTGCTGGCGGTGGTGCTGGGAGTCTACCTGTCCAACGACACATCCAGCGGACATGTGAACCGCCTGCCCACCGTGGACATAACCAGAGACAGGGTAAGAGTTAATAATGACAGAGAGAGATAAACAAGCTGTTGTGTTGCCTTTTGCCTCCTGTGCATAATGTAACAGTGCACAGTGATCAGATACTGTTTTAGGGGCAGGCTGCTCTAATTAAATGAGTTGAGTATTTCTGTTTTCTGTTGCTCCATGAATCTACCTCTCTACATTTCAGAGAAAAACACTCTACTTGTCTGTTCACTTAGTTTATTATAGCTACTATTATTTATTAGTCACTCAGAAGATTTTTACTGTACATTTTATGCACCGTTGTGTTATTTGGTTAGACTTGCACTACAGCATGTTAGCTGAACTAAGCTCTCTAAACCTAATTGATGAAAAACAGATACAGTAATAAAAATAGCAAAGTAAAACATAGAAGACGAGCATTTAAACATTTGCATTTTATGATAAAAGATATAGAAAATAGAAGAATTTTGATGGATAAACTGAATTTTAAGAAGTGATTTTCGATTCAGATGGTGTGTGGAAAAAAACATATGGAAGAAGTCAGAAAAATAAAAATGAATAAGTCTGTATTCAAAACTGTATTGTTCTGACTCCTTTCATTATGCTTTTTCAGCATCTAACAACTTCCGCTTTGTAGCATCAAAATAATTAATGTATCAAACTGTTCAGAGACCTGCTGCACAACCCTGAGCAGGTCTCTTCCAGGTTTCACTTAGGCCTAGTCGAATGTCACATACGAGACACACTCAGGTACACCACAGTATAGATATCCTCACTCATGGAAACTATATCTCTAGCTTTAGCAATATATACTGTAGCTATTTATTTATTTATTTATTTATGTGTCCATATTTCCATATTTCTGCCTCTGAGTGTGGAAATAATCATGCATCCTCCATTTCTTCTGCATTAAAATCAGGAAAGATGCAATAAACTCACTCTGCATGCATCTCAGGGCCGCACCTCATTTTCACATTTCATCCTCCAGCAAAAACCACTCGACATTATTTGATCTCTGGTACATTCAACTCTGTATCTGATCGAGACATTGATCTGTGGTGTGTCATCACTGTTTCCTGCTAAGCTGTCAGTTTTTCCAATATACCGGTAGTTGAATACACTTCCATTTTAAATTGTAACTTTTTTGTTATAATCTTCAACAATTTAGGCATTTTTTATCCATTTCATGTAAATTAATCTCCTTCTAACAAGTTCTACTTTAAATCACAAAGTACTGAAAATGAAAATGACATTGTAGCCATAGTACTCCTATGTTTTTGTTTTTATTTTAGATCTGTCAGGGTATCAGAGTACAGCAGATTCATTCAGCAACTTCCAGTTACTGTAGCTGCCCAGGTTTCACTTCCCACTTGTCATGTCCCACTTCAATAGACAAGTTGTCCATCAGTCCCTGGACTTTTCCTCCTTCCTTTTTAGTTGAGCCGATTTCATTCATATAACCCAGCAAAGTCTTTTATAATCTGTAAATCACACACGTTGTTTTCATTATTGATTGATCTGGTTATTATTCTCTCAATTAATCATGTTTTTCTATAAGACCTCAAGTTTATCACAGCGTATGAAGAAAAATATCATTTGAAGATCTTAAAGTTTGACAAAATAGAAACAGGAATTCTTTTTTTTGCTTGACTACAGTTGATCAAGTAAAATAGATACATTCTGTCAACCAACCTTTCAATCAAGCGACTCATTGTTTTTAACAGGAGATCAATCTTGAACTGAGATAAGCACAAACTCCACAATACCTTAAACAGGAGCAAAGATAACACAGATCCATCACACACATTGCTGTCTCAATAGATCTCACACCCACTCAACACCTACCTCACCCCTCTCCCCTCACGACGAAGATACAGGGCACCGAGGTGCAGAGGGGTTCACTGAATCCCGGCTGTCATAGCGACCCTTAACAAAAGGCCCAGATGACCGAGCCAGAATGTGATAAATATTTTTATGTGCTTGCTCTGTCTGGTGAAATCTGGAGAATTTACCTAAAGGGACAATAAAAGTCTAAAGTCTAAAAGGGAGAAAGCTCAGAGGGACTAAATATACAATATGTGTAATCCATCAGTTCTACATCGACAAACCCTCATCAACACACTCTGTCCGTCCTCCCTCATCAGCTTTTCCTTTCCTTTTCCTCTCTCCTCCAGCTATCCCACAAACCCAGTAAGTGCTCTCCAGCTCAAATCCGCCGTCTGGCCTCTCAGGTGGACGGCACTCGTCTGTGGGAGACTCACCTGAGGCCCATCCTGATCGAGAGGCTCCCAGGGACTCAAGGCAGCCTGGTCGTACAGCAGGTGTGTGTGAAATTTACATATTCTCCTCTTCCGTGCAAAATGAACTCACACTTCCCCCTCCTTCATCTTTAATCTCTGACTCTGCTCCCTCTCCTTCAGCACATCACCTCCACCCTGTCCTCGCTGTCCGCCGGCTGGTCCATAGACCGAGACTCCTTCAAGTCTCAGACCCCTCGGGGCCCGGTCGCCTTCACCAACATCGTCGCCACTCTGGACCCGTCTGCCCCTCGGAGGCTGCTCCTCGCCTGCCACTACGACTCCAAGCTCCTGCCTCCCGATCCCCAGGCGCCAGAGAGGGTGTTTCTGGGGGCCAGTGACTCGGCTGTGCCCTGCGCTATGATCCTGGAGCTCGCCGCTTCTCTGGACGCTCAGCTTAAATCATTCAAACAGCAGGTGTGCGCTCAGTTGTGTTTTCCTACACGTGTACTGACACCTAGTTGAAACAGATGCTGATGGATTGAGTTTGATCCTCTCTCCTGTGACAAAGAGCTAAGATGTGAGGCACAGACGACTGTATTTTTTCCTTTTTTCTTAATTCCTCATTTTGTTCCTCCGCCTCTGAGGCTGTAGCCTAGAATAAAAAACGCTGACTCGAGGCCTCTGTATTGAATGCAGCAGTCATCTGTATATAGCGGTGTCTCTCCAGAGGCTGTGCTTTACGTACTGGCTGTAACACACACACACACACTGCGACAACAGAGGAGCCGGACTCAGTTTGCTGATTTTGTAAAGTGCATTTTAATGAGATATCCTCTCATTCCCCCCCCCCCCCCGTTTAGAAACTCCCAGTGACTCTCCAGCTGGTGTTTTTCGATGGGGAGGAGTCATTTGAAGAGTGGACGGCCACCGACTCGTTGTACGGTTCTCGTCACCTGGCCGAGCGGATGGCGAACACGCCTCACCCTGCGGGCCCCTCGCACGCCACCATGCTCCAGGCTGTGGTGAGGAAACTGTGTTTTGGCTCGGTGCAGGAAAACACGTCCTCCACAGTCGTTTCCTCACACCCTGACGCAGACACCGGCTGAATAATGTATGATCAGGCTGAATATAGCACAAACACACAGCCAGACTTAAGCTCAATTGCCGGAGCTAAGTCATGTTTAATGGACGAGCACCTGGTCACTGTTTTGTCTCTTGTGTAGTCATGTGTATTAAATTTAATTTGTTTACATCTCATAAACACATAATATACTATGTTGAAAAGGAAAATCAATATTCTGTGACTATTTCCAACAAATTGACCGCCGTCTCCCTAGGACCTCTTTGTGCTTCTGGACCTGCTCGGCGGTCCCGACCCTCTGATTGCCAACCACTTTGACAACACGGCGCGCTGGTTCGACCGTCTGATCGCTGCAGGTAAGTGGGTCAATGATGTGATGCAACCTGATGTCAAGTGGTGTAACCAGTCTGATCTGATCTGACTACATACAGGAAAACTGATCTGGGCTCAAATGTGAAATAAATGTAATTAACTTTAACTAACCCACATACCTTCCCAAAAAGCATTGTTTTTAGAATAAGAATAATAACAAATGTATTTCAATTTAATGTTTAAGAAGAAAGTATATTTAAATCCACTGTAGATGGATAAAATATTAATGTTTATCTTTCTTTTGTAGTTACACCATTGGACATTTCAGAGACACTCTGTCTTACTTTTATTTTTTTTTAAAAAGGGTTGAATGTCATTTCAAAAGACATAAAGCCAACACAAATGCAGAACGCTTTTAAAACAAATTTTAAAGATATTTCTGAATTGCTCATCTCTTCTATCATTATTTGCCACCGACCCAAGTACTGGCTGTGTGGTGTATATTTAAATCGCCCTCTGTGTGTGCCCTCCCTCCTTCCTTTGCCCCCCTCACCCCCCAGAGAAGAGGCTCCATCGTCAGGGCCTGTTGACATCTCACCCTTCAGAGCAGACGTACTTCAGGAAGGACGTGTATCTTGGACCCGTCCAGGACGACCACATCCCCTTCCTTCACAAAGGTGAGTGATGGCACCAGTTGGGTTTCCATCCAGCATGCACATGTTGGATGGAAACGACGTCTCTGTGTGGAGCCATGCACCGTTTGGAGCCCCGTCTGTTCAGCGCACTGGAAAATGACTGGCACCAGCAGTTTATCTCAACAAACCAACTGTATTTAACATGATACTCACATTACAGTAGTGGATGGAAATGCACAGTTCAGTTCAGTCAGTTGTACTTGATGGGAATGTATTGACGTTTGGGTAAGATTTGTGGTGTATCTGGATGGAAACCTGGCCCCAAACAGCCACATAATTTACAATCAGTGCAGTGACATGCTCCTGCAGATTCTTCCTACACAGCAATAGGAGGATGCACCAGGGAGGAGCAGCCCAGGTGCCCAGCCGGGCATTTGTCATGTTCTGTCTGGACTAATGCAGTGTCTGCCACCAGACTCCTGCAGCTAGTCCAGAGCTGCTCTGCTCAGCCTCTTCAGTTTCCACACTCCACTCACCTTCTCTGTTCAACACCAGCTTCTCTTTTTCAGCTTTTAATGGAGGCCACAAGCTCTAGTTCTTCTGTTGAGCCAAGTGTTGCTGTGGTTTTGACCTCTTTTAACTTTTTCCCGTCTCTGTGCACTGTGGAAGTAGGTGAAGTTGTACCAGAAGCTTAATTTTGTTTCTACACAATTCCTTTTTCCAGCTCACATACAGTTCAAGACTGTGGCGCTGGATGACAGGGCACTGAAGGGAGAGTAAGCTGTTGGGCTCTGAGGAAATATTGATATTTTTTAAATGAAATTATTTTTTTAATGTCTAATTGATAAATTGAGAAAATTGTTGGCAGATTAATCAATTTTTAAAATATTATATTATTATCTGGAGGCCTAATGATGTTTAAAGAAGCTGGAACCACAAATTCTTAGCATCCTTCCATCCGTTGTTTATACTGCTGCAGGGTCACGGGGGGCTGGAGCCAGTCCTAGCTGATGTATGGATTAGTTCGGGGTACATCTGTGCAGGTTGCCAGTCTAACTCAGGGACAACATATAGACGGGCAGGGCCCCTCTAGCTTTAAGATGAGACAGGCATTGCTCTTATTTATTAATAAAGCTTTAATTGGAAAAATTCCATCATATATTACTTCCCTGCTAAGTCAGTCTCATACTCCATTCTCAACTCATTCAAGTAACTGGTTGACACTCAAAATCCCACGGACAAACACATCATTTGGTAGAACTGCATTTAGCTTCTCTGCAGCATCCACCTGGAATCATTTACAACTAACACTGAAACTACAGACACTTGTGTCTCTGGGTCAGTTTAAAACTATGATAACAAACTCCTCTGTCTATGAATGTAAATGTTTTAATTGATCAAACTGTTTTTTTGGTGTGTTTTTTCTTCACTTTTGGAATTGAAAAACAGACAAAGAGTTTGTGTTCCTCGAGTCTAAAAGCTCATTGGTATTTACTGTACATGTCCTAAGTGTTTACAACCTGCTGTCAGTCAGCATCACTATCCTCTTGTCTTCCTGCAGGTGTCCCTGTGCTCCACGTTATAGCCACGCCCTTCCCGCAGTTCTGGCACACGCTGGACGACACAGAGGAGAACATGCATCGCCCCACCGTGGAGAACCTGACCAAGATCATGGCTGTGTTTCTGGCCGAATACCTGGGCTTCTGATCACCGGACACAAACATGAACCTGAGAGAGTAGAGGTGAAGGCCTGCGCAGCTGTTAACCCAAACCCTCTGTCCACAGTCACCCTGGAGTTGTGGAGTACCAGTGTTTTTTATCACACCGGTTGTGGATAAAGGACCATGTGGACAGGAGGAGAGTGACAGATGAAGTGAAATGGGACGCCAGCTTTACCAAAGACTTGTCCTGGCTGAACTGTCCAGCCTCTTTATTTTAATTTAATGAACGAATTGGAGACATTTGAGGAAATGTCTGGGAATGTGAAGTGGATACAGAGTCTTAATCAAAATATTCTAAAGAGCATGGTACCTGAGGGGAAGCTGGGGAAATGTGTTTGTGATTGCAGACACTCTAAATTCATATTTTTGCTTAATTCCCATAAAAAAAAAACTAAAAAAAACTTAGCCTTATCCATATTGTTAATAGTATTCTTTCCCCATTAATATGATTGGGTTGCACTAGTGTCTTTTTGAAGGCAGACTTCACAATCATTTGAGCCGATTTGAGCAGCTGTGAACACTGTTCCTACAGTGACGATGGTGACAGCTACGTCATGTCTGTGAATAATTATCTTCATTTTAACTTCACTTTGGTGGAGTTCCTCTTGGCCTTACTACCTGCTGTTGTTAATTACTAACTATATCCTGTGGCTGTACTGCACAGCTTGTCTCTGTGTAATGGTATTATAATGAAAACCCAGTGAATGTGCTTTTACACCTCGTGAAAGGTGTAGTAAGGAGTTGAAATGGTTTTACACAGTTTGTCTCAGATGTGGGTGCGCGCTGGGAAGTCAAACACACTGAAATGCTGACCAACGTTTTACCAGCACAGTCTCATGTTTTCTTAACGAGTTGAAGAGTGTTATCGTTGTAAATGTCTTGATTCCATGTAGGAGAAACTAGTGTGTGAGGTTGAGTGAGAGACTTTCCAAAGTGTGGCGATCCTCTGCAGGGCTTTGAAGCATATCTGTGAACTGGTATGTTGATGTTTATCCAGCCATATGACGCTTAATTTTAATGTCTATCCTGTATTGTGTTCCATGTTTAAAGGGATAGTTCAACATTTTGGCAAATTGGCCCATTGCCATAATCCCTATAGTTTTAGGAGTAGTTTTGTTACCTTTAATTGTCGCTGCAAGCTATTTTTTGAATGGCGGAGCAGAGCCGCAAGCTGCTCAGAGCTACGCTACGGACGCTAATGGGATTTCTTGGTTTCCCTCATCAAACTCATTAAATACACAATCCAACAACTCCAAAACGCTCTCATGTTTTGGACTTGTTTTCGAGGTAAATACAGAGACCGCCCCTGACGGGAACGTGCATCAGTGGTTTTGCATGAATTTACCTCAAAAACAGCTCTGTCTCGTAACGTTCCGTTATTATCCCATAGCGTGGTGAATGTAGGTCACAACTTGTCCTACTACAACGTACAACTTAGAATGGCGGAGCAGAGCAGCGAGCTCTACTCCGCTGTTCTAAAAATATCTTGCACTGACAATTAAAGGTAACAAACCTACTGCTATGGCAATGGGCCAAATTGCCAAAATGTTGAACTATCCCTTAAAGTCAAGGTACAATGTCTGCTGAGTCATGTTTGGTAATAAAATTGCAATATAAAACATACATTTGCAAAATGTTTGTTTTACTAACTCCAGAAAACAGACTTCAAATTGAGGAAGGATGAAAACTGAAACAACGTATTGGGAATATACAAGTAAAAAAAATAAACAACAAAGTTGGACAAGATGAGTTCAACATCTAAAGGATTGATCACACATGATGGAGAGGAGGTGGCGGGTGAGAGAGGGGTGGAGGAGAGGGAGGTCTGCAGTACTGGGGATGTGGGCTCCCTGGAGGTGAAAGGTCATTATAAGAGGAGGGGTCGTCTTCTCCTGCTGGTCCTCTGGAGCCAGGTGTTTGAAGACTGAAGGCAGAGCTGAGGAGCAACAGGAAAATGCAAGAGAAAATGACATTTTGTTCTGCACCACACTGTTATGTATAACATCATACTTCAACCACAAGATGGAGCTGTTAATATACCAAGAACCAGTGTAAGCTCAGTTCATTAGGTTCAGCTTGGTTACACTAAAAGTTGCTTTGAAGGAAGTGGGAATAGAAACAGATCAAAAGCCCCACAGTACATCCTCCTAAAGCTGAATAAACATAATTAAATAAAACTGCACAGGACAGTTGTATAAGACTATGTTTGCTTAATCTAGGTGTGTAGGCTCCATTGGCTGTTTATAAAAAGGGTGTACTTAATTATAATAATAATATAATTTGAATAACCAGTGTGTTGTTGCTGCAGAAAGTAAACAATTATAATTTCCCTTCAGTTTGTCCTGACTGGGGTGGAGATGCTTCTCTTGAACCCACTATTGATACTTGGACCTGCTCTTTTCTCAAACAGGAGACATTTTCTACATCTAAACAAAGGAAGATGGTTGATACCCTGTCACTGACCTGGTACCGTCGCTGCTCCGGTCCCTCTGCCTGCGGTTCTTGAACCAGTTACTGACCTGTGTGGTGGTCAGGCCGGTGGCCGCCGCCAGCTCCCTCTTCTCCCGGGTGGAGGGGTACGGTTTGTGACGGTACCACTCCCGGAGTACAGTCCGTGATTTTTCCTGTGGGAGAGTGAATCATTTAGATCACACATACATTGTCTCATATATTGTCTCCCTTTGTAATCAGTCTTGATCTTGTGTTTGTGTGCATGGACATTTTCCTTCTCTATGTTGTTGCTTTATGTATCTGTGAAGCGCATGATCTGATATCAACAACAGCCCAGGAGCACTGTTATAACCAACTGGTTAGGGTTAGGTTTAGCGTTAGGGTTAGGTTTAGGTTTAGGTTTAGGTTTAGCGTTAGTCCTGGGCTGTTGTTTACTTGGTCATATCAGATTGTGCATCTGTGAAGGTGCTTTGGTTTATTTTCCAATGGGAAATGTGACGTGGAACTTCAATAGACCCATTTACTAATCCTCCCATGGGTATCTAGTGTAGAGCAGGTATTGAATCATTAAAAATCCCTTTTTAAAAGTACTATTATTGCCATTCAGTATTTTTTCAAGATGAGTTAATAACACGAGGTCAAAGCTCTATCAAGCAAGTGTTTTGACTTTTGACTGTTTCCAACATTGTAACCTCAGTGGTGCAAAATATGATAAATAACTAAATTAAAAAATAGTGATAAATTTGGAAAATATGCCATTACATGTAAGTACGCCAACTTTTGAGTATGTGAGTCTACAACAAAAACCCATATCTTAGAGGAGGATCAAGTCTGAACCTGTACAGTAAGTTGTTATACCCTAACTGGAGATGTCATAATGTGCAAACAGTTTGTATAGTACTTGAGTATTTGTATTACTTTACTTTCTTTCCAGTCTGCCTCTTAAACAACTGATCACATTTCATAAGTTGTACAGCTGTTAAACTACACCAGCTGGCTCAGTGACAGTTGGGCAGCATTTGTTTTTACATATCACAGTGTGTAAAATTCAGTCTACCTTGAAGCAGTAGTTGGTCTCCTCTCCGTCCCAGATGGTTTGTGGTAAAGGGAACTTTCGTCTGACGCGATACTTCCCCACGGCCCCCAGGGGCTGGCCCCTCTGCCGCTCAGCCTCCATGTAGTGGGCCTGCAGCCAGAGCTGCTGCAGCAGCGGGTGGCTGCGTGGGGAGAAGGGGAAGCCCTCCAGCAGGGTGTAGAGGTCTGAGAAGTGCCCCTGGTGAAAGGCCACGGCGGCTTTAGCCTTCAGCACACTCTCCAGCTCCCCAGGGCAGGAGGAGGAGGAAGAAGGAGCAGGAAGAGTGCGGAGGAAGCTTGCAAGATGATCCATGCAACCTCTCTGCAGCAGGACCTCGCACACACACGCCACCTGCTCGGCTGTGAAGATCATTGTTGTGGAAACTGGATGTCAGCCCAGTCTGTGAGGAGGATATCTTCTAACGACCTCTCTTAACATCAAGTTTAAAGTAAAGAGAGCTGAAGCCTCTGTGGAGCATTATGGCTCACATGTGTGTTTATCATTACTCATCGTCATGCCCTGGCAGAATCAAATCTAAGGTAACTTGAGACCATCAGGGTTAGAACAACACCCTGCACATCCCTCCCTCTCCTGTAAACACAAGTGTACACGCCCTCACACACACACACACACACACACACTATCTGGACCTTTTGCTATTGCGCTGGCATTCGTCCAACGAGAGACAGAGGGAGCGTGATGGTTTGTGCACATTTGAATACAATTTTCTTGCCAAATTATAAGCAAACTCCTCTGTCAAATAGTTTTTAGTGCCTGCAGCAATTCACGCTCAAAACAAATGCATGACCATTTTGTAAATGTAGTTTATTACAATATCATATAATATAAAAAAATAGAATGCATTTGAATACAAAAAAAAATGAGAAAACAAGAACCTTAAAAGACACAAATGATCCCTTTCAAAACTATCAAAATAAGTTGATCAAAATACAATATCTTTGGTTAAATCTGGAGTCATATACATTGTGTGTCAGGAAGGAGAGCAAAAGAAAAAAAAAATTCCATGCTACAAACAAACATGGCTACAAATGTGCATATGCCCTTCGCCAGTTTTACTGTCAACAAACTTTGGCAAGAAATGGCTCAGAAACAAAAGACAAGCTACCATACTTTACATTTATATATAACGAGCACATTTCCCTTTCTTTTTAAATGTTCAGTAAAATTCAGACGCAAACTGATTTGTCCAAGCCTTTTTAACATCTATCCCTATGGGCACTGGGAACAAATTACCTTAGAATTCATCAGTATAGGGGTGACCTATTTAAAAAAATGAGTATTAATGACCTCATTATCAACTTAATACCTGTAGTCTGAGATTGTGAAAACCTCAGTTTGTACAACAATGTAACCTTCCAAGTGAAAATGAATATCATTTCCTATCAGCCCCCACCCACCCAAAAGGACTCATTTTCTTTCAGTCCAAAACTAAAAACTGATTGGTACATGCTTTAAATAGATTAAATGTACAAAAAGAGACAAACGACAAACATCCTAAGAAAAAATAAAACACAGCACATACAGGCCATTATTGTAACTAGATGTGATACTGAAGTATATTTTTGTGTACCATAATTGGCCAAACATTTGACCGCTGCCTGTGTTATGACAGTAGAGAGCTCATACAAAGACAAGCGACATTAGAGGTTTTAATCGAAGGAGCTATTTCATCAGTTCATTCACAAGAGATTTTATCAGGAAATCAATATTCTGTTTTCTGATTTACCTCTGTAGCTTTCTTAGCTTTAAGTGGCGACTGGCAAGGTCCAATTGATAAAAAACGAGTCGTACCACTGTCATAACCACATGGCAGCGCAGCGTAAACATTGTGTGTGTGAAATGTGCAAAATATACAAATAAAAAAAGAAGGAGCTTTAACTGCGCAACCAAAAACTGTCACATAAACAGATACAGAAATGTTGGTGTTTCAAAAACCTCAAAACATCTTTTTTTTCAAAACCATTACACCTGTAAGCTTTAAAATAAGGCACTTAATATAAACGGACAGAGATTTTGGATACATGTGACAGCAAATGGCTGCTTAGTGGGATCACAGCAAACGTTTTAGTGTAACTGACTGTCATGCTTCATTTGAAAGCTCAGTCTTTTCAAAGCTCCTTTTTTCATCTCCCAAGTGCACTGGCTTTTTTTGAGGAAGCGACTGTGCTACTTAGTGTCCTGTAAAGTACTAAACATGCATTGCATAGAGTATAAACCCTTTTATTTCCTGTGGTATCTTTTTTTTTTACTGATGTGGGGCAGCACTCTGTAGAAAGTTGAAAGATGAAAAGCAGGCTGCATGTCTTAAACCCAGACTTCAGTAACGTGTAGTAATAAAACACTGTATAGCCCTCGAAGCTATGATGTAATAATAGTGGAAGTAAAAACTAATCTCAAACGACTCAATCTTCACTTTTTTCCTGGAGTGTTGGTCAAACACTGTGTTCAGGCTGTGAACAGCAACAAGAGAGTGTCTCTTCAGTTCTGGACAATAAGGCAAGTATTTCATGACTTGTCCATCAGACAGAATTGAAGACAGTGAAGTGTATCTTCAACAAACTGCTTCTATTATTAAAAAAAAAAAAACACTCAGGCGTCCTTGTCTGAGGACATCTGACACCAGCAAAGACAGTCTGAGACACATGTAGCAGGTTTCTCCACACCAGCACCTTGAGCAGACTCATCTGTGTTAGTTTGTTTGTCTGGATATAAGACAACTTGTAAGGCACATATGGATTTTAGTTTTAAAAAAAATTGCGAGCAGGTAAAAATGAGAAACAGTCTGACATTGAACCGGCATCCTGTTTAACCCTTGTTAAGTGCCAGCTCAGGCCCGACTGAACTCAACATTTTGTTAAAGACGCTGAAGTCTGTCAGGTTTAACAATACGGAATAAAGTATTTCAGATCAATTTAACAAAAAAGATTCAATGTTTTTATCACTCTAGTTTTTCAAGACTTGGGAGTTGCTACATCGGGGGGACTACAAGCCCAGCTCGTCGTCCACGGGGACGGACTGGAGCTGAGTGAGGATCTTGGAGTCCCCGTCCATCTCCTCTGGATTCCCCAGTGGCGAGCCGGCTTCCACGTCCTGCTCCGGAGAGGGGCTTCCCAGAAGCAGCGACTCTCCACCAGGGAGGCCTAACAGAGCCGGGTCTACGGGCAGGTCCCCCTTACAGCGGACATCAAACAGAGTCAGACCGGCTGAGGTGGAGAGGGGCACGGGGCTCCACGCCGGTTGGGACAGCTGGGTGCTGGGCGTGACTCCGCTGTACATGGGACTGAGGGTGAGCATGCTCTCTGGGGTGAGGGCGTTGGGCGCCGTGGGGAGGACCGAGTGGTCCAACGTGTGAGGTGAGGGGATGGCAGGGGTCTGGCTGGTTGTGGCCAAGGTCTCTGGAGCACAGTACAGGGGAGAGGAGTTGATGAAGTTCAGAGGAGATGACGTGAGGCCGCCGGGGGCGGGGCCCGAGGCGGTGGAAGGCTGGGAGGCCACGGGGAGCGTGGAGGGAGTCAGAACGGGGCTCAGTCCGTTAGCAGGGATGGTGGAAGTGTCTGGGACCGGTTTCAGGGGCAAACTGGTGAGCTGGATGCCTGCTGGGATGGTCAGAATCAGCTTACCCTGCTGGACACTCAGGTAGGGGCTTCCACCGAGGAGGAGGTTTCCTACAGGGGCAATAAATGTAAAGTAGAATGACCACAAATCATGATTGTGCGACAATGTTCAAACATAAGATTTAGCATCTTTATCAGCACCTATACAACTTTTTACAAATTATTGTATATAATTATACTGAGAGCCAGCAAACTAACTTACAGACTAATACTTATAATAAGATGTATATCCCATAATAAACATTTGAAGTAAGGAAAAAGTAGTCAGTCAAGCATGGATAATAATCTATCTTTGTTGCTTCATTAGTATTAACTTGAAAAAAGTAATAATGTTGTGTTCAAGACTGTTCTTTCTACAGTTATTGATGCTTATTGTTTTGCATAAGAAATGTTTCCAGGCAGTGTGGTGTCATAATGCTATGGGTAAAATAACCTACTTAATAAATGTAACAGACAAACATTCATAGAAAATACTAAGGCAGAATCAATTAGCTGACAAATCAGATAGCAGAGGATTGGCACTTTTTTAACCTTTTTTTGTGATATTGCAAAATATTATTGTGACTTATGTATTGTGTCTTATGTTATAGTAAATTGAATAAACATTTTGGACTGATATTAAGACCACAAACGAGAGAAGACAACACCTTAGACCACAGTAAAATTTGATGTTGATCTGTGATTTAACATTTTATATAATTATGAAAAAACTAAATTATTATTACCACTAAATTATTTATTTCTTTTAAGAAAGGTCAATAGCTCCTTTCCTGAATTTTTCTGTGGGTTCTGAAAAAAAATGCACCAGGCATGTTGAGGATAAATCATGAGGTCAAACTATTATTTTTTGCCACACAAACATCCAGCACACATAAATGCATATACTTACTATTAAAGGTGCAATAAACAATCTTATTATCACTTATCTCTGTTAATGTTGCCCAGATTTGTTTTATCTGCCCAGTAATTTAAATCCAACCAATATTCAATTTAATATCATATGACAAAAATCAAACAATCAATCAAAAAAGCATCCCATCGGTTCCTGGTGACGTTACATTTACAAATATCTAATAAAGTCAGATTACCTGGCGGAGCAGAGGGCAGCTGAATGATCCCAGAGTTGAGGAGTTGCACGCCCGGGGCCATGCTGGTCGGAGGACCCACACTCTGAATGGGCCTTAGCTGGTTTATCCTGAGGGGACCCTGTGTGACCCCTCCAGCTGCAGGAGCTGACGTCAGGATCTGTAAGGGCACTCCAGCAGAGGGGATGGAGAGAGAAGGACTGGCGGGTACCACTTGAGGGAAGGAGATGGTGGAGGATGTTTGGATGGAGGAGACCGGGACCAGCTGGGGCATGGAGAGCGGCACCAGCTGCGTCGGCGTGGCGCCTTTGGCCTGGGGGACCGGGACTACTTGCGTTGGCGACGAGATGGAAATGACCTGCGGTGCCTGGATTTTGCCGGGCGAGGAGTTTGTGGTTTGATCCCCCAGTTGCTGTGGCAGCTGATTGTTGTTAAGCTGCGAGATAGAGACTATAGTTGTGGCGCCTTCAGGCAGGGATGCTGAAGTATCCTGCTGCTGCTGCTGCTGCTGCTGCTGCTGCACCAGTCTGCTGCCTGTGTTGACCGTCTGGGGGGGTTGAAACTGCGGAGTTGGTGAGGTGAGGGGCGACACTGGAACCAACTGAGGGCACTGGGACATCTGAGCTCCTGAAGAGTGCTGGACCAGCTGGGATACTGGTATACCCTGGATGGAAGGAACAACCTGGGGCAGAGAGAAGACCTGAGGGGTGGCGCTGCTGGACGACACCACAGAGCTGGGACAACTCAACTGGGAACCAGCTGTGGCGAAGACTACGTACTCCCCTTGCTGACCGGAGAGAGGAAGAGCGGAGCTGGAGATGACCATGCCCGCAGACGACAGAGAGGCCGGGAGGGCGAGGGACTCCTGGGTGTTCTGCGTTAACACCATAGAGGGGAGGCCGTTCGGGGACGACAGAGTCGGCGAAGAGGGGGATAAAGAGGATGAAGAGGAAGATACTGTCTGGCTGTTGCCTTCTGAATCAGGCAGACTGATGTAATCCATTTGATTGCCACTGTCTGCCTTGGTTTGCAGAGGAAGAGAGATTATGGATGGAGGGTTGGAGAGTGGCGCGCTGTTAGTGCCAAGAACAACCGCTGGGAGACTGCTGGCCTTGGCCTCCATGGCTGTAACCTGCTCGGCCACAGAGACCGACTGCTGTTGATGCTGCTGCTGCTGCTGCTGCTGCGGCACGCTGATGCTGGATTTGGTTATTACCTGAGCCCCGTTCAGTATCAAAGGAGGGCTGGCTGCAGCGGGACTCAGCGTGACCGTCTGACAATCGCCCAAACTCAGCCCATTGATGATGACACCTGCGCCGGTGCTGGATATGAGGGAGTTACCGTTGAGCAGTAACGGCTGAGAGGCCGTCAGGAAGCCGCCAGACCCGTTGAGGATGAGCTGGCCTCCCGTGCTGCAGGGGACCGCAGACAGGGAGATGATGGAGGCGGCGGAGACCGCAGCCTCCTCCGGTTTGTCGGGCGCGTCGTCCATGGCGCTTGCCTCATCCTCTGTGCTGTGGTTCCCATCAGACTCACTGGAATGAAAGGGAAAAACAAATACACACAAATAAATAAACATCTCTTTTTTCAAAGCTCAACTTGAAAACGTTTTATAATCATTTCATAATGACATATGTTTTCACTCATCATTTTAATATCTTGCCACACTTAATTATTGCTCCAAAGAGTTATTCAAGAGACATCACCAGTCAGTGACACATTTTAAATCATTACTCTCAATCATTTTCTGCTTTACATTAAAGTCAATGAGCAATTCTCCAGCCCAGAGATTCACAGACGCACAATAAAATCCCCTCTGTAAAAGATGTTCCCTCGGTTACTGCACTCTTGCCAATTCTGTTATGTATTAAATGCAACAAATTTTGCAATGACAGCATGATATTGTAACTGTCTTTTTAAAAAATATATTCAAATGTACCATTTAAGTGTGAGTTCTGTGCCCTGTCTCTGGTGATGAAACCAATGAATAAATACATTTTATCAGGCTATTTGAAGTTGATGGCAGCAGTAACTTGTGAGACAGGATGAGCAGAGGTAGTAATTTAATGATGACATCCATTATTAGTCAGCAGTCTACTTAAAAATTGAGTTTTCTATCTGCTTAATTGGAAAAACAAATTGGGAATTAAACATTATTACAGGGTTTTATTCAAATTAACTATGTTTTTCTTCTGGTTTGTCCACATTTGTGTTGTGTTAACATAAACTGTGCTGGCAGATAGCATCAATTCAGCACTGTTATCAATCATTCATTCTTTACCATCCTATCTACCAAACCAAACATCTTCTGCAGTGGAGCATTACAGGCAGGTAGACAAAGCCAGATCCCTAAGCCTCTGCTTGGTTAATGTGTGTTGGGGAAACTATAGCATCCTGGTCATTCATGCAGATCCACTCTCTGCTTGACCACCACAGACCTGATTAGATAAGTCTGCCTCACTCTCTGTTATCTCTTTCCGACTGGCCCCCACCCCCCTGGTGTTTGGTGAAATAATGGCTGTAAAACTCTGAGACAGCTATGAGTCTGTGTGATTTCTCAGCTCCCCCACCACCAACGCCACCTCCTCCTCCTCCACTCCCGGTATGAGCTCTACTCTAACCTCTCGGTCTGGCCCCTGCAGGCAGCCGTGCAGGCTTTCAGGAAACTTGAGCCATGGTTGGTGCCTGGATCTCACATTTCATAACAAAGCAACATGCTCTTGGTCTCAGACCTGAGACCTGACTGCACTGCTGTCAAAAAGCCACCTCCAAACACACCACATTTCTTTCTCAGTGCAGTGGCATTTTTCTTAATGCATTTTTGTCATTTGAAGCTTTAAATGTGTACACAGTCCCTCTCTGTGCAGCCCTGAGCAGGCCTGCAGGCTTTGTTTACCGTTCAGGTTTGGTCTGTGAGTGTCCCTGGCTCTACTGTCTGATCCTCCACCTCACTAATGAACAAAATAAAACAAACAGAAATCCTAAAGGCAGCTGCTCTACTAAAATATCCCCGATGATTCCTAATGGATGCATGATCTAAAAGAGTTAACAAATGCACTTAGTGCAGTGTGTTTGCACGGTCTTACCTTTTGCTGTGGGTCCCGGACGGTGTCCTGTCCCTCTGCCTGCGGTTCTTGAACCAGTTGCTGACCTGAGTGAGGGACAGCCCGGTGACTTTGGCCAGGTTCTTCTTCTCGTCCGGAGTGGGGTACCTGTTGCTCTTGTAGCACTCCTTCAGGGCGTTTCGTGACTTCTCCTTGAAGCAGTACACGGTCTCCTCTCCGTCCCAGATGGTTTTGGGCAGGGGGAATTTCTTCCTGAGCCGGTATTTGTCCACTGCGCCCAGGCTGCGGCCCCGGGACCTCTCCGCCTCCTTGTAGCGGGCTTTCAGGTACAGGTCCTGCAGGAAGCCGTGGTTAGACTGGTGGAAGTCGTGGCTCTCCAGGATGGCGTACAGCTCCTTGAATTCCTCCCGGTGAAAAGCCACCAGTGCCTGGGCCTTCAGCAGGGTCTCGTTGCCACGTAGCAGCTCGGACGAAGGAGGTATGGTGGAGAGAAATCTCCACAGGCGATCCACATTGCCCGCCTGCAGAAGGGCCTCGCACAGACATGAGACTTGGTCAGTGGAGAAACTGAGAGCCGACTTTTGGAAACTTTGGAGCAATTGTTCCGAAACTTGGACGGGATATTTCTCTTCTTTGATGTCCTGTGCCGTCGGCTCCTCTGAGCTATTCTCAGATTGTTCTGTAGACTCCAAAGACAAGGAAGCCATTTTTACTTTAACTTTTTTTCCACCACTAGTTCCTCCTCCTCCTCCTCTCTCCCTCCCTCCCTCCGCAGCGCTGCGCGAGCTCCCATTCTCCGCCAGCAGACCAAACCACCAAATGTGCCTGCACACTACCAGCTGTCACGCCCCTTTTCCGACCCGATAGGGGCCTAACAGTCTCTTTGTCAAAGGCGCTCACTGTATTACTTTCACTGTCTTTAGGCTATAGGCATACAATTTATTTCACACATACTGATGCTGTTAGATAAACTTGTTCCCTATAACATGGCATTTCACAAACATCTGACAAATGGTGAGAGGGGAGATAGTTCACTAGAAATGTTTTTCTTATTTTTAGGTCAAAATGCAAGAAGAGGTCCGGCTTACAGGATGATTTTACTGAAGTGAAACTCCACGTCTGCAGCAAAAATGTACTCAATTGTAAGAGCTGACAGATGCTTTCTCATCAACTACTTTTGAAAATATTTTTTTAAATCTATATTTATTTATGATTTTTTTTAAAAAAGATAATAAATTGTAGCCCTAAACAAAATTAGTTTTTATTTATTATTGGCTCAATACTGATGCTTTTCACTGTTGGTGAAGGGGAAGCTAATTATATCTACTCAGATACAATGCATCTTATTTATAAGATGATGTCAGATGATTTGCTCCTCTTGACAGCTGCAGTTCTTTCCAAATCTGCAGACCACAACTGGCAACTGTTTACTGTGCTGGACATGAAAGTTTCACCAGTTTACATAGGCTATAAGTGCATCCGCCAATTAGGCTACTTTAATCACCAGCTTTATTTCCACACTGATTATTTTCATGTGGAAAATAATCAGTGTGTGTTTGTCTGAATAAGTGTCTAAAATCCAGTCAACTTATAGACAGAAGGGGAAAAAGTAACTTCAATTTGCTATCTTAATTGTTGCTGATTCATTTTTGACAGTTGGCAGTTCAGTTGGCAGAAAAACATTTGATTAACTGACTTATTCGGTTCCCAGATCTGTACAAACAACTTTGTTTTGATAAGAATTACTATTACTATAAATTTCATAGCATATGCTAGTCTTAAGTTAATATCCCTCAGAGAGTTTTCTTTAAAGCTGGACATAAAAAAAACCCTTCAGATTTTCTCACAAAATATAACACAGGGTTATCAATGAGGCCTTTGTAACACGGTGTATTTGTTCAGAGGAGAGTCATCCTAGTTCTACAACCGGATCTCATGGTTTGGTTTGTCTGGTGGTTTTCAAATGCAAATGCAGTAGTCTACAAATGCACACAATTATACCTAGACTAATACTGTAGGTATAATTTGCATTTGTGACACCCTGTTTGGATTTTCTGCAATGGATTTTAAAAACCCATTTTACATTTATGTCCTGGGCTACCTGAACCTAGAGATTTGTAAGAAACAGAAATTAGCATGGTCTGGAATATGACCTGCAGAGGAGGTGTAAATGAGGCCAAGCAGGTTTGCAGACCTGCATCTACATCAACAACCAGAGGAATGTAAATCTTCAAGGTGGGACTGTGGGCTTATGTCAGCCCCCCTCTGCTCTTCTCTAACTGGTCTGTTGTTGTAGCTCTCGGCTTTGTTTGATCTTCATTTTTTTTTCTGCCCATGCATGCTGTAGTCTGTTGACTGTGTTGAGAGAATACCATGGTTCACTGCATGTCTATGATTTAAGAGTTATCTTCCTGGCAGGGAGGAGGACAACATGAAGCAAATCATAGTCCTCATAACGTCTTCAAGTTGCAGCAATGTTATTTCAAATACATACCACATACCATCATTTTTTTCTATACATGAATGTATTAGTCCATATTTACACAACTGAGTGGAAACTTTTTGTCTCTTGTCACAACTGAATTTAAACATGGATTTACTGCATGATGATATGTTGAGTCTTGAGTATCAATACAAGTATATGTTTACTATTTATATGAATAAATCTAATAAACCATGGTATATTTCGATCCCTTTCATATCACAACATTAGCTAATTTTAAGGATAATGTATCTTGATATTGATGTTCTATTGGAGCTACTGTAATTTCCTGCAAAGGATTAATAGTTGTATTGTATTGTATTCTATCAGTGACCCGAGTGGGCTACAAACTACTTTTTAACTCATAATAGTCGATGACTTCTAAACAATGGCCTACATACAGTTTGTCTGTGCGGGTTAAATCATTCATGATTTATACATCAAAGATACTTTTCAGTCTCCACGGTTATACAGGAGGACAGCACCACCGTGTGGCAATGATACGGGTACATGTACGGGTAATGGTCGTTTTCCTCTCCCGTCTGCTGATTGGCTAACAATGGTGTCAATTTATTGGTTCGAAGGCGGGTCCAGAGCGGTAGGCGGGTCCTTCGCGTCGTTTCTTACGATACGCGACACTATTGGTCGAGCTCCGTAGGCCTGCTCTGTGATTGGCCATTGTGCACCCTGGGGCGGGTAGAACGTTCCAGAGCTGGGCGTAGCAGGAATCGGTTTGTAGAAATTTCCAACCACACAGCGAGGTTAGTTCTATCTTAAATGTTTATTATAGCAAATAAGTAATGGATTCATCAGGCTAAACTGTGATGCAGAGACGAACCAGAGTCCTTTGAAAACCACCGAGGAAGAAGCGAAGAAGTACACGTTTGTAAGTAACCATGGCAGCCTCGTAGCGGGAGGGAGCCTCAGTGTATCCAACGTGACTGAGCTGCTGCTGCTGTTAGCCTCCCAAACAGCTACGCAGTCCGTGGATGATGCAGCTAGCCAGCTAACATGAGGCTACGTGTAATGCAACCTGAGCTTTTTATTATGTATAAAAACCTGAGAGATAGAAAAAAAAGCTGTCAAGCGTCACATTAAATGTTCAGAGTAAGCAGTAGCTACTAAAACTTAGCATTGTTTGGAAGCAGCCGCAGTTTTTGTTGTTGTAAAACCTCACAGAGACTTCATTCAGAAAAGCTTTGCAAGAAAACTGCTTGAATTAAAGTTACTTCACTAACTACAACATATTTATCAGGGACAATATGTGTTTGTAGGTTTGAGAGAATGCATCAGTTTCAGTCACGCCGGTTAATGTGACGCATCAATTGTCACCTTTTTCAGTTTTTTTGACAAGGAGCAGTGTCCAACAGGCTGAATAATGGACCAAGTGACTATCGTCACCAACCCCACTGTGAATGTGCGTCTAACCAGCACCATCATCGCCTTTGAGTCACAGCGCAGGTTCAACAGAGGGATTACTGTCGCAGAGCTGAAGGTGATTCCCAACTTTGGCATTGCTGTAATGTTTTCCCCATATCTAAAGATCCTTAATCATTTCCGTCTCCCACATGTAATCAGAAAGTATCTGAGCAAAAAGTCATTGTATTACATTCTCTTTTTAAAAAAGTTTATTTTATTTTTTTTTACTGTCATTAGGGAAAGTTGGAGATGGTTGTGGGTACACCTTCCTCCTTCATGGACCTGGAGTTATACAGTGTCTCTGACAAGTTTCTGCAGAAAATAGACGACAATGAAGCTTTGCTGGGTTCCTATCCTGTGGATGATGACTGCAGAATACATGTATGTAACAGAGAGTTGGCGTGCTCAAAAATGGTCCTGACTGTTGTCCTGCTATACTAACACACATATGGCTGCAAGTTCCTTTTGGGTCGATAACTAATCTAATCTAATTCACTTTAGGCTAGAAAAAGAAATGTATTATACTATCCACTGATGTTAGATAATTGTTTAGAAAATAACTACTGACCCATAAATGCTTGAAACGTTTCTATAAACAAGCAAGAGCCTTTTTTAAACAGTTGCTCCACAAAGCTGTGGCTCCATTCAGCAGTAATGTAATGTTGAAAACGCTTGCTGATTGATTTCCTTGCTCGCTTCAGACTGCTGCTCTGTACCTATTGACTAAAACACGCTGCTGCTCTGCTCTCTTGTCTTTTTTTTTCGTTTAAAAAGTCTCATTTCTTGCTCAGGTCATTGACAGAAGTGGAGGCCAGTTGGGCGAGTTCACTGATGTTTCCAAAGTGGAGAAGTTTGAACTCTCAGATGATGCATATGAAAAGAAAACAGGTACAGTCGCTTCTCTGCGATTTCGAATTCTCATATTCTCTGATAATTTTTTTCTTGCATTTTTGAAATAAGATATATTTGTGTAATTTTGTGAAGAAATGGGGTGACTTAATTTAATTGAATGAGTTGATAATTAAGTTATTATATTACAGTTATCTGCTGTATGTCGATCAGGAGATCAGTGATGAGAATAGATTGACTTTCAAGATTCAAAACCTGAATCAGATTTTGTAAAGAGTTGTTGTTGTGATTAAACAGTAGTATTCACTGTTTGTATTAAACTCTCTTTCCCACAGACTCGGCAAGGTCATTCATGAAGAAACAACGCATCGGTCGCTTCAATGAGGAAGAAGTGGCCAAGAAGAAAGCTGAGCTTGCTGCTCGGGAGGAGGAACAGAAGGCCGCTGCTGATGCCATTTCTGTTGGCAGCCGATGCAAAGTGCAGGTCCCTGGGCAGCCCACGAAGCTTGGCACAGTTATGTATGTTGGTAAGTGTGGCTAAAGCTCAGCTGGTTTACTTTCTTCAGGACGTCAGTTAAAATCCTGTGCTGCTGAGGATTTTCTCTAAAACAGAGCGGCATTGTTTGATTCTTTTTGCAAGCAACGATGAGAAATTGTATCCTTTTGTTACGTACACGGCTCCACTGTTTTCATGAGACCAAATGTAACCTGTCGAGTGGCTGCTCAAGTGCTGCTTGTGCTAGTGTGTTTTGTTGCATTGATCTATTTTATGTACAGTATAGTGTATGTACCTAGAAAAATCTGTTTTGCCTGTGGTCTTTTGCTTGTCTCTTTTAGCATTTATGAAGATTGAGAACTTAAAGGGATAGTTCAACATTTTGGCAAATTGGCCCATTGCGATTATCCCTATACGGTAGTTTTAGTGGTAGGTTCGTTACCTTTAATTGTCGGTGCAAGCTATTTTTAGAACGGCGGAGCAGAGCTGCTCAGAGCTACGCTACAGAGGCTAATGCGATTTCTTGGTTTCCCTCATCAAACTCATTAAATACACAATCCAATAACTCCAAAATGCTCTCATGGACAAGTTGTGACCTGCACATTCACCACGCTATGAGATAATAACAGAACGTTACAAGACAGAGTTGCTTTCAAGGCAAATGCAGAGACTATAGGGATTATGGCAATGGGACAATTTGCCAAAATGTTGAACTATCCCTTTAAAATCAAAATAGCGAAGCACATGACCTGATGTAAACAACGATGTTGGTATGTTCGTTGCAGGTACAGCAGATTTCAAGCCAGGCTTTTGGGTGGGAGTGAAGTACGACGAGCCCCTGGGAAAGCACAATGGAACGTAAGAGCTGTTTTCTTTTTCTTACCAAAGCACAGTTTCTATTATGTTGTTTTTTTCCTCCATGATTTTGACCTTGTCCCTTTTTTAAATTATGTCTCCACAGTGTTGAAGGGAAGCAATACTTTGAATGTGAGAACAAATACGGTGCATTTGTCAAGCCCCTGAGTGTGACAGTGGGAGACTTCCCTGAGGAGGATTATGATTTAGATGAGATGTAGGACTGTGTGGTTCGTAGTTTTTCTGCCCTGAAATTTCAATTCATCGACCTGGAGATAACAGAGAATCATTTTTATTGTACGAAATATTTTTTGTTGTTGTTTTTTTTGTTTGCTTTGTGCTTCTCTGGAAGGCATGTCCCAAATGCATTTTAGCCACACTAACATTAATGCAACTTGACAGAGGAGAGTATGCGAGGCGGCATATGAAGGTTAATATGTCCTACAACACTTCATGCACTTGGGTCATTAACACTTGATACTCCATACGTTCTCATGGGGGGTCCTCGGTGTTATCTGACATTGTTGACAGTTTGGATACCAACTACTCTCTCCTTGTTTCGTTTATCAGCGTGTACAAAGATGATTGTATATAACTGTTTATAGTGAACTGTAGTCTTAACAATTGTTAAAGATTGTAAATTGCTGACAGTGGTCCAACAATTGGACATAGGTCTACTAAAGGAAACATTTACTCTTAAATACTTCAACATTGAAACCCTAACTAATATGATGCCCAGTCATTTATTAATCTCAGTCTCTGGCTGTCAAAATCACTCCAACAGTTGATGGACAAAAGTTAATTGTTGTGGAGGAAAAAATAAGAAAATCCCCATCAATAGTAGCCTCAATATCCCATATGGGGAACTGTAATCAGAGTTATTGCCATTCACAGAGGTGTATGTTGCCTGGAAAAAGTATGCAGGAGTATTTCCTTTCCAAACAACTTTAAATAACTTCAGTTTCATTTTGTGTTCGTATGTGCTATGTAAACAGTCCAATTTTGAGGCTTCTGTGTGGATGTAAGATGTATTAATGACCCCTTTTTCCGACTAAATTCCTCTTGAGTTTCTGCACTTTAATGTATTCTGCTTATATTGAACCATTAAAATAAAATTAAAAAAATGTTTCAAGATAATAAATTGAAATTGCAAGGCTCACCTTTACTCATTTTTATTCATGTAAATGCAATTTGTCATATCAAATGTATCTACTTAATCTTAGATAAACTCACCTGTTTACAAATGGGGAGTGAGTAGTGTAAAATCCCCACTACATTCAACTTTCAAGTCATACTCAACAATTTATTTTTAAATTCCTCCCTTTTTTTTAATCCTTGAAGTTCAATATAAGCACGACACATTAAATGTATGCTGTTTGAAGCAGTGCCATCTCTGGTGGCACTAGCATTTCACAGCATTTTGTTCAGGTGGGCTTAAGGAATAGGTCATTTAGCGGAGATGTATATGTATAAAGTAACTCTATGAGAATTACAGTGTACCATTACATGCATATTTTTATTGGATACCATTGATACCAGGTTGGCCGTCAAAATAATATTTCAAAATACAAGGAACAGTAAATCTATAAGACTGACTAAACATTATTAGCTGCTCTTGTGTCTCTGTGTTCAGTCTCTGAAATGTCCGACAGTGAACCGTTATCAGTTACTCCAGTTTACTGCCTCTCTCTCCGTCATAATCACCACAACACATGAATAATATGCCTTATTTATGATTATTTATGAGTTACTGGTTAAAAACTGTAAAATACCCCGCCCCTCTCTCTCTCTTTAGCAGAACAGAAATGTAAATTGATGATTCTTGTGTGTTTTTCTTCTTAGGAAATGTTGTTGCAACATACAAACATGGAGTGTTGTTCTCATAATTTTTTGAAACCTGTTAATTTCCAAGGTGCTGATTCACCATGTGCCAAAGGGTTATGCATAATAATAAAACAATTTGCCAGTACAGTAGCTTATTAAGTTGATTTAATTTGTCAGTGTGTGTAATGTAACAAACTCTTTACACTCTGCCTGAAACTTACAGTTAATATTTACTTCCTATGATATGATTGTACATAATGAATGTCATTCTGTATGTGTCAGTCCATCGTACTTGTGTGAACCCTCAGCCCCTTTTCTCCTTATTTAAATTCAGGGTCTAAGGACAGAGAGTGTGATATCTTGTTCAGATTATAAAACCCTCTTAGGCAAACTTGTGATCTGGGGTTGCATGAATAAAACTGACTCATGATGATGTAGCATTACGTTGCAAATGTGTAGCAGAGCATGCAAAACATCTTGAGGGGAAGGAAAGGTGTATCACCTGCACATTACTTGCTTTGCTAAGTTGTTAGTGAATGTAAAAAAAAACCAGATGAACACTTGATCATTTATCCTCTTTGTTGGACTTATGAATCACACCAGAAACAGGATGAACAGATTTTAAGCAGAGAGGGTGGTTTTATCCTGTTACTGCTTTCAAAATGTTAAATAAAACTATCAATGCATTATCAACAAAATATAGATTTTTAAAATAGAAAATAACTGAAATAGACAGAGAATGGTCCCTATCAAAGTGTGATTAAATACTAGACATTACAAGTCCATGTGCTTACAATTGCATTGAAGTATTGTACTTGAGTGGCCACCTTACATGACTGGAGAAATGATTTTGACTTACTGCTTGCCTGAGATTTAATGTTTAATAAGAAGTCTGTAGCTATTTTTGAACACCAAGTAGCCTACATGTTCCATTTTCCCTTTTAAGACACCTTTCATTTTACAGTTACACGGCTGAAGATGCATGACTAAGCATAGTGTTTCATGCCGTTACATCAGCCCTGTCACAGAAGAAGCTTACAATATTTATCAGTGGCACATAGAAGTCTCCCCATGGAGCTGTTCTAAGATCCACCACTCACCATGAGGTTGGTGGTTCACAGTGCGGACGACACCACACCAGAACTTTTCTCACCAGTTAAGTGAAAATGTCCTCCACCACTATTGAGCATAGCTCCTGTAATCTACTCTCATGATATCAGAACTAAATGTGGTCCATACAACACCTGTTAGTTATCTGTCGATGCTAATGTGGCAAGTGGAGGGTTTAAAGAGTCTACCGACAACGCCACCTGGGGAATTTCGCCCCAGGAGATAGTTAGATGTTTGTAAGATAAACTACTAGTTAAGTACCTTTCTATACTACAGGGCTTCACAGGTTCGAAAAACCACGGGCAGAGACGAAATTAGAAAAGTATAAAAATATATTTTATTTGCAATTACTGATAATAGGGATCACATCAACACACACTGCACGTTATGGGCTGGGACTGACTGGGGCTTGGAGGAAAAAGGGGTGGACAGAGCTAGGGTCCGTACGGCGGCCCTAAATCAAATCAAGGGGAGGAGTAACTAACCAAAAACACCCGTGACACTGCAAACACACAACACAAAAGGGGGTTCGTGAAGAGAAGACCACCACCAGGGATTGGGTCGCCGCCTTGGCCGCAGCACCTGTCCACAAAGAAAAGAAATAAAAGTTTAATAAGCCAGCCTCCCAGCTAATGCGGTTGATGCGATCAACACACGCACGCGCACACACTCACACACACACACACACTGTACTTTAATTAATAAACAAATCCTCAAACTAAAATAAACATATTCGTTAAACCAAAACAGAAACAGAAAACAGCAAAATAAAGGTTCAACAAAATAAACAAATACAAAATGAATCTTTTATCAATAACAGAAATAAATCACTACACTAAATACTAAAAGAGTAACGGCCAGGCTGACGCCAGCTCCGTTACGAGTTAAGAGCTTGAGTTAATACAATTTCCGGAAGCCAAAACAGCAGTGTGTCCAGGAGATGGTGGCTTAGGTTGTTTGGGCCTCGCCAGCAGGCATTACGGAGCGCCGGGAGGAGTGATCTAGACAACAAAGCAGGACAATACAGTCAGCCGGGAGCGGCACCACAGACTAAACCGAGGGGCGAACGACGCCGACTTACCACGTGAAGACGAGCGGCACCAAAAGGCCTCCAGCAGGGCAAACCAGCCCCGTGGCCCCAGCGGTCCACCACACTACAGCAGAAACAACCACATGTCACAAAGCAGTCGGCACGTGAGTAAAAAGAGACAGCAGCAGCGTGCTCTCATGCTCCTTACCTGTACGCGCCGAAGGAAGAATGTGCGTCTTGGCACCTCGCCAAAGACGCTCAATCACTGGCTCAGCCACACGGCTTCACCACCCAACACCAGCAGTGCGACACACTGCAGCAGAAACGAACAGATCAACAAACAGCTGGCACATGAGTAAAAGAGAAGGATGCGCACCAGTGCGCCTTACCTGTGCACTCGAGGAGATACTTCTCCTGGCACCACGCCACGGACGCTCTACTACCAACGTAGTCACGCGTCTTCACCACACAAACGCCAGCTCCGCTGCACCGGCCACAGCCACCACCACTGACGAGCGGAACAGGAAGAGAGAGAGAGCGCCAGGTAGAACAGATTCCCATATAGAGGCGTGTTCCCCGCCCACAAACCAGTGCATCAGGAGACCACAGCGCCCCTCCGTGAGGAGGAGTCAGCTGTCTCCGGCCACACTAAGAAATACTGGAACTACTTCAGTAAAAAGCGATCACTGTCCTGAGTGTTGGGTTTTATCATGGGGGAATTACAAAGTTAATTGTAAATCTTAATATCAGAAATAATACCTCCGAAACATTTAGTGTATGTGAATAAATATTGATTATGGCTGGATTAGTCTATGAGGCAAAAAATACATAAATAAATAAATAAATAAAATCATTGTTGAGCCTGTAGCTGTTCATTTCAGTTTTCTTATTATCCACAAACCCAAATGCCAACTACTCTAGGGGTTAAATTATTTTTTTTAAATATTTGAATAGTCTGTGGATGGAAAAACGGCAACAAGTTGTTTTTTATAAGCAAAAATGTCTCAAAATAATTTGGAATCAGCCTCACAAATGTGAATATTCATTTGTTTCCCCAGTTCTCTGTGATGGAAAACTCAACATCTTTGAGTACTTTTTATTTTTACATTTCTGCCATTTTAAATAATTAACAATGCTACCAAATAGCAATCAGATGTTGACATTAATGATAGAGAGTGAACCTGAGATGGAGGCCCTGAGCAAAGAGACCACTTTTCTTCGTAGGCCTGGTTATCCATATTCCTGTCTTCCTTCCGTTGTAATTTCACCCAGCATACAAAGAAATGATTGTTGTCAGGACATATTTTACACCTATTTCCTTATAGCTTTTGTTGTGATTCTTAATGGCCATTTGCTCTGCATTTTAAGATTATGTTAAAAGAATGAATAAATGAATACGTATTGTGGGAAATAATAAATCAGCCGCCCAACATTTTACGTCACTCCAATGACGTTACAACTGACCTCTCGCGAGACTACGCGCAGTTTCCCAGCCAGCAGTGTGGTGTGGCGTGTGCGCGATAGAGACAAGGAAAGATGGCGACGCAGGAGACCGAAGCGACTAAAGCAACCGTGAGCAACGGCGAGGTAAAATGAATGGCACTCTTCTCACCACATTTACTTTTCACGCCCGGGTCGAAGGGGCAGTTTGGTCCGTTTGGACGTTGAGCCCGGGGCCGTTAACATTTAAACGTGTTACCGTTCGTTACATGAGCTCCAGTGACGTTGTCCCTGCCGGTTGGTTTTTTAAACGACGAGCCGAGAAACCCCGGTCGTTAGCAGGCTGAATGTGCGGAGACGATGCGGTGTTACCGGAGAAATGTAACTGGAAGACGCACGGTAATGTTAAAGTGGCGAGATAGGTAGGTGACTCCAGGTGTGTCGGTGTGAGCCAGCTGACTGCTGACTGCGGTCAAGTGAGCCGTCGTTCTTCTTCGCGGAGTCAAGCCAGCCGCACAAACATTTGAACTGCGCCCGTATCATAGAACTTACGGTAAATGCTCCAAGTCCACTGACGAAGCTAGCGCTAGTTCATAACCAAGCGAGATGACTTCCGGTTTTCAAAATAAGACGGGGTTAATACAAAGGCAAACGAGGTGTGTGTGTGCGCGCGCGCGCGCGCGCGCGTGTGTTCCCGTGTGTGTGTGTGTGTGTGTGTGTGTGTGTGTGTGTGTGTGTGTGTGTGTGTGTGTGTGTGTGTGTGTGTGTGTGTGTGTGTGTGTGTGGGTGTGTGTGGGTGTGTGTGTGTGTGTGTGTGTACCTACCTACCAGGGCCTGATTAATTTTAAACAGGAAAAATGCCTTATACTCCATTTTTACTGTACAGTAACATCACTTTGGTCCATAAGTTCTGGAAATACTTGCTACAGTTGACTTCTGGACTACCCTGGCTACTTCCTCAGTCATTATCAAACATTTTTACTGTATCATTTTGGAGAAATTAAGCCTCAAGAATGCATTTCTAGTTTTTTTAAACAGGAAAAATGCCTTATATTCCATTTTTACTGTACAGTATCATCACTTTGGCCCATAAGTTCTGGAAATACTTGCTACAGTTGACTTCTGGACCACCCTGGCTACTTCCTCAGTCATTATCAAACATTTTTACTGTATCATTTTGGAGAAATTAAGCCTCAAATTTGCATCTCTTGTTTTTTTGTTGTTTTTTTTTTTTTTTTACAGGAAAAGTGCCTCATACTCAATTTTTACTGTACAGTACCATCACTTTGGTCCATAAGTTCTGACAATACTTGCTACAGTTGACTTCTGGACCACCCTAATTGTTTATCAGTCATTCTCAGACATTTTTACTGTATCATTTTGGAGAAATTAAACCTCAAAGTTGCATCTCAGTTTTTTTTAAACAGGAAAAATGCCTTATACTCCATTTTTACTGTACAATAGCATGACTTTGGTCCATAAGTTCTGACAATACTTGGTACAGGTGACTTCTGGACCACCCTGGCTACTTCCACAGTCTATTATCAAACAATTTTACTGTATAATTTTGGAGAAATTAAGCCTCAAGAATGCATTTCTAGTTTTTTTAAACAGGAAAAATGCCTTATATTCCATTTTTACTGTACAGTATCATCACTTTGGCCCATAAGTTCTGGAAATACTTGCTACAGTTGACTTCTGGACCACCCTGGCTACTTCCTCAGTCATTATCAAACATTTTTACTGTATCATTTTGGAGAAATTAAGCCTCAAATTTGCATCTCTTGTTTTTTTGTTGGTTTTTTTTTTTTTACAGGAAAAGTGCCTCATACTCAATTTTTACTGTACAGTAACATCACTTTGGTCCATAAGTTCTGACAATACTTGCTACAGTTGACTTCTGGACCACCCTGGCTACTTCCTCAGTCATTCTCAGACATTTTTACTGTATCATTTTGGAGAAATTAAACCTCAAAGTTGAATCTCTCGTTTTTTTTAAACAGGAAAAATGCCTTATACTCCATTTTTACTGTACAGTAACATCACTTTGGCCCATAAGTTCTGGCAATACTTGGTACAGTTGACTTCTGGACCACCCTGGCTACTTACACACTCATTATCAAACAATTTTACTGTATAGTTTTGGAGAAATTAAGCCCCAAAGTTTCATCTCAGTTTTTTTTAAACAGGAAAAATGCCTTATACTCTATTTTTACTGTACAATAACATGACTTTGGCCCATAAGTTCTGGCAATACTTGGTACAGTTGACTTCTGGACTACACTGGCTACTTCCTCAGTCATTATCAAACAGTTTTACTGTATCATTTTGGAGAAATTAAACCTCAAAGTTTAATCTGTAGTTTTTTTTTTAAACAGGAAAAATGCCTTATACTCCATTTTTACTGTACAGTAACATCACTTTGGTCCATAAGTTCTGACAATACTTGCTACAGTTGACTTCTGGACCACCCTGGCTACTTCCTCAGTCATTCTCAGACATTTTTACTGTACCATTTTGGGGAAATTAAACCTCAAAGTTGCATTTCTAGTTTTTTTGTTTTTTCCTTTACATGAAAAGTGCCTCATACTCCATTTTTACTGTACAGTAACATCACTTTGGCCCATAAGTTCTGGCAATACTTGGTACAGGTGACTTCTGGAGCAGACTGGCTACTTCCTCAGTCATTCTCAGACATTTTTACTGTATCATTTTGGAGAAATCAAGCCTCAAAGTTGCATCTCTTGTTTTTTTGTTGTTGTTTTTTTTTTACAGGAAAAGTGCCTCATACTCCATTTTTACTATACAGTAATATCACTTTGGTCCATAAGTTCTGGCAATACTTGGTACAGTTGACTTCTGGACTACACTGGCTACTTCCTCAGTCATTCTCAGACATTTTTACTGTATCATTTTGGAGAAATTAAGCCTCAAAGTTGCATCTCTGTTTTAAAAAAAAAAAAAAACAGTTAAAGTGCCTCATACTCCATTTTTACTGTACAGTACCATGACTTTGGCCCATAAGTTCTGTGAAGGGTTGATACAGTTGACCTCAGGACTACCCTGGCTAAATCCTCAAAGTTGCATCTCTAGTTTTTTTGTTTTTTCCTTTACATGAAAAGTGCCTCATACTCCATTTTATGTTTTAAGACATTTTTCCTGTTTTAAAAAAACAGAGATGCAAATTTGAGGTTTAATTTCCCCAAAATGGTACAGTAAAATTGTTTGATAATGACTGAGGAAGTAGCCAGGGTGGTCCTGAAGTCAACTGTAGCAAGTATTGTCAGAACTTATGGACCAAAGTCATGTTACTGTACAGTAAAAATGGAGTATGAGGCACTTTTCCCATAAAGAAAAAAAAAAAAAAATAGAGATGCAACTTTGAGGCTTCATTTCTCCAAAATGATACAGTAAAAATGTCTGATAATGACTGAGGAAGTAGCCAGTGTGCTCCTGAAGTCACCTGTACCAAGTATTGCCAGAACTTATGGGCCAAAGTCATGTTACTGTACAGTAAAAATGTGGTTTTTTTTTCCTGTTTAAAAAAACTAGAGATGCAACTTTGAGGTTTAATTTCTCAAAATTATACAGTAAAAATGTCTGATAATGACTGAGGAAGTAAGTGTGCAAGTCACCTGTACCAAGTATTGCCAGAACTTATGGGCCAAAGTCATGTTACTGTACAGTAAAAATGGCGTACAAGGTTTTTTTTCCTGTTTAAAAAAACTAGAGATGCAACTTTGAGGCTTAATTTCTCCAAAATTATACAGTAAAATTGTTTGATAATGAGTGTGGAAGTAGCCAGGGTGGTCCTGAAGTCACCTGTACCAAGTATTGCCAGAACTTATGGACCAAAGTGATGTTACTGTACAGTAAAAATGGAGTATAAGGCATTTTTCCTGTTTAAAAAAACTGAGATGCAACTTTGAGGCTTAATTTCTCCAAAATGAAACAGTAAAATAGTTTGATAATGACTGTGGAAGTAGCCAGGGTGGTCCTGAAGTCACCTGTACCAAGTATTGCCAGAACTTATGGGCCAAAGTCATGTTACTGTACAGTAAAAATGGAGTATGAGGCACTTTTCCTGTTAAAAAAAAAACGAGAGATTCAACTTTGAGGTTTAATTTCTCCAAAATTATACAGTAAAATTGTTTGATAATGACTGTGGAAGTAGCCAGGGTGGTCCAGAAGTCACCTGTACCAAGTATTGCCAGAACTTATGGGCCAAAGTCATGTTATTGTACAGTAAAAATGGAGTATAAGGCATTTTTCCTGTTAAAAAAAAAACTACAGATTAAACTTTGAGGTTTAATTTCTCCAAAATGATACAGTAAAACTGTTTGATAATGACTGAGGAAGTAGCCAGGGTGGTCCAGAAGTCACCTGTACCAAGTATTGCCAGAACTTATGGGCCAAAGTCATGTTATTGTACAGTAAAAATAGAGTATAAGGCTTTTTTCCTGTTTAAAAAAAAACGAGAGATTCAAATTTGAGGCTTAATTTCTCCAAAATGATACAGTAAAAATGTTTGATAATGACTCTGGAAGTAGCCAGGGTGGTCCAGAAGTCAACTGTAGCAAGTATTGTCAGAACTTATGGGCCAAAGTGATGTTACTGTACAGTAAAAATGGAGTATAAGGCATTTTTCCTGTTAAAAAAAAAACTAGAGATTCAACTTTGAGGTTTAATTTCTCCAAAATTATACAGTAAAATTGTTTGATAATGACTGTGGAAGTAGCCAGGGTGGTCCTGAAGTCACCTGTACCAAGTATTGCCAGAACTTATGGGCCAAAGTCATGTTATTGTACAGTAAAAATGGAGTATAAGGCATTTTTCCTGTTAAAAAAAAAACTACAGATTAAACTTTGAGGTTTAATTTCTCCAAAATGATACAGTAAAAATGTTTGATAATGACTGAGGAAGTAGCCAGGGTGGTCCAGAAGTCACCTGTACCAAGTATTGCCAGAACTTATGGGCCAAAGTCATGTTATTGTACAGTAAAAATAGAGTATAAGGCATTTTTCCTGTTTAAAAAAAAACGAGAGATTCAAATATGAGGCTTAATTTCTCCAAAATGATACAGTAAAAATGTTTGATAATGACTGAGGAAGTAGCCAGGGTGGTCCAGAAGTCAACTGTAGCAAGTATTGTCAGAACTTATGGGCCAAAGTGATGTTACTGTACAGTAAAAATGGAGTATAAGGCATTTTTCCTGTTAAAAAAAAAACTAGAGATTCAACTTTGAGGTTTAATTTCTCCAAAATTATACAGTAAAATTGTTTGATAATGACTGTGGAAGTAGCCAGGGTGGTCCTGAAGTCACCTGTACCAAGTATTGCCAGAACTTATGGGCCAAAGTCATGTTATTGTACAGTAAAAATGGAGTATAAGGCATTTTTCCTGTTAAAAAAAAAACTACAGATTAAACTTTGAGGTTTAATTTCTCCAAAATGATACAGTAAAACTGTTTGATAATGACTGAGGAAGTAGCCAGGGTGGTCCAGAAGTCACCTGTACCAAGTATTGCCAGAACTTATGGGCCAAAGTCATGTTATTGTACAGTAAAAATAGAGTATAAGGCATTTTTCCTGTTTAAAAAAAAACGAGAGATTCAAATTTGAGGCTTAATTTCTCCAAAATGATACAGTAAAAATGTTTGATAATGACTCTGGAAGTAGCCAGGGTGGTCCAGAAGTCAACTGTAGCAAGTATTGTCAGAACTTATGGACCAAAGTGATGTTACTGTACAGTAAAAATGGAGTATAAGGCATTTTTCCTGTTTAAAAAAAAACTACAGATTCAACTTTGAGGTTTAATTTCTCCAAAATGATACAGTAAAACTGTTTGATAATGACTGAGGAAGTAGCCAGGGTGGTCCAGAAGTCAACTGTAGCAAGTATTGTCAGAACTTATGGACCAAAGTGATGTTACTGTACAGTAAAAATGGAGTATGAGGCACTTTTCCTGTAAAAAAAAAAAAAAAACCCAACAAAAAAACAAGAGATGCAAATTTGAGGCTTAATTTCTCCAAAATGATACAGTAAAAATGTTTGATAATGACTGAGGAAGTAGCCAGGGTGGTCCAGAAGTCAACTGTAGCAAGTATTGTCAGAACTTATGGGCCAAAGTGATGTTACTGTACAGTAAAAATGGAGTATAAGGCATTTTTCCTGTTAAAAAAAAAAACTAGAGATTCAACTTTGAGGTTTAATTTCTCCAAAATTATACAGTAAAATTGTTTGATAATGACTGTGGAAGTAGCCAGGGTGGTCCTGAAGTCACCTGTACCAAGTATTGCCAGCACTTATGGGCCAAAGTCATGTTATTGTACAGTAAAAATGGAGTATAAGGCATTTTTCCTGTTAAAAAAAAAACTACAGATTAAACTTTGAGGTTTAATTTCTCCAAAATGATACAGTAAAAATGTTTGATAATGACTGAGGAAGTAGCCAGGGTGGTCCAGAAGTCACCTGTACCAAGTATTGCCAGAACTTATGGGCCAAAGTCATGTTATTGTACAGTAAAAATAGAGTATAAGGCATTTTTCCTGTTTAAAAAAAAACGAGAGATTCAAATTTGAGGCTTAATTTCTCCAAAATGATACAGTAAAAATGTTTGATAATGACTCTGGAAGTAGCCAGGGTGGTCCAGAAGTCAACTGTAGCAAGTATTGTCAGAACTTATGGGCCAAAGTGATGTTACTGTACAGTAAAAATGGAGTATAAGGCATTTTTCCTGTTTAAAAAAACTAGAAATGCATTCTTGAGGCTTAATTTCTCCAAAATGATACAGTAAAAATGTTTGATAATGACTGAGGAAGTAGCCAGGGTAGTCCAGAAGTCAACTGTAGCAAGTATTGTCAGAACTTATGGACCAAAGTGATGTTACTGTACAGTAAAAATGGAGTATGAGGCACTTTTCCTGTTCCAACAAAAAAACAAGAGATGCAAATTTGAGGCTTAATTTCTCCAAAATGATACAGTAAAAATGTCTGAGAATGACTGAGGAAGTAGCCAGGGTGGTCCAGAAGTCAACTGTAGCAAGTATTGTCAGAAGTTATGGACCAAAGTGATGTTAGTGTACAGTAAAAATGGAGTATAAGGCATTTTTCCTGTTTAAAATTCATCAGGCCCTGGTAGGTACACACACACACACACACACACACACACACACACACACACACACACACACACACACACACACACACACACACACACGGGAACGCGCGCGCGCACACACACACCTCGTTTGCCTTTGTATTAACCCCGTCTTATTTTGAAAACCGGAAGTCATCTCGCTTGGTTATGAACTAGCGCTAGCTTCGTCAGTGGACTCGGAGCATTTACCGTAAGTTCTATGATACGGGCGCAGTTCAAATGTTTGTGCGGCTGGCTTGACTCCGCGAAGAAGAACGACGGCTCACTTGACCGCAGTGACTGCTGCGGGGTGTCAGTGAGACACCACAAGGCCTGAGCACCGCAGCTTGGCTTCATTGACCGGGCCGGTCTCCGGCAGCCCGCACACACCTCGCCTCCACCGTGAAGTCTGCTCACCGGCCTTTTATTTACAGTCGAGCCGGGGAAAACGTTTAGCTCAACGTTCACTTCATTTTGTAAATCCCACTGGAGAGGGGTTTATCCGGCAGCTTATTTAGTTAACATTGACAAGCAAGCAAGAGTAGATGTCGTCAACTTACGCTTGCCCTGGGAAATCCTCTTAAATTGTACTCCTAATTGTTTATATCATTAGTTGTTGGAGATCATTAGGTCATTAACCAGCGATGCAGTGGTTACTTTTACCTGCGTGACAAATGCCTATCACAAGTTAACAGAGGTCACAGTGAATCATCACTCAGTGAAGGCAAACCACTCATCTTCCTCTTGCTTAGTTTAAAGTCGGCCTTCTTCTACAAAAAGCAGGCAGGGTTCAAAGCAAAAGAGTAAGTATTGGTAGGTTTAGTTCGTAAAAATACAGTCATATGTCATTTGACATCTCTTAATCGATAAAAATGAGATACAACTCATGTTTAGGCTTCCTTTGAATTTCCATACTGTCATTACATTAAAGTCAAAAGTGTAAGCACAAATGGACTTCTCATTTCTCTACTGCCTCTTCTTATTTACAGTTCTTCCAGAGACAAAATTGATGCATGTGTCATAAACGTCAAATTTGTCAATCGCTGGAAAATCTTCTCTTCAACTGTTAACTGTCAGTTGTGGGAGGTTATCATGGCGGTAATCTGGAAATGTATTTTCTGTGACAAATGACAAATGTGACAAATGACCTGTCAGAAGTTTAAAGAGGTCAAAAGTGAATCATCACTTCTTAAAGGCAAACCACTTGTCTTCCTTGCTCTCAATTTACAGTCTGTCTTTGGTTAAACAAATAAAGAAAATTCCACTGATATAAACATTGATATGATAAACAAACAGACTGTAAAACCCCTGGCAAAAAAGCAAATCTTTTGGATCTTCATAAAACAACAGTGTTGTTTAATTTGACCAATCACTGGTCACTGAATTGTTTCAGGCTTCTGCAATTTTAGTTTCTTAATTGACGCCATTTGTGGCTCCAGTTATGCCTCATGGAATTAAGATAGTGTATTTTAAAATGTTCAAACTGGATTAACATTCAGTTAAATGTTGGTAAACATTTTAGATTAGCATATTACAAGGGATTTATCTTCTAGAAAATGTGATGCTTATCTCTGTGATTAAAATGTAGTGGTAATACACAAGTGGCAGAAACTAGGGCAAGGATGTAATGTGTTCTTCTTAGCATCTCTTTTGTAATAAAATTGCTCTGTCAGGGTAAGTGTGCAGTTTGTTTTAGAGGCAGCAGTTATGTTGTCATTGAGATACATGCTGGTAAATCAAATGAGAGAAATTTCTTATTCTTGTTGAAACACTAAGGGGGCAATAGCAGAGGTGTTTGGCCTGATTTTCGGAGCTGTGGTTTAAATGAGTACATGTGTAACTGTACAGCACAACACCAGCTGCTCAAACATTACTCCTCTTAGCCAATCTACACCAGGAATCTACATTTTTCTGTGAACCATTGTCTTAGGCGAACTTTTTGCGCTCTCCTTCCAAACACACAGTGGCAATCCAGTGTCAAGTGTTTACTCTGAACCTTGAATAGGTGGTTAATTTTTAATCCTTGTTCAGTCTGTAAATTGTAAATTATTATCCTAAGCTGGAAGAGATAACCTGTGTCATTTGCAGAGCATATTGGTGATCTGTATGTGTGAGTTGGCACATTGATCCCCCTAGGAGAAGATGCATGTCTCTGATAATAGAATTGCTTCTATTTTAACGCAACAGGACACGGCAGCAAGGATGGAAAAACCCCATTTCAAGCCACTTCATGGCCTTGAAGTGTAACGTTTGTGCCGGCGTGGGGATAGTAGCTTATTACCAACCTTTACATTTTCATCATTCACTCCTCTCCAGGCCATATTGGCACCCTTATAAACGAAAACAACCCTTCAAACAGAAGACATTTTTCTGCTGTTTGTTTCTGCAGGCCAACCACTGGTTTTTCTTGTGTTGGTGACAACGGGGGAGATTAGATGTTTAGATAGTCAATGAGTCTCATGACTTGGCATGTGCTTGTCCATTGTGTCACTTGAATAGAATGTGGCCTTGCTGGTGGGGTTGGAGCGGGTGGGGGTGTTACATGGACACACTTAAGGTTATTTAATGGCTCAAACTGCATTAAAGAACAAACAGATTTTTACTGATCGTCAGTATGCAAATATGCATGCTGATACTCACATGAATTTCACCATGGCAGTTAATTAAACGATGTCAGAACTTCAAAGGCGTAGTTGTAATACCAGTTTTGCCAGGTTAATTACCTAATAATTGTTGTAATTTGTAATTATTTCCATTGTGTAATCTACTGGACATTTTTCCAGTCAAGTAATAGGCTAGATGTTTGTTGATAATATGTCAGACACAGTTTATGCCTCTGTTTCCCACAGAGCCAGTAGCTTCTTGTAGTGGGGCCAGAGTAATGTAAACCCGATTTAATATTTTTTATTAACAAATCCTCCTATTCAAGATGCTGGGAGGGTATTTAGCATTTTTGTTAAATATTTGATTTTACTTAAATTTAACTCAAGTAGATTAATTTTACTTAAATTTAACTCAAGTAGATTAAAGAGGAACTATCAAGTGTGGTTGCTTTTCTGCTCTGTTGCTAACCCTCCTCTCAGCCATGTGCGTTTGTTTACAACGAAGCCGCCGAAAAATCAATACATGGAGTGGTGGATAACTTGTATAACACATACAATGTCATGACGTAGCATAGCCACAGGAAAAATTCTGCCTATTTCCTCTTTAAGTTAGATTTTGTTATTGTCATGATCAATCAATAAATAATTTATTTGGTCAATAAGACTACAGAAATGGGACAAAAAACTGCCAACATTTACACTGTCCTAATTTGTCCAAAACGTCTAAAAGACCCCTAAAATACTGAAATACATAACTGGTAATCAAAGTAACACATCCTCACTTGGGAGCCTTGAAGCAGCTCTCTTTATTTATCACTCTAGTTGAAAGATTGTTCACTTTACCACACCGGTGAGGTCTGAAAATAGCGTAAAATTAAGTGCTGTGTGAGACAAAGGTCATCTGGCAGTTAATCATGTGTGGACTCGGTGTGTGTATTCTTGGTTGTAGGTGAGCAGCAATGGCACTGCTGCACCAACAGACGGCCAGACTGTGCAGACGGCTGAAAATGCTCAGGACCCGCAGCAGCAGCAGCAGCAGCAGGCCCCTAATGCATGGCAGGTCATTAAAGGAGTCCTCTTCAGGTAGGTTTGGTCTATGTCTTTTAATCTGGAAGGCTCATTCTGAAAACCAGAGAGCTCGCCATTGATAAAAGCTAATGAAATACATTAGCATAGTTGTTATCAAAGTGGCAAGTAAACAGCCAATGATGTGCCAATCCAAAGTTAAACTGAATTTAAATTCTTCCTAACAAATTTCTCTTGGTTGCAGATCTCTATGCACAACCTATATCCTGTGTTTCCTTTCACTTCCATTGTACCCATATTTTTCCTTTTGAGAAACCAGTTCCTTTGTTTATTTCTGTGCAGACTGCAGCATTAAAAAGTGAAGCAGGTGATTCGGTCACACAGTCAGTTCATTTATAATAATACACCCGGTGAAAAATCTTTGTACTGAGTGTTCCCTGACTCTCCCATGAGGAGATGTCAGTCGTTTTCAGGGCATTTTAATTGTCAATATGGATGTTTCTCAGATTCAGGAGTCATTGATCTCAAAGTGATCCTTTTCAACCAGTTGTGCATACTTATTTAAAAAAGACACACGGGGTAGCTGGACAGTGTGACTGGTTTGATTAGTAATCCAATTAATTTGTTGAGTATTTCCAGACTACAACCACTGCTGCTGTGGCAGATTCAGAGAGGCTGAGGAAGGGATAGCTGTAGCTAATGAAATAGAGAGATATGTGGGAGAGGACAGCAGCCAACATGCTGCTGTGGGACAGCCAGCTAGGGCAGAAGCAACAGATGTGAGAGAGCTGTAGTTACAGCATTGCACAAGAAAACAAAGATGGGGCAGCAACAGGCATGTTGTGCCAGTTCTGTGTTCCTCTTTTGACATGTGACTGACATATGATGCAGACAAGTTTAAAAGAATGTAAAGCAGTTTAACTGGAAATGGTTTGATCAGATTTGTCTGTTTAGGTCCCCTCTCTTGTCACAGCTCTAAGTGTCTCAGTATAGGAGGTCAAGACCAAATTCTTGGTCTGACTTTTGTTTTTGGCAGTGTTGGCATTTTAAAAAATTGGCTTTTTTTTTTCTTTTATTGAATAAAAGAATATACAATTCCCTTTTTACTCACTTCTTGTTCCCTCTGGCTCTCTTTTCTCCAATTTCTCCAGAATCTTCATAATCTGGGCGATCAGTAGCTGGTTCCGTCGAGGGCCGTCCACACCTGACCCCAACACGCCAGCCGGGGCCCCTCGGGTACCTAGCAGGAACCTCTTCCCCAAGGACACTCTCATGGTAAAGGAACACGGGACTGGACAGGAAACCAGTGGCATCTCTCCCAGTCACATGACTGGTTTGCTTTCCCCTGACTCTGTAATGTCATAAACACCTTTTTATTCTCGCTGCGCCTGCAGGACCTGTACGTGTACCTGTCCCAGGAGGAGGTGTTCTCTGACTTCAACAACACAGAGGCCCTGTTCTGGTTCCACAGGGACCTGGTCTATGGAGACTGGAACACAGGGGAGAGCGGAGACGGCTGCTACCAGCACAATATGGAGATGGACATCCCAGAGGTAGTGATGACTGAGGATGGAAGGGGGGGGCATTAGATGTATGGTGATGTAGAGGGGGGGGGGTTTTTTCTTACACAGTAAAACAAGTAGATAATGAAAGAGTATGAATGTGTGAATGATTCCTGTGAACTTAAATATTTCCTGCTGTGTGGTGTGTTGTTGCAGCATGTCCAGCAGAATGGCTCCCTGTACATCCACGTCTACTTCACTAAAAGTGGATTCCACCCAGACCCAAAACGCAAGGGGCAGTATCGCAGACTGGCAACTGTTCATGCATCACGAAGTAAGCACATGCAGAAATATCACCCACACTGAAATCAGGTCCCAATGTTTTTGTTTGTACAGTGCATGGTGGTGATTTTATTATTACAACACACACATTGTCACCTTTTAACACAAGCTGTTGCAAAAGTAATAATGTAATTTACCTACTGTTTTCTATTTACTATTTTGCTCCGTCAGTGCTGAATAAATTTAAGCGAAGAAAGTTTATGAAGACCAAGAATCTTCTAACGGGAGAGACAGAAGCAGATCCTGAAATGATCAAGGTATGTCTATTTGTTTTTCTTTTGTTATTTTGTATGATGTACAGAAGTAAAACTAGGTTTGAGATCATTGAAAATTGTTAAAAAAAAAAAAAAAAAAAGTCTCCATTACCTTTTTCTCCTCCAACATGTATTTGGAACCTGAGATGATAAAATGGGAGCAATCTGTATAGATCATTTATGTGAAGAAGTAGTACTACAGTTTTATCGTCAAATTCTAAAATATTAATATTTGTATCAGAAATCCTGTTTCATCTAGGCTGTAGTGTTCTCTACTCAGAATACATGTGGACATATGAAGAACTTGATTCATTGGATTTGACTCTTTCTATGCACAAATCTGAAACTGTCTCATCAAATGTGTTTCTCCTCAGCGGGCAGAGAGTCACGGTCCAGTGGAGATTATCTCCCATTGGCACCCCAACCTCACCATCAACATGGTAGATGACCACACAGCCTGGGTCAAAGGCTCCGTCCCCCCCCCTCTGGACCAGCGTAAGTTCATCTTATTCAGGGTTTTTTTTTTTTTTTCAATTGCTGCACTTTGCTATAAATATTTTTAAAACATCTGAACTGCTAGAGGAGTTTCAAGTCTCAGAAAATGAACTGAATCTTCTTTAAGTCACATGTCCAACCATCTGTGACATTCCTGCCGTCTCTACCACCAGATGTTAAGTTCGATGCAGTAAGTGGGGACTACTACCCCATCGTGTACTTCAATGACTACTGGAATCTTCAGAGGGATTACTACCCCATCAACGAGACCCTGACAAAACTCCCACTGCGCCTCACCTACTGCCCGTTGTCCCTGTGGCGCTGGCAACTGTACGCTGCCCAGAATGCCCGCTCACCATGGAACTTCCTGCCCGAGGACACCTATGAGCAGTCTGATGAAGACCAAGACTCTGTCAAGGTAGGAGGTCCACGGTCAAAGAGACAGAAATGTGTTTTGGATGCGATTAAGTTATTGTTTGTTGTTGACAGATTTGCTGTTGGAGTTACAATATTATTGGCCCTCATAGTCGATATAATATGATGACAATGACAATATAATACCAGTGTGGGGGGTCGTATCGTCTGACCGGGGGAGGGTTTGCGATCAGACTGTACGCTTTTACCACGCACTACTGTCATGCATGGGCGCTTCTGTGTGTGTGCACGATAGTAATGGAGAAAGAGCACTATGCGGAGAACGATATTGCGTCAGTCGAACCAAAAGTAAAAAAATCTATTTGTGGTGGGCGACCACAAAATAAATGAATGTGTGGGAAACACTGAATACCAGAGTAACCTTGATTGTTGTTATTGGCATTGTTTCTAAACCTGCCACAGTTTGATCAGCTGATTGACAGAAAACTAATTGGCTAAGTGATTTTTTTGTTCCTTTCATTGCAAATTTTATAAATATCAGTATGCTGGTCTTTCTCTCACGTACTGAATAACTGATACTGAAGTGAAAATGCTTGGATTTTGTGCTGTTAGTCAAAATAAAACATTTTCAGCATCATCAAAGTTAATCTTTGTATGGAAGGTTGGGGCTATGGATAAAAATTATCTTATGTCTGTAACTTGAGGTGAAACCTTCTTTTTGCAGGTGGCCCTTTTGGAAACCAACCCGTACCTGCTGGGGCTCACAATTGTCGTCTCCATTGTGCACAGCATCTTCGAGTTTCTTGCCTTCAAGAACGGTAAGGGTCACAACAGTCTTTTGTTATCCAGGACATTTATTTTTCTTGAAACAAAAGAACAGTTCATACAGTGTGTGTGCACCTTCAGCTTCACCTCACCACCATCTCCTCCGCAGATATCCAGTTCTGGAACAGCAGACAGTCTCTGGAGGGTCTGTCAGTGCGCTCTATCATATTTGGAGTGTTTCAGTCTCTGGTGGTGCTGTTGTACATACTGGACAACGAAACCAACTTCGTGGTCCAGGTCAGCGTCTTCATCGGCCTTCTTATTGACCTGTGGAAAATCACCAAGGTCATGGACGTCAAAGTAAGTCAGAACACTTGGTTTTTGTACTTTGTTATTTGATTAACAGTAATTCTGAAAACTACTGTGTTGGGACTTGCTAACACAGCCCTAACTTATACTTTTCTGTACATATCTCCTTGTTACACTGCTTCGTACCACATTTGAGTAACCACCTACTTTGTCTTTCATTAGTTGGACAGAGAGAACAAAATTGCAGGGATATTGCCAAGATTGGTGTTCACAGACAAGTCAACGTACGTGCAGTCTTCAACCAAAATCTACGATGATGTAAGTTCAACTCAGCACTGAGACACTGACTACATTCAGAAGACATGGGTTTCAAAATTACATTTAGCATTTTTTATAACAGATGACACAAGCAGTGCTCACTTCTGTAAATGCCTGAAACCTGAATACATATTTATCCATTAGGATTAATAAAATATTGCACGCATTCCTTATAAAAGCAAACCAACAAGTAATATTTTGTGTGAGTCAGTTTGTTATTTCTGTTTTGTTTGATCTTTTTGTTTATCTCTTGTCCTGGGAACAGATGGCCTTCAAGTACCTGTCGTGGCTCCTCTACCCACTGTTTGGCTGCTACGCTGTCTACAGTTTACTGTATGTAGAGCACAAAGGCTGGTACTCATGGGTACTCAGCATGCTCTATGGCTTCTTGTTAACCTTTGGTAAGTATATACTCCTGCTTTTAAAGCAGAACATTGATAGGTGCTGAAACGTTATACATTTGGCATATGGCATATTAGCAGGATTTCATGTGTTGTGATTTAAGTTCCCAGAGGATAAAAGCTGCAAGATAACACAACACAACGTACAGTACAGTAAATCAATGGAGAACTAACATTACAACATAAGTTGCATAGCACATTTTCCATTTTTATAAAGTTAGAAGTAGTTTCATTGTTTTTTCTGTACAGTAAACATTGAGACCAAGCCTGACACAGTTTTAATAGTAAAATAAAAACACAAAGGAAAAAAGGAGGAACTCAGGAAAGAGGAAGGGCGTTTTTGTATTGGAAACAATCTTTATGATTAATGTGTACATTGTAACTGCATCCTTTCATGTATGTTGGCTAATCCATGGGCAGAGAGCACTGGTAAACATACAGAACTCAAGGGGCTCCTGTTTCCTGTAAATACTGATTAACTATAATGTCTGACCTCAGTTTAACCCGAATGTTAACAGACTTTTACAAACATTTATAATCAAATAAAGACGACAATGATTAGATTTGAGATAAATCAGCACAGAAACACTTTTTGTGTTTTGTTTTTTTTAAGTTTATATTTTATTCATATACAGTATTGTTTTGGTCTCTATTTTCTGTTTTGTTTTTCTTATTTTTCTTTTTACAATTTCATTCTTGAGCTGCATTTTGGATTTTATCCTCTGCTGCCATGTTCTGTCCAACAGGTTTTGTCCCTCTTCATGTAAACCTATTTTAAAGAACGGATACAGCTGATTATTATTGTAGAGGATGTACCCAAAGCTATTGTTTTCATACTTGCATCATGGTTACGTATCTAATTCCCTGTGGCCCTTGCCAATGTGCCATGTATTAATAGACTTCATAAAGAAGCACTCGGCCGTGTTGCATGCAGTCTGAGGTGCAGGCTCTGCTGTAAAAAGTGTTTTTCTGACCTAACCAGCTCCTCCTTTTTTGTTCTTGCTTCAGGTTTCATTACAATGACGCCACAGCTATTCATCAACTACAAAATGAAGTCTGTGGCCCACCTCCCATGGAGGATGCTCACCTACAAGGCTCTCAATACCTTTATTGATGACCTGTTTGCCTTCGTCATCAAGATGCCCATGATGTACAGGATAGGATGCCTAAGAGATGGTACGTCTTAGATCGAGATTTTGATAATGAGTATTTTCTCCATTAATTTAATAGGGTCAGGAGAAGTTTTATCATGTGAATCAGGCAGTGGAAATTAAAAAGGGTCTACCTCCTACCCACATCCAAGAGGAGCCATTTTGAGTTTGTTGCTCCATGAAGATGAGCTCAGTGGTGCAGTGTTTTGCTGGAGGTGGTTTCAACTCATTGCTCAGCTCAGCATGGTGCCAGCTAAAATAGGCCGGCAGTTGGTCCAGGGAGACTGACTGTTTGTTTAAAGGAAAGGCTGTTCTCCTTTCTCGCCCTGCTGTATTTACTTGAGCACACTGACCTCTTTGGGAATGAGGAATCATTGTCACTCATTGCATTGTGTTTGGACCGCTGGACTGTCCAAATCACCATCAGCCTTTGACGGTTGTCCCAGTATCTGTACCAAAAAAAGTCCTCTAGCTCCACCTAGTGTCATCTCATGAAACCACACCGCTGTTCCTCAGTGGCTTGTATAATTAAAAATAAAGACTTGTTTTATTTTAAATAAAGACTTGTTTTATTTTAACCAAGCTAGAGTCAGATATTGATGCACTAAATTCATGTGTGTGGAGTAATTGGCTTTATCAGCTAATTTGATCCCCCCTATATCAAATATGTTTATTAGTACTACTTGTAAAACACATTATTACTTGATGGTTAGGGCTTATTACTACTACTATTACTACTTGTTTCTCATTTGTCTAACGTCTGTTCATGTTCCTGCAGATGTGGTATTCTTCATCTACCTTTACCAGCGCTGGATCTACAGGGTCGATCCCAACAGGGTCAACGAGTTTGGCACCAGTGGAGTTGACCACGACCAGAACAACACAGCCAATGCTGCTCCTGCCGAGGCCGCCGCCATCACAGACAAGCCAGAGGAGAAGAAGAAGAATGATTAAAAAAAAGAGAGACTGCACCCTCGTCTGCCTCCCTGGCCCTCGGTGCTGGGGTGAAGAGGACTTGTGGAAGTTAGGCAGGGAGAGGAGTTGTCGTTTAGCTGTCATGGACGCCGCTACAAAAAATGCAGTTCAACTGTTCCCTCTGATTTCTGTGTGGATCCACAGAGAATCATATTCAGTGTAGACTTGGTAAATTCTTATTTCTGTTTCCCGCCCATCCCCGCCCTCTCGTTTTGCGGTTCAAGTGAAGTAAAACAAAACGTGATGTACTGTATTCTGTATGATTTTTCAGAGGGTAACAGTGTCCTGGAGTAGAGGTTGGGAGGGGAACGGGTCGCAGTTATACTATGTCTTTTTTTTTACAGGGAAGAAAGAGGCCAAGTGCAACTTTTGTTCTTTGTGTAGATTCCTTGTGAATTTTTCTTTTCATTCCATGTGAGCACTGTGTTTCTGATTGCCTGGAAACTGGAGAGTAGTGCTGGAGGAAACTGGAAAGGTCCTGAGCCACGGTGGAGGATGAAGAAGAGAGGCGGTGACTCGAGATGAGACGGATGACCGTACAGGACACTACCCACAAGACAGTGACTACTACCCTCAATTTTAAACAAATGGTTAATATTCTAAACTTGAACATAAAAAATAACAGCCTTGTTGGTATTAATATAAATATATTAATATTGTCAATTACTTAATTTTTGTTTTTCAGTCACTGAAATATTCTTTTGTATGTCCTCAAACTGTACAGAATCTCAGCTTGTCATGTTAATAATACAGATGTCAAAACTGTCTAGCAATACCTAATTTGCAAGTCTAATTTTTATTTCCCCCTCCCCTGCCCCACCCCACCTTCCCTCGGCTGGATGTCCAATTGTCATTTTTTTTCATGCTCCAAGCCAAATCACCTTGACAGATACAATGGAGACAGTCATGTGTGTCCTGGAAGAGTTACAGTGTCTCTTGTTCTGAGTTTGAGTGCTGTAAATCCTGAAAGAAGGAGGGTTCCATGTTGGTACATATTAAATTTTGAGCATTCATGTTTATAGTAAAATTTAAGTGTGATTTAAAATGTCTATGCAAAGCTTTTTTTTTATTTTTTAAGTTTTATTATTTTTACTTACTGCACTGGGTTCAAGAACAAAGTTTTTGCATGAAACCTTCAATTTTTTTTATTTTTTTTTACATTGAATTTGTTTTGTGTTGATGTTACAGGAAATATACTTTGTGTGCTTATGGAGCATGCACAGGCCTTTGTACTCTTCACCCTGACGGTGTGAGTTTACAGCTGCAACTAATGCATAGTTTATTATTTACTCTGATTAATCGTTTTTGGCTAGGAAATGGCAGAATTATTGTGAGAAATGCTCAATGACAAGTTGCTTGTGTTGTCCAACGTTCCAAAGTTTAAAAGTCATAGATTCAGTTTACAAATAAATAAAAATGAGACATACAAAAATACTCTTATTCAATAGACTGAAACAAGTAAATATTTGGTATTCTTGTGTGTTAAAGGAACACAAATGATTTTTAGATGAGCCTCTCGACTGTATGTGTGGAAAGGCAAGCTAGTTGGACGTCGGACAGTTTTTCTAATAGTCACTTCAGATGTAAAGCAAAATTTAATCTGGTGATCAAATTAGGAGTTCAGTGTCAGGCCAAGTTGCAAATTTTACTTGAGCCTCACACAAGTGATGCATGCTTTGTTTTTTCATTTGTAGTTTGAGACTAACCCTTTTATGTGAGAGAAAGACACCCAGAAGGACACGGACACAAAACACCCACAAAAAGTTTGGCAATTTTTAGTAGTTTCTTGTAGCCACTTGTTATCTCAGATCTTGTGGTGGTTTTGTATCTCTTCTTGGTGTCTTGATGCATGAATGTGCTCCTTTCAGATGTCTGTGTTCATCGTATGTGTATTTGCAGCATATTTTTCTATCTCTGTTATTTGAAAAGCTTTCTAGCAAAATTTCCTGTCACCTCTAACAGAGGCTCTGGTCGAGCAGGCCCATCCTATCTTGTAAACACAACAGAATCATGTAAGATTTTTACATGACACTTGCAGTGCATAAATATCTTTCCCACGTTCAATCTTATTTACAACACCTCTGCAGCCGATCATTATCTTATAGTTGTTTTTATTGTGCCGGCTGAGTCATTACTTCTTTTAAACGCCCCAGCTTTCGCTTTCCTTTTCCTCTAAATCGTCTCATGTGACCAGCAGGTGGCGATCACAACCACTGCAATAAGTCCTATTTTCAAACTTTCAAGTGCAGTTACTTGAGTTGGACAGAAGTTGACTGTGTCGATTCAAGGCCGCCATTATTCATACAAGTATAAACTCCCACTTCTTCATTTCGTAGCGAAAATCGGCAAGATACCTTGCTGCAGTCAATGACGTTACACGTCAGCATGATGTAACCAGGAGCAATCCCTACTTTCTCTATCAGGGACACCTGGCTCTTGCATGCCAGCGTTGGGAGGGATGGAGGCTCATTTAAATATAACCTAGAAAAAGGAAGAAAAAAAAGAGAACTTTAACATGCATCAGCAGCAAAGCTGAGTAAAAACAATAGCCAAAACGTGCGGTTGCATTACTTAATGGAAACAAGTCGCCTGTTTCGGTCCCGTTGAGTTCTTGCGGTGAAAAAATATGAATATTCAAATGAGCAAGAATAATTTTTTTTCTTAATACGGCAACCAGGTTATCTGTTGGCTGGGGGGGGGCTTTCCCGTCCGGGAGGGCGGCGTGACGTGAGGGGATTTCCACGAAGTGAAGCAGCCAATCAGAGACGAGGCTGCTGCGGAAGCACAAATGAGTCTAACTACGCCTCAGACATCATTCAGTGTTGTTAAGTCGGTGTAACACCATCTGACGGGTCGACACACAAACAGCCAAGAGCCGGTGTTGTCGTCTGACCGGTGTTGATCCGAGACCAGTGACGTATAGACCGAGAGCAGCCGCTCCCTCCGCACCGGGACCAGGACTTCTCCGGGTCTGGATCTAATTCAAGGACACGACGGCAGAGTTAGTGATCTGAGAGCACTCCGCACATGCGATGAAAGACATGGACATGGTCAGCCGTCTACACCATACCCCGGGTAGGTTTTCAGTGTTAATGCCTGTTTTTGTGGGTCCATGTGTGTGTGTGTGTTTGTGTGAGTGTGTGAGTGTAGGCTAAATGTGTGTGTGTGAGAGCGAGAGAGGGCTGACATCATCCTCAGGCATGTGATTTGTCAGAGCGGAGGAGCCAACACCCATTCCCCGGGACCAGAGCACTCCTGCCCGGCTCCTGCACTCCGGCTGTCACTGCTCTGCTTTGTGCAACTTTGTGTTATTGTGTTCACTGACAGTTTGTTCTTTTGTTTGTTTGTGTATTTGTTTGTCCTACAGACCAAGGGGTTTCAGACCTGGGTGAGTATGGACTCATTGTTTTTGCTTCATGAAAGTGTGTTGTTGTGCCATGCATGTGTGTGATGTAAGGTGACCTGGGATGACCTTGTGCAGAACGAGAAGTAAACTATTATTAGTATTTCTGCTTCCTTATCTCGTGTTGTGATGCTTCACACAGCCTCTGGTTAGGAAGCTGCTAAACTAAACTAATAAACAAATTCACAAACAAAAAGACACTTTAGTTTCAGAAAACTTAATGATACAATTCAGTTTAATAGTGCAGCAAGCCGAAACAAACTTATTTTCATCATTTCTACACAATATTTTCTCAGTTAATTAACTACACATTAAATAAATGTCTATAATAAGTCACAAAATGGTCGGGAATATAAAAATACAAATTTTGCACATTTACAATGTTTTCATTATGAACATACGGTAGTTTAACATCTAGAGATTCTCAGTTGGTCTCATGTTATGTATGAGTGAACCCATCCTCAGCCTAATTAAGTCAAGTCAAATTTATAGCACATTTCATACGGCCTAGACGACAGCCTCAGCCTAGACCTGTCATTCCTGCTGCAGCTGCCTTTGACGTGTTTTTTGACCTGTTCGCTATAGCATGTCCCACACCACTGCTTCAGGAAACAGGAGTTTCTGTTTTGGTTTGAAAGTGTGAGGCACACCTCAACCACAGGTCTAAATCAGAGCACGGGCTAAGTTTGAGTGCATGTAACCATGGTGACGAGACCTGCGGTGCTGTTACTGGTTGACTTTCACTGGAAAGGAGCACACTTACACGAGCAGCATGCTTTAGAGAAATATCTTAAACCTGTACTACAGTATTTCCATTCTGCTACTTTGTTTGTCTGTATCTTACATTTATTATTCTTATTCTTAATACACTTTTGATTGATAAAATACATCTTGTTAAGTGGTTTTCAATATTCTGACATGATAGTTCACAGAGAAACAATGTTTTTTGTGTCAGTTAAGAGTCAGTAAAGAAACTCATTTAATTTAAAAATAGAAATATTATATTTTTTTATTGTTCCCTCTCCCTTGTCATCTCACAACCACTCAGATTTATTTATTTGTCCCTTAGTGTGGGACTCACTGCTGAACTAATAATGGAACAGACAAAATTATAAAAAGTATATAAACACAGCAGAAGTTAGTGTAAAACAATCTAAAATGATCTGATCTGACATGAATCCTGAAATACAAATCCACAAACACTGGGATTTCCCCAGCAAACAGTTTCACCAAGGTGGCAAAACACTCACTAAGTTTGTTTATCATATGTCAGCTGCAATATAAGATTCTCATTTTATGTCCAGATAATCTAAAGATCTGGTTGCATCACCTACAATAGAAAATCATCAGTTGATAACTCAACCCTGAGATGGGTCACCTGCTGTCCTCTTATATCCTAATTTCATTATCATACATTTTAGGTGGTTGATCTTGGGTTACTTGAAATGTGTCTCAAGTTTATTTTACTTCATCATCTGTGATGAAATATGAATTTGAATACCACTGTTCTCAGACTTTGTGGATCAACAGTATCCAGTGCTGATTTTCCAACCATGTCTTCCTATCTGTTTATTTATCTTAACAGATCTCATTAATGAATTGATCTCAGCGGAGAGTGAGCAGCCGGTTGTCCTGCCCAGACCTCGCCCACCTCCCTCCGAGCTCCTCTCTGACCACAGCCAACGCGCCAGGATGCAACGACAGACCTCCCCCCAGTCCTCAAGGCCGGTCCTGGTGGCGAGGGGCACTGCACACGTGGTGAGTGGGTTCAGAAACATCCCTGACTGCGCCCCGAAGACTGTTGTGTGTGCGTGTTTATATCAGTGCTGTTACTTGTGTTGTGTCTGGTGTGGTTTCTACCTCAGTGAGCGGTTTCCTGGAAAATGGCAACACACCCAATAGTCAGACATGAAGCTGTTTCCTTCAGGTGTGGATGCTGTGACTTGGTTGTTACTGATTATTTTAAATGTATCAAATTGTGTCCAAGGTTATTTTAAAAACATAATCCTATAGACTCAGAGATGAATCAAAACAACAATCGATTGATGCTGATTGGGTTGCAACCTTAGACTACGTAGGTCTCGTCATCTTAGCTATTGAGGGAATCAAATAATTGTTTTGTGCAGGTCCAAATGTTCACCCATCTGTGTGACGCAGTCAGTTATTTCATCCATACTTGAGATTCCTATCTGTTTTATTAAGGCGGTTTGTAAATGGTTAAATGCTGGTGGGATAAACCTGCAGTGTTGTACATGTGCAGCCTGCAGATGGGTCCTTTGTTGTCACGCAGAGCAGCAGAGAGGCACCCAGGCAGGTCAGGCTCTTCCCATAAAGCACGTGGTTTACAGAGAGCACAGAGAAGTGTTGTAATCTGATCTGGCTGCAGTGACACAGCAGCCTGCACGGACAGGTATAAATAACGCTTGGCGGCAAAGAGCAGCTTGAACTCTTCGTCAGCAAATTATCTACAATGTGCAAAGATTGCTAAATCTGGGGTTTTCCTTGTTTTTAAGTTGCATTTGATAAGAAGTTATGAGTCTTGCGAGAGGCCGACACACCTCCCCAGCATGCTTCTTTGTGGGTGGAGGCAGAGAACGAAGAAGAGGGAGGAGGGGCAGTTAGACAACTTGGAAGAACTGTAATCTGAAACCTACTTTCAGTTTGCCGTCCTTTCTGTTTACTAGTCAAACCCACCGGGGGTTAGAGGTTGCACTCTTCGCGCCACACGGCTTCTTCAATTGGTCGATCTACTTGAGGTCTCGCTGACTTCCTGTTTCCTGCTCGCTGGCTCAGTCTACCAGGCTTTTGTTTAGCTCCGGTGTTTTAAGGTCAAACAGGTATGTCTAGATTCACACACTGACTCGGCAGCAGACCTCTTGTGGCTCGACAGTGATATTTGTGAAACATGATCTCATGCAGAGGCATCATCATCATCCAGGGCTCTGCAGCGGCGGTTTCATGAGCCCTCACTCTGTTTTAACAGCTACACGGGTGCGAAAGAAGTCAGCCTCCCTACTTCTTTGTTCCCCACAGGTTTGATTATTTCTATTTTGTTTAACTATTGCAACAGATTCAAGACTAACACTTACATGTGTGATAGTGTTTCTTTGTTTTTAGGCCGGTAGTGGATGGATGGTAGGGAGATATAGAAAGTAAAAGCAGCACAGAGAGAAGGGTATTAAATGGGGAGCGGAAAAGCTTGATGGTCTGTGGTGTAACGGAAAAAAATAAGACATGAAAATATAAGAGGAGTCAGAGAGCACATATTTGACTCTGTGCACTGATACAAAGCACATGTATGATGGATAAACATCCAGCTGCAGCTCCACCGTCATCTGCCATAATGGATTCCAGACACCTAGTTCTGTTGTAATACTTCAATTACATGTCTATGACTGTCTAATTTTCTCTGATGTGATATGGAGTGCTCAGAAGTAAAAGCACAACATTAAGGTGTTATTAGCAAGGGTTAGGGTTTTAGGGTTTTTTAACTTGTTTGTTGTTGTTTTAAATGTTTTAGTTTGGTCTTAAAGTCAAAATGACCTTCAAGCCTCAATATTCATTCAGTTTACAATGATTACAGAAAAGGAAAACAAAGAAATTATTGTAATAATAATTATAATAATGATAATAATAATGAGTGATTGCCCATAAAGTTGGATTTTTTAACCTCTTCTCATGAAATGATTGTGAGTGACAATGTGATTTATTCTTGATAGATAAAGTGTATATTTCTCAAAACCTTATTGATCAGTCTCTTCTAAACATACCACTGTGAACTTTAAACCACGATTAACCCAAAACTAGGAATGTGTCTGAAAACAAAATTATTCCAACTTTATGGGCAACCGTATATTTGCAGATTTCAGGCTGTCTGGTGATTGTTGACTGATGATTGACTGATCGATTGATCAACTAATCGCTGTAGCAGCGCATTAAACCCATGAATCTGATATTTGTTCCAGAACTCAAGAGCATTGTATCTCTAACGGTCAATGACACCCCCATTAACTGTTTGTTCTTATCCTTGAATGTTGATGTGTTGTTTTCTTTGCATCTCTTCATGCTGCTGTTTTGACCAGGTGTGAGTTGTTTCGAACCGCAGTGTGAATAAGCTGGTGTTGTTGTTTTTCTCCCCACAGCCCACTCATAACTTCCATCACCCCCTTCCGCGGTTGAACAATTCCAATGAAATGGCGTCGGCCCCTCCTTCCCGGCCTGCCCCCTCAAAGACCTCAAGGAGCTGCAGCAGCAGCGTTTCCTCCCAGAACCGGAGCGACACCAGCATGCTGGAGCGGGTCCTGGAGAAGCCCAAACTGGTGGTGGTGGAGGAGCCCAAGGACAGAAGCATGAGGTTTCGCTATGAGTGTGAAGGACGCTCAGCCGGCAGCATCCTGGGCGTGTCCAGCACCGAGACCAACAAGACTCAGCCTGCAATAGAGGTACTGTCTTAATCCAGTTGTCTCTCTTAAAATAAATGAGGTTTTCATTTTCGACCCCAGAGGGGGGTTTACCAGCTCTCACAGACCTGCGTGGCTGAGCTGTTTAATGTGGACACTTAAACCCCCCACGCAAACGTTGTGAATGGGTGGAGCTGGAGGGATGTGGGTTCTTGGTGTCAATTAGAAAGTCCCCACAAATCCCATCTTGATTGTGGTTGAAGACAGGCGGTTTATAGCCTGCTTACACAACATATACCCTCAAGCAATCTTCTCCTTTCTCCAACATCAGATCAAAACAGAAAGCTTAACATTTAGGTCAGATATGTACTTAATATATATATATATTTTTTTAATCTTTTTGATGAAAGTGGTCCAGAAAGAACAATTTTTTTTTCTTCAAACAGAACACTTTGGAAAAAGCAGGACTGACAATTAAATATGCACAAAAATACAGGAAAACAGCACAGAGAACAAAATACATCATAATTGGCAGGTATTCTGAACGAGCGCTGCAGTGATAACTTGATTAGTGGTCATAAAAGTGAATCTGCAACTATTTTGATGAGTGACCATTGTGCGCTTCAGTTAATGATTAGTTTCACAGATTATAACCTTCTGATTCATCGCTTTGTCTGTTAAACGTCAAAATCACATCTTCAAGTGAATTATACACAAAACATCTGCCAATGTCTTACAATGGACTTAAATGGTAGCAGTAAATTCAGATTTGGAGTACCTTGCACTTATGGTTCTGGGACTCTGTGATGACTTTTCATACACAATGACAATTCCTGCAATGCCTTTAAATCGTCTCCAGGCAACATCTGTTGCATGTTTTCATATTTAACATATTCTTCTCTGGTGTTGATGCTCCTCTTTTTCACTGTTTGAGAAAAGATCATTATCATAATTTTCCTTGTGTTGCAACGCTTGGCATGTCATGTTTTGTGTGTGAGGGTGGAACGCCCGCTTGTTTTGCTTTCACAGTGTTGATTTCCAACACCTAAAGACACTGTGTTAACTCTAGTTTTCTGTCTTCCTCCCACTCCTCTCTTTCATTGTCCTGTCCTGCTCGCTCTCTCAGATCCAGGGTCCCATTGAGTTCATAAAGAGCGTTACAGTCACTGTTTCCTTGGTGACCAAAGACCTCCCACACCGGCCTCACCCCCACTGCCTTGTGGGTAAAGACTGTCCGAATGGTTCAGGAATCTGTGTGATCACATTCAACCCTCGCAACAACCGGCGTCACAGGTGCACATCTACTTCTCCTTTATCTTTATCTTCTCTTACATCATCATGTCTTTTTAGCTTTTGCAGTTCACCCCAAATCCTTTTTGTCTTGTTTGTCTTGTTCTGTGGCTCAAACTAAAAAATAAAATAATCTGTTGTGATCTTGCAGCTTTGCTAACCTTGGTATCCAGTGTGTGAGGAGGAAAGAGCTTGACCTTTCACTTCAGAAAAGAAGAAGCCAAAACATCGACCCCTTTCAAAGTGAGTGGGATGAGAACACACACACAAACACACACACACGCACACACATAATTTCTATACATTTTTGTCACCATTTCTCTTCATATCAATTGATTTCCCATCTTTTCATCCCTCAGCTGGTCACACAAAAGGCATCGAAGACCTGGACATGAACGCAGTGCGTCTGTGTTTCCAGTGTGAGCTGGAGTGGGAGGATGGCAGGAAGGACAGTCTCAACCCTGTGGTGTCCAACACAATCTATGACAAGAGTAAGACACAGTCAAGCACACCAGAACATACAACTCTATAATTAATTTTAAACAGCTGCAGAAATAAATGTATTTCCTCATCGTTAAACATGTTGTTTGTCTCTTTGTTTTCTTCCACAGAGGCCACGACTACATCACAGCTGAAGATCACCTGTTTGAACCTGTACAAAGGCCCCTGCACTGGCAAGACGGAGATCTACATGTTATGTGACAAAGTGCAGAAAGGTGAGAGGAAGAAAAAACTTTCCGACTTTTTTTGCACCTTTATTTTTGTTTCTTCAGTTGCTCAACTGCAAAATATGCAGTGGGTGGACAACATTAGGCTCACACAGCAGAATACATTCATAAGCTCAATAAAGTTGACAAGACATGAGCTGGATGGAGGCGAATACCCACCTCTCTTTAAAAGCTAGGTACTGCATTGAAGATATAAAATAAGGCATAAATCTTAAACTTTTTCTTTAGTATCTTTCATCTCCGATTCCTCCAGAAACATATTTAATATAATCTGCTTTGTTGAAAACTCATTTATAAAATTTGTGTTTTACTAGTTTTATAGTTGATTGCATACTTGTGTCACTAATTTGAATTGTCGCTGCCTTGGAAACATCTTTTACAGTGTCAACAGAAAAAAAAAAACATTATGAGCAGTAAGGATTATAGGAGCTATAAAAGTGGTTGTGTAGTCTTTTGTTCTTTTTGTAGCTCTCATGTTGCCCATGACCTTAGAAATGCAATTCCCCATTGTTTTATTGCAGGAGAGCTGATAACACTCATAATGGTCACAGTAGATGCTTTAAATGGCAGCTACATCTTGACTTGCTGCTCACAATTAAATCGAGGACAGAGAACAGGGTTCAGTATTCACCAAGTGCAAGTTTAGACTTTTTATTTTTAGTACCACATAAATGAGATTAAACGCCTGTTTCTGGGTTAGACTGATTATAAAAGACATCACACAACATTACAACTAACTGATAATTCAATATTCACATAATCGGAATGACTTCACAACTAACACTGGGGTTCACTGGGGGCAGATGTAAGTTTCCTAGCAGAAACTAATGTGTCATATTTCTCATGTCAGCTTTGATGATTATTCTTAGGTTGTTGTCTCATTCATCTTGATTAACGTGGCTCTTTGTGTTGTCACTGATCCACAGATGACATAGAAATCAGATTTAGCCGAGGGTCGTGGAGGGCGAACGGAGAGTTTGCTCAGACAGACGTGCATCGGCAGATTGCCATTGTATTTAAGACTCCGCCTTACCAGGACCAGAACATCACAGAGGAGGTCGACGTCAGTGTCGCCCTACGGCGCATCTCAGACCAGATGGAGAGCGAGCCTGTTACCTTCACATACCTGCCACCCAACCCAGGTCAGCACCACACTGCACTGTCTGGTCTTTGGGTTTATTTCACTCAAAAGCCTTTAAGAGAAACAGTAACAGGAGGTTTATTGAAATATTTCCAAACTGTTTCTCATTTCAGATCCATATGAAGTGAAGCGGAAATGCAGAATAAAGCAGGACATCAGTTTCAGAGAAAACCCTTGTTTGACAGGTGAGTCTGGGATCTCGTGTTCTCTTTTGTTTCTCTCGGGTTGATGTTTTCATTCCTGTTCACAGAAGCAGTCAGATTAGTGCAAATGAGCCAGGAAACTGTTGACATTCACAGCAGACATTTTGACTTGTCACAGCAGGAAAAGCACTGGTGCGACTAATGGAGTTAATGCTGCAGACATGAGACTGTAGACTTTTGTAGTGTGGTTTCTATCTCATTAGACCCCTAGACCCTTGTGTCTATACACTGCATATTGTGTGAAAGGGATAGTTCAACATTTTGGCAAACTGGCCCATTGCCATAATCCCTATAGTCTTAGCAGTAGGTTCATTGCCTTTACTTGTCGCTGCAAGCTATTTTTAGAACGGCAGAGCAGAGCCCTGAGCTGCTCAGAGCTACGCTACAGAGGCTCACGGGATTTCTTGGTTTCCCTCATCAAACTCATCAAATACACAATCCAATAACTCCAAAACGCTCTCAGCTCGTGGCTCTGCTCTGCCGTTCTAAAAATAGCTTGCACCTACAAATAAAGGTAACAAACCTACTGCTTTGACTATAGGGGTTATCGCAATGGGCCAGTTTGCCAAAATATTGAACTGACATTACACTTTTACATTCCAGTATACATTTACACTCAGTTGCCAGAATATTGCAATATAATGCAACACAATTTAAATGCACTAACAATTTAAACTAAAACTGAACATAACAGTCCTCATGATTTATTGCAGCATTGTTCTCTGGTGTTTTTGTTCCTCTGTAACTGTATCTGTATCCTTCTCTTCCTTAGCAGAGGAGCCATCCTTCCACTTCTCGCAGCCACAAGGGCCAGCTGCTTACAACGTGCCCCAGGACACGACCAACTGCAACGATGAGGCGGCCATCCTCAATCAACTGCTAGAATTTCCTCTAATACGCGAGGTGTTGGGCGACACCAGCATCGAAATGCCCATTGAGGAGGACCCCGACGGCAGCTCTACGTTTACCAACATGGACATTAACTTTAACCACAACTTTGGCTCATACAATCAGGACTTTTCCCAATTCAGCGACCTGCAGTTCAACATGCTGGTCAATGAGAACCAGACCGTGCAGTCAGAGCCACAGGATGGCCTGTTCAGTGGGGTTCAGGTGAAGAAAGAGACGCTATGAACTGATATCTAACTGTCTGTCTATGAGAGTGGCCAGCATTAAGTCCTTAACCGTCCAAATTTAGAGCCAGGACGGAGTTTGGTCCATCTGCTCACAGTTTGCAGAGTGATTTGGTTTCACCACTCTGCTGTCTCGCCCTCTCCTTGAAAAATCCCATTGTTGTTTGAAAGCCTTGCTGGCCAAGGCTTTTGCATGTAACATTCCTAATATGTGTCCACAGATGCTGCTAGCAGTACTTTTAAGACTCAACTTCTGTAGAAGGTGATTCACACAGTACGAGTAGAGTTTTAAAAAGAGAACTAATGAACTTCTCTCTTAAAATTGGGAACAGTACATTTCTGTAAATTGCTCTCTGTTGTAGTTTAAGTGTAATGTTTTTGTGAAATCGGTTTTGTTAACTCAAGAAACATGTAGAATCCCTGTTAGTTTTGCTCAGCTACACAAAAAGACACTGTAACTTCACATGCAGTTATTGGTGTTTGTTGTGAATGTCACACCCGCTGGCTTGTTTAATATTTAATCCACTCAATGCAATAGAAACCAGTCCTCCTCGTTTTCATCGCTCTCTTTGTGTCACTTCCTTTTATGCCGCAGTTTCACTCCTGCACTGGTCCAAATGTCTGCTCACGCCTCGTCACACGGACGACTCCTTCCCCTTTGGTGTGACGTTGCAGTGTAAATGTTTCCATGAAAAAATAAAACGTCTGTGTATTTTTTGTCATTTTGTCATCACTTCCTTTGAAACTGCCTTTATGAGGATTTATTAGATGTCAACAGAAACTAAAGATTTCTGAGTGAAAAAACCAAATGGGATGTGCTTGTCTCATACGCGCTCACATTCCTAACCTGCTCGCTCACTTACAAAGAATCTTGGCAACAACAAGATTATTTTAATACTTTTGAGTGTACTTTTCGGCTTTAAATGTCAGCAATCCGCAAATGTTTTGGAGAAAGGGCTCCTTTGTTGTTTCTGATTGTCGGACACCTCATTTAGTCACATGATGTCAACCACTCAAAAGTATTATTGCCTCCTTCATTCTCAAAAACTTGCCGGTCACATTTTACAGTAATCCTGCCTGAAACACATCACTTATTTCTCCTTTCCTCTTTGGTTTGAGGACTCAACCAAAGTGAGTCAACCAGTCATTTGTAGGGCAGCATGTTCCTGTGGAAACTACAGCTGGTTAATTTTTTTTTTCTTATTGAGACATCTTGGAAGATTGACACCACTAATTTTTTTTTTCTAGAAATATTTTTTGATTTTCAAAAAAAGAGAAAAAGAACATAACAAGATCACATAACATACAGAACACAACACATCTTTGATCACAGCAATATTCCATGGTCATAGTTAAGACAGGTACTATAAAGAAAAACACCTAAGAGCTTTGGTTGCACTGTGAGGCTTTACACAGCAGCCAATGTCTGTGAGCTCTCATGGTAACCAGGTCCCATGTCTTATCAAACATGTGGCACCACCATGTCTAAAACCATCAGAAAATGCTGAAGTTGTCATTTTGATAAATTACTTTCTGCTTCCACTTCCTGCATTACATCACAGAGGCAGATAATGTAAGGCAAATACTTCAATAGGTTACAAATACAAAATGTAAATAAATTAGGATGTATTATTGTAGGTTTTACTGAGGGGTGCTACATAAGCACACTCACAGTATATAAAGCAAATAAAATTAGTCAAATCTACAGCTTATTGCTACAAATAAAAAGATCAGTAATTTAATCCAACAGCATCATCATTATTCTGACATGGGTCGTCCTGCATAATCTATTTAGGCTATTTATCTATTGATTTATTTTTACCTCTAGTCCTTCAAAGTATATTCAAAGAATGTGTTAGATTTTTTGTCTTTTTATTTTTTTACCAGAGTATGCAGGAATTTTACTTTTATTTAGATGTTAATACGTAACATCTGATTTTTTTATAGTTTCTTGACCTCTGTTATATCATTACTTAAACATCACTAAACACGCTAAACATAGACATACCAGTATTTTGATTATTTAAGAAAAAAACCCCCCCACATAATTTATATCCATAAATTTAAAATGTTTTTAAACAAACAGTGGTAACAGTGTCATTGCAACATCAGTGACAGTCGTGGGTGCTTGATTGATTGTTTCATGCTACGGTTGGGATGTGCTGAATAGACCGGTGTCACCTTTTCTGACACTGCCCTTCACTGTTGACTTGACCTGAATACAGTTGACAGTCACTGGGAAAGTCCACACTGGGCTCTCTTCCAAGGCCCTTGAACTCACTCACGTGCGCACGCGCGCGCGTGTGCACACAAAGAGATTGTTTCCTGTGAAATGGTACCATTATATCCTGCTGCTACACTTGTCTGGACATGTCTCTATCATCAGTTTAAACACACTGTTAATAGAGTGGGAATGGAGATGAAAATGGCGTTTGCACTGTTTTTTTTACTGCAGAAGACTGTTATGGACTGATAACTGCTGAAAGAAGTTGAGCATTAAGGGTCCATACTGTCCAAAGATAGAAAATCCATCGACCACCTTATCTCCAGCTTCCTAATGAACTTGTAACTGTCATGCTAAGATAAAATGACAAGCGTAACCCTGTTTACATTCTTTATTACTTGCAAACTAATGCTAGCTGTCTCATCCTGTTTCAAGTGAGGCAATCTATTTCCCCATTATCAGTCATTATGCTAAGATAACCAGGAGAGCTGTTTCACACCATACAGGCCAATCAACATGCTGTTTCCTTTCATTTCTAGTCGGCCGCAGAGTGACTTTTTTCTGACCATAATAAAATAGGCCACTGGGTTCAAACTGTAGGTGTGAACCTGTTGGGGTCTGATTAAACTTGTGTGTGTTGGTGTGTAGAGTCTCTGGGGAATACAGAGCTCACAGGATGAGTCACGTAGTGGAAACAATCAAATAGAAATGATGGTACGCCGGCACTTAATTGAGGAGTGTCTAACCTCAAACGTACTCCTGCACCGTTGAGAAGGGGGATATTTAGCTTTCAGTAAGCTCACACTGATGAAGCGAAGTTATCATATTGGTTTACAAGAAACGACTGTTGCTACTGTCATATAGAAGTAGGGGACATGGAAAAATGTTGTATGTCTTGATATTGTAACATAATAGAGCCAAGAATGTATTTTCTTATATACTGCATATAAGCAAACAAAATTAAAGGAACCTCTCCGAAAACTATACCCATGAAATAGAGACAGGTTTGAAATACATGGCAGAAACACGTTTACATAACCATATACCTGATATAATTATGCTGCCTTTGTTTTATAGTACTGTATATCCTCACAAGTTAAATCTGACAATCTGACAAAGACCTTTTAGAGCTGTAGTTTCTCAGCACATTTTTAAGACTAAAGATTTATTTTGCTGAGCTTTTTTTGTGACCATGCTAGTATCTCAAAATGTCACTATGTGGTGATATAAAGTAGGTTAGTTGTATTTTTTTTCCATCATAGTTTGTCTTGTTACCATGCAAACATTTGCTTATTAGCACAAAAAAAGAGAAAAACTAGACTAAAGCCAATTGATTATGAAGCTGTTTGGTCACAAACCAAACTGAAATGTTAACCCAATGTTGACTTGACATGGAAATAATAATGAATTATTAATAATCACTTAGTGTTAGTTAAAATGTATTAGCTTACTGGATGTAAGGGTAACATGAATGTTTATACCAAGTTTCATGGCAATCAGTCCAAATGTTGTTCACTCAAAACTAAATGTGAAGCTCATCTTGATGCAGAGAAAAACTCACCAAAAGCATTTAGGTTTCATCCTCTGGAAACCATGAATGTCTGTGCCAGATTTCATCTTTTCATCTCAAGCCGTCCAATCATTCTTGAAATATTCTAATATGAAGTGGTGGGATGGATGTGAGCCGTTCAAAGTCAGACCCACCTGACCGACGGTAACATTACAAATAAAGTCTGGCCAAAGGTGGCATGGAAAGGGAATGAGGAAAGAGTTACTGACCATAATGGATATTTGCACAAGTAAAGAGAAACAGGGATGGGAAAGGAAAGCTGTAGAACCGGTCATGGTCGGAGATGCCAGTTTCACATAAACACATTTTTTTAGTAATTGAATTTCCAGGTGTGATCATACATTTTCAAAATAAAGTAGAACATTATTTGCTTTCAAGCAGCATTTAGCAAGATCTGGCTCGATGAGGATGAACCAGCCAGATGTTCAGCAGTCAGCCGTCAGCCCAAAAAAAGGAAAGGAGAAATGCCAAATTTGGCACTTGGTGTGTTTGTTTTGTAAATGTGGTTGAAGCTGATCATGTGTACAATATGAAGGGTAATTCCACATCGTGGCTATATCTATATAAGGAGTGAATCTTATTGTTTACAGGTGACAGGTATCTCATTCCTCTGTTGCCTTGGTTACAACACCCACGGGAGTCCCCAGTCGGGACTCCCCATATTACCATAATAGCATGCTGCAACTACAAAGTGACACAACACGACTGCAACTGTTACAAAACAGACGGGAAGGGTTAAAAGTGAAACCAGGCACGAAACTGCATTAAAAGAAAAGTTTTTATGATCTTGTTTTTTTCTTCTTTCGTTTCCCATTCGTCAACTCAAGCACCATTTAAGGACTTTTGCTATAGGGCAGATGTGTGGGTTATTCTGACAGTTTGTTTTCACAGTAGCACTACTCACCATCACCAACAAGGAAATGCTGAGACGTTTACACAACAGTCCAATAGTTTGCATTAGTATAACATATTTTTAACTGATGTTTGGAGTTCAAAATGTGATGTCATATATAATTTTAATGGATGGGGCTGATTCATTTCTGAGGTCCATTAGTTGTAACTTGATTTTCATAAAAACACAGGTGGCTTTAACGTCACTCTCTGAAAATGGCGGCTTTAGGTTCTTTCCATTTTAAGCATTTTGCCTCCATCTGATGGACAAACACTGAAATAACAAGTCATGTTCTCAGTCCCACATAGAGAGGATCGAGGTTATAAGATGCATATTCAAATACCGTACTCTCATTCTGTTGTTGATGAGTGCTAATGGAACATATTGAACTGACATTACACTTTTACATTCCAGTATAATACATTTACACTCAGTTGCCAGAATATTAGATTCACCTGGCCAAAACTATGTAAATAATTTAAAATAATTTTGGGTAGTTTTACGTAGGCTTGTTAAGTTTTTTCAGTATTGATTAATCTGTCAGATATTTTCTTACTCTATTGATTGTTTTATAGATGACAAGACCAGACTGAAAATTGTTGGTCAAACTTTGCCAAAGCTCAAGTGGGTGTCCTCAAACAATTCAAAATCCAAATAGTTTCAATTCACTATTAAAATCAGCAGTAAATAAAAACTAAAACTATGAATCCTTTATCAAAACACAAAAACTATTCTTCTGTCCATCATGTAATTTTTCCAGTTATGTCTCATGACACTTATGGCACACTTTTTATTGTTTTGCAGTATATTAACTTTCAAATGATGATTTTTTGTCAAGACCAACGCTGTTTGTTAAAATTCTGTTATTGCTTAATGCTGCTTTACATTTTAATGTGTTGAAGTCTAGAGCCATGAACATTATAGCTCCGTTCCTGTGTCAGTGTGAATCCATTTTCTGTTGTTGTTGTTTAATTGTCTTATGTAGTAAATCAACAACATCTTGACAAAGCACTACAACTGAAAGTTAGCCGAGTCAGCTAACACAAGCACAGTTATCGAAATAACAGATTGTCATATTATCTTTTCTTATAGATTAAACAGCTACCCTGTCTCATTTTTATGTTAAACCAAGACCATAAGCTGCTGTCTCCTATTCACAGTGCGAATATCAGAGTAAGACAATGAATATTACCCAAAGTTAGTTTACATCTCACAATCAAACACTTATATAATGAATAGGATGATTTAATAATTATTGCAGAATAGATGAGCAGAAATAAGGTTTAGGAAAACAGTGATTTTAATTTTCCCATACACAGGCCTTACATCTCAGTTGGTCAGCGATGGAGACTTTCGGCTGAACTCCTGAATGTCTCTCACATGGGTCTTCAATGCAAGGAGGAAAAAGTGGACTGAAATAAATTAGCAATAATCCAACGTGGCCTCGTCCTTTGTGTCACTTCCAGATGGAAAGTTGAGCTGAAACTGCAGGAAGTTCTCCAAGGTGTTCACTCAGTGCTGAAAATGTCTCAGGAGCAGAAACTCAACAACTAAAAGTCCCATCACCGCCTGGAGAAACTTGACAGTTCCACCTACTTAATTTTTTCAGTCTGTAAAGATTCATCTGTCCAACTCTGGTGGTTTGTGGTCGTCACTTCTTCTCTATGATGTGTGGCTCTGAGAGTTTTTGGAGGCGCAGCTCCTTCTCCAGCTTTTCAACATAGGCTTGAAACAGAGGCTCAGGCTCCTAGAGACAGAAAAATAAAATTCAGTGTCAGATCACACAGGACACACAATGCACAAGTTATTGTGATTACAAAAATAAAGGATTAAGCCATTTTATCATGAGGTGTATGCATTTGTTGGGGATAATTAGAAGATATTTGCTTTTTGTTTCCTATGTGTATGTTTTGCATAAATCTGCCAGCTTGCAACAGGGGTGCTTTAGCGCTAATAGCTAATCAAAGCTATTGAAATAACATTCACATAGTTTTTTCAACTTTACCTTATGCTCCAGCTGCCTCTGTTTCTCCACAGCCTCTTCCAGACTCAGACCCACCCACTCCGCCTCCTCCTCTGGGATCTCAAACTTCTGTTCAGGCAGAAAAACAAACTGTTATTTATAAAAATTAAAATGTATTTATATATATATTATCACAGCGCCATCTCTTCTGCACCAACTAGAAAATGTCAAGGGTAGTTGCCAATACCAAAACATGTGTGACTGACCTTGTATTTGCTGTAGACCTTCTCTCTCTTGACAGGATCATCGGGGTACAGCTCTGTGTCTTTGCGTGCCAGTCGAAGCAACATGGCCCTCTTGAGGTCCATCCCCAGCTTGGAGTTAAGGTCTTCCTTTGGTGTCTAGGAGGAGTTGAACATTAGAGCCATGTGAAAAGACCCATGGAAAAATGCCACTTTGGTGTACAAAAGTAGTTTTCTCTTACCTTGAGTATGTAAAAATCGAAGCCATAGTGCGCATCAATGAGGTCCATTGTGCGGCCTGTGACAGGGATGGTGAACTTGTGATCGAGGATTTCACTGTACAGCTCTCTTTTGAGCACCTGTGGCTTCCAGGTCTTCCTCAGGCGGGTGGACAGCTACAGGAAGAGATCATTCAGATGAGTTCATTCAAAAACGTAGTGTAAACAATATTTAAATGTTCATTAAACTGCAAACTATGACCGACAGTTCAAACAAAAAGGCTGTGTTAAATCTCACTTTGTCATCGTTAGCATATCTGTATCCCGTTATCCAGCCCTCTCCGCCCCACAGGCCATCCTGGGACTGTGGAGGGTAGTAGATGGGAATTGGGACATCCTGCACCCGTTCCTTGTGCCCGGTCTTTGGGTTGGCTCGGTACTGGACTCCCAGGGGTCTCCAGTGGACGGGGGTGGGCTCCTTCTGCTCAAGGGACTTGAGGTAATGTTTAGGGAGACGAGCGTAGATGCCTTCCTTCAGTTTTAGGGCTTCCCAGATTTTGGGAGCCTTTTTAAGAAGAGGCATGCTGAACTGAGAGAGAGAGAGAGAGAGAGAGAGAGAGAGAGAGAGAGAGAGAGAGAGAGAGAGAGAGAGAGAGGGAGAGGATTATCACTTTGTTATTACACAGTTGGATACTGGTCAAATGACACAGATAAAAAGCTACAAATCACTAGTTGTTGTCTTAAGTCAATTGACACTTATTTACAACAGAAACAAATAACGTTATGTGTGAATAAACAACTTCGGTCACGTCATTTTATAGCAGAACGCTGACTGGCACAGGTCTACAACAACGATACAACTGACATCAATATTTTCAAAAGTATGTCTTACCCTCTGACAAGAAAACAGTAACGTGCACCGACCACCAAGTGAATATTTTAACCCACGTTATGATCAAATTAAACCAGCAAGGACATGAAGCCTCCGCTACACACGACTTCCGTCCGCACAGGTCAGCCCGCCCACCAGCGACGTGATTGGATATAGGTCAGAGAATCCTCACAGATGATTGGTGTACACGACTGTCAATCAAAACGTCATCTTTCTTTTCGTTCCGGGTATACCGGATGTACATCATACATTCACAGACCACAGGTCAAAGATTGTAAAGGAGGTTTGTGGTTTATTGGTTCTTCATTTATTGTAGGTATTTTTCTAAAGAAATATTATCAATATGAAACAGAAATAACAAGCTAAAAACATTCCAAACACACACACAATTTTAATGTGGCCTAGCCTACTTCTTAACTTACTTTTGTTTGTTGTTATTCAGATCTCACTTTTTGATCAGTAGCTTGATTAAGATATGTTTGACAGAAACAACCAAGTATTTACCATGGTATTTACACATTCAGTTTAATGACTTTATTGTGAAAGGACAGCGACCAAAGCTTGACAGGAAGTAGCTGCACTCATGATCCCATGTGATTTTGACACTTCAAGACAAAATACTCCTAAATGTCGTTGTTGGATGATCACTTAAACATTAATTGATATTGACGATATTCGTATAAATACACACATGTGAGTGAATGGGCGTGAATCGCGAGGGACTGATTTCTAGTCGGCGCTTTACGAGTACCCCATTAGACCTAAATTAATTCCTATGAATATCGTGTTTTGTGTATACGCCCGAAAGGTGGAATTGAACCACTCTGCCGCTAAGCAGCTACAGGTTTGAAGCCTGCACCCCGGACCACCGAGGCTCATCCGGGCATTTGAAAGAATGGTTTTGGAGGCTATATGTACCGTGGCTATGTGTGTGATGTTTCACTCAGGGTGTCAAAAAAAAGATTTCTGTTATATTTTGTTTTCATGCGTCAAATATCATGAATATAAATTGTGTTCACATTCCGGATGTTTTCGAGCTACATTTCTGTCGAATACATACAAAAATCGGAACAAGTTGTCGAGTCTGTGCTGTTGTATGCAAATCTGGTGCCTTTTGATTGGCTGTCTGGGAATAAAAAGGTGGAACCGGATCGCGTCAGGTCAGGGAGAGACATATTCAAGGATTACAACTAAATATAAAGCCAGACTGGCACGTAATGGCAGAAATACAGAGGAGCAGCTGGTTTAACAGTAAGAGCGACTGTAACCTGGTTAAATAAGACACTTGTTGTTCATGTTATTTGTGTCATTTTAATTACAGCCTTTGGTGGAGGTAGTAGCCTACAAACACCTCACTGTAATATTTTAAGTGTAATGAAGTAAAAGAGCTAAAAGTGACACATCCAAATTCCTTTTTTAAAATTTATTTATAAAAAACAAACAAACAAAACAAAATGTGAATACTATGTGCACTGTATTTTTAGAATGTGGATCCCAAAATATTGAACTATTTTGCACAAAAAGAAAAGATTAAACAATGAATCAGTTCTTGAAATAGTTTTTAAATTTGTGGAACATGATTAATCGATTTATAAAGGCAACTATGGGCAAATTCAATCTACAACGATAAATCACACTTGATGTTGGCCTACTTCGTGTTGCATGTAGTGTAAAAGTTACCAGTTACCACTGTGGCATGTCAATTTCACTGTTTCATTATAAAATGAAAAGAGAGACACTTAAGTATTGTTATTAATTATTTATATTTCAGCACATTCATGAGAGACAATACAAAAGTTCCAGGTACAAATGAAGCAGCTCTAGATCTATTCAGAGAATTTCACATGGCATTAGATAGAAATCTTTGGCATAGCATCTTGTTAAGGTCATAACACAAACAAACCTGTTCCCTATAACACACAGGTAGGGGTTTGCTTTATTTTCCTCAGTGTCATCCTTGGTTAATACTGTCAGAGGAAGGTGTTCTCTATGACGAGTGTCTGAGGCTCTTCCTTTGTTTCTCCAGCTGGTGGTGCTGCCACACTCTTGGTCTCCTCTTCAGGAGGAGAGCAGCACATGTACCCGGCACAGGCCTTCCCACAGCTTAGGCTGCAGGCCAGGGAGAGTGGCAGGGAGGGGTCTTCTCTGATGACCACAGGGGAGGAGGGGTCACCCCCACTGACTGTAGGGCACCCAGAACCTGAAGCAAACTCTGGCTGAACGGTGCAGCAGCTCACTCCTACACTCTGCAGCACCTTAGTGACCCCCAACGTCAGGTCAGCACACCTGGACACACGTGAAATGATTCTGCATTAACACAATATTGCATTATTTTTTAAATCTGGTCCAAAAGCTATGATAAGCAGTCAGTAACCACCGCCTGGTGTGAATGTGAGTATGATGATCTGTATGATAAACAAGTGACATGTCCAGGGGAGACCACACCTGTTGTATGAGCTGGGAGACATGTTAAAATGAATGTCTTGTTTTTCTTGATTTCTTGATTGGTTAGGTTTGGTAATAACAAGAAATTGATTAGTTATAATATTTTGTCCTGGAATGACAAGAAAAACTAGTAATTTATACATAAAGAGTGTGAAGAATACATTTTCTCACTTCTCTCATATGTCCGTCTACATGCAGGCAGATTACATGATGAAGTTAACTGAGCTTTTAGTTGAGAAAGAACCAGATAGGCTATCTTTGCTAGGATTGGATGAAGACCAAAAACGGAGGTAAAAGTGAAACCCTTTTACAATGAATAGTGATGCTGCTCTATGTTTAGAGCTTAATGTTTGATAATGCTTAGTTATGCCAGTGAGGTGTTAACAGCCAAAAAAACGCATCACTGCACAGACTGAGACTAAACAGATATATTTTAAAACTGGAAGCAATGTGAAAACATGTTCAGGTTAAAACCTCTAAATATGCCACTTAAATTAAATCTCAAGTTGGGCTGCCAGACAAGAATAGCATCTGTAGAATATATTGATTTCCAGGTCACCTGTGTACTGGAAACCCAGCATGGCAGTGCACGTGGACAGAGGCCACTGTGAATGATTTAGTCAACTGCCAGACGTGGAGGTCGTGCACAGCCTGCACTCCAGGGACTCTAGCGATCTTTTCTCCAACATCAGACACACAGATGTGTGGAGGTGTGGCCTGTAGCAGCAGCAGTCCGTACCTGTGCACCTGGAGGGGAGGGAGACATGTCAGTGATAACAGGAGCAACAGTCGGCTGTGGCAAATACAAACGACTCACAGCAAACAAACGGGGGATAAGCTGCTGGCGCAAGTGAAGGGGTTCAGGAAACATATGAACAAGGAATTTTAATTAAAGGGAACCAGAAACTAAACTGGTGAGTTATTTTCAAAATCACCCAGCATATTGAACATTAACAAGGTAAAAAAAAAAAAGTACCAGCAAAATTGAGTGTAAAGAACAAAGCACATTTCCAACCAGATTTTGTTTTATATATATATATATATACTGCCCATAAAGTTGGAATAATTTCATTTCCAGATACATTCTTCTTTTTAATCCTATTTATACATCAGTAATCACCTTTGACGAGGTGAAATGATTACATAGCCTACTAAGCTCAGTTACCGGTCACAGTTTTGAGAAGATATTCACTTTATCTATCGAGAATAAATTGAGAAGAGGTAAAAAAACAAAACAAGGATTCCAACTTTATTGGAAAACGTGGATATAACTTTTTCCTCTTTCACTTTCTACACCAACAGTATTAACCTGCTGTTCTTGCCTTGATACGCAGTAATCATAGTACAGTACTCTGCAATACTTTAATAGATTCTCTAAGTAATTAAAAATGGTAAATGGGATTGCACTTACAGTTTACTGTATATTTTTGTACATATTGTGCATGGTGTCTAACCATTTACACACACATTGTGGGTTCAGTGTCTTGCCCAAGGATACTTTGACCTGAGGACTGGAGAAGCGAGGAACTGAACCAACGACCTTCTGGTTGGAGGACGGCCTGAACCACAGCAGCCAAAACCTCACAGTGTGATTCAAACACTAAGTTATTACCCACTTACTTTCTTCCCTTGTGTGCACCTAAAGTGTTAAATACACCATTAAATATTTAATTCATACCTTTATTTGTAACTTGTGGACTGTAATTTAAAAGATTCATTATTTAAATCTTCTTCAACTGCTCCCCTGTAGGTTTCTTGTAGTTAGTTAGCAGCTTCATCTTTTGTTTAAATTAAATGGTGCAACACAAACGCACTGCCTGACCTGTGGTGCGGCTACAGTGATCAGTGTAATCACAGCCAGCAGGGAGAGACCAGGATCCAGGTAAACCAGGAGGTTACAGGCTCCAGAACCGTGTTTGCACTGGGGGCTGACCAGCAGCATCACCAGGCTGTTGATCAGAGCCAGGAGGGAGGAGAGAAGGCCCTGAACCACAAAGATGCAGACGGAGAGCCGGCTGCTCCGTACAGGACTCTCACTGTGATGTGGCGGCTGGAAGACTGAGGAGATTTTAGAGGCATTCTGACTGTTGTCGTCTGAAATGGAAGGAAACAATACAACATGGAGTCAAACACACTGGCAAAAACCAAACTGCATCATGCTTTAAAATACTACAGATCCAATATCAATATTCATCAACCTTTATATGATGCAATGTAGGAGATGTACATACAATGCAGTAAGATGCATTTCACAGCTACAGTATGTCATACCTCCATCAATCTTTATCAATGTTGAATAAAAATAATAATGAATTATTGTCCAGCTGTCCTTTGATGCCACCACTATTTATTTCAAATATATTCTCATTATCACCAGTAATCTTATTTTTACGCTACACATATACTAACAATATCCATGTTCAAAGTATATCCATTCTACAACACAGAGTGTAGCTCTGCTGGAGCTTTCAATAGCACCACATCATCTTCCTCAGCAGATGAAGCTTGCCCTGTTGTCATGACATTGTAGATGTAAATGTCCATCAACAACATCTTATACAGAGGTGTAACACCTTCAATGAATGAATGAATGAATAGGGTGTCTCTTTGTGTCTCTTCTATGGTGAGAAAGGTAAAAGTACAAGTTAAACTCTCTTACCAAGATGTCCTGTGTCTTTAGAGGTCTCTGGGGTGTCTTTTGTAAGACTGTCACACTTGCAAACCTTCAGATCTGCCGCACCGCTCGTTTCTTCACTGTCCAGCCTTTCCTGTGGAGTTTCTGCATGCAGGTGAACCTCTGGCTGTTGTTGCTCTAAGCTTTCAGAGTCAGCCTCGGGGACATTAGAAGCTCCTGGGTTACAGAGGACAAGTGCCCCGTTGTGGTGCAAGTTGTCCACAACAGACTGTGCTTGGCTATCTTCACCCAGGACTCGCCCCTGCTCAGGCAGGCCTCTGGTTTCCTCTGCAGCCAAGACTGTGGGAATCGAACAGAGGAATGAAAAACAAACATAGATACTGTTTGATGTTCCTTACAGCTGAATATACACTAGCTGCTTCAAAGTGAAATCTGTCAGGGCAATATCATCACCTGGACGGGTTCCTCTGTAGTAAGATTATTGTTACATAACGGTAGCATAAGCATGTGCTTTGACGCTGGCTAACCTAAACCCATAAGTTATCCTTAGTGCATTATTGTGTTATGTAACATGTTTCGGCTTCTTGCATCATTGTGTGGTGCGATAAATGTTGTTTACAGTTACTAGGTTATTAGGTTTACTAGTTAATAGGTGTATTTATACTTTGGTCATTGCAGGAATTATAATAATCTGTACAGTATACTTATAATTTACTGGGGCCATTTGGTGGATCTTGTTGTTGGACGGGGTCCTAAAGGCTGTTTACCCTTGTCTCCTGTCGGCCCAACCCACAACAGTGGGATGAAAACTCTCATCTAACTCTCGCTCAAAAGGCATGACTTCAAAACTGTAACTGTTGTGGGACATATGCAGGGCTGCATGTGGGATTTGTTTTTGTTACTTTCACAATCTAACAATTTGATGCACATGAAGTAGTGGTGAGAAACTGTTGTCCATAACGCTCTTTTTTCATTCTCTGCACAACATCAATCGCTGTTTGTGGAAACAACACTTCTAACACCACGAATGCTTTTGGGAAAGGCAGTCTGAAAAAAGTGTGCTCTTATCTCCATTTACTCTTCACACTTTTGCTGTTTAATATTCAGGCAGTGCTTCTTTAAACTTGTTTCAAACATACTGAAACCTCTAACCTTGTGATCTGTGGAGGAAACGCCCTGACAGATACTAAATATTTCACAAAAACATAACACACATTTTGGTGCTTTACATACCAGGTGCCCCTCCCTGGGGTCCCTACCAGCTCTGTTTTACACTCCTTACCAAGAGGTGTCTGTGTGCTATTGGATGAAATTAATGATTACAACAAACTGGTTGCTAAGATGAGTTATTTAACCAAGTCTAGTTTGTTTTGGATCAGTCACACTAGTAGGTAGAGTGATAATCTGACCATCACTCGGAGGAGGAGTATCTGCTGTAAGAGGTTCCATCACGGAGGACATTGGGGACTCTTGCATAATCGTGGATGTGGAAATTGTAACACTTGCTTTAGAGAGTGATAGCACATATTAGTGGATGTTTTAGAGTGCATCCATGGCAGATGTTACCTTTGTGGTTCACTTCAACGTGAGATTCAGTCTCTTTCTGCCCACCAGCTTCAGCCCTGTCCTCCTGCAGCTGGCCCCAATTCATCCACAGCAGTTTTACAGTCTTACAGAGCAGACTGACAGCGCTGACCACCACGAGCAGTAGGGGCTGCCGCACTGGGTGTGGCTCCAAGAAAAAGCTGATGATTTCTATTAAGTAAGAGATACTCAGAGAGCCCAGAACGAGACTGGACATGAAAGCCCCCACCGGCTGAATCCTGCTGTCGACGTAGGAGACGCCACAGTCGAGGGTTGAAGGAGACGATGTAGGGGAGACGAGCTGATGGGAGTTTAACTGTGAGGCTGCTTCAGGGTCGGCTTGAGTCGCAGGAGGTTGATCTGCAGTCGGTGACCCATTGGTGGCTGTGTGCGTGCTCGGTGCAGGCTGTGGGGATGCAGGAGAGTCCAGCCTGGAGGGTGGAGGTTTTATGATGCCTGCAGGTTGAGGAGGAGGAAGAGCCATGTGCATGAGGATGAAGAGTGTGTGGAAACCATCCACCAGTGTGATGAGGGACTTGCAGAACTGACTTATGGTGACCTCACATACCAGAAGCACAATGGTCACTCCCAGCATGCACAAGTGTAGCACCTTCATACCTGCAACTGAAGGCACAAAGTGCACACATCAGGCCAATTAGTTTCTGTTTTTATCTAAATAATAATAATATAAATATTTTCAGTGCGCTGTGGGGTGCAGTGGGGTGTGATCTCTGTCACCATGAGAATCAAATGAGCTGCTGCAGCAGTGGCACTGGGTCATGAGTTAAAAATCTGGGCAGAAATAATGTTTGTACTGTACTAGATATAGATGTGAGCAAGACTTTTTTTGGAACAAACCTGTTTCAGGACCCTGAGCAGATTAACCTCCATTTCACAGAGCTATAGAAGAATGATGTTCTTCTCACACATTAGGAGAGCAGATGTTGACAGAGATACACACCGGCACTTTCAACATCCCCATGAGGAAATTTAATTTATGATATGGTAAAAAACGGATTCAAATAGTTCTACATTTAAATCTTTGGTAAGCAATTGATTAAACTAATGTATCAATATTAGCATTAGTATCCTATATGACTAAAGTTCATCAATAAGAAAAGTGCAGTTGGGCAGAAATAGTGTTTGCATATCATGTTTTTTTCCCCTTCAGATGACATCAAACAGTACCTTTAACAGTTGTCAAACATCTTTCTGATCCCATATTCTGGTCATAATTCACAATAAATAGCCCAGGGTAATGACAGAATTTGAAAAAACCCTGTCAAAGTGTGTGTATGTATTTATGTTGTGTGTGTATGGAGAGATCTTAGACATAGGACTAGACCATTCTTGATTTTTAAAGATGTACTCAGACAAGAAAAGGCATAATCTTTTCCTCTACAATGCAATGAAATAGTTAAAACTTGCAGAAATGACAATCCCAAAGTAAAGGTGCTTCAAAAAATCAACTTAGAAATCAACCACACACAAGAGGTCCAGCCTGACTTCTGCAGCCATGGTAGTTTAGTTTTAGGCTACTCTCTATTTCTTTTTTTTTTCTAACTTTTTTCCCCCCACAACTTTATGTTTTGATAGTGTTATTGTTCAGATTTACATGCATAATACAAAATAACCATTGAACAAACCATAATCACAAGGTGTATTACAGTAATCCCAGAGGAAATCAACAGTATATAAAGTTATGAAAATTATTACCCCACTTACCAGACTTCCCACGAGGCATTAACAATTAGCTATGATTCAACACTTTAAACACGTCATTCTGAAACGGGCACACATAATGAGCACTTTTACTTTTGGTATATTTTGGTGCAAATATTTTTACTTTTTTTTTTACACTGTGGTGGTGCTACTTTTCCCCTCAGTCAAATATTTCAGTTAATGCTTGCCCACGCACTGTCTCACTACAGGCTAAAGTCACGAATAAACAAGCATTTACACATTTACATGCAACCCAAGGCGAACTGTTTGTGCAAGCAGCAACGGATGTAAACAATCAAACAGACGTCAGTCTGAAGTTTAATTACCCCAGAAAAGTGAGCGACCCTCGGCCAACAGTCAGAGGCAAGTTGACTTCTGAGATGTGATCCGTGCGCCGAAGTCAGGAAAATGTCATTCATCGTTCTCACCATCTCTCTCTCTCTCTCCCCCACTCCTCTGCTGTAATCGCAGTCATGTGAGCTGGAGAGGGAGGGGAGGTGGAGGGGGGTAAGGGGGCGGTGGCTGGGATCGTCCTGTCTCCTCAATTATCCCCCTCCCCGCCTCCCCTCCCGCTTTGCATTCAGTTTGATGGTGGGAGAAAATACCACGCAGCCCACCCACTCTCCACACACAAGCTAATTTTCATTCAGCTCTCACAGCATTTCGGATGTTTCACACCCAGTAGACTGGGTGTAGTAACTGTGATCACAAATGTCCATCGACCCAGAGTTCACAATGTGCCACAAGTAAGAAGAAACCGTGCGTGATGAGACCCATGTGGCATTATGACATCATCCGATCACCAACAAACATTCCCATAGTAATGAGATTAAATGAAAGAAATGAATGACACATTTTGTGATATCTACTGTAGTAGGCTGTACATCGCACCTCCCTCTCCCTCCTCCCATAAGTCAGGAGAAAAAACTTTCCAAATACACTAGATGCATCATGCTGAATGCACAGAATTTGAGATTCAGTTTCATTTTTACTCCTGTGTAAACCTGACTTCAGTGAAAAAGAGCTGCATGGGACAAGCTGCTGACGCGTAAACCTGTGATGCTTGAGAGGTCTCAGTGTCACTCAAAGTGGAGACTAAAGGAACATGACAAAAGAGTTGTGTTCTTGTAAAGAGCCAGACGGGAAGATGGACACCATTGTCTCTAAGAGTGAGATGACGACAACTGGACTTGATGGAGGTTCTTGAGGATGTCTTCAGCTCTCATCCATCACTTCTACCTGACAGGCATGTTTTCAAGAACCTGAAGGAAACCTGTCTCTGTTGAGGTGTTGCACCCTCTCTGTGCCCCCCTCTCCTCTCAGCTCTCATGGCCCAACAGAGATGCTCCAGTCCCTTCAGCCCCCTGCTCATGTGTGCCAGTGTGCAGGGGTTTGTTGCAGTCCACTGGGCTGCGAATCAACAGGCCAGATAGGGGCTGACACCACGGATAAATCCCTACTGTTCCACCAGCATGCCAGCACATTCCTGAGGCACAGCTAAGCCCAAGGAAAGACCCAGCGAGGAAGCATTTGGTCACTTACCACTGTCCCCCACACAGACAGAGAAGCCACAGACCTGGTTAAACGTCCAGGACCCACAAAGCTGTTTCCCAGTTCCCTTCTTCTCTATCACTGGGCTGGACTGGTCTTTTTAACCCGTCTGTTTCCTTCAGATTTACTTACCTCAGCAATTTAAACCACCAGAAAAAATAGTGTTACCAAAGCTTATCAGGAACTTGATGTTGGTTTGTTCTTAAATAAAACAACCCCCACCCTCCTTATACACCAAGAATACCTGTACAACAATGGATAAATATGCAAATCACCATAAAATCCTCAACATGGAGTGTCTCATTCTCATCAAAGGAGGATGCCCCATAATCATCCTCTGTGACACATTCTCCTCTATGTCACTTTCATGGTCGACCAACGAGACACGACAACAGCTGGTTGACAGAGCCGAAAGTGGGAGCACACGGAGCGCCAAGAGAAATGGCTGAGAAAATTGTGTACAGGCTTTGGTCGTTCTGCCACTCAGGTGGAATGACAACACCTACAAAACTCAGCAGACGTCACAGAGTCAGACTCTTCTGAAGAAGACTGCAGGAGCAACAGTGGAAACTGTCAAGGTATGACCAAGAAACCACAAGAACCGGCTACAGTTATGGTTATGTTGTTTTAGGGCCAAAAGCTTTTTCACTTATTTAGAGATGTTAAACATTGAATGGGGTCAAACTGACCTCAAAGATAATAGGAGGGTTAAAGATTGATATTATATTGTTTCTTTGTTCTCTTTTAAAAGCAGCAAAAATAATCTGAAAACAGTCTTGCTTTGGAGTTCAGTTGGAGTCAGGCAATGATGCCCAATATTTGTTCTGTGTATGGTCTCCAGAGGAGAATATCTGTCTCTTTAGCTGCTCAGTGGTGAGTTCGCCGGCGAGCTGCTAGCTGAGTCAGCCACCAAGCTGCTGAGTACCAGCCATCCAAAGTCCAACATGCCAAAGTAAGACTAGGTAACATTTGAATTACAACTCCCTACTGTAATACAGTAACTCAATTGTTATCTGTGCCCTGCAGCACACACACAGTGCTGCTCTTTGCATATTTGAGGATGATTACTGCAGTAGCCATCAAGTGCTTTCTTAACAACCCTATCACTGAATTTGTATGAAGTACAAGAATGTTATACACTATTGGACAATTCAATCTGGGCCTATTACGCAATATTTTAGCTGCCAAAAATGAATCATCATGGATACACACATAAAACTATATAAAATTGTAAAAGTGGCCTACATCACTAATAAATACATTACACTCCCACTCGGAGAATAGACATGTCAGAGTTTCAAGTGTCAGAAGATAAAGATTTGTCTATCCAAACTCAAGATTGAATCCTTATACACAACTGAATGAAGTTTATCAAAAATGTAAATGCAAAATTTATTTTAATTGGTTGATTGATTAATTGGTGTAACGGGAAATTTTTGGTGTTAACCTATAGTACGCTGACAAAGTGTTATAACCATGTTGTAGGTGAACTTCCTTTCTGCCTGTGGGAAATTGTACTTAGTCAATCCCTTTGACGACATCAGTGTGAGATACACCAGACGGAGTCCACTCAGGAGCCAGAGAAGCTCCTACGACAAATTTACAAGGGGTTGTTGTGTCCTGGTGGTGAAGCTAGGCAGAACCACCAGGGTCGTATATTTTGTCTGCTGCTACTGTATGTGTTTTGGGAAACTATAAGATAGCGTGCCTGAGAACATCTTCAGGCCACTCACTCACTGACTGCACTCCTGTTCGGTTGTGTTTGTGTGACTCCATTCATGAATGCTTTTATTAAATCTCAAGAAAGACAGCTGACGTGTCAGGATATTCTTTTTAAAATACTTAACAATGTTTTTTGCCACCACATTGGCGAGTTATCTTTGAATAAGTCCCATGCAAAATTTGTTTTTCTTGCAAAACTTGACAATATTATTTACCTACTATTTGTACAACATGCTTTACACTTTGTGGTCATAGTCACCCAGTGTGTTCAGTTGTGTTTTTGTTAAATGGTAAACGATGAACTGATACATTACCTTTGTGAAGCCACATACTTGATCCCGGTCCAGCGTGACTCCCTGCTGAGAACAGGCATCAGTCAGCATCATTCATCATAAATTCCAGCTTCTTACTGTCAGCTAGACATGAAACTGTCTCATTGTCCCATCTGAGCATCAGGCAACAAAAAACACTTTCACAGAGAGAAAACTTCACACAGATGCACTTTTCAACTGTTCCCCCTGAGGTGCGCAATCACATGTTTCATACCAATGTGTACAAAGCCAGGAGGTTGTCTGCCTATAGGATGAGCTACAAACAAGAGAAAACAGGAAGCAAACAGGATATGATGAAATGTTTTTATTTCAACCAGAATTTACAGGATCCCCCCCGTCACTGCAATAAAAACACAACCCAGTGATGCGCACAAAAATTATTGTGAGTTTGAAGTGTGACGGCATCTTTGTGTCCGAGCAGAGCAGGAAGTCTTTAGAAGCCACACTGGACGACAACTACACGCAGGTTTGTGTTTGTGAATATACAGGAATGAATGGACTCACTGTGACTAGAGATGAATGGGTTTCTTGTATGGATGTTTACAGCTGAAAACAGACCAAAGTATTGCACAACATCCTTTTAAACCAACAGTTTCACTGTCTCACAATGACAGTTGCAGTAAAAACACTATCGATTAATAATCAGTGAAGTCTTAAACAAATGTATGGCTCAACACGTTTGGTCAGTTTCATTAACCTGGTACAAACTCAACAACCAGCGGACAAACACAGTGGGGGCAACGCCTCAGGCTGAGACCCAGCAGTTGACCTACACCTGAGGGAGAGGGGGCCACACCTACAGGGGGGGGATTATTATGAGAGGTGTAAATTAAAGAAACCATCCCTTATGATGATTAAAGGAACTCTCACATTTTGGGAAAAACACTGCAGAGAGGAAGATGAGAGGATCAATCATGTCTGTATGCAAAATATAAAGCAGTGGTTGGCTCAGATTATCGTAGCATAAAGGCTAGAAACAGGGTGAAACAGCTAGCTGGGCTCTCTCCAACAGGAGGATGGTCTCCTGTCAGCACTGGGAGGTCGTCTTGTGAGACTCCAGTCTCTAAAAATATTATAATGGTTGAGCTCTTACAAGTGAATGGTGGAAACCAATACATGTATCTACTAAATATTCACTTTTTACACTTTAGTTTTGCTAGCATATCTGCCCATAACAACCAAAACATGATGAGATTTTTTATATGTTTAGGTGCTCATTGCAAGTCCAAGTCAAGATCGTAGCTTTGGTCCAGTATTGAAAAGTTAACAGCGTTTTGAAGCACAAGAAACGTTTACGTTTAATAGACACAATCTTTTCACTTTCCTAAACCACTTGTATGCTCACCTTCCCTCCTCAGTAAACATAATTCAGGCAGCAATTAATTATCAGTTCAAGAAGTTATCTGAAAACAATTCAGATCTTGAATGTTGTTTTATTGCAAGGGGTCATGGGAAAGGGTCAGGTTGGCCATATAGATGAAAGCCTACAAGGACCCTGTTACACGTTCGGGACATTTGCCTCACTAGGGGGCCATGGAAGTATTGAAGGGTCTTTATAAATCACATTTTAATAACTTCTGACTTTCTCACAATCTCCTGTAGGCTCTTACTGGAGCATTACAGTGCAGCAGTGGATTAGTGCGGCCTGGAATTCGTTCAGGGGAGATGTACAGAACAGAGCTCCCACACTGTACTTGACCCCCCGCCTCGGCTACACACCCTCCGCCCAGGAGACGTGAACCCCGTCACCTCTCACCAGCTGAAGGCCAGTTTCTGCATACATTTCTCTTTCCAGGCTCAGTAGTGGCTTTACTGTTCTTTGAACTTTTAATTGGCTCTGATGCCTTGAACTGGAGCAACACCTATTAGTGACCCCACACTGCTGGTTGCCATGCAGTTCAACCACTGTGAATTACTTCACATAGGAAACCATTACCTCTAAAAATCAAAATAGAAGCAAAAATTGGAGGAATGTCTGAAAAATGTAAAATCTGAGTTGTCACTTGTTATGTTAACATTTGTGTGATGCTCCAGACTTATTGTGACATTCACAGGTTTCTGAAGAGAAATATAGCTTTTGCAATTTCCCACATTTGCATTTCCACTGGTGTGGCTGTATGGCGGTCAGCTGATGCCACGAGACAACCATCAGTGGGAATGCCATGAACTTTTATAGAGATGAGGCTCGTGGTTTCGACGACCATGAGCAATTTGCTTCAGGCACTGATGATGAATGACAATAACTTTGGTGATCTCCTGACCTTGATCCAATGCGATCATGGAGGCAATCTCTTAATTTATCCCTTATTTGACATGACATTTCCATTCGCCTCACTGGTTTCTTTAAGCATTAATTAGCGAATATCAGCATATTAACACGCTAACCTATGATATTGGACATGGTAAACATAATCAATGTTAGCATATCTTTGTCAACATTCAGAAAATCTTTAAACTGAGATTCGCATGTAACAACTTTTACGTGCCTGACCATGTGACTTTAAACCATCATTGTGCACTTGACAGTATTTTACAGGATGCATTAAATGTGGGTTTCTTTACATTGAACATTGGTCTTTGTCCACATTTTCTTTGATGTCAGAAGTTTAGCAAATGTCCAAGTCAACTTGACTGTTGGTGTAAACCATGACTCCACAAACACGTTAACCTCTTCAGCTTCAGAATTGTGGCATTATTTCTGAGATGGGTTGGACAATAAAAAAAGAAGAAGAAAAAAAAGATTTAAACTGAATGGCTGAAATTGGGATTTGATGGAAAATGAGCGTGGCTTAGCAAATGAAGTGCAAAACTCCCCTCCCTCAGCTGTGCTGGTGGTTCAGCAGCGGGAGGATGAGGATTAAATGAACAAACTAGACCTCAAAGTCTTTGGAAAAGCAAACAAAGGTTTTACCTGCTGAAACTCAAATACATACCACATCGCTTTCATATGGCTCAGCTGGCTATCAACAATCTAATGGTCAAACATGACTTTATGTGATGGCTGTGGTTAGCAAGTCATCTGAAAACAGACATTTAGAAAAAGAACTACCGGTTGAATCCACATATCCAAACCAAACCTGATCTGCACATATTGGCCTGTCTGCATATTCATCCGCAGCGCTCACACATTAAAACGTTCTATATTTAATTGAATCATTCAGTCATATCCTTAGTCATTACATGCATTTATTTGAGAGGAACAAATTTCGCCATACATATCTTTGTGATTACCAGCACATTTCAATTAAGTTAACAAATTATTATTAAAAATTTCTAAAAATTAAAGCATTACAAACAGTGGGGGCAAACTATCTGTTGGGTGGAGAAGAGCAGGAGGGTCGAAATATGCTCCTTTATAGAAGAAAGAAAGAAAAAAACAACAACAACAACACACCTGCCTGTATCTGTCTCAGGAAAAAAAAAATCAAACCAGGGCAAACCAGTTCTCTTCACAAACATACATGAAGTTTACAATTCATTTTAGGTTTTACTGCCTTGCTCTGGAAAGTTCAGGACAGGAGTTGGATCTGAAAAGAGACTTCGGCGCCTGCAGTGTGTTGTAATGTGATACTGTGATATTCTTTGTTCTGGCTCCACTGTAGGGGGAGAAAAAAAAATCCACTACCGCCCTCTTGTGGCCACAGCTTCACCCAGCAGAGTAGCATTAAAGCAACAAGGATTTTGATTATGTTTGCAGTGTCATTATCTTTGAATTCATTACTGCACCCCGACTGTTATCAATATCAACCATTCAATCATATTTACCCTTCCTCCCAACACAGATTAACCCCCTTCCCCTCCAAAAAAAAAAACCTAAACTAAATATTTGATCTAGTTTAAATCTGAAATATACATCAAAAAAGAGGGCAACTTTTAAAAGCAACCCCCCATAATGGAAAAAGAAAAGATAAAATGAGGAGGCGGGGGTGAAGAGGAAAAGGGCAGAAATAAATCAGGAAAGGTTTATTAGCTATAAAATAAATAGAAAATAACAAATTTCAAAGCAGCCAAAACAAAAAAGGATAAACAAAGACTGAATCAGAAGGTGAGTTTGAAGGCAACATGATGTGAGCTGGAGCAGAGAGGTGAGGTGGCACAGAGTACCAATGGAAGACTGAGGGACATGAGCATGGGAGGGGCTCGGGGTGGGGGGGGGGTGACGACCGAGATCGAGCTGCTTTTCCTTGACCGACGCTCCCACATCAATGACTGGTTGAACGAAGCAGTAATAGTGTCTGAAGTTGCAGATAATAAAAGACAAACAACCTTTTTTTTCCTCACATGACTGTAAACAACTCAATGAAAAGCAGACAGCATCGCTTTCTGACATTCGCAGAAGTTCCAGGTTTTTCAGCTTTGTGACTTTTGGAAACAAAAGAGAAAAAAAAAAAAATTAAGCGGAGGCAGGCGGAATTCAGTCACAGTTCCTCCACATCAGACTGGAAGAGACTGACCGGAGTGGAGGTGTAGGTGGTGGTGGTGGTGGGGGGGACACTGATTCCTGAGGGGCCAAAGTGAGCAGAGGACGAGAAAACAGACAAGAGGTGAAGTCACTTTGGCAGAGGTCCCTTAGTTTTTTCTTTTCTTTTCTTTTTTTTTTTTCCAAAGAGGGGAAAATGAGTGGGAGTGGGGGACACAGGCATAAAACGTTGACATTTAAACAGACACGTTAACCTCTTCAGCTTTCGTGGTTATAAAAGCCTTTTGACGGTGACCTACTTCCACCTCTACAAGTGTTTAAAGCCAGCAGGTCCACTCAGCGATGTCCGTCACCGTTATTTTGTCTCGTCTGAGCGAGCGAGCCGCTGACCCACACCTTTCCTCATCGTCACCGTCATGTCTTTGTGTGTGTGTTATGAAAAAACCTTTAACCGCTAGTTCATTTCTCAAACTACAGTGGGAATCTACAGAGGAGAGTGAGAACGGGCCGAGAGAAAGGTCTGTGTTCTGTCTTTGGTTAGTTAGTGTTTCGTCCTCCTTCCTCCGCCTCCCCCCCGTCTCTCCTCCTCCTCCTCCTCCTCTCCGACAGGTGGCTTTGCTTTGCGCGGAAAGATTACAGGTTTGACAAAATGTAGTGATGACAGTGTGATTTTGTTTCTCTCCGTTTCCTCCCCCTCTCTCTCTCATCCTCATTGTGCATATGTTGGTGTGAGTCAGTGGTTGATGTAGTGTGGATGTGCAGGATTCGTCACAGCCAAGCTCAAGAGGTTGGTTTGGGTTCGTTTTCCATAGTTATAGCTTGTATTTTTGTATTTTTGTGTATAGCACTCTGGCTGTAACCAGGTCTTCTATCCTTTAAGGAATCATCACGTTGTTGGTAAAGTAAAAGAAGTGAGAAAAACATTATTGGGCCAACAGTCATGTAGTAGAGCCAGAAAAAACTATCCGAGTGCTGTTGTCTCCTGTCCTTGCGGTCCCTGTGGAAACAGAAGAGAGGCGATAAATTAGTCCTCAATGTAGCAGAAAACCATTTTAAAAAAAAAAACTTCATTGCAAATCCAATTATACACAAAGGAAAAGATATATTCTTCTCATATTTTAATGTAAAAAACATTAAATTCCAACAAAACTCTTCTTTGTGGATAATTAGGGTGGCTGATGTTTTAATTTCTCCACAGCAATAAATTCTCAATTTTCCTGAAACATTTTGTCAGCGCTCACAGGCTATAATAAAACTACTGCAGCTTTGCATGCTGGGTAGAAAGCTGACTCAGACAGTGAGTGTCTGCTGCTGCCACCTCATCTTTTTCAGATGGGCAGCCGTGTAGCCGAGGTCAGGGGCAGGAGGAGGGAGGGAGGGCTTCTTGTGGCGTTTATGATGGAGTGTTTTCTTTATTTTATTCAACTCGATGGTATACAGTGCAACCATGGCAACAACAGAACAGAGACAGAGGAAAAATGAACTGATTTGCAATATTAGAGTTGCCTGACTTACACAACTCATCAGCAGAGTACTGACGGATCAATGAGGATAAACAACATTAAAGCATCAGATTAAAAAGTCAATAGTACAAAAAAAACAATATTTATGATGCTTGGCAGCAGAACTTGCTCTACTAATCATATCATACTTTTATCCACTCTGAAGATACAACACGCTCTATCAGTAGAGAGAGACAGTGGGTGGACAGCAGCCTGCGGTGAACAGGGGACAAGAGTTTATCCAGATTGTCAACCTTTTATTTAAGAGGTTAAACAAGCAAAGACACCTGAGTTAACGCAGTTGTCATTTTCCTGTCTAGCACCTACATTGTATAAATAGCAAAAATCTTGGCAATCCATGGGCGCGTGAGTCTTAAAATGAGGTGTCATCAGGTGTATTGTGGGTGTGCAGCTATCCTGCTATCATTAAAACAGCAATACATAGAAGTGTTCTTGTGATTCAACAAGAACATGAGGTGTCACTGTGATGATTTGTACTGTTTTATTGGATGTCACTAAACACAAAACACTCTGATGAATAATTAAGACATTATGTCCAACACCTTTAAACCTGATTCTGTCAGAGCCTGTCAGACAGACAAGGACAGGGACACACTTCAGACCATGTGCTGGTTTTTTCCCCCTGCTCTGGACTCATTGTAGGGATGACATTACCATTCAAGTTACACTAGAAAATATCATGGATGTACTAGGATAACAGCACAGAAGGGGTTTTCCTTTAAACGAGCCATAGAATTAAATTACATTTGTACTGTTGAAATGTTTTATTTGAAGTTATTTTGTGTTCAGATCAGCATTAGAGATAAAGAAAACAAGTACATTTTCTTAGTTGAAGACTTTGTGTCATGGTCAGTGGAGTCTGTTTACCTCACAACCTCATGGTGCATCTCTCCCTGTGTCCAAACTGGCTTCAAGCAGCAGCTCCTCTAGGTCCTGTCCACAGCTGACACTCACTACAGGGGTGACACACAACACACATCATCATTTTCAAACCTTTATTTCTGTCAAAAACAAAAAGAAAAACACCACAGAAGCAAAGACCAGTGATCACAGGGACGCACCGTGCTCCATCACACAGCTGCTGGGTTTGGGGCTTTCAGCATCAAGAAGGTGGAGTGAGAACTCGGGCTTCAGGCCGTTGGGCAGCGCTGAACCGACTACTTCTCCCTCCAGGGCCTCGGCGAACTCCACCTCGTCTGCCGAGCTCTCGTCGGGGGAGTCCTCTACTTCGGCTGGTGAGACGGAGCCGGTCGTGGCTTCGTCTGCTTGAGGACTTGTCTCCTGTGCTCCGCTCTGAGTGACAGACTGTTCCTGTTGATCGGTCTGGACAGAGAGGACAGACTCTGCGCTCTCTTCGTCTGCGTCTTTTTGCTGCTGCTCTTTTGGTTGCTCTTTATTTGGCAGGTTGTCTTCTGTCTCTGTTAAACTGGACTCTTTGATTTCTGACGAGCTGGCTGGTGCTTCCTGCTCCTCTTCATGACTAAGTGCCTTCTCTCCGTCTTCATCCTCCGCTGGGTTCACCGACTGTGTCTCCTCTGATGCAGATGTGAGCTCGTTCTGTAGCTGCTCAGCTGCAGATGTTAACTGTTCCATGTTTATTGCAGAGTTACTGTTCTGGGTTTGACTCGGTTTACACTCTTCGTCTTTGCTATCATCAGACATCACCTCCTTCTTATCTTCTGCAGGGTCTTCCTCTTTTTCCTCACAAGCAGGCTCAGGTTGGGGGCTTTCGGTGCTCTCCGTCACCTCCACAGTGAGCAGAGAAGCTGCGTCCTGCGCCGGTGAGGGCTCTGAAGGCAGGGCTGGTGCTTGTAGATTTGCATCTGTCGCTTCTGGGTCTAAGGTGCAAGCTGTTACGTCCTTTCTGGGTTGACACAGCGTCTCTAGTGTGTGGGTCTGTGTGTGGTTTAGTGCAGATTCTGAGTGTGCTACAGGACTCTGCTCTGTCGGTTTACAGTCTGTTGACTGAGCAGGCGAGCGCTCCTCGGCCTCCTCCTGTGTCGGCTGTGTGCTTTGTGTAGGTGCGGGCGGGGGCTGCGTGTTTGTGTCTACAGGCTTCTTTGAAACTTCTTTAGTTTGGCTGGGAGCTGCTGGTGCACTTATGGGGAGCAGTAGCTGCTGCTGCTCGGGGGGGCTCTCCACCCGGGTCACCATGAAGATCTTATGTCCCCTCCCTGGGCTGGAGACGGATATGCAGCGACCGGGAGACGGAGGGGTGCCGGGAGGAGCCGCGGATTCCGTGACGGTGATGCCGGAAATGATGCTCTGTCCTCCGGCGGGCAAAGCAGAGGGGGATGGCGGCGCGCATGAGGCACTGAGGGGGGGCGGTGCAGCCCCCGTCCGGGTTTGAGGAGCAGTCTGGTTTGAGTGAGCGAAGGAGTTGGAGGTGGTGGACTTCGTCACCACCTCCTGGTCCTCTTCGTCCTCCGTGTCCGAGTCTGACTCCAGGATCACTTGAGCGACCTTCGTGTCGGGGCTCGCTCCTGCCTGGCTGCTTCTCTGTCCTTCATTTCCTGTTTTTTCTCCCCCTTCCCCTTCTTCTCCCTCCTTCCCCCCTCCCTCGCTGCTCTTTTCTGAGGCCGCTTCTTCCTCCTCCTGCTCTCTGGTTCCGTCCTCTGTGGCGATTTCAGCCATGGAAGCCGACTGCCTCATCTTCTGCTCGGTCTCCTCCTTCTCTTTAGCCAGGATGAAGTTCCTCTTGCAGCCGTTCTGGATCTCAGAGAGCAGGGCTTTCTGGGTCTCAATGAAGCTCTTCACCTGTGAGACAGAAAATATGGCTCATACATGTGAGAAAAACAAGGTGGATGTCAAACTAAACACAACTAAATCAGAGTCTCATTTGACTCAGTACCTTCCTTCAGTCAGTGTCAATGTTTGACATACATAAGGTAACAGTGTGGGTGTGTTCACACTACGTAGCCTGAGCCTAATCATTCAGTAAAAGCCACACCTAGTCTGTCTCATCTGTTTAGACTACATCTGGCCCTGTAGCTCTACTCTTGTCTATCCCCGTCCCCATGCCTTGTCCCTGTGCTCACAGTTTCTTTCTTGGGCTCCCGGTCGAGATCGAGGCGCAGCAGTGAGGTGTTGACTTTCAGGGCGAGCGACAGGGCCATCAGGCCGCCTGTTTTGATCTCATTCTCTCGAAGGTCCAGGCGGAGCAGTCTGGGGCTCTCAGCGATGAATTCGGCCACAGCAACGGCTCCTGCAGCACAGACGACGGGAAGAAACAGGAGTCAGAAAAGGCAAGGTGGCAAAAAAACTCAGCAAAAAAACTGAACGTAGAGGGAAGACGGGCTCCAGTTCTCACCTTCACAGGACAGTTTGGTGGAAGCGAGGCCCAGTCTGAGCACAGAGCGGTTGGCAATCAGTCCGTCTTTCAGCTTGTGGATGCCTTCGTTACCCACCGAGTTATTGCCGAGGTTCAGGGTCTCAAGACTCTGGGTGCATGGCTGAGAGAAACAATGAAAAAAAGAATGGAACGAACTGCAGAGAAATGTTTTGCTATTGAACAGTTACATCATCACACTGATAAATAAAATCACACATGTTTTGTGATGTTTATAAACACAAAAACAAATATATTACTAATTTAATCTTTCTTAATTATTTATTATTTATCATTGAGTGAGTGCTTTTTCATTGATTTCAAAGTCAACTTTTTTTTCAAGTTTGTTCTGCTCTCCAGCAGCTTCATTTTTCACTGCTTCTCCAATGTGTTTTGATGATTCAGGCAACTAAAAATATTCTTTTATATACATATATATATTTTAAACATACATATCACTGCGACATGACTAAGCAAAACATGTGAACATTAAAAACAGCAGAATCTGTTTCATCTTACTATGATGAGCCCGAGACTGTAATGACTCAGCAGTGTCTAAAGCAAACAGTGAACACTCTGGTGCTTAAACAATGTGCTGATATCCCACAAGGAAACAAGAGCACGAGAGATAATGACGCTATCACTCAACAACAGAAATGCCACCCGTTACTTAAGTAATGGATAATCTATAACAGGCTGCTGCAAAATCATGCCAAGCTGAATTGTGGGAAGTGGTGTGGCACGAAGACTTGAGCTCACATTTGTTCACAGAGCGAGAAAATGTCAGGTGTATTAACGAGGAGCCAACGTGGAAAGGTCCAGGAAAATGTGACGTCACATCACCGACTTACAGAGCACATCAGAGTCTCAGCTACACTCCTGAGTTTACACAATAAATCAGGTTGTGGCTTCTCGAGTGAAATGCAAACACGATTAATCTGACTAACATGTCTTTATCTTAATTGTTTTAAATAGGATCCTCAAGGTACAGCTACGGGCGTGTATTCATGCTGCTCCATAGAGAGACAAATTTATTGTCATTGTAAAAAAAAAAATAGAATGAAACTTTGTTGGAGAAAACTCCTTAGCAGCATTAAAAATATGAATAAAAGGAATAAATTAGACACACCCACTGGTGACTGATACCTTAGCAGATTTGTGCAGCTAAATAGACGCGACTCATGCCTGGTGATGTAGTGTGACAATTATAATGTGCTCATGTAATAGTGCGCTGTGGACCAGCAGCTAAATGTGAGCAGATCTGAGGTGAACGGAGGTGTAGCAAACAACAGTTCTATTATCATCTCCTGTCTCATAGGGTAATGATGGGAAAATTGAATTCTGGCTGTCCCAGCTGTCACACACACACACACACACACACACGTACAAAAACTCTGATAAGTGTGTAAGCAGACTGGATGTGACGTCCTACAGAGTGTGCCTGTGCCTGTGTGTGTGTGTGTGTGTGTGTGTGTGTGTGTACCAGTGCCGCAGCGAGGTAACCCATGCCGTTGTGTGTGAGCTGGTTGTTCCATAGCACCAAAGTGACGAGGCCTTTCCTCTGCTCTTTGAGTCCTTCACACACGTAGGCCAGACCTGCGGGGACAGACAGTCATATGAAGTACATGTGCATTCACATTCATTTAACACAACTGTAACAAAATACCATGTGAACAAAAGCCCTAGCAGCTAATCTGAACGGCCTTCTATTTATTTAGTTTTCTATTACAGAATGTATTTTCTGAGCCGTACTTCCTTGTTCAGTGTAAACAACAGTGGAGGAGGGACACGAGATGTTTGGTTAGATGGGGACATAAAAACACGTTTAAGTGCGTCTATTTGTGGTAATTGTCCATTTGGAGCTTAGCTTTAGTTCAGACTACACCTCTAAACCCACAATGACAAGAACATCACATGTTGTGTACTGATCTTATCGTCCTCAGTGGTTTTATCAAGTAGTCAAAACTACTGCAGTTTAAATCAAGCATTTGAGCTTATTGTTGTGTGTACATATCTAGCAGTGGGAGGCAAAGCCAAAACTCTTGGTATCACAAAGATTGGAACAATATGATTATTATTGGCTTCATCATGATTTCTGATTCACACACCTACACACAAGGACATTTGAAACATAACACAAAACCCCAGAGATCACAAATTATATCATTTTGATGCAAAAAAAAAAGCAACAACCAACAATAAAAGGCAGGCTGTAATACTTTTACCATCTTCTGTTTGTTATGTGTCGTGGATATCAATCATTGTTTTGACTAAACTATAATCACATCATTAATCTAAACAAGACTGGTATGGAGGTTAAAACTGCTGCCCTATTGTCTGTCCTGTCATAATATATTTTGAACAGATGATAAATCAGGGTTTTTTCTGGCCAAAATTTCAAGGACTCATTGTGGACTCAACTTTGAGTTGAGTCCACATAACCCCTCGGCCACAGCAGCGAGTAGAGAAAAAACGTCACTTTCTAACGTTCTTAAAACGTCCAAATAATACGAGTAAGAACTGCTGCTCTGTGATTGGTCAAAATCTACAATCACGGGTAGATTCAAGCTTAAAACAGAGCCTAGGCCTGATCTTTTTTCACATCACTGCATTTACATGATCCCCAAGGTTAGTGTGTAAGTTTTTGCCTAATAGGCTACTGTAAAAAAAAAAAAAAAACTGCCTCCCTAGCCTTTAAGTTAAATTATATTAGCTTTACCAAATCCATCTTTTTATCTGCTGCGAGCGGACAGCTTCTATACTTATATAAAAGTGAAATGAGCTCCTGATCTGAACATCTGTAGGCCAGTAATGTGTTTTTGGTGTGGAGCAGTGAGTCTCTGAATGCAGCGGAGACGCCCTGTGACACTACTGTGTACAGACTGACAGCCAGTGAGTGCTTTTTAAAAACAGCTGTAATAACGTGCTTTCACTGTTCGTAATATCACTGGAAAAAGTCGCTAGATTTGTCGCTAATTTTGACAAAAAAAGTCAAAAACAGATCCACTTTTGTACAACAGGAGAGCCTCGCTAACCCACTAACTGGCTTCACAGTTAGCTGCACCGCTCCGTCCCCTTCTCTGTCTCTCTCCACGCTCTGCGACTCTCAGCACCAGGTCTGACCGGAGCGGAAACAAGCAGCATGAGACAAGCCGCGCATCAACGTCATCTAGTGGCTGGAGTCAAACTCTTAGTTGAACCGAGTTGAAAACGGCGCTATGAGCTTTCATGAACAGACTTTCAATCAAGATTCCAGCGAAATTTCATTTATAATGCAGAAAAAACCCTGTAAATTCATCAAAGCCTTTACAGCTGAGAAAAAGGCACATTTACTTCACAGGAATCAATAAACTCATCTTTTCTGGCTTTGTGAAATGGCATTGACGACGTGTATGCACAGTAAACAAATCTCTTTAACAAAACAATCGCACCTTTAGAAACTATTTACAGCTATACAACAATGATGCCACTGCACTGCTGCTACACGTACCAGAGTCTAGGATGTGGTTGTTGCGCAGGTCCAGGATCTGGATGTTGTAGTTGAATTTGAGCAAGTTGCCGAGCTGGGCCGAGTCCTGCAGACCATTGAGCTTGTTGTCTGCAAGGTACAACTCCCTCAGGTTCATGTTCATCTTCAGAGCCGTAGCTGAGCGGATGAGTAAAACAGAAATGAAGATAAGGAGAGAAAAAGAGGGAGATATGGTGGAAAGAAGAAAAACAAAAATGTCAGGAATAGATAAACACATTCATCAGGATTGTTTGATACTGTAGCTGGGGCTGGGAAGAGGAAAAACCCCTCTTCTTGTGCATCCTGTCCCGTCACCTCCCTGGCACTTTGCCTATCTTACCCAGTAACATGAGCGGCCGACCAGACAGGCCAGCGTTCTCCAGGTGGAGGACTGCCAGGCTGCCGCTGATCCTGAGTGCTCGTGCTACAAAAGGAGCCGAGTGGTCCAGCAGAGGAGTGTTGCGTGCGTCGAGATACTGCAGAGAGCTCGTCTGAGGGTAAAACACAGAAAGAGACAATTCATTTTGTAATGCACAGATAAAGAAAATGCATTTGCCCGTATCGGAAACCATAATCCTAAGAAGTCCTCATTACTGCTATGAATCTTCACATGGCCTGAGTGTGGATCTTGAGGGAGTCAGATTCCTTTATCCTAATCAAGTACCTTCTAATTATCTGCCATTACAGCTGCTGTAGTACACTGATGACAGCCGAGAGCTTCATCAGACTCCATAAATACAACATTATCCTCAGAAGACTTCACTTGTGAATGCACAATGAAGCCTGGATAAAAGCAATGACGCAACTGTTTTTGTTCATCTGTTTAATCCGAGGCCACATCTGAGAGATTCAAACACCCACAGCTGCCACAGCTCTAATGTGTTAAGATCTGTTGGGCTTTGCTAAAAACTATGTGATGACTTTTTATCATCGAGCTATGACACAAACAATCTACTGCTATTTACATGTGTGGTGTCTCCGAGCAGTTTTTCATCTATTATCACACAACCACTGCTTCTAGATATGGGAATGCCTTTCATCATAAACACTGATCAGTTGGGACAAAAAACAGACACCAAACTCACACAGTCATAGCTGTGACTGAAGTAAAACTCTGGTATTATTCATGTCTTCAGTGGCTGTGATTAAGAATCTGTTTTCCCCTCTAGGATGTTGAGTAATAAACAGAATCTTAAAAAACAAATAATTAAGACACAATATTAATAATAAAGACTGCAAAGTAGTTTGTGGTTTGGCAAACAGATTAGTGTTGTTCCCTGCGGTGCACTGTCACGACAAGATGCAATACAGTGAAACTACCCACAAACTTCATGATCTAACAACCTGATACACAACCTGACAGATGTTTCATTAATGGTTGGTTGATTTATGACATTTGGTTTAGGACAGGTTTTATCCACAGCTTAACCTTCTTTATAGCAATGATGCACAAAACCTGCCTTTTTCTAAAGTGTTTTTTTTTGCTTCTGATTAGTCAGACATACTATCAACAGTTCCTCACCTTTGTTTGATTAGCAAAAAAAACAAAAAACTGCTTAAACTAGCAAGCAGCTGCTTGTGTCCATGTGTTTCCTACATACTCCATTTGAAAGGTGAAATATTAATGTGTTTGCCAGAGTACTCATTTGTATTCCTAACGGTAATAAGTCATGACTGACGTCAAAGTGAACTGTAAAGGGCAAGAGTATGGCTTTGGAAGAGCACGCAAGCAAAGGCCAACTCTTTTGTCTGAGTGCTGACAGAAAACAGCAGCGCTGCACGACACAAACCAGCCAGTGATACAGGACAGAGGACAGACTGCTCTTTCCCCCGGGTACAAAGCAACAAATACACATTATGACATTAGTTTAAAGTCAGTAGTATTTGGGATCAGACACATAAATTAAGATATGTTGCACACAGTTGGAATACAAACACTCTTAGTCCCTAAAACACGACTCTTACTTTTTTACTGTCCATCCTCAATGAGAGAAGAAAACTTGCGACTGCGACTGGAGTCACTCTTATTGCCAACTTATGTCTTCTATCATCCTATTATTGTTGAGGTTATTAGTGTTTGAGTTTTTTATCCATTAGAATATATTTTTTTTCCATTCTTCTAAATGCATTTTTAAAATCATTAATCTTATTCCTGTGCACTTTACTCAGCAGGATAACACTGGTACTTCACTGTGTTTGTATGTGTTCTATATGTAAAAAAATAGCACTAATGAAATGCCATATTCTCTGAACTGTGAATCTGTTTTTGTTGCGTTCAAGTAGATATTTTCTTTATGGCTATCATTTTGAAATAAGTTCATACTGTAACATGTTGTTCCTTGGACACCTCTGTATTTTTCTCTAGATCAATAAATAATCAATTCAAATCCTTTCCTGTTCCCACCCTGTTCATTTCCTCTGCAGATAATGTTTCACCCACGAACCCTCACCTTCCTCATCATGTGCGCCGCGGCCTGCCATCCTCGAGTGCCAATGTGCTTGTTGAAGGAGATGTTGAGATGTGTGGCTGACTCATAATACTCTATCATGTCAAACAGAGCTGATGCACCCTGAAAGGAAAAAAAGAGAGAAAAAAAGAGAAACACATCAAATACTGTCCCATTTCACCTTGAAATCAAACAGTTTTAAACAAATCTCACAGTTGGTCACGGTGTCAAAACATGAAAGAGACGTTACAAGATACAGTCTGGAGCAACAGCGGTTCCCATGGCAATAGTCCCTCAGGGTAGGCGAGGCCCGCCAAGGACCTTAGGTGGGGGTAAAGAGGCACCTATCTGGGCTCTGATTCAGCTGGTTTCAGAGCAGTGGACACGTGAAAATGAACAGAAAAACAGCTGCAGTCTTATTAGAGGAAGAACAGACTCAATACTTCAGAACATGACGGAGGTCAGTGGTTGTCCCCATGATAGAGGAGCTACTGAACCAGGCTCAGGAAACACTTGCAGGTGTTTGGAGTTAATTAGCTGATTAGAATGCGACAAATGAGACATGAAATATGCAATGCATCTATAACATATGAGGTTAACTATTTGAATTGAACGACAGACCGTGAAGTGAAAACAAAATATACCTCAAGTATGAAAATATACCTTGACTGACATATTATTACATATGGCACAATGCCTTGATGCATTCGTTGATTTGTCAGTAAAAACCTCCTGTTGTTGCTGGTTCAGTGGAGGCTAGCTTGATCCCAAATACAGGGCTACATCAAAGTTAAAATAGTGCAAATAAGAAGAATTGAAGTGTTGAAAGAAAACTTTGTTACATTTAAGAGACTTCTGCTTTTTGAGAAATGATGGATATTTTCACCTCTTTAAGCTTCAAACTGTTTACTTTGAATGAAGTCATTTGAGATGTTTAGATTCTTCCTGTGGTGCAGCTGCTAACAGGTCAGGGCTTTGAGACAAAATACGATTTCAGGAAGGACTGGTTTAATTTACATAGCATAACAAGTTTATCACATGTTTGTTGTTAATAAAAAATTGATATGAAAAGTAATATGCATTTCCCTCTGACAAATGAGCATCTTAGTTATCAGAGGTACTAGATGGGTTTCTGTGTTTCTTGTCTGCAAACTGAAAGACCGGCTCCTGTGCTCCTGGTTTCAGAGGGGGTACAGATTAAAAGGGGAGTATGGGTGTATGAGTTTATCTTCTACTGAGGCCAGTGAGCTGAAACAAAACCAGACAGGCCGCTCCATAACATCGTATGCCCTTTTCCCCTTTGTGAGTGTATACTGGGAGACGTTTCTCAGAATACACAAGTATGTTTGTCTACAGGGTGGGGGAAGATGATGAGTCACATCCAGCCCAATAAAAGCCAGCCTGCGTTAGAGCTCTGCATGCCTGCTCTCCCTCACGCTCCTCTATCTCTCCAAAACAGTTTTTCGTCTTTGATCTTAACATATAATAATTCCCAACAAGACGCCACTCTGCAGATATGGAGCGCTTCCAAATCAAACCATCTACTTGAAATCTCAGTTGCTTCAAAGACGAACCCATCCCCTCACATCCCCATTTGGTTCCTCCTCGATCCCGCCTTCCTCTATTCTCCCCACAACCAGCAACACTTCCTCAATATTTCCCCCTTTCAGCGTCTCATTTTATCCGAGCCTGAGGGGAGGCTTGTCTCAGACCGAGATGCTGCTCCTTGGTGATTCAGTCGCTGACTCATTCAGACACTTCATTCACCATTTCCGGGGCAGGGTTCCACGTTGGGTGAAAAAGTGCATATGTCACTCTCTGCATTGGTTTGGATGATGTGAGGCCTTGGCGCATGTGTATGCATACTATGCACTGATCAGGCATGACATTATGACCACCTGCTTAATATTGCGTCGGTCCCCTTTGCTGCCAAGTACACAACAAACTGAGATTCCCTGTGTATTGTGACAGCTTTCTATCAGAACCAGCATGAACTTCTTCAGCAGTTTGAGCAACAGTAGCTGGTCTGTTGGGTCGGACAACAGCCTTGGCCCTGACCTATGACCCTGTGGCCTGTTCATCACTGTTCCTTCCTTGGACACTTTAATAAATCCTGACCACTGCAGACTGGGAAGAACCCACAAGAGCAGCAATTTTCCAGATGCTCTGACCCAGTCGTCCTCTGTCAAACCGGATTAAATTATTACACATTCCCATTTTTCCTGCTTCTAACACATCATCTTTGAGGAAAATATGTTCACTTGCTGCCTAACATATCCCACCCACTAACAGGTGCCATGATGATGTGTTATTCACTCACCTGTCAGTGGTCATAACATCATGATCCTGATCGGTGTATAACTGTGTGTGTATATCATAAAACAAACATGCGTTTAAAAATAAAGTACATGTACATTACAGTCCATGAAGGTAACTGCCAGGATTTTGCTTTGTGTAGGATGGCCTCCCACCATGTATGCAGGTGCTAGCTGCATTTCTGTCCATTACTAACGCATGCAAATGGGGAAAAAAAATATAAAAAGGACAGCTGTTGTTGTTGTTGTTACACTTGGCTTAGGCACTGGAAATCTAATGGTTACAGATTGATAATTAACCACAACACATGAAACATGTGAAATAGAAGTGTGGAGCACTGAAGAGATTCATTAATACACCAAACAAGCAAATGTTGTATTTCCATCATGTTTTGTCTTTTCACTGTTTGAGGTTTGACAGACACTCTTCATTACGAGCCACATCATCTTATGCCCTCTTCTCCTGCAATGAGTCTGTGGCAGCAAACATGCTGTTTGTCTCGATGATCTGACTAATGTAGATTAGGTTTTTATTGAATTAGAAACAAATAGAAACTCAGAGTAAACAAAGGAAAACCTCACAAACACAGGGATAAGATGCATCCTCTACACAGAAAGGGCTGGGGGATACTTTTGTGTTTTGTCTTTTGTGCTGCACTAGTGCTTTTCATTCTATTACTGCCTGTCAGGACAGAAATGCGATGTCTTTGAGAAATGTACAGTAGTCTGTCTGAACTGTCCTAGGCTAAAACAGCATCCAGAAAGTAAGAGGCAATAAAATGGGACTAATGTAAAAAGGGAAGGACACATAAGGTCAATAAATCAGCTGTGTGTCTCTATGTCACCTGTTAGTGATCTCATGTGGTTGCACATGATACAAACAAAGTGTGACGACTCTATTGCTTTATAGCAAGACCAATTGTAAAAAAGAAAAAGAAAAAAAATCCACAGGGTACGTTCAATTCATTCCCGCTTGTGGAAAACAAAACTGAAACCGCACACTTGACTGACAGTCTGGAAGTAACCTAACAGCTGTCCATAAGTGTCTCTGAAGACAGGACCACAATTATCAGAGCATCTACAAGTGTGTTGGAAAACCACAGGAGACCAGGGTTTAATTTAATTCTGCGGTTAAAGGGTGAACGAACCGACTGGTTTTCCCAGACAGGTATAGAATAATGAACAGTCATTAACGCGCCTCGACTTCCTCTAAAGGAACGTGTCCTGTGTGACTGCGGCCAGAAGAGCAGGCCTTGTGTCTGTGTGCGATACAGCACTCTATAGTGTATCTGGAGCTCTGTGGGACAGGAAGTGGTGAGGGCCTGTGTCCCTTTACTGCACACAGCAGCGCTGTCTCTACCCCTCGCATGTCTACAGCCCAAAAGTCTCTAATGGTGTTTACACAAGTAGACATCTGGAGTAATCAGAAAACCCATGGCAAACACTCCACATCCTGCTGCTGCAGCAAGACCGAAAAAAGAGGATCAGTGTGGGACAGACAGCGATGGAGGGGGAGCGGTGGGAGAAACAGACAGACAGGGATGAAGAATATATAAACGTGTGTATGCTGCACTAAGAGAAATGAAGGGAAGAAAAAAGACAGAGACATCTTACATCTTCATCCAGGTTGGTCTGCTCCAGGTCTATCACTTTAAACTGGACCCTCTTCAAAATCTCTTCCAGAGACTCGCATGCTTTGTAGTCTAGCTTCTCACCTAAAAACATACACACAGTGTCAATGGGCCGTCTTGTAGCAGAACACGGCGTCTTGTGATATAACACAAAGATGAGGTTGTCGCGGCGTTGTTTCGGAGCTTACCTTTGAGATCTAAGCATTCGTTTCGCTGCGTCAGGTCTTTCAGTTCCTACAGAAACAAAAAGAAGCAGTGTCAGTAAAAGCTCGTGGAAGGAAACGTTGCTTTTCACATAACACGGGAGGGGATTTGATAAATCAGTTCTGCAGACAAAATACACATCTTGTGTAAACCAAGATAAACTTTTACTGAAAGCATCTGCAGGACACACTGCTGATGCGTTCCTGCTACATAACTGGGCTTTTTTTTTTTTTGGTATTGGTGAGTTTTGGAAAGTTACCGAATGTGAATACTGAGCGACTCCATTAGTTAGAGAAACAGGAATCTGCCGTCCCTTCTGCTGTTTGCTCAGTATGGGGCAGTGTGTGGCAATGATTCTGTGATAACTCGGCAAGAAATCCATTGCAGTCCCTATGGTTGCTTCATAAAACATGGCTCCCCCTGGTTTGTTGGTGGAAAAATCTTAACACGAAGCAGAACAGTGGGAAATATTGAGTTTGCATCAGTAGTTGGCATAGCTCTGATATGACTGATACTGTTCGGTAAACTAGAAAATACAACTGATATCTACAGTATTCACATGTTCACAGCTGGACAAGACATAAAAACAGGCAAATGGAAACTTGGCCTAAATCATGGCAGCCTATTTATTTATTTTTTTTAACCCCACAGATGAACTGCTGTCAGTCTGAGTGTTAAACTTGACCGTGGCATCGATGCAGTCCGACACCGGAGGGGGACGAATGAAAAGGTGGAAAGTTATTTAACCTCTTGCCCTGGTAAAACACCAACCACCCACACAAACATAAAAAACCTACACAGATCTGCCTTCAAAACTATGTAGCAGCAAATCCCTCTCTCTAGTTGGCTGCCTGACCCATTCAGGATGAACTCCATAACCTCTGCCCTCCTGCCACCGTTCCTCTGTGTGGGGCTGAACATACAGATTCCGGTTTAGTTGGACATGACTCAACATGTCCCACAAACACACAAACGCACACATAAACCATATTGCCACGCTTAAAAGCCATACTCTCCACAAAGCAGTAAACACTAGCAGACTAAATAACATACCACAGGAGTTATAAAGATCATTGTGAAACTGAAACGGCCTTTTCTCAGCATGTTTGGGGTGATATAGTTTGATCTGAAAACTGGATGTTCCCTCTTTGGATGTGTCGACTGTGCAAACACAAGCACACGTACACACTACACACACATTTGGGGCAATTTAACAGCAAGTCAATCTTCACCTACAATTATCTCAGGCACCTGTCAGTGAGAATGACTGTATAAGTGTAAAAACGTCTCAGACAGAGGTGCCACAGCCCAAAATAGCCCATGACGCACAGTGAACCTCATGAGTGGGGTGAGTATGTGTGTGTGTGGAGGGGGGGGGTTACATGTACTATAAATCATACAATTGTACATTTAAGAAAACAGCGAGTGAATGGCTTCAAACCCAAATCCATGTTCAAATTCAGTCCTTCAGAAGATATCTGATCTGAATGGGAGCTGTGAGCTCTTTGTGCTGTGTGAGCACAACACACGTTGGAGGGAACATCACACCACAATTTGATGCTCAAAACACGCATGAGATGCGCCATACAGACAGACAAAGTAGACCGGATGTGTAAAACAAAAAGAAAACAAAACATAAAAGTGGAGTACAAGTGGAGGTGCAACAGCCAGGATGTGTTGGTTTGAGGTAGAACTGTAAGAAAGCTGCTACTTTTTGTGACGGTGTTTTTCAGTGAACCCGTAAAAATGAAAATGACACGCACTCGTTGTTTTACATAGAAAATAGAAACCTCAAATGCTTTGGATGTTGAGAGCACAAGTGTAGCTATTCTTTCATGTTCCCCCCCTCTCTTTTACAGAGTGTGGTATTATGGGTTGTTTGTAGCCTTAATGTCGTGTTTCTAGTATGTTCACAGTAGGGCCATCAATCTCCCCCGAAATCAAGTTCAAATTTCTAACGCTTCTTATGTTAAATATTTGAATTATATTCAAAGGTTATTTATTTTTTACAGCTCATAATACAGTATAAATCTACTGTATACCAGCTCATTGTGTTCACATTTTTAAAATAATTTGAATTCTGTTCAAACAGCGAAGTTCATTCTGACAGGCAGAAGTGTTTTGTTAGCCCAGTATTCAGGAGTTTTCTGAAGGCTGGTGTCACATTTTTTTGCTGCCATGGAGGATTTAAATTCATAATGACTGAAAGTGAGTTCATGGTGTCTGTACTGCAGATATGAACAAGGGAGAAAATGTCAAACACCTCTGAGAAAGAGGAGTGAGAGTGAGAGAAGAATGGCCTCATCCTGCTGGCTACCGGACGACAAAGCGACCCGTCTACTGATGGTTGTACAAAGATAAGAAAACACTTCAAATCATAAGCCGCCTGCTTTATATGGTGTGCAGTGAGGCCGGTCAGGAAACGTGAAGGATTACTTCAGGATGTAGTGCGTACTTCATTGGTACCATTACAGTCTGAACAGAAACATCTATAAATGGCTGAGTGACATGACATTTCCAGACTTTGTGGAAATCACTTCTATAAAAAACTAAAAGGACGTGAGGGGATTATGATGCAGAGGGTGGAAATCAGTCGAGTCTTCCAAATTTGGTGAAAAGGAACTGCAATGACATTTCTGTCTAGAAATATATAAGAAGCCATAGCATATTTTCTGCTTCTATATTCCCAGTAGAATGAGGCCGACCGGCAGCGTTTAAGCGAGCATGCTTCTACATATTCACACTCGTACCCTAGGCCAGTTGCATGCAAGACATTGTATAATAGGGAAACCACTTGTCCCTGGGGAAGCTACAGCAGCAATGTGACACAAGGCTACCAAGTGTCCAGGTTTTAAGACCCTTATGGGAGTTACTGCAGAGCAGACATTCATCATGAAGCTGCTAAATAGCGACCCTTATAAACACACAGACACACACAAATGGACAGAAATGTACATAATCTGTAGGGCTCCTGGCAGGCCTCCATGCGTGCAGCGCAGTTGAACTTAATAAAGAAAGCATTTAGAGTGAAAGAGGGAGAAAAAAATTTGGTTGAGCTCCTCTTGCTAACTCCCCTCTCACTGGCCAGCCCGTTGGTCTGACTGGCTTGTTTATTTGGCTGGTTACTGCAAGGATGACTAAGCAGAAATGAGAGGGGGCTGTAGTGGACCAAAAGACTCCAGTGGAAAAGTGAGGGATGGAGCGAGGCCAGACATGAGCAACCATGAGTTATGGCTTCAAAAAAAGAGAGAAAAAGATGAGGGAGCGAAGGGAGGTTGAAGGTGAGACAACTCTGAGATGACCACAGGTCTCAGGTCAGCCAGCTCCCAGTGGAGATGCACCAAAGCACCGGGTGAGCTTAGCACAGCGATGAGTATTTCCACAAGTAGCTGACATGTGAACAGAGCTTCTCTCCATCAGCTGACCAGGCGTGTGGGGATCACAGATGCGTTTCCAGCCGGGGCTCGCCCTCCTTCGACAGAGTCACTCCCACACAGACACACACACACACCTGCAGGTACCAATGTGCACAGCTCCAGCAGAGAGGCCCAGAGAGGGGTTTTTATGAGTGTGTGTGTGTGTGTGCTGTGGCGACCGTGTGGCAGAACAAACAAGGGAGAAGTGCTAATGCGTCCCTGCAGCAAAGGCTAGCACTCGTCAGCTCCTCCGTCCTGCTGGCATCACTTGAGTGTGATCATTCTGGGGACAGGACATCCACACTCAAATAGAAGGAAAGAGAAATGCACCCATGTGTTTGCATACACACAGTTTTGAGTTATCAGATTTATCAGATCCTGCATTAAAATTTCCAGTAACAGCTCCAGTCTGTCTGTCCCTACACAAAAGAGAGCTCTTGTTTTTTTCACACCATCATTTGTTTTGACGCATTAAGAGGCATATCGCTTTAATGTGTACTGATAACTTCATGATAACACTAATGAGCCTCTTTACTCTAGCATCAGGTATCCATTATCACCGGTGATAAGGGGACAGATGTTTTTGTTTGCGAAAGAAAAGTTTGGTTTTCTGCCTGTTCATTTATATTTTGTCTCCCCTCTCCCCTCTGTGATACAAACACATCCCACATTTTGTAGAAACAACACCTACACACACAAGGAAACATTTGAGTGTGTTAACAAATCGCAAAACAGATCAGGCATGTGCACCAATTCGCATTCAAAAAGGCACGAGGCTGGCAGAAATATAAAAACAAACAGCCCCCAGGCTTCCCTCGCTGGATTTGAAGAACTGCTTATACAGAGGGATTATAGGACACATGACTGTGCTGGCTAACCCACAAGAGAAAGCTTGGAAAAAAAGAAAAAGAAAGAAAGACATGAAACAACCCGTCTGCTTGCTGGGAGTCACAACCACCCTCGCTGAAAAAGGCCAAACTTCACTGGAAGACTCTGCTGCTTCATGCAACGGTGCGTCGTGTCTCTTCCTGCCCTCAAACCACATTTACTGGCTTTTGAAGTGTTTTTCATCACCAGAAGAAAAGGGTTGGGATGTAATTTTTGGAACTATATTTTGTCCAACCTCACGAACAGGAAACACTGCACTTTTGGGTGGAGCTACAGGGACTTCCTAACTGTTGCTGGTCCAGCTCCCGGCTCAGAGCGGCCCACAGGATGGCTGCCTGCTGCCATGCATGTTGTATCCATGTGATGCTTTGAGACCAGATAAATACTACTACATGTCAAAGCTGATTGTTTTTGGTAATATTCACAATATCTATTGTCCATTGGTTGGTCTATGAAATGGCAGAAAAATGCCCATGAATTCCCTTGACACCGACACATAAGACTAGAAAATCATCAAATATTAATACCTCTTTCCCACTGGCCAAAAAACCCGTTTAAACCCGCTAACAATCGGCTTTTGGTGGCAGTGGGAAAGGCGCACTGAGCCGCGTCGACGGGGGTCAAACGACTCGGCAAGCGATGTGGGTTAAAATCGCCTTTAATCGGCTCGGCTCTGATTGGCTTGCAGTGGGAACGCCAGACCCGCGTCAACCCGCTAATTTACATGACGACATTGAGCGTTACGTGATGCCGTGTCATCGCGCCGGTCTCGTCTCATAGCACGTACCAAAACAAAGCTCTGCTCGCATTCCAGACTGGGATCAAAAGATCAAACAACACTGACCGAAAACGACTGAAACAAAAGAAAAGAAACTACAGTGTGTTTAACTGACGTGTTGTGCTGCGGACGAACCGTCATATGGCCGCGGCAGACTCGCTCTCCTCCGCGGTCCAGGTGCTCCGCAGGTCGGCCAGACGTCTCGTCTGCCTCGGCCGACAGACCTCCGCTCTCCGCTGCGGGCGGCTGTGGCATGACAGTCTTTCTCTCACCGTGGATGAGAGCGGGACAACAACATGGCTGCTCTGTCTGATCTCCCCGCGGGGGGTCAGACTCGGCTTATTTTGGTCAGTGGGAAAGGGGCCAAATGCCGATTGTTAGCGGGTCGACCCGCGTTTAAAAAACCTGCGTCGACCCGCTAATTTTAGTGGGAAAACGGCTTTTGATTATGGAAGGTGCAACCTGTCAAGTATTGTAATTTATCTAATCTGATCCAGGTGAAAGAGCAAATGATTTTAGGGAGTAATCTGGTCAGGTATCATTTCCCTCCGGCTGCACTTGTTTTCCTGGGATATCTGCAGTGTCCTGATGAACTATAAGCCTTCAGAAAGCAGCTGTGAGCAGCTTCATGTAAAGGGCGACCAGGCGCATCAAACTGAAGAGCAAAAGGAAGGAAAAAAAATGTTCTGAGATGGCCGAGGTGATGGTTTTCAGATTCAACGAAAGGTGGAAGAGGTGGCTGCAAGGATGTTTCTAACATTGGGCTGGTTGTGTTGTAGGTGTGTGTAGAGTTGGGCCTTACCTGTATCTGCTTTAGCACTTTGGGTATAGGTTTACAGTTGAGTTTCTGACAGGCCTGTTTGTAGGAAGAGAGGATCTCCTCCACCGTCACATTCTGAGCTGTAAAACACAAGATCAAACAGGTTTTAATGCTTTGTTTCTTGTCACTCTATTGGAGACAAACACACACACACAAACTCTCCACATCATGCTCCTCCTGCTGCTTTAATACTGTCTCACAATTGTTGGCACTTTGTTCATACATTCACATCCATCTTTATTTCAAAATAACCCAACCACAAAGCTCACATACATATTAGAGTTAGTAATCCTATGTGCTAAGGTTCAAATGCAGATCACAAGCATCATTTTAAAGGTGTGGACAGTTTGAAAATGGGCCTCAAGTACATACAAAAAGCTGATCTATCAGTAGGTAAACTGATGCCTATTTATTCTGTGGGCTGTGCAGTTCACTTGCAGGTCACTTGCTTATGAAGCTGTGCTGCCGGTGACACTGGTGCATCAAAGCACAACAGCGGTTCTGACAGCCGCCATTTGCAAAGCAAAAGAGACAAAACATCTGAGGTGGTCTGGGCTTTATAGAGCAAAACCTCTCAACCATGGCTGAATATGCCCTGATGCTGACGATCCTACAGTTCAGCTCAGTAAATTATCAAAAATAATAAAGTCTAGAGGCTGGAACACTTGGAAAACAGTTTTCTTTTTGTACAACCTTGTGTGTCCGCCTTGGGGAGCACTCTCCTGACAGAGAGGATCAGAAATCGTAACCCCTTTAAGGGCTCCCCTACTTAAATCAGCAAAAAGGAGGTATTGTTCTCAGTGTGTGTGCGCGGGTCAGCCGCTGCTGCCATCCCAGACTGTTGCAGGGGCTAACTCCAGTCAGGTGACTCGGCAACATTCAAACCCACTGTTCTGGCTGAGATAGACGCTGCTGAGAGATGAAGTGAGGCACTCGAGCAGAGAGAAAATAATGGCAGAAACATCAACGAGAAAAGAAAACAGTGCATGTATGGAGGGACTCAAAGGTCAGGAGGACATGAGATTACATACTGTAGATGCAAATGAGATGATACGTGTTCTTAGATACACTTAGAGTAAGTAGGGTATGCTGCTACAGGGCTCGGCCTATGCATCCACAGCGCTCACCCTGCTGCACTGACACGGTGCAAGTGTGTATTTCACGTTGTGTTGCAGTCAGCATTTTGATTTCCCTCACCAAAGTGAAGAATTGTCCACTTCAGCTCTGTCTCCACTCCCCTTCGTCTCCCCTTTCAGTTTAACTCCCATTCTCAAGTTCACAACCCGGCCACCTGTACAATGTAGCAACAGACCAGACCAGCCAGCGTTACTAACGTAATGTAAGATGAATAATCAAACCTTTGTCTTTCTTTGCAAACAGCCTGTTTCCTTGCCTCAGAGGTAAACATGTACCGCACAGACACTGAGAAGCAGTCACGTGATATAAACCTACTAATGACCCTGAGATACAGCCAGGTCTGCTGGCCTGGAGTGCAGCAGGATTGGTTGATTGCATCTGTACACCGACTACATTTGTACAAGGTCAGAATGAATAACCTGCTGGTGGGACAAAGAGCCACTTCAAAACCTGCATGAGCAGCCACGCATGTCTGACCGACTGCGTTATTTACCATCTCAATGAGACACCAGCCTGAAATGACTACTAGAGACCAGCACTGTGCTACAGTCTGAGGTAATGGGGTGTGTGCGTGCGTGTGCGTGTGTGTAAAACTAAATGAGAGAGTGAGTCAGTGCCACATGATTACAATGATACTGGCCAAACACATCTTTCACTTGTTTTCGTGCCCACACCAAACAGTAGCAGTAACCGATCTGGTCTTTGATCCTGCAACAGGTCCCTGGTACATACTGTATGTACACACACACACAGACACACACACACGGCACTGTGCAGTAGCCCGAACAATTATGAATCTTTGATGCAGTAACAAGGATGAAAAACCTCTGTAAACCTGCTAATACATACTATTATTTATTTTTACCAAGCTAGAGGTGACTTCTTTCCAGCACATGTGTCTAACACATTTCTTCATAGTAATTACTGCCGTGCTATTTAAAACCAACAAACACACACGCCAAAAAAAGAGAACTGATTCTGTGTATGATGAGTCTCTCATTATCTCAAACCCTGCACATAAATCAAAGAAATGTTCCAACTAGATCTATAACTCCTGCTGGGTTATGGCGGAGACCGTCTTTGGGGGATAAAGTGTCTGTAAAAGACAGGTTTTTTGTATGAATCGCACAATATGTCCTGGCTTTCAACATGTCCTTGTGATTTTGCCTCAAGACGTTTACACATGAGATGTCCAAACACTTGTACCACAATGAAGAACCAACTTTGTGATGCAGCTCAAGACAAAGTAACAAGACACCAGAGCTGACAATTGGTTGATTAAAATAAAAAATAAAGACAATGTTTTGACAATTGAGTCATTAATAATGGTAAAATATAAAATACTCCAGGTTTGCAAAAGCAACAACTTTCTGTTTATTTTACAACACTAAATTAAATATTTCTTGTTATTTCTTGTTGATTTTGAACATGATTAAAATAAAATCATGCAAAATAACCATGTGATAAATAAAAAGAATTTAAAATGTTTCAGTTCTCTGTGATTCCCTTACAAAATGATGTAGTACTAAACCATAGTGAACCATATTACCCTTTATACTCAACACCTCTTGGATCATTGTGCAGACATTTAAGAGGCAGAAAAGCAGGAACAAGGACTGAAGGTGAGGCTCTCCATCACTCATGCAACTTCAGGGTTTTCATTGGCATCAAACACTATTCAACAATTTCTACGGATTTCCTGGAAATAAGGTGCCATTCTTAACCAGGACATATTGCCAGGATTAGTTTTTGTTTTTATTTGACCTAATCAGACCTGATTAACGTATGCAATTTACCTACAAAACATCTCTGTGAACTTAACCTAAATGCCTCCCCTTTTCAGTATGTAAGAGGGCAATCTTGTAAAACTGTAGAGAACAGTGTGTGCGTTCCAGTGAACACTGTGTCCTTGGAAAAGTGTTATTGTGCAGAGTCGCTGTGAAGCAAGTGTGTGTGTGTGTGTGTGTGTGTGTGTGTGTAAACACTTCCTGAGGGACAGTGGGGTTTTGGGGGCGGGGTGTCCCATGCTTACTACACAGTTTTTTCCCACATAGCTTATTAATTATAAAAGGAATTGGAGGTGTGCAAGGTGGACACAGAATACGACATGATAGGCTCATTTGTTTGAATGAAAAATAATCCATCACTATACTCGAAACAAAGGAAATAGTGTATGGAAGATTAGGCTGAACAACAACAACAAAAAAAAGTAAGAATGTCAAAGCAGGAAATGATGAAAGAGAGACAAAAAAACAGAAACCAGCTGAAACCAGCCGCCAGAGTCAAATGTTCGGTGTCAAGTGGGAGATGTGATCTTCAGCAGCGCTGCAGGATCATTAAGAGCTGAGCTACAGCTGTTGCCCGCATTTCTGCTCACGCTGTCCTTGTTTTATTGCACTCCCTCCAGTGCTGCTGGTACATGTACGGAGGGAGTGGTGGTGAGGAGGTGAGGTCCGCAGAAGGGGGAGAGAGGGAGGGAGGGAGGGAGAGGAGGGAGGACCGCTGCTCCAAACAACATGTTGGAAAACCAGGTTACGAGGAAGCAGAGAGTCGATGATGAAATGAATATCACTACCACTTTTGACAGTCAACTACCAATACAACTGGATACATCACAGCCCAACAGTTTAGGTGGGTTTGACTGCAGACAGTCATAAACAACCAAGACATGAGCAGTAGTTCACTAATATCATTTCATAGGCATAGTTAAGCTGGCAGGTGATCATTTTCCTTTGTTGCACTCTGCACCATCCCTTCAATCGGCAGAACCAGCTCTTCATGTCGCGCTGATGACAAACAAAGACGGGCAGGTCCGCTGTTCTGAAAACACCTTGGACTGAGATTGCGGGTGTGGAGGGACGGGGTGACGAGACGGAGATAAAGGAGTGGAGGGAACATCCATCTCTGCTGTGACTCACTGAATCTGCTTAATGACACAAACAAGCAGCACACGCCTTTTTTCCCTGTTATTGTTGTTGGCCGCAGTCCACTGCCCATCCACTGAATTACGCTGAACAATATCAAAACAGCAACTCTTCGGCTTTCTAACATCCACTCATCCACTTCCCCTCATGATTCTGATGGAGGTCAATAAGGAAATCAATACAATCAAATCTGAGCTGGGTCTCAGTATGGCAACATATCTGGTAATCAGTTCAGTGTGATTAAATTTGCTGCGGTATGCTCCAGTCCCATGCAGCATAAATATACCCAGTGTATAACCAAACCAGATTTAATGTTACTAAATTCTTCTCTAAACTGTGTCTGTTTCAACTCGACTCTAACAACTTCTGGCTCTGTTGCATCAGTACAGCCAGTTGGATTGGTATCTTGGGGCGAGGGAAAAATTACAAGCACCGAGGGAGGTGTACCTGCCATATATAATAAATCAATTAGTTAAGGACTGAGCAACTTGCAGAGCTGCAACAAGTACAGACACATATGCTCAGATAGGAAAGGTGCTTTAAGTATGCCACAGGTACCTAAAGAAATCCTTTTTTGATGTGAAGACACAGTTTGTCTTTGAGCTTGAAGAACAGGGTGAGGTTAAGGTTTCCAGTAAAAAGTTAACACATCATTTTATTGCAACAATGGCAGTCCGATTTTAGAGCAGTAACTTCTAATAATGAGACACCTGAGGTTACGGTCAGTGAACGCTAACCACTCTGCTTCTGACGTAACTACACTGCACACAGTGAATCAGTGCAATTAATTGACCAAAATGCTCCTCCTTTTAGCCTGCACGAGGTTTATGTGTCATATATTCAAGTGACTTGTTTGCATCTGGAAACAATGTTTTGGGCTTTTTCAGTTATTCACACTGATTTTAAACAGTTATTTTACCTGCTGTGCACAGGTGACAAAGGCTGATTTGAACTTTTCCCCCCAATTTTCACACAAATTACTTTCACATTAAGAGCTGAGAGACCATTATAAATGCCTGGCTGTCTAACAATGTGTGCACTATTCCCTCATTTAAAAGTTAAGGAAAGTGTAAACCAATACTATAAACAAGTTCTAGTTGTTCATTTTCAGTTACTCTCAATAAAAAATTTCAGTGCTGCAAGTACCTTACATGAACTTGTCGAATAAGTGCAGCACTGTGTTGTTGCTAAAAAGCCTCCTATTACACAAGTGCAACAACTGATTAAAAATGTTGGTGTGATTATCAAATGCAGCAGCTAAAAATAAAAGAGTTCTCTCCTTTGTAGATGAACAACATCATACCACTGGTGCAGTCAAAGCCTCTACCACCACCCACAAAAGGTCAGAGCAGATCGACCCAAGGCGCCCACCGTGTGAGCGTGGGCTCGAGCACCACAATCCGTTTGTGTCAGTCTTACTGGGACAGATTAGTACACTGGTGTAAAGCCTCATCATCTCCATGACAGGCCACTGTATCAGATATCAAGTTACACATTTAAATTGCTGTCATATTGTTTCCAAGTGAGGCGAGAGGCTACTTGTTGCATGATTAAGCATACCGGTATTTGCTGACATAAGAGATCAATTAACATGCTAGGGAAATTATACTGCGTTTCAATGGCTTGGTGAGATCATGGTATAATGGAAGTAGGACTGAGAGGATTGTGATGTAATTGGTTTGTGAATCTCTGCCCATTTCTTTCCACACCTATCCACACCTGGCCAACTGCTGCAGAGACAGCACAACCATTTGATTGTTACCTCTGGAAAATTACTAAATAAACTGGCCAACACTGACATCTCCGTCGCTATGAACGTATGAAAACAGCTTTCCATTGTTCTCAGGCTTTTTGAAAAATATCTACAAAGAACATGTAAGGGCCCCTAACTATTTTCTTAGGAATCTTTTTCAAAAGCATTTGATGTTGAAGCCAAACCTTCAGGGCCTGTATTCACATGTAACTTTTTTATTTTTCAAGGTGCTGAAAAAGAAGAAGAAGATAGCACCTCACCCAGCGGCTAGTGTCATACGGTGCTGAAAAGATGTAGACAGCAATAATAATGAGCATAAGATCACCTTCTGCCAGCCTTCGTCCCTTTGCACACCAGAGATGTTGTTTACAGCAGCGTACCGAATAAGGCTGTCTGAATCATCCTTTAAAAAGATATTCAAGCTAAGTGAGGCCCAATTTCTGTCCTTATCTGTTTATCCTCGTCAGCCTTGACATCTTTGTATCTTCATTACTCACTCACTCTTCATTGTCTAGCCGACAAGAAACAAAGTGCAAACAGGCAGTCTGCAGGTGCTGCCTCCCCCCAATCAGCCAAACAACAAGGAGGAAACAAGCTAAGATAAATGTTTGCATGTGTGCAGACAAAGCAGCATCTATATTTGCCAGAGACAGACATACGACGAAGAGGCCTGGCATGAAGAGAGGATTAAATTCCACTGAAATCGTTTGAGTTTCATAAAGTGCCAAATTTATTGTGTTTGACTAGTCTGCACACACTGGTTTCACTAGTTAAGAGTGGTACAGCATGATCTGCACGTCAAAAGCTTAAGAAAAACTTTGGCAGAGATTGGGAATGTGGCGAAGACTGTACCAGTCTGAGAGAAGCTGCTGTAGATAAACACCTGACCTACCATCTGTACACATCTGGAACTACACAGAGAGCTGGGGCTTCAACAATCTGAGGTTACATAACACATTGACTGCACTTTTCCAACTACAGCCCGTTCTATTAGAGAGTCTGTTGGCTTGATGACACCGACAATAAGGTAGGCACCTTGTACTTGGACATGTCCTTTGTAGCACCTATATCAATACCAACCAACCTAAAACAAACACCAACCTATCCTCTTGAAAGACTGGCCTGCTAACAGGAGGAAATTCATGCTTCCATAATCTAAAGTACAAGCAAGGCCTCTTCAAAGTCACCTTGACTGATCATTTACACATGATTTGTTAAGCTAAAGTCCCTGTGAAACCAGTGTTGACAGGTTACATTTGAGCAGGAATTATTCCCAACCAGATTTTAAAAAGAGGTGACTCTTGGACTGGGTATAGAGCGCTTGACTTTACTAACACATTGAGTCCAGATATCCAACTAATATTTCTATGTATCATCTTCACAAGTGATTTCCTGTGCCGCTGACTGAAAGCTGCCACATGTGAAAATGGTTTGCACTGTGAGTTAGATATTGTGCCTGTGTGGATCTTTTTGTTATCAGGTGAAAATCTGGCATATACAAAATGTCAGAAGACGTCACAACGATGTCCCATTATTAGATCAATTAGTAACGCTTTACCATAGAAGGCTTCAAATATGCTCTGGAAAGCCCTTTTCAGATAGAACGCAGTGTTTTCCTGTGCATGAGCTGTGCCCAAGTTGAGTCTGATATTCAACAATGTGTACGAGCAGCATGCGCTCTGCTCTGCTCGGACCAAGAGTGTGCATGCATCGTGCAACACATACACAATGAACTGGGAGCTGTGCACAGCCTGCACACACCGCATCCTATCTGAAAAGGACTTTAGACTGATAATTAAGAACATTCAGCACAAAAACCTAGAAAACAGTCCTACAGCTAAGACACTGAGCTACATTTGTTAATGCACCAACAGCCATGGGTGTTTCAGTGTGTACAGGGTGAATGAAGCTTTTGCTAAATGATGACCTGAGGCAGTCCAGTGACTGGGGAAGGTAGCACGTCTGTGAATCTTTCAAATCTCACTGTGATCTGTAGGCAGAATTTCAGATAAAATTAAGATTTTATTTGTCACTACAGCGCAGCAGAGGGAATGACTGCAGGTTAACATGTACCTACTGTACCATTTCTTGGTCTCAGTTTCATATTTGTTTAGTTGTTTAAAGGAATAGTTCAACATTTTGGCAAATTGGTCCATTTCCATAATCCCTATAGTTTTAGGAGCAGGTTCGTTACCTTTAATTGTCAGTGCATTAGTTGTTGATTGTGTATTTGATGAGTTTGATGAGGGAAACCAAGAAATCCCATTAGCCTCTGTAGCTTAGCTCTGAGCAGCTTGCGGCTCTGCTCCGCCGTTCTGAAAAAAATTGCACCGACGACTAATGGTAACAAACCTACTGCTATGACTATAGGGATTATGGAAATGGGCCAATTTGCCAAAAATGCTGAACTATCCTTTTAACAGAGAAATATGTAAATGAGAACACTTACATGGTGGATTGTATTAAGCAGCAGTAGCAGTAGTCTACTCATAGCCTGGGGCCGAGAGGTAGTGGAGTTAGGAGTATACGTTTTCTTTGATTAAATATTCTTCATTTGGATGTATCAAGATACTTCATAGCTGTTGTCAATAACCCGTGGACAAAGACCTCTGCATAGACGAGGTGATTTGTTTTTACAAGAAGCTGCATTTTCAGAGTTTGGTGGCTTGGAGTGGGTAATCACTGAAAACATGGAATCACTCATATTGGTGACAACAGTCCCAGATGAAATAACAGGCCAACACTCAAGGCAGACTTCCAGAGATGGGTGAAGGCATGCTGGGGCTGGGACACAGAAGTGCTACCAGCTCCTACTTAACATGCAAGTGCCAGTGTTCGAAATAGCCCCCCTCTCCCTCTCTGCAGTCCCATTCCCTGCCATTTCACACTGGCGTGCTGTGGGTGGTGACAGCGTCGTCATTCACACATGACAGCTGCCTGGTCAGAGGTGGGGCAGGGTGCCACGGTCTGTGGCACTGCTGCTGTGTGCTTCTGCCAGTCTGTGTGGCAAGACGGGACAGTATGTAAACACACTGAGGAGATAAAAGCCTGAGCCCTCAGCTCTGAAACAGATAAGCACAACATTTAAACTGCCACCTAACCTACATACTACAGTACAGGCTGCACAACACAGGTCTGAATGGGGGAAAGGATCAAAAGAAAACTAAGTACGTTTGGTTTCTCATAGTGTGGTGGATGAAATGACAAGAACTTGTAGAAGCGTGATACACAATAGCTGTAGTAAAAAGTAAAAGTAAAAGTAGCTGCATCCAGATCAGCACACTCTGTGTCCAGACATTGAAGGAATCTCATACAAGGCATTAGGTTGCAGATTGCATGTGTAGATACAACAAATTTTACTTGATGTGTTCATATGTTGTTGTTCTGCGTCTAGTAAATTATTATTCAGTTATTATTGTACTGTTCACATGCACAGCCAAGATGATTCTCACGAAAACATAGAGTTGTAGGGATGCTGCTGCAAAGAAGCTACAAATTCTTAAACATGGCTGCTTCATACTAGGGCTGCACAGATATGATAGAAATCATAAAGTGCAATAGCATAACTGTACTTTTTTTTTGCCGTGATGTTTTTTTGATTAAGGCCTTCTAAGATATCATATTTACAAAAATAGAAAGAATGGATGGACAACACCATAAGACACTGCCTCAGGCCATGGCTGCTGTCGGCAACGAGGCACAAGAAAACCTCCAGGCTTCCAACAAAACACACAAACTACACAACAGCAGTCGTCAAATTTCACATCACTGCACAAATGGCATACAGTAAGCCCTCTGCCCTCCAGTTTTCTAGGTTTATTCACACATTACTGCAGACACAGCAACAATAACTTGATGGTATATAATATCACAACATGTCTATGTTCACTCCATTCCTTTAGCGGTGTAAGACATTATAACTGGGCATCAACAACAAGCTTTCTCTTGGCATGATGACAGGATGATAAAAAAAACAAAAAACAGAGCAGCCATTTTAAATGATCTCCCATATGAAAAAAAATTGCCTGCGTCTGTGGGAGAGAAAACTGCCAGACCAGATGGAGAGTGACATTACGAGCGAACAACAGTTGTATGCTCTATTTTTAAGTGAGGTGGCATTTTGTGCAGTGTGTACAGAGTGTAGGTAATACTGTCACGTCCAACCACGACAGGAGTGATAATAGTAGGCATGGGAGGGGGAGAGCAGGCATGTCCTGTTTGACGAGGACAGAGAGTCCCTCGCAGACATGGGGATGGGATGAGAAATTACCTCAGACAAAAGCTGGTGCATTTTCGACTGATGTGTTCTCTGTGTTACTATCATCGCTCTGCTTTGCTGGTAAAAATGACCAGTGCACTACAGTGCAGACAGACAAAAGGTCAAAGGGCATGTATCATCACACAACAGGTGCACACTCAAATTTTGCAAGACAAAGGTGCGCGTGTCACGCAGACAGTCAAAAATGCATTATAGATGAATATACAAACCAGAATGAGCGCAGAGAGCTGATATTATCTGCAAGTATTACTACCATAGCATATGGCACCAGTGTGTGTGGCTGACCAGAAGAAAAAATCCTGTCTGATAAAAACACACACACACACAAACTATTTATAAACAGTGTCATCGCCACATAGTTTATCTAGCAGTCTCCAGTGTTTACAATACTTTGCAACACCTGAGTCAGCAGAGCAGCTGTTTAACAGCTGAGCAGATGCTGGCATGATGTCGGTCAAGTTTTACTTGGTTGAAATGCCAAGTTCTAATCTCAAGATAAGGCAATCAGTCAATTAATCAATAAACCATTCATTCTCTAACTATTAATTTCAGTCATTTTTCAAGCAAAACATTTGCCCGTTTGGTTCTCTCCTGAGTATCGTCTGTTATACATTTTAAATGTAATACCCCTGGGTTTTAAGGCAGTCAGACACAACAGGATATCCATAGATGTCGCCTTGGACTGTGGTGATTATTATCTGACATTTCTGGACAAGACTACGAGATTAAAAGTCAGTGACTCAAGTTGAACGCTTCCATAACTTACTACTTCGGCAACTAAACTTTCAGGTAATTTCAAGAACCCATGACAAAGTTTAAAATCAGAAGCCATAACAAGTATGATAAATAATCACATTGTTTTTAATAAGACAAAAACACAACGCACACCTAAATCATTATTATCGTATTATAAAAGTAAAAGACAGGTCTCTCAGAAGATATAAAACAATGTAACCACTCATGGTGGATTTACCAAATGTGATATGTCTTAGTCAGATGACCTATTAAGGAAGCCTATTTTAGTTTTACTCTGCTGGCCTGATTGACCCCCCCCAAATCCCGTCCTGGACCGCCTCTAGTGCAAACTGAACTAACTCCTACATTTACAAAGCCTTTGTCCATTCTCTACGCTGAAAGCTTTGCTTATCAGTTGGTGACTTGGTCCACAGCCATAACACATAACATTTCATGGGTCACAGAGCCTCTAATAACCTGGTGCCAAGTGGGCCTTGGGTCTGATGACACAAGACAGAGCTGCACGTAGGCCAAAGAGCACAGTTGTTTGCTGGATACACATTGATTAATGTGAAGGAACATAAATGAAACTTTAATACTTGGTTATTCTGGATTGCTTCTGTGAAAAACTATCTTGCTTTATGACATGATAAAATCAATCTGGGCTGATGGAAAAAAAAAAAAATTCACCTAGCGTTTGCCGGCAGTATGAGCCGGTGCTTGTGTAAAGACATGCTTTGAGGATTTAAGCTCAAACTGCACCTACGTAGAGTGAATTGGTAAGCCAGGGGGAAGAAACAGGGGAGGAGGGGAAGCTAGGCAGCATGCTGGGAAGTTCAGGAATCTCAGGATATGATGTAGTATTTGCCTAGGCTCAGAGGGAGCGAACAAACGTCCCTCAAGTCTAGACAGGGAGAGGGGTAAGAAAAAAGGAAAGAGCTCAGGAATGATATTATCTAAGAGCGAAATGACATTCAAGTATTTTACCCTCATGCTGCTCAAGAGTACACTGCCAAAATCAGGCTCTTGAGTAAAGCATTACAAAGAAGAACTGCAGCTGCTGTGTATTTCTTTCTTTATTTGGTTAATTCTAGCCTCACACATTGCTGTAAGCTGATACCGCAAAACCGGACAGAGTCAATTCTGGCAAAATGAGAGTGCCAAAGTAGAAATACTAGGAATATGACACCACAGCTAGGTACTATTGTTGTCCTGGCTCTGTTCCCTCCTGTCGCCCAGGTATTTATTCTAAATGACAACTTCCTTGGATTTATTAAGTTCAATCCAGTTCAGAAGGTAATAAAGCTATTAAACCAGATGAATGTTGCTTCATTAACGCTCTATAATAACTGTCTTCCCTCTGCTCCTACAGCGATGACTCTGGTGGGCATGCATGAAGCTCAAGGCTCTGGGAGCTCAGACCCTCTCCACTGTTTTGTTTCTGACAGGTGACATGAAACAGGGACCCGGAGAACCTGACACTAGATCTGCGGATAAAGGGTTTGGATGGACGCTGGATCTTTTGTGGGACAGTGCTCACTTCTAAACAAGAATGAGGAGCCTAAGGGTGGAGATTCAGATACATTTCATTTCCTGGACTTTGACTCAGAGGCACACACGGCACGGCACGCACACATTCAGATCTGTCCTGTTCCAAGCGGGAACATGTCCTGAAGACAGATGGAAGAAACAGGACACAAGTCAAAAGTTTAGGAAGTTCAAAATTAATAAACCAGTGGAGTAATTTAACACATTTTGAAAACGAAGCACTAAAAGCAATTTCTGAATGGAAAATAATTTGGATATAGTAATTATTTGACTTAATTAGCTGCAAAAATGATGATACTCAATTATTTAAAGAGGGTTTCTATACATTTTCCATATAAGTAACAATTCATGTGTGATGTCAGGTAAATATCCTGTTACAGCTGGAATCGTTCAGATGACACAGTCACCAGGGTTTGACATAACCCAAGGCCCGCTGGCCCAGAGCCAGTAAAAGTACATGCAGGGGCGGCGTTTAGCTCACTTGGTAGAGCTGCCGCCCCATGTTGAGGCTCAGTCCTCGGTGCAGGCAAATCCTGCGTCGGATGGCCCTTTCCTGCGTGTCATTCCCCCACTCTCTGCCTCCTCATTTCCTGTCTCTCTCGACTGCACTATCAACTAAAGGCAATAAAAAAAGCCCAAAAAATATACTTAAAAAAAAGTACATGCAGGGCAAGTCACTGTAATCAGCGATTGGCCGTTCACTGGCCCGTACTACGACATGCATCGTAATTCGCTAGAATGCATGTGGGAAAATCAACATGCTTCATGTGATTAGCTGTTCATTTTTTAGCTTCATAGAGTGGTGGTTTAGTTTTGGTCTCACTATTCTGTTAAATGTAAACAACTGAACGTGAACAGAGTTTTTCCTGCATACAGAATTTGGTTGGTTTGCTAAATTTCTCACCGTTTTTTTCTTTTGTCCTGAAACACACAGCCTTTGAAGAGAGGAACAGCAGAGCTCCTCTGTCTGACCACAGGTGAACCGGTTGTCATTGCAGGGCCGTTGTTACAGGTGATACACACGCATACGTTCCTGTACGTTTGTCTTCTGACCGTCTATCATTGAACTGCGCTGCATAACTGGCACAGACTGGCAGTCCTCCTGTGTAACTTCTTGCTGCAAAATGACTGAAGGCACGTCTGCACGTGTCGGCAAGCCCCCATAAGTTGACAACATAAGGAGGAAAAATGTTTTTAAATAATAATAAATCAATAATATTAACCAGTCAAAGTTCTTGATATTGGTTAATGGTTAGCCTAATCAAATGCATACCTAATTAGAAATGACTATGGAAAGATGCAGATAGAGTCATTAGAAATGAATGCAAGTGATTTTTTTATTTATTTACTGATTAATGTTGTTTTGTATGCAATTTACAGGCTTTGTTAGTTTTATGTTCAATGTGTGCAGGCATGTTTGAGTTTGACACCCCTGCTGTAACCCAACTACACAGCTGTTAGTGTCCCACATCCTTGAATTTTACACTGCTGACTTGTATTTTTGGTGGCCGGGCCAGTGAAAATACACAAGGGGCCAGTAAAACTCAGATCTACTGGCCATGTTGGACACTTACAGTAACTCAATCAGTTTAATAGAAAATACACTGTTTTGAATGAACCCATATAGATTGAGTCCTCAAAACATTGAATGCTATGAGATTTCCAGGTAGGATATTTGTAGTTCTGTATGTAATGAACAGTTGAAAAATCAGTGACTACTTTGGTGCTACACTGAGACACTCAATCTATTTTGGTGTTCAAATTATTGGATTTGTCCAACCCACTTAACCAAAATTGTTCTGATAAATTTAGCTCTGTGTTATCTCTGCGTATATTAAAAACAGAACGTTCTGTATCATGTGATTAACCTCACTGGCATCGACTGTCTAAGCACCTCTCGCTAAAAACTGCACTATCAGCTGGACCTTTGGAACTTAAATCAACTGTGTGATAAATGTGCAGTGATAAATAATCTCAACACACACTACAGCCACCAGGACACTTTACTGTTCCCAGCATTTGGACGTTTCATAAGGGCCCAGAACTCTTGGCTAACTGGGTTGGACTTTGCCCCCGTAGTGTGTGCAGCTCAAGATATTTCATGTCCAATTTACTATCAGAGTGGCTGCCTGGCATGTGGACTGTAAAGGTGCTGATAGTCTGGCAGCAGGGTTTAGTGACAAGCACAGAGTGGAATGGATGATATAAACATGTAAATCATGTTTAGTGTGTTACAAAATGTGTTAGGATGAACAGCTGAAAACATACGTGCAGCCACAGAGCTGCTAATAGAACAAATGATATTCAGCAGACAGACAGTATCGGCCATGCATATTAATCTTGCTGCCTTCATGTGTCTTTCTACTGCCCTTCCCCCACCTGGACATTTTGCACCACTGACCCTTGCCTATAGCTCTGGCCTACATTTTTTGGTTTGGGGAAAAACACAGGAGTCACTAGTTTCCCCTTGAAGCCACACAGGTCACACAGACACATAACATACTTTACATTCATACAAATCTGCCATTTTGCCATACTGCTGTCAGCTGTGTAACAGCTACAATTATAAGTTTAGATACGGTATGTAACTATGTTGCCTGCCGTCACAGTGCTGTGAGCAAACACCGGTTTTCACACTGTGACTGTAAGTTCTGTTTATTCAATGATGTCCATTGTCCACGCCAGCCGAAGGAGTGAGTGAGTCATAGTCAGATCACTTATACACGACTTCTCTCAGCTCTTCCAAAAAAACATGAAAATACTGTACACTGAAGGAGTATGGCTCTACATAAGAAGAACCGGTAGTCCTGAATCGGCACTGGGGGCAAGAAAAGCAACTGGGGCTTACCTACAGTTTTCACTTCAGTCACTGCTGGTATACAATGTAGCCAAAACACATTGTTTTTGAACTATGGCTCTGTCTACACAATGAGAGTAAAGTCAAATATAATCAGGTACAAAAAGGAAAATGTATGACATTGCGCTGGGATATTGGTCTGTACATTACCAATCTCTATGCAAGATAAACTCCCAAATAAATGATTTTGTTATTTGATAAAGGACCAATAGTAACATACATCTATACAACTGTATACATTTTCTCACCTTATCTGTATCTGGTTCGCATTTGACAGACTAATGTTTTGTGCTGCTGTCAGTTTCATTTTTACCCTAATCTAATGAAACTGCTTGTAAACACCATGCTTATTATAAAATGGAGGCTTTGAAGATAAAAGAAAGTTCTGTCTAGACTCAAGATTTGCTTCCTTAGACCAACAAAGTGAAGGCAGTGAAGGCATATCCTGCAAGAGTTTCCGTTACACATGTTGTCACTGGACAAACAGGAACCTACTGTGGTAGGATGGCACACCTTGAGGAGTGGTGGGATCCACACACAACACTGCACACAGCACAGACCAAGGACTATATTTAGATGTATAGGTGTATTTGGCCGTTGGGAGTAAAAATCCTCTAGGAGACTAGGCCATTATGTTATGTATTTGGTTATTTAAAGTAAGAGGACAAACTTCTGTTTGAAAAAGGGGTGGGGGCCCAGGTGCTGCCTGAGATCTGAAAAGACTGTAGAGTCGTCTTGCAAACACAAACAACAGTTCAACCAAAGACAGGCTCACTGACTACCTCACATACACATACAATACTAGACCACGGAGCATGACATGGCGTATTTTAAACCCTGGCTGAACAGCAGCAAGAAGAACTGATGCTGATGTTGTTTTAAGTCCCAGGAGAATGAATTGTGGCAAAGCACGTTGGACTGACATGTTCACACAGGCACAGCAGACAAGAGGGATTCATATATGAAAGTCCTTCACACATACAGACATGCAGAAACAAAACACGCAGCATTTACCATGTCTCCAGGGATCCTTTGGCTCCACCGCTCCAGAGACAATGTCCTCGTCTGAGGGAAATGTCACCCTTTTGCCACTTGGTTTCTGTCTGCTGTCCTCCTCCTCCACTGAGGGGTACAGCCCAGCCTGGTCCGGAGCAGCAGCCTCCGTGCTACTCGTCTGGCTAGCGTCTGATGGGCTTTCTGCTGTGCTGCCAGCCGGGACATCCTGAGATGTGGTCTCTGAGTCTACAGCATTGTCTGACAACGACCTGACGTTTGTTGATTCAGCCTCCAGCACCCCACTCTCATCCAGACTCAAATCCACACCCATGTCCATGTCCCCCCCACTGTCATCCCCTTTGACCACAACAGGATCAGTGTCGTTATCTTCCTTCATTTTCTCCACTCCAATATCGTTCTTGTGCTGCTCATCATTAGAAAAGATCAAGTCAGTGGGGTTTGCTATGAGAGGGGTGTCTTGGGCACTACTTTTTGTATTTCCGTTAACCTCGTCGATTTCCAGTGTTTCTTGTACCTGGTGGTTATCCTGCTCGGCTGCCTGCAGGTTGTCAGTGAGCTGAGGCATCAGGTAAGTTTCAGAGGCCTCTGTGGAAACAGTATTTTGTTTTTCTGTGTTACTGTCTGTCATCAGTTCGGAGATCCTGGGGGTGACCCCTTCTGTGTTGTTTGTAGTGTTGTGATCATCATCCACGTTGCCTTTTGTCTTGACATTGCACAAATCTAGACGCTGCTCTTCGATATTCATGTTTTCATTTCCAGTGAAACTCAGTCTTTAACTGTGCCAGACAGCCTAGATATTGGGTTTAACAGCAACTAGGAGCCAGTCTCTAGCCTCTCACAACAATATACAACACGAATGTGCACCTATCCTGGTCCTTGATAAACCAAATTACGGTATGTGCAAGTGCAAACTATATTTATACCTCGACTCGTTTGTTGTCGTGCGGGATATCTAAATTTCCGTTTTTACAGACCCCAAATCACAGGTCATTTGGGTGTAAATTTCACACTAATATCAATGCAAGAAACGTCATTCCTTCGGGAAATAGAACAGGCAACTTTGCCCAACTATCGCTTAGGAAGGCAAACCAGCATTTAATAATGATAATAATGTCTGCCAACAGTGTCCTATCGCTTCGAGTGGGAACCGACTAAAGGCTCCCCGGTCGTCAGCACATCGCCGGCTGTTTTTAAGAGGACGAGGGACAGTCAATTGATACGAACAAGTCACTCAGGGTGCCTCCATTACGCTAGCAAAGTGAGCTTACTGCCCGATGCCAAACCGATTCATTTGCATGAATTTGATAGAGCTAACGTTAGCTAGCTTGCTAAAGTTGTTGCCCAACAATGACATCCAGTCCGGTGCGCGGTCGCATGCCTGCTGCTGCTGCTTCTCCGAGTGAGCCCGTCTGTTTCCCCTCGACAAAGTCCATGCTCTTGTGTCGAGAAAATATAAATATGTTTGTTCCTCCGGTTGTCGGTGTTGTCTCACCCTCTGTCGCGCTGCAGCTCGGCTCTCATCACAGCCCTCGACCAGCGGCAGCCAGAAAAAAAACAGGCGTCACACTCCGAGCAATGGGCATGTTTCGGTAGCTAACGTCGGCGCTAGGGAACCGTACCGAGGCTGGACCTGCCGACACTAACAGCGCCAACTATAATAAGATTAAACTGAAGATATTCCGACCGGTTAGGCCCCGTGGGTCCCGTCTCTGTCCGGGAGTACACTGTTGAACCAGTTTTGATCCAGCAGCAGTGCCATTCGCTAGCTTGTTGAAGTCCAACAACTGTTTGTTGTTCACACGTCTTACGTCAGCACGTCGGTACCCACAGGGCTACGTTCAGCAGACGCACTGTTACAGATGGTTGCAAAAAATACACATTGCATAAACAGGGCATTTTTTATTCTTGAAAGGTGTATAGCGATATTTAGGTTACATTATGCAATTAGGAAAATAGATGCATATCTTACATGAATCTAACCCTTCCCTAAAATTTACAATTAATGATCACACTTAAAACTTTTTAGCCTAGTAGTAGCCTGAAACATGAAAAAGAATGTCAACAGTTTAATGTAGTAGGAGAGACATAGGTCATGCAGTCCCAGACAGACACCACAGTGTTGAGATCAGGGTTTCTTGAGAGCCAGACCATCTGTTGCAGGTCTGTTTGTTTTGTTGAATATGACCTGGCTGTGTGAGATCATCTTGCTGAATGAATTAAGACCAATCCTGACACCTAGGAGGACTGCATGATGGGTAAGCATTTCCCTTGAATTTACTTTTGTCTTTGCAGCGAGTCACTGAAGGGGTTGTTTGGCATCAAGAAATTCTGTAATGTTGACTAGCTATACCTCATTCAAGTTGAAGTGTTTGAAAATCCAAGACCTCTGCATCAGTGTACTTCCGAGAGCCAACGCAGGTCGACAACCTTTGCATAGACACAATAGCACAACCAGGGTTCAAGGTGAAAACTTGAGTTCCAATGCTTGTCAAGAACATCTCAAAACCCTAGAGAAATGAGAAGTGAAGCTCTTGGCCAGTTTAAGCTGAACAACAAGACGTGCGCCCCTAAAGAATGGAGTACAGCAGACAAGAATAGATTTAAAAGCTTCAACTTTATTAAGTATAATAAACATTTCCAAAACTTGTACAGTCAGGTTTAAAATTCTTGGGATTCAACATCTTTCGCAGCACTGTCGTCCTTGGATGGGCCCTTGGTCCTCTTGGGGAGAAGGCTTGCCTGTATGTTAGGGATGACACCACCCTCGGAAATGGTGACCCCTGCCAGCAGCTTATTCAGTTCCTCGTCATTTTTCACGGCCAATAAGATGTGACGAGGAGCGATGCGGTGCTTCTTGTTGTCACGGCTGGCGTTTCCAGCCAACTCCAGGATCTCAGCACAGAGGTACTCTAGGACGGCTGCAAGGTACACTGCTGAGCCAGTGCCGATTCGCTGACTGTATTGGCCTTTCTTGAGTAGCCTGTGAATGCGGCCCACAGGGAAGGTGACCCCCGCCCTGGCGGAACGAGACATTTGAGACTTGGGTTTCGGCACTGTTTTTTTCCCACGTCCAGACATCTTTGAGTTGAGAGTAGGCCGTTATTCTGAATAACAGACAGGGGAACAAAAGAGTAAAATATCAAATTAACGTTTAAAAACTAAAGCCAATAAAACACAAATTAACCAGAGTCCTTAAACTACACCAACAGGTCATTGACACTCACCAGTTCTGGGCACGTCCTTCACACAGAGAGCAGCTACACACTGAGACACAGAACACAACTTTTATACAAGTCAAGCAGTAACGTGCTGATTGATTACACCTGGCTCCTCATGGTGTTGGGAGGCGGCTCACTCTCCAGCATTTTACAACTCTATAGACTCTTTAATATCTGTAGGATATGTAGCCAACCTCAGTCTCACATACAGTATATTGTGATGCATAACACAGCAAGTGGAGCCATTTGTCTGTCAGATTAATGTGATGCAAACACATTTTACTTTTATGCACAACTCACGATGTCGTGCATGGAGGAAATTCCAATTATCCAAAAGCCTGTGTGAGTTGGGTCTGAGCCTGCAAGTTGAGAGGGAGAAATCACAACAACTGGACAGTGTGTGTCTAATTTATGCTGGATTTATAACTGACAGTAGCACAGTTCTGAGGTAGCCTACTTGTACTTGAGTATTTCCATATGCAACTGTAGTCTTCCACTTAAAGACAAGCACTATACTTTTTTTTTTTTACTCTCATAACCTTTATAACTCTGTCCTTTTCTGACTTTGAATTTGATTCAACATAGGATCTGATAGTGAGACAATGGGCCACACACATCCTCTGCATTAGAGCAACAAGCCTCAGACAATCTTCATGTTTTTTTTGTCTGTTTTTGGTAATTTGTCAAATTGTCAGCAATGAGTCCATGATGAATTTATTCCATAGACATAAAACTCCAAGTCAGAGGTTAATGGTAATGAAACTTCACCTGCTTCTCAACAAAATGTTTTTAAATGTAGAAGAACCAAGTAAAATCCAAATCAATCTCAACATGCTACAACATGCCTTCTCAAAATATAGGCTATCTGTTAAAATCGTGGCAGCCATTAGGGCCTACTCATCTTTAGCACTTGGCACATGCATGTGTACATGTTCATTCATTTGAGAATTTGATATATGGTATAAATGTACCCTGAGCAGGAGACAGCAGCATGGAAAAGCACCAGCAGCAGGTGGCAGCACAGACCTCAGATTTACCCTGCAGTCAGTGGCAGTCAGTCTTAATTATTTTTGTCAACTCTTGAGACATTTTTAATGGAGCATTCACAGATGTCATGATCCTTCACTTTTTGATTGGGTGCTTGACCCTCCCAGAGCGCCAAAATGTGCTCACCAAGTAAATGCTTGAGGGAGCGATGGCTCACATCTCACCACTCAGGAAACTCAATCCAACAACAACCCAAACATTGTAGGTCATTTAAAAAATTTTTTTTAAAGATATATTTCAGGTTTTAGTGCATTTATTCTAACAGCACAGAATGAAATAAATCAAATAAATCAGGGGAGAAAGAGATGGGGATGATATGCAGCAAAGGGCCGGAGTCGTTGAACCGTTGTGGTTAGGTCTGTGCTACATGGGCTGTACTATGGGCTGCCTCAGGCAGGATGTATTTTATATCAGAAATGTTTTAGAAACACAGTCACACAGTATTTTTGTGGTGATATCCTATTGTCTCTGTAGCGCAGAGTCATCTCAGGCTCAGCAACTGTTAATATTGCATACACAACTTTTATATACAGTAAATATATATTATAATTTATAAAAAAAAAAAAAAAGAATACTACCATTCCCACAACAACTGCTATTTAGGCCTAATTAAGTTCAGACTGCGATAAAACCATAAAACCAGTGGGTCTTATTTATGAATGGGGAACATACACAGATTATTAATCGGACCATTTCCTATTAAACTTGAACTTTTAACTCAAGTTCACTGCTCCAAACAAGGACTTTGCAGTTGCTTGAGGCTCACAGTGGACAAAGTGGATCTGACCTTGTTACACTAAAAGTAAATATTTCAACATTATACCTGAGCCACATTAGATTTTCAATTGTTTTCTCAGCTTCTCTTTGCTTAAGCTAATTGATGGGTTGCTCTGTCATTGTCGGTGTCCTCACTGCCAAATTTGCAACAAGCTTCGTCCTTTGTAGCCTACCACTTCTTCTACCCCATGTACCGACAGTGAGAGATGGAAGAAAGAGAGAGAGACTGAGAGGGAGAGAGAGAGAGAGAGAGACGTTTTGACCGTTTGTGTTCACTTTAAAATATGGCAAGGGGCCAAAGGCAGAGCAGTGGGAAGACAAATTAAGAAGGGACCTTCCCAGCAGGTTGTCCTTGGGCAGATTGGATGTGATTCTGTTCAACCTCTCAACATCCTCCTAACGTAAAGAGGACAGGACGAGGCTCACAAGCTGTCACAGAGCAGATCTCCACACATGTCCCTGCAGCCTAACTCTCAAGTATGTGAATTATAAAGCCAGGACACACATTGAACTGGTTCCTAATACAATTTATTTGCACTCAGCAGAGACTACATCACTGTATGAGACTGTAAACTGTAGCTTTTCATCATGTGAAATGTCATCATCGAGACAAGCCATTTGTTTCTGTGCAGTTCTCTTGAGAGTCTTCATCTGGATAAAGGCTGAAGGTCCTCTCTATTTATTAGCAACTGTAGCTACTAACACTGAGGTTTGCAGTCTGCTGCCGAGCGAGGAGAGGAGATGAAAGGAGGAGCGGAGGAAGCTGAGAAATGATCCAAACATAAGATTAAATCCAGAAATTGAAGGCAAAACCAGACAGGGAAACCTCTAACAAGATTTCTTTTGTGTCTGCTAATTTAGATAAGATAGTTTATACTCCCTTGGAATAGTTGAGTTTGCATGTAGGTCTTTTTCTCTGTGCCACACAGGTGGACAGGTAAACAGCAAAGGCAGCCTCGCTGTCTTTCACTGACTCAGGCCTCTTCCTCTTCTCCCTGAACAGTAATAAATCTGTAAATGTGGCTTTTAGGAGGATTATGCTGTTACTTTGACTTCTAGTTTTTCCCCTTTCCTCAGCTTTATGGAGATGTCAGAAGTGGACTACAGGAGATTGTGTCTTTGGAAAGCAATTCATCTTCAACATGAAACTAACTCAGGGGTCAGTGACTTCTTCCATATCTGCAGACTTCCTTGTACGATTATAGACATACTTATACATGGAAAGAGAGGAGTTGATATTTGAATTCCTGCCAGTTTTTATTGCAAATGTTCACCTCACTCATAAATTGCAAAATGACAGCGACACCGGAGACCTGACAGCAGAAAAATGTGTTGAATATGCCTGTCCCCTCATGTAATCTGAAGTTAATAAAGAGACAATTAATGTGAGGTGGCCCGCACTGTAATTGGAGAGTGAGTCATTCTCAGAGAGGATCCACTTTAATTATGAAACCTTATGGACACCCACAGTGCAGCCTGGTGTCCCGAGGCCCCAGGATCCTTAGGTGCTTAAAGCCTGTCGCCTCCTGATTGTTTTTCCATGACTTCTTCTTCTCTGTAGGCTCACTCCCATTAAAAAAAGGAGACACAGCCATTGAAAAAACTATGCCTTAGAGTTATTTCCCTGGTGAAACTTGAACATTCTGTTTATTTTTTTTATGTGCAAGTTTTCATTCATATGAGCATTAACCCCACTGCTCGGAAGCAGCTTTTAAAGGAATAGGTTTACGTTTTGGGGGACACTCTTTTTGCCTTCTTGCCAAGAGTTTTATGAGGAGACTGATGCCACTCACATTCAATATGAAGCAACCGCCTGCAGGTGCTGCAGTGTACCTTTTTATAAAGACTGAAAACAGCAGCAAGCAGCTGTCTTGGCTCTGTCTGAAGCTGCTGGTAGGCGTATTTTGGTCAATCATCAATCTTCCAACTCCCTGCAAGAAACCAAAAATGCGTATCTCCAAAAATTTCAAATCATTTTTTGAAGAATGAGGAGCAGAGAGAAACAGCACTAAAGGTCACTAAAGGTTATAAGATCATGCACTGGACCTTTCAGACTAATAATTCAGATGAAGAATTAATGCTAAGACTCCTTAAGACTTTTTAAATACTTTGGATTAAACTCAACGTACTCAGTGGCTGACATGTAAAATCAATTCCATTCGTACGGATTTTCAGATTCCACATTTTCCCAATAATGAATGAACAGACTCAGGTGTGCTCTCCCAGTTCCTCTGCCTTGATGTGCGGGCCAATTCTTCCCTTTGACAAGCCTCCAGATCCACCAACACACCGCTGGGATGTGAAGAAAACCTGGAGAATCCCTTTAACACTTGTGGTATTAGAGGTTTGCTGTTCATTTTTCTTCAGCATTGGCAACATAAATTACCCCGGCGTGTTCTGTAGCTCCAGGAATGCACAAATGCTGCAGTCTGGATGATGATTTCCCCCGAGTTTTTCCTCAATTAATTAACAATTCTTAATTATTTTGTGTTCTTAATAAAACTATACTTACTTCTATTGTCCTACCACAGTTTGCAGGTTGTTTTTACAACAATTTTGTGGGCCACTAAGGGCACATGCACGGTCAAATGAACCAGTCTGCGATGACTCTGGATTCATTAGCTGCTACTTGAGGGAGGTCACCGCTGCTCCACTGGCTTGTAAAATCGGAGACCCATTAGCTGATCCTCATATCGTTCAGGATCAGCTGTTGCATCTGCTTCTTTACATTCTGAGCGAATGCTGTTTCCGAACTTGCTGAACCTCTTTGCTGAGCAGAGCAAGTGGACTCACTTAGTGTAACTTCACACACTAGACTGTGCTGATACTGTAACTCAGAGCCCACTGGGTTCATGTTTTACAGTTTAAAAAACCAATAAATCAATATGGAATCCCTTTTTTTTTTTTTTACAAAAGTATACTTTGATGTACATTTTTTTCTCCTTCAGTTTAATGCTTTTTACTTGTAACAGAGAATTCATACACAAAATAAAAAATATCCACCACAGTGTAAAGAGCTCCAGTGTGCCTGAGGGGCAATTTGATTTACACGTAGTATTCAAATAAGCGGTAAAGCAAAACTGATATGATGAGGTGGTATTTAAAAGAACTGATGATATAACTGAGATAAGGAACAGCCCTCTCAGTAGTAACATGACAGACACTTCGTGAAAATAATAAGTGATAGGATTAAAAAAAGAGCTCATAAAAACACCCCATATTCTTGTGAGTGGCACCTTGAGGGAGGAGGAAGTTCATTCACCACCAGCTTCATGAAGAGAGAGGGGATGGGGTTAGTCATCGTGTGGTACTCAGACCAGATGGACTGATACTGGCTCTCCTCACCTCAAATGATCAGTCATTATAATCCGACAGGTTTTCATTCTGCTATGATGAGGTAGTTTCTCTTGTTGTTGATATTCTCCTCTCCTCTCCTCTCCTCTCCTCTCCTCTCCTCTCCTCTCCTCTCCTCTCCTCTCCTCTCCTCTCACTTTTACTCCTTCCTCATCTTTTGCATCACTCTACGCATCTTTTATCCTCCTCAGGTCCTAAGCCAGCTGTGATGGCTACCATATGTCCATACCACATGTCACCGGTTTTCCAATAAAAAAAAAAACACTTCCCTTTTTTAAACTTTAGGAAAACACAGGGTGGACCTTGGGAGATATAAAATTGGGGTAGGATTTGATTTGGCACTGAGCACCTGTGTGTGGGGATTGACCAGAAGAAGACAGGCACCGCAAATCCACTGCCACGTAATTAGAAGAAGACGGAAGGACCAAGGACAAAGAGATTTTCCATCATCCACCCAGCCACCCATCCGTCCATCCCACCTGTACAAAACTCCCATTCCTCCCTCCTTTTAATTCCTCCATCTGTTTTCTCTCTTTCCTTTCTCTCTCTCTCTCTCTCTCTCTCTTTCTCAGCCATAACTTCTTTTGGCTCTCATTCACACTATTCTCCACTGTATAACTCATTTTTTTCAATGTAATTCTCTTCCTGTCCTCTCTCTCCTCCTTACACCCTTGGTACCTCATCATCCAATACACACGCACGCACGCATGCACGCACGCACGCACACATGTACACTCGACATGCACGCACACACACACACACACACACAGAGGCATGCACACACTTCATTTCTTTAAATATTCATTTCCGTCTGTCTCTGATGTGTTTTGTGAAGTTTCCTGTTCCCAGCCCTCCCGCTTCCCTGAGAACCGCCATGTAGGAAGTGGCAGTCCTGGTGTTCGTTCCTCCTCCCCCTTTGAACAGTCACATTCCCACCTTACAGAGATGGAGAGAGGGAGAGAGAGGGAGCGGGAAAGAGAGAAATGGATGTCTGCCACAGAGGTTTTTGGTTTCGGTTTCAAAAATTGTTGTTGCGATTTTCCCAGACAATATCACCTTCTTTAACGGCCAACCTGCACCACCCTGCTTGCTAATAAACTCAACATATTTCTCAATTTCACAGTTGGAGGGATCTCAGAATATCTCTAATTCTTTTGACAGAAACAATTCCCAGGTTGTCCCTCAGGAAGTTATAGACCTTATTCACACGACAACCATTTTCCTCCAATGTCACACCGAGGGTGGGAAGCCTCTTTAAGCCACTTTAATATTCCTGAGTAAATCCTATGGGAGAAATGGTGTGATGGTAGAAAAACTCATCCATCCATCCATCCATCCATTATCTTCCGCTTCTTCCGGGGCCGGGTCGCGGGGGCAGCAGTCGGAGCAGGGATCCCCAAACTTCCCTCTCCGCCGACACTTCCTCCAGCTCTTCCGGGGGCACCCCGAGGCGTTCCCAGGCCAGCCGAGCAACGTAGTCACTCCAGCGTGTCCTGGGTCTTCCTCGGGGCCTCCTCCCGGTGGGACATGCCCGGAACACCTCACGAGGGAGGCGTCCAGGGGGCATCCTATACAGGTGCCCGAGCCACCTCAGCTGACTCCTCTCGATGTGGAGGAGCAGCGGTTCTACTCCGAGCTCCTCCCGGGTGACCGAGCTCCTCACCCTATCTCTAAGGGAGCGCCCCGCCACCCTGCGAAGGAAGCTCATTTCGGCCGCTTGTAATCGCGACCCTGCTCTTTCGGTCACTACCCAGATTTCATGACCATAGGTGAGGGTAGGAACGTAGACCGATCTCAATTGAAGCTTCTCTAATTAGCTCCCTTTCACCACAAACCGATTGACCCAGGTTGTCAGCCGCTCAGGAAGCCTATCGATCTTCCATCCTTCCCTCACTCGTGAACAGGACCCCGAGATACTTGAACTCCTCCACCTGAGGCAGGATCTCTCCCCCGACCTGAAGGGTGCATGCCACCTTTTTCCGGTCGAGAACCATGGCCTCGGATTTAGAGGTGCTGATTCTCATCCCAACTGCTTCACACTCGGCTGCAAACCGCCCTAGTGCACGCTGCAGGTCCTGGCTCGAGGGAGCCAGCAAGACAACATCATCCGCAAAAAGCAGAGATGAAATCAAGTGGCTCCCGAACCGTACCCCCTCAGCTTATTTAAATTTGATCAAATATGTAGCCTACATGGGCAGATGAATTGACAAGGATCCTCAGAGGGAAAATAGATATGTTTGAATTTTACACCCATGATATTGAAGGTTTGCTGTGCAAGGAATGTAAATGTTAGCGTGAATGTCACTAAAGTTGTCAGGTGACAAATGTGTTATGCCAATATTAAAAATTAACTAACTAATTACATTATTTTGCATCAAGCTGCATGTATTTTTTTTCTTAATTTCCAAAAGTTGTTGCTGAGATAATGATTGCTGTTCTACAGTTTCACAAAGATCAGGAGTAACAGATTGCAATTTTATTTCTATTTCAGTCAAAGCTGCAGATAAAAATACCACCACTGACATACAGGATATCCATGCTTTCAGTTGCAGTTTGGGAAGTGGCAAAATGACAATAATTTGTCATATTCCCAACATTTATATGAGTTACAACTTGGTACGAGTCAAACATTGTCCTTTCAGCGACTGAGTTCTGAGTTTCCCATTGTGAGCGTGATGTCAGAGGAATATACTGTAGCCGTCATGTGAATATGGTTTTAAAAATGTTTTTCCCTACATAGGCATATGAATTTGTGCATTTCATTTTGGACTGAAAACCATCATCAATCTATCCTCTTGTCTCTGTCAGGGTGGAGAATAACTTGTGAGTCTTGTGCCACATTTTCACACGCTAACACCAGGGATTCAAAAACTGTCAGGAAGCACAACTTGAGAGGAGCTGCTAACTCTCAGCCGGGGAAACCCTCCAGAGTCTCCGTGATGCTCTGATGCGGATAATGAGCTGCTGAAAGTTCAGAGAGAGGAAGCAGAGGGACTTGGATTTCTGTGTAACACATTTGGCTGCTTGTTTCGGTTTTAAGGCACAGTCAAAGTGCTGCTATGCCGAGAGCATGCTGCTAGTTAGCTCACTGAACTTCAAGAGGTGCCACGGTAGCGATTTATTGTCCGTGCATGCTCCCATATGGTATAACTCGAGTGTGCTTGGCCATCTACTGTACACTGTCACCGTCTGAGGATGTACAATGAGCAAATTTAAAAGGTGGCTAAAGTACACTCTGTGTGTGCTCGGCGTGTAGCTATATTTAGGACTGTTTCTGGCAATGCCACATTCTGCAGAGTAATTTGATGAAAATGATACAACACTTGATTATCTGGTCTAGGAGATCAAATAAATAAACATGCTGAACCTGACCTTACCTTACCTTACCGGGCGCGTGGCGTCTGTCCGACTACCCATCTCTCCGACCACACGTCTGTCCGACTACCCATTTGTCCGAGATTAGTCCGACCTCCCATTTCTCCGACTTAAGTAGCCCTAACCCTAAAACCTAACCTTAATGCTGTAGAATGAGTAGTCGGAGAAATGAGCTGTCGGACTTTGACCTTACCTGACCTTACCTTACCTTACCATATCCATTTAGCCAAAATCATTATCAAACATGATGGCAGCATCAGCCATTGAGACAAATATATTGTTCGTATATTTTTCACTCATAGTATACATACCCTCAAACAGCTCAATGCTGGGTTGGAAACTTTAAAGCATGGCATGTGAACTTGTCTAAAAACCTCTCTACAAACCCCACCTGCTTTTTTGGGTGTGGGGGATGTATACAATTATAAGCTAAACTATCATACCCTCCTTCATTCTGAATTTTCCAGCTCCGACCAATGTTGCATTGATGTCTTTTAATGGTAAATGACACTAATTTGTAGGGCATTTATAAAACCACTTTTCCCGAGGGAATCCACTATTTGCAGTGATTCCATTGGAATTAGTTGATTATGTTGTAAAATTTTGATGGTTTGAATACTAGTGTGACCAGACCTTTAAAACTCCTGTTCTTTGCCATAGACTGCTTCCTTTTCTCCATCGGCCTTTTCACGCCCTTCCGCCACATCATCCTTTCCTCATATCTGGACTACATGACGCCTCAGGCCTGTCCCTCCCTGGCCTGTCAATATATATAAAAATAACTGGCCGTGGGATTCGGGCCTGTATGATGACAGCTCAAGGCTGTCGTAAGAGCTTGTGTTTGTTTGTGTGCAGGTCTGTGTGTGTTTGTGAGTTTAAGAGGGAAGAACAGATGCTCTCGTAGCTGCGGGCTTGGTTTTCTCATTCTGGCTACAAACAGACCTGTGATTTATGTTATTGTGCTGATGCTTGGGCCAAAACAAGACAGGAAGAGGGATGAGGGGACTGAGGGATGGAAGGAGGGGCTACTGGACGGAGGATAGTGTTGATTGCTCAATTGTGGCTCTATGCAAGAACCTGGGATGTTATGTGCTGGTATAGGTGAGCCCTTCCTATGCAAATGATCATTATAATGACTCATTAAATGTAAAGAAATGCAGTCTATTTATTATCATTACATCAATCATCAAAAATGATGGCACTCCAGTGGTAAAAAGTCACATCTACTGTAGGTGTTTTCCCACTCGCTCACAATAGACTAAAATTCAAAAGGCCCTCGTCAGTCCATGTATGACACAGACAGCGCTTGACTATTTTTTAAAGGGCACATCATGCAAGAACAGGAAACCAATCTGTGAGAGCATCTATGTGGCAGGAAAAAGAGAAACCAAATTGTGAAAAAAGCAAAACAAATGAAATCTAAGAAAAATGGGGGATAAAACAATTGTGTGTGATTATCTGTTCAGTTTGTTATCGAGACGACTTACAGCAGCTGTTGCACAAATTATGGGACTGTGGCTGTTTCAAACATTTAATCCTCTTTGATTGACATTTAAATATCCCATAGCTGACTGATTTTTATGAACGTTAATACAAACAGCAGTAGTTGCACGCTGGCCAGACAATGATTTTTTATGTCTGATTTGCAGTGATTTGGCTATTGCTGGATTCTTTATACGTCTGTATAATGGATACACTCACACTTCCTCCTGCTGTGGTTACCATTGTCTGTGGATTTATTGAGTCAACCCTCCCAGCCCTTGGTTCCTGAACAGCTTCCTAAATAAATTAATTCAAATGGAGTGTGAAGGATGTTTATACAACATGTTTTTTTGGTGTTTTCATGCTGTGACCAAACCACAGTCAGGATGTGTCTCTCTCTCCCAATAAAAAATACGGCTATTTCATATCAAGTAAGCATTTTTGTAATGATTTTTCACTCAATTCTATTTCCAGGAATATTCATAATAAGTATAATATGGACACCTGCTATAGCACTCATTGTTATTACAACAGGCTTTGTTGAAATGCCATGGAAATGCTCCATGGCCTCTTGGCTGGCTTCTCCTCTCTTCCTTCCTACTAGCTGTTGTCGCAATCTGCCAAATGTGAGGTACATAGCATCCCCACATAATCACACACACACATGATCTTGACTCAGACCAAGTTTTGGGAATCCGCAAGACCATGTGGCAGCTTGTTTTTATTTAAAGAGGGTACATGTTTCCAGTAAACCGCTGATCTTGGCCGGATATCTGGTTGATTGTGAAGTTGTCTGGATTTTAAATTAAAGTGAAGTTTGTGTATTCAACACAACCAGAGAAAGGTCAAAACAGGGAGGAGGAGACAACTATTAAAGAAATGAGAGGAAGAATACTGTCAACAACTTTATTTTTAGTGCAGCCAGTTAAGACCTGCCTCCCTTACAGCCTGGCAATGCCACACTTTGACTGGTACATATAGGGAGGTAAAGAGGGAATAGGGAACAGGTGAGCAGATGGGTGTGGCGGGATCAGGTGACTAGAGAGGAGGAAAGGGGCCAAGGTTACTGCGGGTCAAGTGTGAGAAACAGGGTCTGAAATGATTGGGCACTTAGTGAATGATGGCAAAGCAGGAAGAGAATGAATGAATAACCGAATGAACTGGGACAATACAGACAGTTTAATTATTTCCTCAGGAACCGAGAGGTCAACTAGTTCTCTGAAATGATTTAGTTGATCATTATTTAGCTGATTAGTTATAGCCAAACATGTTGAGCCAGTTCCACCTGGAAATATTTGTTATTTTCCAGATTCTATAATAATAATTTTAAAATATTAGATTTTTAACTGAAATGGAAACATTATGCTTTGAGTGTTTTAACGTGGCCTTGATTGGCTAGACCTTGCCTGGGTTTTCTATCTGTTTGTTGTTTGACATACAGCAAGAAGGGAGGATACATGTATAGGAAATTTTTTTTTTTCATCCAACAATTTTTTTTTAGCATTTTGTGAGCGATCAGATTGTTTAGTCAGAATTCGGACAGCTGCCAAATTTCCCTATAGAGAATGTGAAGTTACGTTGTTTGCTTTGAAAAAAGTTCCCAAAGTCGCTTAAAAGTAATGATGGTGGGACAGTACTGCTGCATAAAAAATGCCACAGCAGTATATGCACTAATACGCATTTCACAATGTCTGGATAAGTCAGTGGAGGGAGTAAATCTGGGTCTTAATAAGTTGTAGTGTTTCTGTTTACCTTTGTTTCTCATTAAATTTGAATTTATCATGATACGTTCCTCCTTCCTTTCCCTTCCTCTTCTCCGTTTCTTTTTTGTTTTCTTTTTTTGTCTGTCTTCCTCATCTCTTTTTCTTTCTCTTTTACTTTTTGCTCGTTTTCCTCCGTTTTTCCCACTCTGTTTACGTTTGCGTTCCTCCAAAGATGGCGCCGACGTCCCACAACGGCAAAGCGGCGTGACGTCAGCTTCACATTCTCAATTGGGAGATCTGGCCCTAATGCACACGGTCCAGAGGATGGCACCAGCTAGAAAAAAGAAAAGAAAAATGAAAAGAATAAACCTGAATGTAATTGCAATGCACTACACGGCCTAATGGTCAGTAACTTTTCTTCGTAGTATAGTTTACAAATGAGCTAATGATTGTAACCTACATCAATGCAGAAGAATTTGTAACACATCTTATGTCTTACATAACACACACAACTGACACCTTCTAACACTGTAAACTACAGCCCCATGTCGGCCTTCGCAGAAAAATCAAAGCATTACCAACCAGTTGCATAGTTGTCGTTTACCAAGTTTTGATTGGACAGCTTCGTTTGCCATTTAATTTACTACAGAGTCTTTTACCACACACGGAGATTCAAAGGGCTGCCGCTGGACGTTGCTAAATTGTTTTTTTTTAAAGGAATAGTTTAGAAAGTCTTTGGGTGTGTCATCGAAGCTTTCCTCAGATATCATGCTGTTCATTTAAGAGTATATTAAGGCCAAATTTGTGGTTTGGGATTAGCATTCCTGACATTCCCTGAGGAGTCTCAGCTCATCTCTTAATTTTCAAACAGACTCTCTACATGGCCCACCAGTGAAGATTAGAGGGTATATATCAGTCTTTCCATCGCTTTGTCTTCATACTGTTCCCACCCTTCCTCCCTTTGGAGTTACAGTTAGCGCGGCTGGAAACAAGCTCATAGCTTAAGGGGAAAGGAACGAAGGAAACCCTTTTCCTTCACACCAGGCCAATGATTTCTTCCCAATGGGTGCATAATGGCGATGTGAGCAGAGTCAGGAGGCATGTTGTCCGTTACCGTGGATCGTCTGGAAGAGGGTGTTTAATGTAATGCACATTATCAAGCCTTGAAAAAACACACACACACAAAAAATACAACCCTCCAGGAAGGTGGGAGTATTGACAGCTCTTCACAGAAAGCACGTGAGCCGACATACCATTGTTTTTGAATTGGTCAGGCTTGACTTCATGTGTGGGATTCGATTACGCTGTTGTTCCAGGAATGTTTTGATCTTTTTGGTCACGTCCATTGTGTATATAGATTATACTAACAGGTCTTTATCCACCCTGTGAGGGCAACACCTGTCTGTATAATGTCATTCAGTTTGACGGCATCACAAACTACATGTCTAAAATGACCATGAAGTTGAATTATCACCTCTATACATCAGTCTCAACAAAAGCTCAACATTATAACCTTGGCTGGAGGAGGATTTACAGCACGACTGCATTAGTTTTCATTTGCTGTATAAACTGGCATCTGAGTGTGTGTCACTCAGCACCAGGGTCTGCCTCTTTTAAGTGTGTGTTGTAATTTTCAGATGACAGCGGAGTTCAGTGGTGCATAGGCTTTGAGTGATTCAGGGTACTCAGACACCACTTCTCAGATGTGTTCACCGTTCACTGAATTTCTCTTCAGGGGCTTCACTAATAAAAATAAAAATTTAAACGTGCGTAGTAAAAGAAATAATAAAACTTCACCATCCTTACCCCCCAAAATAAAAGGTCAAACATAGAAGAAAACAGAGCAGACAAACCACAAAAAAGGGGATGAGGGTGGAGGAGGGAGAGGTGAAGAGCAGGAGGAGGGGGGGAGGGGAGGTGGGGGAAAGAAAATGTGAGATCAGGCCCAAATCTGTGGGGAAGCGGTAGCTTGGGCCGGACGAGTTCACAGATGTTTTAAAGTGCTAATCTAATCTTTATGCCAGGCCTCCCCCCCTCCTCTCTCTTTTTCTTTCCCCTCTCCCCGTCTCAGTTTTTTTTTTCCTTTTCCTCCTTTTACTTTTTTTTCAGAGCAAAGTTGGAAAGGCTGCGGCCTGTGTTAATGCATCTCAGGAGCATCATGTACTGCTGCTGCTTGGTGATGAGCCCTAGTTATTCATGCGCCTGTTATCAGGGCTGTGTTCAGACACAGACACATGTGCGATTGCAATGAAGGAGTCCGGACCTGAGAAACAGGATAATGAAAAATGACTTTGCACAGAGCTGCTTATAAGAGAGGGATGAAAGGGAGGCAAAGTGAGCAAGAGGGGGGTTTGTCTTTTCTTTTTTAAGAATATCACCCATGCTGATCATTTATCAAGTTCAATGACCTTTCTTTTTTTACACTCTGACACCTTATTGGTCCACAGACTTCGCCTGTTACTTACGCTCTGCCAGGACTGTGTTGCATTGGTAATAAATGGCTCTGATACAGGATGAAAGGGGGGGGATACATTGACCTCTCCTGTTTGGGAGACTAATAAATTTTAAGCCCCACTTTTGAGTTTAACTCATTTCCTCCCCTTGTCACTCCTTTCCTTGATTTCCCATTTTGCTTTTTCTGCCTTCCTCCCTCGTGTTGTGCGATACGAGGGAGACGCAGAGTCAGACAGCGGCCTCATTGAAACACACTGACAGCTCCCTCAGATTCAGCGGATGTCGTCGCACAGGAGTTAATCTCACTCTGCAGAATTTAAAAGCAAACCCAAATCCTGTGGTTTTAAGCCTCTAGACAAGAAACAAAGAAACCACTGCCAGAGAAATCCCCCAGGTCACAAAACCTGGAAATCGAGCCAGAGATTAGACGTACATGTGGAAGTGTGAAAAGAAAGAAAGCACTGAATCACTTTTTTTCTGCATGATGACTTGAGTTGTTAATTATTTACAGGTTTGACAGAACGTACCCACATTTTGATTTTGACTTTATTTATTTCAGTTTACTTGATTTTGACTTTATTTATTTCAGCTTCTTCATTTGATTTAGGGGAATTAGTAGATTCCACGTTGTTCAGTCTGGTGTTTGTGTCCCGGGTTAATCCTATGACAGGGCATTCCCACCACTGACTCCTGGTTGCCAACCACGTAGCGCTTTGAATGTGCAAGTCATAAAACACACCATGATGAGTCCGACCTGGCAGATGCCACTGGAAGCTCCAATCACTCACATCCCTCCCCTCTCTGTCTGTCTCTCCTTTGCCCCTGCCCTTCTCCCTCCCTCTCACTCTCTCTCTCTCTCTCTCTCTCTCTCTCCGTTTTCCGGTGTGTACGGCTAAACATCTGGAGAAGAGCGATATCCTCCAAGTAAACAGACCAACAGCTGTCCACCAGCTCCTCTCTTTCCCCCTCTCCATCTCTCTTCCTTCATCACTTGATTCTTCCTGCTTATATCTCTCTTCTGCTTCTCCTCATAGGCTGTGCGACAGTTTCTGTTTCGCCCCCCTCCTCTCTGTTTGTTTTTTGTCTCAGAGGCTCATCAACAAGTGAGCATCAGTGGATGTGTTTATGCTGCCGTTACCCCGAGGACACAACTTGAGAGAAGGCTTTGGTTGAACTCCTGATTACATATCTTCCTGGAACACGGACACAGCTACAAAATCAAAGGGACAATTCATATTTATAACAAGATGAATCCAAATTCAGTCTGTAACAATATAGCCCCCAAAAAAGAAGTGTAATTGGGTAAACGTACAAAGTACAGGTCTTGAACAAACAGAGGCCTGTTTCACAGAGTGAGCCCTGCCAGCAGACTGCAAATCGTGACCGTGTGTTGCATTTGCTTTTGTCAAAATGACCAACAAATCACCAACATTTCAGATGTGCTCACTTCCTGGTTTCCCTCCAGATAGAGTGGTTTCAATAATAAAGCCAGACTGTTGGATCGTTTACAACCTTCCTGATCATATGACCTTTGACGTCACACACATGTTGTAGTGATATTTTTGTGCTTCCAGAGCTCAGTGTTTACTTTGGTGAGTATACCTGATGGCCCCAAATGTGAAAATAACCTTAAATGTTCGCTGTTCCAGGGGGGGATTTAGAGCTCTCCACCCTCAGCATCTGTCTAATTAAAATCAAACTTAAGAATACATCCTCCCCCGTCTCAACCCCAGTGGTATATTTCCCCAAACGAATGCCTTGAGTGTCGAAAGCAAATCAGAGGCGGTGAGAGAAGGCAGGAATAGCAGAAACGAGGGAAAGAATGAATGCAATTTCCATTCAAGCAGGGACAGCATCCGCATTGTGAAACACCTGTAAAAACATCATTTTTCATCCTTGAGCTGTAAGGGAACGGGAGGGGGGGTGGGAGGTGGAGGTAAGAGATGAGATGAAGACATAAATGAGGAGATGGACAGATGACAGCAGAGGAAGAAAAAGAGTGGAAGTGCAGGATACAGTACGCACACTGCTGCTGATTCATTCACTGTTTAAACCGATATCACTTTTGATTAAGATGTTATCTGGTGTTCGCATGAGTTTTCAGTCAGAAACCACAGACAAGGATGAATCTGGGACAACAGCTGGCCCCTTATGTAACCTCTGGACGGCTACATCAAACACATGTCTACACGGAGTTGGAGAAAGCGAGACATACGTTCAGAGAGAAGGACGGACACAGCGTCCCTCCCCGGGATTCAAGGGTCAGCGTTCTGGCTCGAGACGCGCCTGCTTCAGGCCGGCCCGTCCTGCGTTTCGACGTGCTGCACCTGCCTCATTCTTCGACCCAGAGGTCCAGTTTTGCTCGCTCAGTTTCAGCATGAGTCTGTCTTTGAAGCTCAGAGGCGAAACCCAAAACCCTCGCTATCTGTTTTATGTGTTCCAGATTGAAACCACCAACTCAGCAGCAGCAGCAGCAGCAACTGGTAGATGCATCCACATCTGTTACAGTGATTTGGGACACTATCATTTTATTGTGTGACACACTATATGTATCAAACTGCAATTTAGTGTACTTAAGGGGTTAGCATGATTGAAAACTGTTTCTGATGTCCAAAAGGGATTCTTTTGCAACCATTAAGGGCCTGTGACCCCGGCAGTGTAAGTGATGCCCTGGTTCTTCTGCCGCTGGTATATCACTGTCATGTTGGCTTTAATTTATCATCACTGTTGAAAAAAAAACCTGCCATGACACACTCTTTGTATCAGTGTCTCGTTGCCAAACCCACAAATTTTCACCAATACAGCTGATCTTCTCTAAGAAAAATAAGAAAAAAGGTTTTTTTGGGGGAAAAAAAGACATTAGTGATTTGTTGTAACACAGAATCGCCAGAAATATCTCCAGTTTTCTGGGCCTTTCTCTCTGGTACTGATCCAAAATATGCTTCAGACAGGTACCATTAAAGGTTTCATATGTACAGTGGGTGGGCCGCACAGTTGACCCAGAAATCTGACGAGGAGGTGGGAGTGCTGTAGTTTCCGTGGACAGAGCGCTGGTAGGGAGCAGGATGGCAGTCTGCGGCGAACACCGAGGAACCTGAACACGAAGTGGGCGGTAAAGGAGTGGCAGGCCAGTCCTCATGAACTCTACACTCAGACTGCGCTGCAGTGAACCACAAAGCAATCCCCACGCTTGCTGTCCATGTATGACACAGCTCACGTTGAGCTGTTCTTAGTGATATAGTATGTTGCTAAATAACTGGGACGTGCTCCAAAGTTCAGCTGCAGCACTGTTTGCTGACTTTACAGTCTGACTATACTTATGCAGGAGAGCTGAGTTTGATGAAAATAACCAGCGACCATGAAAATGGAGAGAGAAGTTTACTACGACTCTTAAAATACATTTCAATTACATGATTTATGATTCTGGTAATCCCAAAAAAAGAGAAAACATTTTATTATCTTTAGTGTAAATAAAATCACATTTGTTATCTGGATCAGTTAATTCTTCACATCTGTAATGAGAAAGTGTTTTAAATTCACTTTTGTTTGAGTATTGTCGTATTACTTTATGAAATAACTGTAGTAGAGTCATCGTTGAGTTCTTAGAAAACAACTTTGGATGACTTTAGTGGCCACAACATAAACTTAATGGCTTGATTTCCAGGGACTTCTGGTGTGTGTTTCTATGTTGAGCAGATCATCAAAGGGGAAAATGGAAAAGGTAAGTCAGACTGGGGAGGAACCTCCAGTGGCCCCTCCAACTTCACAACCCTCTCGAGTAGGTAAATAGAATTTGCAGAAATTATTTTTAACAATGAGATTAATATAGAAAACATTGGAAAACGCTTTGAACCTCAGTGTCTCTGAAGTCCCAGCAATGGGAATTTACTTTGTAAATCATTCAGTTGAAGTCGATCCAACTTCCCCTGCTGCCTTAATCCAAACTAGGTTACATAGACAATTTTGAAAATGTAAAACTGATTTATTTTAACAGAGCTATTTGGAAAAGACAGTTTAATAAACACAAGATGTTAAGTTGGATTGTCACACACAGTAACAACAGATGGACTTGTTTTGACTTGTTGACGTTTACTCAGCTTAAAAAGCTGATCCTTCATTTGACATAAAGAAGTTAAAGCTGCAGTGGTTGAAGCCACTTTGTACCAAAGTCAACACAAAGACAATATGTGAGGTATAATTTAACAAGAGACTTTGTTAAACTACTGGGGCTAATCCTAAACCTGGGGTTAGCTAACCTTAACCTTCAACTATGACTTATCTTTGCAAGGAAACACTCCTCATGTTAACTAATTTATTCATTTATTTGTCCTTTCAAGTCTAAAAACCTAAAATAAGAACAACTCATAGCCACAAAAGTTAAATATTAGCATGAAGTTACATTAAGTAAAAACAAGCTGTTCCTTTATGATGTTTTACAGTGCACCTATAATGTGGTTGTAATTACCAAATATTCCTCAAAGACCACGTCCACTCCTCGTGTGAAGAACTCTCTGTAATGCGAGGCATTTGTACTCCCTTCTGCTCTCCCCTCGCTTATCTGGGGTATATCACAGATAAATCCAGGCACCTGGTCAGCGGCCATATGTCCGGGCTGCCCTGTCGCAGGGAGTAACCCTCCACAGCTCCTCTGCATGATTTATGGACTGAGGGAAGGTGTTCCTCAGGGTTGACTGGGTCAAGGCCGCTGCTACCCAGCCTCAAATAGACAACACGCATGACAAGATAAGCCCGGTTTCATCCTGTCTTTACGCTCTACAACCTCCTCACCTGTAAGAATTCATGACCAGAGCACCTGTGAGAGGAAGAAGACAAAATGTGTTTCAGACATAGAGTAGATCTAAAATAGAGGCCGCGTATAACGGATGATGGGACCAAGGTGTAATGAGCTATATCTCTCCCTAACCCTAACCCCCCAAGGAGTAGGGAAACAGGAAACTTATGCAAGTTGTCTTTGAGTCATCCAGGGCCATTTTAAAGAAATATTAGGAAGATTTGATCGTAAATGTCTTCAGCATCATTTTATACACCTTTCCCTGAACTTCAGCCTTAGAATCAAGGATACAAAAGGTCAAAGGTCATTGCTCAGTTGCTAAATGAACCACATACGTAGTTGTGGGGAGTGTTCAAAATATCCCCATTTTCACAAAATGTCCTTTCCCTTTATGATCTATAACTCAAACTGTCCTCACAAAGATAGCAGTAAAAGAACACACACATGCACGCAGACATGCACACATTCCTACCTCACCAACAGTCGACGGTGGGACCACGCTTGTGGTCCAAGAAATACTAAATTTTTATTTCATATTATAACTGCAAATCTGGTTTTGCAATTTTCTTTTTGTCAAGAGGTTACTTTGATAGATAGACCCTGGCAGATGTCCATCTATCCATCAAAGACGGGGAACTCCACAGTCTGTCTGGTGAACACAGACTAGGACATGAAAACTTAGAAAGGCTTTATTGATGTCTTTGAAAATAAAACAAGATAATTCAACTACACAAACTGTTTTTATGATTTAAGCATTTAGCCTTGACAAATACTCTGAAAGTAATCAGGAACTCAGTGTATATAGAGCCAGGGCAGACTTCAGCCTGTGCTGCTGCTGAGATGTATAGGCTACGCACTAAAATTACACTTAACAGTACACACTCACCTGTCACAACGCTCCTCCATGCTGCTGCAAAATGACAGCCAGTCATGGTTTTTCACCACCAACTCCCTCTTTCTATCTATCTGAACACACCCTGTGCGGCAGGATCAGCAATGAATCTCCAAGTACCAAAAATGATTCCAGATCTGTGGACAGATGGAGACAATCCCACCTCACCACCATGGCCTCTTCACACTGTTTGAATACTTTGTGTCAGATGGGTCAAAATGTAAAATCTCTCACACTTTCCAAGCACTAGTGCCTTTTTGTTTGCATCCATCCTTTGGCTATACTGCTTATTGGTTGAGACAGTTTGTTTTAGTTGCAACAGGCCAGGCAGCCCAGGCAATTGCCTAGGGGCCCCGTGCTGGAAGGGGGTCCTCAGAGACAGCTGACATCGATCCATATCAGTGACAACATGATGTTGTCAATGGCTGTGTACACAGATCATTGTGCAAAAATAATTTTAATCATCAGTAGTTTTGGATTTTTGGATTAATTTGTGGTCGCGGTTGGTGTGGGGGTGGGGGTTTCTGAGGTGCCTCTTTCCTGGGGCCTTAAGAGTGTCTAGAAACGCCCCTGCGACTCGGCGTGGAGCCAATCCCACCTGCCACAGGATGAGGGTACACCCCATAGATGTCACCAGTCTAACACAGGGCTTACATATACGTACATATAGATATAAACACTCACATTCAAACCTAGAGATGGTTCAGAGTCATTATCTGCACTCCTTGTGCATGTTTTTGGACTGTGGGCTTGGAGAACCTGAGGAGAACCAGGAGAGAACCCACAGAGGCACACAGAGAGCACGCCAACTCCACCTAGAAAGGCCCAGGGCTTTGGAATTGAACCCAAATTGAACTGCTCATTGCTGATTTTAAGTTAATCTTTCTGATATGAATTTAAATTAAAGTGTTACATCTTTTTCCTCTGTTCTCTCTGGTTGAACTGGACTGCGCCTGCTACTGCTTCTCTTGCAGCCATGTTCATGTTCATGTTCACAACCAGCATGGCATTCACTCACCTGAAAGCTGCAGTGAGCTGGTCCATCTGGTGGTGGCTGGGATGGCAGGGTCCTCTTTTACAAACACACAGGAGAGCGGAGGCCAAAGACACCACTGAGTTTGTTTTTTTCACCTCTGCGTTTGCAATAGCAAAGGAAATGACCGCACATCCCTTCGCCCATATTTTCTTTTTCTTTTTTTCTCTCTCAGCCTCTCTTGCTTTCTGCTTCTCTGTGGTATCTGGGATCTGAAACATATGTGGGCTGTTCATGGGTGGTAGACTGAAGTGATACGGTGCTTCGCTGGCGTTGTCAGAGAGGATGTGCAGTGGAGAGTAGACATTTCCCATTGCATTTAAACCTGGCTCTGGAACTAACAGCTGCTTCAGTGTGAGAATTTGAGGCTACTTCCTTAGTTACAATATCATATACACAAACATACTTAGATATGTGCTCTCTGTGGGACCTCTGGCTTCCTTTTTATTCCTGAACGTGGCAATAAATCTTCTGTAGACTGAAATTTTTATACGCTTTACAAAGCTTTTTACATTTTATGCTGCAGAAAATTTAGAATCAAAGATGACAAAAAGGGAAAGGTGGTTTTTGAAAAAAAAAAAGAGTCATTTGACAGTAGGTGCTGTTTGCTTTGTTTATTAGAGGTATATTGTCAAACATTTTACAAGCTTTTGCTTAAATGTTTCCATTTAGAGAGAAAAATGCAACACTGACAAACAGTTACTAAGCTCAGCAGAGAACACTTTTAAAGCCCCTGTTCGAAAGGCACTAAAGTCCCAGTTTAAACATCAGTCTTCCTTTTATTTTATTTTTCTGGACACATGCAGACACAACTAGCAAAGACACCTGTTGTTACACACGTCAGTAGCTACAATACACAGAGCTTTCAATTGACTTGTTAGTTGAGCTTTGAAAAGGCAACACCACTTGCTGTACGTCTGCTATCATGTGTTGAACACCGAAATGTGTGCGATGAGAAGGTGGGAACTTTGAAGTAACACAGACTGTTGATTCAGTACACCGAACAGTTGAACGGATGTAAAGCTACCATAATTTACGTCATGTGGACGGCAGGCTTTCAGTTTTCTGTATGCTTTGCTGAGTGCAGGTATCTTAAATATTTTCAAGATTAAATACACCATATTGCTGCTATTTAAATACACAACGTGTCTTTTAAGTTAGAACTGTCATTCAGTGGAATTATGTATAATCGTAAGACGACCATCACTCGGATTTTCTTCACGTATTGCAAAGGAAATGTACAAAAAAAGTCTCTCTTTTTTTTTTCTTTTTAAATAATAGTGATAGTAGTACATTCAAACAATAGCAGAATAGTTCCTCAGCATTATTGTTGTGGTTTTAAATAGCTTGTGATGCAGGAGTGCTCGTGAGGGACAATCTGTGATCATGGTATAGCGTTCATAAAAACAGACGTGCCCTACATCTTGGTTCAAATACTGCCGAAACAACACTGTCACATAAAGTTTAGATGCCATGCTGGTGCCATCGTCGTATTGCTAATGTCGTAAGTCCATCAGACAGACGCAGAATTTGCGTAAACTCTGCTCCAGACTGTCCACGAACAGCCTACTCTAACTGTTTCGGCTGATCTCCTCTTCAGCTAACAACAGACAATCGTGTGAGAGTGAAATGAGTGGCAAACACTTGGATATAGGATCAACACCTGATGTTAAAGCGGTAGCCTGTCAGTTGATGGTTCGTCATCGCTAAATGAGGAAAAAGTGAGTAATTCCTGGCAGTTTACCATGTGTTTTGCTTGCACTTCTTCCCCTAACCCTTTTTTATCTTGCTGTGTGGCGGATTATGTCTGTTTCTCTCACTCTTCTCTTTCTATATCTGACCCTCCTTGCTCCGGATATTGACAGTTTAGCTGCTACACCTCCCTCCTCTCTTCTCGTCCTTCCTGTGCTGCTACATTTGTCTTCACCGGTCTCAGTCTGTTTGCAGTTAGCTGGCTTCCATGCTGTCCTATTCCCGCCATCATGCCTCTGTCGTCTCCTCCTGTGTCTGCATTCATCCGGTCAGCTCTCCGCCCCCCTCCCAACTACCGGCAGCCACAGCCCTCCACCACCATGTCCTGGTAATTCTTCAGCACCACTCGGTCTTGGGGGTCCAGGTAGAGCAGGGAGATGGGGCTGAGGGAGGTGGGGACGCAGCAGGCCCGCGGCACCGCTCCGTTCACAGAGTTTACCAGCGTTTGCACCATGGCGTGGCTGGAGGAGTTCATGTGTTCAGCCAGAGGGAAGCGACACTCTCCCAGGCAGAAGAAAGCGTCGTAGCCACTGGGTGCAATGATCCACTTGTGCCAGCCCACGTCGTTAAAATCTACATACAGAGGATGGCGTCGGCATCTGTTACGAGAAAGGCGTTTCAGTTTTGCAGCACGGCCGCCGTTTCTTTTCACCCTTCCACGTTCACTCCAGCTGATCCCACCTTTGTCGCCGCCCCAGCCTGGCACTGTATAAACTGTTTTTTTGGCCCTCACCCAGGTTTGGTCCCTATTGTGGCCCTTGCTGCCGTTCCTGGCCCTCTCTTTTGTCCCTTTTCTTCCTCTCATCCTCTGGCCGCCCTGGGTCCTCCTGCCATGTTTGACCAAAGGCTCTCCACGCCCATCGTGGCTGTAAGTCACCAAGAGGGGTCTCTCCTGGGCCCAGCTGTGCTCGTCCTGACCCACGGACCTGCATACCCTCAGGTGTCCCTCTTTGTGTTTTTCTGCCCCCTCCTCACCTGCAACAGAGAAGAGACTCTGGCCAGAGAGTGAGGAGGTGCTGTTCTCAGGTCTGACCTCCAGGAGGAAGCCCAGGCTGCCGCTCCCAGCAAGGGCCTTATGCAGGAGCTCTCCACTTAGGCTAAAAGCCTCCCAAAAGCCACTTGCTTTATGACTTTGGAGGCCATTGGTGAGTAACCTTGTCTCCAGTAGGGTGGCCTCTGGGTCCTCGTGGTGCTCAGAGAGGTATAGGTTTAGTCTGTGGGGCCCGGGGCCCAGGGATGCTCTGTCACTGCGGAGGAGTCGAAGCTCTGCAGAGAGCACCCTTTCATCTGGGGGGATGGAGGAGACATTGAAAAAGATGTGCACCCTCTTGTGATCCTCTGCTTTAGGACTGTCTCCATGAGGCTCTGAGAGAAAGATAGAGATGGTATGGGTTCAGTGCGGTTGGAACTTATTGTATTTTACTGAAGATTTATCATATGACACATATTTGTCACCTAATGGAGCTTTCTTTAGTAATATCATAAAAACTATCTCTTACAAGTAAGTCTTATACCCTGCTAAAATGTATCATATTCCCGGAGTAAACTGATTCACTACAAGAATTCATTTGTGTCCAGATTTGTTGGCATACATTTAAAAATCAATAAAACCCCTTGTGTAGTCTTTGTACAAAGGCATTTATGGTTGTGTAAAGTAGCTTTTGTTATGTACCTTTGTTTTGTTTATGAATTGTAAATTGGGTTTCTTTTTATATCAGAATTGAGGCTGGATTGTAGAGGAAGCGGGTAACTGCCCCAGAAGCCTCATGTTTACTCCATATCAGTTCATTTTGGTATTTGATTAGTTGCAGATATCTGCTTCAAAACGACTGATCACTTTCTCATCACAGAACAAACAGTGCCGGCAAGCAGGCGACTTCCGTCTGTGGTAATTACTGAGATGCTGATAAAAGAAACATGAACTGAGTTGAATGGGGGAAATAAATTAAACACAGTTACATTTTCTTGTTGTGAATTCAAAATCTGATTCAGGGACTTTCAAGAAATCTCATTTGAATTTTATGAGCTTTATAATTTTAGTTTATACCTAATGAAATTAATGGGGACTTGGAGCCAACTGGGCAGAGGGTGGTACCGTAAATGGGGGTGGTACACAGGTCCTCAAACAGGGCAGGCTAATCCTAAGTAAGATCTATCGATGACAGCTCAAACACATCCTTTGAAAGAAGACTTTAGGATTGTGAGAGTTTGTCTTATCTAAGAGTATTGGATCTTAAGCGGTGTTTAGATTGTTAAGTGATGTATCTGAACAAACATCTGCTACTCTCATAAATATCCAAAGTCCTTTATACTTCATCTGTGACCAATAAAAGAATTTAACAGAATGCATAAACAGCTTCCCTGGGATAACGGTTCAATGGTCAAACTCAATTTAATCAACTATGAGCTGAGTATTTTAATCAAATAAAGTAGAATGGACATGGTCGTACTGCGTCAGTGGGCTTACCGTTGTGGACAAAGCTGCGTACGGTGTTGGCCTGCTGGATGTGCTGGCTGGGAAAGCTGAACGAAGGGTCCTCCACTAGATGGTACTGCTGCTGGTGGAAGCGGTAAAGATCCAGGAGGTACCGGGGAACTGGCGCTCCAGGCCGAGGGTCGGGTTGTGACTGGAAGCCCAGCCGGCTCAGGAGGAGACTCTGGATGGTCTGAGCCAGACTGGGCTCCAGGAGGGAACCAGCTGGTGGATTTGACAGAGAGGAAGGCGTGTGTGACACCCCGCCATGGTCGATCTCGCTTGTGTCTCCACCCTGGCGACCAGACGAGGCTTGAGGTAGCAGCAGGACCATGAGGAGCAGGAGGTTAGCAGGGAACATGGTGGACCTGGGGTGAGACAGCAAGGTGGTGGCACAGGTGTGGTGAGAAAGTGGAACATATAAAATATAAAAGTGGTGGACAAAAAGAGATGGGAGAAGCGCTTTGAATGTAAGTGCTTTGAATTGACATGTTGTGCACTATAGGTACAGAAACAATATAAATCACATGAGATAATGACACAATATAAGATATAGGTTAAGAAATCTGCAAAAGAGATACTGTAGCTACAAGATGCTCCAGGACTGTGTATATCATGCCTGTGTCTTCTCCTTCCTGGACATGCTAGTTTCTCATTAGTCATCAGCCTTCATGTGGCATATGTTCAAGGAATTTACCGTCCACATATCCACATGAAGTTGTTTGCTTGTTACTCCTGGCTGTAGAAACAGTGCTACTTTGTTTTTTCTCTGCTAATTTATGGCAAACTTTGTACCCCCATGGCCCATACATCTTGGAGGACACCTAGGCAGGAGTAATTAACCCGTCTCGATCGGTCATTTAATCATGCTGCAGTGTTTGTGAGTGAAAGAGATACTACTGCGGTGTATGACAGACATCTACAAGCTGTGAACTCTAGCAGGGGCCGTACAATGATAGATAACCTGATTTTTCCTTCCCTCTTCCTTTTCAAATCACTGGGCACTGGAGTAAATGTGAATAACCTTGCATGGACCAGACTGAAATCTTTTCTTTTAAAGGCCGGAAGAGTGTGTAGGTGTCAAATCAGTCTCTGGATGCATGTAGTCAACAATACAAATATCTATTAATGATATTTCAGTGTTTCCCCTACCATTGTACAGGCCTGGCGGGCCGCCAGGCCAACGAGACCCCCCGCCAGGCCAAAAAAAAAAAAAAAATAATATAGCAAAAATAAGCGACACATCCATTCATTCAGAAATCAATACTTTCTGTTTAGGACGCTCGTGCAGCGCTGTTTGCAACGTGAGTTAACCTGCTTCGTTGCCTATGCGGGTGTGAGAGCATATTATGGGATGTTGAAGTTTGTAACACATAAACTACGGAGCCGTGGAAAAAGAAAAAAAAAATCACCGGCAAAGTGATGCGCGTCATGCGGGAGAGACAGGAGAGGGAGAGAGGGTGAGAGGAGGGATTGACGCGGAGCAAAATCACTGTCAGGTGATGAACTGGGTCGCTGCAGCGCGTGCTCCAGGTGAGACAGGCTATTCGTTGTATTTAATCGCCGATTTCACGGAGCGTTTCAGTGACGGCGAGCGGCCACCGCCGCTGTTTCAGACTCGGGACAGACGCACGCAGTACAGTCACCGGTGACCGTTACCATACCGACGAGCTAACGCGTCCAAGTTATAACCCTGTTGTCAATAAAAACACGTGGAGACGGTGCTTCAACCAAACGACACAGCTGTTGGATGACTGGCTGTTTCTCTGTCACTGTTTCAATGTCCCACAACCTTGAGTTTTACAGGGGCGTCTCAATAAACTAGAATAACATGGAGGTCTGGGCCCCAACCAAGTATTGAGAGCAGATGGACATAGCCTACTTTTCAGAAGGCCAACATTTTCATCTTAATTTCCTTTAGACAGGCTACTGGATTAATACTGACACTAAATTGTCCACTGCAGCATGTGAATCTGATGGAGCCAGCTCTCTGTTAAAATGTTGTCCAGGTTTATGTTTTTGGCCATGAAAGGCCCTTCAGTTTAAGATATTTCTGTGATCAGGCTCACCTGTTCAGGCATGGAGGGCATAGCTGCTACTATATAGTGTGAAGTAGCATTAGATGGAGCAACGTTGGACCCTGATGTGGGCCTCCTTTTATAAATATTCAATATTAGGGGTGCGTGCCCCACGCGCCTCGTCTTTTCAGGGTTTTTCTGTGGGTACCACCGGGCCTAAAAAATATTCTAGGGGAAACACTGTATTTACATTATTGAAAAGGAATTAGGCCTACCTAGATAAAAGGTTCAGACTCAGATGAACATCTGTAAATTTAATCTTATGTCAGGCTCAAAACCTGCATATTTGAATCTCGGTGGTGGGAGGACTGTTTTGTTGACATTTAGATCAACTATGTTGAAAGGTGTTAACACTGCAGCAGTTTGCTCATTGACTTTGGACTTCTGCAGGCCACAATGATAATACTCTTCTAGAAGAATATGGACATTGCTTCTTTCGGGCAAAGGAGGAACTGACAGCTTCTTTTGGCTCAGAGAGACAACTGTAAAATGTCAAAGGGGAAAGATACAATGTTTGTGTATGGATATAGAAATTCATGAAAATCATAATTATGAATGAAAACTATGAGCATTGTAGGCTACTGATGTTGTTTTTCTTTGCAGTGTGTATATGCAACATGTTCAATGTGAATGTTAAAGCCCCAGCATGTTAAAACTGTCACCACTGTGTAGTGTGAGGAAGGACGGAGGCACTGATGTTGCCTTCAGGTGCAGTCAGACACCTGAATGACGCCGTCGGCAAACAACCAGATGTCATTTTACTCGACAAGAGAAAGACGGTAAAACGTGGGTCAGGTAAACAATACGACATCACCATGACAACATATTGTCACACCTGTATTGTTTTGCCTCCTCCTGGCAGAACACTTGTTTACATAGACACTTGTTTATCCTGTTACATGCAGCGTCTGTTGTCTGTCTGACGCCTGCCCGAGTTCACGTGAATGCAACATAAAGAATACGTTCAGATATGCAACCGCACCACTAGACTGGGGTAATTCCTATTATCCCTTTAAATTAAAACTATGGTCTAAAAAATAAATTGCATTATGTGTTTGCACCTTTGTGATTTGCTTCATGGCCAAAATTTCAAGGAAGAGGTTAAAATAAAAAGTAAGGAGATTTCTCAGCATTTTCTGGGGAGACACAGACTCAATACTGGTTTATTATTCCAGAAGTCAAACTTGACTGAAGTTGTGTGTGCAGTGACAATCATGTCGCCAACAATCCACAGACCAAAGAAGAGAGGCTTATTTGCAGTGTTGTTGTGCAGTGCTGATCAATCTCCCCTTTCCTTTTCCATCAACACCTGTCTCATCCAATCACTTCTGATTGAAGCAGGAACATTTTCATGTCCTGCTCCAGTCTCTAACCAAATACGCCTCTGACACTCTTTTAGCTAAACTTAAAGTGACTCAACAAGCTTTCAGCGGGCTTAAGCTTATCTCCCTCCATGTCTATTCTCACTGCACAAGCACAAGCACAGACAGGGGCCACACAATTACCACTCTGACCTGGCTAACACCCTGCACCTTTGTGCAGGTGTTAATAACTGAGCCAGTAATTAGACACCAGCAAGATAAAAGCCCTCTTGACCTGAAGAGGTTGCGGTCAGGTGTCAACAGGGTCAGAGCAAAGAAGTAAAAGCTGTCGACCCGTCAGAGATGAGACAATATGAACTGTAAAACTGAACTTATACACTGAGAAACATGGATACAGTAGCAATAATTTCATCCTGGTTGACTGTAAAAAGTTAGTGCATCTTAATTCAGTCAATTTCTCAAAGAAGAACCTTCAGTCTGCTCAGTTTGCAATGATCTCTTTTCTTGTCAGAGCTCTCACATATCTCTCCTCTCTATCTCTTTATCTCGTCTCTGTTAAGGGACTGAGAATTGATTGGGCCCTTTACAGCGAGTGTTTATGGCTGAGCGAACACATAATGACACTGTAATGACTGCTAATCTTACCAACGCTGCCAGAAAAAAAGGGTTAAAAGGAGGTCACCGGTGTGTAGGTGTGTATATTTCTATGCATGTGCGGCTGTGTGTATGTGTAGGTGTGTGTGTGTGAGTGTGTGGTTCAAAGGGCAGCCCTGGGAAAATAAGTCACTTCCAAGCGTGGGATTGTTGCTATAGCTATCCATTAAACTCTGGCGGCCCCACCCAGGACTCTTTTCACCTGGGGCTACGCAGCGGAGGACAATTACAGATTAGACCCTCTGCTGGGCAGCCTCTCCCATATACTGAGGAGGCTTGTAAAGCAGATTAAGGACAACAACACCACCTCTCTCCTGTACTTTCCTCACCTGCAAAACCGCCCAGGTGACACTGGGGGGTTCAAAGGTTCAGTCATCACACTACAGGGTGTGTCTCAGCCTGTGTGAGACACAGGCCTCACACGGGCTGAGAGAGAAATGGTGGCTTAGTTGCCCTACATCACTTTGACATACATACAGCCTCTCTCCTCTCCCTGGGTGTCTGTGTTATGACTGCTTCTATCTAATTTAAACTGGGCAAAGAGGATCCAGTCCTAATTTAGCATCTTTATGTGTCATGTGCATAAAGGGTCCCACCCACCCTGATGTCGACTCATTCCACTTAGACATTTTTATTATTGCAACCCCCCCACCCTTCTCCTGTTCCTCCTTTTATTTCTGACTTTTTTTTTCTCTTTTCCTATCTGTCATGAATCTGAACATGGGACTGATGAAATGTTTTCTTGGGGCGGCGGGTGATGAATGAGTTGGGTATAAGGTTGAGCATCTGTATGCCCCCCCCCTCCCACATGCTCCTGAACGCAGCTCGGCCTATTAGACATATTAAATGTTAAGTGACCTCCCGAGCAGACAGTATCGTGACCCTGGCGCGCGGCAGGCGAGTGTCGCCGCCGGCCTGCCCCGTGTCTCTCTGAACTCTCTGATTAAAACCTCTGACCTCTGATGTCTTTTGTCGTGTTCCCCCCCCTTCTCTCTCTCTTTTTATCTGTTTATTTCAAACCATGCTCCTTTTCCTCTTCCTCCTTCCTCTTCGCATGCCGTGAACTTTGTCCTTCTGCTTTGTCTCTCTGTGTTGTCACACTACTTTGTGTTTTTGTGCCTCTCTGCATCACCTTCCCATTCCCATTCCCTCTCTCTCCCTCTCTCTTTCTTTCCTTCTACCCCCTTATATGTTGCTCTTTTTTTCCTAACCCTTAAATGAATGGTGTTTTTGCGGAAGAGTGTGGCGGACTGTTGCCGGGCCAGAGGGCTGGAGTGTCACCGCAGCCGGCTGATTTATCCACCGCCACTGTCTTCATGTTACGCCTGATCCCTCAACTTTCCCTTCCTGTTGTTCTTCCCGTGTTTCTTTTCCCAAATTCCTCCTCTTGCTCTCTCTGATTCCCCCCCCCCCCTTCATTTTTCTACGCTGCCCTCTCATTCTTTCAGAACACGATACATGCAGCATAAATGTGACAGGGTTCATTTTTCTCGCACTGAGCTCACTCAGATACTTGAAAATACGTTGACAGCCTCATGAGCCCCAGTGTGATGTACAGTGGTCATGTACACCTGAGAACACGGCACTGTGGCCCTCGCACTGCAACACGTAAAGTGAGTGAAGTGGACAGTAAAGTTACGACAATATTCAACACATTACTCATTAACGCACAGTGGACTTCATATATAAATGTGGTGTGGAGAAGTACGTCCCAAACAGTTGCGAGTGGAGCCGTGGTTGTGCTTTTCAGAGGCGTAACAGATGAAATCATTAGAACAATATTCCAGGTAGGCTGCTGTGTGGTTTTATTGGACTGTATTAGCACAGCACTTTAATTCATCCCAGCTGGACCAATTAGCTGGCTAATGACCCAGATGTCAAATGTCCCTTTCTGTTGCACACACACTCACGCACCCAGACACACACACGTGTCCGTGCTAAAAACAGCACTGGGTTTAAACACATGCTAACTGCCAGGCAGAATGAGCGCTAACACGTACGCAGAAACACACGCCAAGATGTACAACTGTGGAGGAGCTGGGAGCTGGGTTGTAAATACAGTATGCGAGAGCAGTTGGAAATGAAATTACACACACACACACACACATGTACACAAATCTGATACCTATCTGATCAAACACTGCAACAGCAATGTACTCCACTTGTCTGATCCGGTATCACTCACACACAGACACACACACAAACTCACACACTTTTGGTCTGAGTCTCTGAGGTTGAGCTGAGCATCAACAGGTCGCCATTTACAACTCATCTCTTTCATCCCTCAGCTCCTTTTTCCTTCCTCTCCTCTTTAGTCCTGGCCAGGGATGCCTGAAGGTCTCAGTGTCACAAGTGCATTGTGGGGGCCCCGCTGAGCCGCATCACTGCAAAAGCATCAGTGGAAACACTGACATATCTAACCCGTGACTGCTGAAAGCTCAGAGACTGCTGTCGTTGTGTGGCTGACAGCTAAGCCGATCTGAAATACAGAACAAAAACACACCCCTGCTTTTCACATTAAAGCGCCGAGCGCCAGTTCAGACTGTGTATGTTGCAGCGGTGGTGACTTACGTTATGCTCTTTGAACTCATAATGGTCACATTATTCTTGGACAAATCGCTTAGCGGACAAGATTATGATTGAGCAACACAGAGTGCCAGTAGTGTATGCATGTGCATGTGTGTGTGTGTGTGCGTTTTTCCCCAGAGTGACTAATGGTTTCAGCAGCACAGTTCCTGTGGCCTGTGGCTTGACAGACCCATGTGTGTGTGTGTGTGTGTGTGTCTGTGTGACTGTGAGTGAGAGACACAGGGATGTAGTACTCACGTCCAGGTGTGGTGGGGTGTATGCAGAGTCCATGGTTTATCCTTGAGCTCCAGTGTTACGATCCCTCGGCTCTCGCTCCCGCTCCTTTGGACAGAATGGATAAAGTGGACTATTTACCAATTTTCCCTTCTTTTCCTCTTCTCACCTCTCTCAGGGCAGCCAGTGCCTGTCTCTCCTTTGCCTCCTATGTAAATGGACTGTAGGTAACGCTGCTCGCTCCATGTTTTTCTCCCCTCTCTGCTCCCTCGCTCAGCTTCTCATCCTGTTGTCAGTGTCAGATAAGCAAAGTCTTAAAAACATCCACCGGCTTCCCCTCTGCCTGCCTGCCTGCCTGACCTCTGCTAGTGGGCAACTCCCTTTCTCTGTCGCCTGCACTTCCACCTCTGCTTGTTTAAAACACGCTGGCACTGCTGCCGTGCATGGAAGCTGCAGGAGGAAAATCAGTTGTGTCTGTCTGTCTGTGCTGTATCACCGGCAACAACTCCCTCTTGTTCCTAAACCTCCTTACTATGTGTCTCTCCCTTCCTCTCCACTCAGTTCCTCCCTTTTGTATCTCCTCCCCTTTTCCTCTCTCTCTCTTTCTTGCACTCCGTCTCCCATACACACACAGCCACACACACTTTTTTTTTTCCTGCTTTTTTTCTCTATGCTATACAAAGCGTCCAGCTGGTAAACTCAGTTTAACTCTAATTGACTTTCCTGGCCACTTAGATCCTCCCAAATAGTGATGTCACTAAGACCAGTCCCAGTACATTTACAGGCTGTTATCTCTCTCTCTCTCTCTTGCTCTCTCTATCACACACATGCACACACACCATTCATCAGATATTCAGGTGTTGAACGGATGAATCAAGCAAACAAACACAAGCACAAATGCAGCCAAAGTAAAACGAGACTAGACACACAAGCATATCCTCAAACATGCACTCATACCTTCACAGACACACGCGCAAACACACAGACACAAACGTTCATGCAGCCTGGTCAAGATAACCCTGAGGCCAGCGCACAGGAGCAGACTAATTATTTGCTCCCTTTCACAAACTCACCTGCTGCTTTCCGTTGGCACCATTGTACGTTTCAGCCAACATGCTCGCAGACACTTGCTCTGCCATTATAAATACAAGGCCCCATGACACTGAATAAGAGCAAACAGATTCAGTTACAAGACAAAGGTATGAATGGATGACTCATAAGAGCAGCCATGAAGTCACCACAGTTGAGTTTTGTGATTGGATGGAAGTAAGTGTTGAGGTAAAAAAAAAAAAAAACAGGCTGTACTTCTCCACTACGGGTTGAAGCAAGGTGCATCTGTCCTTCCAGAGCGGAGCGGGTGGCGGGGTGAATTTGTATTCATGGGCTGAGCCCATGAGAAAACGTCTCTTTAGGATGCATCGTCTCACATATTAGATCTCATCTGGAAAATCACTTGCCCACGTCCCCCTGCTCCTCCTCTCTGTCCCCTCCACTTGCTCTTCCCGTCCACTCTAGTACAAACACACAAAAACCTCATCCACAGACCTCATTTATCCAGCAGCTGAGTAATTGTCCCAATGCAGAGCAACTTTACACACAAACACACACTAACTCTCTGCTTTCGAAACACACACACCTGAGGATTTTATCATTATGGTGCTTTCACTGTTATCAGAGTCAAGATCCTTTTGTAAATTGTTTTTAAAGGGTTAGTGTGAGAAAAAATGTGAATTAAATGGTAAGTGGAATGGAGAAGCATTTCAGCGACCACTTGTACAATAAGTCAATAACTGGATCACAGCTCTAAAACACTCTCTACAGAATAGCACATCAATTATGTAACTGGAAGTTGTAGTGAGTAAGGATCATTTCTGCTGAGGTCGAACCCCTCATGTCAGCAAATGTCCCAGTGTCCAATAGACAAAGACCTCCTGCAGCTCCAGCTGACCTCGACCTTTGACCCCCCTGAGAAGGCGTCTGAACAAAAACAGAGTTATTCTTTTGAGATCATTTATTATCAGTGTAGATACAAATCAAAGTCTCTTGTGACTTTGCTGTCTTCAAACCAGGGGCGGAGCCAGACATTGTAAACATTTGCGGCTTAGTCCCAGTTTAAAGGGATAGTTCAGGGTTTTTTTATGTGGGGTTGTGTTATGAATAGTTGGTGTATTATCTGCAGTAGATTCTTCTCAGTGTGCTCCAAGGATCGCTGATAGACTGGTAAAACTACAAGTATGATTTAAGGTGGGAGGATCCTATGGATTGCACAAGAACCCAAACATTTTAGAGTCATATCTTAGAGTCATATTTCTTGTTCCGGTTAGAACCCTGAAAAGTGTCATCATCTTAAAGTCTGACACACTGAGTGAGGCCCTAAAATCATTCATTTAATTTCTTACACTGATATGAGTGTTTATTTATTTCAAGTGTTTGCGAACAGTATTTTATTTATATATGCTTTCAGATTATAAAGTTTCTGTTTAATCAATTTCTGTCAATTCGTTTCTCTTCCACGCCTCTCTTACTCTTTTCTCTTCACTCATCAACAGACTTCCTCTTTTCTTATTCTTACCTCCTCTTCAACTGCTTTCTTATTCTTCCCATCACTGCTTCCTCTCCTGGTCCACAGGTTGTCTGGTCCTGTCTCTTTGCTCTCTTAAAAACGTAAAACTGAATCCTCCACAAGTCGTTATGTGACCTATAAATATCTTTTTCCTCAGTGACAGTACACGGCTCGATTGATCTTCAGTCTGACAGACTGAGAGGAAATGACATTCAAGTTGAAGTTATATTATAAACTTTCTGCTTTTGGCAAAACCCATGAGCCCCATATACACTGCTCTGCCTATAGTATCAACTTCAGTCAGTCTATTTTCTGATCACTGCCCTTTTGAATCTGTGATGAAGGAACCACATTCATCCATTTAGAGGTATATTCAATGTTTTGGTAAGGTTACTAATTAGATAAGAAGACACTGCTCAATACAGATAATCTTATATATCATCAACACTAGGGGCTGTGAGAAAGGAGGCCATTGTGTCTGGCTCCTGTTCACCAGAAGGAATTTGGGTGGAATGTGGATTTGAATATTTCTCTCAGTTTTATGATTACTTTTCCAAACTACGTTAAGAGACATGAGTGGACAGTAAAGCAGTCAATGCGTAAAAATGGACAATGGTCTGTGGTTGTTCAGGGTTGAGACATCATAGCTGAGCCACAGTTCAGGCTTCACCGAGTGCTTTCTTCAAATAAGCAGTAATTCCAGCCTCCAGGTTTCCCATCCTCTGGAAAAGCCGTCGGCTGCCTGTCCCGCTGACTTCCGACGGGGGTGGAGAGAAACTTTTAAAGTAATACCTCACCGCCTTCTTAACAAGCCATCCATCCATCCTGTATCCCAGCGTTCCCACCTCCATACTGCTCCATCCTCTCTGGATAGTGAGGCCTTGTCAGAAGAGGAGGAGGAGGAGGAGGAGGAGGAGGAGGGTGTCTGGACTGTTCAACTACCTCTTTCCTTGTTTTCCTCTTTCACCAAACTGTCTCACATAATTACTCATTGATCAACATGGTCATCTGTTATTCAGTGGTGGTGGAGAGAAGGTGGCTCGGCCCCATAGCAATAGCAGTAACAGCTGTGAACACATACTCACTAGCTCAACCAGTCAGGGTGAGAGGAGACAGAGAGGTGGGGAGTAAAGAGAGACCAGGGACAGCAATATACAACAGCATATATACTGTTGAATACCAGCACTGTCAGACTGAGCAGGAGCAGGAACATATACAGTAAGCGTTGCATTGCATCATGGGAGCCCTCCTGCAGACTTGGTTTGATAACTGTGCATGAGGTAAAATAATAATAAAATGCAACAAACAAAAGCTACAATTCACATTGACCTAGGTTAACCCATTTTGCCTTTTTGGTGTCTGCTGAAATATAACAGAGAAATATCATGTTTATATTTCACAATTTAATCTGTAGAAAGCTGGAAAATCCAGATCATAAAACTATCCATCAGCATAAGGTCTCATCAGCTCAGAGCTGAGGTCAGACTTGATGGCTCTGATTGAATAAAGCAAGGACTCAAATGACGACCTAAGAACGGACACACTCCAACACCCACACTATACAAGCGCAAATATATAATAAATAAATAAGAACAACGTTTTGTCACATTTTTCGATCTCTCAGTGGCCATCAAAGCATGAGCTGTTGGAGATACTATATCAGTGTCACTCTCGTGACTCAGAAAATACAAATACAAGGCTCAGGTGACGGGAACAAATAATTAGGATCCACCATATGGAGCAACTATTAAAATCAGATGACTGTAAAAAAAGCACTCATCCAGTAATTGAGAGCATAGTTTTGGTGAAGTGATGAAGCCAGAGGATGTTACCACACAACTCTGCCACCTGCTCTCAGCTCTACAGTGTTTCAATGCATGCCATCTGTTTGTTTGTATTTTTCTGGCCTACAGCTTTCCTCTAAAAATCCCACTGTGCTCTACCTGCTTGGCACCGAGCAGCGGACAGAGTTAGTGAGGAGATAATGACTGAGGTGGGATGTGTAGCTGCTGAAGAGCCAGATGTTTCCCTTATCAAACCACTGCGGGTTTTTGTGAAGAGTGCTAACGTGACAAAAAGAAGGAGGAGGAATGTGAGGCAGCTGCTATTTTCATAAATGATGCACTGACTGTATGTATTTTTTGTTTCAAGTTATTTGGACAGTGCAGACAACCCAAAATAATGAAATTTTAAATTAAGCCATTTTTATCTGGACAGTTGGACATGTGTAAAGCCACATTTATAAACTGTCAAATTATAATAAGCTGAATGAAAAATGTTACATTAATGAAAAGTAAAGGTTTCAGGTACTGCATCACAAGTGAACTGAAAAACAACAAGGAGGAATGAGTCCCCTCACTGTTATGAATATGAAACCATGAAGTGACACTGATAAACATTAACATAATGTGAAGTGTTGTTTGGAGAACTTATGGAAACAATGGGGCTTAATGACTTGGTCGTCTGTAGTCCTTTTCCAAAATCAAATTTTCCTGAGAAGAGCGCGTCACGGAGCAGAGTGAGTCATGAGAAAAAGGCCCCACAGCCCAAAAAATAAGCAAAGATTGATGTTCAAACACTTCACATGATCAATGGCTCACTAGGAAACAGCCTGAATGATAAACATGATGTTCTGGAGAGTCTTTTCTGTGACGACCTTTACATTTACCTTCATTCTGTGTATGTAATTACATTATGAAGTTACATTATTGTAGATGTCTGCAATCTATGAAACTTTGTGAACTATTGGTCACTCTGGATTTGCTTACACACTTACTTAATGTGTAAATGTAATACAATAAATTTATGACATACCCCACATAAAAGTGTTATCTGTCACCTGAAGGCCAAACAGGCAACAAGTGCTCAGCACCTCCAGGAACCTCTCTAAGACTGTTGGAAAACCACTTCAGGTGACTGTAGCTTAGTTACCTCTCACTGGGCCAACAACAGCTGACTGCCTGTTTGTCTCCATCCATCTCATACTTGGTAACGGCTTGGAGGAATTTCTACAAGTCTGGCACAAACATTTACTTAGACTCAAGAATGGTGGTGCCCCAGGTCAAAGGTCAAGTTCACTAGGAAGGGGATATTGTGAGCATATTTCCTGCAAGCTGGTCGGGTGGCAGAGGTATACAAGTGCAAGGTGGTAATCGTAGTTTTCCAGCTGTTACACTCCTTCCTAGATTAGTTCAGGTCCTACTTGGAGGAGTGGAGTTATTCTGTGACCAGTGGAAGTCATCAACCCGATCGAGTGGCTATGACATGTGGAGTTCCTCAGGGTTCGGTCCTTGGACTCCTTCTGTTCAGCCCTTTGCGTCAAATTCGTCAAAATTCGTAGTTATGCAGATGACAGATATATCTCGCACTGTCCCCAGATGACTGCAGCCCAATAGGGTCATTGAGTCACTGTTTAGAGCAAATCAAAAATTTGTCTTTAGCCCAATAGTTTAGGTCATTGAGTCACTGTTTAGAGCAAATCAAAAGATGGGGAACTTGTCACTTTATGAGCTTAACCGGTGTATAGCCCACGTGACCACCAAGCAGCAGCGATTAGTTGAAGCAAACGTAAGCAACCGCCTCCCGGAAACAAACGAATCCCTATGGCTCGTGTTCAGACGCTCTATGAAATGTAATGAAATAAGCGGCTGATGCATCAGGCTACATTGAGTTGCCTCTTGGTATGAAATGCACTATATAAATAAAGATGCCTTGCCTTGCTTTGCTTTCAGTTCACTAGTTAGAGAGGCATCATAATAAAGACAGTCTGACATTCATTTTTGTTTTTATGTCTCATTAATCCAAACATCCATTCCAAAATGATTAAACCTGTACAGGTTAAATATTGCAAAAACAATACAGATTACAGCAAATAAAAAACGTATAGTGGCTGCACACAAACTAGACAGATATTTGCGATTACACTGATTTATTCTAGTGGAACACTAGAGTTTGTTGTGATGGGATGAACACAACCTGATGATTAATATAAACAGTTACTGTATACTGTATGTGTTTGTGCTGTTGCTGAACTAGGAAGCATTGAGTGTATAAGTAAGAGACAGGCAACAACATGAGGAGAAACGTGTTTAGATTGCTTTCCAGTAAATAGCACTTTCTGCTGTTTTTAGACATAGACTGGGCCTTAGAGGGGAATGACGCTGCAAAAAAAAAGAGAAGGATGATTTGTGAGTGTTGTGTGCTGGGAAAAGGACAAATGGATGTCAGAATGAGGAGAGAGCAATGAAAGGAGAGGGACACAAAGAAGAGATTTCATTAGAAGTTCACATGTAGGAATCCACTCACACATCACAGATACATGGACAACCACACACAAAAACACACACATACATGGACAAGCATGCACGGACACACACACACACACACACACACACACACACACACACACACACACACACACACACACACACACACACACACACACACACACACACACACACACACACACACACACACAGACTATACACAGACAGTCACACAAACAGGGTCTGACGCTTTCATTCACCAGTGAGGTATTCCAACATGAGTTTTTGCAGCGATAAGATTTCATTCCTTCGTTCTGAGGTCAGTGTTTCTGGAGAGAGGGATTTTGTGTGTGTGTGTGTGTGAGAGAGAGAGAGAGCGTGAGACAGAAACAGAGAGAGAGAATGTGTTTGTGCGTCTCTCATGCCATCACCTCATGCCCTCTCTCCTGCCTGCTCATACTCAACCCTCTCGCTTCCTGCTATTTCACTGAGACGACAAACTGCAAGGAGTAAAATTTTGGACTAAACTGCTGAAAAACTTGGGAATCAAAGCTATTTAGCAAAATTTCTTTCGACATAGAAAAGCTCTAAGAGGAGAGGCTCCAAGGGTTTATTAAATTGGATAAGAGCAACCAGTTGAAGTCTTACGCAGTATTCCCCAGCAGCTCAGAGGCGGCTGGGGAACTGTATTGTCTGAGACATGTTTTCAAAAGACAATATACATTGATCATGATCAATAATGTTATGTTAATAATGTTTTCAAAATATTCCATTGCTTTTGATTACGATTACTTCATTAAGCTTCATTGCTACATTGTCTTTGTGTGATGAGGTGTAGTGTGTGTTTCCTCTACCAGCATTACTCCATTCTCCTGTTTGTTTCTGTTTCAGCAAATTTCGTATTCTTTCATCTGTATTCATGTTATTATCATATTAGACTGTTGATATTTTCTAGAAGGCAGTAGAAGAGAGATTTCTCACACATCATGTTTTATTATTTCATCAGGTAGTCTGAAGAGCTCTTTTGCTGCTATTACAGTAATGCAATCACCTCAGAATAAAATGAAATTAGATTAGATTAGAAACCTCATCACAATTAACTTCTGCAGGGCAGGTTTATTACTCTGAACTTTTATGTATATTTTTGGGGCTTTTTCACCTTTAGTGGACAAAGTTGAGAGAGAGACAGGAAATGGAAGGCATGAAATGCCAAAGTGCTCATGTGTTTGATGTTGTTCTGACGAAACAAAGACATTTACATTTACTTACTACTGATTCTCCTGTTTTTAACTCTTTGTGTGAGGCCCTCGATCAGTGCATATCAGTTTAGCTGAACAATAAGACGTTTGTCAACAGGGAAGGAAGTGATGCAGCAAATACGGTATAGAGAATAAAGGTTCAAACAACACAGTAATTACTTGTTACATAGTCTCTGAGCACTATATCCCCATAAAAAACAAAATACATGACAGTGCTATGACTCCGTCGGAGAGGCATGAAACCATGAGACTGTAAAAGGAAACAGGAAGGTAATCGCTGATACATCACAACAGCATAACGGCAAAAGTCATGAGTATGAGAGCAAACTTAAAAGTCCATGTATCCATCAGTGCAAATAAAATAAGGAATGAATAGTAAGCAGGAAGTTGCACCCCTCCTCCACAGCACATTTCAGTCATATCCAGGGCCGGCTCTAGGCATAGGCGATATAGGCGGTCGCCTAGAGCGCCATCTGCTGGAGGGGCGCCGCGAGGCGCCCCTTGGCCTCGAGGGGGGAAAAAAAAACAAACATCAAAACAATAAAAATAAAAATAATTTTCTATGACCAGTCGCCCTCCTTTGTGTGTTCTCTTTTGAAAATAATAAATATTAACAAATGAATAAACAATGATGTTCCTAAAATGTGGTGCTGCAGCTGCTGAATCACATGACGGGTGCGCACTGCGCAGTGTTGCCAACTTAGCGACTTTGTCGCTAAATTTGGCCACTTTCCAAACCCTCTTGGCGACTTTTTTTTTGTAAAAAGCGACTAGCGACAAATCTTGCGACTTTTTCCCGGACATATTACAAACGTTTCAGGACCTGAAATCACGTTATTACAGCTGTTTTCAACGAGCAGCGGCGCTGCCGCGAGCCCTCACTGGCTGTCAGCCTGCACAGTTAGTGTCACAGCTCACAGAGCTGTCTCCGCTGCATTCAGAGACTCACTGACACATACAGAGCGCCGCTGCCGGCCGGAGAAGAGGAAGTCGCAATATACAGGTAACATTAGCCTGTAGGCCTACCTTTTTTTTAAAAAAACAGAGACGTTTTATTTGTGGTAGCTCGCTAGCACATATTTCTGCTTGCTAGCAGTTTAATGTGAAATGCGCACTACACCGGCGCTGTTTATGTTTGTGATTAGTTTTAATTAGTTTTCTACACAGTTATCATCTCTGCCTGCCTGGATGTCCAGTCTGATTTGGTATTTTATTTCAGTTTCATCTAGTCATTTGGTCGAGTTGAAAATTAACTTTACCATAGTCATCACTAGTATAATAACACCTGTGTGCCCACTGACACAGTTGCTGCTGCTGGTGCATAGTTCTACTACTGTCTTATCACGTTTGATATTGTGCTGAAAATCAGTAGCCAAGTGATGAAAATGCAAGCTGCAGCAGTTTTTATTATCATTATTATTATTACTTGTTTTTGCTTGTAATTTAATACATTTACTCTGTCTGTCTAGATGCACTCAGAAAATATTTGACACCTCAAACAGCTTCTGGAGAGGGGCCTTCTGATCACACATCCACAGGAACACCACTCTCTGAAGCATGTAAGTTTTGTTTGTGGTCTCTGACACACTACTATGTTATTGTTGTTGTTACTGAATGGTACAACCTTGTTAGTAATGCCAATAAATGTAATTTTTAGTCAATTAAAATCAAGTGATTTATTAAGTGAGATTGACACAACAAACTTAATGCAGTGTTGTGACAGTATGGATGTGCTCTGTTTGAATACAGCTACAAGTCAGGCATCATGCAGCAGCAGCAGCAGCAGCAGCAGCAGCACTACTATGTCAACCATACCACCCACCTCTGCAAGTCAGCATGAAGCAGGTGAGTTCTGTAATTCAATGTTATAGTCACATCACTGAACAAGGAACAAGGAAGTCCAGACGTGTACAGTTTTAGTTTAAGTGAAAGACACTGTGGAAAGAGTTACCTGAAAGTTTGCTGCTGTCAAATTAAACTGTTGTGATTGTACTTTTGGCTGCTGTCATTCAATACTTGAAAGTTTGCTGTTGTTGTTCAAATTAAACTGTTGTGATTGTTCATTTGGCTGGAGTAATTTAATTGTGTGTGTGGGGAGGCGGGAGGGGGGGTGGTGGGGGCAAGAGCAATCTCGCCTAGGGCACTAAATTAGGTAGAGCCGGCCCTGGTCATATCATGTTTGCAGATGCTAAAGACAAGGTCAATGAAGAGGATGAGAAGCATCCTTTGTTAGTGTGTGTGTGTGTGTGTGTGAGTGTGTGTGTGTGAGGGATTGAGAGATACACAGATAGAGAGAACAAGACGGGGAGAAAGCGATAGAGTGAGCGCGTGTGCATGCGTGTGTGTGCGTAGGTGGGTGTTTGAATGAACACAAGTTCATACTTGTTACAGTAATGTCCTTGAGCGAGATAATGAATGCATATCAGTTTATAGGATGCGCTCTCTCTCTCTCTCTCTCTCTCTCTCTCTCTCTCTCTCTCTCTCTCTCTCTCTCTCTCTCTCTCTCTCTCTCTCTCTCGTCTTCGTCTTTATTGATGCAGAATGTTAAACTATAACCTGGTGGGTTAGTCTAAGGTGGGCTTTGTTATCTCTTTCTCTGGCCCCTAATTAACATCGTAAACTTGTATGTTTGCCAACATGACACTGAAACCTGCAGTATGTCATATAGAAACCACACATGAACCAGGCCCTTTGAGGTCATGTGATGTAGCAGAAAGCACTCTCATTCATGTCTCTGTATATCAACAACATTTAAGTATTTAACTTTTTTAAAGTTTGAGTGTAAAAGAAACACTTTTAGCACCTCTAGCTTTCTGGGAATACTGAACAGCTGTTCAGCACTTGTACCACTTGACTCAACAGTCAGTCACAGAGGCCAGACTTGATCTCCGCTGGCATTCATTCCACTGAGGGTCATTTTCATTTAGGCTCTTATTAGCATTGTCAACTTTATTCAGCTGAATGTATCAAAGAGACAAAAGCTGAAAAACTACCTTTTATTTTATTAGTATGAATTCAAATTGTATGTAGTATAAGATATTATCAAAACTGTGTTTTTTGGTTTTGTTTTACTTTTTTGTGCACACTTTCAGCATGTGAACACAAAAAAACAACCCAAAAAAACATTGACCATTATGGCTCTATTTTACATTACCTTACAGTATGTCAGTGAGCTAACATGTACAGTTACAGAAAACAGAGGAAGATAAATGGTATTCAGCATCATCAACATTAACAAATAGATGGTGCAAGGAATTAAATAACTGCCAAGGGGATCGTCCAAAAACACACATTTGAACCGTACAAACCGATACCTCTTGGCTTGTATTTTTTTTCTGCCAACAAACAATACAAATGTGGATTGAACAGACATGTGGAGAGGATAGTTGCAATCTGTGCACCAGTTTGTGCACATTTCAAATATAGAAAAGTTGATGCACACACAGCACATATGTCTGTCTGTGTGTTTGCATGTGGCCACACAATTACAGTATAGACATATTATAGGTTTGTGAATGCATACGTGTGTGTGTGTGTGTGTGGTCAGTAATAACAGGAAGCTGGCCCTCCATGTTGACACAAACCTGGCCTGGTGATTGGCCATTTGAAATAAATAAACAAATAGACGAGTGACCCACTCAACCCACAAACAGCCGAGCTCTCCATGAGACTAAAAATAAGAAACGCTGAACGTTCCGCGCCGTCAAACCCAAACAGGAACACCTGCAGCTTACCCCTTGGCCGAGCCCGTCGCCATGACAACGTACAGCAATGCAAACAGTTTATAGTAGGAGAAGGACGGGTGGGAGTGATTTTGAAGATGCCAGAGTGCTTGAGTAGAAGATAGTGGATGAGCCACAGCTGAAGTGAAACACAGAGGGTATTAGAAAGACAAAAGCAGAGGTTGAAATTAAATGACAGGGAGAGGAATGTGGAGAGTGGGAGTCCCAGATAGGGCTATAAAGAAGTTGTGGAGGGGGTCATATGATAATAAAAAAACAAAACAAGACAGAGAGAGAGAGAGAGAGAGAGAGAGAGAGAGAGAGAGAGAGAGAGAGAGAGAGAGAGAGAGAGAGAGAGAGAGAGAGAGAGAGAGAAAGCCCCAGTCCAGTCTGGGATGTGGTTTCAGTGGGAGTTTGTACTGGGTTCAGAGTCTGGTGGTTGTGAAGCACAGAGACCACAAGACTGACTGAAGGAATGTATGTGTATAGGAGCAGCAATCTTTCCTAAAATGTAATGAAATGTGGTACATGGTAAAGACAGAGAAATAGGGCTGGACTCAGAGGATTATGATAAGTGCAGCTTTTGATATGATTTACGAAAACAGCTAAACAGCAGCTTAGTAGGATTCTTGTGATTAGATGAGGCATGACGACCGTGTCAACATGCTGAAGCCATGTAGGATATATAACAGGCTACTTTGTATATCTCACTGTTAACCATCATGAAATGCACGTTACTGGCTTGTTAACTGTGGTAACCTGTTTACTAATCAGCTTGAAAGGAGAGAAACATTTTTGACTAAAAAAATCAGACTTTTAACAGAACAAGAACAGAATAAAACAATAGAATAAAAACGCAATAAAATGTAAAATATACAGAACTTGTAATAATATTTTTACTGATATTATACCAAGTGCTTTTGAAACACATGTCATCACATAATTACACATTATTATGATTTTTCAATTAATAGTTTTATTTTACACACTTTTTACTGACTGTTGGTCTCAAATACTCCTAAGCATCTCTGCATGTTTTACACTATCCACTTTTTTTTTGTGTGGATAGTGTGCAACTTCCTTGATAATTAACGCTTTATGCAGCACATTGTGCTTCCATCTGGTATGAGTTTTGCTTTGCTTTGCTTTACTACTGTGTTGATTGCCTTATTTGGTTTGCAGGATGTTCACATATCAGCAATAACGGCTTAACTTTATCCCAAAACCACAATCTGTTTTGAAACATTGGTTATCTATGATTTTTTGAGCTAAGGTGTTTGCTCATTTGTCCTGGAGATTAATCTGTTGACGTAAGATCCATAGCTGTTACTTTTTGGGACTTTTGGCGTAAATGTTAGGCACTGAAGTTCAGTCTTGAGCTTCAGACTACGTGACACCATGTGTGAGTACCAAACCGCATCACTCCTCAGGCAAACCAACACAATTTGAAATACTAATACTACTGATTTTGGAGAAGATGACCAGTCATTCATCCACATGCACTTCACAGCACAGATGATTTTGTGTCTTTGGGCTGACCCTGAGGGAGGACGTCTTGTCCAACACTGTTAGTGGGCTCCTCTGGGAGGTTAAAATGCCCCTTGAACAGCTGCAACACCTGCTCATATTTCACCCTGAGACAGTGTTATAAAACACAAGTCTCCTTTCATACATAAAATAAAAATGCAGGCTCACAACTCATGAGATGGAGGTACGGACCAGCTGCATCTGGAGTCTCTGTGCCTGTGTGTGTGAGTGTCTGTGTGCGTGTGGTTACGTGACTTAACATACATTCTGTCTTTCTGCATTTGAATACACATGCTCAGAGCACACATGTACGAGAATGTTTTGTAGACTTGCATGCCTGTCTGCGTTTGTGTATTTCCCATGAAGAACATACTGTACATACGTGTGAGTGTTATTTATGCATCTCCTCGCTGTCTCTGAGTGTGTTAGCTCCAGATGTGTTGGGGTCAGAGCAGGGCTGCCCTCCCCGGTCCAGATGTGTCCAGGTGTGGCCTTCGGTGTCACGCCATGCAGCCCAGACTCTCCTTAGACCACGAAACAGGTCGTAGGGTCAGACACATTTCCAAATTCTGTCTGTATGACAGAAAAAAAATCCAAACATGCACTGTAACAAGCAACTGCATGAACGTCTGTATGCCCAGGAAGTTGGTATGCCCTGTTGCTGCACCGCCATGTGTTCATTTTGAGCTGAAATGAATGAATCTCTGGTTTGAATAAAGTAATCAAGTGATTCATCTTTCAGTTACTATCGTTGGCAGGATGTGGCCGTCTGTGCAGTCTGGACAGCTGTGTCCATTGATATATTAAGCAAGGAGAACAGGACTGAGTTTAAGGACAGAGATCTGGCAATTTTACAACAGGAAAAGGGCACTCAAGTCTTACATTCTCTGGCATGGCGAATGGAGGAGAGACTGAGACACAAACAGATAAAGAGAGGTTTCTGAATTGAAAAAGATGTTAAATAAAGACATCAGAAGATGTGAGAGAGAAGGCAGGATGAGGAGTTTGGTGTTGTTTGGCCCGAGAAATTAGGCTTCATGGGGCATCAGAAGTCTGCGGTAGAGAACATAAGAAGAAATGGGAAAATGAAGATGTTCTCTACTTGTTATCTTGCCTCTCCGTTTACTCAGATTCCTACACACAGATAGCATCAGCAAATAAGCTCCAGCCTAGTTGACACGCTGAGGACCAAGCCAAAGCTGACCTTTTGCCTCTGTGAATACACACACATACAGACATACACACACACACACAGGCACACACACACAACATATACACACACACAGTCCTGCGGTTCTCTACATCTGCCTAGTTATAAACACTGTGCACTGGCGGGGGCTGAAGAAAAACAACAGCCTGATTCTCAGTGAGTTTAGTTAAATTGAAGAACATAACATTTATATGTTGTTTTGATTCCCTGATCAAAGATGACAAATTTATTCATTTATTATTATTTATTATATGTAACTATCATCTAATGTCTATAAAATGAAAGGTCCAGTTCAACAAAATTACAAAAAGAACATTTCAAATGTGTTTATTTTGGTTTTATTTGCCTGACTAAAGAAATGATCTCATATCAAACTGTTCACAGCAGTAATGTAACATTGATTGTACTTTTGATTATATTTTACATGAGACTTTAGGCTCCAACATCCCTGTGAACAACATTCATATTCAGGGATTTATATACATTCAGTGAGAAAGCAGAAAATCGTGCTGCCTTTGTGTCAGAGGAATAGACGGTATTGAGGTTGGTGATGTAATTGAGTGTGGATGGACAAGTGTGCATTTGACTTTAATGCAAATGAATGGAGTACATTTTTTTTTGCTCTTTTTTATTGCCACTTCAATCTCTCTATGACCTTTTGTGAGCTTGCACACTCTATACTGACATCTCCCTGAAGTAGTTTTATTTCACTTGTTACTGTAATAAAGGACATTTATTGCTCCCCACTAAAACAAACTTCTGTGGCAACAACACAACACATCCAACTTCACCCTGAGCTTAGGTCTGATCAACCAGAATCACTGTGACACCATCTGTTGTATGTTGAAGTATGGTTAAAATCAGAACAACAGGTTATGGTTAATAAAGATCCTTGGGTTTGCATAATATAATATTCAGATTCAGATTCATGATTTATTATCCCGGAGGCAAAATTCATATTCAAAGTTCTGTGAAATATTGGTCTGTGATTGGAGGAAAACTCCTGTATGAATATCATGTTACACACATGCTTCTGAACGCTGAGTACTAGTGTACTGAGAACTTCACTGGGAACACCTGTGCACCTGCCTATTCATGCAGTTGTCTGGTCAGCCAATCATATGGCTCGTATGGTTCATACCATCCGGGCTGGTTCGAGTACTTGTGTAACCGCTAAGTGTATTATAACACTTCAATAGCTGTTTGATGAAGCAAGAAAAAGGTGGTGAGCTTTGAAATTAAGATGTACAAATGATACAGTATCTTTCACAAGGCCTCGCTCCCTTTAACCGCCACATCCCTCATTCATATTCCACTCCACCCCCTATTTCTTTATTCCTCTCTTTGTGCGACAGAGTGATGTGACAGTAGAGAGCAGACAATGTCGGGTTACCCTGGTAATTTGGGAAGGAGGACGGAAGTATCCTGGGCGGGCAGTATCCTTCTTCCTAGTGCAAGTGTGAGTCCCACTGATGATTCACCAGCCTGCACGATGAAGGTTGGTGACCCCAATTTGAGTAAGGCAGGAGGAGGAGTGGGAGAAGAAGGTGGATGAAGGGAAGAGGGATAATAAGTAGGAGGGGATGGTGATGCCTACGTCAGTAGCACTTGCTAATAGGCAGATGTCCTTGTCTGTGACACAAGTAAATCATGTCTCACGGGGAAAGAATAAAAGAAAGAGAAGAGGAGAGGAAGGGAGGAAACAAGAATGGCAGAGATTGAGATTGCCGTCTGGAGGAGTGAGGCACTGGACTGGACGAGTGCGTGTCTAAGTGAAATTATAAGCAATTAGGTGAGCTTCTGAATCCACTGACATGCTGTTTTGATGAAGACAGAAAACAAGAAGGAGGGAGGCCAGAGAAGGTGAAATAACTCAGCTTAAGTGTTTTAAGCTGTTTAGGCTGAGTGGGCCGAGTTGTATTTAAACCAGAGAGGGAAGCAGGTGGTCTGCAGAGATGGAGGAGTGGGAGATGGAAAAGGGGAGAAAAAAAGAGAAGCAGAGGCTAAGAAAGGAAGATGAAGGGTGTTCAGCAGTGATGGTTACTAAAGTAAAAGGAGTGACATAAAAGTCTAGAAATATTTAGTAGTATGAAATCAAAAGTTAAGGAAATAGATTAAATTTAGAAATTCAAAAAAGGACTCACATTCCCTGTCAGAATTCACGGTTTGTTCTGTTGTAGCTGTTTCAGACAACGCCAAATTTAACTACTGTGTCTGTGACCCTTACTGTTGGGCATTCAAATCTGGAGTAATGTATTGCTTCTTACTGTATTGTACTGCATGATTTTTATCTCTTTGATTAAAGGAAGATACATTTGATAAGAAGTCTATGAATTAACAGAAGATGGAAATACTTTAGCACAAGCACCAAGAAATGTACTAGAGGTCTTGATGAAATGCACTCAGTGACATTCCCTCTGGTATTCAGCAATCTCCCTTCATCCTTGTGGGAAGCACCTAAAGTCTGTAGCAGTCGCTCTGTCCCACAGTCTCAGCTAATGACCACAGGAAGATAAACTTTCACAAGTATGTGATCTTCCTCCTGATTAAATAGCTCTATACCAGACAACCACCTCCTCTGCCAAGGCAGCTTCCCCTCTTCAAACACATCATCCAGCCTTGCTCACAAACACCATAGGGACATATCTTAAAAAGCAACATAGTCATTTAAGGTCACGGAAACATTTCCTTAAGGAATTTTTGCTCACTGGAGCGCTACCATATGTTTTCCCACACAAGATGCTGATAATAATAATATGATCCATTTTGAGAGTGGGCACACACAGCAGAAGTCAGGATTGGATCTGTGCCGCCTGCAGCCAGTCCCAACAGGAAACCACTTCTCAAATACCGCACGGCTACTTCCTATTTTTGTCTAATTAAAGGACTGTTGCACTGAAATGGAAACTGCTTCGGTAGCAGGCCCTGGACCAGTTTCTGTGCAACCTGTGAGGGAGAAAACAGATTTTAATGTTAAAGGTACTGGTCATTCAAAAATATTAAGCGGGCTGTAATGAGCCCTTGGAGCTAATTCCAGCTGGGCAAGGATAAGGTACACTCTGGACAAGTCACAAGTCTATCATAAGACCAACAGTGCATGTCTGAAAAATTAGGATGTCAGAATCCACATAAGCACAGGGAGAACATGCAAACTCCACACAAAAAGGAGATCCTCAAACTACTTGACAACAGTGCTAACCACTCCACCACTGCGCCAGCCTGCATAAAATACAATTAGCTTACGTGCTATTAACATGTTCAGCAATAATGTGCACCATATTGACCATGCCACTTTGGCATCTTGGGGCGTTGTTTTAGCTCAGTTGGTAGAGCAGGCGCTCAATATGTGGAGGCCTAGCAACCCCGCGATCAGTCATGTGATCAATCAAGATACGCCAGCTCAGATATTTTTATATGCTGCATTTCATTTTAACTCAATTTTTATTTCAGAAAGTGAAAGTATAGAATACAGTTGTTTATAATTGTGTGTGTTGGTTTTAATCATAATTTTATTTTATTTTTATCAGTAATAAAATAAATTACTAGACATTTCAGGCGACCCCATTTAAATTCCAGGCGACCCAAAATGGGGTCCCAACCGCATGGTTGAAAAACACTGCCATAGTCCTTGCTGCAGCTGGCCCTGTATTGAATCCCAACTCCAGTGGCCCTTTGCTGCAGGTCATTCCCCCTCCTTCTGCCTCTGATTTCCTGTCTCTCGCTCGACTATTCTATCGATAAAAGGCATAAAAGCCCAAAAACATATAATAATTTAAAAATATATAAAGGTTGGTGTCTTTGCATGCTAACATCCTACAGTAGCAACAAACTCAAAGTAGAGCAGATGCTGATGGGAATACCATGTCTGTTGTGACAATTTGGCCATACATCAACTGAGACAAATTCAAACTTTGACCCCATGATGCCACTGGATTATAAATTAAGGGATGAGGAGATCACCAAAGACATGACGTTTTTCCCCCTGGAGACCATGAGTGTCTGTTCAAAATTTCATGGCAGTCAGTTGTTGAAATAGTTAACAGCCATAGCTTTTGACAATTTGCCACCACACTTTCACATTGTGACATTCACAAACAAAATATCAGCACTGCGACCTCTTGGTCTCAGATGATTAATCTGTCCAATCAGCGCTGCTATCGGTGGCTCTTTAGCATCACAGACAGTAATTAGCAGCATCTTCCTGTGTTTACTCCTTCGGGAAAGGGAGTCAACCACGATGAAGTCTACAAACTCATAGATAAATGAAGATAACTTTAATCTCACTCTAATTAGTGCTTCCCTTCTCCTCCCACCTCCTCATATGTCTTCCTGTCTAGACTTGAGTTGTGCATATGTGTCGCTTTTCCCATAAGATGTTGTGGCAGCATCTTGATCACATACTGTATGCAACGGCTGTGTCTGTTCATGCTGTACAATTACAGCTGCATTTTGTAACCTCACAGGCTAAAATATTGGGACTGACAAAGTGTACTTGGCAAACAAATGAAAATCAATGCCAATGAAACCCACTTTCCAATCAATAGTCACATTCATAATATTTTCTTTAAGCAAAATCAAACCTGAACATGCTGCAGCACACAAGTAAAATGCAATGTTACTAATGTCAAATAGCCCAAGGGTTTGTTTATATTTAGGTCCCAGACTGCTACTCAGTGGGGTCCAGCTGGCATGTCCCCCCCGGTCTCTTTATCTCCCTGGCCACTTGAGTTGGGGAAGTGAGGCTGCCACACAACGGCTGGCCCTCACAATCACTGGACGTCTTCCAACACCCCCCTCAACTCCATCCGACGATAACTCAAACAAACCTGGGGACTGACTGTGACTCAGCCATTCCTCTCGTGTCTGCCTGTCTGGCTGCTTCGACAACACCTCCACTGTACACTGAGCCGTAAATACCAGGATGTGGTCATAGGAAAAATGCATTCATTACAGTACAATTAATAATAATGAAACTGATATTGATAATGAGAATAATAGTGGTGGTGATGATATCTCTGCATAATGTATAGATGAGAAAGAGTACTAATTAAAAAATGAGACTAAGGCTACATTTCACTCACAGCATTAACACAGTAAGTGTGATGCGCCACAGACAGTATTAAATAGTGGGTAATATGGGACCACACAAGCGGCTCTCTAACCTAAATGTTTACATCAATATGTTAACATGCTGACAAAGACACCAACATGCTACAAGCAGGTGGATGGGAACAGGAATGGTTTTAAACCACCTACCCAAAGTTGACTTTGGCGGTGTATACGGGAACAGTTTTATCATAAACCAAAGTAGTGGACAAGCTGAGGACAAACTCAGCAGAGGGCTAAAGTCATTAGATTACAGTGTGTCTGAACATCTGCATATGGGATAATTAGAACAGCCAACTGACTGGTTGCACGACATGAGCAGTCAGGGATCACCAGGAGTCATTCCTTCCTCCTAGGAATTATCAAATTACATTATAGGAAATATAGTCACTGACCGAATCATGTTCAGAGTTAAAGTATAGGTTGGATGAATGTAGTGCTACATTTATAGAAAACGCTATTAGTTGAACTAAAGAGATGCTTTCTATTAAGTTTCAGTCAGATTGTTTTCGTAATGAAGCATCAGAAAGGAACGAGAGGCCGATTCATTGACTTGTCAGCTGGTTGTGAGAATTCCCCATCCCGCTCATGCTCATTTGCTTATCAGCATCATCTTTCTTCATTTCAGATCAGTCTTTTACACTGAAGTTTCATCATGTGACTCACCATCATTATCATCATAATCTCCTCCGAAAGGTCCAACAATGATGCATACCTAAAATACATGGTGATGAGGTCATCGCCCAATTATTTTAGTCCGCTGGCAGGAGTTGGGCAAAAGGGTGATTAAGTGGTTTTCTAAGTTATCAGACACTTGCCAGGAAGTGAGAGAGGGCCACAAACAGGAAAGAGCGGAATGTGCTTCCTGTCGGCCGGCGGTCTTATACAGGGCAGATTCCTTGTACCATCGCAACTTGACGCACTGACACACCAGCGCACACACAAACACAAATGGATCCTAAGAGGCAGGAATGTTTTTCTACTGAAATCAGGGAGAAGCAGACTGTCAGGAAAGACAAACAGTAAGGCTAGATAACATTGAGACAGTATGTCCCCGTGCACTGCAACAAATAAGAGAGAATGAATCCAACTAAGTAGAGATAAGAGCAACGCTTGATAATACAGAGGAATTTTGTACTAAAGGTAGATTAAAAAATACTTAATGGATCTTATTGGTGCGCAAACTTTGATTTTGACCTGTATTTGAATATAATAACATCCCACATCATCAGGGAAAAAAATCCCTTTCAACTTAGATTTAGTTCAAGGGATAGTTCATCCAAAATTAAAATTTCACTCATTATCTACTCACTCTCATGTCAACTAAAGGCCCCAACATACTCGGGCGTACATGTGTCTGCGGACGTCCACACGTACTTGAGGCGTACTTGAGGCATACTCAATGCATACCCAAAGAGGACGTCCGCCAGACCCGTCCGCGCAAAGCTCAATATTTACGACCGCGCGCACTCCGCGTACGCGTACTCGGTGTCACACAATAGACTGCTCGGCAGGAAATCTTCATATCAACCTGTTTTTATTGTGACGCCGTACACCCGACTATGAAAGCTCAAATGTCCGCGGACAGTGCGCACTGAGTCCGCGCTGCTCACAGTACGCGCACAGTACGCCCGAGTATGTGGGGGCCTTAAGAGCTGTGAGAATTTCTGTTCCTTCTCTGAGTTACGGGGGGGCGGGGGTCCGCGCAGCAGTATTTGTCCATATAATGGTTGTCAATGGACACCAATTTTCTTGGTCCAAAAAAAACATCCAAATACCTCCATACTGCTCGTCTGTAATGTCCCTCTTGTATTGAAGCCCCAACATGAGAAATTGTTCCGAAAAAAATTAAATAAATCTATATTTTAAGCTTGTTTGTAGCGGAAGCTCCCAGTGTCTCAGTTCACTGCTCTTCCTGTGTCAGTGCAATTCTCACGTGATTAGTACTGACTGGCGGAACAATTCCCTATGTCTGGGCTTCAATACGAGAGGGACATTACAGACGAGCAGTATGGAGGTATTTGGATGTTTTTTGGTGTGTCTTTTTGGACAAAGAAAGTTGGTGTCCATATGGACAAATACTGCTGCGTCACAGCTCTTAGTCGACATGAGTAGATAATGAGTGAAATTTTAATTTTGGGTGAACTATCCCTTTAAGTTACAATGTTGTGCTAAGATAAATAAGTGAATTAATACAAACACTTGCTTGATCATTTTTGACCTTTGACCTTTTGATTTCCACACCACCTGTGATATATTAATTTGAACATGGTCATAAGGTACTGAAACATGAACATTAGAAATTAAGATACAGTAAAATAGTAAACTACAGTATGCAAAATATAACTATGGTTAAAATGATGAATGAAACGTTTGAGAAATATGAATGAACCATTGTTCCAGACTGTGACGCTTCATTGATCTATTTCTCCCTTTGATTAAGTCTCTTACAGAATCTCTAATTGTAAAAGTAGTAGAATTTATTTTATACAGCATTTAATTGGACAGTTTCCAAAGCCTCACTAAAGCAATATTACAGAAATGTCACCAGCAAAATGAATTTAACAAAGATACAGTAAGCAGTAAACTATCCTATGCTGATTCTTTGGTACAACATATTTCATTATTACTAATTTTACTGAGCAATAGAATATAACCAAGAAATTGGTTGATACTCCTAAATGAGCATTTTTCTCAATTTATCATGATCTATTACAGTATCATGTAAGCAGCATTTTCTGTAGTGTAGCTGGTTGAAGAGCTATCCTAAATACAAAGCAAGCAGCAGATACATGCACTGTAGTTTGCCTCAGAAATGGAAAGCGGAAGCAGAAATATGTATTTGTATACATTCCTGCAGACTCTATGGACTCTCATCACAGAGGTGAGAGGGAGAACTGAGGGAGTGGAGGGCTGCTGGTCACAGCACAGCATGCCTGTGTAGATGAAATTAACATTGGTTGTCCTTGAGGGCTTCCTGATTGAATCACACAGGCCCGGTGACGTCATGTGTGGTTTTAAGTCATATTTCGGATTAGGGAGGGCGAGAGGGAGAGAGAGGGAGAGAGAGAGGATGAGTCACTGCCTCATTGATGACTGTCTACACTGAGTGGTCAGATAATTCAGGTACAAAAAGAGACAGAGGAACAGCCCGACCGCCTAATGGCACTCAAATAAAATGACTTATTGGGAACTCGCAAAATACACCTTTTAGGAAGATTAAATAGTATTGATGCCCCTTCCTCCTCCCCCTCCTCCTCCTCCTCTTCCTCCACATGGGGCGGGCACTAAGCAATGATGAATCCCGCTCCACTGTATTATATTTATGACCAAGGATTTAAATATGTGTGCTCTGTTAGAAGATTACTGAAACACTCAGGAGTAATGATCTGACCTGGTTCAAGAAAAGCCTCATTACCTTCATCCAGGATGGTATCCCACTCTATACATGATCTAGTTCTGTCACTGGAAACAACTAAATTAATCAATTATTCATTCTGGTTAAGATGTTACACAGAAAATTGCCTATAATTACAAAGATGGTTTGTAAAAAAAAAAAAGAATTTTGGAGTTTATTTTATCCTTATACATATAGCAAATAAATTCCATTTCACTGTCTGGTTCAGTGGATGTTGCCTTGTAATGTAAATAAATAAGCCAAATCTTACATAGATTACACCAGTAGATGAGGTGCTTCATTTGATATTATGTCTGCCCTGAAGAAAAACCAATCACTTAACTTTTCCTTTTTCTTTTTTCAGTTCATGAACTAGAAAAATGCTCTTCTACACGTGGCATATCATCTCAAAAATGTCCCATAATTATTTATATTTTGCCTATATGAGGATGTGAAAGTAGGAAATGTCTCAGATAAATGACAATCCCTCATCTTCTAACGTCCACTTCACCGCTTTCAAAGCATTCTGCCATAAATGTGTCTATGTGCCCAGCCCAGCAGAGGGGGCCCACGCGTTTTGAGTATGACACTGCACGGTCAGCCCAGCTCTTTCAGTCTTTTTAACTGTGCAAGAGGATACTGGTCCACAACCTGCAATGGCTCCCTCATGGACATCTGAACCAGGCTCGGGAAAAACCTGGCTATGTCATCACATTAACTCATACCTGATGATGAGGGGGAGCATCACACACCCATCAGTTCTGTCCATCCACCACATCAGACAAGGATGCATCCTCAGAACACCTGTGTCTCGGTCCCTCTCCTGCTAGGAGGCAGATGACAGGTCTTATTAGTCACTCAAGTCATTCTCATGCCAAGTCTTCATGATACAGCCTGTCTTCAATGTGGTTGGGTGGAAAAGGGAAATAAGCAGGGCACATGCTGGGATGTTTTAGAGGACGTGACACTCTGGTTGGCTGGTGAGTGCAATCATTTGTCTCGGTCTCATTAACGTCTCTGTTTGCCTGAGCTTGGCTGGTGAAGAATAAAATTAATCAGCCAGGAAATTCAGCATATAGTATGTAGGAGCCATTTTAGCTTCATTTGGTGTTTTTGTAAGTGGCAGGTTTTATTGTGATAACTCTGTGCACCAGAAATGGCGTCACGCATTTCTGGTCACAGGGTTGCATTTAAACTGAGGACAATCAGTGCCAGGTGCGCTGGTTGAAGGCAAAGCATTTTTGACTGTGTTCAATGTGCCATTCGTGTCCTGCCTGCCACTACTGCAAAGAGGTATTTTGTTGTTAATAAATGTTTTGTGTTTTACCTTGTTTTGGGCACTTTACTGCTTGCCGCACACGCACGCATCCGAACACCAGAGACCAGTACCGTGCCCTTATAGGAACAAGAATATAAGTGAGGGCCTTAACAGTAGTAGTAATGCAGTCATAGAGCTTTTGGTTTAACTTCCCTCCACCGGCAGGCAGGTCAGAGGTCAGTGTCAACTACAGTGCAGCAAGCCTTGAGCAGGAAGGTCTTCAAGGTCCTCTAGGGACCTTCAGCAAAGGTTAATGACACAAAACAACCTCTACTGAAAATCACTCTCCACGTCACTGGAGAAACTGCTCTAGCTGCAGACAGCTGATGATTCCTCACTTTATTACCTGTTAATGGATGACAACACTGTTTCATAACACTATGACAATATGACCATTCTAGTTAAGTACCAATGAACATATAAAACAAAAAAGACATCTTATATTATTATTATCAAATCCACTCCAGTAACAGCTGCTGCTGCAAAAAAACAAACACACTTTTCCAAGATTTATGGTTCAACATCTTGGAAAATTGGCCCACAGTCCCTTTAGTCATAGCAGTAGGTTTGTTGCCTTTATTTGTCAGTGCAAGCTATTTTTAGAACGGCAGAGAAGAGCCGCGAGGTGCTCAGAGCTATTGATGAGTTTGATGACGGAAACCAAGAAATCCTATTCTAAAAGTAGCTTGCACCAACAAATAAAGGTACCAAACCTACTCCTAAAACTACAGGGATTATGGCATGGGCCAATTTGGCAAAATGCTGAACTATCCCTTTAAAGTGAGTCATTCATGTAAGACAAGGAAGGGTAGGGTACCATCAAGTGAACACTTTTTAAGCAATTAAAAAAAAAAGGGTCAGTTATTTTTCTGTCAATTGACTAATCGTCACAGCTTCATTCAACATGATCCTAACTGAATCGGACTGAAGGCAGACAGTCCACTGGTCAGATTACTGGCATTAGAAAATCTATCAGAGTAGTGGACAACCACGTCTCAGCAGTGCATGAAAGGTTAAGTGGAAAAAACTCAATGAGACTGTTCAGTTACAATTTATCAACATCAATCTTTATCAAACATTCATCTTCTCAGGTGTTTGGAAAAACAACTCCAATACGCCTGAAACAAATCTTCATTATTCCAAATACATGAAATGAAAATTCAAACGCAAAAGTAGCAAAATACCACAACATTACCAATATTTTAGTTAATAATTTGTAGAAAAATAATATAATATTTGACTCTCAACAGTATCATCAACCTGATGCAATCTTGCTTAAGCTCTCATGCCATGGTTTTGACATAAACCTTGTAACACAGGCACAGGACTCCCTCTTGTGCTGAAAAAGGGGAACTGCTTGTCAGTGTTGGCTCTGAGGGTTCAGCTACACATCAGGAATACAGACAGGACTTAAACCGCAATGTAGAACCACACTGATCAGCAATAATATGTGGATTTATAAACTATCTCACTGAGTAAGTAGACCACACTTACAACAGTAAATGAGATTTCCCCTTAAGTAGCACATTCTGTTTGAACAGGACACAAAATCCTCAGATGTTCATATGTTAAAAGAAAATGAAATCACATCCTGGGACCTGATCAACGCCTCTTTCTGAACCCCGATGGGAGTGTGCAAGTCCGATACCTGAAAGTTCAGCACGTCGATATCAGACGCTCCAAACGTGGCCTCCACTTTCACCTTCTCATACATGTTAAATTGAACCTTCTTGTTGGTCATAAGGAGCAGACACCGGAGGAAACTCTCCCTCAGCACAGACCGCGCATGCTGCTCTCTCTGCAGCTGCTCGGGGTCTGCTTCGGATGCAGCTGAGGTGGAGATGGAGGTGCGACAGAGGGCAATGAAACGGGGCGATTTGGGGTCAAATCCACGGCTGTTAGGGTCTGGTCCCCTGGGCAAGCGGAGCACAGGCACAGGCGTCGCCATGTTGAATCTTCCTGCCAACATTAGAAAAGGAAAAGTAAACATTAACAAAGAAAGGTACAACAAAGTACATTAAGTATCCTGATTAAGGAGATTCACATTTTTGTGATCCATGTAAACTGATGAATCATTTACAAATGGTTCATTTATCATTTCACATAAAGAGTGATCCTACTGAAAAGCTGAGTAAGCTCTACACTCTCTGATATCTAAATTAATGAGTAATATTACTGTTGCCTATAATCACTAGCCTAACTGTATTTTAGGGTGGCTGGCAACTGGGTTTTGTATTGTACTTGCAATACAATATGTTAAATATTAGACATAATAACGACATGTCATGATGAATTGTCTTTTAAAAGGCTGGTTAAATGGACTCCTGAAATGATGCTGACAAGAGCACACGCTGCAGGTATTAGCCTAGCACTTGAAATAGATTACAAAGCATAAGCATTCCCGATTGAAAACGAATAAGTACAACAATTAAACATTATCGATTGATACGGTCGCAAGTCTGTGGTGAGTTTTTTGTCTTTGTAAAGCACAAAACAAACAAGCAGTCTAGAGACGTTTTTGGGTAACTTGACCGAAGCTTTACCTTAAAGTTTTCGGACTAAATTATTCGTCTGAAGAACAGGATCAGGTTAATAGAACAATCACCAGATGCAACTCAGTTAGGGACAATGTTTACGAGCGTCAGTGTTTTCAACATGTGCAACGGAAAAGTGTAAGCGTTAACGTTATTTGTTCTGCTCTGACACGGCAAAAACAACTATTGCTCCATAACAAAATTGACTTTACACCTACCTACTCTGTCCACCAGCTAGCAGCATTAGCAGTAGCTCACAGCTGAACGTCATTTCCTTCCTTTGCTTCTTCTCTTCTTCTCGGCGCATTATCGCCACCTTCCGGACACACACGTCCAGACACTTTGTATAATACTGCACAGAGGTAGCCGTTTCAAATGTAGTCCTACACCTGCCATGTTGGCGACCCACAGGTGTGTCAAACTAATGAATTAGCCTAGTTCTACGTCAATCAGAAACACAACTCAAATTGAAACACCTGTGTTGGTTCCCAACATGGCAGATAGGACTACATTTGAAACTTATGAACATATGGATTGCTCATTTTATTTATGGGGAAAGGTTGTTTTTTTGTTTTTTAGTAACCAGTCAACTAACTTGTTGTTTCTTCAGTAGGCTAAATAGTCCATGGGCCAGGCCATGATTTCAGTAGCCTGCCACTCAGCCCTAATTAACCGACAGGCTTGGGGAGTACGGACTACATGTAACAGGGTTGTAATGGGACTCGTTAATAAATAACCTACTGCACAACTGAAAATGTAGCGTATGGTTGGATGAGGGGCCTTTCATCTATCCATAACCCAAGGAATTTAAACTCTTTAACTCTATCTACTGGCTGAGTGTTCAGAGGAAGACAGCTGTGTGTGTGTCTGTGTGTACTTGTAAATTCCTCCCCTCTTCCAGACAGCCCCAGTCTGAGGAGGATCAGAGGAGGAAGTGAGAGTTATCAGATAAGTTTGTATCATGTCGTTTACGTCAGGTCAGACCCTACAATATGAATAAGCGGAGCCGGTTTCCTTTCGGTCCCATTAACCATTGTCGCCAGATGCGCCAGAGCGCGCCTGATGTGGCAGACTCGCGCTGGTGATTTGTGTTTTTTAACAGAGCGCGCAAGAGGTCACACACATTCACACAGGCTACACACACATACGGGCTACACATACATACCCACAGCTGAAGGGCCGAAGCGCGGCACGGAGAAAATGCGCAGAAAGTGAAAGTGGCGTGGCCACCGTGGCTGCTCAACCTCAGAAGGTGCTCGTGCCCCGGAGCACCCACGGAATCGGCGCCTATGGTTACAGAAAAAAACAACCCGTAATCAGATTACCGGTACATTTGATAAAAACGGAGACTACTTTGCTGATTAGCCTACTTCACCTTTTTAAACTCAACCACGGGAGCGGCCGTAGAAGCCACTCGGCGTCTAGTTTTATTTCAGAGGTGATCACAGACGGAGCACCTCCTCTTCTGCCCGTAGGCTACGGTGTGTATGTGGCTGAGGTACGCACACTACACTGCCTCATTGCGTAACTCTACTGAGTGAGAGCGGCACGTACGTTTACGTTGCTTTCGTGAATTGTAAACACACAGACGCCCTCTCGGTTTTTAGCGGCTAATTCAACAGCAGTGATGGATTTAACTGTACCGGAGAACAACTTCATGAGGAATAAACGGCGGCTGCCTTTTACCTGACGGGACACCGACGCCTGAGGCCCTGAGCTACGGTAGCACGGTCAGCTAACAGTTAACAGCTTTCTGTCTCTCCCTCTCTTTCTTACACACGCACACACACGCATTGCCCTGCTCACTGTTGTAAACCTTGTAATAATAGCTTGTTGAGTAGCCTACAGTTACCGTTATTGTTGCTTCGGTTTGAGTGTGGGTTAATATCAGGATGAGTTGGGTTTTTAATAACAGCTGATCTGTGTAGGCTAACGTTACTAGATGGCGTGAAGGTGTTGCACAAATTTTAATACTTTCCCCGTCTGTGCAAAGTGCAAACCATTGTGCAAAACCTGTTTGTTGTGACTTTCTTGCGTTTTAAACTGTGATAAGCTACCCTCCTCGTTGTGTTTTATTTTGAAAATTACCGGTTGCTCGGTGCGTTTCATTTCCTGTTCCCTAAAGCCTGCCACACACATAAAGATTTTCTAAATCTTATCCGATTTTTTATCTGTGAGAGACCCCACACATGAAGATAAAAAATCTGTCATTGAACAGTTGATCGTATTGTGTGTGGTGTGCTGCGATATTCCAAACACAACACACACACATAACGATTTTTCAGAATCTTGAGCCTCTGGTCAGAAAAGTCAGAAACAGATCCGTATTGCTGTAGCTACTCTTTCAGGTCTATTTCTGGACAATGAGAGCGATGTATTTTTTTTTATGAAAGCGGGACACTTCAGCCTTTACAACGATCCCATCTGTGTGTGTCTGTCTGTGTGGCTGTGTTCGAAACCGCATACTTCTCCCACTACTCGTACTACTCATACTAACGATTTGAGTATGCAGTATGTTCACACTGCGCAGTATGCGATTTGCAGTAGGCGAGAAGTTCCCGGATGCATACTAGATTCGGCCGAAATGGTGAGTATACATCATGGTATACATCATGAGGTCACTGTCGCTACCCGATCTGCGACGCTACCCGATCTGCGACAGCCACGTACGGCAACTCCACTTGGACAAACTTAGTTGAATTGACTTAGGTCTTAGGATCACTGCCCTATCTCTGTGACCTATGTGCGTCGCCAGAAACGGTTTATCTTTTTATTTTTGAAAAACAAACTTTATTAGTAATGTAAATTGATGGTTCGTTGTGGTGGTATGGATCTTGATGCTCAGAAAACAGGAACAGAGGCGGACTTTGTGTTTACTCTCGCCGGCCTCATCACCGTGACAACCACAAACAATCACAACCCTCACTAAATAAACGAGTCTGCCGCGGCTGTCTTGTGACGGACGTCTGCGGTTTTTGTTTTTTAAAATCATTTCACAGTACCTTATTGTAAATTAACAGGACTTTAAGCAGACTTCGACCTCCGCTTGTACGCAAATCGGGCAGTGCCTAAATGAAGTTTGTCCAAGTGGAGTTGCCGTAGGCAGCCGTCCAAGATGGCGGCCGGTCTGCGCATGCGCAGATCAGTTTTGTTACAGATCGGGTAGCATCGCAGATCGGGTAGCGACAGTTGTCAGTGCCCGATCCGTACCCGGAACACGATCCGTCCCACACGCTTACTGCGCATGCGCGACGCTTACTGCGCATGCGTGCCTTTCTACGGCAGCCTGAAGGCAGCAGACAGACGTCGGCAGACACCGCGAATGCTAAAAAAAAAGTCCCATTAAAAGTCCACTGTGGTGTCGTTAAAACGTCACTTTATTGATTTTAAATATTTCTTTAATGCGAGAAGTTTAGAGTCCTATCTTTGGTCAGTTTATCCGACTGACGTTTGTTTGGAAGTTTGCTCCGGCGTTTTGGGAGAAGTGCAGAGCGACCTGGGAGCAGCCACTGGGAGCTAACGTTAGCTCGCTGCTCGGCCGCTCGGCTCAGAGGCAGCAGCCGGCCGGCTGAGGGGATCGACCGGTCATCTTACGTCGTCACGCCGGTGGAAAGCCAGCAGATTAATTTATGGTCTCATTAAAAAATAAAAAAAAATAAAAATGGTCTCATTGATTAGTTTGTGTAAATGAAAAGCAAAGCTTCAGGTGTGTTCTGGTCAATCAAAAGAGCAGCGCTGACTTGGTGCTGTCTGTATGTGCAGAAATCACATTTACATCAATAAATAAATGTTTTAGAATTAACTGATCGGTCTACATTAAATTTAATTTAATCAGAAATAGAACAGAGGGAAATTCGTGACGACGTGCTTGTGTTTTTCCCAAAAAACGTCTCTGTTTTCATATATCCGCGGTGTCTGCCGGCGTCTGTCAATGGTCTGCTGCCTTCAGGCTGCCGTAGAAAAGCACGCATGCGCAGTAAGCGTCTGGGACGGATCGTGTTCCGGGTACGGATCGGGCACCGACAGTCACTACTCATACTCAAACTACCCAAGATGCAACGTAACGTGACGTCACGGACCGTCTTTTCCTTACGGCGAACAGGAAAAAACAAGAGGGGTGACGGAGTGAGCACGCGATGGCGTCTCAGTAAGGTGATTGCGCCTAAGCTCTACAACATCAGCCAAAACTTAAACATGCTCTGAAAAGCAACTACAGATGAAAAAGTTGCCTGAACTGTGAGTAAATAACCCCAAGGAGAAGTTTTATTTTCTAAATCCTTTTTGGAGTTTCCTAACCCTGACGAGCAACTGGCTTGCCCCGCGAAACTCGACCAAACTTTTTCCTTTGTCTCTGATGGACTCTCCTCACCCTGCAATTGCGATGCACTCCTATGCTCGCAGTGCTTTAGAAAACCAACTTGAAATTATGAATGGTTTACTCAACCCCGAGAGCTCATCTACTACAATATCTGATGCAGATCGACGGCCAGGAAAGAAATCAAAAAAATTGGCCAGTGAATTAGAAGACGATGAACAAACTGTTTCAAACGCTGCTTTAATGACAGTGATGGAGAGAATCGAAAAAATGCAGGAGGAATCCCTCAGAAAACTGCATTCTCTTGAGACCACTGTTAAAGATAACACACAAACAATTAAGAGCGTTACAGACTCCCTGGAGTTTCTGGGGAAGCAGGTGGAGGACGTGACTCTCCAGGTGGACTCCCTGCAGAGTCATGTTGAAACGCTGGAGAAAGAAAATGCGGTGCTCCGCGACAAATGGAATAACCTGGAAGCCTACCAAAGGAGATGGAACCTCCGCGTGGCCGGGATCCCAGAGCGGACCGGTGAAGACATCAAGAAGATCATCATCGACATCCTCGCCCAAGTCTCTCCTGACATCGCTCAGGACCTGCACTTCTCTGTGGACATTGTCCACAGGCTCGGACCCCGACCTGCTGACCACCACTCCAGCCGCCGCATCATCGTGCAGTTCCTGTCTCGCACTCACCGGGATAAGATCTGGAGAGATGCGAGAACCTCTAAGCTTCTCAAGGAGAGAAAGATCAAAATCCTCGAGGATTTGACCCAAGACATGAAAGACGCACGGAACAAGCTATGGCCGCTGGTGGAGCAAGCGAGGAAAGAGGGAAAGAAGGCCGGATTCAGAGGCTCCCATGCCCTCATTGACGGTAAAAGGATCACGGTGAATGATATGAAAAATGACACTTAGTCCATAGACTGGTCACTGTTTTCACAACTACCACAAGGACTTCTTCCCACCACCCCCACCCTTTTCTTTATTTTTAATCATTTCATTATTCTTTTTCTTATTATTATTAAGTTGAGTATTTTTTCCATTTATTTCCTCTTTTGTTCTTTTTCATTAGCCTACTAATACTCATAGACTTTGCCCCCTCTGAATTGTTATGCCCCGAGTGTTGTTGTTTTTTGTTTTTTTGTTTTTTTTTGCTTTATTTTTCTCTGTTTTGTTTTTTTGTTTCTTTAATCGCAGAATGAACTACTTTTTTGCTGCTTTTTTTTCAGTATTACTAGTATTATTATTTATTCTATTTATACTTATTTCTCCCCGTTTCTCCGATCATATATAACTATACTGTGTGCATAGTGCATAAGTACTTAAAATGAACTTATTATTTAATATTTGACTCCAATTATTGCCTTATCTATAACTTACCTCTGTACACTATATTGCTGAAATAGCCTAGGCCTACTTAAAATGAATTTACGTTATTCCATATCTGAATTAAATTATTGACCTTCTGGGCAATTGATTAACTTAGTTTCTCCTTTAAAACTTCTCTACCTAAACCTCCACAGTTCACGTGCCCTGGATCTTGGAGCAAGAACTATTTTTCTTCTTTTTGTAGAAAGAATGTTGTAGAAGCTGGTGTTTATGTTCTGCACTCATCCTAAGAAAGGTGTGTGAGTGCCTTGTTTTTAACCTTAAGATGAGGGGGTTCATGAATTATTGCCTTACTTTTATGCTTTTGATATCTACTTACTGCAGGAGACTTAGAATTAAAAACTTTAATTATGAAGAGAAACATTAAGGCTATCTCTGGCTTTCTTAGTTTTTTGTATATACTTCTGTAATGTCCTTATCAGTGTTGTCACTTAATACCAGAGGCTTGCGAGACAACCTAAAACGTAAAGCCCTATTTTTATTTATTAAACAATAAAAGACTGATTTCTGTTTCTTACAAGAATCACATTCAATTGCAGACGATATTAAATTCTGGAAAAATCAGTGGGGAAATGACATATGGTTCTCACATGGCTCAGAACGATCAGCAGGAGTAACCTCCCTGAAAAACAAGTTTGAAGGAACCATACTACACTCAGAGAGTGACCCAAATGGTAGGTTTCTTGTACTAATCATTAAATTTGATGACATTATAGTCCTTCTGGCCAATGTATATGGATATAATACAAAAACTGGGAATGACTTCCTATTTGACACGTTGGAATCATGTTTTCTCTCTTGGTTATCTAAATACCCAAATTTGTTGTTTATTGTTGGTGGTGACTTCAATGTTACGGTTGATGACTCTGCTGATAGATGGCCTCCGAAAAATAGAACAAATTCTCTAACTAATATAATGTTATTTATGCAGAAATTCCAATTAGTCGACATCTGGAGGAAAAAGAATCCAAATACCAAATCCTATACATGGGCAAACAAAACTGGCTCTTGTAGATCTCGAATAGACTACTGGTTAATTTCAAGTAGTCTAGATGAAAAAAATATTTGTGTTAACATCTCGCCCACTCCACTCACAGATCACAAAACTATAAATCTCCAAATTAATTTCAGATCTAACGCCAGTACTACCCACCGTAATTCATACTGGAAACTCAACAACTCAGTCTTAAAACATAAAGTTGTTGTAGAAAAAATTCATATTCTAATAAAAATTTACTGGCGCAGAGCTTTAATTGATAAATGTTTTCTTAATAACTGGGAACTATTGAAATTCGAAATAGCAAAATACCTGAGAGAATATGGATCCTCTTTGGCCAAATTAAGAAAAGAGGAAGAAACAAAAGTAGTAGCTAGAATTGCTACTCTCACTCAGTGTATGCCTGAAGATCTGACAGAAGATGAAAAACAAGAACTAATTGAACAACAGATTAAACTAGATGAAATGTACAGAGTCAGAGCAGAGGGAGCATATGTAAGATCCAGGAAACAATGGTTGGAGGAAGGAGAACAAAACACTGCATATTTTTTTAGATTGGAAAAGTCACGCAGTAAAACGAACTGTATTCAAAAACTTAACATCGATGGGACTGTCACAGACGACCCACAGGAAGTATCCAATCATTGTTTAATGTTCTATAAGAACTTATATAAATCACACTATGATAAAAATGCTACAGATTACTTTTTTGGATATCTTTCTCAATTAAAATGTATTAACAATGACCAGAGAGACACCTGTGACAAACAAATTACTTTAGAAGAAGTCAGTTCTGTTATCCAGCAACTTAAGCTAAACAAGTCTCCTGGTAATGATGGATTAACATCTGAATTTTATAAAACATTTGCTGAAAAACTTGCCCCCTTCCTCCATGGTGTATTCACCGAAACCATCTATAATCAGACTCTTCCTCCTACCTTGAACCAAGGGCTCCTAACACTCATTCCTAAGCCCAATAAGGACCCACTCCTCATAGACAACTGGAGGCCAATTTGTCTCCTCAACAATGATTATAAAATTTTAGCCGGAATTTTTGCCAAAAGACTTAAAGCAGTACTCGATAACATTATAGATGAAACACAAACAGGATTTATGAAAGGCAGACACATATCCAACAACATAAGACTAGTACTGGACCTCATTGATTATGCTGACCACTGCTCTGATGACAGTTTTATTTTATTTCTGGATTTTCGTAAGGCATTTGATACCATTGAGCACAAATTTATGTTTCAGGCGTTACAGAAACTTGGTTTTGGTAAGTACTTTTGTTCAGCAATTGAAACTATGTATAAAAAAGCAAACTGCTGCATCAAAATGCAGACAGGTACCTCTCCACGTTTTGACTTAACCTGTGGTATTAGACAGGGATGTCCTGTGTCACCATACTTATTTTTGATTTGTGTTCAGTTGCTCTCTGACTTTATCAAGCAGAGCCCCATCAAAGGGATATCCATAGCAGGCAAGGAAATCATCATTAGTCAACTAGCAGATGACACTTCCTTGTTCTTAAAAAATGCTTCACAAGTTTCTGTTGCTATTGACCGAATTTCAGTTTTTTCCAGTGCATCCGGTCTTCACCTGAACCTAAGTAAGTGTGAACTCTTACCACTGAAAAACTGCATTCTTTCATCTATCTCCAACATACCTGTAAAAGAGTCTGTCACTTACTTAGGAATCACCATCAACAAAAATACAAACAACAGATGCTCTCTGAACTTTAGCCACATTATAGAAAAAACACAAAAGAAATTCAACTCTTGGCTTCAGAGAGATTTGTCTCTTCAGGGCAGAATCCTTTTGTCTAAAGCAGAGGGCTTATCCCGGCTTACCTATACTGCAATATCTCTGGAGGTAAATAAACAGACCACCACTGCCATTGATAAAATTCTTTATAACTTTGTATGGAAAAACAGAATCCACTATATCAAAAAATCAACTTTAATGAATTCTTATGAGAATGGAGGTTTTAATTTCTTAGATTTCTCCACTCTCAATAACACATTCAAAATCAACTGGATCAAACAATTCATCAGAAACCCAACCTCAATCTGGAACTTCATTCCCAACTATATATTCTCCAAAGTTGGTGGCCTTAATTTTCTGTTACTCTGCTCTTACAATATTGATAAACTTCCCATAAAACTAGCCAACTTTCATAAACAGATGCTTCTCTCCTGGTCTTTGATTTACAAACATAACTTTACACCCCATAGATATTATATTTGGAATAACAGGGACATATTGTACAAACACAAATCACTTTTTTTAGAGAACTGGTTCACCCACGGCATTATTTTGGTCAGTCAGCTCTTTAATTCAAACGGCACACTCCTATCATACTCAGAATTTTTAAACAAATATATGCTCCCTATTCCACCTAAGGAATATGCAATAGTATTTGATGCCATACCTTCTGGAGTGATTATGTTATTTAAAAATGCCTTGTTATCTGAATCTGACCCTTTACCTCTGGAAACTGTACAGACTGAAACTGGTCGAATCTGCTTCTCAGCCAAAAATAACCGTACTGTACGTACATTATTTCAAAAACAAAACGTCAGTACTCCCAACGCAGTCTCATACTGGAATCATTTATTCCCAAATCTGATCTGGAAAAACATATGGTCCCTCCCTTACAAATATTTTATCACAAACAAAGTCAAAGAAATATCCCTTAAACTCATCCATCGCATCTACCCCTCCAATTTATTTATGCAAAGATATAAAAAGGATATTAATCAACTCTGCTCATTCTGTAAACAGACTCAGGAAGATTTTCAGCATCTTTTCTGGTCATGCCCTCATCTGCAGTCCTTTTGGAAAAATGTAACCCTCTTTATCCGTCAACATTTCGACAAAAACTTTGTTTTGGAGTATCAAAATGTATTGTTTGGTTTCTTTTCAGTCACGGCTTCCAAATCAAACCAATACTACATAATTAATCTGATTTTATTTTTAGCCAAAACCCATATTCACAACCGCAAATTTACAAATCAAATACTTTGCACTGTCCGTCTCAAGAACGAAATCAAACAATACATCAACCTCATCAATCAATCTGAAAACAAGAAAGCCATAAAAACCATAACATTATTTTCTCTATTTCCATGTTTTTGAAAAGATCTGTATTGAATGAACTGTATGAAATATGAAAAAAACAAAAAAAAAACAAACATAAGATGTACCTGTTCTTTGTTCTCTCCTGCCTGTCATGATACTATGTATCTGAAACTGTTATAATTTTGTTTGTAACCCCCTCCTCCCTCATTTCATAATTGTGCCCTACAACCTACAATGTTTTATAACAATAAAAAAAAAAAAAAAAAAAAAAAAAAAAAAAAAAAAAAAAAAAAAAAAAAAAAAAAAAAAAAACAGGAAAAAACAATAAACAAAACAGGACAACAGATGTTTTCCTGCTGAAGCCATTATTATGTGACTTTATTAGTTTTTAATATTTTTGCATGCGAGAAAGTAACTATTCAGATCCCAATTGGCGGTTATTTTATCCAAACGACGGCTGTTTAGAAGTTAACCTCGAAGCGAAGCTCCAGGTCCGAGCAGTGACCGCGGCATCACAGAGGCAGCAGCCCGGCTCCTGACGTGCTTCGCCGGCCAGCCTGCAATCGTCACCCCGGGGAGAGAACGACCGCTAATTAACTTACCCGATGGCTTTTAGAGGTTTACCACCGGCTGGTTAAACTCCTTTTAGGGAATAAATGTTGGTCTCTTTGATGAAATCTAACAACTGTGGCAGTAGCATAAGTTTGTTTGAATGAAAAACCATGGTTGGACAGTAGCAGTGCTGCCTTGGGTTCAGTCTACGCACAGAAAACACCACATTTACACCAATAAATCAATACTTTAAAATGAGCCGGGCCTATGTCAGAGCTGGCAAGACTCTCCGGTAAGGCATATTGAATGATTAAATGCCGTTAACGGGGAGAGAGCAGTCAAAACGGCAGTTCCAAGCTAGCTACAGCGAGGGTAGGTTCATTTCCTGTTTACAAAGTAAAAGCACCCTTATGATAAAAGGCAGCGGGTATTTTATTTTGTAATACTAACCGGAAGTGCGTTGCTCACTACGGCTAATTTTACTAGCGCCAGAGAACGCCGACTTCGTCGGAACAAATTTGTAAACAGCGGGTATTTTGTCAGATTTTCAACACGGTTGGGATCTAAACAACCACTTTCTCGCCTGAAAATGTTTCAAATGTTGCTAAAGTTATATATTTACAGAGTTTAGAGCTTTAATGAAATCAGCTTCAGGGCGGCGGATTTCGGCTCGGGCAGGAGCGAAATGCATTTTGGGTTATCATAGTACGCGGCAGTGTGAACGCTCTGCATACTGTATGATCGATTAGTATGTAGTATGGAGTATGGAAGTATGCAGTATGGAAGTATGTAGTATGTAGTATGTGGTTTCGAACACAGCCTGTGTCTGTGGCTCCGGACGCCGAGCGGCGCTGTCACATGACGCGCTGTGGAGGCGGTCACGTTTTACTGTTGTTAGCGGCTGTAGCAGCTGGAGCTGGCCGGCTACGAGCGCTACCGTCTTTGCTCTCGGCTATCAGGAAACCTCCCGTGTGCGTGAATGTCTGTGTGAACCTCATGTAAAGCCAGGGCTGCACCGTGGCTCTCTGTAGGATTGCCAGTGTTGTGTGGAGAAGTGGCTCGCTCGCCGCCAGCAGCATGCAGAGCTCGCTGAGCAGAGCTCGGCGAGCAGGCGCTGCTTCTCCTCCGCACAACACCGGCTTTCCACACACAAGATGACTTTTGATTAAAACGGCCACGAAAGTCGGGGCCGATTATCGTAAATATTGAACATGTTTAATATTTACGATTGTCGGCTCAGAACGCTTTCCGAGCCGATTGTCGGGGGAATGTTGACTCTTAACACACCACACTACAAGAGAATTACAATTACAAGACCTTAAAATAATCGGCCGACTTTTGTCTTTGGTCGGAAGGGGGAAAGTCGGGGCAAAATCAGCCCTATTATCTTACATGGCAGGCTTAAGCGATCTAGTCTGTCTATGCCGGACATCCATGGTCTTCCTGAATTGATGCGTGATGATTTAATTTGGTATTAAAGTAATCCAAAAGTAACAAAAAGTAATCAGTTACATTACTTCAATTTTGGGATACTTAGAGTAGGCTAAGTTAGGCTACTACAGGTTTGTAATTGTAGGCTACTGGAATACATTTTTAAAGTAGCCTAACCCTCCCAACCCTGTTAACTGATCAGTTGGTGGAAATTCATTAACTGTGAAATAATCATTGGTTCCAGCCTTTAAATAAATCAAACTGTAACAACTGTAAAATGCATTAGGCTTGGCCTACACAGCATAGTAGAAAGATGAGTCATGTTACATTTGATAGGCTATTTTCAGTCCATTTTTTCCCCCAGATGATTCTGTTTAGGCTAGTCCATGGGCCAGAAGCCCAAGTTTCACTTGTTGTTACCAAGGTGGTAATAATATTTTAAAACATCCAGGATGAATCTTTCCTGACCACAGCTGTAGCCTATTAGAGTTATCACTTCATAAAGCTAACTCACCTCTTTTCAGCATTTTAGATGCTGCCTACATACTACCTTGGCTTAGGCTATAGGCTCAAATCTAGGATATTTGTCAGTGCTTAAACATATTTTGGTATCATTTTAAAGGGGACACTGCTTTCATTAAAGCCCTCTTGTGAATCTTCATGACTGGCCAAAAATTTTCCAAACACAACACACCACACACAACGATTTTTCAGAATCTTGTGCCTCTGGTCAGAAAAGTCAGAAACAGATCCGTATTGCTGTAGCTACTCTTTCAGGTCTATTTCTGGACAATGAGAGCGATGTATTTTTTTTAATGAAAGCGGGACACTTCAGCCTTTACAACGATCCCATCTGTGTGTGTCTGTGTGTCTGTGGCTCCGGACGCCGAGCGGCGCTGTCACATGACGCGCTGTGGAGGCGGTCACGTTTTACTGTTGTTAGCGGCTGTAGCAGCTGGAGCTGGCCGGCTACGAGCGCTACCGTCTTTGCTCTCGGCTATCAGGAAACCTCCCGTGTGCGTGAATGTCTGTGTGAACCTCATGTAAAGCCAGGGCTGCACCGTGGCTCTCTGTAGGATTGCCAGTGTTGTGTGGAGAAGTGGCTCGTCCGCAACCAGCAGCATGCAGAGCTTTTGAGCAGAGCTCGGCGAGCAGGCGCTGCTTCTCCGCACAACACCGGATTTCCACACACAAGATGACTTTTGATTAAAACGGCATCCATGCAGAAAGTCGGGGCCGATTATCGTAAATATTGAACATGTTTAATATTTACGATTGTCGGCTCAGAACGCTTTCCGAGCCGATTGTCGGGGGAATGTTGACTCTTAACACACCACACTACAAGAGAATCTTATAAGATAATCTTAAGACCTTAAAATAATTGGCCGACTTTTGTCTTTGGTCGGAGGGGGGAAAGTCGGGGCAAAATCAGCCCTATTATCTTACATGGCAGGCTTAAGCGATCTAGTCTGTCTATGCCGGACATCCATGGTCTTCCTGAATTGATGCGTGATGATTTAATTTGGTATTAAAGTAATCCAAAAGTAACAAAAAGTAATCAGTTACATTACTTCAATTTTGGGATACTTAGAGTAGGCTAAGTTAGGCTACTACAGGTTTGTAATTGTAGGCTACTGGAATACATTTTTAAAGTAGCCTAACCCTCCCAACCCTGTTAACTGATCAGTTGGTGGAAATTCATTAACTGTGAAATAATCATTGGTTCCAGCCTTTAAATAAATCAAACTGTAACAACTGTAAAATGCATTAGGCTTGGCCCACAGCATAGTAGAAAGATGAGTCATGTTACATTTGATAGGCTATTTTCAGTCCATTTTTCCCCCAGATGATTCTGTTTAGTCCATGGGCCAGAAGCCCAAGTTTCACTTGTTGTTACCACTCAAGGTGGTAATAATATTTTAAAACATCCAGGATGAACCTTTCCTGACCACAGCTGTAGCCTATTAGAGTTATCACTTCATAAAGCTAACTCACCTCTTTTCAGCATTTTAGATGCTGCCTACATACTATCTTGGCTTAGGCTATAGGCTCAAATCTAGGATATTTGTCAGTGCTTAAACATATTTTGGTATCATTTTAAAGGGGACACTGCTTTCATTAAAGCCCTCTTGTGAATCTTCATGACTGGCCAAAAAAAAAAGTCACCACCAAAAAAAAAAAGGTCATACACTCTAATATTTCGTTGGACCGCCTTTAGCTGTGATTACAGAATGCATTTGATGTGACAATGTTTCGATAAGCTTCTCCAATGTCACAACATTTATTCCTGTCCAGAGTTGCATTTAATTAATTTTTCACAGATTATCAGTGGGGTGAAGGTCTGAACTCTGTTGTCACATTGGACCACATTTCTCCCCACTATCCTTCCAGTTTTTAATAATGCATAAGACAGTTCTTAAAGGGCAACTTCAGTTTTTTTCAACCTGGGCCCTGTTTTCATGTTTTTTTGTGAGTGATGGATAATACTTTTATTTAGGTTGCTGCAGTATTGAGCCGGGCAGGCAGCCTGCAGCCCAATAACGCTCTTCCACGGGGCAAGTGGTTCCCATCAAAGTTCGCCGTATAAACAGGCATTTTTTTCAAATTGACAGGCCCAGACAGTTACAATGAGTGTCCGACAACATACTAGAAAGGAGAAATTTTAGCTTTATGCACTCCCCTCCCCCTCCCATTTGACCCTTCTGAAACAGATTAACATCTTTTCCACAACCACAGGATGTGTCATCCGACATGGATGTTTCAGGAGTTGTTTCCAGCTGAAACATCATCCATGCAGTATAATGGGAGGCCCTTCCGTATAGCCTCGTAAACCAGCCTCCCCCGGAAATGCAATTCATTTCATTTGAAACGGTTACAACGGAGATGAGGCCAGACTCCCCCTCTGAAATGAAATGAATTGCATTTCCGGGGGAGGCTGGTTTATGAGGCTATCCTTTCCCTATTAGTTTAGTTAAATCCAAGTGGTGACTTTTTTCTTGGACAGGCAGTGTGCAATGGTCACTGAAGCTCAGAACAAAGTTAGTAAGGTCACAAACTTGTTTCTTCCAATAAAAATGGAAATCCAGGACAGCAAGTTATAACAGTGAGTTACTGTAACAATTGTGAATAACATTGACATTTGCATGAACTTGCTCATTGTGAGATATGGGGCTCTAAATTCGTAGACTAGGCGTAGGCGTGGCGGATCTGCCCTCCGCTTCGCCATGTCATATCGTGTGTCCAGGTGCAGTTTGCAATTTTCGTTCACTGCACGGCAGGGCGCAATCCCACCTTCTTCCCTCCCACCGGTGCAAGTGGCATAGAGGGTGGGGAGAAGGCGTGGAGTGGATTTAACACAGTCAAGTCTGTTCTTCACCAATCAACTGAGCTCCTCTCCTTGCCTTTAAATCCGCCGTGTGAGGCGCATTGCAAGTTTGTCATTTTATACTTTGACATGGACGGAGGAGACAGCGACGCCACAGGCCGCCGCCGAACCTCTCCCAGGAGGAAACAGCTGTTTTGGTCCGGAGGTCCGAGCTCAGAGTGGCTGAATAATGAGTTTACTAATATCCTTAATCAGGTTTGATCTGATACACTGAGAACCGCTGGCCAGTGTAAAAAACAACAACTAATAAACTAATAAAGAAACTCACATTTATTCAAACCCTGTGTAAAGATGAGAGGTGTACACTAATCACACCATAAACAAAACACCATGGTAACAGGGATTGAATCAGCGTAAAGCACGCTCTCTCTCTCTCTCTCTCTCTCTCTCTCTCTCTGTGTCTGTCTGTCTCTTTTTTTTCTGTGATGAGAGATGCTTAGTGACTATACTGACTCTGACACCGAGGCTGATGTGGTGGCTAAAAGAGATGTTTGTTTTTTGTTTTTCATTACGGCTGCCTGACATCTCTCGCCCGCTAATAAATTAATAAGTAAATCAAAAAATAACGCGGATCATCACATCTCAACACGGCTGTGACATGCTGTATTAATTCAGGTGGAGTTTTCATTACGCTGCCAACAGCCTTTGATCTGACATCAGATGTGACGGGACAATCATCATAGATATAAATTAACTTGTTGATTCCATTAGTTGCATTAAATAGCGGTTATTGTGGTTATTTATTGGAAACTGCAGGAAACCTGTCTGTGAGGTCTGTCTGTGACGTTTGTGCACTGTGCGCTGCATGGGCAGCCAAAATATCACTGTGCTTCGCCTCGTGCCAAGACCTGGTTGGAGCTGGTGAGCTTTCGGCGCATTCTCGGCGAGGCCTTTTAGCATCAAATTGTCACTACGCCAAGCTGAATCTGTCTACACCTCCCCCTGCTGCGCCACCTCTCCCATCTCGGCGGACAGCAGTCTGCTAATTTAGCGAATCCGCTGTGCACGTTGTTGCACTGGAGGAAAATAGCACAGCTGCGCCAGGGTTCACCTCGCTGTGCCCCCTTGAGTTGCGCCGGCAAAATCTGTCATGGTGGACATAGCATCATGCAAAAGTTTGGGTACCCCTGGTCAAAATGTATGTTCATGTGAACAGTTAAAGGTTGAATATGTAGAATATTTATTAAAAGCTATATTTAAAAAAAAAATACATCCATGGTGCGTTTTGAGGTGTACAGAATGAAAGTATTGCTTTTTTTTAGTCTGAATTAATATTTTTAAAATTTTTGACAGGCTCGACAATGACTTTTTGTCAGCGTTCTGTTTACATTCGTAGCTACGTGCCTGTAGCCAACACGTGGATCACTAATCAGCTGTTTTCCTGCCTCCTCCCGGTCGTATGCGTCTGTTTTCAATGAAGCCTTTTCAATAATCAATCGGTGGATCAATGGATTATCATATACATGTTAGGATGGGTGTATTTGTGTAGTCTTATCTGTCATAAACACGTTTACTGTCGCCGACTCCCGGTGCCTCTGAGCTTTTTTTTTTCACCTTGACGAGGGCAGCGACAGCGGAGGCTCTGAGCGCAGGTTTGGTTTCCAGCAGCGGTGTGGAAGGCAGAGAGCCTCCACTCTCCCTGTAACAAGCTACAAGTCATTTATTATGCTGTTAATGATGGTAAAAAATAAACATAAGGTAAATCCTGCATATAGCCTAATAGTTCTCCTCCTCTGCTGTCCTCTGATCAGAACAGAGTCCCTAGCAACAACCCGTTTTACCTAGTAACGGTCTAACGTTCTGTTATTGTTCTGGTAATCCTACATAATTCAACCTTTAAAGCTGGGGTCTACTATCCTGAAAACGTAGGGAGAGAGCTAGCAAGATTTGAAAAGCACCTCCTCCTGCCTTCTCTACGTTCCACCCCCCTGCTCCCCCTCCCGTCAGTGTCTCGGTCTAAGCCACGCCCCCGCAAACCGGCACGCGCACACAACAACAAGAAGCGGCAGGGGGGGAAGAGGAGAGCGAACGGCAGGGACAGAGGGGGGTGTGCGTGCAGAAGGATTTGGATTGGTTTCTCCCTCTCGGGTCTGGGCAACGTGATTGGTGGAAGTTTTCTCAGCACTGTAGTTGCCAGACAGCACGGATTTTTTTTCGTTCTTTTTCATTAGGTCATAACGTATTAATTCCTCTGGCAACAGAGGGGCCGTTTCACCCAGTATAACAGAATGTGCTTTTGAACAGGATCGTCGACCCCACCTTTAAAGTGGAAGATGAAATGATCTCCAAAAGACAAGTTGAACATGAAACACTCATCTTCACCAAAATGTTGAACTATCCCTTTAAAGTTGTTGCTGGGTGTTGGATTTTTTATAAGTTATGAAAGGCTGGAAACAATTTATTTTCATAGTTAATCAATTTATAGACTAATCCATTCACTGATCAGAGCATCTAGGAGATGTAAACTGTGTTGAGAAAAGTGCTATATAAATAATGTTGATTATTATTATCATTGTGTGTAGCCTACCTCCCAGTATACACAGAACCATCTACTTATTTAGGTGTTTTGTTTCAGTGCAGATGTGTGGTAGGGTTGAGACAGTGGACTGAAGCTGTGGCTACTTTATGTGAGGAGAAAAGAAAATCCGCACACCAAAAAAGAGCTCCCTTCAGAGGATTTATTTGCGTAGTGACGTTTCGAGCGCTCCGGCTCTTTTTCAAACTGCTGTGTACATGGACAGACAGGAGACTGCTATTTAAATACACAAAAAAAAAATTCACAAAAAAGACCCTGCCCAGGTGAGCAATCAATGCAAATTGGGAGTCAACCATTTTGCCCAAATGCAGAGAGGGTGTGACTACCACAAAGAAAAACACTTTTAACAAACATTTTCTTATAGTATTGCATGTAGAAAAATATACATTGGTAGAAAAAATATACAAGTAGTAGACAATATATAAACACACACGATAGAAAAATATAATAGAAAAAATATATACAGATGAGTATCAATCAACAGGCAGAGTCGTGATCACAAGTAGTAGGGGACACAAAGAAAACCTAGCTACTGTAGAGAGGCGCCTCTGTCTATTAATTACTTACAGGATCAAAAGACCACCATAAATAGAATTACTAAGGTACATCAGGGAGAATCAAAGTTATCAAAAAATTTTACTACTTACTTACTTTAGAGAGTACAACAAACATACTTATAATTACAGAACAGCATAGTCACCATAGAAGAGAGACTCCGTATAAGGGAGGCCACACATCTATATATAATATCTAGTCCTAAAAAAAGGAAAAACAATCAATAAATATTTACCTACTGCCATAATCGGAGACATCTATTACAAAGGGGCCTGTGACCATAGGGAAACAACAAATAGCACATAGATGAATTACAAATAGGGTCTTATGTCAAAGTCCTCATTAAGTCCCCTTGGGGATAAAGTGTCCAAGGTGTGGATCCAGAACAGTTCCCGTTTTAGTAGTGATGTGTTCACACATACTTTATGTGAGAAACAATTTAGGTTAAGTCCACTGGAGGGGAAATTTTGGTCCCACGATGTAACATATTTTTATCTCATTAGAGAAGCCTATGACGTTCGAGACATGACAGACATGCATGGCCAGACCATGAACAATCAATGAGTGGAGTGATAATTTCGTGTCAGGAACTCTCAGGCAGAAGCAAAGGAAGAGACATGACATTAAGGAAATGAGAATGAAGAATGAAGGTCAGAAATATCTGAAGAACAGGATGGACAGAGCAGTGCTATGTCCGGTAAACACACCCAGTGAAGTGTGGCAGCATATAGGCGATTTCAAACTGCCATATTCAAAGGATACGATTGTCATGTCAGTTTTACATCAGATAAATAATCTGATTCCCATAAGAACACAAAGAGGTTTTGCTTCTTGTGGATAAAGTTCTCAAAGTGTGGTCCCCAAGTGGTTGCCCACAAGCAAATGGAACTGTGGAAGGATATTAGTGTAATCTGTATGTGACGGTTGAAGTTCCTGTCATGCTTCCAATTGATCATGTGCCCTGGCCCTCTTCACCTTGCCACATGTAGATGGTGATGATGCCATGTTATAACAATAATAATAATACTTTATTTATATAGCACTTTTCACAGCACAGAGTCACAAAGTGCTTCACAAAACATAATAAGACACACAACAAAGTGCAACAAGAGTGCTTCACATGACATAATAAGACAACATAGTATACAGTACAAAGATAAAGAGCAGCAGGGGGTAAAACCACGACAGTAGTTAACTGTCATGCAGTTCGAAGGCCTGTCGAAACAGGTAGGTTTTTAACTGCGCTTTGAAGGCTGCAATCGATGTGGAGGCTCTTAGGTCTGGGGGCAGAGCGTTCCAGAGTCTGGGGGCCACCGAACAAAAGGCTCGGTCCCCTTTTTCCCCCCAGGTTGGTCTGGGGAAGAGTGAGAAGCCCCTGTTAGGGGGACCTTAGGGACCGGCTAGTGGAGTAGGGCTGGATGAGGTCGGAGATGTAGGCCGGGGCAGACCCATGCAGGGCGTTGAAAGTGGTTACGAGTATTTTAAATTGAAATCTAAAAGCTATGGGGAGCCAATGTAGGGCGCGGAGGATAGGAGTGATATGGCAGGATTTCTGAGAGCGAGTTAGCAGTCTAGCGGCAGCGTTCTGTATCAGTTGTAGGTGGTCTAGAGATGGTTTATTGAGGCAGGTAAACAGTGAGTTACAGTAATCGAGTCTGGATGAAATGAAAGCGTGGACGGCCAGTTCGAGTTCTGAATGGGAAACCATGGTTCTAAGTTTAGCAATATTTCTGAGATGAAAGAAGCAGGTGCGGGATAGGGTTTTGATGTGTTTGTCTAAGAGCATGTTTTGATCAAATAAAACGCAGAGGTTTCTCAGGCTGGAGCGGGTGTTGCAGCTTAGTGCCCCCATGTGGGCAGTCACCTTGGCTACGATGGGATCGGAAGCAACGATGAGGACCTCAGTTTTTTCTGGATTTAGCTGGAGGGAGTTGCCTGCCATCCAGTTCTTAATGGCAGCTAAGCAATCTAAGAGAACATTTATTTTTTCTACGTTTTCTGGTTTAAAAGATAGATATAGCTGGATATCGTCCGCATAGCAATGATAGGAGATACTTTTGAAACTATTGATTAGGGGGCCTAAGGGGAGCAGATAGAGAGCCAAGAGGAGTGGAGCCAACACCGAGCCTTGAGGCAGGCCGCACTGTAAGGCTGCGGGCACAGATGTGTGAGGGCCGGCAGCCACAGTAAAGCTTCTCTTAGATAGGTATGAGGTAAACCATTTCAGGGCGTTCCCAGAGACACCTACCCAGTTTTTAAGCCTGTCTAACATGATATGATGGTCCACGGTGTCAAAGGCTGAGCTCAAATCCAACAATACCAGAATGGGGCATTCCCCAGCATCAGAGGCCATCATGATGTCGTTGGAGACTCTGGGGAGGGCTGTCTCAGTGGAGTGCTTCTGGCGGAAACCAGATTGAAATTTATCTAAGATGTCGTGGTCAGTCAGGAAGGAGTTATGGACCAGAGCAGAGTGGTGGAATGACTCACTGTCCCAGATGACGTGTGTGTGTGTGTGTGTGTTGCATCTCATCTGGTGCATTTCTGACTCCTTCCATTTTGGTTGAAGACAGGTGAACTCACTTGATGCATTTTTATAGTGCTTAAACCTGATGTGTTTCTACAATTAAGCAGTTGTGTGTTTATGTGCTCATGGGTGTGAGTGTGATCATTTGATTATCAGTGCTTTGGAATTGATGTATCCAATTCAATCCAATTTTATTTAGCACGATTTAAACAAGCACAAGGTTTCCAAAGTGCTGCACATCAAGATAACATTACAGCAGATATCAGCGGAATGTTTTTGTTAATATAAGTCCTAAATAGTCCTATTTTCCGTCAGCAATCACTTACATGGAGTGTTTCAGCCGTAACACGAGTCTCTCCGTCACTCTGCTCTGCTGTAAACCCAGGAGAAAACTTTCCTTGTGGGATACAAGTGTTATCCAATGAGGAGAGAGAACGGCATGAAGGGCTGTGTGTGCAGCCAATGGGTGCGCGTGAATGTGGTGACGTAGGGACGAGGACCAATAGATGCCTGACGAGGGCGGGGGCTGCTAACTCATGGTGCGTTCAAGGAAACTCATAACTTGTGTTTTTCCGACCTGTGAAGTCATTACCAGTTCGATCTGGTACAGGATCGCTGATATCTGCTTTAAAAGACATCTAGGCCTTGATTTCATCTAGACATTTCAGCAGTGCAGTGACAGAGCTGCATGTATGACACATAGTCACGGGGGGGTGGTGGAGGGTCACAGAGTTTACTTTCACTTTCATCAAGTTTACTTTCAGTTTCATCAACTTACCACCTGGAGAATTAAGCAATCGAAAAAAAGAAGTAGTATTTATAGAGACCTAATTGATCCCACCAAGCGCAAGTTCTCACCAGTGCTTATAAGACAAAAACTTGGAGAATCAGACATAGAGGAGGAGAGAGAGAGAGAGGGAGAGAGAGAGAGAGAGAGAGAAGGGATGAGTCACTGCCTCATTACACTTTTTTTTTTTTGAGACCACTGACTCATCTGACCAAATGTTGTGAGCACATTTCCTGCTTTACACTTAGTTTGCAATTCTAAAACACACTTTTTTTCCCCAAATGACGTGCGGAACACTGATAGAGTGCCGTGGAAGTAGCCCCATGGGTCCTCAATTTGAAAAAAGTCCCCATACATAGGAATGGAAGACCAAGATTTGGAAGACTGTCTACACTGAGTGGTCAGTGAGAGAAAGAGAGAGAGAGATTGTGTGAAATGACAAAATCTAATAAAACTATGATAGATCAAACAGAATGACACAGCAGTGGATGCAGTTGTACAGTTGTGTAACACTTGCAAATTGGCACAATGAAGAGTCAGGTTCAGTAGTGTTCACAGCATTTATTTCCTGCGGGCGACAATCACACAGTATGTCGGCATCCGTCTTTCTTTCTTGGCTCTCGCCCTTTCTCATGGAAAACATTAGTGTGTTTCACATTTTTCATTAATACAAAATTCACAAAATGCAAAAATTACAAAAATAAACTATCAGTAAAACATGGGGTGTATGTGTTGTGTCCCAGCATTTCCCTCACTGCTCGGTGTGTATCCGAGACATTCAGATAAGAGCTGGACTCAGACTCAAGCTCAGGTGTAGCTCAAACCGGCTACGATGTGACAGTTAGCAGTGGCATCAGCGTAGTTGGCTGGGAGGCCATTTGACAGTTGAAACTCGGCGAGGCTCAGCGAGTGGGCGTGGCTTCTGTGTCTGCAGCAGTCATCCAGAGCTGCGAGAACTGTCATGGTTTTAACACATAATTCCACTAGCACCCAAAATTGGCAGGATGGTTAATAGGAAATATGTCTGGGATGCGATTAACTCAGAAGACGAATCCAGTGTCACTTGCCAGGAACTTTAAAACAATATAAGAACTCAAAAAGCACTGAAAACCACGGACAAACACATTCACATCCCTTCTGCTCACCTTTCCTCACACATTTACTGACTAAAAAATACATTTTGATAGAAAACAAACAAAAATGTCGGATGATTTTCCTGACCGAAACTCACCCTTTCTCGTGGAAAACATTAGTGTGAGGGGAAGAAGGGAGGGGCTACGCAAACCTGGAGGACTACAGGGACTCATGAGGGACAAAAGAAAGAAAGACAGCGAAAGTCCTCTAACAGGTAAAAAGAAAAGAAAACTATTTAAATCAGATAAAATTCACAAATAAATGTGGATTTCAACTCTGTTACACCTGCACATCTCATGCTGGACCTGGAGAAATCACTGAGAAAAGGGGGAGAAAAGTGGCGGGAGAGAGAGTGAGAGACACAGAGGCTGGGCTTGAGAGAGAAAACAAATGTTCAGAATGAAAGAGATGTGGTGACAGAATGCTTACAATGATCTCATTGGCAGTAAAACTTGGCTTACGGTAAATTATCAGTAATGAATGTTTTGCTGAGGCCAACTTGAGTTCAGGAGCCTGTAAGACTCAGTAGCCCTAATGAAAAAAAGAATCTGACAAATGACTCAGGACAACTGACCACTACATCGTGACGCAGATGAGGTTAATTACCAATATGTGTAGATCCCTTGAGTCCTCCCCACCTAAAATAAATTCTAACTTCCCTTCATTATTGCTGTTTGCTCACACTTTAGGTGTGTGTGTGTCTGTGTGTACCCACCGATATCACCCACATTGCTGGTCAAAGTCAGCATGTTGACACATGTCACATTACAGAAGCATCCATGCCCTCCCTCACTGCTGTTGGATTTACACCATCAGATTTAATTTAGACCTTCAAATCCAAAGTTGAACCTTTTCTTCATCTTTACATCTTGTCTTTTACACCTATAATTTCAGTTACCACGTCAGACTCTGTACCTGTTACCTCCAATGTGGCTGTGCTTCTTGGCTCTGTTGAGCTGTGATTGAGCGGTGCTACAGCCTCTTCACAGAACTGGCATTGGGACTTTGTTGCGGCCCCTACTTGGTTTAGTAGGCTAATTATCCTTGTCAATGTGAATGCAACTTCTTTTTTTCTTTTTTAATTTTGTGTAACATTTACGTACATGTACTTTTTTTAGTTTTTTCTTTTTATTACTTAATTCATGTATTGCCTCTATGTGAGCATGTTAGAGAGTGTGGTTGTGTGTGTATTAAGACGGCTGTACTCATGGGAACCGCCCATTGGTCCGACCTCCCAATGGTCCGACCTCCCGTGAGCTGCCTAACTGGCTGCGGTGGCCCAGTCAGGCCAAAGTTATCTCACAACACGAGGTAAATGCGTTTCATTGCACAACCTCGGAAAACATGGCTGGCCACAGTAAGCTAATGTTTGTTTGTGTGCACGCGCGCGCCCAGGCCGATGTGTCTGTACGTTGTATGTCTGTGCCTCTTCCCTTCCCCCCTGCAGTGCCTGCCGTGGTGAAGCGGAGCCAAATCCTGCATTCGTATGCTAGGGTCTATAACAGGGGGCTGGCCACTTCACTCGCTCTCTCCCCCTGCTGCCAGCAGAAAGCTGGGCCGTCCACCTTTCGCCTTTTTCCTTTTGTTTTGTGTTTGGTTCTGTTGCACATTTTCCCACTAACGGGCGCATGACGTCTGTCCAACTACCCATTTCTTTGACCATACATTTCTTTATTTATGCGTTCATTAGTCCGACCTCCCATTTCTCCGACTTAAGTAGCCCTAGCACTTCACCTTACCCTAAACCTAACCTTAAACACTGTAGAACTAAGATGAATAAACACAAATCGCTGCAGAGTGTCAGCCTGGCATAGAGAGGTGTGCACTCTTGCACATTTGACACAATCAGTTAACGGCGCTGAAACAAAGGAAACTGCATCCGACGTCTATGTTGCACCTTTTTATTGATAATGTAGCGTCCAACGCAATAACTATACAACATAACTCATCTGACAGCTCTCACTTCTTCTTCTGCTCCTCCTCACTCACTCACACACCCACACACGACTCTATCTTCTTCACACTCACCCGGCCCCTCAGTTTCTTATCTAACCATAAACTACCTGCCCGTACCATTCACAGTCTTTCAGAAATCACAGAACTTAAACATCATAACAAGAACATTACTGCGGGCTCGCTACAATATTTTCAGTGGTGCAGTAGACTATTATTAATACGGAGCAAATGAGATCGGTTGTGTTCAGAGCAGTTCTGTGAGAGCAGCTGACCACATATCTGTCTGTCGATCTAATATCTTATTTTATATTGGTTCACAGGTATGCTTTGCTGCTGTCAAAACCATCCATCAGAAAGTCGATCTTAAATAGAATGGTAAATACTCATGGATGAGCACACCATTTCGCCAACATCTTTGGGTGACCTGGGCGCAATTTGATTTTCTGCTGCAGAAGCTCAACCAACACATACAGACAGTTCATGTTGGAGGCCGACCAGAGGTTCTTCTTCACCAGAAGCGAGAGCTGTCACATAAATTCACAGGAGTCACAATCAACAGTTCACCGTGTCATTCTGGAGCTTCTCTGCACACTGTTCCCAAACTTCCTCCTTCGTCTCCTGGCCGAAAAAGTTTGAGAAAACAACATCTGCGGCTGTGTTTGCCAGGATCTGTGGCATCAATGACATAGGTGCCATTGATGGGTGCCATATCAAAATCCAGAGGCCCCCTCTTTTTTTACTCTGTTCTCCTTCGGGGGATAGTGAATGAGAAGGGAATGTTTGAGGACATTTTTGTGGGACCACCAGGCGGGTGCATGATGTACGGATGTTGCACTCTTCCACATTTTATAGCACTTGGGAGGAGAAGATGGGCCCAGCTGTTGGGGGATAGTGCTTACTGTGGGAATGCCTACCCTTTTGCGATGACACCAAAACACGACAACGGAGCCTTGTCAGCAGAGAAACGGGCAAGAAACCTATATAAACCGGGGCAGAGTAATTGTGGAGCAGACCTTTGGCAGGATTAAGTGTCGGTGGAGGAGAGTGCGACACCTTCAAAATACACGCCAAATTCAAAGCAAAAGCAAAGTTGCCATCATCATCCTAGTTGCAGTCTATTCATTTTCATCACCCCGTCTCGGGCAGCCCAGTGGATGCTGCTGCTCACACACGTGTGGGGTCTACACAGATTGTGTAGGATGCAAGCTGACACAATTATTACAACATGTCCAGCCATGAATAGTTTTACAGGTATGTTCTCCTTTTATCTCACAATAAGCCATCAACTTTATGTGACCACCCCCACTGTAAGGGTCTCTATATAAACCCACAAACAAAATTTTCCCCAGGTACAAGGAGAGCCAGAGACGTGCATTCAAATCCAAATTCTATTTATTGTGCAAGCTAAAATCAAGTGATGATGATAATTGACCTGATGATGAAAGAAGGGAAGAACAACAATTAGCTTAACAAGTTATCTTTAATGTTACAAAATTAATAAATATTTTAAAAACTACAAATAGCTGAGTTGTTTTGATTAATTTGTTACAATAAACAGAATCAAGCAGGGGTATACTGTAGATTTACACTACGGAAAAATTGTCAGACAGGGTACTCACCACGGGGAGATACTATCACAAGACCCATCAGCAATCACCAAATCTAAACTACTACTACAGATTATGATGAGCTGTTTACAGCCACAGCAATGGGAAACTATCAGGAAACTTCAATGAGGCCGATGGCACGTCAGCCCAGGCAAAGCAGCAGTCTGGCACTAAATCTTCTCAGTGTGGGGTCCTGTCAACTCAAACTCAAAAGTACTTTATTTTTCCGTTAGGAACTTCGTTGCAGGAGGACCAAAGTGCAGGTGCAAAAATCACAGTCCACGCATCCTTACATGCAGTACAATAATAAAAACACATTCCTACATAAGCACAAGTACTCATAACAAGGGTTAAAAACACAGGATAAAAAGTTACATAAGGTAAAAGAAACAGGTCCATAAAAAGGAGAAAGGGTTAGGTGTTTAAAAGTTGGACACTGGCAGACACTGGCACTGGTGGCGCTGACTGGCTCTATCCACGAGTTTCTTTAGAACACTATGGGCAAAACCGGACGCCAGTTTTGCCGGTTTGGTGGAATTGTACGTTTACGTTTCCAAGGTTTTCAGTCGTCATAGTTGCGGTAAACGCATGGATCTATTAATGCTGGCTTTTAACACGGGTGTCAATTTGTGTGATATCCACTGTTAAAAGCTGGTGTGATGATACATGCGTTTTACAGATTTTCATTGAAGAAGAAAAAAAAAGAAATACATGCATTTACCGCGACTACCGAAACCATGGAAACGTAAACATAAAATTCCACCGGAAGAACAAAACCGGCAAACCGGCTTACATTTTTGACGTTCGGAAAAAGGTGGATACTGTGACTCAGGGAAAAGGCTGACTCATATCCGACCCAGCATGGGTCTACAGCACATTCAAACTGGATCAAGAGGACACGGCTGCACCACGATTCTGCACAGACAAGACAGTCCCACCACACATCTACCAGGCCTCAGACAAAGAGGCACTAAGGCTCATACCTGTCCTTATGAAGAGGGGGAGATTTCTCTACAGCCCTGGCAGTGCTCTTAATCCAGGTGCCAGCCCTCACCCTCATGAACAGTAGGAGTGTGTGTAGGTGTGTGTCTGTCTCTAAGGTGCCTGCTTGCCCTCACATTTATGGAAAAACATTCAACATTGTGGTGCATATTAAATGTTCATGCATTCATTGCATTAATGACCAGTGAAAGTTCAACTGCTGTTTCAGTTTGACAGTTTTAGTTACTAAATGTAATGGCATGGAGATGGGCCCGAGGAAAGACCGGCTGACCCATGAAGGACTGGCAGAAGTTCCCACCCTTTGGAACTCTATATCATGGTGCCCTCCAAGGAGTTGCTCCATCTCCTCATAAAACTGAAAGCGCAGTGGCCCCTTTCCTGTAGTATGGTTGTTATCTTTAATTTTCTTGTATGCTTCTTCAAGCGTTCCCCATTTACGGGCCACTCTGTCTGGTCTGACAGCTTCACAGCCATCGCCCTCGACTGCTCAATACCATCCTCTTCCAGCTTCATCAAATCGATGAGGAACAAAGTCTGATCTCTGGTGAAGCACTCGTTGTGTGGTTGGGGATCTTTGGCAAGCATCTCCTCTTCGTTGTCCATTGGTTCAGGTGACTCTTTGTCATCAGTTTCCAGCCCTAAAACATGTAACATCTGGTCAGATGAAAGTGATATAGCTCAGAAATTGATATAGATCAGTTAGAGTTGCAACTATTAATCGGTTACGCAAACACTAATCGATTATAAGATTAATCATCAACTATTGTGATAATTGAATAATCGCTTTGAGTATAAAAATCAAATTCTCTGATTTCAGCTTCTTAAATGTGGATATTTCTAGTTTCTTTGTTCCTTTATGACAACAAACTGAATATGGTTTGTGGACAAAACAAGACATTTAAGGACGTCAACTTGTAGTTTGGGAAACAGTGAATGATATTTTTTTATACTAATAATTAATCGTTTAAATAACGAAAATAATTGTTAGTTGCAGTCCTAAGCCATCAACTTTATGTGACCACCCCAACTGTAAGGGTCTCTATATAAACCCACAAACAAATTTTCCCCAGGTACAAGGAGAGCCAGAGACGTGCATTCAAATCCAAATTCTATTTATTGTGCAAGCTAAAATCAACTGATGATGATAATTGACCTGATGATGAAAGAAGGGAAGAACAACAATTAGCTTAACAAGTTATCTTTACAAAATTAATAAATATTTAAAAAACTACAAATAGCTGAGTTGTTTTGATTAATTTGTTACAATAAACAGAATCAAGCAGGGGTATACTAGATTTACACTTCGGAAAAATTGTCAGTAAGGGTACTCACCACAGGGAGATACAATTCAATTCAATTCAATTAAAAAAACTTTATTTATCCCCGATGGGCAATTAAAAGGGCAGCTGAGCAGTTCAAGAATAACATCAACAACAGTCACACACACACACGCCCAGGAAACTTCAATGAGGCCGATGGCACGTCAGCCCAGGCAAAGCAGCAGTCTGGCACTAAATCTTCTCAGTGTGGGGACCGACGTGTCAGACACTGGCACTGGTGGAGCTGACTGGCTCTATACTGTGACTCAGGGAAAAGGCTGAGCTCAGCTCAGTTAAGCTAAGCTCAGTTAAACGTCTTTGTTAATTTGCCTTTTAATATGTGTTGACACAATGCTATAATAGAGCAGCAACAATTAATTAATTGAAGTGATTAGTCAAAAAATTAATGGACATATTAATCATTTGTGACAATGAAAGAATGAATCACATCTACAGTGAAACTTTTTTCTTTTTTTTACCAGGCGTAGCCTAATAATTTAAATTTTGATGGTGCTGGTTAAGAAAATATGATGTAGGGTTGGTTGCTGACTGATACATAACACAGTTGAAAGGTTCTCTCCTCTCTGCATCCAGATAGAGGTCAGAGTTCTGGTCTGCAATACTTAAAGGTTAGGTAGGCAGCTTTTTTTGACAGTATTAGACAAAAACTTACACACTAACCTTGAGGATATAATGTAAATGAAGTGATGTGAAAAAGATCAAACGTCTGCGTCTCCCCTAGGCTCTGTTTTCAGCCTGCAAAGAATCTACCCGTGACGGTAGATTTTGACCAATCACAGAGCAGCAGCTCTTATTCGTATTATTTGGACGTTTTAAAACGTAAGAAAGTGACGTTTTTTCTCTACTCGCTGCTCTGGCTGAGGGGATAAGAACCGTGTGGACCCAACTCAAAGCTTTTTTCTAGGTTTCTGCCTACCTAGCCTTAAGAGACAAAAAATATAATTAAATCTAATCAAATTCCTGGATATAATAAAAAAGAGCATACCTAGGTCAAAACTAAAAACAAGAGGCGACCGAGCTTTTGTGGTCGCCGCTCCTAAACTTTGGAACAGCCTCCCCTTCTTAATTAGAACAGCTCCAAATTTAGGACATTTTAAATCTCTGTTGAAAACCCACCTCTTCTCCCTGGCTTTTAACCCTTGATCGATTGTTTTATCATTACTGTTTTATTGTATGTTGTGCTTTTATCCAATGTCTTATCCAATGTTTATTTTATTGTGTTCTTATTATTGTGCTTTTATCTAATGTTTATACTGTATTTGAAATTGTTTTAATTGTAAATAAACTTGACCTTGACCTTGATGGAATCACTCATAAATTATTAAGGGAAACCTGAAAGGCAAAATTAACGGAATAGTTCACTCAAAATTGAAATTTCACTCATTACCTACTCACATAAGAAGCGCTCCTGTCATAAAAAACCCTTGTTGTTTTTTAGAGATTCAATTGTTTATCTTCCTCCTGCTTGGTGTAAATCAGCTCTCTGTCTCACTCAGAAAACCTGCCTGCTTGCTGCCTCCTGGTATCCACAAATGCACCTCCCTCCGACTCTCACCATACCTCACTCCACATAACAGATGAGCCTCACTTCCTTCCATCTCCTGCCGTCCACACTCAGCTCCTCTCCCTGAACCCCTCTTCCTATACCATCTTCCCTTCTCTCCGACCTCTTCAGAGAGGGTTATTCACATTAGAAATATTTCAAATTATGCCCCTTATGTAGCTTATGTCGTATAAGCTACTGGACTAATTTGAATTTCCCTCCTTGGGATGAATAAAGTATTCTCTACTCTACTACTCCTTTAAACACTTTTTGTGTTTAAAGTGGCTAATTAGTGGTCAAGACTGCAATTTTACATTATGTTGTCTGTCAGTGTATTAATTGTTTAGTATTGTTGCTTTTTGTGCATGGCTTCCAATTTGTTTAATGTTATAATGTTGTTGTGTCTTGTGGATTTTTTTTTCCCAGTTTTTCTCGGTGTTGCTGCACAATTAATCTAACTTCCACCAACTCCTTTAACAAATCTGCTGAACTACAAGCTGCTGTTTTGAGTTGAAAAACACACTTTTTTCAAAACACTGTTGGTTTGTGTGTATTCAAAATTCTAAAGTATGGACTTCTCACACGGGTTGAGTTCTCTGTCTTTTAACCACTATTCAGATTTAGCTTTTTTGTTGATGGAGGGATTCAAGAAGAACAAAGTGAAGAGGGTCTGTGAGCTACATGTTACTCTTGTCTCATCTTGTCAAAATATGTCTTCAGTCTTTCAAAATTGTCCGGCCATAAACCAGCTGACCCTGACCCACTCTTTTTATCTTTTTTTTTTGTGGTCACACCTGATCGGACTCCTGAATGGAGAAGAAGTCATGAGCACATCAAACCACTTAGCCAAAGGGACATCGACTGTCACTGTGTTTTGAATGTAAAGTTTAATTTTGCTGGAGAAGTTAGGGGTTTTGCACATTGTGTGTTGACAATTAAATAATTTTATCTTCTTTTCTGTCTTTTAACCACTATTCAGATTTAGCTTTTTGTGTGGCAAGGTGACTTTTTAGGGACATGACAGTCACATGTTGACAATTAAATAATTTTATCTTCTTTTAGGGTGACTTTTAGGTGACAGGCTTACATTTGTTTAAAATGTTTTAATTAATGTGCATTGTCCCTGATCTTTAAAAACGTAAAATAAAATAAATAAATAAATGAAAACCTGTAATAAAATCACAAACCTGCATAACCTGCTATCTGCTCATCTTATTGGCAAGGAACCTACAAGGAAAACAGAGGCCCACACAAAAACAGAGAGTGGGAGGTCACAGCCCCAGGGCCTGTTACAGTCCTGTCTAAGCTGAAATTTACTGTTTTTGTGTGGAAGAAATAACAGCTACACAATTTGAGAGCAGACATGGTTTTGAATATCAAAATAAAATAAAACAAAAAGGCCCAGAGTTCAGGTTTAATTTAGATCTGAACTCAAATCACGCGTTCTGAGTCATGCAGCACTCACAGAGAGACAGAACGTGGTAAAAACTCAGATAGCAAAACGGAGGAATCTAGTACAAGAAATAACCATAACAAGAAAAAGGCAAGAGACTAACACTAATCATATGTAATGGAAAACAAAATTAAATGTAGCCTATACTATCAAAAAAAACTGCAGTGACAATCTATATTAATAAGGGGACAATCAAGTCACAACAAGAGAGAAAAAAGAAATAAATGTCAAAAATGTTGCAACCATTTTTATTGATCAATAAAGTTTCATTCAATTCACTCTCTCTTTAAACCCTGCATTATTCTTCCATTTAACACCAGATTGTCATCCAAGCCCCAAGAGGTCTGATGTTTGTGTTTATTTTATGTTAGCATGAGTAATAACACAACATTACCGCATTAGCCTGGATTTGGATTAGAGCTGTTCCAGATGAGCCAGAAAAAATGAATCACTCGGCTGCTGCTCTGGGTGCGTTCGTGTGGATCGATGTTTCTTTTTTGTCTCCAATCAACATTACATTACATTACATCAGCATCCCTTGTCACTATCAAAAGTGTACAGTATAATCAACATATTTTAGATTCATTCACTGGTTTTGATGTAGGCTATATGAGGATTGTTGGTCACCTAAGCGGGATCCCGGTGGTCCAGTGGAAAGTCTGAAAAGGAGAGACACACTGCTGAAGTGAAGTGCGCTACACTGTGAAAAGTCTCTTTGTTTTCTGATGGGCAGACAGGACAACCGGCACGGTCAACCTCAAGTGTTCAGCACAGCTGCCACAATGCAGCTGTTCCAGTAAGTATTGAAGTTTTGAAAAAAAGAAAGAAAAAACCGTAGCTAAATGTTTTATGTAGCCTTTTGGGTAGGACTATAAGCAGTGAAACTAGGGGGCACATAAAATAAATCACATCGTTTAAATGTAGCGCTGGATGAAATGGTGAATTGAAAAAAATGCTGCTTACGTGTAAATTCATAACATTTTTGAGCCCAGCCTACTTAAATTCGAATGGCAGGAATTTAAATAGGTAAAAAACAATGTGACCCCATATTTTCTCCCTAGGGCCCCCAACAGTTTACAGCAAATCGCGTGAGGAGAAGGCGCCACATAATACAATGGATGAGGGTTGAAATAAACCAGCACCGGAGCAAGAGTTAGTCTGAAATAAAAAATACACAATTAAATGCAGAACGTTCACACAAATAAATGTCTCACAGTGGCTGCTCCTCCGTGGGCTTCCCCAATATGCGTCCACTGAGATCATGCACATACCGCAGGTCGCTTGCAAGACATCAAAGTGGGGTTTTAGTCGTTATCCACTTTGATCTTGGACACACCACCGTGGAATTTAAACAAACAAAAAAGAGGAGGTAGCTCTACAAACGGGACTGACACAGGTAAACCCGCACCATCCTGGCATAAGTGATAAATAGCCCGACAGGTACTTTCTAATCACGTCACTTTAACTCTACAGGTTTATATAGTGACATATTTTTAGGTTATCATGTGGATCGTAGGGAGTGGCTATTGAGGGTATATTAACCCATCTCTTTGCAGGTCACTCCGTCGTGCTGCAGGACTCTTATATCCGTCATGTCTCCACTTTTGGCTCCATGGATAGGTATAGTAGGCTTAAGCCATAGGCTGTGGGCACAACCTTTAACAAGTAACAAGTAATTTATTGGGAGTCGACATTTTATTAATCTGGTTTCATTCTTTCAGTTTGGCTGATTTACAGCTTAAACTGTGCAGCTGGTAAGTGAGCGCTAATTATTATTATTATTATTTTTTCAGGCATTCACTGATTTTTCTGGTAGAAGCAAATTGCTCAGTTTTTTCAAGTACCTGTTGGGATGTGGTGTAGGCTATTATGATTTTACAGAAGAAAGAAAATTGTGTGAGTGAGTGAACGAGAGAGAGAGAGATAGAGATGGAGAGAGAGAGAGAGAGAGAGAGAGTGTGTGTGTGTGTGTGTGTGTGTGTGAGAGTGTGTGTGTGTGTGTGTGTGTGTGTGTGTGTGTGTGTGTGTGTGTGTGTGTGTGTGTGTGTGTGTGTGTGTGTGTGTGTGTGTGTGTGTGTGTGTGTGTGTGTGTCAGTCAAGAGATGGTTATGTGTGTGGAGTGGTGCAATCTGTCAGTGTTTAATTTGTCTTGCGGTTTGAGAAAGCAGATAATATGTCATGCCTTTGTTTTTTTTTCTTGTCGAAAATAAAAAGGAGTAGGATAGGCTACTCCGGCCGTGCAGCATGGCATGGCTGCAAAGGAAAAGTGATCAAAGTGTTTACAGGTAGCTCGCTGACAGCGCGCGCGCAACCCGCCCCCCCTGTCAATCACTGAGGAGGCGCAACACCTGTTACTGGCGTGGGTGAACAGATTTGTTGACTCAACTTGGTTTGTTTTTTTGTGTTAACAGAGTCTTCCTTGGGAACAAGCGCAGCTTCAAAAAGTTACCGCAACTACCGGTGAGTTTTGCTTTTGGTCTTTACACAATGTGGCTTTGTATGAAGTGATGTGTGTGGGTGTGATGTGCATGTCTGTAGATGTTTTATTAGCCTGCATTTTATAAATAAGATTTAGGCCCTCTGTCACGATGACTCTGTGTGTGTGTGTGTGTGTGTGTGTGTGTGTGTGTGTGTGTGTGTGTGTGTGTGTGTGTGTGTGTGTGTGTGTGTGTGTGTGTGTGTGTGTGTGTGTGTGGTCCCTTGAGAAGTGGGTATACTCATACTGTACTAGGTCTTATGAAAGGTAAGGTGAGTTGTAACAATTTCTCAATTCAGGAACAAGTTAGCCTACATCCAATTCACTCTGTGTGCTCAGTTTAGTCCTTTTCCATATGTGCAGTAAGTACTACAATCGATTGACCTGACGAAGAGCGTTGCTCGAAACGTTGTCCATTTTTATAGTCCTCATATTGAAGCAGATATCAGTGGAATGTTTTTGTTGATATAAGTCCTAAATAGTCCTAGTTTCCGTCAGCAATCACTTACATGGAGTGTTTCAGACGAAACACGAGTCTCTCCGTCACTCTGCTCTGCTGTAAACTGAGGAGAAAACTTTCCTTGTGGGATACAAGTGTTATCCAATGAGGAGAGAGAACGGCATGAAGGGCTGTGTGTGCAGCCAAGGGATGTGCGTGAATGTGGTGACGTAGGGACGAGGACCAATAGATGCCTAACGAGGGCGGGGGCTGCTAACTCATGGTGCGTTCAAGGAAACTCGTAACTTGTGTTTTTCCTTCCTGTGAAGTCATACCAGTTCGATCTGGTACGAGTTCACGGGTCGGAAGTTACGAGTGGCCGTTATAGTGAACTTTCACAGACAACAGGACGGTAAAAACACGAGTTACGGGTTACCTGGAACGCTACAAAGTCGTAGTCGTGACTTGAAGCCGTAACTTACAGGTTCAAAAGCCTGCCTTGAACGCAGCATTAGCCAAAACGACCGGATCACTGATATGTGCTTTAAAGTTTTATTGGGGAGCTACAACAGTGTGGCGAGTCCTCCTGGGACTCGGTACCTGACTGCACCACTGGATGTGCGCGAGCCTTTTTTTGCTTATCAGAAAACACAAGACAGCCACTAATTGTAACACTTCTTCATCCCTGCGGCTTCTGGATAATATACTCCCATAGGAGGCTGATGAGTAAACTTCCAGTACAGTACAGGAATGTGAAAATCCTATGGTTTGCATCTGTCACACATATGGCAGTCCACTCATCAGCCTCCAGAGCATCATCAATAAATTAATAAAAAATGCCTGACCCCGCCACATCCGGCTCCTAAAGAGATAACCTATCAGTAGAACCCCTCTAATCAGTGAATCAGTGGCCTACTTAAAATCAGCTAAGTGAAATTCATTGTACTTTTTTTGTTCTTGAAGACATCTGGGTTTCACATGGGCTGACGCTAGGGAACTGCGACTGAATATATAATATATAATACATGTAGTTGGGGATAGGTCATCAGTGTGTCACATAATAAGTAGCCTAACACGGATTCAGGCTGACTGGAAGAAAAATAACTCTTCCAGTGTGTGCTTTTTCAATTGCTAATAAGCATGTTGTGTTTGCTGAAACTCCATTAAATCCCTAAATATTACACTATCCTTACAGTTTTACTTTGAGTGACGTTATGAAGGGCTGGTTAGCTTTAGCTTTCACATGACTGCAAAGGAGCAACTCACAGCAACAACAATTAAAAAACTCCAAACCTGGACTGACAGATATTATGACAAAAATAACAACTGTAAGTTTGCTACAGAACCAGGGACTTAGCTGCAGCAACCGCCTTATTGTTGACGGTTTACCCGGCGCTTCATTCAAAGCAATTCGTCACTCGTCAGTGGGCAACTGCGCATGTGCGTTGACGGGAGCTGCCGAATGCTGCTGAGTTTCTGCTGCTTATGCAGATGCATCTTGCTCACTCATACCTCTAAGTACAGGTTACTTGCAGCTGATGAGTTTGGTTACTTGTGTGGCAATTGGGTGAAGAGGGCGCATGATCAATTGAAGGCACTGACAGGACCCTCAACTACTTGCCTCAGTAGAAAGTTGTCTTTACTAAGTTTTAGTAAGGGTAGTCAACAGCTGAAATGAGTTCAGGTCATTTTTTTTTCATTAACTCCACTACATCCAAAACTACCCTGAACTCTCTTTTGTGCATCTCCCCTTCTCTCTTTCCTTGTTTGCATCAATATCGCAGGTGGACAGGATGCACATGCAATTGTAGCCTACAGACATCTTGACGGATGAGCTTGCGTCTGACATTAGTGCATAGAAAATGCTCTGAAAAAGAAAATGCTGGAAAGCACGCTGTGTTTGTAATCCCGGTGCAGAAGAGTGAGTTTGGAGCTGATGAAAGGAGAGAAAGAGGGTCGTGGTGCGGCAAAAGTGCTCTCATTGATGAGAGCGGCAGCGATCAGCTGTACTGTGTAGTGGAGGACACGCTATGTGCACACATGCGATCCTCCTGTCAGATGCGGCTGCATCTCTTCAGGTGTGTGACAGAGAAATAAAAGCTGTGACTTGCTGTCTGCGTCCCATCAGACAACCGGGCCACAAGGGCTACAAGGGTGGAGCTTCAGGGGGGACTTTTTACAAGGCAAGGCAATTTTATTTGTATCGCCTGTTTTTACAAACAGTTTGTCTCAAAGGGCTTCACATGGCAACATAACAACATCATCTGCCTCTTGACTTGCTTGATCTAGTTTTACAAACATGTTGGCTTCCTTGAAGTAAACAAACTTATCGGAGTAGCCATCTGACACTGGGAGAAAAATGCGGCTTTAGGGATGTAAACAGCCTAAGCAGTGGAAGTTCCCGCTACATTCATCGATGCCGTGGCAATGTGGGGACAGACACACCTAGGCCTACTGCAAAACAAGAGCAATTAAACGGAAAATCTTCAGATTCCTCCTTTTAGACATAAAATGTTGGGAAAATAAGTTGGATTTGCCCAGAATTATCCTTCAATAGGTCTCGGGCTACATTACATCAACAAATCATTGAGATCATTATGTTGATTGCAGTCCTGTAGGCATGCAGGCTTTCTCTACATACTAAATAAGTACAGTAACTGTAACTGTAATTTAATTTAATTATAATTTTAAAATATAACTAGAAAATTTCCTCTTGGGAAATTTTGAAAGGGCACCGGAGCTACTGCTGTTCTAACCATCTCTGTCAACATGGGAATCAAACCCACGATCTTAAGGTCAAGACAGAGCTGATCAGACACATGATCATCTTTCTATAAGCACTGATATGGAGGAGCTGTAATCACATGAGGTTACCTGTGTTAGAGTGAGAGAGATGAGTGCGCGCATTTGATGTGTTTGTGTGTCTTTAACTGTAATCACAGGAAGTTACCTGTGTGTGTTAGAGTGTGGGAGAGGAATGCGCGCTGACGCGCGCATTTGTATGTTACATGTGTGTTTTAATGTGTGTGTGTGTGTGTGTGTAACTGTAATGACATGAAGCTGGTTCTAGAGTCTGTGTGTGTGACTGAGCTCCATCCTGTATCAGTCTGATGTAGCTGTGTGTCTGTGTTTACAAACATCTTAACGAGCTCCAGGTGGATTGTTTATGGAGTTAACGACCCTGGCCTGAGGATCAGAGGTTACCATGACAACTTGAGCTGGTTGCCCATGACGATAGGGGCTCCCAGGCTGAGGCAGACAGAAACGTCGAGAAAAAGACTGATTTTCTGCCTCTGCACTGGTCTCGCATTTAGGCTTATTCTGACAAAACGGTAGCTCCTATCAGAACAAGACATGGATCAACGGTGCCCTAAGGCCTTCCTGAAAATTCTGGTACGATTTGGTGTTTCTACAGTAAATATTTTGGCGACACGGGCAGTTTTAAAACATCGGTCCGTTCTGCTCCTCTCAGAAAATATTTGTATTGGAGTCAATGAGGCAAAGAGACAGACATGGCCACACTCAGAGGCTGCTCATTCAAATTCTGTAAGTCTCTCTGATATTTTGAACACATTGTGGGAGACACAACAAGTTTGTCTACAAAACTGTGAAAAAATTATGTGTGTACAGTGTAAATTGTGTCCAAGAGGAGTTTGGAAAGAGAAAGATTCAGGAGTTATTCAGGGCTTTCCCCCCACTCTAGCTGATGACATCACGCACTCTAGCACGAACATTCCGTGCAATACACACCCATTATAATCTCATAATTTCTCCAAAAATGATCATGGTCATTGATCAGGGATTGATCAAAAACTATTCAACCTATCAAAACGTGGAGTAATACACCAATACACAAGACTTGTGTCTACTATTTAAAGTTTAAACGGAGTCTCTAGGTGAAAGTATGCCTGAGCAGTAGACAACAGTAGGCAGTATGAAAAGTCAGATGATTTGTTCATTTTTTGACCTTCTCCCATTCATTCTCTATGGGAAATTTTTCGCAGTACTGAGAAAAGTAATAGCATAGCGATCCCGATCAAGACGCCCGTTTTGATATATAATATGTCCTGCAACTCGAAGAGTTGCAGGACTAGTAGCGAATCGAAAATCGTCCGGAAGATGAAAAATAACTAGAAAAAGTAAGCATTTCCTGCAGAAAATGCGTGTGAATGCAGAATGCAATGCCGAATGAGCTGAAGAAATTGTTGAAACAATGCTGAATGAGCTGAAGACATTGTTGAAAGAAAGACAGAAAGAAAGAAAGAAAGAAGAGAGAAAAAGAAAAGAACAGAAGGAAAGAAAGAAAGAAAATGGAAAGGGTAGAAAGAAAGTAAGAAAATGGAAAGGGTAGAAAGAGAAAGAAAGAAAGAAAGAAAGAAAGAAAGAAAGAAAGAAAGAAAGAAAGAAAGAAAGAAAGAAAGAAAGAAAGAAAGAAAGAAAAGAATAGAGAATGAATGAGAGAGACAGGGGGTAGTAAGAAAGAAGGAAAGACATTGGGGTAGATACATGGAAAGAGAGATATACAGAGCGCAGTAGAAAGAAACAAAGAAGTAAAAAGACAGAAATGGGGTAGAAGACAGAAAGAAGAAAAAGAGAGAGGGGATAGATAGATAGATAGATAGATAGATAGATAGATAGATAGATAGATAGATAGATAGATAGATAGATAGATAGATAGATAGATAGATAGATAGATAGATAGATAGATAGAAAGAATAGACTACTATTTATAGAGGTGGAAAGGTTGAATGGAGGAATGAAGGAAGGGAAGTAGGAAGGAGGGAGGGAGGGAAGGAAGGACAAAAGGAAGGAAGGAGAAAGGGGAAGGAGGGAAGGATAAAATGTAAGCTGGAAGGAAGGATAAACGGGAAGGAAGAAAGGGAGGAAGGTTGGATAAAAGGTAACCTGGAAAGAAGGAAGGAAGGAGAAAGGGGAAGGAAGGAAGGAAATCAGGAGAAAGGGGAAGGAAGCAAGTAAGGAAGGAAGGAGAAAGGGGAAGGAAAAAAGGAATGAAGGAAGGAAGGAAGGGGAAGGAAGCAAGAAAGGACAGAAGGAAGTAAGGAAGGACGGATAAAAGTTAAGCTGGAAGGAAGGAATGAAGGAAGAAAGGAAGGAAGGAAAATAGGTAAGCTGGAAGGAAGGTAGGGAGGAAGGGAGGAGAAAGGGGAAGGAAGGAAGGAAGAAAGGAAGCATAAAAGGTAAGCTGGAAGGAAGGACAAAGGAAGGACAAAGGGGAAGGAAGGACAGAAGAAAGGATACAAGGTAAGCTGGAAGGAAGGTATGAAGGGAGGAGAAGGAAGGAAGGAAGGAAGGAAGGAAGGAAGGAAGGAAGGAAGGAAGGAAGGAAGGAAGGAAGGAAGGAAGGAAGGAAGGGACAAAAGATTGTGGAAAGAAGGAAGAGAGAAAGGAAGGAAAGAAGAAATGGAGGAAACAGATTGGGTCAATTTGTCCCAGAAGGACAACAAGAGGGTTAAACGTCTGAACTGAAATTCATGAGAAAAAATTTAATTGTTGGAAATGTTTATATCAAAAGTATAAAATCATTGAGAGGCTGATGAATGTGAGCTGAAAACCTGTGTGTATGTGTGTCTGGGTGTGGGAGCCTGACAGTCTCAATGTCTGTATGCAGAAGGTAAAATTGTTTGTAAGTGCCACAAAACTCCCCTCTCCCTAATGATCTGATTGATTACACCTGGCAGCCTGCCCTCGGAAGTTGCCATGGTGACTTTAACTGCTTACATTTTGTTGCGTGGAAAAGTGTTGTGTTTGTCTCTTTCTGTATGTGTGCATGTGTGACTTTGTGTGAGCATCTGTGTGTGTCTGTCTGTGTGCGTGCATGCCTGTATTTGTGTGTGACTGACTTGATACACACGTCAGAGTTCAATTCATTTCCTAAGGACATCCTGTCAGTCTGTTTTATCATATGTCTGCATGAGGCTGTGTGTTAACGAGCGGGCAGGCAGCACCTGTACCTGTTCTATTTATAGACATTGATAACGAGCTGGCTGCTACAGCTGGCTACTGCACAGAGCAGAGCAGAGCAGAGTGGGATTTCAGCTCGGTGCAGCCTCCGCAAAACAGCCTATAAACAGAGAACCGTACCGCTTATCAGAGTGTGGACATGATTAATCCGGCAAGGAGACCTTCCTGAGCTGGCTGTGTGACTTACATGTTCGTACGACAAATAGTTTTCTAACCGTGGCAGTTTAGAAAAGAGTGTCCTTTCTCCTGTTCTCAAAAAATCAGCTCCTACTTTTGTATTGGAGTCAATGAGCCAGTGGAGCAGGTCAAGCTGCACAAAGAGGCTCATGCAGACAATTCTGTAAATCTGTCTGCTGTTTTGATCACATCATATCAGACACGACAAGTGTGGCTACAAACCTTGAAAAAATCAAGTGTTTTGAGTGTAATTTGTGGCCGCCAGGACAATTTATCCAGAAAAAATCCAGACTGATTTTTCACTCTCTCCCACTCTAGCGATGATGTCACGCACTCTAAGCTCTGCTCGTTAGACGCAATACACAACCATTATAAAGTTGGATTTTGTTGAAAATCTTAATGATTTAAAAACTGCCAAATATCTGAAACTGTTGAAGATATCAAGAAGATGAGTTATGCGGGAATAGATTAAAAGTTTGTCTACAGTTTAAAAGAAAAATGGAGTCTGTGGGATGAAGTATGTGAAAGCAGTAGAGGTTTAAAGTAGTATGAAGATTTTAAAGGTTTGAAGATGCTTTCAATGTATTCCTATGGGAAAAATTTTTCAGAAAAAGTTAAATATTATAAAAAGTATAAATAGTATTAAAGAGAAAAGTAGTAGCAGGAATGTCCTGAAAAAGCTGAACGTTTTGATGTATTAATTGTTGAAATAGCACAAAGTATGAAGGAGTAGTTAAAAACCAAAAAAGAGCGGAAGACTCAGAATAATAATAATAATAAGTTTAAAGAAACAAAATGGCCGACCAGAAGAACAATAGTGTGAATGCATTCTGCATTCACACTAATAACTAGGAAAAAATCCACAGAATAACAATAGTGCCCGGCTTCGCCGGGCACTCGTCCCTACAGCTATTTCATAGCTGTTGGGTCGAGTGCCCTGGCGATGGCCGGTGCCCTAATAATTTGGTTATTAAGGCCAGAAAAAAATTCTTCCTGCCTTGCCTGTATCCACGGGAAAGAAGACAATGCTGTTCGTTATCTGTTGTTATCACAAATGGTGTGTAATGCATTTCACCGTAGATGTTTTATTATGAAGAAGGTAGCAAACCGTTGTTTCTGAAAGTCCAGTCTGTGGGAAATTGTTCCAACAACTAGCTTGCAGACACTACTGAATGATGCGCATCAGAGGGGACTTAGAAGTAGCCTATAGTATGCTGACTGAAAGGTGGGATGCAGGGGCGCGGCCAGGAATTTCGGGCCCCATGAAAAAAAATCACATTGGGCCCCCGATGCACAACTGAATCTCTGTCATCTTTTCCATGGATTCTCTTTTATGTGACATGTTACGTTAACTCGTCTTACAATTTCTTCACTTTGCAACTCCCATTTTCTTCATCCTCATCATCTCCACTTTAACTGTCTTTACCTTCTTACTACCTCTTCCGGACCCAACCTGAGAGATTAAATGCCTTTATACAAGGCATTTAAGTATGACATTGAAATATGCCATGTAGCCCATAGGCTATTTACCAAGATAACAACATCCTCTGCCCTTAGACCAGTGGTTCCCAACCTTTCCTGGCTTGTGACCCCATTTTGATATCACAAATTTCTGGCGACCCCAGACTTTTTTTTTCTTTCTAGACTTAGTTCTAGATCATGTTTGTTATACTATGTTGCAAATACAGCCAGATTAGTGCACAAAGTGACATTTCATTTTCCCTGATCAGGAAATACAGTACATTTACAGTTACTGTAAGTGGGCTTGTAATTACAAGGCTTAAAATTAATTAATTAGCCTACTGAAAAAACAAACTCTCATTGAATTATGCAAAAAGAACTAATGCAGCATCTTAAACTGGCCACAAGTAGCACAAACTAGCACACAGTGAGATCTCCGGGTACTTATCCCTTGCTAAAAACCAGAATTCCTCCACTGACACTCACGAATGTAATCCCTGATGCATTTTGTCATATTAAGAAAGTTCAATCAACTGTGGCAGTCAAGTCCACTGCGCCTGCCTCACAGTGAAATGGGCCCCTAACCCAGTCAAACTTTGACATACAGTAACCACATCTAGGAAATAAGGGGTGAACTGCTCTTCGGGGTGTTTCAGGTGGCTGCACATCTCCTTTGTGGAGCACTCATTGATGCTGTTGTCTTTTAAAAACTGACTGATCTGGGGGAAAGGAGTGAAGTTTGCCTTTGAAAGGCTTTCTCTCCAGTGTGCGAGTTTCCCCCTGAATCCATCAATACCTGCATGACATTCTTGTTTTCCCCCTTCATGCTTGTGTTAAGTTCATTTAGTTTTCCGAAGATGTCTGTTACAAATGCAAGGAGCAGCATACCCTGAGGAAGACCTGTGAGGTCGAAATGTCACTTATTTTTTCTACATCAAGGCTATGAGTTGAGCGACTGTTTTCCTCCCTCCCACAAACGCAAGGAGGCACATTTTCTGCTGGTCACACACAAAGTCACCACCGTGTCTCCGTGTGAAACAGTAAATTTTCATTTTCATAGACCATCGCATAGTTTTTCAAACAGACCTGCGCGCAGAGGATGTTGCTTGAGTAGTTCATCATGGTTACGACCTGCTGCATTATGTCTGCGATGGGCGCACTTAAGTTCTTTAGATGCTAGTTCTTCACAGTGACTCATGCAGTGATTCCATAATGCAGAGTGGCCACAAACCACTTGGCCGTCCCACCATAGACCAAGCCCTATCTGTGCAAAATCCCACCATAGTGGGAGTGTCGCTAACAAAACCGAGTCACTTTTTCAAAAATCTTAACACAGTCTGCAAATCAGAATTCAGTTTTTATTGCTTTCTGAATAAGGCGCTGGAGCGTCGGGCCTCCAGACCCTATTTATAGTAACTAATTCATGAGCGCTATGTGTGAGTGTGTGTATGCTGAGTCAGCAAACACTAGAGATCTTTTCATCAAACACAATCAGAACTGATAGTGATGTAGTGTTTGGTTTGGTTTATGTAGAGAAAAAGTGTTACACTCAAATTATGTCTACTGTTTGTGCTGATCTAACTTATACTGTGCAGAGTCTGCAAAATGAGTCTTGGCAAGGTTTTGAACCATGGAGAACTGACTTGAGACACACTGGAAACAACTAAAAACTGTGGACTCATATGCAGACAACCAAGAAGAGGTTTCAAGAGGCTTTATTGATGACAGCTGAGTGGGGCCAAGAGCCAGACAAACCAAAAGGCAGCAGGCAGACAGAAGGTTGTTGGCGGACAGGGATGTGTAGAGTCAGCAGCTGAGGTCAGACCAGGAGCATTCACGGGGTTGAAGGCGTTTCTCACGGCAGACAGACGGGTTGTCGGGATGACACAGCCACAGGCGTAGGGAAACCAGCGAACTGACATTCAGGGCAGTTTTTTTCCCCAACTTCATTCTCAACCATCTTCTCTGCTCAACTACATCACATTTTCCCCTCTGTTCTCAGGCACAACAATTATGCGAACACACCAGTAGTATAGATTCTGTTCAGTTTAATGTACTACATACAGTATTATGGCTACCTAAATAACCAGTATAGAGTGTTTTCACTCAAGTCCATCAGAGGGCAGTATTGCAAAGGAGAAGTGAAGCCACATGACAGGTGGCTACGTTTACTGTACCTGTAAAATAAGTACTTTGTATGCGGCAATGCTGATAGCCATTAGTGATAACAGCCTGATAGCTGTTATCCATTTCTTGCAGGAAAACCTGTGGGAAGATAGTGTATGACATCCACGAGGCAGTCTGCTGTAAGAATCAACTTCATCAAGGGGAAGGACTGTCATGCTGTGGAGAACTGGCTTTCAACCCTGCTAATGCCAGTTGCTGTAACGGTAATGATGCATGTCTTTCGTGAAATGATAGTATTTGGTAGAGTTGAGGGGAGCTGTTGAATGTGTTTAAAAGTGAGATAATTTAATTTGTTAAGTAAAAGCATGCAATAGCACAGACCAGACTGGGCATTATAGTAGACATTGTTATGATTGCATTATAGCCAACTGTAAATGTAAGAAAGTGGTGTGTTTACACTGTCTGTTATATCAATTTATCCTCCAGCTTTATGAAAATGAAAATAGAACGGCTCGCACACTGCAGGGCTCCAACACGCAGTCCATTTATTGACAGGGCAAATGTAACGTTTCGAGCGTCAGCTCAGACATGCAGACTCCACATAGATGCCCTCTTAAGTATCATGTGGTAGTCATGTGACCACCAGAATACAGGAGGCAGATACCGGTACATACAACAAACTAACATTTAACATGAAAAAATGTTATAAAGTGCCAAAGACAAAATATATGTATAGCAGCATCGAATAATAGTACAAACTCCTGTTATATTCTAGTGTTTTTAAACATCAATATAGATACTTCCTGAGAAAAAAACAAAAGCATATTGATGTTTAAAAACACTGGAACACATAACAGGAGGTTGTACTATTATTCGATGCTGCTATACATATATTTAGCACTTTATAACATAAACACATTAGTTTTTGTATGCACCGGTATCTGCTTCCTGTATTCTGGTGGTCGTGACTACCACATGATACTTACTGTAAGATAAAATATTCTATGTGTAGTCTGTATGTCTGATGAAGAGCGGTTGTCGCTTGAAACGTTACATTTCTCCTGTGAATAAACGGACTGCATTTTGGAGCCCTGTCGTGTGCAAGCTGATCTATTTTTTGATTCTTGCACGTCTTTGGCTCAGCACCTACCCAAAGTTCTTGGCACGGATGTGCATGTGGCTTTTTCTTTTCCCCCAGCTTTATGGCCTATTAAATGTGATCAGTTCACACTCACTGTACAGTTACAGGAGCTCTGTTTGACTTCACTGCTGTGTACTGTTCAGTTGTGGGACATGTTTTTTAACTGATCAGCATAGATCTTCATCTTCATCTATAACAAATGGACCTGCTTGAATAGACTAAAACACCATAACGATGTTCCATGCTAGTGTTTCTCCATCACACTCAGGATATCAGGAGGGAGATATCTGAGTATCACACAATAGCTAACTCCCTCGTACGCACTCCAGATTTTATATGACCTCCATAGTTTATAAAATGACCTATATTGTTTTTTATTCCTTAATGGTCTTAGTTATTCAATCAGGTCATATAAAATCTAAATTATTCACTTAGAACAACATATTTTTCTTTCTTTCTTTTTTGTGGGATATAGGCCATTGATAGACTACTGTATCTGCTTTATCCTGCTTCAAATAATTGTTATTCTATTAGCCTATAAAAATCCACTATCAATCACCCCTATATTTACAATGGTGTTTGCTTTATCTTCATTGTTCTCTGTTCTTACAGGTCACATTACACCAGGTCTTAGTCATAAAGTGTCAGACTGTTGTGGCCCACAGGCATTCAACCCACTCAATGAAATATGCTGCCAGTCAACTGTCATGGCCAAGCCTGCGCCAAAGGCTAAGTGTTGTGGTAAAGGTGAGTAGATAAACATAACAAATGGATGTACGTACACAGTAGCTTATCATGTGAGCCACATCTGAAAGACCCAACTGATCTTTTTACAGAAGCTGTTGATGAGGACAAACAACTATGCTGTGGTATCAGACCTAACCAGATGAGTATGATGAGGATATCCACTCACCACCTGTGCTGTGGTACTGACCAGTATGACACCAGGACTCACTGCTGCTGTATGATGAATGGAAGTCTTCACATACAATGTATTCATTCTACATGCTGTGTGAAGGACTCAGGTACAAACAATAGCAATTCTTTAGACCCCTTCACGGCACGTATAGTCTTTACAGCAATCATAACAGCTTAATACATGTAGCACTATGTAAGACTGATCTACTATCAGCTTGATATGATACTGTAACCACTGTTTTGATTCACATCAAAGTATCAGTCCCAAGGAATGTCATGTAGAGCAATCACAGCTGTACTAAAAATGATGCATCAAATACCTTTGGCCGGCTGCAGGCTGGGAAGAATGCCAACAACCCACTTACAGTATGCAATCGGCTAACTTCCATCAAAGACACAGTAGTGTGGTTGTGTTGAGTAGAACCGCACATAAATCATCAACACGTTATATTTCAGTATAGTAGTATTACCAAGAATTGTGTATAGGACACAAACACGGTTAAGTTGAATGATGACGGCTCTGGAATGAAGTTTTAATGTGATTATTTCCACAGAGGCAGACAAGCGGCTGCATTGTAACACGACGGTCCAGACGAAGAAGTCCAGTCACCATATATGTTGTGTTGATGAGCAGTATGACACCAGGACTCACTGCTGCTGTATGATGAATGGAAGTCTTCACATACAGCACATTCATTCTACATGCTGTGTGAAGGACTCAGGTACAAACAAAGGCAATTCCTTACAGTATATCCCCATACACTGCATGTGTAGTCTTAACATTAACTATAACAGCTTAATACATGTCCCACTGTGTAAGACTGATCTACTGTCAGTTTGACATGATACTGTAACCACTGTTTTAATTCACATCACAGTAGGTAGTCCCAAGGAATGTCATGTAGAGCAATCACAGCTGTACTAAAAATGATGCATCAAAACCTTTGGTCAGTGTTTTCTATGACTTGGTGATGTATTCTGATTCTGTATTCTGGTTGTAGATAATTGCAAAATTCATTTCTGGGAACGATTCACAACCAAAAATCTTGCCACTTGCCTTATGATTGACACAAACACAGCATAGCATGTTGCACCCTTCACATTTCTCCCTATTTTCATGGAAATTAAATAATTTGTGTTAGTATATTGAATAGGACACAAACATAAACTTGGAATGAAGTTTCAATGAGATTATTTCCACAGAGGCGGACAAGCAGCTGCGTTGTAACACGACGGTCCAGACTAAGAAGTCCAGTCACCATATATGTTGTGGTGATGAGCAGTATGACACCAGGACTCACTGCTGCTGTCACAGTGGCAAACAAACTCTTCTGATACAACCGATTAATTCCAACTGCTGTCCAAAGGAAGGTGCGTGACAAGAGTTCTTTCATTTTGTTGAATTGATAAGAAAATGTGGATTCCTCACTTATGGCCTTGTGTTTTGTCTAGCTTAAAATATGTTGTGTTATTTCCACAGGTGTGGGACCACAGGTAAGACACCCACTGTATTCTTTGTCAGTTATTATGAGTAATCTTACTTCTATAAATGAATCAAATTTCCCAAAATAACCTACATACTCAGACAAACCACATCATTATCCTCACAAATCTACCATTCCCTATCTATTTTGTCTTAAAAGCCTTAGTGTTGCCCCTTTTTATTGTTTGTTTGTTTGTTCTAGAAACTTGCATGTCAGCCTACAGGAATGAGCACCGATACTCGGTACCATAATGGAACCGGTGCTTACATAAACAGACCAGGCCAAAAAGAAACACAGATTTTGGTGCCATTGAATTTTTAATTATGACTACCACGCCCTCAGTTATGTTGCTTTGCCGGCGCTACATGTGTTGTCATGTCACTTTTTGTTGTGTACAATATAGAGCTGCCAATGCGAGTAGAACATTTTTTATTAATTGCCTGTTTCTGCTGTGGCGGTGCACCTACAGTAGGTACTACTTCAAAGTGGCCATTTCACTACATGCTGTGTGAAGGACTCGATTCAAACGCAATTGCGTGAAATTGTAGGTCACATTGTAGCCACTAGGTGGAAGCATCGTACTGAGATGCAGCTCAAAGTAATTCCGCGTTTGACCACAACGTAGCTGCAATGGAGAGTGGCGCTGTTCTCAGGCCATAGGCTGCTTCACCTGCAGCTGTGGTCGAGAGAGCTAGAGAGAAAATGGAGAGAGGGACCGCTCAATGCTGCCGTTCAATCACATCAATGTTGTTGTTTATTGTTTCACAGTGGTTACAGTACGTACAATGATCTCTCCTGTAGCCTGGCCGGGTCTGGCTCAGAGTTTGAGCAAATTGTCTCATATCTATTTTCTGTAAGTTTTTGTAGATGTAACAATCCGCTCAGAGCCGACGACCGCTCGTTTAACCAGTTTCTAGACTGCTTCGTCCGTGCCAGCAGCCTGGACCCGATGCGACTGGATTCACGAGCGGAGCATTAATACACATCTGTCAGCAGCTGCTCCAAACACATAATTTGAAGGGACACATTAGATGTTGATTTTGATAGGACTACTTGAGCGACAACGGGCTGATTCCAGCCAAGAGCAGCAGGTTGTTTTAATGGAAAGACGAGCCATACAAAAAAGCCTGCTGAGTCCGACGAGGTGTATTCACAACATATTTGCTCAAACCTGCAGCCAGACTGAGTACACAGCTTTTGTTGTTGTTGTTGTTGTTGTTGTTGTTTTGATAAGTTACATGACGGTCTGGGAGCCGGACGCTACAATATGACTATTGCACGCCACCAACAGTGAATGTGTAAACCTATGTCCCGTAACAACCCAACCTCCATGCCCCCCCCTCTAAAATGAATCTGGCGCCGACGTGTGACATAAAAAAGACCACAGTTAAACATACAAGCAAAACGAAAACGGATTAACATAAAATGGGAATATCACAGATAAATTCAAAATACGGTTTGTAATAGGCCTGATAGTATAGTAAGTCTGTCTTTGTTAGAGGGACCCGACAGGCTGAAGGAAAGAGTTGGAATGAGGTGTAAAGCTGGTGAAGTGTTATTATTAGCTACATTCTTGTATTGAAGCAACAACGACCAGAAACATAAATCAGGAAACTGTCCATTGCCGTTCGTGGTCACTGCTCCCTGCTGCTGCAAGTTGTCGACTCGTCCTCCTGCTCACAGATGCCACCTGGCGGTTGTTTCGGCACATTGGCGCTTCTCATAAAAACACAATTAATCCTTTGCCAAAAAGCCGCGTGATTCACGCGAGAATCTCGCGTGAAGTCGGCCAAAATGAAGTAGTACCTACTGTACTGTAGTGTTATCACAAGTATTTTTTTCATCAACTGATCCGCGAATCACTTGCGTGCTGATCTGTTTAGAGATATTCAATCGGATCACAGATCAAAAACGATCCGTTGCACCACTACCCATCCATTCCTCTGCTCCACTCACATGCCCTGGTGTCAATCGGCTGAGCCAGATCACAATGGATGTGGTGCTGCACAGCTGTAGTGTGTGTGTATGTGTTTTTGTTACATTGGTAATTGGCATTGGAAACAAGCAGTTACTGGTGTTGATTCAGTGTATTTGATCCCCTGCTGATTTTTGTAAGTTTGCTCCCCACAATGAAATGAGTAGTCTATAGTTTTTATGGTTAGTTTTAGAATAAACTAAGACAGAGAGAGACAGAATATTTAAAAAACAAAACAAAACAAAAAACATATGGAAATAATATAATCATATCGAGGTTCTAAATTGATTTACACTTGATCAAGTGAAATAATAAATAAATAAAATCAGCAGAGGATCAAATACTTCCCCACTGTACACTGCTGTTTTTATTAGTTATGACAGTTTGTTGTTTTGTTTTTTTTATTAGATATTGGTTAATTTTTTTCCTTAGTCTCAGTTGTCTATATATTATTTGAATTATTATATTGTTCAACTTGCACATCACAAAATGCCTTGAATGCCTTGTATGTTTTCTATTCTTTCAGTATTGGAAAAAGCCTGAACGACACATCAATGGGCTGTACCTATCCTCACAGCCAAGTTGGTAAGTTGATGAGAACCACATCATTTTGTTTTTTGAAGTGATTATTAACCATCATCACTTCATTTTTCAGAGTAAAAAACATGTTCCAAAACTGACTGGGGCCCAGACACAATTAATACCCAAACGTATCCTTGTACATCCACAGCACAGAGCCACGCACAAGTGTCTGTGGGTCTTCGTGTTACAACCCCACTGAATCAGCCTGCTGTGAGAGAAACCAGAGAAAGTCTCCATGGTGCTGCAGCTCAGGTATGGCGTCGGGTATGTTTTTGTGCGGATGTGATTATATCCACTCAGTCAACTGAGTAGATTGAATAGTGTGTTTGTGGTTGAATGTAAAAACAAATCTCTTTGGAAATAAAACACAGACACTGCAGAGCTCCTGTTTTCAGTTAAGGGAAGATTAGAGATGAAGAACATAGCAATATACAATTATCCAAAATAAACAACAGCAGCAGTTATCCAGCAGATTTTGTGTAACTTGCAAAATGGTGCCGGAAGCATAACACATGTATGAACTGCAAATGAATGTACTCTGATACTGAATTTGATAGATGAAATTAAATGGATAATGAGGATGGAGAGCTGGATGGATGGAATTTTTTTTAAAAATGTTTTCTGCTTACATGAACTGTACACAACAAAAAACACACAACACTAGTTTTCCCTACAGAGCACAACAGGCACAGGGCTCATTGGAAATGCCAGATGCACTATAGTATTGCCATTTCAGTTTCAGTTATCACCATAACTGTGGTTGGGATGTTGAGTCTCCATTAAAAGAGCAGCTGATGGGTGGTCGAGTGGTTAGAGCCCATCACACGTGGGGATTGGCTGCCCCTGAATTCAGCTGATCACTGGTTTGACTCTCGACCAAGGGGGCAGTCGGTCTGACAAGTGAAGCTCACTTCCACGTTCAAAAAACTGCAATTCCTTCGGCTTCCTCTGGGGACTCGCTCCAGAAGGGACCAACTCCAATTGAGCCCCATGTTAAACTAATAGTTTCTACTCCCGCACACACTCTGAGGGGGGTGAATTAAATTTTTTTTTAAAAACTCTACCGTTTCACTATTATTAGGTTTAACATTCTGGCCAAATAGGGCGCAGAAACGTTGAGTGACAGGTCCGGAGACCGCTGCTATGAAGCCAGTGGGCGGGTTCTCAGCTGGCTAACCGCCGCAGCTCTCCAGATATGGCAAGTAAAATCCAACATGGCGCAGTTCAAACCCCCATAGTAACAGACTCCACCAAACCAATGGGTGACATCACGGGTGCTACTGTATGTCCATTCTTTTTACAGTCTGTGCTCTCGACTGAGACGATCTTTACTGGTTTTCATTCCCCTAGTCTCCCTCCTTGAAAAAGACAAAAATGCAGGGGGATGCTAACAGATGATATTGGGTGTGGGAACTTGTTGGAAGAATGAACACATGACACAAGAACAGTAACTGGCTTTTCTTCACTGGCATCAAAAGAGAATTTCCCAGACAGAAAAATGTCCTGTTGTTACTTGATATCTCAACTGTAACACATTCAGCTAATGAGGAACATGCAAGGATTCCAGTACTTACTGTAGTTGGGAAACTGTTCACTGTTTCTCTGTGCTGGTGTTGTCAGTCTCATAACATGTTGACCTGATACCAACATTCAATCAACATACTTTTCCAAATAAAGGGGGAACACAAAAAATATGTTATCCTGTGCTGGTATACGTAGCAAGCTTATAATGCAGTGACCTTAACAGAGAGACTTTACTATAGTCTTTATGGAGAAACCTTAAACTCACCACGGAGCAGAATGTTCCGTTGGTCAACGATTCAACGATGCTGTGAGTTGTAGAGACATGTTTACCGCTCATGCACAACACATCCACATTCATTGTGACATATAGTGGTACGATGTTATGATATTGAAGGAGACAGAGCTCAGCCCTCAGCCCAGGAACAGCAGTAGCAGTACACGTGACGTTTCAACCCCCCCCCTCCCAAAAAAAAAGCCCTCACGGCCAAAAAATGACCAGCATCCCATGGCATCCCTACCATGAATATAGTATAATCTTCAAGAAGTAACCTGCTTTCAGGTAACATCACAAATGTTAACATTAATGTGAACACATGTAACATAGACAACCTGCTTGCACGTGTTCTCTGATGTATCATCCCACTAGACGGGGTAATTACTTCCCTCCGGCGCTCAGGGCTGTTTTAGAAAAGAATGTTTTGCATGTTTGTCTGTCTGGAAACTCAAACTGGGGTAAAGGTTAACCTTTCAGACACTGCAGGATGTAAGTGTCTCACACATGGAATCTATCCATAATCCCCACCCTGTCGCCTGTCTACTTCTACTTCTGTTTCTTTTCCCGTCATTTCTTCATTTCTTCACAGACCACACAAAGTTTTCAGTTACATGAATACCAGTAGGATCTCACCAGAACGGAAGATAACCTGCAAGTTTGACGTTATATCTTTCTCAGGCTCTTTGAGTCATCATTAGTTGACGTCATAAAAACCCCACCATCAATTTTTATTAAATTTTAATGTGCCTCCCCATTTCTCTATCCAACCTCCCACACCTATCCCATCCGTTTAGGGCGATGTGATGTTGGCCCGAAAGTGTACATTCCAAGCAAGTTCATCTGCTGTGATGGCTGCCTTTCCGTGCGGGAGCCTTGGATGGATCAAGTAATAACCTTTTGACATGCTGTCTGCTTAATGAGCTCTCTCTGCAAATGGAAACATTTTTTCTCTGCTTTTCTGGGAGACAAAACCCACATCCTCTCACATCAGCCCCTCCCTTACCATTAAAAATGAACTCATGAGAAAAGTCCACACCAAATCTAATGTGAGGTAGGAAGTAAACCACATGTTAAATATAAAAGCCTAAATACAAATAAGTCTTTTTAAGTTTGATATTGTATTATACTTACAAGAAAAAGAACAAAACAAAACACTGCTGGTGTGTAGCAATAAAAATGGGTAGTTTCATGGAGTGAGGTCTGAGCTCCACCCAGCTTCTCTTTTCATACAGTGGCAGGTGGGGTTTGGATCTGAAGGACAGAGAGACGATAGCGTTAGCGTTGTTTTTTTTTTGGCTTTTCATGCCTTTATTTGATAGGACAGTGGAGAGTGTGACAGGAAATGGGAGGTAGAGATGGGGGGAACGACATGCAGTATAGGGCCGTCCGACGTGGGACTCGAACCGGGGCCACCTGCAGCGAGGACTATAGCCTCAACACATGGGGCGGGTGCTCTACCAACTGAGCTAAACACCACCCCTGCGTTAGCGTTGTTAATGATAGCTGCGTATCCAAAAGGATTACTGAACGATGTTTTGGTAAGAAAACAGTTTATACACATAAAATTTGAACAAAATTTAACTCTGATCATCCATCCTTCCATCTTCTTTTTTCAATAGCCTATATGTATGTTCCAATATGTGAAGTTGTATGTGTCTGCTTTTGTGTACATAACAATGCTTAGCTGTGTTTTCTCTGTTTCTCAAAGTGCTGTGGGCAAACTCCGTATGGCTTGGCACAAGTTGGAGTTCTCTGCTGTAATAATACATTATACAAGGACAGAGAAGATGGAGAGGAGTGTTCAGAAACCGGTATTCGTTACAACGCAGCTAAAGGGACCATGTGTATTTTTCAGTTTCATGCCACACCTGGACAGCACTGCTGTGGGACAGAGACTTACACACCGAATAATCAGATCTGCTGTAATGGATACAGGTGATTATGTATGCATGTATACTTGTCTTTGAAAATACTGACGAAATTTAGAGTTGATAGGATTTTTCTTTCTTTTTTTTAATATATATTTTTAGGGGCTTTTTTGCCTTTAATCTATAGGACAGTTGAGAGAGACAGGAAATGGGATGCAGAGAGGGGGGGGACGACACGCAGGACAGGGCCGCCCAGCACGGGATTCGCCTGCAGAGGACTAATAGCCTCAACACACGGGGTGGGTGCTCCACCAACCGAGCTAAACACCACCCCAGAGTTGATAGGTTTTTTCAGTCACGTAGGCATGCCACAGTGGGTGGATTGTACTGTGCCAGGAACACTGGAAATTCCACAGGAATCAGGGTGTGTAGGGAAAAATTCTCTCAACAGACAGGCGTTCCTATCTTGGTTTTTCCTTTGTGTAGTTTCTGGCAACCCTTTAACGTGTATTCAGCTAATCAGCCAAATGTCTGGTTCTCTGGTCTTTCTGTCGTCTTTAAAATTGGAACTGAGATTCAGGCTTTACAATTTACACATTATAATTTACAATTCTGTGCTCAAGCCCTCTATCACCCTTTCACAGGATTAAGAGAACAGTATATTATAGTCTAGCATTTACATTTTTTGTCATAGTCAAAAGACTGTAATATGACAGCAGTCAGTGGTGGTGACTCACTGGGAGGATCTTAAAGCAGATATCAGTGGAATGTTTTTGTTAATATAAGTCCTAAATAGTCATATTTTCCATCAGCAATCACTTACATGGAGTGTTTCAGCCGTAACACGAGTCTCTCCGTCACTCTGCTCTGCTGCAACCCGAGGAGAAAATTTTCCTTGTGGGATACAAGTGTTATCCAATGAGGAGAGAGAACAGCATGAAGGGCTGTGTGTGCAGCCAAGGGGTGCGCGTGAATGTGGTGACGTAGCACGAGGACCAATAGATGCATGACGAGGGCAGGGGCTGGTGCGTTCATGGTGCGTTCAATGAAACTCGTACTTTGTGTTTTTCCTTCCTGTGAAGTCATACCAGTTCGATCTGGTACGAGTTCATGGGTCGGAAGTTACGAGAGGCCGTTATAGTGAACTTTCACAGACAACAGGACGGTAAAAACACGAGTTACAGGTTGCCTGGAACGCTACAAAGTTGTAGTTGTGACTTGAAGCTGTAACTTACGGTTTCAAAAGCCTGCCTTGAACGCAGCATTAGCCGAAACGGCCGTGCCACTGATATCTGCTTTAAAGATCCAATCTGAGAGAACTGAACTATCAGTAGATTTACTTGGCACAGCGTAGTTGATCGGGGGACACAGGAAGGGCTGAAGACAGATAATTGTTATGAATAGATCACATGTGCTGTTCTGTAAATTCTTAAACAAAAACTGATGTCTAATGTGACTATGTTGACTTGTCTTGTTTATTCAACATCAGCTCCACACAGCTAGTTGGCTATTGGGCTGGTTACTTATAGGAGTGCCATTAAAAAGAATAAATCTGTTAAAGAATTAGAAAATAAATGCTGACATATGAAGATGAATTAGTAAGCAGATAACTACACATGAAAATGTAAGGAGATTAAAACAGCATTTCAGTGTAGTCTTTATGCTTTTGCAAGGGAGCGAAGGGAAGGAAAAGACTTGTCATATTTCTGATCTTGCTTCATCAGAAATACTAAATGAATTAAAATGTCTGGTACATTGAGTGTAGATGTGAAATTACAACCCCTACCTGTTTAAAAAGAGAAGATTAACCTTCATTAGCACCAAAATCCTCTTCACACCATGGTTTGATGAGCTGTAGTGGCTTTGGGTCAACATGGCCTCTCACCTATGAAATGCATGTACTGTATATGATAGGTAAACTCACACCAGCAAAGACGTCTGCTGCTGCTGATTGACAGCAGGCTACCTTAAGTACAGGAATGGACTAATAATTTCACAATAAGAAACATGAAGTTGAGGAATTCAGTACAACCGTATCTTAATCACTATATGATATTAAAAGTAAACTCTTTTTCCCCCATTCAGACACCCTAAAGAAGAAAACAGCCATTGCTGTGGTATTAAGGTCTTTAACATTAAAGACCAACACATGAAGTGTTGTGGAGAGACACTGTACAACCTGAAATCTTTGGGCAAGCATCGGCATGAAGCGCAGTGCTGTGGGTCCGTTCTTCAAGGGCCACAGGTATGTTTTTTTATTTATTTATTAATTTATTTGATCAGTAATAATCTAATCAGAACTAATTATAGATCCCACTCTGGAGGGTGTGTAGCTTGTGTCCATTCAGAATATATCTTGGTGCAATGTGTAAGATAGAAAGCGAATTATCATCTGTGAATCAATGTATTTAATCAGTTCTGCATTATGGTGATATTATCAAAGAACATGTATCTGCTTCTATTCCCATGCCACTAGACCTAAAGGGACAGTTCAACATTTTGGACCAAGGGTAGCACTACGACTAATCAGAGCAAAGAGCAGAATGACGTTAGCCTGACTAGCCAATTAAAATGTACAGTATGTCGTCATTGCGTTAAGCCTGCCCCCCCCAAAAAAAACATATGTTGATATCAGTCTCATGAAACTTGCTGTTTGTTCTTTTACCAGGATGTTTGCTGCTCAAGTGACAGCATGGAGTTGCTCTATGCTAAAAAGACAGAATTCATATGCTGTGGTGACAGATATGTCAACACCTCCCTGTGGTCATGTTGCGGAGGGAAGCTGAGTCCAGTGCGACAACCAGGACAGCTTACAGGTTACGAGTCTGTACAAAGGAGAGTCTGTACCCCCCGGGTACTACAAACAGGTACAGACTATGCCCAGTTCCATCTGGGCACTAAATAACGCAGAGGTTATGAATTAATGCTCCAGATAGGCAGCGGCTCCTGATACTTATACTGCACACTTTGTGCTTATTTTGTATTGTGCAGTCCTTATTTTTTTATTTCCCCCAAATGCTTATTTCCTGGTTTTTAGTTACAGACAGCATGTTCACTGCTTGAAGTCACTTTATGGGAGATGTATACGACTTAAATGTTGTGTTGTTTCCCCCAGTATAATTCATTACTATTGTCTCTCACATGTTCTGTTTCAGAATCCATATTTGTATCACTGAACAATTTTGACGAAACAAAACTTTGCAGTGAAGGTAAGACCATAATTTCTTAGTCATGGTGTTTTTTTCTGATAACTATTGATAAAAACATGAGTGTTTTTTATTTATTTATTAATTAATACAACTGTTTATGTCCCTGTTTAGTGAAAATGGGGACTGTGGAAAGCCTGTCTGTGCACAGCATTGTATTTAACAATGTATTGAAAATCCATGGAACAAATTCTACTGTGAGAGCTCTGCCATCGCCATACATCCTGACGGGCCATGCTCCCTGCAACACCCCGGAAGTGATCCCTGGAAAAACCTACTTGTTTGATCAACATTGTGTCCTCACTGTTGTCAAGCATGGCTCTTCTCTTCAATCACTCCATTTCATTATTTCCAAATGTTACTATGCTTAGGCATCACTGTTCCTTTGATGGATTACTTAGTTGAAAGGCACTATTACACATCACTTACTGATTAAGTATTCACTAACCATAAAAACAAACCTACTTCAAAAAGCCATGCTTTTTTGATTATTTCCTTTCACTCCAGTATTAAAGCTATGCTGACAAGGCAGACTATATTTTTCTGCCACTGGGGTGCGTAGATTTCTAGGCTTTATAAAAGCAGGATTGTCCTCCAAATTGAATGTAGTATGTGTGATTTCCCATTCCCACAGCCTGTATATTCCCAAGGCTCAGCATCCACACCTGCTTATTTTTAGCTGTGTAGATGATAGAGATGCCAAGCACACTTTCTTAATCTTTGACACTATTTACTCATTCACGACCACTGACGAGTTAACTCGTTTTTTCATGGATTATGATAAAAGACACTCTCAGATACCCTGTGTGTGAATATGGTCGTCCTCTGATATGTAAAAACAGTTTTAAACTAAAATCAAAACATAATGTTTTTTATAAACTGTCAGTCTCCTTGAACGCTGCTCTGGGGACACCGTGCAGCGAGCTGTACAGCTGTCTACAGTGTTGCGACTTCCTCGCTGAATCTGGCGACTTCCCAAACCCTCTTGGCAACTTTTTTTGTCAAGCGACCAGTGACAAATCTTGCGACTTTCTCCGGTGCAGTTACAAACGTTTCTGGTTTGGAGGTTCGGAGCTGAAAGCACATTATCACATCCATGCAGCCGGGACACCGGTGCTATACAGCGGGCACTGTGAGCTGCCGCCCCCGCCCCAGAGCACTCAGCGGCGGCCAGTCACCCAGTAGTGTCACGGAGCTGTCTCTGCTGCAGCCAGAGACCCGCATCGCTGCACTCCACGCTGCCCCCCACCCCCAACCCCCAACCCCACAGATTTGCCTCCAAAAATATTTATTTAGCTGTACAAATGATTTGGGAGACGCCACACTGCAGAGTAGCGGTAAAATGAGCAGATTGCCACTTGACACAAAAGTGCGTTTTTCTCTGAAACTAGAGCGGGAGTTCCGTTTTTGGATAAACCGAGCTCTCTTCTTCTCCTTCGTGCTCACGAACGAAACGGCGGAAAAAGTCGCAGTTTTTACGAGGAGCACGTTGGAAAGTCACTCTTCAACCACATGAAAACCGTTTGTTTCTAGGTGATGTACAGAGTTTGGTTCAACGTGAGAAAAAAGCTAAATAAATCAAATAAAAATCATGCGGTCCTGAGCGTGATGTGATGAGAAAGGTCGCGAAAGAGTTAATGTGAACATATGGGTGCAACATTATGAATGTATTTCTTGTCTTCTATACCAGGATTATTAGCTATAGTGGTAAAAAGCTATGCCCTCTCTAGAATGAGTTACAGTTGATTGTAAAGTAGCACTAGTAGCCAACCAAAAAGCTATCATCTAATTTGTTTATATTTGTTTACGAAAATGTTTTCATAGTCAATGCTATTTTTATGCTACTTTGATTCCTGCACTGTACTACACAGTAAATACCAACTGTTTGCACTAGTCCTTTACTCATACAGTTGTTTATGTGTAAATGACATGATGGCTAATGATGTCATGATTGATAAAGCTTGCAATTACGAAGAAGAGAGAAAAAAATGTCAGGGATACAAATATGCTTGAAAACCCCAATCCTGTAGCCCAAAGTGTGGTGCCTTGAATCTGTCTTTCTACATTAATAGCATTTTTTGTTCTAAGTTTAATTCAGTCATTGTTCATGTGATTTTTAAATACATTCTGTGCAGTTGGCGCTTTGTGTATTTCACATTCATACAATTGTGTTTTTTGTAAAACCTATTTTCATAAAGCCACAGTATTTTCTATATAAGAGAGACAACTTCTGCATTAAAAAATATGTTTGTATAAGTTACGCTTTAAATGCTATATTGCATGGTTATTTTTTACTATAAGAACCTACAGCTGGTGTTCAATGTTTCAAATAAAAACAGATTTAGTCAAGTCTGTTGTGTTTTATTTTACTTAGGGTTATTTCACACACGCATTTAGGTCATCTAGGTCCTAGTTGAACTTTGGACCCAAGTGCTTGGGCTTCATTTTTACCCTTTGGTGTAATTGTTTTCACAGGACCACAGGAAGTTGTTGTCTTTGTGTGGGTATTCATATTAGCAAGCAGCAGTGAAGAGTCACTTCCTCTAAAACAAAATTATTAGTTACAATCACTGTGCACTGTATGTAGGGCATATGACATTGCATTCAAGTGTTTTAGCACTAGCATAACTAAAAAAAACAACAACAACTAAGTAATACATTTATATTACTCTTTCAATTCAAAACACTTTATTTGTCCAAGAGGGGTAATTTAAAAGGCATGAGGAGCAGCATCATTAAAAAAAGGACAAACAGAATCAACAACAACAACATAAAATCTGATAAAGTACAGTGACCGTCACAGTCAAAGTGCTCAGTTGAGGGACAGTGATGTTGGGACAGGAAGGGAAGGGGTCAGAGTTCAGCAGCTGGACTGTGTTGGGGACAAAGGTGACCCTCCTCCTGTGTTCTGCAGCGTGGACGGCGCAGCCTGCGGCCTGATGGGAGCCACTCACACACTGAGTGTAGGGTATGTGAGGGGCCTTGTAGGATCCTGTGAGCATTGCAGTGTTTGTTGGTCACAGAAGGCAGACGGCTCTAAAGCCGTTTTCCCACTAAAATTAGCAGGTCGACGCAGGTTTTTTAAAACTTTTTTTTAAAAATCATGTCAAGTCGCAAGGGAAGTCAAACCACGAGAGAATCCGGCCAATTTTCAAAATAAAACACATTCGGGACAGCAACCTGTCGGAATGGCGATCCTTCAGAATGGGGGTCGCCCCCCTCCCACTGCCACCAAAAGCCGATTGTTAGCGGGTTTAAACAGGGTTTTTTTCAATTAGGGCGTGGAAACGTTGAGTGACAGGTCCAGAGACCGCTGCTTCAAGGCCAGTGGGCGGGTTCTCGGCCGGCTAACTCCCGTCTGCCGCACCTCTCCAAATATGGCAAGTAAAATCCAACATGGCGCAGTTCAAACCCTCGTAGTAGCGGCACAAAATACTGTAGACTCCAATGGGTTACGTGCTACGTCCATTCTTTTTACAGTCTATGGGAAGAAAGATTTTAGGAAAAATAAATACACAAAACATAATAAGAAATTTTTACTTGGCTACACTTGACAATTTCAAAACACTGCCATTTAAAAATGACACCACATGAGTTAACTGGCCAACACATGTGTGCCACTTGACCAAACACCACAGTGGTTAATTGTACCACTTCAAGCAGGAGGTAAGCAATAAAACAACAACAATGGAAGATGTTGCAGAGAGAGGAAGAGGGAGGGTGAGAATGACAGGAGTAGAAAGAGTGAGATGCAGGGGTAGAGCTGGTTGAGGAGGTCATGGCCAAATACCAACTTTCTTCGTCCAAAAAGACACACCAAAAACCATCCAATTACCTCCATACTGCTCGTCTGTAATGTCCCTCTTGTATTTTGAAGCCCCAACATATGAAATTGTTCCGGAAAAAAATTAAATGAGTCTATTTTAAGCTTAGCGGAAGCTCCCATGTGTCTCAGTTCACCGCTCTACCTGTGTCAGTGCAAAACAATTTCTCACGTCAGGGCTTCAATACAAGAGGGACATTACAGACAAGCAGTATGGAGATATTTGGATGTTTTTTGGTCTGTCTTTTTGGATGAAGAAAGTTGGTGTCCATTGACAACCATATGGACAAATACTGCTGCGCGGACCCCCCCCACCCACCCCCCACCCCCCACCCCCACCCCCCGTAACTCAGAGAAGGGATGGAGGACTTTGAAAATTCTCACAGCTCTTACGGTGCGTTCACACCAAACGCGATGGACGCGATGAACGCCACAACTTTCCATACAAAGTCAATGTAAATGGCGCGATGACACGCGATGGCGCGTCGGGCGGCGCGTTTCGGGCGATACGAGCGACGCGATGAAGCGATGACGCGTCCATCGCGGCCATCGCATCATCGCGTCCATCGCTTGAAGTTGAAAAATTTGAACTTTTGAGGCGGCATCGCGCCGCGACAACCAATCAGCAACGAGTTCAAGCCGACGACGTCACTTCTCTGTACGGTTGTTTACACTCAGAACAATGAAGGAGAAGCTAATTGTGACGCTCTGCCCGTTCATTTACTCTCTTTCCACATCGATCGTAGCTGATATCACCACCGTTGCTGCACTGTACTTGCTGTACAAGTCTCAGAAACACCGGAAAACCATCCGCCGTCGTGTCTGGGTTCACTGTGTGTGTTTGTGTGTGTGTGTGTGTGTTTTTTTTCACTCTGTGTAGCAGACGGCAGCGATGCCCACACAGCTAATCACAATTAGCTTCTCCTTCATTGTATAGGATATATAATTGTATAATCCTTAACACTGGTAGGAGTCAGTTAAAAATCAACACTCTTTGGAGTTTATCAAAATGTAGTGTTGAGCAGGTTTAACACTGGAAAAAAAGTTATCAACACTTAACTCTTTGGTGTTGAATGTGAACAGCACTGCGGGTGTGTAAAACTTGATTAACACTCCTCAGTGTAGTGTAGTGTAAAATATTAACTCTTACCAGAGTAAAATTGACTCTGAAAATGTAACTCTATTTTCAGTGTACATTTAAAACTGTAGATAGGGACCATATGTTCACTGAGGTAGTGTTAAAATTAACTCTTTAAGTGTTGATTACCATAAATCTGTACGTAAGTGGGTACTCGGTAATTCCTTTTACTTTTTGGTCTTCTTGCCTCATGTTGTTATGATGTGCATCATGGATCTTTTTCAGACATTGCAACATCTAAATACAGACATAAACAGCCAGACCATTGTTTATGTCTGTAGTAGAAACTCTGTGTGGGAAGGAAACAAATTCCATTACTCTTACATCAGTGGCTTGGCTTTGAATTGTCTCGTGTTTTAATTCCCTTATCCACTGCCAAACCTTTTAATGTTTCCACAGGGAATGTGTTAATAGGAAGGTTTGTGTTTATAAAGAGGAAAAATACCAGACATACTGATCATATTGGCAGCGTTCACAGGAAACACAAAAATATTTAGCATACCATTGATGATTTGTCATTAATGGTATGCTAAATATTTTTGGTAGCCTATGTCTGTTGACAGCTTTCACTGAGCACCAAAATATTTTGAATGCCATTAATTACAAAGTGTTTGAGCAAAAACCTCCAGACTCTACCCTAACTACCAGACCATACTTAAAAAAAATAAAAAATAAAAGATGAACATTCTATCGGTGTAACGTTTGCGCATGTTTTATGAAACGTTAAATATCGTCTGAATCGCTTAAACGAGCTTTATACAACAAGTAGTTCCGACCAAGCAATCTGATTTATTTATTTTAAGAAACATCATTTATTACTAAATCACAAACTACACTGACCTCCTTTAGCGTGTTCCTTCCCCGTTATGGTTACAGTCGAGGATTTTCTCCCTCCCGTGTGTGTACAAAGTTGGAGAGACACCAGTTGTGATCGCAGTGAACATGTTTTTTAAAATATGGTCTGCAGCTGAATATTTCATTAGATAAAACTGAGGTGATTACCTTTCGGGCTTTTAAATAATCTGGAGTAATCGTTTGTTTTTCTTATCAGCTGTGTCGGCGACACAGCGCTATAACTTCATTTACATGCACAGTTTGCAGTTGTAGAAGCTACATCTCTGAAAGGAAAAAAATGGCATCTTTGTTATAACTTGGCCGATCATTTGTGCAGTGTTGATAAGGAAAGTCCGAGACCGCGTTAAAACATGAACGTCAGCTCACAGCTCACTCATCTGGGACTAGAAAATCCTTTCTGTTGCTAGGTCGTAACTAAGGTTCGGACTATTTGCTGTAGTGGTGAACTCAAGTTCCATTACACACAGGAGTCTACTGACGTGACTGATTGTGTCTCAAGTTAGTCAGACCCCATTTATTTCCATGGAAACGGGAGGCACACTCGCAAAAAACGTCCATCAACATACATGAATAATTATGAACTTTATTATGTTGGTAATTGTTGTGGGCTATAATCGCATTACCCTTTTGAGCACGTGCACAAATTACGTTTAAGCACACCCTCTCATAGATATATACACGTAGATGCCGCATTCTGGCTTGTTTTGAGTGTCTCACGGCCGCCATCTTGAGGAGTACTTCCTCCTGTCAAGCAGTCAACAGTTAGATCGGTCAGACCGTTTGACAGCTGTGCGTACGGATGTTCCCATGAAAGAAACGCCAAAACGAAGAGACATGGAATAACTTTTCTCAAGTAATACGTTGTTTAATATTATATAACTGTTATGAACTTGTTGAATTTGATGTAGGCCTATTAAGTTATCTGATATGAAACTAACGTAACGTATCATAGGGTGGGATATGTGTTACATTTAGCGCATATATACCGGTAGTTAATATATTAATAGTTTGTTATTTTTTGGCTCATCAGCTGTTTCCCCCGGCTGTGGTAGTTGTGAGTTTGTGGTTGCCAGCCATGGTGATGAGGCCAGCAAGTGATAGCCTACCTATATAATTGTGCTAGGTCATCTAAGTTGTATGGCACTTACATTAACCCTAACTGCTAACGTGAGTTATGTACCTGAATTGTAGTATATTAAAACAAACGGCTTGAAAATCGGTTGAAAATTCAGTGATAGACCTCTGCCTCTGTAGACTACAGTAAAGTTCGACACCACCTTCTCAAGATGGCGGCGACAATCCGTTCCAATGGGCAGCAACGTTAGAAGCAGTATTTACGTGTATATCTATGACACCCTCTCGGGTAAAGTAAATAGCACCTGAATTGCGGGAAGATCCGCTTTCCGAGGGTTCTTGAATGGTGCCTCTGTGACAACAACTGACTGTACAGGGTAAGTATCTGAAAGGACGCTAAGCCGTCGATGCTAACCGAACGTAGCATCGCTGTTATGCTCGGACATGTTTTACAAAACATTAATTAATTCCTGAACTGTTTATAATGCTGTAAACAGCATCTGAATCGCGGGAGTCTCCACTTTCCGAGGGTCCTATGTGACAACAACGAGGAGACAAGCATTTTGTCTGCTTCATTTTAGTGTGCTTATGTTCATCAAAAAGACGAAGGGTCAATTTGTGGCATGCCATAAAAGGGGAGTACATGTAAAGATGGATTATTGAGCTGGTGATAAGCAGTAGTCATACACAGGTCATTAAAACCACTGTTGAGCATGTCTCCAAAGCGGCAGTAACCAGAACCGTTTCAGATGGATGGGAGGGTGTGTGTGTTGGGGGAAGGGGAGAGGAGTTATTCAAAAACTGCATGCAATAACAAAAAAAAAGACAGACAGAAAAACGAACTATTCCAACGATTGTCTCTGCTAGGTCCTGGATACTGATGGTCTCAAACAACTGAGCAAATATTGGTCATCTTGGCACTGTTGTTTACAACATCAGATTTTATTTCAGCACACAGAGAAGAAAATCCATTTGTAGGCTTTACAATTGAGGATGAAGACGGATTTCTCTTGCTGCTGCCCATCCCTTATTCCTAGCAGGGAAACTCGGCGTTTCTATCTGCTTGGTGTGCTCATTGCTCTTTACATGCTGGCTGGTGCAGCTATATTTTCTTCCTTGGAGCGACCAGCAGAGTTAAAGGCCCACCAACTCTGGGAAAGGAGGCTAAGAGACTTCAGTAATGAGCATAAAATTAGCTGTGAAGACCTGAAACGTCTGCTGCGCCACTATGAAGAAGCCAGGACAGCCGGTATCCGGACAGAGCGAGGCAGAGCCCTTTGGGACATCCCTGGTGCTTTCTACTTTGTGGGAACTGTAGTCTCCACCATCGGTGAGTCAAAGTGAACGGTCTATTATCATCCAACCACATCCAAATCTGATTATTTTATATGGTCCTCCTGTCAAGTTGCAACTTGAATTAGTGTTGTAACGATAGCAATACTAGTATCGGTAGGGGGCCCGATACAAATTTACAGCACTAAAATGCTGGCATTGGCGAGTACTAACAAGTGACGCACCGATACCATTTACAGTTATAACTGTAAGTATATATACTAAGTTAGTTACAATATAACAATCAAATCATCCTCCATTAACATACTTCCTCTTCCATGTACTTGTTTAAGAATATAAAAATATTTTTTGTACCTTTTTTTAAACAGATTTATATTTGCACTTTGTTTTATTTCTGTCTCCAGACTGTTCCACAAAGTCACCCCACAGCTCAATACGTATGCTTTTCATATTTGTTCAAACCTTTCGTTTTTTAAAATTTAGATTATTTCTCGCTTTGTACATGATTTCTGCCATTCTGAATTTGACCACATCCATAAATTTCAACATGTGGTTTGTGTGATCTCTGTATCCTGTATTGTTTATTGTCCTTATTGCTCTTTATGCAACACTGGTAAATGTACTACAGTATACTTATAGGGACAGTGGTTTGAATAAGGATCAGAATAGGATTTGTTGCCCAATTTATGTTGTACAATCTCATATGAGCCTAACATAAGAAAGTAATTTTCATTTTTATTCTTACCTGAACCTACATTGATCTGGAAAGGCCTGCAAACTTCCCAGACTATCAAAAATCAATATTTTACCTAAACCTATAGAGGACAAACATGTCTCCAAGATAAAAATTAAACAAGCCTCATCCGTGAGAACCAATTTACAGCCCTCCTGTACACTGACACCAAGGAAACTGAAGGGTAAACACTGCTGAGCCCAAGTCAATTTCCTTTTCACAACTTCATGACCATTTTATGATGTAACACCACACAGTTCCCACAGCAAAAACAGCAGGCTGACAAGTATGAAGGAGTATTAGGGCCAGCCAAAAAAAAAAAAAAAAAAAAAAAAATCCAGCGCAAGGGAAAAAAGCAAAAAAAAAAAAAACGACACAAGAAAAAAAAATAGACAGGTTAAAAAAAAAATGCAGCGGCTTCACCACATCCTACCATAACAAAGCAACAAGCGCTACTAGCGCTAAACGTTAGCACTTACAAATGATTGTGTGTGTGTTTGTTTGGGGGAGGGGGCAGCCATAGATATGGGGGACAGCAATGAAGAACATGCATTGCTGTATGCTAGCAGCAGGGACTGGACACGGAAGTGATGCATGTGCCGATTCTGAAGTACTGCTTAGGTTTTCTTGTTTTCATTGTCATACTCCAGCATTGAGTCATAGTTACTCGGCTTTATGATTAACTTTTATGGCACTGCAGGGTTTGGCAGAAGGGACGATGTCTGTTTATGAGCTCCAGTCTTCTAAAACTTAGTGAGATGGCTTAATTTGAGCAATATATTTACAACATTGAATACTGGGGGGGGGGGGGGGGGGGGGTTTGCCTTTTTTTCTTATGCTGGATTTTTTTTTTTTTTTTTGGCTGGCCCTAATACTCCTTCGTAGACAAGTGACTCCCACTCCCAAATAAAAAATCCCATCCCGTCCCAATACGGAGCCCCCAAGGGGACATGGGGGGGAAAGTAATTTGATGGGTGAAAAAAAAGTTTCTTGATCTTGCAAAACTTTTCTTTAGATCCCGAGAAATTTCTGCTATGCTATCTATGGACATTTCTCACTCTAACAATGCTTTTAGTGCTCTAGAGATGTGTTTACATTTCATACACGATTTTGTTTATTGTGACTGTAGCCGCGGCCTGATGTGAGGTGGAGCTCACTTAGAGCTCACAGCTTCACTTATCCCGTGCGAATGCACCGCAAGAAACACAGACGTGGTAGGGTAATTTACAAATTACCAGAGGCCGCCAGGTAATACTAATCCCGTGCGAATAGGGCTTTAAACAGGCAAAACCAATCGAAACAAAACCAAAACAAACAAAAACAGATAACAACAGTAGTGGCCTATTCCTATGTAAACAGGAAATAAAATACATTAGTTAGCATGAATACATTTTTAAGCCACTCTTCTAATTTTATCAAACACATTTACAGTAGGCTACACGTGAGGTTTTAGCTCGGTAAACTTCATGAGTTAATTGTATAAACACCATGAATTACATTTAATGTACATTTTAATATATCACTGTGCAAAATATGTTTCCACCATGACCCCCAATGAACTCACAGTACATTCAGAAACCAGAAATCATGTGCTCACTCTAGCTTGTAGCTTCAGAGCCACAACTTGCACCTTGGATGCAGCTCACACGCACACACGGCTCTCTGTCTCCCTACATGGGTAACACAACATATAGCTTCATAAACAACATTTTAACACCGAAATTTGTAACAGTAACTAATATTTCAGTACACCATGCCACTTACGCTGACCAAGGGGGCAGTTGTCGGTCTGAGAAGTGAAGCTCACTTCCGGGTTCAAAAAACTGCAATCCCCGCCGATTCCTGTGGGGGCTGGTACCGGAAGTGAGCAACTCTCCATTGACCCCCATGTTAAAATCGCCGACTTTACAGCTTTCAGAAACATATTTACAGCCTGGTACCATAACGTTTTTTGGTCTCAATCGATAGTTTCTACCCCCGTACACACTCTGAGGGGGGTGAATTTTTTTTTAACGCTACCGTTTTGCTGTTATTCGGATAAGATTCTGGCCAATCAGGGCGCGGAAACGTTCAGCTACAGGTCCGTAGCGGCACAGAGACAGGCTGCTTTGAGGCCAGTGGGCGGGTTCTCGGCCGGCCAATCCAACATGGCGCTGTTCAAACCGCCATATTTGAGGCACAAAAACGACTGCACAAAACCAATGGGTGACGTCACGAATGCTACGTCCATTCTTTTTACAGTCTATGACGCTGACCCGTGGTCGTCAATGGCGACTCCCGACACACTGGACACAATACACAACCCCCGACCGACGAGAAGTAAACACGAGGTTCTCAGTCACACACGCTCGTCAGCCTGCTCAGTTACCGGTCCGCTCTAACTCTTTCACTCGGTCACTTATTTCCTCTGTGATACACGGTTTTCACGGTTCACACTCTGCACACACTCTCACAGACAAGAAATACACCTTTCCGCCATTGTTTGTGTTAGGAAGACAACGGTTCGCGGGAGTTTTTTTTATTTTTTTATTTATTGAGAAATACATTTACAGAAACATTAGGCGAAGTACAATGTAAAGTAAAATGAACATAGGCTACAGACACGCATTACAGAAGAAGTTTGCTTGAAAGACAAAAAAAAAAGGGTTCGCAGGAGTTTTCGTGTCTCGTGCGACTTCCTGGTTCTCATGGGATTCTCAACCTGGCTGGCCTTAAAGTGACAGTACACATTCTATTAGGGCTCAGCTAACACAAAAAACACAGTAACCCCTGTTCACTTGGCTACATATACTATACAAATATAATAGGCCTACAGTGTAGGAACATGAGGAGAAAAAACATGCACGTTTTCTGTAACATTGTAAGACTTTGCCAGCCCCCTTCTCCTCTCATATCCCTCCCCAGGATGAATAAACGGGGAAAAAACAAACAATATAGTCGAAGTGGCAGCTTTTCGTCGAGCAAAACAACAGCAACAACTTCCTCCTACAAACGCAGCAGGACGACTCCTCAGTCCCTGAGTTTCATGACTCAGACCGGATCATGTAAATCCATCTGCAGAAATATCCGGGGGATGGGAGCGCCACGGTAACCACACACACACACACCCACACGTCTGTGTGGTCACGTTGGAGTGAGCTTCTGCATTTATGGGCCTGCAGGCGTGTTGTTGCTACTTATTGGTCTGGACGTGAAACAACAGTAGATGATAAGCAAGAGAAAAAAACAAAACTGTGACGGCTGCACAGCGGCCGTCCTGCAGCACCGGCCGTTCTGGTATTCTCCAGAATGTCCAGATGGCCAGTCCGCCCCTGGTCTCACATCAGAACTGAACTGTAAACACGTCTCTACGTCTCTCTCGGTTTGAGCCGCATTATACTTTCAAACTCTCCAGGCAGTGATCAGCGTCGGCGGCTGTCCTGAAACGTGTATTTCTCTTCTAACACACATTCCCGGAGGCGATGTCTTTCCAATTATGGGTTCCTTCACCTTTCACACGGGGCAGAGCTCCCTGTGAAACAGTCGGAAGGACACAGCCTGAGACCGGACACCGGAAGTAGTAGGAGGTCGGATGTGCATTGTTACGACCCCCCTTTTGTCTAGGGGAAACGGGAGAAGTAACAAAGAGGAAAAAAGGAAAACTGCAGATAAACGCGTTATTGTGATTTATTGGACAACATAATTAGTATAACAAACAAATGGGGAAGTAGCGGGTGGCGTCAAATCAACAACCAAAACAAAACAGAGATCACTAAGGATCAAACGAGGAGCAAACAAAAGAGGATGCCACCTATAACCTAAACCAAAAAGGAAAAACGAAGGGGGAAAACAATCCCCAAAACAAAGGTAAAGCTAAACCTATTCCCCAAAGCATAGCAAACTAGGTGTGAATCATGGGTCAAACAGCCACAATGCAGACTGTGCCCAGCAAGAGAGAGAGAGAGGCCCAGGTACAGGACCCCTCTTAAAGCTGGAGACTCCACCCTCAGGATGATGATTGCCAATGCCGAACACCTGAACCCTCAGCGGCACCGGGATGGTGAGGAGGAAATCCTGGAGCGGAGCAGGCAGGAGGAGTGGAGGAAGGAAGGAGGAGAGGCCCTGCAGAGGTGGCTAAGGCCTGGGGCCATGCGTGACCCTGCCCCCCACACCCTCACATTCTCTTCAAATAGTTTAGCTGCAGTGCACCAGTATGTCACAGACAGCACCACAGTGGGGGAGGCAGAGAAGGCAATATGACTAAAAAGTAGAAAGGAAAGGATAAAAGAGAGGAGAAAGAAACAATGGGTCAACAGTATATCACCCAATTCAGTTTATTTGGGTGGGACAGTGCACATTAATGAACATATAAAAACACGCAAATGTGCCGGATTATAGCAGCAATGCTAATTTCCATCCAGAGTCCCAAAAACATAAAAACAGTACAGTGACAGAAAAACATAGTATTATAAACAACATAATAATGCAGACAACAAGGATGACTATAACAAAATAAAACAACACCACACTATGCATTTGGGTTCTGGACTTTGTAAAAAAAATCGCTCACAGTATGTTAGAGTTGGCAGGCACACTTCCACTCTTCTCACCAACACTGGTGCCCCCCAAGGTTGTGTGCTTAGCCTATTACTTTACACACTATTCACACACGACTGCACCACCTCGCTTATAATCTCATCATCAAATTTGTGGATGACACCACTGTTCATCAACAGCGACGAGTCTGCCTGCAGCATGGTGCAAGAGACACAACTTGGACCTTAACATCAAGAAAGGAAATGATTGTGGATTCCCGCAAGTCGGGCCAACTTATCCCTCCACTTTCCATCTGGAGCGAGGTGGTGGAAAGAGTCACACAGATCAGGTTCCTGGGTGTGACTGTGCCAGAGGACCTGACCTGGTACACAAACACCACTGCAGCGGTGGGAAAGGCCCAACAGCCCCTCTTCTGAGGAAACTCAGTAGTCCGAGAATCAATCAAATCCCACAGAGGCGCATGGTGAACTTCTACCACTGTGCAGTCAGCAGCATAGTGACCTGTGGGTTGCGGGCCTCCGTTCCGAATGTGTTTTATTTTGAAAATTGATCTGATTTTCTCGTGGTTTGACTTCCTGCCCGGCTTGACACGATCACGCCACGGGGACAGCCCCCTCCTCCCCCTCCAAAGTTTCACAAATCTGCGAGTCTGATGCAGCCGCGGCGTTCCTGCTGAAAAATAAATGTCCTTGCTCTGTGCTTTGGTTGGGTTTAGGCAATGTAGAAAGGAGTTGGTTAAGTTTAGTAGATAGCGGCCAATAAAGTCTCTGCTAATACGTAGCTCCTCCAGGAGTCAAACCCTGATCCCCCATGGCGGAAGCGGATACTCTAGCCACTGTACTACCAAAGCATTCTCTGCAAACTGTGTACCCTGTTTCCTAAACCTTTCAATGGCGGACATTTTTTCAGGTACGGACTGGTGGCCCTTCGGAATGGCACCCGTTGTAATACAAGCGAACCTTTAGTAGATTAGGCCCAAAGTGTGGTTTTCCAGCTGCATCAAGGCTGAGCAGCAGCCCCTCCAGAGGGTGGTGAAAACAGCAGGGAGAATCATCGGGACCAGTCTCCCGGAGATCAGCACCACCTACACCACCCGCTGTCTGAGGCGGGTACATAACATCCTGCGTGACCAAGGGGGCAGTTGTCGGTCTGAGAAGTGAAGCTCACTTCCGGGTTCAAAAACTGCAATCCCCACCGATTCCTGTGGGGTTGGTACAGGAAGGGAGCAACTCTCCATTGACCGCCATGTTAAAATAGCCGACTTTACAGCTTTCATAAACATATTTACAGCCTGGTACCATTACATTTTTTGGTCTCTACTGATAGTTTCCACTTCCGTACACACTCTGAGGGGGGTGAAATTTTTTTTAACTCTACCATTTTACTGTTATTATATACCTCTGTCTACTGCCTCCATGTTCTGTTTCATACAGAGGATGGCAGTGACAGCACCACTGCACTTTGTTTCTGATCGAATGTCTTCTCTGCTGCTGTAAATGTTTGTGTATATGTGGGTCAGTACTGTATACAGTAAAGTGCCAAAGTGGAAGCAGGAAGTAACTCAGATAAAGTCTCCATGTAAGTGAATGGTAATCAACGTTTTATTTTGTCATCCGATTGAATTGTGCCATGAAAAAAAAGACTTACAGGTCTGTTTAAAACATCATATTTCATGCCAAGAAATCAGTAGTTTGTTTTAAAACTATTGTAGAATAAAATTCTGAAGAATCTGTAACCAGAAAGACTACAAGTTGCGCAGGTAATGTCAAATATATTGTTTTGTTATCCATTTTGTGCAGTTTGATATTCTGTACAGTTGGCATGGTCCTCATCAGTTTCATGTGCTCTTGTGACAGTGGTGGTCCTGTCACTATGCCTCCAGTTGATCATGGGCCCTGGCTACTTGGCCAAGGGGATGTCCCTTTGGCCGACTGGTTACGCAAAGCATTCTCTGCAAACTGTGTCTGGGGTTCCTAAAACTTTCAATGCCGGACATCCCTCTTCACCTTGCCACATTCTGGCGTTGTTGGCAGGATCCATGTGGATTAGGTCCAAAGTGGGTTCCAGATTGTGTGGCAGCCTGAGCAGAAGCCCGAGGACGTGCTTGTGAAAACAGGGGAGAGATGAGACAGTGGTGGTCCTGTCACTATGCCTCCAGTTGATCATGGGCCCTGGCTACTTGGCCAAGGGGATGTCCCTTTGGCCGACTGGTTAGCCGGGTTCATGACTCCCCACCGAGTCTGTGGGGTTGGTACAGGAAGGGAGCAACTCTCCATTGACCGGTTAAAATAGCCCTCTTCACCTTGCCACACTCTGAAATGCATTTTGCTCAATAAAGAGCAAAATGAGTTAAAGGCTTAAAATCTAAAAATATAATCTTGGTTTGAATTCTAAATAAGTGGGTCGACCATGGGAAAATGTGGGTCCCGGAGTGAGACTAGTTGAGAACCCCTGCTCTAAACAATATGTCGTTATTTATAACTGTGTTATTTTGACAGTAACAATAAAGTACCTAAGTCTAAGTCAAACAGACGCCCGACCAGATGGTTATACTAAAAAAAAAAAAAGTTCAGCAAGTGGATACATTAACAGATCTGCAGCTATTATAAGAAATGTGGTATCTAAACCATCAGGGCCAGCACTAGAGCTGTGTTTAAGCTCACGTACTGTAAAGACATCAATGGGAAGAATTTTGGTACAAGAGTAAAAGAAAGAGCTTAAAACAGTCTTATGGGAGTAATCTGGCAAGTATCTCTGTTTTCACTTCCCTCTACAGACCCTCAGGAAGATTACAGTGGATGTTTGGTTTTGCCATTTATAACTGGGAAGTGGGTACTTATCTTGATGATGCTTTTGAATAATGTGTGGGACATGGATTAAACTAACAATGATCTTGTAAATAGCAAATAACTGTAGATAACCTATTGCTGTTCTGTGAGAATAACAAATACCTTAGAACCACCCATTGTTCCCGGTAAAGCCTGGGAAAGGTTTGCCAACACAAATCAATTTCCATTTCTCTGGAGCGTGCTCACCAGATTTAAATCCAGTCATTAGTTTGTTAAATATGTAGACATGAAAGGGCGGAAGGAGGGAAGCGAGGAAGGATATCCCACGCTACCTGTATGGTGTAATACAGTAAATGACAAAGGTCACAGTTCAAGGAATCTTGACCACATCCATGATTAAAAGCCAAAGTTACCTCACCAGTTGTGATGTTGTGGTAGCCAGGGGCGGATCTAGGTTCATGGGTTCATGTTGTGTCTTTGTTGCTGACTGTGATAGGCCTACTGGAAATAATATCAACATATCAACTTTAGGTAGACAAGAGAGGGACAGGAAATGGTAGGGGGGGGAGCAGGATAGGACCGCTCGGAGCGGCATTTGAACCGGGGTCGCCTGCAGAGGACTATAGCCTATAACACATGGGCGGTTGCTCTACCAACTGAGCTAAACACCGCTGGGATTTCGTGATTGTAGGGGCAGGCCACTTGACCTTACGTGTCGTCAATTTTTGGAGGGCACAAAGGCCAAAACCCAGGGCAGCAAGGCCATAAAATAAAAAAATGATTTTAATCCACGCTTTTAATGAATTTAATAACTACCTATCTGTTAAATTAATACATAAAACGGGCTCACCAGAAATTTTCAACTTCAATTTATTATTATTATTATTAAATTATTTGCACAAGGCTCCAGTCTTATGCGGCTATGTTTTGAAATTCCTATCTTGTTCACTATACTGTAGCACAAAGCGATATGAGAAAAAATCCTATCCCGATCATTTTTTTCATATCAGTCGACATCAATTTATATCACGATATAACTCATATCACTAATTTGGTCAATCTTAAATATTCCCTTATTGTCACAAATGAGATCTGAAGTTACCAGGAGGTTATTTTGTGATTTTTTTTTTCCCCCTGTCAAAAACTGAACATGACAGATGTAATGATGATCATACAACAGTATCATATAAATAGAACAGATGTTTGTATAGTAGCTTGCCTGGGTCTGGGCATGTGTTCAGGTCGGCACAGTTGAACTTTACGCCTGAGTGCAGTGTGTTTTGTGTCGGTGTGAGCACAAAAGTCGCTCTGGGCTGAGCAGCAGCTGAGCGACCGCACTGTGTCTGCATCCATTTGTTGGGTGAACGCAGCCGGATGTCGGTCCGCACCAGCTGTCTGGCGTCTCCATTGTGAAAATTTAGCGTTAGCCTACTTCAGAGTTTCAATTGGGTAAACAGGACGCACCAGACCGTTTTTTTTTTACCGACAGTGTCCCTCTGCTGACGCACACGGCTGTAGCAGCCCAAACACTGACTTAGGTTGGAGTGCATTTCAGGTGCATTCTGAAATTTAATCTGCTGAAATTGAATCCAAAAGCCAAACATCCCTAACTTTTTGTGAGTATAGTGTATTTCATATAATGCATAGATCTCTGTTTTTGATGTGATATGCAGCCTGCCCGGATCCATACAGCAGCCTGGCATCTGGCATAGTGGAGTCAGGCTGCATCTGACAGCTCAGTGTGACGTAAGCTATGGCCAACAGCCTTTACTTCTAAATCCCTCCTTTTATTTTACACATAGCGACCAAGCTCATCGTTCATTTAGCTCATCTTCATCTTCTTCACATGCTTTCCTCCTCGCTGCACTGTCGTACCTGGGTCTCTGTCACCGTTACACTGTATCACTTCATTCCCATTCAAGTCCCATTTTTACAGCGTGCGCTGCAGTCCGTCTTCAGTCAATGAATCTATTATAATACCGCCTGAAGCAGAGGACGAGGCCAGCTTCACTCCCGTCAGTCTTCACAGACAGTCCACACATGCGTTTTGTTTTTGTGTTTTTGACCCGGCTTGTATTTAGGCCTGCGTTGAGGTTTTTTTTTTGCCACTAGCTACTGTAAAACATTCGGGGCTTTAGCAAAAACATCCGGGGGTTGAGCTCAAGTAGCCATCCCCTAACCCCACCCCTGGTGGTAGCTAAAATTTTTCTAAATTTAATTGTTACATTTTTGTTGCATTGCTTTTCTGTAACTTTTGCAACTTTCCTCAATGGGACCTGACAGATGTGTCTCATTTAGCTTTCTATAAATAACAAGGCTTCACAACTGCAGAAAGATGGAAAACATGTGGTGAAAAACAAAACCAAAACAACCTGTCCTGCTGCCAACCTAAAAGAAAATTAAACAATGGGTCTTCTCTGTAATAAGCCCAACAGCTCGTTTAATGGAAATTAGCTCTATATGACTAGAACGCATGGTTGTGCTCTAGTCTTGAACAGGAGTAACACATAATTATAGGAAATGAGTGAAATCTACCAACCAATGCAGCAATGAAATGGCTAATGGTCAGTTATTTATCGGATAGCTTCTAATTAAATAAATTATTATCATTAATAACTAAATTACTTGCACACCTTTGCATTGTTATTGAGGTGACTGAATTATATACTAGACTTTACAATAGAAATTAATGTGTCCAGTTTATATATGATCATATATCATTTATCGTGTGTTTTTTGTTTGTTTACATTAATGTGCATGTGTTTTGCATTTCCTAATGTGTTTCTCACAGGATTTGGAGTGACTGCCCCATCAACTGTGACAGGGAAGATCTTGCTTGTCTTCTACGGGCTGCTGGGTTGCTCAGCTACCCTACTCTTCTTCAATCTCTTCCTGGAGAGAGTCATAGCATTACTGAGCCTCCGAATATACTGGTGCCATAGAAGGAGAGGCAGACTCAGAGACAGAGTTGGTGAAGGTAACAGAAATGAAGAATGGAAACCATCTGTGTACCAAGTATCTCTCATCCTTTTTGTTGCAGTCCTTCTGGTTGCATGTGCTGCTGCCTCACTTTATTCAGCCATGGAGGGCTGGACCTACTTGGAGTCCCTCTATTTCTGCTTTGTGGCTTTCAGCACAGTGGGCTTTGGAGATTTTGTAAGCGGCCAGAGGGAGCACCACGAGGACACCTGGGCCTACCAGGTTGCCAATTGTCTCCTGATGCTCTTGGGAGTGTGCTGCACTTACTCTCTCTTTAATGCTATTTCTGTGATCATCAAACAGGGACTGAACTGGATGATAAAGACACTGACCTGGATGTACAGCGGTATCTGCCACTATATACTGCAACTCAGACAACCATTCAAACTCTGCTTTTCTGACTCTGAGCCACCTGTTTGTTATCGTGATGATGACACTCCTCATGTGCAGCAGGTGCATGTAGTTTCCAATTCAGTCCACAGTATGCTGTGGCGCTCCAGTGTTCCCAGTGCCATTGGTAAATGTCTTTGTGAGGAAGCTAAAGTTGAAACAGTGTACCATAAAAACTATGTACGAGGAGTGTCAACAAAACAAGCTCCGGATAACTGTTCAAATGAAATGGGTGTTGTCTACACTAGGCCACTGCCTGCTTGTTTGAATTAAGACATTTTAGATAATAATGATGGCAAAGTGAAACACAGAGAAAAGATGGACTATTCATAAAATTTCTTTCATTTCTAACACTTATGGTAGATAGTTAACATTTAAGACATAAGATATAGTGGGGTAGGTAGGCTCATATATATTGTGCATTTCATGATTAAAGCATGAAACATTCTACAGTGTTACACTACACTGATACACAATGAAGTTTGTTTTCAGATTCTGAATGAGCTCTATGCACAGCTCCACTACTTCCTGAACTTCATGCTGCTCATTTGTTAACTGTCTTACATTATTGGACACACTGATTAATTCAGGTGTGTCTGAGTAGTCACAATGGTCAGACACACCTGTATTAATCATAGAGCCCATTGACCTCTGGAACTTGTGAAAAGCTGTATACATTTTGGGTTGTCAAAAAAAGTTTTTTTTGTTGTTGTGGATTTTTTTCTTTTTCACTTTTTTGCAGGCACAAAGGCAGTATATCAGAAAGAAGAGTTGTGAAACCCACCAGTCATTTTAACATTGCTTTATCACCTGCAAAAGGTATGTCAATTTCATGTCATACAAACAGACCTCACAAAAAATAGAAAGACAAAAAAACTGTGTTGCATTTCTGTTAACCTACTTTAGTTGTAGTAAGTATTACCTATCCTACGGTGACATTAGTGAAGCCTAACAGTCCCCTAAGCATGACCAAATGCACTTGAGAGCAACCTTTTTGAACTTACAGGGTGTCGTACACCATCAAAGAAGAGCTCTTTTCTGGCTTCATTCACCTCTGTGGTTTCACTTGTCCTGTCATACATCAGAGCGACAAAGCGCTCCAACCGTGCCTTGGACAGCTCACTCACATCACCCTGCATCTGAGCTTGTCGAAAGCCTCAGTCACTTCAGGGAAGAGAAGACTTTTTATTGATCCCACATGTGGGAAATTCTATTGTATCAGTAAAGAGTACATGAATGCATAAAGAAATAAGAAATAAAATAGAGGATTTATATGTACAAGAATATAAAATAGTAAAAACAAAGATATGTACTATTATGTACAAAAAATATATCAGTAGAAAACTATACATGTTTGGAAAAGAAAAGAAAACAAAGACTCTAAGGCTACGTTCAGAGTTGCATTCATTTTTCAAATATTCTCAATGGGGCTGAGGTCTAGACTCTGTGGTCACATTGGACCACATTTCTTCCTTGAAGAAGATGTTTTCCCACTATCCTTCTAGTTTTAAATAATGAGTTGGACAGTTCTTAACCCATTTTTAATCTCAGCAATCTCCTTAGATGTTTTTGCTTGATGCCAATAATTTGACCGTTCTGAAACAGATTAACATCTTTTCCACAACCACAGGATTTGTCTTCCAACATGGTTGTTGAAGAAACATGACTGCATCAGTAAGGGTTAAATAGGTTGTTGCGAGCTGAAACATAAATCATCCATGCAGTAATTATCCAATGATCAAATCTTTAATCATTGATAAGTGTGCGTCTCATCCTCCTCTCCCAACAAAAATGCATGCCATAATCAAAGCTAAAGGCAGTCCAATGAAATATTCGAGTGTGACAGGATCCAGCATCTGGACCTCAGCTGCACCATGAACACGTCATCAACCACAGGAGTAGGTTGAGTCAGCAGATATTTCAGGGATGATAAGTGGGGAAATGTGATGCTGAGGTGAATTAAACCTTGGTGTAAAATGCTTTAGTCATAACAACCACAAATAATTAACACCGAACATGCTTTTAGCACTGACAATGCTCCCAATCTTATTTGCAGAGCGTACTCTTTCTCATTCTCTCTTGTCAGAATGCGGCTGTTGCAACGCAGTCCCTGAATTTGCTTATCTGCCCCACAAAACACCTGGATACAGTGAGCGATAAAATACTGTTCACACAAAACTATAGTATAGCAACAACTGAGTCATCCTGTGATGCAATCCAAGTGAAATCACCCATAGATGTAAAACCTGTAGTATTATTATCAGGGATATTATCAGAGACCACCAAGCTGCAAAAAATGGCGTGAACTATTTTTAGATTATGTTTGAATGTCTTGACACATTCAAACATAATCAGTTTTGGACCACAAAAGAACACATAGTAATCTGGAAAAGAAGAAAACAAAAAAGCATGTGCTCTATTGCGGTCCAAAATGGATTATGTTTGAATGCGTCAAGCTCCAAGTTTCTTTCCCTGCCTTTAACGACATCAGTTCCTCACTTCCTCTGACAACCACACACACCTGTGATCAGTTAATTGCATGAGTGTGCTTAGTTTTTAAAAGGAAGTCACACAGCAGAAATAAAATACTGGGTCCTGATGAAGGTCAATAGACCGAAACATCGACCAGATAAAAGAGCTTCAAAGGAGTGCGGGAGCAAGTGTTGAATTTTTTGTATGTTGAATTTGACTGATTAGGCCTTGATATGAAATATTTTTCCCCCCAAAATAAAACATTATGTCATAGAGGGTTAAGATGTTTATTTACTCTATTTAGTAATGTAATTACATCTGAAATGTATCACTGTCAGCATGCTGCTCAGTGGACAATTAGTAGGGAAGTGTCTCCCTCTACTGGAACACTTTGTTACCCACATGAAAAAGAGTAAGTGGGGTGGTTCCTGCACTAGTTCACAGTCTTTTACTTTTGGTAAAACACTGTTCAAAAAACATGGTCCTTTTTTTCAAAATTTGACACAATACCCAATTGCCAGTTGCACACTGATGTGCCATGTATAAGACATATCATCTAGAGCAGGGATGGGCAACTTAAATGATGGAGGGGGCCACAATTTCGTCGACACTACCGAGGGCCACACTCTACTGTAGCCTCAAAGAAAAACAACTGTTCACAAATGGCCTCCTGTGACTCCAGCAACTGTCGTTCTAACCAGTGTTGTGCAAGTTACTGAAAAATAGTCACTAGTTACAGTTAAAGTAACTCACTTAGTAACTGAGTTACTTAAACCAAAAAGTAATACGTTACTGAAAAAGTAACGTTTTCGTTACTTTAAAATGTTGTTGTTTTTTCCAATACTCCCAATAAATAAAGGTTGTTTGAATAGGCTTTATGCACACTACTTCCTGAACTTAGACCAGCTCCTTTATTTCCTGTCTTACATTATTGGACGAACTGATTAATCCAGGCGTGTCTGTGACTCTGACCTCAGTAGTCACAACAATGGTCAGACACACTTGGATTCAGGAGCAGTGGAGCTGTGCATAAAGCCCCTCTAACTGTCATTTCAGACTGTAAAAAGAATGGACGTAGCATCCGTGACGTCACCCATTGGTTTGGGGGAGTCTGTTTTGTGCCGCTACTACGGGGGTTTGAATTGGGCCATGTTGGATTTGACTTGCCATATTTGGAGAGCTGCGTCAGTTAGCCGGCCGAGAACCCGCCCACTGGCCTCGTAGCAGCGGTCTCCGGACCTGTCACTCAACGTTTCTGCGCCCTAATTGGCCAGAATCTTAACCTAATAACAGTAAAATGGTGGAGTTTAAAAAAAATTCACCCCCCTCAGAGTGTGTGCGGGGGTAGAAACTATCGGAGATCAAAAAAATAAGATGTACCAGGCTGTAAATATGTTTTTTTTAAGTCGGCTGTTTTAACATGGGGCTCAATGGAGAGTTGCTTTTTGTTCTGGAAAGCCCCCAGAGGAATCCCATTGCTGCAATCCCTTTGCTGATATCAGTGGAATGTTTTTGAACATAAGTCCTCCCATACTCAAATATTTTTAGACCAGGAGAAATGGATGTCAGTTTGCCACAAGTCTGGAGCCACTGACTCGCTGTTTTGGTAAGCAACCAGATCCAGGGCAAAATTTTTCTTGTGGGATCATTTATCAACCATGCGTTGTGCACAGATGTGTGCGTAAGAACATTCCCACGCAAAGTATGGTATTTATCAACTTGTACTCAGTGTTGGGCAAGCTACTTGGAAAATGTAGTGAGTAAGCTAAGCTACAAGATACTCTACATGAAATGAAGCTTCACTACACTGAAGCTACCCACCAGAGAAATGTAGCAAGCTACACTACAAGCTTAGCTACATCAAAGCTATTAAAAAAAAATTACATGAAATACATGAAACCAACTTCATTTTAAAGCGATATTCCGGCGTAAGTGCCATGGTCAAACACACCGTAACACCGAGTCAGACCCCCCCTCGAGAGATCAATTTACCTGACCGCTAGATTCACGAGTTAGATTCACGAGTTCCACCAACTTCAGCAAAGACCGCACTATCGCCACACACGGCGCTCTGCGGATCCACTGTCCAACCGCAAAACACCACTTTTAGCCACAAACAATGCTCAGAACTGCACCAAAGCTCATCAATAGTACATTACAGGGTCCCAAAAAGTAACTTTTTCGTCAAACATCTGCTAGCTTTGCCTGTTTTCTTCAGCAGACACAACTCACCTACTTCTCCTCCTGGAGCTGCTTGTTGGTGGGGAAGCCCTGACGAGTCGATCACCGAGTGCAGCGGAGTTAAAGAAGTGTTAGATCCACGTTGCCATGGTGATTTAATTCAACAGCGGTATTTTGCATCGGACTGGTGTTTCAGAAAAAATCTTCTTAGAATTAAACTTGAAAATCAAAATTCCTTTATATTTAATCAGCACCATCTCTCCGTCATATTGTCCACTAGAGCGCAGGAGTACGAGAGGACGGTGCTGCTGCTGCATATGTGGGGTAAATAATATGTTCCAGTAATCGTTCGCACAATTGTAACATTCTGTATTCTTGTTATCAAGAGAAGTTCAAAGTTTGATCATCCCTCAGAATGTAGGAAGTGATTTCAAAGTTTTATCGATCGGTCTGTAAATGTATTAGCGGTGAGCCCCGTGCGTAATTCTGCACCACGGCACCGCTGGAGGAGAAAGGAGGGAGAGGGAGACCATGATGAGTGGTTAATAACGCGTTTCAGATTAGAACTGTTGTCATTGTTGTAACTACAGTATGTGCCAAACCGGGTCCAGCGCTTGAGAAGGCAGTGCACTGAAACTCAGTGCCACGGCCAGGTGCTCCTTAAAGATTTCAGAACGTGTCAAAACAATAATCACTTCCACATCTGCAGCCAATTCACAACAGCGACGGAACAAGAGCATGTCAGGCTCATTGACATGCAGATCGCATTCATGTGGTGGTTTGCATTGACCATCTATGGTTAAAACTGGGCGTGGACAGGGCAGAACATGAAGCTGATTCAGCGGCGCACACTTGTAGGAACTCTGCGATTTTGGGAGAACATAGTCTGGTCAGATGAGACCAAAATTTAACTCTGATGTCGGATGTCATAAGACACAACCTGGGCAGTAAAGTATACCCCCGCAGCCCCTGCAAGTCGAGGGGGCTGCATGCCGTGGGTTTTTTTTCACAACGTAACATAGATTCACGACTTCACGTCATGATAACTTGTGTATTTTGAACCCCCTTCATATCATTGAAGGAAAAATTAATGGAGAAAAGTATCGAGACATTCTTGTTCAGAATCTGCTGCCATCTGCCAGGCTGCTGAAGATGAAAAGAGGGTGGATCTTTCAGCAAGACAACGATCCCAAGCACATAGCCAAGGTAACATTCAACTCTTTAAAGCTGCTAGAATGGCCCAGTCAATCACCTGACTTGAATCCAACTGAAAATCTTTGGAAAAAACTTAAGATCTAAGTTCACAGAAGAGACCCCTGTACCTTGAAGATTTGAAGCCAGTTTGTGTGGAAGTATAGGCCAAAATCACACCTGAGCAATACATTTGACGGGTTTCTCCACACGGCGTCTTGAGGCTGTCATCACCAACAAAGGTTTTTGCACTAAGTAGCCTATTAAATAAATTTCGGGGCGGGGCGGGCCATTAAAAAAACTGAGTGTGTTATCAGGGCAGCTGGACGCATCAGCAGAGCGGGGTTGCTTTCACTGAGAGCAGGGACCAGGGAGAGAGAGACAGAGAGGCGGTGGCGGTGGCCGCCACAGCAGCTGTCTGACTCTGTCTGACGTTTAGTAGCGGCGGGGCGGGTTGTGAAAATAGATGCGGTGGTGCGGGGCGGGCTGGGGCGGATTAAAATACTTCATAGATGCAGGACCTGCGGGTTGGAAAAATCTCCGGCCCGCACATCACTACTTCACAGGTCGGAAAACCACAAGTTACGAGTTTCCTTGAACGCACCATGAGTTAGCAGCCCCCGCCCTCGTCATGCATCTATTGGTCCTCGTCTCTACGTCACCACATTCATGCGCATCCCTTGGCTGCACACACAGCCCTTCATGTTGTACTCTCTCCTCATTGGATAACACTTGTATCCCAGAAGGAAATAATTCTCCTGGGTTTACATACATCCATGGGGTTTATAGCAGAGCAGTGACTGAGAGACTTTGTTTCGGCTGAAACACTCCATGTAAGTGATTGCTGACGGAAAATAGGACTATTTTAGGACTTATATTAACAAAAACATTCCGCTGATATCTGCTTTAACCCTAACCCTCCATTTATTGTGGGACAATAGTGCCAAATTTTGAACTCTGAAAGTGTGTTGTTGAAACACCAACAGTGTTGTGGTTGTTAGTGAAAGAAAAAAAATGCTGCAGAGATTTGAAAGTAAAATTAAAATACAAAATAATGTTTTCAGATAATTAAATTTTTATGTCAGCCTTTTAAAACACTATTTACACCTACAAATATTTTGTACGCGTTCAAACACGACATTTTTTTATTTCAGTTTTGCTTGATGGTAGTGTTTTAGCTCCATAGGGATGGGGTGGTAAGGTTGATATCATTGCGCGCTTCATTTAATACAGCAAGAAGAATTGTGGTCTTCTTGACATTGGTAAAGTGTAAAATGTACATTCATCAATAAAATAAAGCACGGATATTGCAATGTAAACACTTTGATTGTTCAGTATTTCCGCAATGTATTTTACGGGACAGCCAAAGATGTGTCGGCGGAAGGATACTCAAGCACAGGCATAGTAGTGCGCCGGTTTACTGGATTGAGGTTTCCGGGCAACTCCACCGCAACGCAGGGATACAGGCTCCGCAGGTTCCCCTGAAGATACTAGTAAACTTCTGTGGCATTTGAATACTTCACTTGAGTATCAAACTCCCAAACAAGTTAACTGCAAACCCCTACCTTTGGTGTATTGTCATCTCCGCGGAGCTAGAAAAGTCAACGGGACGATGGTGAGTAGAAGCTAACGTTACGGTAGCAGTGTTAGCCGTTCACGGTTACCGTCGACACAACGGAGCTATTTAATCGTTATTCGCCTTCAGTCGGAGGCTTGAACGACTGCTAATCTTATAACTAAATGTATAACCTCATACGAACAACCATAACAATGTCTGTTCATTTTACTTGCTAGACAACTGCAGAAAATACCAAGTAAAAAAAAAAACCTTACCCACATTCAGTGTATCTAGTCTTTATCGTACCATAATGTAACGTTATAACGTTTTCTGTGTACCGTCTGGAAGCTGGCGATCGTAGAAACCATTTTCTTGATTTAGTGTCTATCAGTGTCGCAGCATGCACGTCGTGTTGTCAGAGGGGACGTGCGCTCTGTTTTCTGCTCTAATGTGGTGTCAGTCATTTGGCTCAATTTCTATTCAAGCGTGTGTAAATACTATGCATTTTAACATCCGTGCTTTGATGGAGGTATTCCGCTGTTTTTTATCGTTAGCTTTGAGTCGAGAGTGGGCGTGGTGGTGGTGGTGAAAGGGGTGCTACTGTGTAAAAATAGACTGTCCAGTGTTAACGTGATCTTGTAACCCATCTCGTTAATCTTGCAAGACAGATATCATAACTCTGGCTTGAAACTGTAACTATCATTTTGCCAGGGCCACATAAGCTGCGGCTGCAACGCTGGTAGTACCTCCTGCAGGCACATCAGCAGGGTGATATGAATGTAGTGTGACATGCGCAACAAGCGAGAAAAAAAGAGGTTGTAATCGCCACCAATTGCGCTTACATAAGAATACAGCTCACAGGTGGTAGTGTACCGCTCGCCTTTAGCAGCAACTGTTCGTCATGTTGCATGATGGGGTTCATGAGGGTGGTCTTGGATCATTTCTGGACTGTGTGTTCTCGCAACACCACCATGACAGCATCCCCTCCGTTACGTATTGCGCCATAACGTTGAACCGCATTCTGCTCCTGCTGAATGAGTCTGTTTTCCACCCCTCCTTCTGCGCCTCCCTTCCCCCCGCATTGAACCAAACTATGCTTGGTGCAGTAGGCTGTCAGTACCCGCAGTGCACCCTCCAAAATGGGAACTAACTACATAAAAACAACCTTGTTGTGGTACTATGAGGGACTCCTCTCCATTGTTCCCCATTCTTTATCTTTCACTCCTGCTGTTATCCATATTGCAACAGAACAGACACATGGTGTGCTATTATCATTTGCCAAGTGAAGAAACTTGGATTACCGGTATGCTACAGTAGCCCATCAGTCACACGGTGCCTATCCAGTATGTACTTAACTTGACTTGACAGTGTGATTGGAAAGAGAAACAAACCACAGCCCTTGTAGCTCTTACTTGATGTTATATCTCTGTAACTGATGAAAGCCAGCAGTACTGGGCACTTTTCACAGCAGCTGTATAAATCCTCTAACATACAACTGCGCTCTGCCCAGATCCAGACACTGCTTGCTTCAGCACCACCAAATTGGCTGAATGAATACTCTGCAGTCTGTCTTGCTCCCTTCCTTTTTATCCCCCACCCTGAAACTAACATGGAGGCTCACTGAAATCGACTCAAAGAACATGCAGAGTAGCTACCACCTAGAGCTGCATAAATGTTAGCCTTAATATTTTCTTTTGTGAAAGGCAAAATATAGTTTGGAACATACTTGTCTTTGATAGAAGATGCAGCATGATTTGGGGGGAGGAGTACTAGTTCTGGGGCTACACATGCTTAATTGCTGCTTTTGTTTGAACTTGAAACCATTAACTCTTGGGCACAATGACAATAAAGCACTATCATCTTATCTTCATTAGCTCACAATGGTGTAAACTAAACTTACAGGAATTTTTATTTGTAACATTTAATTGACTGTTCATGCCAGTTTTACAGATGTCATCTGAGAAGCTTATCCTGACGGTATGAAAAAATAGACACAGACACAAAGCAACATGCACTGGCAAGCAACAGTTGGCGCAGGGATTAGTCTGTGATAGTGAACTGAGCCTCACGTTTGTTCAGTAAAAAAGATATTAAGAGGTGGTTAGTTGCAGTGATATTCAGTGTGCTACATTGGCGACCCTGTTCGTGTCTCACTAATTATAGCAGGCGTGTGTATTTCGGGCTGTGGAATATTTATACCCGTCCCTCATCACACTTTCTCAGCCTGAAGTGGGCATGTTGACTGACTTAGACAGGCTTGGTAAGACCTCATGAGGAGGACAGAGTGACGTCTCGGATAGTTGAAAAATGTGTTGAGTTTAAGTGGTCAAATCTGTCTAAAAGTGGCAGGTATAGACTGTTTGGTTTTTCTTTAAAATGTAGAAGAAATCTGCACCTTCTGAGATAGTATTCTTTTGATGATCTCACTTCAACAAGTCTTACATTTTAGATTAAATAGAATACAAGAAATCACATTTTGTACCGTTTAAAATGGCAGTTTCAATAGGAAAAAGTGTGGTTAGATGATAGTTACGTTTTTTTGGTTGTTTTTCTATATTTCTTTGTATCTGTAGGCACAATCCTGAGCTAGGTCAAAGGAAATGCCCAGATGTGAGATCATATCCCAGTCTGTTTTGAATTTGTTTGTTTTCGAGTGTATTTGCATTGGCAGATTTGTTTGAATTGTTTACACAGTGAAGTCTGCTGCAAGTGCTCCTCATTGGCCTGAATGGAAATCTCTTCAAATTATTATGAAAATATTTAAGTCACGTCCACCCACAATCTGTAGTTTCCCTCCTCACAATAAACAGCTGCTATGTGTTGAGTTAGTTAAATAAAGAAAATAATGTCTAGTCTGGACTGTACTCTTTGTTACACACAATTAAAAGTTAGTTATGATGCTGGCATTCTGGTTATCCCTGCCAGTTCTCCTTCTGTTTATTGCAACCAAAGAATGAATGAAAAAACTATTTTGCTCTTTTTCAATACTCAGCCCACAAATCTTAGTATAGTAGGCTTGTTAAGAACGTCAGAGCCAAGTCTAACAAAGAGTGCTGGGTCACTGTTCTTCAGCATTTATAGCAGACACTTGCATTTCATTACACATATGTATGTAACTTATAATGTAATTTCTAGATGTGTATGTCTACCCTATTTTATCTAACAACACTGAATATGTCTAGACATTACTCAAAAAAGCTGTATGTGGGGATGAATCAGTTGACCTGGACATTAAATGCACCCTGTCAGCTCCCTAGTGCAAAGTCATGTCATGACCAATAGTGAGAACAGAGCAGGTCATTGTTTGTTGAATTCACAGTGAGCAAGTGGGCGTGTTGAAACTGGAAGAATACAAAGATCTGCAAGTGAAGAAAAGGGCTGGTTTACACAAAGATAAAGATGTCTAGAATAGATTGAGAGACAATGAGATTTAGAGACCACAGTCTGTAAGGCATGGCATCAAAAGTTCAAGGAACAGGAAAAGACTTGCAAAGCTCCAGACTAACTTTTTTAAAACTAGGAGCACAGTGGACCCCATACTTAGTTTTTAGGAGCCCAGACAGAAAATGTAGGGGTGCACACCATAAATAGACTCACAAATCAAATATTCACATTTTCTTTTCATATGATGCTCACATTCATTGGTCTGCTACCTGTAATGACAGATTCTAGATTATTTGAGTTGTCCCATCCATGTTTCACCAGTGTTTAAAAAACAAAAAGAAAAAACATGTTTACTGGTTGTAAGTAGATGAAAAATGTAGGCTACTTGCACTCTCTCAAATTTTAGGGGCAAAATGCCTCCATGTAGGGGCAGTCTGGAGCCCTGACTTGTTTCCTGCAGATAGAGCTGTAATTGCATTGTTTATTATTATTTTTTGCATCATCATGTCTTACTTCTTGCATGCTCTACCTCTTGCCTTAACCAAGCAGAGGCCTTTGTGTAGGTGAGAATATGTTTGACAGGGACAGTCTAGAGTTTATATAAGAAGCTACAGTGTCAAAAAAACAAAACAAAACATATAGACATTAACAGGACTGCCAAAAAGACCCTTTTCCTTATAGACCTGTCAGTGCTTTATTGGTGTCTTATTATTTCATTAACAGGCTGATCAGCTGACTGAGGAACAGATTGCCGGTAAGTGCATATTTTAAACCTGTTTGGTTTCTTGTTGTTTTAGCAGCTCATAAATTCACCATCAAACCAAAGAAAGTAATCGGAGATGAAAGGAACCAGAGAAATACAAGGATGCAAGATGGTGCCTCAAGTCTGGGTCTGTGTATGGTCCTATCCTGCATACTAGTTAATTACACACACATTGATTTACTAGATGCTAACCAGACTCTGATGATGATGATGATGATGATGTGGATGTGGTTCAAAATAAAAACCAACATAATTTTGAGTCTTTGAGTAAATTTAAAATTGGTGAACTGCAAACTGATTCCATCAACCTAAGTGCTGATGGCATACTAACAATGTTATTGTTGTGAATGTACAGAATTTAAGGAGGCCTTCTCGCTGTTCGACAAGGATGGTGATGGTACAATCACTACCAAAGAGCTTGGGACTGTCATGCGCTCTCTGGGACAGAACCCCACTGAGGCAGAGCTGCAGGACATGATCAATGAGGTGGACGCTGATGGTGAGGACACAAAACACTTTTTAATTGTTACTTGAATATTACTTGGCCCATCTTCTTGAAAAATTTTCATCTTGCCATGAAAGAATTTACAGTCTTTCCCACAGGTTGTCTAAGAGACTGTGGGGGGGGGGGGATCGTATAAGTTTCGCTTTTACCACACACTGCTGTCATGCATGCCCGCTTCTCTGTGTGTGTGAATGCCAATATGAAACAGCATTATGCAGAGATGAATGAACTGAACGGTAATGTGTTGCCAAATTCTATCTATTCTTAATTTATTTGTGGCGAGTCGCCACGAATAAATTAATGTGTGGGAAACACTGATTTATAGTATCGAGAGATTTTGAGTTCTTGATTATTTCCTGTCACTAGCATGGCAGCTTTTATAAATAACCATTGGAATGGAACATTTTTTTAATAAATGCAATTTAGAATATGTGACGTGTTACATCAAAATGAGTCACATTGACCCAAATTTCAAAGTTGAGATTTTGGTATCAATGGAAAGATTAGAAAGTAAGCTTTAAAATGATACCCTAGTCAAAATCATACATTTGATGGTTTTTGAGATATGGCCATTTGTATTACGATCTCCTCCTCTCTTATTTCATTCTAAAACCTGAGAAAATTCCATTTAAAGTTTTTGCCAGTGACTCTGACGTCTGTTCCTGTACCATGTGATTACACGCACCCTATACGGTCCCTTGTTGTCACAGACCCTCGGAAAGCAGGGAATCTCACAATTCAGATGCTGTTTACAGCTCGTCTCTATCATAAACGGTTCAGAAGTTGTCATGTTTTGTAAAATATGTGCAAGCGTTGTGTTGATTGCGACGATCGGTTTAGCATTTAAGCTACGTTCGGTTTAGCATCAACGCTAGCTCTGTTAGCGTCGATGCTACTCGGTTTAGCATCTGTTTCTGTAGCCGTCCCTTCTTGTCATAGAGGCACCATTCAATGACCGTCGGAAAGCGGATAATCCAGCGATTCAGATGCAGTTAACAGCTCGTCTCTATCATGAAAGGTCCAGAAGATAGGCTATTTCATGTTTTGCACCGATGCAACGCTCAGAGGGTTTAAGTAGCAAGTCAACTTTAATCATCATTTACTGGCCTTTTCTCAATTATCTGGACTATGAAACTTTGGGAGATTGTTTTTGAATGTCATTGCTTTGAAATTAGGGTAAAAAAAAAAAAAAAGATTTTCTATCAGCTGATTATCTAAAAATAGAATGTTGCGACATCCGACTCATTTTGATAGAACGCGTCACATTATGTGAAATATATAATCGCTTCTAATTCATAACATTCCTCACAACAATCATCGTGCACTTCGATTCAATCACATTATGCCATATCATACAAGAGAATACCTAATTGAATTTGATGCAATGTTATACACAGCTGTATGGTGATCTGATGTTGATACTTGAGTGTTTTAAAAAAGTGATCTCTCACATTTTGTTATTAATAACATGAAAACCCTCTTTCTGTGTAGGTAATGGTACAATCGACTTTCCTGAGTTCCTGACAATGATGGCCAGGAAAATGAAAGATACAGACAGCGAGGAGGAGATCAGAGAAGCCTTCAGAGTCTTTGACAAGGTATATTAGCACTGACCTAACTGAGAATATTAACAGATACATTGTGTCTTAAGACAAAAACATACTCAAAACCTCTCATGATATTCATTCTTGTATGTTTAAAGAGAATTGCACAAGACGATGGCTTATTTTTTCTTTGACTTGCATTTTGGTCCATTAAAAGGGTTGGTGTTGTGGCATGCTAACAACAATTGTTGAGCAACCAGCTCTGAACACACATGAAGTGCAGATCAGCAGATTATCATAGTAGCGACACTGAAACCGACCAGTGGTATTTAAGCTCTTCAGTTAAATGGTAAATAAAAGAACAGAATAACAAAAACTCCTCTGTTGCAGGATGGTAACGGCTACATCAGTGCAGCAGAGCTACGGCATGTAATGACAAACTTAGGGGAGAAGCTCACCGATGAAGAGGTGGACGAAATGATCCGCGAGGCTGACATCGATGGCGATGGTCAGGTCAACTATGAGGGTGAGATTATTTTTGTTTGTCTCTTGTCTGTCTAGTATCTTTAATCTGCAGATATTAACATGACCTACCCTTTAACTTCTGGTGGTGTTTTTCCTCTTTACCTCTTGACTCAGTTTCACTGTGCAGCTTTGTGTTTTTGCTGAAACCTTATTGAAACACATTGATTGTTATATAAGTAAGGCTGAGACCAGTAAGAAGTGGCAGATAAAACCTGCAAAATAACTTCAGTGATAGGCGTTGTCATAATTCATAACAGTTTCTTTCACCGAAAGCGGTAACAGCTGACCAAGTCTAACTCTGTTGTTTTCTGCTCCTTTCACAGAGTTTGTCCAGATGATGACTGCCAAGTGAAGAGAACACTGAAATTTTTCTCAGCATTGCTTGTCCTCCTAAGATCACTGTCTTTAAGAACCAAAAAAGGAACAATTATCAATGATGAACTAACTTCCCCCCAAGAATCACTTATCTGTAGAATTTTGCAAATTTGTGCTTCAGTACATCCAACTACTTCTAAGGTATCTGTTTAGCAAACACCAACAGAATAAACCCTAGAGAAGTTAATGGACCAAGCTTTAAGAGGGCCGAAGCCCCCGTACTTCAGACCAAGATTCTGCTGAGTCACCCAGCTCCTGATTAATTTAGAGGAAAGAGCAACACTGAAAGGGCAGAGGGATAGGAACCCCTGCCACAGTTGGTATCGACAAGTTGGCTATTTAATTCTTTCAGAATAATCTCCAATAATGAAAATTGACTTTGTTGCACCAGTGGTGATCCTCCAAACACTGAATTGAGTACTCTTCTTGCATGCACCCTTTTGTGGCGGTCTCTTGTCACAACAAGGAGGCTCTTATCCCACCAGAGGTAGTGGTTGGATTGTGTACACACTGGAGGTATATACATAAATATATAGCTATATATCTGTAAAATTTGTGTCACTATTGATTATTGCGGAGCAAATAGTTGCAGAGTAGGGTGTTCATTGGTGCTCGGTTTCAGATGAGAATTCTTATACCTTGGAGAGTTCAGACAAGAATGAGAGACTGAAAAGTGCTGAAGGTTTTCTTCCCCCCCCTGGGGATGTTATATTGTCTTGTTTTGAGTTGTGGGCTTTTCACTGCCTGCAGCACTGATTGGAGACTGTAGTATGTTGTATTGCTTCAGGACGATTATTGTGAAAAGCCACTTGAGGACTGCAGTTAATACATTTGTTCTGCAAACAGATATCCTGATGATACAATATTGATGTAATGCTTTATAAATGTGTTCTAAAATATTGATGTATTGATGACAAACTTTGGTCACAAAATATATCTATATATATTAGTGTATCGTAAAGTTTGCATTGCCTATTGTTGTAGTAAATGACCTGTGACATGTTTTATCTTTGGTTTTGAAATGTGCCATAATACTCTAAAATCGCCTCAACCTTCTTGCAAGACTTGTAGTTCATTAGAATATAATAAATCTACTTAAGATAATAACATTAACATACATGCAGTTAAACATATTTGCACTTTGGTATGAACCCTGTGGATATTACAAAGGATTTATTCTAAATGAGGAAAAAGAAACCAAATGTCACTGTTGCTGCTGCTATAACAACTCATATGTTTCACTCATTTCTCGTCCTTGTTGGTGTCTGATCTTCAATTTGTAGTCCAGTGATTCAAACTTCAATCTGCTTGCTGTTTTACTAAACAGAATACATATACTGTATATTCACAAATAACTACTTGTAGTGGGGGTGATTTGTTTCATTTGGGCTATTATAATGGGGGCATTCAGACAGGGATGAAATGGGTGTTGTAGCAAAGAATTCAGCTTTAGATGTGAGATTGGTTTCAGTGTTAGGTTTTGAAGAGTTGGCTAAATTTGAGACGCAGGTTAGCAAAGGTATCTTTGATTTATCAAAGTACTTAAACGCTCTGTTTGAGGCATTTCAATTGGTTCTGGTTATTATTTGGATGTGTGGAAGATAATGGTAAATGGACTGTTAACTTTTAAGGGTATCTCAAAAATGTAAAGATGTGATATATTTTCCATAAATCAATAAATTGACTGAGCTTTACTTCACCTACATTTCATTGTTATGTTTCATGTAACCCGAATCAGTTTTACACTGGCACACACTCCGTTAGGTCTGGCCAACGACTGAAAAAGACTCACCACTTCAGTCTATAATACTGCACTACATCCTTTCTGTGGCTGTGTCCCTGTGCCAGAAAGGAGCACTAATCCCATCCAGACAGCCTCAGATTGGGTCAGAGCAGGTCACCCCAGCCTTACTGGAGAAACTATCCCAGGCACAGGCTAAATTTAGCGGCTCATGAGATTGCTACAGGAGCCTGTGGTAATCCAGGTCAACAAGGGTTGTGACCTCTCACCCAAACACACTAAATGCAAACGCGGCATGTCGGTGTTGTTGTTGACGGGCAAGATCAAGAGCCAATGGGATGAGGTTGTAACTGGAGCAAGTGGATGTGATTGGATGTGTGTCTATATGCTAATTGTGTGGTTAAGTAGATAAAGTAAATGACTTAGGAAACAGGAGCACACTCAGCAGGACAATAAGAACGGCAGCATCACAGGCACAGACTGGTGTGATAATCCCCCGCTGGTTGTGTAACACTGCAACTGTAGCGTTGGACAATAATAGAATTTCACATACAGCAATGAGAATGATAGAGGGTTTTTAAGTGACATATTGGCAGGAATATAAAACATGTATAAGGTGTACCCAGCAATGATATTTGGATGCTAAAGTATGAAAACACCTATCTAGAGTATTTTCTCAAGTAGTAGAAAACAAAGTCCATTTAATCACTATAGGTTACAATATTGAAATTTGTTCTACTTTACCTCTAATTCAGAGGGAAATTACCCTTAGTGCAAAATATACAAAATATATCATGGTGCAATATATATTACCTTTACATAACACAGCATGATGAATACTCATTATGGTGATGAAGTGCTCTAAGTGTTATTGTGAATACCCCTGTTAAAGTGAAGGCAGATTTTACACTGATGAACATTCACCTCACTGTAAAATTCTTCAAAGTAATATTTCACATTTCACATTAATGTATCTGAACACATATTAGTAATCATTATATATTTGGTGTAAAATAATTTGACATAAAACGGGTTGGTCATCAATTCATTACAATACCTTTCCTTAATCTAAAGTTTCTTCAAACAGGTAGCCTAATGAAGAAATGATCTGAATATGATATGTTCTCATACTGTATGTGTATGGTCATTAACTCAAAAACAACAGGCACAAAACATGCACCATATCTGAAAGGTCCCAATATCCCTGGGGGTCTGTTCCTGGGATATAGCTCTTCCTCCTTGGTAACATGACATGCTTGATGGGCTGACATCTGCAGAGTCATACAATATATTTCTTTTCTTTGAATAGATAGTGCTTGAATTGCCTTTTTTTTTTTCTTCTTTGCATTTTCACTTTTTAAGGACCAGCCCACTGATCTCTAAGGATTCTACAAAGAACAACTACATATCAGCTGTGCTGGTTCTTGTTATGACAGTTTTACAGTTATGACAGCTATGTTTTCATAGTGACAGGCATAAGGAGTTACTTTTCACCACAGCTGGTCACAAGATTGACTGTAGCCAAGTATCCAATCCACAATCTTACATTTAACCAAATACCTCAGACTTATTTTTTTTGTGTGTGTGTGTGTGTGTGTTTTTCTGCTTTATTTTCAGTAATACACATTCACACAAAATGTATGCATATATGTTCTAGACAACAAGATTCACACAAAATAGACAGGAAAGGGGGAGGCAGAGAGAGGGGAATGACATGCAGGAAAGGTCTGCCCGATGCATATATGTTCTAGACAACAAGATCTAAATTGACACCAAAACATACCAACTGTTCCAAAACAAACGTAATGTAGAAAAGGGAGAAACAAGACATCCCGTAGGAAACACCCACAACAGCAGAAATAACAAACAAGAGACAAACAAACAGACAGACAGACAAGCAAACAAAACAACAAACAAACAAAACAAAACTCAAAAGCTAGCCTACATCATGAAACCCAAAAACTGCTCAGGAAAAAACAGATAAAAAACAAACAAACACCAAATCCACTTCTTGGGAGAAAAGAAAAAGAAGAAAGGAAAAACACTCAAACACTCAAGTCTTAGACACAATACACTGTCGCCAAACATGCCACAAGTATTTTATCCTAACTCTAACACTAGGTGGTGCTGTTTCATTATATTGAGCAATGGACATACACATAACTTACGTAACTTGGAGTAACAGTGCAGTGGAAGATAAGACACTGTAGCAGCTCTGTACCACAAATGTTCCAGTCATGTTTTCAATAAAGTCAATGAAACACATCCTGCTTTGAGGCGGCATGTTTTCATCAAAACACAGGAATAAGTGTGATTGTGGGTGCGCGTGCAGCACCTGTATGGTGACTCAGTCACATGTTTGCTTCGGTGCACCACACCCACTAGCCATGACACATTGTACACATTGAAGTAGACCTTATGCCCAGCGGGGAGGGGGGGGTGGAGTGTTATGTAAACTTTACCTTACCAATGTAATTATTTTACGAATTATGTGCTTGTATGATTCATTTACACAATATAGCCCCCCTCCCTGTATGCTCATGTAAACTGAATTTCCCTTTGTCTCTTATGTCTCCTTCCACAGTCGTGATCACATGCTTGATGCCACTCTCACTCACTTTGCATATGACCAAAGCAACACTGCAAACCCTTTTGCTTTCTCTTGCATACTATTGTCTTACCTCTTGTCACTTCTAAAGTCTTTTGGCTGTAAATATTTGGGTGTTTTGGATTACTTTTACCTGTTGTGCCCGTTTGACATATAATAAATAATAAAAGGGTTCTCCAGTGATTCCCACCCTCTCAGGCGTGTGAACTGAAACTATGTCCACTTGCCACCTCTTGTCACTGGTTCCATTTTTCTGCAGTGGTCGCCTGTTTGTCGCTATATTTGAATATGTTGGGAGTCTAGAAGCAGAAGATACTGCACAAAGATGAGAAACAAAACTACCTTCTTCCTTTCTTTCTAATCATTTCACAGTTCATTCATTTTGCAACACATGGGTGGATCTAAGTCAGCTGGTTTAGTGACTGCTGGTCAATGCACTGTCAGATGGAGAGAGGAGCTGATTAGCTAATAATAACCCATGTGACAACTTGTGACCCCAGTTTGAACTTTCACCGGGGTATAGGTTTCCTTGCCACATAGTTGACATACGCAAATTTTTGTGGATCTTTGAGACCTATGTAAACCTCCTTGTTTCTTTCAAGATTTTTGCATTTCCATCTACATTTATTTTCTGGTTGATGGTACAATAGTAAGTTCCTGCAGGGCTGGGTTCAAACCATGGAAACTGTTTTTCGACAGTATCCGCCTTTGCCTCTTGAGAATCGGGTATTCGCTCACTTTTAGAGGGAATTTCTCAGGAAGCACATTAAAAAAGGCATTTATGTATCATATTTTCCATTGTGGTAAAAAGGGATCTTCAAGCAACAGGCAACAAATTTTTCAACGCAACAATTTTGTTTTGCTCTCATTTTATTGGGAACTCAGAGATCTAAAACGCTTTCTATGTACGCAAAATAACTATTTCTCTCAAAAATAGTTCACAAATCTGTCTAATAAATCTGTGTTAGTGAGCACTTCTTTGCCGAGATAATCCATCCCACGTCACAGGTGTAGCAAATCAAGATGCTGATTAGACAGCATGATTATTACACAGATGTAACTTAGGCTGGTCACAATAAAAGGCCACTCTAAAATGTGCGGTTATATCACCAAACACAATGCCACGGATGTTGTAAGTTTTAAGGGAGCGTGCAATTGGCATGCTGACTGTAGGAATGTCTAACTGTTGCCTGTCAAAGAGGAACTAAGCAGGATTTCTCCTGTGGCTATGCTACATTTTTTAAAAGCTCCGGAGTAATTGTGATAGTTATACATGACTTGTCACTTGTTACGAGTGAGAACAGAGGTTCCACCTGGTGTCTCACGGCTGAAAACCAACCTTGCAACATTAGTACCTCGCCGCCGCCCCGATGTCCCAGCTCTCGTCTCTGCAGCACTGCCACACAAATGCGCTCCGTAAGGGAGAGTGGGTTACATTTGCTCCCCTCTAAGCAAGCTAAAATGATTTATCAGTAAAATTTACACATTTCCCATTAATTCGGGGTGTTTCCTAGCAATGGAAATTATCAGAATCTATTTAGGATGAAGGGCAGTGAAAATATGATTGTTTTAAAAAAAAAAAGTGGTCTTGTGTCTCACTTTACCCCAGCTCAGGGGTAAACTGAGACAGACTAGAGAAATCAAGGAGGTAAACTGATCCACTTACTTTTTCCACTCTGAAACTACCATAACAACACAATTGTAACAGTTAGAGTCCTGACAGCTAGCTTGACAACTACACATCCCAGAAATAATATCGGACTAGTAACAGAATCATGGGGATTGGTCAATTAAGCACTTTTGTTTTCTCAACACAAAGTGACTCATCAACTGTGACTAAAATTGAATCTGACTGAGAGCACATAGCATAACAAAGCAGTGCGGCTACAGATCATGTTTGATCATGCGAGATTTCTGGCTTGGGGGACGAGATTCTAAATCTTTGTGTGTGGTGTGCTCACAGTCTCACTCATGGATTTATTATAATACATCCACCATGGTCTCACTTTACCCTGCAGCATTTGTCTCACTTTACCCCAACACATGCAGTCAGCATGCCAATTGCACGCTCCCTCAAAACTTGCGGCTGTGGCATTGTGCTGTGTGATAAACACCTGTGCAATAATAATCATGCTGTCTAATCAGCATCTTGATTTGCCACACCTGTGAAGTGGATGGAACATCTCGGGAAAGGAGAAGTGCTCACTAACACAGATTCAGACAAAGAAATTGTTCTTTGTTCTGAATCAAATGTTCCTAAAACCTCTCTCAACCTAATAAGCTCTTAATGACGCATGGTGGGTAGGTAGGTTTCATCATTCATGCATGGCAACCAAGAGGAGCAGAATTTGCATCATGTTCCTGTGAAGAATTGTGTTGTCACAACTTCACGAGAAGGTGAGTATTAGGCTAACCATCGTTACGTGCTATCATGGCCTGCCTGTACTGTGTTATGACTAATGCTCACTATACAAACCAATATTATAGAATATCTCATTAAACAATAATCTGAAGTACATAATGATCTCCTTTCAGTTTTCAAAATTAAAATCGCTCTGGGTTGTTTAGATGTATAGATAATGTGATGATAGTTGCCTGTAAGAAAATTATATTATATTAAATTATGGATGAGTCACCCAGAGAAAACTATGCTGTTGACTCAATAAAAGAAATCATTATTGGATGCTCAAAGAAACCTTCTTTTGACCTGATTTGATTGGCTCTCAGAGCTTTTACTATATCAATACAACAACCAAGTGGTTTTAGATGAGATACCCTTTTCTAATTACACACCCTAATGGTGCTCAGTGTGGTGTGTGTGTGTGTGTGTGTGTGTGTGTGTGTGTGTGTGTGTGTGTGTGTGTGTGTGTGTGTGTGTGTGTGTGTGTGTGTGTGTGTGTGTGTGTGTGTGTGTGTGTGTGTGTGTGTGTGTGTGTGTGTTCAGGCAACGGAAACTGAAATGTTCTTAACTGTAGTGGTGGTGTAGAGTTATATCTGAATATCTGTGCGTTCAACACAAACACATCATAGCCTCATACAGACAACAGATAAGATACATGTTAACTTTAGAGAAAGGATCTGCCACCTTTGGCACAGAATACATTTACAGTAGATCTAAAATACCAGTGGCTACTTCTTGGAAAGATGATGACAATAGAAGCAATAGGCCTATCTGATTTTTAAAAAAAGAGAGAATGGCAACAAAATGTAACTTGTTTTCATCCACCACAGCCTGCGTGTGTGTTTTTGCTAAAAGTGATACTGGGCAGTGAAACTTGCAACACTACCAGAAAGAGGAACTGCAGTGTAACGTATAGTCGTTCCTTTTCCTGTCTTAAAGAGCTGTGTGGAATTAAGTGACATTTCACTTTCACATGGTCACACGTACTATAATTTCCCTTTACTTGAGCATGCAGTGGTAGAATTTCCACACTATTATCTCTATCTGTGCCATTTCATCTTTCATTCTATGAGCTCACAGTTCATAGATTTGCATATCTGTAATGGTCTCAATGTGCTTCAGACAAACTAGATTGTGTGGTCTGACCACATCAAATGGCTGTACTCAATCACCATACATTTTCTCTTCCCAAGAGTTAGGAGCCCTTTGTGTGTCTTTGTGGTTTTGATGCACTAAATTTTACAAATGGGGATGCCGGGAAATATCGGTCATTTTCAACGGTCTATTCCCCATACTGTAGCTTTCAGAGAGTAACATTTGTTTGTGCATGTAAAAAAGTGATGAATGTGGCTGTATGAGGATCGAAGTAGAGAAAAGTTCAACGCTGCTTGCTGTCAACTCTCTAAACACCTGATTTTTTTGCTTCAGAGTGTTATTGGAAAAAAAAAAAAGTCAGACAGGGCAGCTCCAACTGCATCATTGTGAAGGCGGGTAATAGACACTGCTAGCTGATTCGCCAAGATCCATGCCAGCTGAGGCCTGTTTAGACAAAGACTATAGAGCGAGAGAAGCTCCTTTGTTTGCACAGAAAACGTCTTCAAATTCCATTATGGTTTGAATTACATCAAACAAGGTAAGCCAATACAGGCCTGGCTCATTATTTCTGCATTATACAGTAGGTGCCTGTGTATTGTCTAACAGGATTGGGAAAACCCATTCTATTTCTGTGTAAATTTCCACTGCACTAGAAGTGTGTCTGTGCTGTGCTAAAACTAAATCAAGAGTTTGCCAACACCCTATATTTGGGGTGAAGAGTTCAATCTTTGTTGAAAAAAAAGGTGATAGGAGAACAGAGATGAATATCATATGTTACCCACAAATGGAGCAGGAATCTTAAGATGTTTTGTTTTAAACATGTTCAGACTATTATATTTAAAGATTTCAGTAGGGATAGTACGCACCTCATTTTGACTAAAATTGCATAGCTAATACACAATACAAGATAAATGCACTGTAGGAACGACTTGCACCACCGTTACACAATGGACTTTGACTATAAAGAGTTTGCTCACTTTCATACATTTCCTCTCCTCTTTTCCCCCTTTTTTTCTCTGTTTTGTTCTTTTCCACCTTTGTTTTTCTTTTGGGTAAGTATGTTCTATTGACGGCAATCAGAGAGAGCAGTAAACTAAGCATTTCATTATACACTCATTCTGGTTTTTAAGACTTACCCTTGGGACTTGAATTGAGTAAGATTTCCAAAGCTGATGGCTGGAACTTAAATTAGCCCTTTATTAAACACAGGTGTGTTTGAGAGGTCACACAGCTGGTGCCTGTTCTGGTGATCAAGCTGTTGGATGTTACAATGAAAATCTCTCTGTGTGAACATGAAAAATACAAACTTACATTTTGATGCTATGAATATAGTAATACAGCGTTACTAATAGTGGACTTAAGCAGAACTGATGTGTAAAAAAGGCCCTAATATAACGTATTTTTGGTATTTCCATCACATTTACAGTAGGTCGTCATCAGCTGTGGCTCACTGAACACTGTTTACCATGATGGATCTTAAAACCAGTTTTGCATTGCTGGTCTTCTAAGCGCAAAAACAAACACACAGGAGGAACTGAGGCCCTGGAAGCATAATCTCATTGGACATCATGATATGCACATTTGAAAACATGTGCTAGCTAATTGAGTAATTTGGTTATTAACATTTCCATGACTTAAACATTTCAATGAAAACACATGGTACTAATCACCGAGGGCACATGCACTGCACTGGCGCTCAGTCTAAATGAAATAGAAAATGCAAATATGCAAAGAGATGGAAGCTTTTTCTGTTTTCTTACACTCTTTCTCACACATGTTGATATTCTTGTCTTTAGGGGGTGAGTTCCGGTGTTCGACCTATTTTGCAATTTGTTATTACATAGCCTACACATCACATTGTGGGAGTTTGTTCAAATCTCTATAGATTTGAGGCCAACCTCTACCTCATATTCAGCTCTCTGTTAAGGATGAGAAGGTCAGACAAAAACATTCAAGACCAAAATCCCTGAGCACCATAAGTTTTGTCATTCTGGTCATGGACAGGCTCAAGTTACAATTCCACTATTGTCCAGTGAATTATGAATTGTTTAAATGCTTGATTGAGATGCATTTTTATAGGGATACTCAGTCATTTCGGGAAAACAAGAAATCTACGTCAGTTATTTTCATTTGAGCTGCAACTCTCAAGTGAGATGGACTGTAGAAGTTAACACAAGCGAACAATGATTCATTTACAGTAAGAAAACAAACCTTTGACATGTAATACCCAATTTCTGTCGTCAGTGGATGGAAGCCAGGTTTTCTCTGTGTCAGCGTAGGAGGAAATGATGCTCCAAAGATCAGGCATATCCATGCTTTTAAAGGACTTCTGCTCTTGTTTAGTCAGTCCTTGAATGTTTTTCATTAGTGCGTATCCGCATGTGGTCAACGTTAGGCAAATAGAGGAGGTAAAATACAGTTGAAACAACATTCATCTGGACTTGTCTTCCAAAGTGTGTCCCTGAGGACAGTGTGCAAAGACAAAAAAAGTGTTTTCAGTGTTATGTAAATGGACTTTTCTTACCCATTCAAAACACTTTCACACAGTGCTTCTCATCTAAATGAAAACAAAAAACGCTGATATCATCTATCCATCCTCTATAAATCTGTGATTTCATTTTACGTGAACTTTGTATTTGGTCTGTATGAAACCTGAGCCGTCACACCTATCCACTCAAAATACACATTCAAAAATGGTGGCATGATAGTCCAAATAAGCAGCACAGACAACTAATGGACATATAACACCAGCTGCTTCTACTATTTATCAGTACTTCACTGTGCTTACTGGAAACTGCTCCTGTATCATAACGAGAACTGAGTGTTCACAAACTAGACTCCTGCTTAGGGGAAAGTGTGCAAGTACTGTATGTCTACATTTGTTTGTCTTCTGTATATTTAAATGTGCCAGCCTCGTTTGTTTTATGGCCTGTGCAACTGTAAACACCTTGCATGCCTTGCATGTCTTAAGTTGCCCTGTGGTAGTTAAAAGTAAATGACGAGTTTTGTTTGTCAGTGAAGGAGTGAAGACTGACGAGGTGGAGCGAGTGTGAGAAAAAAAGATTAAAGACAACAACCTGCATGTTTTTGTTGAACAATGTGATGGTGGCTTATTCCCGAATACTTCCACCCACTAGCAGCTGTGTAACCATACATCAACACTTACATGTAAACAGTAAACAGTGTAAAACAAGGAGCCACTTGATCTCCATTACTCCACCCTCAAAGTGAACATTGGCACTTCTCTGTTATCAATATGCTCTGTCATTGACAGAAACAACAGGCAGTAATGAGATAGGAAACAAAATGCAAAATGTAATTACTATCCAGCAGTTTATATTAATGGCTATTTCCTTTGCTGTGATGCTTTAGTAGCTACATCTTTCTTATTTGAGGTGTCATTTTAAGTACATTTTGTCAGGAACTGCTGCTAGCTTCTTTTCACATTTACTCCCCCACATTCTGATATAAATCTAAGAACGTTTATCTGACTGAACTCTATACTCATTTACCACCAAAACATACGGTGACCTTAAAAATGACACATTACTATGAATACATTTCCAATACAATATGGATGTGACCTGCCTCTAACAGAGCGTAAAACAACTTTAAAAGATTAAAATGCAACTAAAGGGTTAATGCGTAGCTGTAGAAATAAAATAATGCAAACAAATTTACATACTGTTAGATACTGTTCTTTTAAGTCAACTTTTGAATGCAGGACATCTATTTGGACTTAACCTTTTCAGCTTTTCTCTGCTCCCACTTTTGTCAGGCACTCTAGTTGTTCAAATATTTGATAGCATATTCAGTATTCGTAACACAGTAGGCTAAATCAAAGCAATGCGCGCACACGCACACACACACTGGGAGGATTTACCATTCTGTCCACCTTAGATATTTTAGCAAGGGCTAGATGCAACAGAAAGTATAGGCTCCCAGAAAATGAGGAATGAGCCAATGGGGGGGCAAAAGAAAGAAAAACGAGCAAAGAAAACAACTCTTTCATGACATTAAGATTTAGCCAATGTGCACTGGTTCTCCCTTTCTTGTTTGAGCTGCAACAAAGGCTGCATGAAATGTAAACTACTCGAGATTAAGGCTATTCAAATCCCCTTTTAAAAAAATCCAAAAAGAGGCAGTGCCAATCTAAACACTTACACAAAAAGCCTAATTGGATTACACATTTTTTCCTGAGCTCTCATGGGGAACAAGCCAATACTGACCTAAGTGCCTGTGTCAGTACAACCAACCACTTCCCCTATATGCAACCTAATTATTTATTTCAAGGTATGTGTTTCACTGTGTTTGACTCAAAACTTAAATAAAAGGTTCATTATAGGTCACCTGTAAAGAAACGTGGGTTTATTTTTGGCTAGGACTTGGAGGACAAAAGACAGACTGCGGGGTAAGATATTTATAGCCAGTGTGTTTATGGTGTAGCTTTTATTTCTGAATAACAACATCATCTAGAAACAATGGAGTACGGATAACTCACTCTGGACTGAAATGCAAAAGAAAGGACTGTTGATGTGTCACATTTTCTACCTTTAACCCCCAGATGTTACAAGTCCTGCTCTTCTGTAGACGATCTGTCAGCGTCTCTCAGGGTGTGTATGTGTCACTGGTGGGTGGGACTATGCATCGATGAGAGAGAGAAAGAGAGAGAGCAGAGCAGAACAGAGACGGAGCTTAAACAGTCTCTCGCGTGTCTGTTGGTTCAGTGACTGTGAGAGTGTGTGTCTGCGCTCACGTTATCGGCACGTTACAGCGGCAGCGGCAGGTTTGAACCCTGTTCATCCAAGACATTGGCAAGGAGTGTGAATCCGTACAAAAAGAAGAAGAGGAAGAAGTTGTGACTCTGAGAGAGTTTCACTCGGCCTTTGTGTTGGTCATCTACAGCAAAAGGTGAGAAAGATTCTGTTTCTACCAGATTCGCAATCGCAGGCAGCATATATGGACGCAATACGAGAAGAGATGTAAATATATGTTAATGTATTCAAAGGAAAAAGTTCAAGGTGATGCCACGTGATGGAGTGGGTTTTGTTTATTCTACATAAAAGGTCACCAACCTCAGCACCAAGTAGCTTTTTTGTTTCTTACATGCTTGTGTTATTTGTTCCACAGAAAGATTTCCACACTGTGTGCAAAGAAGAGAATCAATGTTTTAAGTCAAAGCAGCATTATGGGTGTCAGCGAACATCCCTGCCCTCCATGTTACCAAATGATGTCCTCAACACACCAGATTCCCTTCTGTTGACTGGGAAGTCCACATTAACTTCACACTGAGCTGCAACATTTACTCCCTCAGCATGTTAGACGTGAACAAAAGCATGGTTTCAAACGAATCATGCCCCAATACCACCTGCGACGACGTTCTCGTCGTGAATGAGGATGGAAAGCCGGCGACCAGCATCATCATGTTTTTGGCCGGTGTGGGGGGGAACCTCCTGGCTCTCTTCATCCTCGGAGTGCACCAGAAGGAGCATCGCTCCAGGTCCTCTGTCTTCTGCATCCTTGTGACTGGCCTGGCCCTCACTGACCTGCTGGGCACCTGCCTCCTGAGCCCCCCTGTGTTCATCTGCTACGCCCGCAACATGTCCCTGATAAATCTGGGCGGCGGAAAACTTTGCAACCTCTTTGGCTTTGCCATGAGTTTCTTCGGCCTGGCGCCCACGCTCATCCTGTGCGCCATGGCTGTGGAACGCTGCCTGGCCATCAGCCACCCTTACTTCTACTCTGTCCACATCCGCCGCAGCTTTGCCAAGTACGCCCTCGTCTTCATTTACCTCTTTTCTTTAGCCTTCTGTCTCCTGCCGTTCAGCGGCTGTGGGAAATTCAGACAGTACTGTCCTGGGACGTGGTGCTTCATTGACATGGACGCGACAGGGTACGATCAGGCCAGCTTGGTGCTGGCCTTCTCTGTGTCCTACTCCTCCCTCATGGCGCTGCTGATCTTCGCAGTGTTTGTGTGCAATGGCTCAGTGATTGTCAGCCTGTGCCAGATGCACCGCAGCCAGATGATGCGGCGTGGATCGGTGGGGTCGACGGTGAGGAGGAGGCGGCTGAGCCTGGCATGGTTTGGACGTGGAGAAGAAGAGATGGACCACCTGGTGCTGCTGGCCCTCATCACTGTCATCTTTGTGGTCTGCTCCCTTCCACTCACTGTAAGTTCACGTTTAACTTTCCCCTCTGTGTTTGTGTTCATGTATCACACTGATACACCTTTTTTTCTAAAATTTTCACTCACTCTGTATCATTTCTACAACACATTTCATGTCTGACAGTCATCACTTTTACAGCTTTTACTCCTGAATCAGAGTGTTGACACCCTGATGTGTCATTAGAACGAGACCTCCTCAGTGAAAGAAGTCAGAGCAAGTTTATGCCGAAAGAGGAACCGAAATAGGGATATTTAAAGACAGTGCTAGAAAGCTTTAGAAACTGTCATCTGTAGCGCGGCTCCCTGACTGAATGTGTATCGGCTCACTGTCAGTGATGGGCAGACTTTCCAATTTGTAGTGGCTTTCTTATGGGATTATAGAGTTTCCTCACCTCCTGTGTGTCTACTATAGCAACATTAATTCCTTCCCCTCATTCTGTAGTCATTCATGGAAAAGCTCATCTGGTATGGTGACAGTTAATCTTTTTGTTGCTGTGGTATGTGTTTGGAGTCTCCCTGACCGTTGTGCTCTGCCTTCACTAATAAAAGGTGCGCCCGAAAGCGCAGCCTTTGCCACACAAGGCATGCTGTCATGGAGTGTTTGTGTTGTGCATATGTCTGCTTAGTTCCATATCTGTCCCTGTTTGAGAGGAGGGTGCCAAACCTGACAACCCTGGAGGACTGGTCTGGCCCTGCCTCTCCCGGAGGGCAAATCTCTTCTGGCACGACTCCACTGTTATCCAGCCTCCAATCTGTGCGTCTAAACGCATGCATTAGCCAGGGGTCCTGAGGCTTTTCGAAAATAAAAACCACCAGTCGGAGGATGTGATTAGAGTGACGCATTTTTATAAAGGCATGTCTGCTTGCATGCAAGCTGATCTTCTTAACAGAGCAGGTGGGATGATCAAGTCGTTTACAGGAAACTTGTAAAAAGTGTCAGTGCATGTTTTCACTTTTCATATCTACTCACTGTCTGCATCTGGATGGTTTGTGGCAATGCTTGTTCTGAATTTTTGACTAATCTGTGGTGGATGACGATGGTGTTTGGCCCAGGGGAATGAACAGTGATGACGATGTATACCTGTCAATATAGAGTAACGTCAGGAAACTAAACTCAGTTTTCACCACAACCCGTCATTGGAGTCCTCATCGCTGTGCCTGTACTTTTTAGTTTCACTTTAGAAATAGAACTGAAAGGCTGTTACCTTACCTCAGGGGATGAACTTAAAATTTAAAAATGGCACATTTGGCACACACACTTGTCTATTATCTATTATCTACTCAACTCTGAATCATCTAAAATTGCAATCCTGATCTTTAGCATATCACGACACTGTTAAGCGATGCAATGATTTGTGCATCATCTCCGCAGATGTGTGCGAGTGTGTGTGTGTGTATGCGATTGCTCAGATGCATGTGCATACTTGTGGTTCTTGTAACCAAAAGAACTGAGACGGCGGTGATAAAGTATGTGAGTAGATTTACAATGTTTCCAGACAGATGTTGCTTCATGATTAGGATCTTTTGATTCGCCTGAAGCAAAACAGATGTTGTGCGGTTGGTACGGGTGATTCTCTTCAACATTTAGAACTAATGTGCAACCATTGATATTTAGTTGATGTTTCCAGTGACACACACAGTTCAGATTCTTGCAACTCTCACCCCGGGTACAGTCATCATTCTTGCAGATGCACAACGATGCAAATGCTCCAGCGTTGTGTTTCCGGTTGGTCTTAATTTTCTCAAAGCACTTTGATGTAACTGAATATACCTTGGAGGATGATGCTTTCAAGCTCTAAAGAATGAGCTCTGTTCGCAATTTGTCTTTAGCAGAAGGGGTTGCACACTGGTAGATGTGGGTGAGATGCAAAGCAGGTGCCGGGAAATAGATGGAGAGAAGATTTTTTTTAAAAGACTGAATCGCAAAGCATTTATAAATCTACATGTTCTGCGCCTCACAGGCATAAATGATTTTGCGATCTTTTCATTAAAAAGTCAAACATCATCTGCATCTGCTAAGATGAGCAGTATGCTCTGTGCATTTTTCATCGAGCAAAACACAATGATGTGATCAGATAGTGGTAAAATATTCTGAGAGGAAGTTGAATTGTTTTTGTTTTTTTAGCTTCCTTGCAAGGTATTGTGTAGATGTAACTTAGCGTAGCGTGCGGTGGTGTTTCAGTCTGGGCTAGCAGACTGAAACACCACCCCTTCCTCCATAGCCGCCGACGCCCAAAATATAACAACGACTGAACAACCACAACGCATCAAGACACCACTGTGCAGCATCACCATCGGACCATCTTCCCTTAGGTCACTCACAGTAGCCTATTAGCCCAACAGTATGCAAAACCAATCTGAGAAAGTTATAAAAAGAAAGGGAAAAAAATGCACTCACCCATCACCACGGCTTGTACTGAGTAGTCCATCAGAACACCGAGCTAGCTGTCAACCAGCCATACCATATTTTCCCACCTTATGCCACACACAGCTTGTTGGTTTGAGTTAGCATCCATTTCTCCATTTCTAGCATCCAAATCTTGCTGTTAAATCACCCGCCGTCACCTCTCAGAATAACAGACTACATGCGTCATCACGCAGCTGCACACGGGCCAATCAGTCAGGCTAATTTCAATGACAACACCAGGGTCAGCTCTAGAAACTCTAGGTGCGTTCGAGATGAACTGCGCCTCGCCTGGAAGGTTGGCGAGAGCAGCAGGGGGTGGTGACAGAAAGTTGCAGTCAAGTCGGACGGTTTCCAGCCGCCGTCAATACAAGCAGGAAGTCACCAAAATATAATATATTTTTTATGCTGTGCTGGAAGTGTCCAATAAATAACAAATATAGTTCTCAGAACATAAGTTTGACTCTGTGTGAATATTTTCTAGCAGTACAACATGAGATTCATAATCTAGCATTACAACAACACGTAGTGTTCGCAGTCCAAACTAAGAGCCAATCAGCTCATGATCCGGTGCGTTTCAAATCATGCCCGGAGGCTTGCAGGCGGTTGCAGTCGGTGGAGAGCGACTGCGGCGCCTGGCTCTAAAAACTGCAGCCGCCTTGATCTCGTGAGGTTATCGTTACCGGCGTGTGCATAACATCAGAGCAAGTCGGGAGCAAGTCGGACACGCTGGTCACCGGTGATCATCATCGGTGATGAGACTGTCACTCAACGTTTTAACCCAATAGCAGCGTCCAGCTTCGACCAAAGGGTAGCAATGCAGTTAACTGCTTGCCCCAGACGAGGAACGGAGCTGTGGTGCATTTATAGGACATAGGAAATTTGAGTTCCACAAAACCAATCGTTTTCTGGCTAAAGTTGCATACTGAACAAGTAATTGACTCCAGACACATTTCAGATTCACTTTTTAATTAGCCTATGAAAAAAAATGATTATTTAATTTTTGACAGGGCTAGCAGTGCTAGCCCTGCTGCCCCTGACTGCACACCATAGTTAACCATTAGCTGTGAACGTTTGTCCTGTTCATTGTTACCTGAGTAGCACACCAGCTTCCCAGGCTTGTCACACTCCTGGCCTTGGATGAAATATGTCACCTCCCACTGATTTAAACCGGCAGTACAAAACTGCACAATTACGTCGACAGCTGAAAAAGATAAGGTGCCATTAAGCAACAGAGTTCGGTGTGATGAATGATATCATTGTGGCTGTTCTGTGAAAGAACTTTTGATTAGTTGGACTAGGCATGAAACATGAGGTCCTGCTTGGTTTGTTCTGGGACGGACTATTGACACATCGCTTGAAATTTAGTGCCTGCCTGTTAAAATACTTAAACGAAACGTGCAAAAATACATCTACAGCTGAAGGATGGTGGTTAAGATCAAACCACCAAAACACTAAAATTAACATACATTAATCATATTGAATATATACTGTAGGCTACAGTATACAGTATATTATATCCTTAAAAGGACGTGGTCTATGAAGGACGAGCCTTCTTAGACCGCAAAGGCCATAACCAAGCGTCTTCCTTGCCTTGCCGCCCATACCCTTGCATAACACAGCATTACTCCTATTTCATGGCAACATTGACAGCTACAGGTCTAATTAACTCTCTCCAACTGGTCCGAAATGAATTCTGGGATAGGTTGGGCCATGAAGGATCCCTCCGTTGGATCCTCCTGATAAAGTCTTCTGTATCTGTATCAGCCAGCTTCAGGCAGTTGGGTGGATAAAAACAAGTCATTTCAAGGTGTCACCTCTGGTTCTCAGAATTCCCTTAAAGCCCATTTTCCCTTTCATTTGATTACACTGGCCTGCAGGTATTAAAGGTCAGTATTTCAAAACCCTGACAAAAGGTTGCCGCTGGACAACCCATCCATTAGTCCTCTCATCACTCCTCTTTGTTCTGTTAATCAGTTTGCAAATAGTCGAAGCTCTCTCTCTCTCTCCTGAGGGGGACAGTTACAGAACTGATAGCTTGCTTTTGACATCACCAATATCTTTCCTCTCATCTGTTCCCATGGGGACCACAGAAGCTGCCTGAGAGCCTGATGTTGCCGGTCAATACCTGGATCAATGAAGTGCTGCATTTGTATCAGAACCTATTCACAAACGTGTTTGTGGTTTTAGATTTAAATATCCCCTCTTAATCAAAACTTAATAGCGAAGGGGGGAAAGGTGTTATGAGAAGATTTGATAATCTCAGGGGGAGTTTGTTTTAACGTAGCTGAACCAAGTTTAATCTGCAGCAGTAGCATTGATGTTTGACTTAATGAAAAAAGGTTTCCATTAGTGTAGCTGATGTATATGAGTCTTACTCAGCAAACTAATATTGACTTGTGTTTGTGACGTAACATGCCAGGAAGTACAAGAGAGATCCATACATTTCCTTGCTTTGTTGAAGGCACCACAGAATATTACTTGTAATGAGATTCTACACCAGGAAACCAAAAATACCAAAATAAAAAAAAACTATATATGGAAAAGTTGTTTACATTTGGTGTTTCCCACAGTTTGAGAAGCTTGTGGGCGTCTATCTATATGCTTGTTGGCATGCACAAGTGAGTAAAATGGAGACTTGCTGTCAGAGCTTAGAGCCTCATAGCTCCGAAGATGTGTCACAGTCAGATTTTAAACTTGAATATTTTTTTTGTTTTGTTTTGTGTTTTTTTTTGCAGAAAATTGTGCTTTTAAAAATAACAATTTCTAGACTCAGCTGGATGGTAGTTACCACTTGGATAAATGCATGAATGACTCTGTGATCAAATCTGGACCTTGTTCCTTTTAGTCCCCATCTCTCTGTTCCCGCTGCATCTACACATAAAAATAACACAAATGTCTAAGGTCGTCAAAAGCACATAATACATTCTGTGTCTTTGGAAAAAGAAAAAAGAAAATACCAAACTACTTCCAGTACCTGTGAGCCAGCTGGATAGTAGCTTGATTGTCAGGAAAAAGATAAACAACAGCACATACTACAGCTCTGACACATCAGCAGTCACAGGGCATCGTGCCTCAGGGAGTCAGTGCAGCGCCTCATTAATCTGGGCTGTCTTGGCAGAATGGGACTCAGGAAACCACACAGTAACAAAGCACATGTAGACAAAAGTTATGTGGAAGCTGGAAGCAACAAAAAGAATACTCTGCTTAAAGATACAAAAATTTAACCTGTTTATGAAGCAGAGGCTTCAGGAACAAGTCACTGGAGCCTTATGAAGACAGATTCTAGGTGAGATCCTGCTTTACATCAACCTAACAAATATGACTAAAAACTAACCGCCTGAAGCTCTCCAGTGTCTCGACAGGCCCAGTCAAAGCTCACACTCAAATGCCATTGAAACTATGCATACTAACAGAATGATAGCTTTTCACTGACACTGCCCAAATGTAACTGGATCCAGATTGAGTAAATATGTGTTGAAGAAAAAGGGAATTCCCAAAATCCAGACTATCTATGAATCAATGAAAACTGCTGTCATGCTTTTAATGCTTGCCAGACACAGCCTCAGATGAGTCAACCTGTGCAACATGTGGAAATGATGGTTGAATCCTGATAGCAGCCATGTAAACAATGACCTTTGCATGTCTGTGAAGAGTCAGATGAATCCTCGCGTCATGGGGCCGGTGTACTTTTAAATCCACATGCTGTTAAGATAGGAGGTTGTAGGAGAAGTGTTATTGTGCTCCAGGTGCTCCAGGTGCTGCTGGGAGATAAATGTCATTGTGGGCTTTGTCCATAAAGAAAGATGATACTCTGCAATCAGCAGCTGGCTTTGTGGACTGAACAATGAGGATTCCCTCTCCCAGTGGATGGATGCTCAATCCTGCATTCAACACATAAACACCACACATTTGTGTGCGTGCAGAAATTTACTCTCGTTCAGTATAGTCACAATGCCGGAGGCTTGCTCATCATGCTCTTCATATCCTGTGGTTTTTTTTATCCTGGTTTGTTGTGCTTTCTCACATGTTATCCAGTTTGTCGGCGGATGGGAAAGTGAACAACAAATGGCATGAACTCCTCCTGGGCCCTTTTTTAATATGTCCTTGAAGTGTGTGGGAAAAAAGGCCCCAGGCTTGACACAGCGCTCGATAAGGGGTGAGCAGCTGGTGAAGTGATTTTTAATAGATGAGTAACAGAATGATGAAAAGAAGTTGTGGAGAGCAGATCAGTGGTAGATAAGTCATCGTGTCATGATGTGGTTATAGGGTTCCAAATAAATTTTAAAAATCAATGAGTCAGTGATCCAGTAACTGAGTTTCCATGATCAATGTAAGATCAGTTTGACCATGTCCATATTGCCAGTGGACATTTTGACACACCATCACCTTTTTAATTGACAAAGCAAACATGTTTACAAAGCTGTATATTTAAAAATATATGATTAGAAGCAACACTAGCATTCATATAGAGTTGTGTTTATGATCACAAGATAAAGCTCTAGTGCAAGTTTTAACCCTCTATTTAGCTCTGACTTTGGTCCTCACTATCTCCTAATGTAAATACATGGCTGCTTGGATGGTAAATGCTCCAGTACATCCGCTGGCTCGATGATAAGACCTACTGTTGTTGATCTGATATTGGGGTGACAAACCACAGCAGGTTTTTAGACCTTCTTCAACTGAAACAGCTGCGTGAACCAAAACAGTGAAGTTACCGGAAAAAAAAAACAAAAACGCACTGTTCACTTTGACTTTGATTAGAATTTAATCACCTGTTTTGCATTCGGTCGCCAAACATGATTTTGGCCATAACTCTAATTATAGATTATATACATGAATAGGATATAGTGATGAGGGGATGACATTTTTATTCAAATCAGAGATAAACGTAAGTGGTCGCGCTTCACGGCCTCATAAGAAACACTGGCTGTTATTCAACACCGTACCTTGCTGGAACAGGTTCTCACACTGCAATGCTGAGCAACATCCTGTTTGCGTGTTCGAGTGCACATGTGTAATTCAGTAATATGCTGTGTCCTTTGGGTGATCTCGGCCCCGTTTATGGTCTGATGCTTTGCCACATATTTTCTGTGAAGCCTGTGGTAAAACTGGAAGCGTATAGATGGAAAATACCAAGTTTGTTCTATTTGTACCACTGAACTCTTGTGAACTGTTATGTTTGTATGACAGAAACTTGGTTGAAAACCTGAAAATAATAGATGCTGTTACAGTATATACTGATATGGCAGTTGCAGTCGGACGTTCTTTCGAAGAGTGTTCATGATAGATCCATTGTGTGTTCATAATTAATTTCCAATGTTAAATGATTTTTAAAAAAGCAAAGCTAATGTCCCCATCTCCTGCATTTGACCTTAATATTTCTCTGGTGTTTATTTACACTTTGGGTGGAACATCTTTCAACAAAAACCCAGCACTGTGTTTATTTTGCAAGAGGAATTTTTTGCAGGTAATTAAAAGCCCATTTGTAAGATTTCAGGAGTCTGTTTCACAATTGGACTGACAATTTGAAAACCAGAACCAGTTTTCCAGTTTCCATATTTTGCCAGTGTTACCTGGAATAGAGCTCTGATCGGGCCCAAAAAATCCCAAGCCAGAAAAAATCTGTCCAAGCCTGAACCACAACAGCTGTTTTGGGACAGAGCCTGGCCCTAAACCTGATTTTTTAAATTTTATTAAATTTTATTTTTTTTAAAGGGCTATACTGTAGCCCATTATTTGTATTTGCCGTACTGTAGAGTAGGAGTAATGAGTATGAGTGACAGCATTAGCTAATGGCAACAGATTAAACATTACATCAAAAAACATGTTGTTAATTACTGTTTGATAAGGTGTTTTATTCTTGACAAACATGCATGTTAGGCTCGAGCAGCAGATACTTAAAGTTGCTGTGGAACCTACGATTCTCTGTCGGATCTGTTTTATAGCTGACATGTAACAGCTTTATTACATTGACTCAATAAAATCTTATTGATCCTGGCGAATGAATGGTGTTGAAAGTTTACAGCTTTGACACAGCAGCCCTGAATAAATCTGTCTTCTCTAATAGGTGCATATCATTATGTTACTGAATGTGCATAATGTATAATCTGCCTCCTTACTATATGCCCCATGGGCAGCTGTTGGCAACTGTTCCTATACCGGTGGGTGTTACAGGAGAGAAATATAGGTATAGGGTAGTCTCTCCTCAAATGCCTTCATTTTGCAAAATACACTACTGGATTGAATCTTGCCTCTTCTAATTATTTTAGCTGAACTTGTGTGGAAGTGTTTTTTTTTCTATATTACAGGTTAGGAAAAGAGAGAAACAAACAACTTAAAGGTAAAATAACAAATGATAATGAAGAAGACAAAAATTCACTCACTTCCGCTCTGTCTTTTCTGTGGTCGGTCCTCCTTTTCTTCTGGCATGGCTAAAGGATATGAGGAAACATATTTCTTGCTGATTTGCATTTTTATGTGCAGCAAATGCACATTTCCACTCTTTGCACACAAGGCTCCTTCTTTCTTTCATTCTTTCTTTTTTTGTTTATTTGGATGGGACTGTGCATATTAATGGATACACAATGCAGGATTGACGTAAATACGCCAGATAGCACAACTGTTTTTCCACAACTTATAATTCGCAGCCCCCCCAAGTCATTTTCCCACACTAGTTAACATGTCCCTTTGATAAACTACAAAGTAATTCGCAAGTTGTGAATATGTGTGTTATCGCAGAAATTGTGTGAAATATTCAGTTGTTGCCAAGACATATGGAATGTAGCCTATCAGTAAACCTGTCTCACCCAGCCGTTTACTGTATGCACATTATGCATAATTTAGTGCTCTCTATATTTGCCTTGGTGGCTTCTTGCCATGTGTGTCCACAGTTATTTGTCTATTCGTCAGCACCTTCATTGTTCACACAGCAGTTGCATGAAATACGCTCCACACCCAAGTGTAGAGTTTCTCAACCTTTTGGGCCGGGACCCCTCATGGTGTCACTTGACAAGCAGATAGGCTACTCAGATATCAGTGTTGTTGTTTCTTTCTTAATCATTAAATCTTTGAAATAGTTCTGATTGCTGATTTCTTTGGAGAGTATGTCACTACTGTACTTTTATGCAACAACTTTGTGTTTGGCAGATTCACTGTGAGAAGGGGTTTGATTCAACAAGCTTGTAATAATTTTATTTGATCTGTAAGGATTTAAGGAGTTTGTTGACATTTTAACATCCAAATTCAACCCCCTTGTATGAAAACCACATCTTGAATATCGAAACTTTTTATTTTCACCTCTAAACAAGTCCCTGCAACTTTAAAAGGAGATGAGCAGCATTATATCAGTGTGAGTTGGATGTATCAGGGGAGCAGGGACACTGTTGGCTTCTGTGTAAAAACACACAGTTCAGCTGTTACTGTTACAACCCCCTTTTCAACACTGTGCATCTGATTTAACATGGCGCTCAGCTGAATAATGTTCACAACAACAGTGTTAGACCTAGAAACACATCACTCTCAGCATGACACGTGTGTGAACTGAATGTGTCGTACTGATGGTAATGCTGCAGCAGCAAGGTGAAGGGTAAACACACTGTGAAAGCATCGCATTTAGGTTGTCGAGGAGATTTTACATCACATCAATTTAAGAAAAGTGGTTGAGAAATATATTTTGCACAACTACAATCTGAGCAGCAGATTTTTCCTGTATATTTTCACTTACATTTTTAGGGCCAAGAAGTTTAAATTGATAGATAAATGAATGAAAACAGAAAAGCCCATTTTTGTTTGTTTTGTTTTGCCTTTATTTAGGAATTGACTCATTTATATCTACAGATGTAAATGTTCTTACCTATTAATTTATTAATACTTTTTTTTTTTAAATTGTCCTTCATACACTGTTTGGACGGTCACACAGTCCTGTTCACTCACATACAACCTGTGACAGAATACAGAGCAGCTGCATATTAACCAATGAACAAAGCAATTAAGAAATTGAAGAAGATGAAGGAAAAAGTGGGCAAAATATAGTTGATGGATCTAGGTTTTTTTGTTTGTTTCTTTCTTTTTTACAAACTACAGCTAAAATTAGAGCCTGCAATTTGAACCCATCCCTTTTTATGACTTAATGATAACACCTTCCAGGAAATGTATAGGTAGAGATAAAGCATTCCTGCGTCACCCCCCACCTCACCACCAGTCTCAGGAGATACAGTATAACCTAATAAAACCTGGCTGAGATGCAGCGGTGAAAGGTGACTCCCTCACGTCAAACAAACCGCAAGGGAAGCAGAATGTGGTTATCATCTGTTGTTGCACTGAGAGATTTGTAAGAAAAGGGAACAGCTGACACCCGGTTACGAGATAAATGTACATTCTAGTCAATCTAAAATCTTCCAGTGTAAAAGAACCCACCCACATCAAGAAAAAAAACTTTGATGGTGTAATGGAATCCTCAAGAAAATAAAATTACTTAGTCATTCAAGTCATAAATATTCCACTTCCTTCTCAATGATGTTGACTTATACTGGAATCAGACAAGTTATGAGTCATAGCGTTAAACTTAAGTACTTTCAATGATCAGTGTTGTTTTGTGGACTGGTTGGACAACAAATTTATTAAAAACTGAAGCAGCTAATTAAGCGTGACGATACGGCTTACCGTAAATGACCAATGCTAACCCTATAACCTTTCAATAACTGATCATTCCTGTGTGTTCCAGCAATAGAAACAAAAACGATTTTGGCATTTATTTTATCATTTTTCAGAAGAGGCGTCATTGAATGGTCTTTGTGATCCTTTCAAAACGTTTCTTTGCTGTGAATTCATATCTTACCGACGTCTCAGTTTGTAGACAACAGGGACTTAACAAAGTCAACAGGATAATTGCAACCAGGCAGAGCAGATTCTGTGGTTTAGGATTTTACAGTCCAGTGAACTCGATCTGCTGTTTAAACAACAGCAGAGTCTGAAAATATGTAATGGCCAACAAACAAAAATGTGATGGGAATAACCACCCCCACCCCAAACTTAGCTCTCAGTGCCAGAGGTTAGAGTTAAGACATCTTCAAAGACGTATGGAAACTGATGATTGGCTTTTAATGATTTGAACATTTGATCTGTTTGATCAGATATTTATAGACATGTCGTACACCAGCTGTGTGTACACCAGTTGTGTGTACATGTAAAATTAGTTATATATATATAAACAGGGATCAAAAGCAAATTAACTTGAAATGTTCCTGCAACTTTGCCAGTTACTAGACAAATCCCCTATAGAGTTGATGATGACCTCATCATAATTGTTTTTCTTTCTTGTGATTTGTTTTGATATGTTGTTGGATGGGTTACTGTAAATGTTAGGATAGGATGAACTCAAAATTGAAATTATATTTCTGTTTTTAAAGCCCAAACTCACTAATTCCTCCTAAAGGTGTCAGCCCAGAATTTGGGAACCTCTGTGCACCAGCCATAATCCAGGTGTCCATCTCTGAGTCTGCAAACTTTCCCAGGATCACTGAAGTGCACGTGCATGTACAGTACTTGCTTATCAGCACTCACTTGTCAGTATGGAAGTACTTTGTGGTTTCCTTTATGTTAACGACATACATACTGTAGAGAGGAAAACACAGAGTGAAACGAGCAAATCATGTTTGTTTTTTAAACATCCACACTGCGTGTGAGACGTCCTGTGAAAGTCATCTGGAAATGAGTGACAGCGATTTGCAGTTCAAGTGTACTATTGAGTGTTATGCCCCCTATGTTTCCAGAAAATAATACGGAACATGACATCTTTATGCCAATTTAAAAGACTGACATGCAACAGCTACTTAATTAGATCAGAAACTTGTTTTCAATACGCTTATACTGTAGTCTCCAAGATGCTGATGCATGAATAACCATCTGAATCATGTCAGACTCAACAGTGCAGCAGAGCTCAACAGAGCTCAGATCAATCTGAAATTGGTTACAGTCTACATATTGACATCCTGCATGGCAGTGAGAGGTAACACCGAATGACATGTGAAACTCGTATGTTTCATATTTGCCTAAAAAGCAGCATATTTTAAAGCCCCAGTATGTGAAATTTACCCCCATCTAGCGGTGCGGTTCCATGTCGGAACGTATTCTTGCTGTTGCGTTTACGTAAACTCAGAAAAACAACAGACGCTGCATGTAACAGGATAAACAAGCCTATATGTAAAGAAATGGTCCGCCAGCACGAGGCAAAACAATACCGGCGTGACAATATGTTGTCATGGTGATGTCGTATTGTTTACCTGACCCACGTTTTACCGTCTTTCTCTGCTGTTGGTTTGCCGACGTAAGGTGTCTGACTGCACTGAAGGCAAAACACTACACAGTGGTGACAGTTTTAGGCGCTACCTGGAAAACTTTCTCCCTGAGCCGAGCTGAATGAATGTAAAAAATGGCGATTCAACATGGCAGCCGAGGTTCTGTGCACCCCCCCTTATTTGTAACAACTTGTAACAACTCATTCTAAGGTACGAGAAAGCTTTCGTTTGTTTGCGGGTGTGATTCCACTTTTTTATTGATTTATGAAAGCGATATTTGATTTTTGTCAATAAAAAGATAGTAGTAGTATTACCAGTCAGTTTTTGAGAAAAGAGAGCAGGAGGATGTCCATGAACAGGACAGCAAACATTACAAGCGGTCTTACACCTAGACAGGTCTTTAAAATGCTTGAATCACCAGTTAGACCTCATAAATACCTGACATGTGTTTTTCTGAGCTGCTTCAACTTTGACCGACCTGTGTGTGACAGTGGTGGTCCTGTCACTATGCCTCCAGTTGATCATGTGCCCTGGCTACTTGGCCAAAGGGATGTCCCTTTGGCTGACTGGTTAGCGCGCATGACTCCGACCCGGGAGTCTGGGGTTCGAAGCCCGCCCGGGTCCCTCTTCACCTTGCCACATTCGCACACTTTTCTATGTGGTGGAGAACTTTCACAGATCATTTTGGGACAATTTTAGTATTTTCGTGGTAAGAAAGAAAGGCATTGTCTAGAGATTTATTTCCTGCCCATCTCGGCTGTCCCTTGTGTTGCGCTTTGCTAGCAAACAATGTTATCTCAGATGTTATCACATCCCAGAACTAAGTCAAGAAATAGCTTTCATAACCAACTGGAGTGATGGATAAACCCAGGTTTAAAAACAACATTGGATGGTGTTCAGTGCCAGTGAACATAAAAGATGAAATCTTTATGGTTGAATTGTGCTCAGTTGTTGGCAAATGAGATGATGTATTGATGTGATGATGCACATGGCTGGGAATTAGAAAAGAGGTGCATGGCCAGCGTCCTACAAGGCTTCTCTGTGACAGACTTTGTGTTGAAACCAACCCAAAATTGGCTCTTTCTCTAACACCAAAATTAAACACAATTACAAGTCAACAAGAATACCTAAACAAAGTTTTAAGTCATGAATCACTTCTTTTTCCTCGCCTGAACTCAATGCACTAAAGTCTGCACCAATAGGTCTGGACTCAAACTATTCTTACCATGCACTACGTCAGATGAAAATATATTTCACAATTTTTTTTTTGAAAGTATGTTTTTCACTATGTCACAGTCGCTTCCACTTCCTCTGAGGTGTTGTGTGTGTGTGTATGTGTGTGTGTGTGTGTGTGTGCGTGCATGCTTTTGTCTCTGTGAGAGAGAGAGACAGTTGTGTTCTCATCATGGATAGATACTGTACACTTCTCTTTATGTTCCCAAATGAACATTAAAAAATGATAATTATAGATTTTATAAACATAAAGCCTTTTTCTTTGATCTATTCTTCTATCTTTATTCGATTTATACAATAATTGCATAAAACCACATGGATGATTTATAGCAGGAATCTTGTTCAAATTGTTTCTTCCCAAAGGACCATTGTAACACACATAAATCATGTCAAGATGGCAAGTACAAACCAGAAGAAAACAACAATGACATCAGTGTAGTATCACAGACAGTTAAAAGACTATTATGTACACACACATGTAGGTACAGCATGAGTAAGTACAGAAGTGTGTATGTGTGTGTGTGTGTGTGTGTGTGTGTGTGTGTGTGTGTGTGTGTGTGTGTGTGTGTGTGTGTGTGTGTGTGTGTGTGTGTGTGTGTGTGTGTGTGTGTGTGTGCGCACGTGTACGCACATAGAATGTTTTCTTCTGGTTGTTTTGTTATCTTATCCCTGTGGTCACTTCTCAACCTACACAACAGCCCGGCTTGAGAGTCAGAGTGACAGCAATTGAAAAGTCAATTTTTGAAAACACGGGTGAAAGGTATAATAGCTCCAGGTATCTCACCACAGCCTGAAGCACGTTTTAAAGAGGGAGCTCACTAATGGACTTTCAGACATGATAATTCCCTTAATGGATGTTGCCTGATGAGTCTGCCATTAATGCTGCCACTTATTAATGTCCAATGTTTTCCTTTCTCCTGAGACTGAATCCATTTACATTTATACAGCCTTTGATTCTCTAAATTAACAGCATCATACTGACAAACTGAAGATGCTCAAGAGACTTGAAGTGTGTTTTCTGGACTGGAAAAGTCATAAAACAAAGATGAGAAAACAACATAGTGAACAAACTGGTTAGATGCACCAGATGCACATTAATGCTCTCACTAGCGCACACCCACCCTTTTCCTTTCAGTGTCTTTTTCTGTCAGTCTCACACAAACCACCTCCTCGGGAACTTCTTAACTGCAGAGGTTGTAGAAGAGAAATTCCCCTTGTGAAGAGGCACCGCTGTGAGCGTGACTTTACATTCAGTATCTGCACCTTATGACTCACCACGCAGGTCCCTCAGGAAGTAAATCTGGGGCAGAGACCGTTGTGGTCAGACCGCCCGGGGACAAAGAAGAATATGTTGATTGCTCTCATTAGTGAGAAATTAAAGCTGTGGCTAGAAATCCAATCAACTCCAGTGCGTTTTATTGAACAAGCTCACCATCATACTGTAGTGTCCCGCAGGAACAACACACAGCACAGACGTTGTTGGATTTGTGTTGACTTTTCCCTGAACTGTGCCCTGCAGGCCTCAAAGATATAGGTCAGCACCTCAGTGGAAAGAGTGAGTGAACTTGTAGTGTGAAGATAAATCATAGGCGAGACAAGTAGAGGAAGCGCACCAGAAAGTCTTGCTTTCTTGTTAGTTGTTCAGTTCTGATAAAACTGCTTAATTTTCTTTTTTTTGTGTGTGCCAAGAATAGACAATTGGGATACATTGATTTTAGTCTCATGTCTTTACATTATGCACAGAGAGCCATGATGTGTAAAGCCTCTGATCATTAAGAATATTAGCAGCTCCATAAACAGCTATAACCTACACACACCAAGGATGGAGATGAGGGTTCAGAGGTGTGATGTCAATTTCCTTGATATCTGACACTGATAAATAATGTTAAAGAAAAGTCTTTAAAAAACTGGAATAACTCAGATAACAATGACTCTTTAAACTAGTTTTATTCCCATCTTCACCACAAAGAGTACTTTCCTCTCTTTATAGCATTTTTTTTAGGAAAATTAAATAAAGATCTTTCCACAGATGTGATTAGTGTCAACCTGTCTCCCTATAGGACAAAATATGGAAATTTAAGTGTTGCCTTGAAGGTGAAACACAGGGGAAAAGTCCAGTCTGAAATGACTCACTCATGCGTCCAACGGCAACCTGATGTGAGTTTGTTATACTGTCAAAAATGTATATTTATTTGCTTAAATGAATAGTTTGACCACTTGGGAGCAAGTTGTGATCAGGTGACATGTACACACCATTTGAACTTGTCAGAGTTTGTTTATTTGCGCATTCAGGAGTTACAAATGAGGGTTTTTTTCTCTCTGTCTTTGGTCCCTTTTGGTCCAACTCCTTAGGGAAATATCTGGCTCATTGGCTGCTAAATGCCCCCACTACGTCCACCAGCCAGTTGCTAGCTGCGTTTTTTGATTGTTCCTTGCTGAGCAGGTCGAGTAGCAAGTCAATATTAAGCTGTCTCTTTGTCTATTGCCAATTTTAAAGCTGCTCTAATCAATAGTTTCATCTCAACAGTATGATGTTAAAAGTGACACTCATAGTCATCACCTTCTTTTACATTTGCTTTACAGCTGCTAAAAAGCCAGATATTGAGTGTCTATGTCTGCTGGATGTGTTAAAAAGCAGCTGTTTCCCATCACTTTCATCATATCAGCTTAACTGGTCATATGCCATTTGTGTTTACAGCTCATTTCCACTTTCTCCAAGTGGCAAAAAGGGAAAGGTTTAGGAGACACATGAGAGATTGATCTTCTCATCCTGCTCTCAAACGATTATTGATTAAAAAATGTTTCCCAAAAGATTAAACTACTCCTTCAAAGACCCGTGTAGCGCTTCATCATTTCTCAGCTTACTGGTGTAAATAGTCACCTCTCTGATAGGCCAGTAATCTCTGCGCTGCCTCCACTCATCCCCATGTAATGATCCAGCAGTGAAACAGGATCAGGAAGAAAGAGTTAGGAGGAGTCCTTCAGGACTGCAAGATGGAAAAATAATGGGTCATAGAGCGTAGACATCCATTAAGTGGTTTGTTTCCTGAAAGACACAGCAATTATCAGCCCCAAATAACATCTTGTGTGTCTCTGCCAGGATGTACGTGCTGCCATCAGTTCCTTTAGGGTTGAGGTACATGAAGATGAAAGGATTTCAAAGCCGTAAGTAAAATCACGGAGCCTTGAGACGATCAATTAGTAAGATTGTATTGATTATTTTCCCCACAGAAAAATAAACCATATAAGCATCCACTTCAAAAACACAAAAACATCTCCTCATTCCAGCTACTGAGGTTTAGCTTTTGCGCTATTGGTGAAGACAAAACAAGCAATTTCATGGTGTTATACAGTATCTAGCTTTGGTAGACAAAGATGTCAGTTTATAGACAAGAAAAGTTAGAGCCCTAAGATGATTTCTGTGTTATATTTTGCAACTTGTTTTTATGACAAAGGTAGGATAGTCAGTCCAGTTCCCTTTGACCCAGTAGTCATGACCACAAGTAGCACAGTTTGCAGAGCAGAGGATTATGATGTTTATGCATGCACAATGTGCACATGCAAACGTGCTCACTGTCCCTTAAAGATTTCCTGCATCGGCACGATCCTCCGTTCCACTAAATAATCATCCTGATCCTTGTCTGCTGTGCAGCGTCTCTTGCCTGCTCTTTAACCACAGCCTGATACATTAATATGCCGCTGTTTAAGGAGAGCATGACATCTCATCAATTCTGGCCCCACAGCCTGCGGCACTTGGAGAAGACAGCTCATGATTGGTGTCCCTCTCTGCAGGGCTTGAGGTCCGCTGAGAGGACCATAAGAGGCAGGGTGGCATGCAGGAACAGAAGCAATAGTGAGGGTGATAATGCAGGCTGAGACGACAGGGGTGAGGACAGTAGCAGAGCGTGTGAGAATGCGTGTCTGTTTGAAATGTTTCTGGCAACGCTGCATGATGAATAAGGTATGATCTCTGCACGATGAGCACAAAGGACATTGTAATTGTGTTTGTCAGTGTGTTTGATGGCAGTAAGCCTAAGATTAATTCTTACACTGAGTATTGATTCAAATAGTTGGATGGGTTAAATGTTGCCGGCTTAAGAGCTGTTTAAACCCAAGCCATGTGTCTTGTCTTAAAAAGTCCCATGAGGACACTTATAGGCTATAGTTTTCAAAGCTTTTGAAACATTTATTGGATCTGCTGTCTCTCATGTCTAATGATATCATGGTAAAAACTCCAAATACTGTAGATCTGTATCAGGATGGATTAGCTTGCCATATGCTCAAACTTAGCCAAGTAATAACTTTTGTTTACTAGGTGGAGATTTATGCAATGCTAAAATGAAACAATATGCAAGGTTATGTCACAGCATGCGATGCTTAAGGAACATCATGACCAACTTAGTTGATTTGTTTTTTACTGGGCTGTGATAGATGTACACATAAGTAGTCTTCATGAGCTAAAATGTACCTAAAACACCTAACCTGATTTAGTCAGTGACTTAAAGGGACATTGTGTAATTTCTGTTATCTATTCACGAAAATCGATTAGTATGTTTTTCATTAATCAGTAATCTCCCCCATCAACAAACTGAAGTGTTCCCGTAAGCTCTGAATGAGCCGTTCATATCATTCATACATGAAGCGGGTAAGCTCGGTGCTGGCTGTCACGTCGTGTCGCCATGTTCACTGGCAGCGCGACGGTAGGAAACCACGGAAACTCACCGGAGACACAGGAGCTGTCGGCTCAGGTCGAGGTGGCGTCTGTGAAAAGGAGGAATGGAGCGTTACAGCTTGGTCGCACTAGACGCGGAACGGAAACCAGGCAGAAACTCACCGGAGACACCGGAAGCTGGACAGACTCGGGAAGTCTCAGGTCCGTCTGTAGCCTAAATATTTGTCAGAACGTGTCTGGCATGTCTGTGGCTAAAGAGAGGAGGAGGAAGTACGCTCTCAGTGCGACCACCCGAGCGCCCCAGAAGGCGCGCGCAGTGCGCGCGCTCAGCTTCCGCGCTCAGCTTCCGCGTGCAGTGCGACCAAGGGGTTACACTGATGTTGCATTCATGTGCAGTTGGGCAGACGGACGTCAGTAACAAACCTGTCATTTTATTCACAGAAGTTGAGAGAAAGCTGGTCAGGTAAACAATACAACACCGCCATGACAACATATTGTCACATGTATTGTTTTGCCTCGTGCTGATGGACCACTTGATACATGGAGGCTTGTTTATGCCATTACATGCAGCGGCTGTTATTAGGCAGGTGGCAGTAAAACAAAAAGGGGAAAAAATGAAAATTGACAAAGAGGTGGCATTACTGTAGGTCAAATTGCAAAATGTTTAGTGTCTTGCAATTGCTTTCGCAATCACCTGTTTTAAGAAGGAAACTTCCTGTAAAAGAAACCCCACACTGTCTCTGATTATGACCCAGTCTGTCGGTGTGAGTATTGTAGGCCCATAAATCTTTTAAACCTGGACCTTTACGTGCTAAGCCTGTGAAATTACTGAGAATCCAACCGTCACTCTGCTAAGATCAGTTGTGCAATCCAAGAAAATTCACACAGCTTCAAAAGTAACATGATTACTTCCTAAAAAGTCAGAAACATCTGGTTCTCATTTTGTTTGATTCTGGGTTGTAACCACTTCTGACACACCTACAATGACAACACTTTTTCCAGGATTGTTGAAGATTGTTATACCACTGAGCTCAACATATGACATGCATCAAAAGGTAATTACTGTTGTTTTGGGTTTGCTTTGAATAATTTTCATTCTCTCTGTCTTTCTCATGGGTGTATTTGTAGATTATATCTGAGCGACCACATCCGTGCAAGTTATGGCATAGTAAGCCTCGTGTCTGGTCCCTCTGGTAGTCTGGTTTGGCCTGATTCTGGACCTGCTCCCTCTGGCCCCCTCTCACTTTGTCCCTCTCTTATTAGTTTTCTGTCCAGGCCCTAGCAACAGGGAAACATTTGCACCATGCGCAAAAGCATTCAATCAGCACAAGCCATTAATAAAGCCACTGTTTGTTGGATATTTCATGGAGGAAATGGAGAATTGTTGATAGAGAAGAGGAGCAAGGTGACAAAGACGCTTCCTGGGCCAGCTGCTGCTTCTCTGCCCAGGATGAGTAAGCAGCCAGCTGCTGCTGTCTGCTGGCTGTTATACCTTAAAGGTCAATGCGGGGGGGTGGGGGTAGTCTTGGCATGAATAGTTGTCTGCATCTATATTCAGAACACTTTGTACATCTGAAAATGAAATGGGAACTCACAGTGAGCATCTTTTATTGGTATAGAGAGATGGATGTTGATATTTGGTAAAGCCTAGCAATAAGCAATACAAGATGAACAACAGCTCTAACTGACACATAAACACACAGTCACAGTTTGCATCTGGTTTTAAGACCAAAGTGCCGACGACTCCACCATGAGCAGAACTCCAACTGACTCCAGCAGAGTAGACTCACTGTTTAATCTGGTGCCTATTCACCAAAGCTATAGTTACCGTTGAATGTTATTGATTAATATATGGATGTTTTGATGGATAATTGAACTGTTTGATCAATAAAATGACAAAATAAATCGCAATTTACCAGCAGTCAATAACATGCGTGTTTTTTTTCCTCATTATTATGTCATTGATTTATAAGCAAATATTCAATATTTTTCCAGATAGGATCTAGTGCATTCATACAGACCCTCTTAGTTTCTCACATTTTGTATATTTTTTACTTAAATGTCAGTTTCCATTCAATACCTCATCATGACATAGTAAAAACAATATTTTGAAAACTGTAATAAAAGGGAAGATTGAAAGGCCACACTGATATAAATATTCAGACCTTTTACTCAGGACTTTGTTGAAGCACCGTTGGCAGTGATTACAGCCTTGAGACTTCTGGGTTTTGCACATCAGGATTTTGGAATTTTCTGACATCTCTGTCTGCAGATCCTCATGAGCTCTGTCAGCTTTGTTGAGGACTGTTGGATGATCAATGTTTTCGTGTCACCCCAGATGAGATGTTCCTCTGGTCCCTGGCTCTGGTTTGGGTCACTCAAGGACATTCACAGAGCTGCGCTAAACCACTCCTGCATTGTCTTTGTTACGTGTTAAGGGTCATTGTCCTGTTGAAGTGTTTTAGACCCAGGTTTCATTCTGATTATCTCTGTCCTGTTCTATGTCCTCCCACTGAAAAACACCTCCACAGCATGGTGCTGCTGCCATTCTCAGTCTGATCAGAGAATCTTATTTGCTGAAATAAGGAGGAGGACATGCTTCCAACTTACAAATTTTGGTACAACTGTATGTGGCAAGGTGAAGAGGGACCCGGGCGGGCTTCGAACCCCAGACTCCCGGGTCGGAGTCATGCGCGCTAACCAGTCGGCCAAAGGGACATCCCCTTGGCCAAGTAGCCAGGGCACACGATCAACTGGAGGCATAGTGACAGGACCACCACTGTCACATCTCTCCCCCTCTTTTCACAAGCACATCCTCGTGCTTCCGCGCAGGCTGCCACACATTAGGAATCCATGGGCCCACCACTAGTGCTACATGGATCCTGCCGACAACGCCAGAATGTGGCAAGGTGAAGAGGGACCCGGGCGGGCTTCGAACCCCAGACTCCCGGGTCGGAGTCATGCGTGCTAACCAGTCGGCCAAAGGGACATCCCCTTGGCCAAGTAGCCAGGGCACACGATCAACTGGAGGCATAGTGACAGGACCACCACTGTCACATCTATACTGTAGTATTTTCTTGACTTCATATTTGTTTCCAGTGACACTAACCTCGACCTTCTCTGTCTCTTTCAGATTGCAGGCTTCATTAATGCCATTCACCCATTTTGTGGCGATACGGCAAACCTAACAGCCTTCCGCTTCTACGCCCTCAACCCCATTGTGGATCCATGGGTCTTTATCATTTGTCGCAAGTCTGTGTTTCGCCACCTCTGCTCTCTGCTGAGCTGTCGGTTCAGCAAAGGAGCTGTGAAGACAACGGCGCACTGTGCTCTGTCTTTACCCCTTGACAATCACATACAGAACAACCCTCCTGACGGGACAGTTTCACAGAGCAACATGTACTCCAGTTTACCTCTGTGACCCAGGAGAGGGACTGGAAACTGGGAAGACTTTTGCATCTGAAAATGAGCAAAAAGAAGCATGAGACTCTAAGAGAGCAGTGGAGATCTTCTCTACAAGTTTCTCTAGGAACGAATTTAATTGCACTTGTTCTCAAACTTTCACTGACTGATAGAAATGTTAAAAGTTCCAGGGACGGTTGTACCAAGAAACAAACAGCACTGTAACTTAGCACTAAGGAACACACCAAACCACTTCATGCCTATGGATAATATACAGTATACCGTAAAGTCAATATATATGCACTTGGGTACAACTATATGGGTAAACAATATGCATGAATGTACTTTCTGCTTCTTTCCTCAATCAGCCTTTTTATGACATGGTGAATTGTTGATAACTATCCACAACATCTTTGACACCTTGACACCTGATCAGAGTTATAATGTGAGTGTGATCTAGACACATATTGCCAGTGAAATGTGTTTGGACACTATGTCCATGTGTCATTAATATTACTGACACATGCACAACAAGGAGAAATATATGTTAAAATTGTATAGGTCTCAATGCAGGATAATTAACCACTAAAACTAAAAGTCTAAAGCAGTGCTAGAGGTCTTCAAAGGTTTCATTTCAGCACAGCAGAGCTAAATGCTAATGCCATCATGTCAACTTAACAGTGTTATAATGATTATCACTTTACTTTTGTGTGTTTGCTTGCTAACATTTGCTAATTGGCACTGGAAAAAGTAGAGCTGGTACTGAGGGAAATGTCATTAGCTTTAGGTTTTTGGTCATGAACTAAATAAATGAATGCATTTAGATTTTGGCCCTGTGATGCTGCTTAATGAAAACTTAAGGAGTATTCAAAGCAAGAGGCGATCACCATAGAGCACTGCAGTAAATTTCAGGGCTATCAATCCAAGAGTGGTATTAAAGAATAGTGACGGGGTCACAAAGTGTCAGTTGTGAGCTTCACTCATAGAAGATGAATGTCTGTGTGTGATTCTGTGGCCATCCGATCAGTCTTGATTGAAGTGGTGGAATTGTAAATCCTGTAAAGTGGCTCCGCTGTTACAGAGTCTTGACGTTAGAATAACAACTACTTGACCATAGACTGCAAATCTGGCGTCCAAATGTGTTGCATTTTTCATTGCGCCACTGAAAATAGACTCACAGTGAGTGTAATATTACACAAGGTCTAAGACAATGTGTTTGTTGATCATTTGTCAAACCAAACCAAATAATCAACATGTTCCCTGAGAGAAAGCATGAACCTTTTTTTTTTTTTTTTTAAACCACCCTTATTAGGACAAACTGCTGGTAGAAAGCCTCTGGTTGCTGGCTGAAATAGGAATATGTAATACAGATGTAATACAGCAAAAATGGTCTTTCAGGCTAAAAGTACGGTAAATTTAAAGTAACAATTGATGGACTTACTTAAGCGTATTCCTATATCAAGTAATAGAGAATGAGTTAATGATGTTTAAAAGTCTCAACACTCAATTCATGTTCCTGTTCAACCCATATTATTGTATTGCATGAACATTGGATTCAACCACCCTTCATCCACTGATTTCTAAGCTATTATGTTTGTCTGTGAATGTTCTTTTAAGAGCCTCTTGCTTTTGAAAAAAACAACTGCTGCTTCAAAAATGCACTGTGATGATTTATCTTCTGATGTTGTTGTAATTGTTGTTGTGACGTTAATATTGTAACTGCATTTAATTGTTGTGTATTTATACCCTTTCACTGTACTATGATGTTCGCTATCCTTATATTCGTGTTGGTTTGGTGTGTATGGTTAAGTGCAGAGACACAAAGCAGTCACAGTCATTTGATTTCAACTTTTTACAGCTGTGTTGCACATTTCATTTTTCCCCTGTTAAGTTTTTGACGCTCAGCTTCACATGAGCTGATGAACTTCAGACACATAACCACTTGCACATAATGTTCATTGAGGGTGTAATTATTTTACCTTGAATAAAGTAATACAATTTTGAAAAAATTACAGCAGTATGATACACAGTTTGTGTGTAATATTAACAAATATTAGAGAGAATATGCCTCCACAAACCAAGTGGCAGCTGAATTACAGTCTTATGTGACTCATGTCTTGAGGAAATTAAATACAATTTTAGAGTAAATTGACAAACTGACAGAATACAATTTACTAAATTGAATTAAATTGGAACTTAACTTTACTCAATGTATTTCATAAACTCATTCAATGAAATGAATTGGATAAATGAAATAATGTAAACCACAATGTAGGCTACTTCAATTAATTCAATGTAATTTAACAAATCTGCTTCATTTGTATTAATTCAATTCAACTAAAGTCAAGTCTAAATAATTTATTAGTTTCCCGTGGGAGAAATTTCTCTCGGACAGAGAGCAGTGCTGCTTCACAATAAGACAAAAAGCTGCAAAAAAAGTACTAAAAACATACAGTAAAACGTAAAGCGCAATATGCTTCAGGGAGTAGAGAGGACAGACATACAAACGCACAAGCATTCATACACATCATCACACAGGCTGCTCATTCATGAATTTAATAGACAGTGGGATGAATGAGTTTTTGAGTGGATTGTGTGTATTTACGCAGGACTTTCATTGTCAAAACTCTGCATTCACTCCAGATGTTAACAACTGCTGGAGCGGGTTAAAGCATGACAGCAAGGCAGAGGGCGCAGAATAAAAAAATACTTGTTGATGTTGTAAACAGCGTTGTTGAATTTATTTAATGAAATACTTTTGTGTCGCAAATTCATTAACATCCTTAACCAATTATGAGTCATGGTGCGAAGGATAGCAAACGGGCAGTTTTTTTTATGTGGTCTGGCTGGCAGCAAAATGATGTCAGCATCAGTTCTTTCACAGATGTTTCTAACGTTTCATTTCTAAAGTTTGACGCATTTACTGACAGGAATATTATTCAGAGTAATAAAAACCTTAAATGTTAATGACACATATTTTTATTCGACTTTGATGGAAATGAGGGTTTATTGAAATAATACACGCAACATTACCAAGTCTGAATCAGTTGGTGAATGATGACAGCTCGGCTGGTAAACAGGGTTATATTATCAACACCAGTCTCAGATACATTCAGGGCAGGAGAGCAGTGACCAATACTGCAGCACCACTATGTGGTTAACCATATGCACACAAGTGAATGTGAATCTCCAAGTCATATACTGTAGACATTTACTCTTCTACCTGTTTCAGGAGAGATTAGGAATGTAAATCATTGCAAATCTTTGTTTGCATGCAGGGCTGGTAAGCATTTTCATTTGTATTGGTACTAAACTATTTGCATGAAATGATTTTACACCAATGGCATTTTTTCATTAAAAGTCAGTTTACACCTGTGGTGAGTGAAAATATTAAGACTTTGTGGTCTGCAGCCACGATGTGACTACTACACGAACTGCAATATTTCCAACTGCTGTCCTCTTTATTTCTCCTGATTTCAGAAATAAACTATGCTCAGTGTTTTAACCCAAACTGACAGGGGCCCACAGTTCTGACAACAAATGATGCCATACACAAACTCATACACAAATTCATTATTTTATTTTAGTGAGCACAAACCAGTCTGAGCTTTAAAAAGCAAATATGTCAGATGATAATCATCGTGCATAGATCTCCACACGACTGAGAACAGAGAAGCTCTACGAGTAGCTTCCTCCTTCAAACAGCTTGATGATGATGGCTTCGTGGGGCTGCAGTTCCAGGGTGTACAGAGATGTGGACCCCAGGCGGTCCAATCCCGTGCTGGTCACAAACACTCCGGCCTGGGGCAGGCTCGGGGCCCAGGAAGGATCCAGGGCGTGGACTTCAGGCCCGGGGTTGAACAGAACAAGGAAGTGGACACAACCCCAGGAGCGCAGGAAGGCCAGGATTGGGGGAGGTGGAGGAGCGGCATGGGTGGAGTTGGAGGAGGAGTTCACCGAGGTGTTGAAGGGGAGGAAAGTGAAGCTGCCGTACAGAAGAGCTTCTTCTCTGGCTCTGGCGTGACTGAGGGAGGTAAAGAGAGCTACAGCTGTACGCTTCTCCTTGTTCTGAGAGACGGATAAGAGACAAAGGCAGCGTCATACAGTTAGACACTTTTTAACAACAGCTTTATATTATTTATTAAACATAGATCCAGCTTTATCACTCACTGTGTCGGGGTTTGATGGTTCACTCTTCTCTCTATGTGAAGAGCCAATGTTCATGGACATATTCTACAAGAGATACAGCTTTAATTTAGAAACTCATAAAATAGTTATTTAAAAACTAATTTGTGAAGGTTTCAAGTAGGGTTTGTATTTTAAACCTGTGTTTGGTTGATGTCTTCATCGTACTGGACTGTAGGTGATCCTGGCAGGGTCATCATCAACACCAGGAGTAATTTCTTCAATTCAGGAGATGCTTTGCCTCCAATCTGCAGAAACACATCACAGTTCTACAATAATGTCCTGCCTAAACCACAGGGGAATAAAAATTACTCAAGTTCAAGTACATTTAGCTGATTCTTTTATCCAAAGTGACATTATATACCATTATTACAGTACACAGTTGATTTTCTTTGTCGTATGGTTTGTTAGTGAACTGAATACTAAAGGTGTCCCTTCGGTTAGGGGAAACTGTTGGGAATTTCCCACCTATTTTGACATTTCAGATAAAACACTCAAGTTGTCCAAGACAATAATGTGAGCAAAGTAACAGTTTCAGCCACACATCCAGTAAATTTAACAAATACAAGCTTTACAGCGAGTACATCTGTTTCAAATCTCAAAAGAATCTTGGTGCCCCTTACACCAAATTGCATAATCAAGAAGTCTGACCAGTACTTAGGCTGGCTACCATTTATGGTGCTGTTGAACTCTAACACATTGTACAAACAAGTGAAGCAGTTTAACCTACCATCGTTGATTGAAATTGGGCTTTACAAAATAATAGGAACATCTGGCAATTTAAACCCAAAACAGTCCAACACTATTACACACTTCCCCTTCAAAAACGATAACCTAGTTAAATCAATGTTTTTTTTGATACAGATTCAACAAGAACTCAACACTGAAACCTTGAATGTAGGATGCATTGCGTGACAAGGCTCAAGTAGTTTAAGCCGCTGCCAAATGAGTGGTATGTGGATGTGTCTTACCGTCCAGCTAGGCCATATATCATCTTGTCTCGTCTGCAAGTGTGTCTCTATGGCGTCTGCCACTTCCTGGGCAGACAGGAGGTGATGTGAAATTGGCAGAATTGACCTCATAACCACATCCACTAGGGTCTTGTTGATCTGGCTGGAGCTGTTCAGAGGATGCAGGACGTCTTGTGTTTGTTTTACCACCACAATCCTGAGGAGAGACCAAGGTAAGCAGTTTCCAATTTATCTGTAGTTTCCTTTTATGTTAATGAAAAAGAAAAAATATCTATCCACATAAATACACATGTAGTACCTCTCCTCCTCCTGACTGCTAAATTCCCTGATGACGTCTCTCCACTCCAGTAGAGTCTGAAATGTAAATACTTGAGTAGATATACAGCTTATGAAAAAAAGCTTCACACATTGAGAAATATAATTTACCTGTTCTGAATATGCTGCATCCGTGTCACAGATAGCAAAACCCGCCACACCCTGCTCCAACCAGAACCGCAACGTATGCTGTAGAAATGGAAGTAATGTTTAAACAAATCCAGCACCACTGAGAACTTAACACATTAAGTAACGTGACCAGAGATTCGATTTTAACCTGTACTGTGGCCGATGATGGCTCGTTTGCTGTTACATCTAGATCCACCTCACAGAAATCCAGCACCACTTTGAGACCTGCAACACCAGTGAGAAGGTTAATTGATCCATTAATCATCAATATGCAGGACAAAGAAAATTATGCAGGGTGATGTCAACTCACCTGCTTTGTTGCTCTCCATGAGCAGATGTTGGATCTGAGGCAATGCCCCCAAACTTTTACCAGTCTCAGTGAGGTTTGAAGGAGTTGCGTCTTTACCAAACAGACCCTCCAAGATCAGAGCCTCTATACCCAGGGACCTGAGGTAGGGAAGCTGCTCACACAGCACTTAAGAGATTAAAACAATGAAATGAGTTAGAAATAACAGAAATATGCAATAGAAAAATCTATCACTTTCGTTTGTTTATGTCTTGATAAACCTTGTAATGACCATTTGTGTTTGGGGAAAATGGTATTTAATGCACTGTTTATCAAGCAGATGGTCATGATGCAGTCTATTTTTAAGGTTATCATCTACATCTACATGACAAAACTCTTACAGTAGTTTCTGTGTGTGGGAGCAAAGGGCAACATCTTTCCCCCGCCCTAACACAACAGAGCAATCTCTTTTCTGAGTTTCTTGCAATAACGTGGCAGCCCACAGAATCAAGCCTGAGATGTCTTCATACATTCTGAGTAGTGCGTGACATCAGGTCTCTGGTCTGCCTTGAGGGAGGAAAAAGCCAAGGCACAATCCTTTTATATCAAGTTTAACAAATTGCATCCTCCAGTTGGATAGTTTTACAATTATCAAGAAACCACCATCAAAGAATCCACATCCCATCAGACCCAATGTTGCTGTTCAGCGTGAGAAATTCTCATCAACAAACAAGAATCTGGTTTTTCGCTGGAAGCAATTAATCTTTTCACAAGTTCCAGTTTTCAAGCACTGAATAAATTAAATTCCAAAGGGCTTGGACAGTTGCATGCACACTTTGCGTCAATTGGTTTGTGCTTAAGTGAAACGTGGTGATAGAAATATTGTTTGGGAATGCCCATGAATAAATCCACAGAATCAACTGACGTGATGAAGGGTTAGGGTTAGCCTGATAAGTGTGATCTGCTTTACTACATGATGTAGACATTCTGTCTTAATGATAATATTTTGTTTATTTGTTTTTAAACCTTCAGTATTTCAATTTCATATTTATGTTTAGCATTTTCCAAAGCTGACATTTTAGATCGAAACAACATGTTATATCTGAAACTAGAAAAACCTGAAACACATTTCAAAGAGAGTGGAAGAATGGGAGATTAGTCAGGTCAGGGGCCAAGCAGCTCTCATTTTTGGTCAATGTGGTCACCATACAGTACATTTGTTAGCTGCACTGTGGAGTTTCCCTTTCAATAAGCAAACGTGGTGAAAGTAAACTTATAACAAACATGTGACAGCATGTAAAGACTTTCCAAATAGGCCTCAAATTGACCCACTCTCAGAAGACGGTTACATTAATCCTACTCTTCAACCATCCATCCATCCATCCATCCATTATCTTCCGCTTCTTCCGGGGCCGGGTGAAAGGGATCCCCAAACTTCCCTCTCCGCCGAAACTTCCTCCAGCTAACAACCCCGAGGTTCCCAGGCCAGCCGAGCAACGTAGTCACTCCAACGTGTCCTGGGTCTTCCTCGGGGCCTCCTCCCGGTGGGACATGCCCGGAACACCTCACGAGGAGGCGTCCAGGGGGCATCCTATAGAACCTCAGCTGACTCCTCTCGATGTAGGAGCAGCGGTCCTCCGAGCTCCTCCCGGGTGACCGAGCTCACCCTATCCAAGGGAGCGCCCCGCCACCCTGCGAAGGAAGCTCATTTCGGCCGCTTGTAACCCTGCTCTTTCGGTTTTTCATGACCATAGGTGAGGGATGATAAAAGCTCCCTCTTCACCACAACGGACCGTCAAAACTGCAGGGGTGGGCAATCCGCCTGTCGATCTTTCCTTCCCTCACTCGTGAACAGGACCCCGAGATACTTGAACTCCTCCACCTGGGGCAGGATCTCTCCCCCGACCTGAAGGGTGCATGCCACCTTTCCGGTCGAGAACCATGGCCTCGGATTTAGAGGTGCTGATTCTCATCCCAGCTGCTTCACACTCGGCTGCAAACCGCCCTAGTGCACGCTGCAGGTCCTGGAGCAAGACAACATCATCCGCAAAAAGCAGAGATGAAATCAAGTGGCTCCCGAACCGTACCCCCTCCGGCCCTTGGCTGCGCCTAGAAATTCTGTCCATAAAGATGATGAACAGAACCGGTGAGAGCCCTGCCGGAGTCCAACATGGAACAGAGTGTTTCCTGCTGAATTGATATAAATTACACGGTCGAATGCATGGGACTGGTAAACAACCCCGGCAATTAAAGGTTCCATGGGCCAATTTGCCAAAATGTTGTTCCTCTTGGATCCGGGGTTCGACTATCGGCCGAATACTCTTCAACCACTGGACCATAATGTGTTTGGAGCTTGGGGATGATAAAAGCATTGTGGGTGCGCAATTTTTTTTGGCTCACAGGCAACAGTGAGTTTTAGAATTTGATGGACGGGCTGAGACAGTGTTTCTGTGAATTGATATAAATTACATGGCTTACACCGGCAATTAAAGGTAACATGGGCCAATTTGCCAAAAATGTTTAACTACCCCTTTAAATTTGGAAAATTTTGTACATTTGAAATGAAACCATTTAAATGTTACCTCACCTTACCCTTTATGCCCCCTGACCCCTCTGCCTCCGCCTCCATGAACAGCTCGGGCTGCAGCTGGTAGAACAGCGACTTTTGCCACCACTTGAGCGGCGTCACCGTGGGCCGGGGGCTCATCGCCACGATAACGATGGAGGTGGCGAGCATGGCCAGCCACGCCAACCAGAACAGCAGCAGCAGGTAACAGCGGACCTTCCTCCAGCCCGGACCCCCCGCCGCCGCCTCTAGCTCATCTTTGCTCAATGGCTGCCACGGTGCGACCGATTCCGGTTCAGGCTCCGGGATGAGCAGCGGTGCCGACTCCGAGCCGCCGGCCACGCTGCCTGACAGCCCGGGGCCAGACACGCTGCCGTACCCGGTGTCTCCTACGTTCAGCGGCATCTTGTGCGTCTGCAGGTGAGGGGCACACATGGTGAGTTTTATTTCTGTTTGTATTATGCAAACACACACACACACCCAATGCACTCCTACAATTTGTAGGAGTGTGTCATCTGTTGTCGGGCTGAAGTTTTGTTTGGACTTGTTTAGTCTGGATCCATACCGTGCTGTGTGTCTCCTCGGCGGCCTCCTTCACTGTTTGAGCCATGTAACCCACAAGAGGACAACATATGGTAACACATAGATGCAGCAAGAGTTACTGTTTCTGGAGAAAAGTGCACACACTTTCAGCACACAACTCTGCCATTCCCCCTGTGTCCATGTCTGTTCTCCACAGGTGCTCAAATTAATTACATCAGGCATTGCCTCTGCCACAGGTCATGTGTCACCAGTGTAGTTGGTATGTGATTGGCCAATCCTGCCAACACTCCTCACATTACAAATTAGCCCTCTTGCAGTAGGACCGACTGATCCAGTGTGATTTTCTACATCAGTTTTTCTTTCAGACTGACTGTAGGAGGAAGGTAAATCAAACAGGCCACTGAAAGCAGTTTTAGAATCTTTTCCATTTTTTGTAGAAAAGTTTTGTTCATTTCCATCCATACATTGTCTATGCCGTTTATCTGTGCAGGATTGCAGGGCCCAGCTGGCATAGGGTGAGGGTGGTCATGTATAACCTGGACAGGTTGCCAGTCAATCACAGGGGTAAAACATTAGATAGTAATTCACACACCTATGGGCAATTTAGAGGTTCCAACCCACTTGTGCATAGGATTGTGGGAGGACGCTGTAGAGCCTGGGCAGAGCCCACACAGACACAGGGAGAAACTCCACCCAGAGAGACCTCAGGGCGGGGAAATGACCCATAATCTTGTTGTTGAGAGGCACAGTGCCACCCACTATAACACTGTGCCACCCTGTTTGATTCTTTAAATAATATTTTTTGTCCATTCGCCTGTTTGCTTTTGGATTGGACACATGTACCACCAAGTTACTGCACAAATTCAGACACATATTGTACAAGTAGAAGAATTTGGCTGAAGAAAACTATATGATGAGTATTTTAATTTTGTGAGAGAGGAGGATCAACAATTCAGTCTTTACACATTTTCTTCAGGTCTATACAGTGATGTAAACATGTGTTGATGTTGACCCTCCACTCATTAAATTTTGTGGAGCATTTACCAGTGTGCAACACTTTTATGATGTGCACTGCTTGCATTATTCTTCTCAGTATTTTAATTTTGTCAGTTGTGCCTTGGCCTTTTGATCTCATCAGCTCGGCCGTTGTCTTCGAAGACTCATGCTCTTAATTGCTGCTGGTTCATTTTCAGTATATTCGGTTCATAAAATCCTCTGACATCAGGTACTGTAATGTCAAAATTATAATGTACAATTTTGAATAGAAATCAATGAACAGAAACTTTTCTACAAAAAATGCAAAAGATCCTCTTGTTGTTCTCATTAAAGCAGACAGTGGATAAACTCCTTTCAGTGCCCTGTTGGATTTTCCTTCCTGTACAGTCAGTCTGAAAGAAAAACTAATGTAGAAAATCCAGTTCCAATCAGCCTGATAAGTTGGTGATACCTCAGGAAACCAAAGGAAACACAGGCAGAAAGGTCTGCAAGTAGGTCAAATCAGTGCCACCCTGCTGTAAGACAGCACTGCTCTGTCATGTTGTTAATCGAAACACATTTAAAGTCACTACTCACATTTTCTGTCTTTCCTTCCTTCTTTCTTCTATTCCACTCCGTACTTCCTCTTTACGTCCGTCTACCAGCGTTCCTACAGAGCAGTGCTGGGCTTAGTCAAATGTTTGAATGACCAGTGAGGAGGTGAGAAGGACACTGTCCCATAAAAGCTCTGCTCAGTCAATTAATACGGAGGTGTTGAGCCTCACCACACCCTCACAACACATTCTGAAGACCCCATGACTTCCAATGAGAGCCTCTTGTGTGGTACTTTTAACTCCGACTTGAACCGTCTTGTTTTATTTATTGTCAGTATTCACATACGGATAAATTAGGTGCGAAACAGTGATGTCTTTAGCCTGTAGATGTTTATCAGTTCTCACATTTCAGGCAAAGTCTGTGTGTGTATGAAAACAAGAATTCATCAAATAAAGGCGTCACCGACAGAATACATGTGCAAGTCATTTGATGAATCATTTTAGTGCTTCAAAAAAGTCAAGTCAAGAATTGCAAAACATTTACATCTGCTTAATATTCAAGAATGTTTGTTCTTTCATCATGTTTTGTTAACTAAAGTTCATTGTAAAGTGAACTGCAATCAGTTTGAAGGTTAGTGTGAGGATGTAACAACAAAATGAATTGGCCCTAAACCACTGAAACATATATATTTTTTAATTCATTTATAAATTAATGAAAAACACAAAATGAATAATTGTTTATTTCTTTTCTAGCGTCTATCATTTTGGATTAATGATTAAAAAAAAGAAAAAGAACTGCTCTATCTGTGAGCTTTATCAGGCTGTACACGTCTGCAGACTGTAACATCACCTGCAGGTACAACTTTTAAACCACATGGTGATGTAACACATCACACATCCACTCCAAAGAGCTGCAGGGAACGTGTTTAATGAGGTATGTCTGCTAATTCCTGGGAACATCTCATCCTTAGCACGCCCCCCCTCCCCTCTCTATCTCCTTCCCCAACCCTCTCTGCATTCTTTATCCTTTTGTGTCTCTCCCTCTGGCTTTCCTCTCTTATGGCACACGTTTATGTTCTTGCTATAACATGTCATTGCTATCCACGTCACCCTTGCTCCATAACAGCGTTGTGCAAACTAATTATTTACAGAGGGACTGTGTTCCATCACGAGACTCTGATAGACGTGCAGCTCACGTGCAGTGCACATGAAGTGCCAAATTGTTGATGTTGTTGGGTTTTGTTTTTGTTTTTTTTGAAGAATGCACAGCTGTTTCAGTTTTTTTAGTCAAGCCATTTGTTATCCCTGTTTGTATACAGTATCACACAGAATTGTACATGAGCTAGATGCTTTTAGCGTGTACTTAATATCTATTAGTGTCTCTCCAGGCACAGTATATATTTTTAAGACCTGTCAGTCAGTAACAACTGATTTGAAAAAATATAAATATTCTCATTATTTAAAAAAAACAAGTACTTAATTTGAATTTTATTTTAATTGACCAGAATGAAAATGTTCAAAAACAGTATATTACATTAACAGTCATCATTAGTGCTCATCTAATATGTAAATGTGGTGTAAGATGGTCTGGGGGTCGTCAGTCTTCGTTTCCAGTCTTCCTTTTAGTTTGAGTCCTCCTCCGATCCTTCAATGTCCTGAAATGTCACAAGACAAGTCATGATGTGACACCTTTAAAGTTGCTGCACTTACTTCATACAACTTGATTTACAAGCAGCACTCTGCTTAACATCAAGTCTGACATTTCCTCAGAGTTTCTGTTTTCCTTTCAAATTTTTCTGGACAATAGATCTGCAGCAAATCTGCACCTCAGATGATAAAACTGCCAAAAAAGTTTTACCAAACTATCGCCTCTGCTAAGGAGGTTATGCTTTCACCCACGTCTGTTTTGTTAATGGAATGAAGAGTGTTTCATGTGTCTTACCATGGGCTCCTGACTTCTAAGAGTCATAGCATGTTTCTGATATGCAGAGATGATACAGTCCCGCCTGCAAAGATAGAAACAGTGTCAGCACAGAAGAAGAAAAAAAAATCTGTTTTGATTCCCCCCCAAAACTGACTCCTCTGTAAACATTATTCAGACTCACTTGCTGGTGATGCCTCCTCCCGGTGGGAGTCCTGGTATCTCCTCTGCAGCCAGGAATTTGATCACATAGAGGAGGTCAGGGTCCTCGTCTCTGGACCTCATCATCTGGATAATCTCTGTGAAGGGAGATGGTCAGAACAGTGCGGTTGGAGATGACATGATCCAAAAGATCTGTGTTTATTGTGGTGAAGGATTTAAACAACTTTTCATGTTGCAGCTCACCTTCCACTTTCATGTCGATCTGTTGCTCCAGCTCTGCCTCCTGCTGCAGTGCCTCTTGTGACACCTGGGGGGCGCCGGGGAAGCAAACAATGATGATGCTGATGTTGTCCAAGCTGCCCTGTGGAGGGAGACAGAGCACAGCATTGACACACGTTTGATGGAAACAACTGAGCCTGCAGTTTTAATGCCACGGTGGTGGAAGGTAACATGAACACATTTAATCAAGTAATATTTTAGGTGATTTTACTTTAATTGAGCATTTCTGTGTCATACGAATTTATATCTTCACTCCATTACGTGTACTTTTTAATTCAGTACACACAATAAATAGTATTGCATTAATTAATATTAATAAATCATATTATTAATAATACAGTAGTATTGTTACTGATAATTACTGATCACTTAGCTAATAATGAGCAAGTATGATTATAATTGGATATAATTATGTATATTTACCATAAAATCATAACAACACAATAACTATTTTTAATCACCTCCATTCAACTAGGTATTACCATAATTTGCTACTTATATATTGCTATTATATTTGAATTATATGATTATATAGTAATATAACTCTGGCACTTTCACTTAACTACAGGATCTAAACACTTGTTCAACTGCTTGAAATCCCTTGAAATAGACCTGCTGATAAGGAAAATTGCAGGGGGCAGCAGGACTGCGCCAGACTGGGTGCAGATGTATTTTGGTTAATTTTATGGGAGGATTATCACATGCTGATACATTTGCTAAACAGAGTTGGGACAACATGTTTACCTCCTTTGACGTCACAGTTAAGTAGTTGTAGAAGATTATGACAGTCCTGCTTTGCTGTACTTACAGTATACTACACATTACGCCAGTCTATGGACCTGGAAGTGCATCTGTCAAATATAGAGCTAACAGATCAATTATAAAACAAAAAGAGACAAAAACGTGTCCCTGATTTTTTTTTAATTTTCTAAATATGTCAACTCAGTGTGGCCTTAATAATACTTCAGTCAGTGTGTTGTCATAAGCATCAGTCTGTTATAATGTCAATGTTATTTATTACAACACAAAGTCTTTCAGTCTGTACCTTAAGCCTTTTTAGGTGAAATAAATAGCAGCCCCTCCCAGGCAGGCAGGATAAGACCTCTGAGCTGGTGTGTATGTTGAGTTCCCATCAACACACACACACATTCAGTCTTAATCCAAGCCATGTGTAGCTTTTCTTCCCTCCTATCCCATGTCCCGGGATGCCTTAATACAGCTATTTATAGAGCGGGAGAAGGTCTCGTCGGTGTTGAGACGAGCAGTTACCAACAAGTGTTAAGAGGACCTGCAGGAGAAATCGACTTGCATAACAACATCAGCGTAATTCCTCCTCACAGGGACCCTTCCCGCTGCTCCCCCTGCTCAATGTAAAGCTTTCCATTCATGAATCCACCTTCTGTAACACTCACACATACTGACATGCAATCACCGACTTGGCATTGGACACACTGTAGCATCCAATGAGCTGAGTTTGAAGAAATTAGTGGGAGTTGTGCTTAGCTAAGACGACAGGATGATGCCACCTCATGTACACTAAGTGCTGAGGAGTTAAGTAGCTCAGTGTATGGGCTGGATTTGAACCTGTGCTTGTTGCAAATCATAAGAATAACAATAGTTTAGCAATGGGACAAATGAATTGTTGTATATCAAGAAAATAACAACACCCTTTTCTGTTTTAATCAATTCTAAATATATTGTCTGTGAAGGAAATGATGTGTTTATTGTGTCTTGGGCGGCTCCTTCATACAAAATTAATTTACATGAAAGATTAAAATATTAAAAGAAGAAAAGCTATGTTCACCTGACACTGTGTTATGATTAGTGATGGGTGTTATTCCTCAATTTCTGGTTGGTCTAAAAAAAAATGTCATAGGACAGTGCTACAAAGAGGCCAATGTGATATCTTCACATTTGTTCATTTTTTCTAACCAGAGCCATTTAAAACCCAAACATCCACAATTTTTTTGATTGACTGAATAAGTCAAATGTGAATATTTACAGCGTTTTAAATTTCAGACAGTTTCAGACTGTTTTACTTAGGCAAAATGTGTCTAGAGCTTACTGTTACTGTTTTTCATTAGACGTGTCCTCACACTGAGGGAGTACGGGTAAATCAATTCCTCATTTCAATATTTCCCACTTTCCTGGTATAACATCTGAAATCTGTCGGTGCACTGTAGTGACGTAACATCTCACCTTATATAGGCAGAGGTCAATGACCTGGGCACAAATATCTCTCAGGTCATCGCACACCTGAAGACGGCTGCGCACAAAGGCACACAGTTCCTCATTGCCGATGGCGTCCCACACTCCGTCACATGCTAGAATTAGGAACTCGTCTTCAGGCGTCCTCTCCATCTCGTACACCTCAGGCTCCGGCGACACCAGCTGCTCAGTCTGCGGCCTCCAGTCCACCTCCTTGAAGTCAAAGTCCCCCAGTGCTCTGGAAACGGCCAGCGAGCCATTGACTCTCTGCAGGGTCACCGAGCCCCCTGCGTTCTGGATGCGCTCCTTTTCTCTGGGGTTGAACGGCTTGTGGTCCTCTGTGTAGAAGACCACCTGGCCGTTACGGCAGAGCAGAGTGCGGGAGTCCCCACAGTTGATAAAATAAGTGTAACGTGGTGAAATCAAGACAGCTGCCGCGGTGGAGCCGCTTCGATCCCAGTTGTCCTGGCGAGCCAGTTTGTGCATGTGCCGATCAATGTCCAGGAAGCCCTCACGGATCCCCTCCTTCACCTGCTCAGGGTCCTCACTCGCTTTAACCCCACCTGTGGATCATGAGAGGGAGACTTTTGGTTTATAGATTCCCTGCATATATTGGAAAGTTTGCAGCCTTGCTAGGTTGTTTGTTTAGAAGCCACACACATATGGATCCCGCTGCCATAAACTTTGAGAGTGTGTTTTGTTTGATTTGTCCATGCAACATTTAATGGCACATTACTAGGTCAGAAAAACCAACACTGCATCTGTGTTATTATAACACTACAGTCACACAGTTACAACTGTGAAAAACAGATTGCATTTATCTAACCAAGAAAACCCAGAAGATGTGTGTTTGAATGATTTGTGAAGCACAGCTGCAACACAAGATTATTATTTCATGTAATAGTGATCGTTAATTTTCTTGTATCTTTTTGATTATCAGGTTAATTTTCTCTCTTTCACAGCTCTAAATGCCAGATTTAAAACTGAGCATCTGAATGTACATTTTCAGCAATAAACATTTTGAAAGTGCCTCCACTATACTGCAAGAGTTTCTATCAAATTAATGTGTATACACTGTGGCTTGTTCATTCTTAAAACGTATGATTTTGCCTTTAATAAATGTTGTTAATCAGTTACTTTCATGGGCTTGAATTTTGTGAATCAGGATTATTTCAGTTTACTGTTCATAGCATTATAGTACTTAATTTTCATGACATCACAGGAGTCCTATGTGCAGCACGACATATCAGTCTCTGTATGAATAGGAGCTGGATGTGGTCTGAGCTAAAGTAAAAATGCTACATGTGTATTTTTAAACTCTTGAATGATTAGATTCACTAATTGTTCTGTACCTGTTGCCAGGATGTGCTCCAGCAGGTTCCTGGAGCAGTACTGTGCCACTGTGGTGCCTGCGTGTCCATCGTAAACTGCATAGTATGCCCACTCCGTCAGCTCTCCTCTCAGCTGGGGCATGCAGGTGTGGGCGTCCTCCATCTGAGCCCTCCAGCCCTGCATGCTAGCCACAGCATAGTTCATCCCAGACTGAGCCCCCCCCTCTGAAACATGCTTCTCCAATATGGGACGATCCAGGTAGGGGCTTGGCATCACGTCGTCCTCATCCTGACTGTCCTCCTCCCCAGCCCCTGCTTCCCTGGGCCCCCCTTTGAAGAAGAAAGTGACCATTTTCTCTGTCTCTTTGACCAGCTGGCGGAGGAAGGAGGGTACCTCCACATTGCTGGCCCGCCGGGCTGTCCTCATCACCCCGCGGAGCCTGTGCTCAAGCTTCTTGCTGGACCTGGCAGCGGCCCGTCTCCTCCTGGTGCCCCTCCTCCGGCCCTGTGTTTTCCTCAGCAGGTCCAGGGCAACAGTTGGGCTGTGCCACTCCAAGCAGGTAAACAGAAAGTGACTAGTAGCAGTAAGAGTAATGCCGTTGAATGAAAAACTGAGATGGTTTTCAATTGAACAAAATCAAAGGAATTTCTTTATCCATTCGCCTCTTTGTGGAGTCAAAGAAATCCTTCCTCTGTCCTTTTTCGTCTTTGACAATAACAAGCCGTCGTCTCTCTCTGTCGCTGTTTCTGTCTCCCTCCTGTCTCTGCTACCTCTCCTGTGTCAGCGCTGAGTTTCTATTGGCCTATCTATTTCTGCTGATTATCCCTCTGCTCTGCCCCCACCTACTCCCGCTCCATTTGACCCTCTACCTCGCCCTCTGTCTGTGTAACACTGCTGGATAATCACCTGGCCCTCAAGGCAGCCCATATGACCTGTCTTCACACATGCAGGGATTATGACCGTGGTATTTTACACAACACAGAGGGATCCCTCAGTCAGTAGCACATGTCTATTTAGGGATTTAATGTCAGACAAAACACATTTTGAATCCAAGTAGCTTCATTCTTAGTGACTTGCAAATCAATAGTTTTGCTTATTTAATTTTGAGTAAGTTTATTATATTAGAAAACAGAAGCTATAATATCTGTACCATGTTCATTCAAACTTAAGGTTCAAAGTCAGCTCTCAACCAGTTCACAAAATGTTTAGCAGCTATTCTGAAGATTTGCATTTTCTTCATCAGCAGGTTTGCCCACTTTGACTTTTCAAGTTTAAAATATTTTCTTGAGACCCACGTACGGAGCAAATATATTTGCTGCGTCTAGATTTCTAGGCTATGTCTGAGAGAGAATTAGAGAGAATGGATGGATAATAGGGAGACTTCGACATGCACCAATAAATATAATTTTAACAAGAAAATAATACAATAAAATAGATTAGAGGATAGAACAAGAGAAAGTGGGTTTATCCTCCCAGTTAAATAAGGTTAATTATTTCTGTTATGTGTTGACACACCTACTCAAACCTACCCTGATCTATATGTGACTTGCTGATTGTCTGAGCATGACAGTTTGTCTTTATCTCATTATCTGCTGGGTATTCTCAGCCTCTGACCTGGTTTACATGTGGGAATTCCTGAGCTATAACGGTGTTTAGGACTATATATGTGTTATACTCTGTTCCCATCATGAGTAGGACTAAACCCTTTATCAGCTGAGGTTGTTCTCTGCTGGAAATGTTTCAGATGACGCAAGTTTGTTTACCTTTTAATTATCCCATTAAGACAGAGCACACAGACAGCCAACGATGACGCAGGGAGTGAAAGATCTAACAGGTGTGGTGAAAGCAGAATATTACACAGTCAAATTTATTGGGATTTTTACAGGCCTTTGAGTCACAAGGTGCATTGTGCCTGATTCCTCTTTTCAAATAAAGTGTTACCTAATATGTTTTTTCCTCTACAGTGACTCAGATCAGTTACAAAGCAATGTCTCTTTTCAGTTTGTGAGTATGCTTTTAGCTTAGCTACCATTAGCCATAAGCTAGTAGTAGTAGCTACCAGGCTAAGTTACCTAACCGGTTTTAGCACCAAAACGCCTACTGAAATGAGCAGAGGTCCACATCACCAATTATGAATTAAATATGAAAACCTTTTTTTTCTTTTTTAAGAAGCTTTTTATTCGTTCTGCCTGTTTCCTACCTCTGTGCCAGCAGTTCATTTTATCCTTGTGCCTGTCTGAAAATTGCCATTTACATGTCAACATGTTCATGAGAGATGCAGCTTGTGAAAAATTAGCCCGATATTTACTTAAGTTACTATGAGGCGAAATAATTGACCATAATCTGTAGTAGACTGTCAATAGACTCAAGTAGATTAGATTCTGGTGGGTAAAGGTTAAAAGATCAAGATCACATTGACCTCAGCTCAGAAAACAGGGTTTCACCTTATACAAGTGTTGACTTGGACTTAAGGAAAAACTAACTTTGGTCAAGGTCAAAGGTCAAGGTCAGTGTGACCTCACAAAACACATTTGGCCATTACCCAAGACTTCACAAAGCAGTTATGACAAAATTTCACACACATATTTATTAGTGTTTATGGCTCTGTATAAACAGGGGTGTAACCTGAAACTCCTAGAGGCAGAGACATACAACAGAGGGGCCGTAATTCAAGTCATATTAATGTCTTTAAGGCTTTATTTATAGCAAAGGCCCTATTTATAATACTTGAATTACTTTTGTGTTTGCAGGGCATATAATCCCTCATCAACTATTCTCACATGTCTGCATTTAGACCAGCATCAGTCTTACTGCCACATACTACTGCCCCCTAATACGCTCTGATCCACAGACCTCACTTATACAGTATAAAAGCACTTTCAGTTAAGTCTGCACATGATCTATAATCCAACAATTACAGATTTTGATGTGGTTTGTTTTTTGTTTGCATTTTGTAATGTTTCTTATTTTTATTTTGTTGTAGCCTATGTAAAACAGCGTAATGCTAGTCTGCCCTGCCCATCCTCAAATGCATCCCTCTGTGTGTATGTTTTGTACTGTATATGCTCATACTCCTATAAATTATTAATGAGTTATGTTCCCTTGCAGCCTATAGGATCCTTGGATAAAATCACATGACGAGGGTGAAAGGGACAGACAGACAGACAGACAGACAGACAGACAGACAGACAGATGAACAATGAATGGGAGATAACAACAGGCCCGCACAGCCACAGCCACAGCCACAGGGACAGACTCCTCTGCCTCTGCTGTAGCGCGCACTACTACCGCTGCAGTCATACTGATGCAAGAGGAAGTGAAGAGAGGGAGGGAGCAGAGGAGGGGTGGATGGTGGATGGTGGATGGTGGAGGGAGGCAGGGCGGGGCTGCTGAGTGACAGAGCAGGAGAGGGAGGACGCCGCTCAACAGACGACCAAGAAACAGTGGGAGGAGGAGGAGGAGGAGGAGGAGGAGGGAGCAAGAGAGAGAGAAAGAGAGAGTATGTGTATCCACAGGGTGTGAGTTCCGGCAGCAGAGGAGGGGGGGGGCCTTCCAGACTGGATGGGCCCAGCAATGCCTTGATGGAGTATGGGCCAGGTTTTAGGATTCTCCCATTGCCGTGAGTCTGCTCTTTTTCTGCTGTTTTCATCCGTGTTTGCATGCAGGAGGTGCGCTACATACCATTGACGTGTATATATAAATATATTCCAGCTCATCATCTTCTTCTTGCCGTGAGCATCGCATGTGTTAGCTCACCCTCCCCTCCCTCCCCTTCCTGCCTATACTCTCCATCCCTTGCTCCTGCTCCTACCTTTAATAAACACATGGCTGAACGGACGGATGCAGTGCAGAAGCAGAAGCAGAGGCAGAGCCGTTCCTTGTCTCTCATTGATTTACCAATGTTTATGTCACTAAATACAAACTGCTTTTGTTTCCCAACAGGCATTTCAAAAAATGCAAGTTACCTGGACCTAAAATTGTCTGATATGTGTTTCATATATATCCTTTTTTGTTAAATGTATGAGCGTTTGCATGTGTTCAGGCAGGAGAGAATATGCTGCATTCACTGCTCTGCTCTGGGTTGATTTATTGGCTAATGTCATGCTGGCTATCTAATGTAGTGGAGGCCTTTACTGCTGCCAGTCTAGCTCCGTGAGTCCAGTCTGTATCCACTGACCTACAGTATGCAGCTAAAAAGTGTCACGTTCCTATGATCTATGATGTGTAACTCATTTGCACACAGTTTTATATTGTATGTTATTTTGTGTTGAGGTATATGATAAGAACAGCTATTAGCATTTTCAATATGAATATCAGCAGCATTTGCATTTCCAGTGTGAATATAGAGTGGAGTTGGCTTGTCCGTGACATTTCCAATAACATTAAGCTCAGTCCGCTGTTATAACTTTTAAAATATGACTCATACTGCAGTGTTTGATGGGCCTTTTACCTTATTCATCATTTCACTTTAGTGCACATACACCATGAAGATGAATATGAGGTGTAAAGAATGAATTTCAAGGCAGCAAAAACAACACATTTGTTTTCTGACACTGTTTTTTTCCCCCCACAGTATGTTTACAAGTAGCTCTATCTAAAATGTTCATTGTTTTCTTCCAGAGGAATATGGCTCTGTGGCGTCCACTCCAGACTCAACACCTCCCTGCACCGATGGTAGGAAGACAAAACACTTAAACGCTTGTAGTACAAGAGATTCCCACTGTCATTAGAAAATGTCACTGAAATTAATTTACCTCAACACCTCTAACAGCAGCAGCGAGGCTCCACAGGTTTGAAGAGAAGCACTGTTGTTCAGTTTTGGAAAGAGGGACATTCATTCAATTATCAAAGGAGGTTCCATCCTCAGATGTTTCACAGCTTTTTCTCCCTGGCATCAAATGACACACGTTTGCTTTCATCTGACATGTCTATTTATTAAAAGCAAAATCACACAACTCTGGATTAATACACACAGTGTTAGTCACAGTCTTTATTATTGAATGAGCTACTTAGTGTTGTGAATTGCTCCTCTTGCCCGCAGTGTGTAGACCTTTCTATATTTACCCTCCCTGTCTTGTGTCTGTGTGTCTCTCTGTGCTTTGGGGTGACCACTTTTTTTTTTTGGTTTTGGGCCCGTTCAGGCGGAAACGAGGAGTCGGAGATGTACGAGCTGCAGACGGCCAGAGAGTGGTCTGACGATGACGAGGGTGGGGACAGGGATCTAGATGATGACGAGGGACTGGCGTCATCCCCGTCCATCTGGGGCACGCCGCGTCAGAACTCCTTTGAGCTGACTTTCTCTTACATCGCCATCGCTGAGGCCGAGGCGGTGGGAGCCACGCGACACCTCCGTGAGCGGCGCAGGGGCGGCTCGCGGGGAAGCCGCACTCCCCTGATCCGCACGGACACCTTGGAAACACTGTTGGACTCCCCGGATGTAGACTGGGACCCTCAGGCCTTCCTCGGTCGCGAGGAAGAGGAGGAAGCCTCAGGGAGGAGAGAGCAGGAGAGGGCGGAGGCCAGGACAGCAAGTGCAACAGGAAGGAGGGAAAGAGAGCAGCACAGACAAACTGAGACTATTACAATACAGCCCTCTCCCCAAAATCTGGACACAGAATCTCAAGGGAGAGACACTGGAATCCAAATAGAGGAGATTCAAAGCGGTACAACTGAGACTGTCCAGCCTCCAACCCTGTCTTCCCAGCAGAGCCCCATACAGACACTTCAGGGTGAGACAAACAAGGAGATGAGGAGCTCTTTTAGCGTCTTAGCATCTCAACAAGCCACATCATCACTCCATGCTGCAGTAGATAATTCAGATTTCCTTTCCTTTTCCTACCATTCATTAGTTCTGGTTGGGCTCTGTATATTTTCAGAGGATGCTTCACAAATGATGATTCGCCCAAATAATGTGCCCGTGTTTGCCTGTCCTCCTGGCACAGGCAGTTCCTCCTCCCTGTCAGCATTCATGAGCATCAACCCATGTTTTTGCCAAGAGCTGATTATATAGCCCCGACTTCTCGAAGACCTCGCTCATCATGTGATGTGATGTTGCAGAGGCAGGAGTGAGCCGTGGCCAAAAGTCAGTGCAGAAGCCTCTATTTGGACAAAGCAACTAGAGGTGTATTCCTGTGATGAAATGTAGTAAACATTTGGGTGTTATAGCATCAGATATTATCCAGTTCATGACAGCAGGTGTCAGAGAAACCAAAACAAACTCCACACGTGGAAGCCTTCTGCTGTATGGACTTAATCATTTAGATCTGGATAAAGTGGTGTATTTTCATCTGAGAATGATGAATAATTGACCCTATATACATGTATTTATAGTTTTAGTCAAAATGACAGAATTGATGCTATTCCTTAGTAGAAACATGGATATGTGGGAAAAATACTGTCATCAGTTTAAACCATCACATTCTTCTGCATACATACGACTGCAGTACCAAACACTTACCTAACCCTAACCCAAATTTAACATTTGATCCAAGATTTTCTCAGTTTTAGTTCAAGATGAGCATGCACAACAAGTCAGCGGTGATGTCTCTTTTCAGTTTGTGAGTAGGCTTTTAGCTTAGCTACCATTAGCCATAAGCTAGTGGTAGTAGCTACCAGGCTAAGGTACCGAACCGGTTTTAGCAGCAAAACGCCTGAGTGCACTGAAATGAGAAAGTGACATCATCATCTTCTCTTTCCGGGCAGCAGCAACAGCCGCGGCAGCAGCAGCAGCGGTGTCGTCGTCATCCTCGTCCGCCCCCGAGCCGGAGTCTCCTCTCAGCACGGAGACCATCTCAGTCAAGCTGCTCACATCTGTGCAACCCAGAGGCGCAGCGTCCTCGTCACCGGCTGCCATTGGTTTAAACTCTCAGGAACAGCTGGTCAGCGATCACTGGTTTTCAGCGCTTAACCTATCAGAGGACCAGACAGTATGCGCCCACATAGCAGGTACAGTACGACACCATTGTCTTTAAATGTCCTTGTTCCTCAGAGCCTCTGATCCTCTGTAATATCAGATTTCAGCGTGGTCTTTCAAGAGCAGGCAGGCAAAGATAGACCACCACCACCACCACCACCGAACCCCCCCACACCCCCCACCTCCCGGAAGTCCTGGCCATCCATTGTGTCTCCATAGTAACACTCTCTCGGGATTTCAAGAACGATTGGCTAATTGTGGGTAGAGCATTCCTGGCTCACGCACCATCATGCTGATATCAGAGGGTATTACTGTTTGGCACATGGACAGAAAGAGAGACAGGCAGGTGTGTGTGTGTGTGTGTTGAGTTGTTTCACGTGCAGGTTTATGGAACTCTGTTGGCGCTGTGAGAGTGAGTGAGACAGAGATGAAGGGAGAAAGAGAGAACAAGAGATAACATATTGTCTTCTAGCTGAATGGGACTTTAAGTGGACTGTCAGTCAGAGTTGAGCTCAGTTTTATTTTAGTTGATGTGATGGGGGGGGGGGGTCTGAGGGTGGACCCTAACACTGTTGATGAATGTGTGGTCAGGCTGATGACAGAGTTTAGGGTGTCCACATAAATAGCACACATGCATCTATTGGAGCATCATGTTTTTTTCTGCTTTTATTATTTGGATTTTTGAACTATGTATCAAAGCTCAGTGCTTTTTTTGTACTATGTGCTGAAAACCGGTCAAAAACTCTTGTAGGACATTCAAGGCTTCTTTTTTTTTTGCAGTTTGTGTAGAAACACATGTATCATATCAGCACCCATCAAAAAATTAGCAATTTGCATTGATACCAAACTCTGCATATAGCCTTTATACATTATGCTTCAGCAAGTAATTTAAATGCACAGGTAAACACATCAAGTAAGTTTTGTCCAAATCTACAGGAAAAAAAACTTTTCTTGTGTGGTTCTGACTCAGCACCAACATCTCTAGTCTTTGCAGCAACAAAAATGGATATATTATACAGTTAAGCCCAATTGTATTTTTGTCTGATTCAGTTTCAGATCTTCTCTGGAGTTCTTACAATGAGATATTAATTCATTCTTTGCTAGAAAACCACATCCATTTATGCAAAAACTCCAATCATTCCTCTGTTTATTGTCAGGAGTGGTGGCACCAAAAGATTTGGCTTCGGCTCGGTGAAAATAGACACTGGTTCTCATATTTTAGTTCTTGGGTGACACCTAAATATGAGCACAACTCCTAAAGAGCGAAGTTCAAAGGAATCCCATGAATTAATTCTGCTCCAGAGTGCAACTGTGCTGTAAGGAAGAAGATGGTGTGATTTTATGAGATTCTTGTGTGATTGCTGTGAATCATCTCTTCATGTGTGAAGCTCTTGGTGTCTTGAAGAGCGGTGGGCGGTGCTGCAAACCAGATTATTTTGGGCTGTCAGGCCTTTGGACTGCTGAGTGAGCAGGGGGTGGCCAAAAACAGCTCAGAGGGGCGAGGGGGAGCACAGCGGGACACAGAGAGGGACAGAGGGCGCGAGGGGGGAAACGCAGGAACGGCAACCAAAATGGACTGCAAAGGTGAGGAGCTGGGATTGAAGTGAAAAATCGATGATTTGAGACAGCAGTGTACACCTACGTAGATGATGTTTAGGTATTTGTTTACAGTCGCGAGCTGACAGTCGGCTACTGCGAAGAGCTGTTTGATATCGATGAAAAGGAAGGAGGCAGAGGGAAGCTGCAGAGGAAAGCCACAGATTCAACTGCAAAAGGCTGGAGACTATGTCTTATCTTTAGTAGTGGACACTTAAGCTTTGTGACTTTGGTGTAGTGGAGAGAAGGCCGGGCTGTCAGGGGACTGAAGGTGGGAACTGAGCGTATTTCTTGTGTCTCTTTGATCATTTTACAAACAGAGTCTCTGGAGGTGGCAGCTTCCATCAGCTTAGAGGTGTGTTGGGCTTTTAAGTGATGAGCTGTTCAGATGTGACTGGGTATTCTCCATATCAGCAGGCTTCATTGAAATGAGCACCGGCAATTCAAATGAAATGAAACTGTCATGTTGTGGTATGTCATTAGCAGATTATCGTTGTGGTCATGCTACAACTCTGCCAGCTAGGTTCTGCAGTACTACAAGATTTTCTGAACACGTGACTGACCTGACCTGACCGCCGGGGTCAAATGACGTAGATGCAGATGTTAAAAAGGAATCGTAGTTTATGATCTTATTGGTTAATTGACTGGATGGTTTGTTGATTACTTCATTTAATTATTGAGTCCTTTAGCAGTCGCTCTCTTGTGGCTCATCCTAAATAATATATATAACTCAGTCACCAGATCTGTACACTGAAATTATGGGATGTAGGTTAATTAATGTCCTGATGTTATATCCAAGGTGTTGAACTGTGGATTAAGTGGAGAAGTAATTGCCTCCTGATTAAAGGTAATTAATACTCTCAAATGTCTGAGTCATTCATCACAGAGCACTTGTGGATGGAGCTGCACATGAAAAAGGACTGGAAATGTACAGTATTATTACAGCAGAGTGCAATAGAAATAAACATGTCCACCGTCAGGGCATCTAAAGACTGTAGTATTTATTACACCCAACAGAAATAATTGCACACTGCAGACTGCGGATTTAGAGACAGTTTATGATGGATATTCGTACAATGTGTGTTTACAAAAACACACAGAAAGACGTTCACAGAAAAAAATAATAACATGTCTTCTTAACCAGATGGTTATTATCTTTGCTCAGCATAAAGACTGGAAACAGTAGAAACTGCTGGCCTAGCTCTCCCCGAAGGTAATAAAATCCTCCTGCCAGCACCTGTAAAGCTTGTTTGATGAACATGGTATCATGTTTGTCTAATCTATATGAAAAAAAAGGTCAAGTAATCGTCTTTTTTTGCAAATTATTTAAACAGGATTAGTGTCTAGTGAACTATTCCATTGGGTTTACAATATACACTACACAGCAATATCTCTCTATATATACACATACTGTATACAGTATACATTCAGTGCATGCCTACTGCAATGCTGCTGCATAGTTCCTCTACTACAGTGTAGTAGTGCAGACAAAATACAATGCAGTACATATATCTTTAATAAATGTAGTTTTTTTGTCACATAGACACTGACCTCAAACAAGGTGCTTTCAGATTATAGTGTTCCATTGTTATTGACATCAATCACCAACTCTCTGACTCCATACGCTGCGTAACACTGCCCCCTGAATGACAGCAACACAAACAAACCGGTTGGACAGGTGTGTTGCAGGGGCATCATGGGTATTAATTGTGTGCAGTGATGTTTATAAATAACCCACCTGCTGTCATTGCACTCTATTCAAAGAGGCTTCCCTTTATTCTAATGCTGAGGCTTAGCATTTCACTGAATGACAAGCACAAAGAGCTATGCCTGTCTGACAGTGCAGCGCCATACAACCGGCCCTGTAACCCCACAGTGCTGTAACTTTGCTTTAACTTCTCGATGGGCTGTTTGCTATAGTTTGATCTGTTTCTTCCAATGCAGTGTGGTCATTTATACAGGTCTTACACTGAGATTAATGCAATTCATTGAAAGGTTTCAAACCAGATTAAGATATATTCTATTGTAGCTGGAGGTGTGCACTCCAGTAAACCATGACTGTATGGACGCCTCAGTCTCCACGGCAGCTGTTGCTGGGTGACAAGGGAGGGAAACCAACAGGGTGTGGAAAAGGGGCTGCTGAAGGCCTGACGTCTGTCAGCAGGTGCTGTGAAAGCCTGCACTTAAATTCTCCTCGACTGCTTGCTTCCCTCTTTCATCCGAGAGCTAAATTTATCTCAGGCTGGAGCCTGACGTGTCCTCGTAGCTGCTATGTCTGTTCTCTCGCTAAAGTCTGGAAACCCTTTCCTGAATCATTATCTCCCCCTACCATTTCTTGCCCCCTCTCCCTTTCCTATCCCTATGTTGGAACTACTTATCTTCCCGCCCCTCTTCCTGTCTCTCTCCTTTCACTACCCCGAAAATGGAAAGAGCCTGTGTATCGGCCAAAAGCTGAAGAGGTCGATGGGTGATGTTGCTGCAGCTGCTGTATTCAAACCAGGAAGGAAGCAGTAATTCAAATTGATGTCAGTCGTGTACAGATGTGATCTCTCCTGGGACAGTTTTCTTAAGTTTGGTGACCAGAATCGTATATGTGATAGGAAATGATGTAGAATGTAAACAATGTACTCCATCTCTTGTCTGGTTCAGTTTCAGCTTTTTATCATTCATAGGAAACTTCAATTATTCAAAATATTTCCACATTTTAAACCTTTTTCAATTTTAATTTCAATTTCAATTTCAATTTCAATTTCAATTTCAATTTCAATTTCAATTTCAATTTCAATTTCAATTTCAATTTCAATACTTTATTGCCATGTCAGCATTGTTGATTGGAATTTGTTTCCGTGGGCTTCACACATAAAAACATTCATCCAATACAATACATGATACAAATAAAATGAATATAAAAAGAATGAATAGAAACCAGACTATAAGAGAAAATAATAATGCCAAGGCACATGTGTCTTCTCTTAATCCTCACTTCTTCAACTGTCCTTCCTTGTCTTGCAGTGATGGACGTAATTTACTGGAAGGACACGGAGCGAACAGGCATGGTGCTAACAGGGCTGGTGGTGGGCCTACTGTCCCTGTTCCAGCTCAGCATCATCACTGTGGTCTCCACAGTCTCCCTGGCTATCATGTGCTTCACCATCTCAGTGCGCATCTACTACCAACTCCTCCACGTCCTCAGCTGGGGTGATGGACAGCACCCTTTCAAGTAAGCTGCTCTGCCAATGTTTTATGCAGGGGAGTGGTAAAGTGGTAATTCTTTTTCTTTCTTTTCTGAAAGGGAACAGGGAGAGTGGTCCAAACAAAAAAGAGAAAAATGACATAACACAAGAACCTGGATTTAGCGCATTAAGTCACAGTCCATTTATCTCTTCCAAAGCAAGCAAAGAGGTCATTCATCCAAAAGTGTTTTCAGTCCTAGATCTATTTTGTTTATTTGTAAACATCTTTTTTATTATATTTCTCCAATTATAAAATACACAGTCGCTGCACTTATGGTTAGTTTTTCTTTTTTGCACATCATATTTGGGGTTAGGTAGAGGACAGGCAATGAAATGACTGCAAAATAAGTTCTGGATTAATACAGTAAGTGTCATATTGATTCCAGATGCCTTTGCTTGTGCTGCAGTGCAGTTTGTTGTTGGATTTTCTTTAATAAATGGCAAATCTAGATGCTTTCTTAATTACTGATCAGAGATACCCCTTCTTTTGTATGAAATGACAGCCACAAAGACTAAAATGATTATTGACACCTGGTGCTGACCCAGAAAATTGACAAGCTTGGGCCCTTTGACCTTTGGACACCGGAGGAGGGAACGGGAGGGGGGAGGGGCAGGGGGGTTATATTTGGGATTGAATGATTACGTCACTATTTGGTAAAGAAGTAAACGAAAAATAACAAAGATTAGAATGTGAAATGAATTCTCTGCAGTAAAGCACGACTGACTCATCTTTCATGTTCTCTTTTTTATTGTCCTATTTTGTCTCAGGACATACTTGGACCTGGACATCACTTTGAGCGGAGAGCAGGCTGACATGTATATGCGGAAAGCCATCGTCATGGTTCTGTCGGCTGTTGACACTCTGAAGAGACTCTTTTTTGTTGGAAACCTTTTTGATTCTTTCAAGGTGAGCTATGATATGAGTTTCTCGTAATTTTTTCATGCATGAATATGTGTCTGTTTGTAAGTGTGAGCTGTTTAGTCTATAAACTGTCTGTCTTGAATGATTTACTTCACCCTGTCCATAATTAACCCACGCCTCAGTGCATCTCTGCATTGTCCGGCTCTATTCACTCCCTCTTCTGTCATATTCCTCCCTCCATCACTGGAGATGACAGTATCGCTATGCCAACCGTCTCTCTCATTATGCTAGCTCAAAGCTGAAGACTCTGTTCCTAAATAAGGGCATTATTACTGACAGCAACTGGCTGTCCCAATGACATATTTTGGTAATCATGTGGAAAACAATCAGGCCCTTTGGAAAAATAAATCCTTTCAAATTAATTTGAATCGCTACTAAATGGCATAAAAAGGGTGCAGTATGCTTTGCTCATCTCATTTGTGCTATTTCTCCGGCCTCTGGATCTGCCTCTGTCATTATCAGAGTCAGAGCATTATGTTAGTATTCGTCAAATTTAAATGAATGTGACATTTTACATCATTGTATGGTTTTTTTTGTTAATCTGCTCCCACAGTCTGTCGCTTTTAACCTTGTATTTCTAGCATTTCTAGCATAGCATAACAATGCTTGGAAGTTATTTTTAAAATCTAATTCATGAGTTATTGTCATGGGGGTGTAGTTCAGGTGATAGAGCAAGGCGGCCAATAATCATAGAATTGTCCTGGAGGATGTTGGAAGTTAGACAACAGGCTCTGCCAAACATAATGTACAGAATGTACATTTAATCACTAACAAGATATATTATGAAATGTTATAAATTAAATCATTAATTTTATATGTTCCAGTATGTATGCTAATATCTTATTAAAGGAGCTATTTAAGACTTACCAGTCAAGAGGAAATGTTACAAGTCAAGCACCAAACTTCATCCCTTCTCCAGTGGTTGGCAGTGACCTTCTTGTGTTTCTTCTTTTTCCATCACTTCTTTTCCTCTACTAAAGCTAGCATGCTAAACCAGTGTGGCAGGACAGATTTGTAACTTTCTAGTTGCCACTATAGCGTCCAGTCATGTAAACCCAATGATGGCTGAGCTATACTAACAAATAGCTTCTTTAAAGGTAATTGGTAAACCAACTGTAATAGCAATATTACTGTAATCATAATGATACACAGACCTAATGCTAATAAACACTAAATGTCTGTGCCAGTATCAGCTGAAATATGTATTTAATGGGTGCTCATAATACAGTATAGTCTATATCAGCCTATCAACAAATGAATCAGTTTATCTCATCCCTAGAATATGTACAGCATTTCAGTAATGAACAGCAGCAGTTTGTGACTGGACAGAGTTATCACGTTTACAGTAAATGGTGAGGTGACTGAGCCCCTGAATCCCAGGACCTCCCAGTCTCAACCCTGACCTGGCCGGTATGTGACATGACACACAGGACACCGTAGGCAGAAACACCCAGGATAAACTGGAGTCTCTTTCCATCCGAGACAGGGGTGTCCCATATCAGGGCAACACTGGATCCCGTACGCAGTGGCTGAGACACTGAGTGATATAAGGGGAGACACTCAAACCTATATTGGGACTCATGTACTTGGGGCATTATTTCTTCATCAAAAGAAGAAAAAAAATGTCAGCGTAGATTGTTTTATTGAGCACTGTATTAGATATCCACAATATGATTCATGGGGAGGAAGGCAACAGTGCAGATTGATGTGCTGCTTCCTAATAAAAATTAAATTAAAAGCCCACGGAGCAGTGCTTTTCTTGGTATCTGCATGTACAGTATCATTGATGGAAGTTGAACTAACTCTATGCAACTCGTTTCTGTTTTTCTTGCTCTTAGTTCCTGGTCTTGATGTACCTTGTGACCTACGTGGGAAGGGTGTTCAATGGCCTTACTCTGCTCATCATCAGTAAGACACAGCAATCTTTCTGCCTGCTGGAAATCTGTTAATAACGTTGTGTGGCTATAAAGTTAACTAATCTACTTTTCCATCTTCTTTCTTCTCCAGGTGTGATTGCTGTCTTTTCTCTGCCACTTTTCTACAGACAACGCCAGGTAATAACTTCATTCTCTCTATTGTCATTTTAATTGTTCCTTCATTGCTATATAATAAACATCACATAAGCATTTCTGTTACGTCACAGGAGCAAGTGGACGTTGTCATTGGAAAAATCCAGGCCCACATTGATAACGTCCAGGACACGTGAGTATGGCGCCATCTTCTGTCTCAATGGTGCCATTTGAACCACTAGACAGACAGGGACAATCATGTTGAATGATGTCTGTTTTAAGTTTTTTCAGATTTTGGTAAATGAACTGCATTTATATAGCACTTTTGTAGCCTTAACGACCATTCATCTTAATAACTTAGGCGCATGCAAACATATTCATACAGCACTTTTCCCTACATATAGCACTTCTATCACACACACTTAAACACAGACTATATCATCATCAGGGGCAATTTGGGGTTCAGTATCTCACCCAAGGACGCTTCATTCTGTGGACTGGAGGAACCAAGGATCTAACCACCAACTTTCTGAGCCACAGCCACCACAATTGTCTTCTCAACAAGAATCAATAAACATCTGTGGAGGTTAACAGTGTAGTGTTGAGACATTACATCTCAACTCCAGCTGCCAGCTTAGAGACTCATAGGAATAATGTTGTGCAGTCGACCAGTGGTTCCCAAATTCTTTTAGGCCACACATTAAAAAAAAAAAAAAAAGCATTTTGGGTAATGGGGTAATGCTTTTTAATAAGTCAGTATATGTGCCTCAGGGTGTTTCCACCTACTGTTTTTTTTCTGAAATGCACCTTTATGATCTACAAAGCACTAAACCTTCCTCTGTTTTCCCTCTCCAGCTTCCGAAGACTTGCCCATGGCGGTGGCCCTCCTCCTGACCCAACCCCCGGTGGCGCCAAACCCAAAGCCCAGTAAACACTGATGAAAAAAAGAACTTAAAGACACGCTCCGAGAGTTACAGGCTGTCACTCAGATGTCTTACCAAGCAGTCTGTGCTCAGAGCTCCAGAGAACAGAGCTACAGAGACTGGGGAAGGGAAGGGATATTAACTTAAACGGACGATGATGAGGATTACGCATGGTACTTTATTCTCTAACTGTATCTAAATTATGGGGTTAGAGGTGGGGGCTGGGGTCAAAGTTAATCCAGGTCAAATCAAGGTGTGTGAATCCTGGATGAGACTCTTGCTGCTGACGTCAGAGATGGAGAGACTCAGCGATACAGCTCGTCATGTGACCATCTTTGGAAATACTTATTGTTTTTAAAATGTTAAAGTGTCTTAGAAGGAGCTGTAGTCCAAATGAGCAACAAAGACCAGAAATGGAAAGTTCTTCACACCTGAGAAAAGGGAAGTCAGTTTCTAAAGTGATTTAGGCTAGAAGAGATAAAAAAACAAAAACAAACATTATTATTCATGGCAGCATTAAACTGGCAAATAAGAATGCATGTGTCAGCACATGTACTTTTCTGAATGCATATTCATTCTCATGACTGTTTATCTGTGTGTATGCAAGTATGAGTGTGTATGTGTGCGTGTAATTCCTGACATACCGCTTGCTGAGATGTTACCTACAAGCAATTAAAGTCACATTTCTTCTTTATTTTCCAAAACTTTCTGTTTCTTCTCATCCACACAGACATTCACTGTCATTCACGTGATCATTAATTTGATTTTTTTTTCTTCCTTTTTTTCACATTATTCCATTGCTTACACTTCCTCACTTTCCCTCATTCACTGATGTAAATGGTAAGTCGAGACAGAATATTCAGGACGAAAAGTGAATTCTGCAACAGGTTCAAAACTTGAGATTTTTCACAAATGGATTGAAGTTACATGACAGGAGCATCAGAGGTGTCGGGGTTGGTGAATAATGTTATGATTGGTTACAAGTGTCGACACGAAAGATAGAAATCCTCTCTGAGATTTTAGAGCGTTGATTCTCATCCTTGAAGGAAACCGGTGCAGGAAAGTTAGATGGAAATACAGCAGGTGCCTTTCAAACTGCAGGTTATAGTGCATGATCTGATTCACAGTATTTACAACTCCTGACAACCGCTTACAGCAACCTCTCCTTAGAGCAACCTGACCATTGCCTTCCTGAGAATGGTGTTTTGTACGTGGACTTGTGTGATAGTACGTATGTGTACCATGACAAGGTATCTTATAAAGAATTGTAAGTAGGTACATTTTAGGATTAATAAAATTATTCAGGATACACATTTTTCCCTTTAGGGGTTGCTTTTGAAGCTCTCACCAAAATGTGTCTGTTCTTATGCCTTATTATTGCGTAATCTACCTGTGTCCTGCAGTGCAAGCCTTGTTATGTTAACAGACATGATCCATGACATCCAAACATGTGACATCATGTCCCGCTTAGTATCAGACATACAGTTAGTTGCACGCACACTCGGCCTCCCGTAGTTTGTTTTCTGTACTAATACAAATGAACTTTTTGTCTTTGTCTTTCTTCCACTAGGAGCTTCAGCAAAGCGAATGAAGATAGCAATGAAATTAAAGGCATTAAATCAACACAGTTTGATACATACAAAAAAAGTTAATCCTTCAACATCTGTCGTGTCAAATGATATTTCAACAAAACTGCTGTTACTATAAATCAAACTCATTACTTTAGTCTCAAACAGTACTTTAGTACAAACTTTTAGTTCATTTAACTTAATTTAGGTCATCATTTTGTTAAAAAATCAACCAAAATCAGTCACTATATTCATGATAGTAGTACACTGATTATTTTGTATTCTTGGAAATACTACAGTTTTAATCTTGGAAAAATAAACAATTGAAAAGCATAAAGAAGTGTAGTGTGGATTTCTGATAGATAGCAATTTATGTATATTATAGTACATTGTTGCCTAAAATAATGTTTTTTTAAAAATCAACTATTTTCTAGACTAACTGCACTCATCATTAGGAACAACTGCACACCTTTTCATTAATTAAATTCTCCTGTCAGGCAGTACAATGTTTAAAATCCTGCAGATACAGGTTGATAAGTTCATAATTTTATATTTATATGAAACATGAGAATGGGGAAATGTGATCTCAATATCTTTGACTGTGGCACAACTCAGTGTCCGACTAGATGAAGACTGGAAAACATTAGATGGTTGAATTAATCTAGAATCAGAATATATTATTGACAGCGTACATCCATGGACCACTTCAGGTGGTGTAATGGTGCGGGGAGGACCCCCTTAATACCTGTCAACTATGATTTTAATTTTATAGCAAATCGGGCCACAATGATGCACCAAAAAAAAGAAAAGAAAAACTGGTCTGAACTGCTTTCATGAACAAAACAAACTATTCAGTGTATTTCAGTGGTCTTCCCTGTTCCGGCATGTGAATCCAGAGGAACACCTTTGGGATGTGAGAAAACAAGAGATTTGCGATGTGATGTGCCATGAATCTCAGACTATTTCTGTCATCATTTGAAACCCACAAAAAACAAAACAAGTGAGGCTTCCCTCAAGAGCAAAGGGAAGACCTATTACCCAGAATTAGATTTAGTATTAGTATTCTACAAATAAGGTTTCTGTCAGGGCCCAGGTGGGATATGGCAGAGCCACACATGCTTCCAAAACTTTCCTGACATTGTCATTGCAAATATCAGGTCTAACAGTGCTTAAGGCCATCTCGACAAAGATGGCTTTTACCCATGTGGCTACATACTAAAAGTAATTTACATGTAAACCTTGGACCACAATTTTCCTATTTTACATGTTAGTAATTTAGATATCAGGCCTTGTTTTTGAACCACCAGGGGGCGACAACAGTCTAGACATAACTCCCATCCCAATCCCAGGTGTCAAGTGTTCTTCACAGGTTGAAAGTGGGGTGACAAGATCTCATCTGGACAGTTTGAAAAACTACCCAATCAGAAGGAGAGTTACGTTCAAATTGTCCAATTCTGACTCGTGTCTGTCTTCACTGATCTGTGTCTTCATACAGGAGGATAGCCTACTCTACTCTACTCTACATTCCCAGACAGTCTGGCCACTGGTTGCTCCTTAGGGCTCAGCTGGCTACAAATTTAAGTAGGTCAGGAGACCTGAGTGGGGTTTGAAATTTCAGTGCATTATGTGTCATGTTCAAAATGGACATCAAGGTTGTCTCCTCCACAGTGGCGAGGACAAGTTTGGACTTGTCTGCACAGGGTCATGGCCCTTGAAAAGGACACAGTAGATGAGCTGCCTGTGTAGTATTTATTGTTATGAAGCAAAATAGAAATAAAAGAGTATGAAGATCCTATTTATCCCAATTTTAAGTAAACTTTCATAAGCAGTATTTTTTTTGGTACTTTCTTCAGTGTGTTCAGCCCTCCGCTGCAGGGAGGTGAAGTGGGAGGGGTTAGTCAAATCAATCCGAAGATATAACTCCGTTTAGATCCGCCCTCGCGCTGGAAACTGCAGAGCTCTGGGCAGCGGACGGGGATGGTGATTCGCCTCACTGGAGTTGACAGCGTGCAGGTTCAAGAGGAGAGCTTTTACGCACGAGTCGCTCTCCAGACCGTGAGCGAGTTGCAGCAGAGGAAGGAGACCAGATCTGATGGTGGGTGTTTCATCCGCCAGTCGAGGAGAGCGCGGTGAAGTGCTGGCCCATTGAATGTCACCTCCGCTCACCACCATGGATTACGGAAAGACCATGGCCCCCCCGGTACCCCCACACAAACCCAAGCCTGCCCGGCCGGGAGAAGCGCAGGAGCGGCTGCTGAAGTGCGTTCTGCTCGGCGATGGAGCGGTGGGCAAAACCAGCCTGGTGGTCAGCTACACAACGAACGGCTACCCAACCAAATACGTCCCAACTGCATTTGATGACTTTTCGGGTAAGAAATGTCAAGATATTGCTACTTCAATTTTTAATGATAAATCCTGTAAAGATTGGTGTGTGTGAGGGAAAAATACGGCAGCAGTATCACCCCAAGCTCGTTTTTCCTAGAGATGAAGGGTTCCCACAGGCAGAGACTGGGATTCATTCTGGGGAATTAAACTCCAATGACATTTTTTTCCACTTCACGGGCAAATCAATTTGTTTCTACCTGCCTGACTGTCTCCCACTGAATTCTTCCTGAACTTCTCATGTTTTGAGCGCACCCGCCCATTCTGTCATTTCCCCCTATTATTCCACTGTTATGATAGATGTGTTTGTGTTTCCTATTATCTGTCCTCCACCAATGTTAATGCACATGAGTTGTCCTCCCCGGATCGAGCCAGGTTTCCATTTGGCACAGTTCCACTTTTCCAAACTGTCTCACTAGTCCCAGCAGGCTTTGTTTAATGAAAAATAAAAGGAGAGAACTAAATCCTTCAAAGGGGGCACTTGTTTTAAACTGACCAGTGCTGGCAGGAAAAAAACACAGCTCTGACCTGTTGATCCCCTTTATTTCTTCATGGTCACATCCTCAGTTTTGTTTAGACACTTTTAGGTGTTTTTTTTTCTGGAGGATGCAAGAACAGGCTATATGAACATCACACATAAATAGATGATTATCTAAAATTTAAGCATTGCACCACTGCACATTAACTTGTAGTATAACTTGTCATGTGTAGTAAAAGAGAACAACTTGGCCAACACAAATCCTGTGAAACACTCACTTGCTCAACCCTCCTATACAGAGCAGTCTGTGGTTCAGGGGTTTTGGATTGCACAACTCTGCCTATTGTTGTCAGCCTTGACCCGTGAGCCCTCTCCTCTATACTGGAATGGGCACATCTGTTGCAGTGGCTCTGAGGCAGAGATTGTCTTTCGCCGCTGCCTGACAGAGAGCGATTGTGCAGTCGGGGGCCCTTTGTGGTGATGTCATTTCTCGATGCCCGGGATGAGAGAGTGCCCTCTTGAAAGCTGACTTCTGAGCAGTTACGCAATGCCACAGGTGGCAGACGCACAGAGGAGCGGGAGGCTGGGAGAGGGGATGACAAGAGGCAGTTTTGGTGTGGAAAATCAAAGCACTATCATGTGTCAGGGACTAGGAAATGATTACACATCGGGCGCTCTCTCTTACCTTCCCTTTCTCTCTCTCCTCCCGCTCTTTTTCCTCGCTTTTGTTAAAGCGGGGTGCCATGATGCCTGTCCTACTACATGAATCGTTCCAGCAGGCTCTTTGATCAGGTGGTATGACCGACCACTCCAGGCGTATTGTAAATGTTTCCATGTGCCTGCTGCTCTGCATTGTGCTCACTCTTCTGAAAAGAATAAATGGCCCTGTAATGAAACTCGCTGTAAGATGACTCACCCACTTTTTTTTCCAATCTGGATGTGAGGCTGATTGGAAGAGAGTCAGTGAGCAAACAAAATCTGCTTTGTTTTTACCCCTCAACCATGCCCCCCACACACCCCACTCTTAGTCAGCCTTGGAATGGCCTCTGTCAAAACACAACAGAGAACAAAGCTCTCTGAGTGGTCCAAGCGACAGTAAAGTGTTATGGTCTCAACAGTAACTGGCAGAGTGGGTGGGCGAGACGGAGCGGGCCGTTTGTGAGCTGCAAGAGCCGGGCGGGGGGTCTTTGTGTTTTCAACTGGCAGACTTTTGTTTATTCCAGAGAATCCTCTTGGTGGTTGGTTGTGTGTATGTTAACTACTGAGGTGTCAGGTGGGAGCTGATGCACAGGGTTAAAGTAATATTTTCTCTGTCTGTGTTTCTGTGTCAACAGCTGTGGTTCAGGTGGATGGAAACCCGGTTAGACTACAGTTGTGTGACACTGCAGGACAGGTGAGTTTGGTTAATACACACACACACGTGCATGCACACAGCATTTGGCATGCTAACCAGATTGCAATGTGTGCCACACATGTTTTTCACCCCTCAACCCGACACAGCTTTCAGATCAAAATTTTTTCCCCAAAAAAAACCTTTGTTTATCAGCCGCAGTATTTCATATTTATGCTAAGTAGCAAATGCAAGCATGCGAACACACTCAAAGATATGATTGCAAAGATGGTTTATATCATCCCTGCCAAACATCAGGAAGTTGTGAGTACTGTACTGCAAAGCACCACTATGCCAAAGCACAACCTCACAGAGCCACTACACTAACTATTCTTTGTACTTCCATCTATGAATTATTTATAAAAAAACATAAAATCCAAACATTGAATGTTCCAGTCTCTCACATATTGGCATTTTTGCACATTTTGCAGTCAAACTGCTTAAATGTGGCACTTTTGGTCTGATACAAACCATTTCAGAGTGTCATCCTGAGCTCTTCAACTACTTGAGGGTATTTATTTCCACTTTTTAACATCTGATAGATTGACAAAATAGTTTAAATTGTAAAAAAAAAATCAAAGGTCAATCAAAGTGGAAATATTCGTTCATGCTGTTTTTGTGCTCTGCCTATGTTGTCCTTGCCTTCCACCTTTCCTTTAGGGCTTCTTGCCTGTTACTTCAAGTAGCTCACCGGTGTAGAAATAGCTGAATTCCTGCGCTCTGCTGTCACTCTTCATCTAGAAATAACACTGTCTCAAACAGGTATAGCTTGTGGTTGAGGCGAGACTGGAGGTTATATGTGAAAAAATGAAAACAGTTTCTTTCTGTCTGTTTCCACTGCACGGGACATAGAGGTACAAGCAACGTGCCAGGGAACAGTTATTGACTCATTATCATGTTGGGGGTGGGGGGGGGCAGTCTTGAAAGGAACAGCTTGTGAAATGGTGTTTTAATTTCTCTGGAGCACGGGTGGTTGTTTGATAATCCACCTCAATAGAACCCTGCCCCGAGAGCAGCATATTTGACATTCACAAATGCTGCGAAAGCACTGCCAGTTCTTCACAGAATCAAAGACAATTTGGCAGTAAAGTGGAACGAGGCATTTGAACAAGCCCCTAATACATGTAAAACCTCACAGCATGTTGCAAGCTGCACGCTGTGTTATAACTGCGCTTACACACGTAGATGCGCGCACGCAGACAAGCTCGGGCAACAATGGGCAGATAAAAGCCACAAACACTTCATGTACTGATGCAATTTCTTAAGAGGGAGAGTCTGTGCCAGAAGAGGGTCGGGGTGTGCCAAAAAAAAAGAAAAGATGACAGAGAAATAGAGAGGTATAGAGAGAAAGCTGAGGGAGAGAGACAGAGGAGGGAGATAACAGCTGCTGCCAGAGCTGATAAACAAAGTTGCTCCTCACTCACAGATGTTGATATGTCTGTATATTCTAGAGAGGGACGTACGTCATCGGAATCGCAAAGCAAAACCAAACGCTTGTGTGGGAAACTCACAAGTTAATAAGTGTCCACTGCAACTGCTGAGCGTGAAATCTGATTGTTTCTACAGATTTGAGCCGTCACAGTGCATTGTACAGAGGCAAAGAAGGATTAGGATAGGAAAGGGTTAATAGAAAGAAGGAGGGGGTTGTGTCAAGTTTCTGCCAGCCCTAATCTATGTACTCAAGGATGTGGGAGGCCCTTGATAGTCAAAGCTACGTGGCTCCAAAGTGTTAATTTAAGAGATTTACTGTAGATGATATAAATGAATGGGCAGGGCTCCTACATAGTCTGTGTTAGCTCTATGTCAACACTCTTTAGACTGGTTGTTATTAAATGATTATTGGCGCATTTCCCTTCCTTGTGACGTTAAGGTGCCGGAGTGTGTTGACCGGCGGAGTGTGTGTGGTCCTTGTGGGTGAGAAGTGAAGGGAAATTATTTATCACAGTGTGGAATTTGATTAAGGCCAAATGGAAAGTCTGAAAACTTTTATTTATAGACATTACCACATTGCTAATTATTGGTTCCTTTCTCCCTCAGGACGAGTTTGACAAACTCCGCCACTTCTGCTACAGCCGCACCGACGCCTTGCTGCTCTGCTTCAGCGTGGTCAGCCCGGCGTCCTTTCAAAACGTCTGGGAGAAGTGGGTCCCCGAAATCCGACGCCGCTGTCCTCTCACGCCCGTCCTCCTGGTGGGCACGCAGTGCGACCTGCGGCAGGACGTCAAGGTCCTGATCGAGCTGGCGAGGCGGCGGGAGAGGCCCGTGCTGGAGGAAGACGCCAGGGCGCTGTCGGAAAAAATCGGGGCGGTGACGTACGTGGAGTGCTCGGCGCTGACGCAAAAGAATCTGAAGGAGGTGTTTGACGCAGCCATTGCCGTTGGGCTGCGGCAGTCTGACAGGAGAGCACGGCGGGAGAGGAAGGTCCGCAGCACAGCTGATAAGATGAAGATGCTCTCCAAGTCCTGGTGGAAGAAGTATGTGTGCGTCCAGTAGGCAGGGAGAGACTTTTTTCCTGCGAGTGATATAAAACTGGAACTGCTGACACGTCAATTTGGACTCACTTGGATGTACGAACTTCTATTTGTGACGTTCACCTGGACAAACCCAGATGTGCTGGCCAGAGTGACTTTAATCCAGCGGAGCAACAGCTCAATAGAGGCGGAGTGTGCCTGCCTGAGCTGGAGAGTGGTTGCGGGTTTGGCGTGGTTTCCCTTTTGACCATAAAATATCCAATGTTGATGCCTAAAAGACAGAAAGCATGAGACTGTAACCACTGTCTGCTGCTCAGAGCCAGTCTGAACTGTTAAATATGACTGTGACCAGCATTCAACCAAAAATTATGGAGCTAATAAAATTTAATGGCACATGGACTGCATATCATACTGGACTTGTCCAAAGGAAATGTGAGCTGATTTGGAGGGGAGGTGTTCAGGCAGTGACGTTATGTACTAAAAGTATACTCCTCCTTTTTGTCTGATTTGATATCCTTCTTTAACAAAGTATATTATTCTATGTGTTTTACACTGTAATTCAGACCCCAACACTTCTGATTGATATCTTAAACCCCCAATCAGAAGCTGCAGAAGCTCTATCGTTGAAAATCAGAGCCAATCCCGAGCCTTTGTTTCCAAAATCAGAAGTGTCAATGACAACTTCTTATTAAGATCAAATTTATTTTAACTTGTTTCCTTCTGGATTGCAATCAAATGTACATGAGTATAAATTTGTATGAAATCAATGAGTTCTTGAGGTTGTGTACGAGTGGTTTGAATGATCTATGTTGTCACAATTGTTTGTGTAACTACGAGCAAGTGTTGAGGTGTCTCTACACCAACTTGCGTCTGTGCCACTTTTCAAAGTGTTGATACAACTATCACACTGTTAGTCAACCACACATTCGGAGGTCTGTAAGCTCCTCACATCAACCGACCTGGACTGGATAATACACACCCACACATATATACACACACACACACACACACACAACACACAGACACACACACAACTTCAGGAAACTCTAGGAGTTTCAGTTGTTCACTTTGACTGAAAAGTATCACCTGACTTCTCAGGTGAACTTTTTGTGACTGTTACAAGGTTGCAGCAATACGTTGGGCAGTGCCACCGTACATTGCACTTATCACACAGAGTCCAAACATATCACTGAAGTGTTGCCATGCAATGGCCTTTGGATCAGTGGTGTGGAAACTTAAGAATTAAAGTTAAGTTTACTCAGTGTCACTGAAACAACACCACTGGTCTGGATGATCACAGGGTCTGTCATTGTCATTGTAGTCAGGGCCTTAAACAGATTATTCTTTGTTGGTCAGTATAATGGAGCTCTCTCCTCTTTTTGAAAATTACACAGTAAATGAGGTGAAATCACCAAAGAGACTGATTCTATGTTTGCTTCTTATTTTTCAGAAGCCTGTCGTTCAGCTCTGTCTGTCTGTCTATTTATCTGTTCCTTCTGGGCCAATAACTGATCAACAGCAATGCAGAGCAGTTGTATGAACCATGATGTGTCATTATGTATGTTACATAGTAATCATCATTTATGATGTTTGTAATGTCATCAGGATAAATGTGTGTGTACATATAGAAGTGACTTGGTCATTGGCTGTGCTGTCCAACTATCAATGGTACTTAACTGTATGAGTGATTCAGTTGGTGTCTGTCTCTGGTGTGAGAGCAGTTTGTTGAGCTGTACAAGCGGAACAAAATAAAATGTGAAATATTTAACCTGTTTTCTCTGTTGACTCTTCCATGGAGACGTTATCTCAACTGTCACACTCCAGAGGATGTGATATGATAAGAGTAAAGTGTGTGTGTGGTGGTGGTGGTGGTGGGGGTGGGGTTCAAAGGTCAAAGGTCATTATAGTAGGTGTCATAGTAAGGGTTTTAACAGGCCCCATATGTTTTCATGTGGTTAAGTAAGAACTACCACAACCAAAATGATGTAGCTTAATAGACTTCTGATGCTGTCTTGCAAAACTTGTAGGTGGAGAAACACACTGAAAGTACTGTATGAGGGTAGTTTTATATCCAAAAGCTTCAAACTATTATCAGGTCTACACATATCAAAACAACACAGCAGCTTTGTCAATGTTTGAGTTTATTTTAGTTTGACATCATAAAAAGGACACTAATTCACAAGTACAAAAATATCAGTAATGAAATTGGCCATGGCTAATTTCAATTAAATCAAAAAGCACGCCTGGAGTGCTGCATGGGCATCAGTTCTTTGTAAGTTAGTCTCTTAGTTTCTACCTCTGGAGCTCTTTAGTGTAAGGAACCAAACACTAGGTGATAGTGCTATTCCTGCTAGTAGCATATTTCAATTAAATTTCACTATTTATACATTGTTCACTATATATTTGCTATAGCACATGCTAACCATTGCTGATTGGCAAATGAAAACTATTTTACCCTATATAGTTGCCTCCAGAGATTCCATAATTCAGGGTACAGTGTTGTACTACTGATGACCACTAAGCATAATTGTCATGCATTACGACTATGACCAAAAAAAGGAGTTTAATAAACAGTAGAAGTCTGCGTAGTTTCTATATTCTTCCATGTGATTCTCGACATTGCCGCCTACAAACATAATTCCCTTTATAATGTACAACTTCAGCTATTTCTGAAGTGAGAGAAAAAACTACTGCACATTAAAAAAACAAAACAAGGAATGAGTTAAATAGGACTTCAAAGATTTAACCTCAGAGGTTTTGCCGGCACCCAGACTTCTAACTATGCAAGATCAGATGATTATAATTGTCTCAAATAGGCTTTTCCTCCTATTCATAGCTATGTGTCTGCGCCACAGTATACAACAATGGGCAGAGAATGACAGTTAGCTAGGTATCTTGTACGTGTTTAGAAGTGCTAATGATAGGGTAGGCAGCTAAAGAGAGTTTGTGTCGTCTGGCAGACTGCAGATGAGTATGTTGTCCAGCCTCAGAGTGGGTGAAACTAGAGTAGGAGTGGTGCCAAGTGGTCTAATTATGACAGTCAGGGTGGCTCCACTTTCCACCAATATTTCAGCCCTTTGTTGTGTCTCAGTGAGGCAGCCATCTTGTGAAACGTCCACTGATTTAGCAATGTGGCTGGTGTGTCTGACTGTAATATCTACCTGTCTGCTCCTATTGTCTGTGGTAGGAATTTGGAGACGTCAGTTACGAAACTACAGACAAGAAACATTTCGTGGTACGGTCCATACATCTCTCACATTTCATATTTGACAGTGAGACTGTCTGACGTCCATGTGCATGTGTTCCTCTACTAATTTAGAGCGCTCTGCTTCATCCAAATACCAAAACTGTCTCTGAGGCAGAAATGTGAATAAATACTCTACTATATAAAACTGCAGAGCTCAGTGTTAAGCAAACATGTATGGGTTTTTGTGTAACCATATGTAAACGTAAAACACGTCAGTGAGCCAACATCATCAAACCCTCGAAGACTATGGAACTCCTGTGGAACTGACATAATATTATCACACAGTGGTAATCTAACTGTATGCATTTCACGGTCACAGGTTCACACAGGCAAAACCAACGTTTAAATGACCTTTGTGGCTCAATCAGATTTCTTTCCACTGTGGCAGACATTGGCTAACAGAGGCACTAGTCCAGGAAAACTAAAGCATTTGCCCCACTTAAAGGTTGTTGTTTTTTTCATCAGCGTTAAATTCATTATCTATCTGACTCTTAAAATGTGTTTTCTGTAAATTTTATCTCCACCTATTGTGCAAATCAGTGCCAAGAATTTGATGAAAATATCAATACTAATCAACACAATCAGACCTTTCCATTTTACATGATGTTAGAGTTATCTTAAAATGTAAGCCTTGCTCTGCCCATCGCATAATCCCCCATTAAACAACAGATTTACGTTTTATTTGCATGGATCACACTCACACATAGTATGTTCTCTGTGTCATGTGTGTGCGTGCGTGCGTGTGTGTGTGAACTCTTCATGTGACCCAACTGGATGGAAACAGTTAGCCCTTTAAAATGAATGCTAGGTGAGATAATGGTGATATGGGTGGCCTAGTCATCTGTAGTCTGCTTCAGCTGCTCAGATGGTCGTTGAACTTTTCAGTCCTGTAAACCCACATCATTACATAACTTTTGAGAGTCATTTAGGTAACAACTGAACTCTGACTCCACATGAAAGAGCACCACCATAATCAGTTTTGATGTCTTAAAGTTGGTGAGGGATTTCTCCTGCACCCCTTGGATAATTGCCAGCATAATAACTGGAGCTCAGCCCATGAGGCAGGATTACTGAGGAACATAAACCTCGTCGATCGGGTCTGTGGGGGTGCGAAGGGATCCAACCAGTAGACTGTGGTTCACTTTGTACATTGTCTTTAGGATTAACCGTTGCTCAAGCTCTTGTAATGCGATGCAATAATGTCTGGGGCCCTGATTAGAAGACACCCACACATAGATTTAACTAGTAATTGAGTACAGTTCATTATTCTTGACATAAATCTGCTTTCAAAGTATGTTTAAGACCACCTCCTCTTCCCTGTGACCCTCCTGTTACAAGAGTTGTCCTCATCTTTTCACATGTTTAAATGACTGTAAGTGTAAGGAGGCGTCTCTGTGTGATTATGACACAGTTTATTGAGAGGTCAGAGTAGTGTGAAGATTTCAGTGTACTTCAAGTGAACATGTCGCATGACATGTTCTACAGTGAAGTCCTGAAGATATTTAAGCATCACTATTAGGGCTGTCAGGCGATTAAAAAAATTAATCTAATTAATTACAGGATTTGTAATTAATTAATCTAATTAATCTCATATCTGCTAACGGTACCCAAATAAAGAATTTGATGTATACACATCTATGTCAGTTTTCAAACAAAAGGCAAAATCTTTTTGCTTCAAGGTTTTATTTGTACTCCAAATTGAAGATTAGCCAGCCCTACAGTTAAAATGGCATACGTAAAATAAAGGAGTAAAGCCATATATTAAACGGGAATAGCATCAAAGATGTTAATAAAACCCACACAGTTTCAAACAACGTTCAAAACGCACAGAGCCAGTATCACAACTCAACATAAAGCCCGTTAGCTTAATGCTAATGTATATGTAAAATCTCATAGACGGGCTAACAGTAATTAGCATTCGCTATCGCCATTCCGCGGCACCAACAGCCATAGCAGTAAAGCTGATTAAAAAACATGCTTTGATGCTGGCTTTAGCGCTGTTAACACGTCACAGTTCTGACAGTTTTTCATGCGAGAAAGTCACAGTTTGTGGTCAGTTTGCCCCGGCGTTTGTTTGGGAGGAGTGTAGAGTCTGTGTGAGCCGCGACCGAGCACCACCAGGGCAGCGGCTGACAGAGCTGCAGCAGCCGCTCTACGGACCTCATCTGCCGGCGGCAGTCTCTCGTCCTCCCGGCGGGGTAGACAACGAGCCAAGTAACGTATCCGCACGCTGTCATACATTTACCGCTGGCTGGTTAAACTCTTTTTAGGAGATTAATGTTGGTCTCATTGATTAAATTTAACAACATTCTATATCTATGAGTGTCACCACTCTGTTTAATCTACCGCTCTGGTCAGCCTGCTTTGACTAGTGACACGGGTGGGAGTGACGAACACATAACGTCCGGACAAGTGCCTCCCTACGGGTCATGCAATGGGCCAAATTTAAAGTGCTCGCGCATTGAATTGCCACTCAGAATTAATTGCGTTAATTTTTCTAACGCGCTAATTTGCAGTGTAATTAATTAATCTAATTAACGCGTTAAACTGACAGCCCTAATCACTATAGGTCAAATTTTATTTTTCAGTATCATCTTGTACCTTTTTCACTTTTCAGCTAAGGTGGCGTCCTCCAGCATTCAGTCAAATTAGAGAAACCTAAACATATTGGCTACATGCATTATCTGCAAATAAATACTTATGTATAAGTATGAACTCCACTAAAAAAGCTATTTTTCTCATTTCTGATTTCTCTGGATAACATGTAGAGGTTTCTGTGTATCCATGGGTACACTGTGAACAGACAAATATTTAACTTGGCATGGCTTTAATGCTGTTCATTTGGCTTCATGCAAACAAATAGGCTAAAATATACGGCTCAAGTTAAAGTCCACTTCAAACGTTATAACTGACCCCATAGCAACATTAGATGTGTTTACAGGCCTTAGATCATAAGGAGAGTGGTGGTGAAGTGGTGAGGTGCCAGCTCTGTGGGGTTCTTTCGCACAAATGGGCACACACCATGTGTTTTTTGAACCTGTCCAGTGAGGTGGATAAAGAGGCCCATGCAGCAGCTACTCTGAGTTGTTGCAAGTTCCCCCCGTCCTGGCATGTATCTGTTTGATCGACTCGTGATTGTTTTGAATCTCTTCTCTTGTAATCAATATTTTATAATAATGATGATTTGACAAATGACTCTCCCTGTGACTTACCGCCAGCCTGAACATGGTTTTGTGCGTTTACTGGGTCACCAGAAACATGTATAAAAGACAGTGGCTGAAAAGTCATTTCCATGTCATGTTTCCTGCTCTCCTGTAACTCAGCACTCATGCACTACATTATGCAAAGTCGAAGACATGGAGAAAAAATAGTAGTCGACCGGTTGTTAATAAAAAAGAGATTATAGTCTGTTAGAAAACATCTATAAAGTGAGATTACTGGGGAGGGATTAAGTCTGGTTTTATCCAAAAACAACAGTATCAGCCTTGATGTTCATATAAAAAAAATATTTCATCTGACCTCTCTCCTCATCTCTGAGGAGGACCACAGCAACCAACCTGCTGTTAGCTAACACAATGGCTACAGAAGTGGCCTGTCTGGCATGCTACAGTACACCGTTGTTAGCAGGATTATGTTTTAATAAGCTTATGTAAACACCCCCCACAGTGTGGTCTCATTATGGGAAGCTAATTGAGTCGCTCTGTCCCGGGTCAGCAGGGCCTCTTTGAACAGCTCAATGTTTTGCTATAAAGAGGCCAGAACATCTGTCCTGTGGTCTGTGGAACATGTGTCTTCCCTTCAGGCAAACTGTTTGGACGTGCACATCTTCGGATCTTTGCACTTGCACATGTACAGTACATTGTATTTATGTAAACACAGGTGCTTCAGCTCTAGCCTCGAGGCAGAGGTGGCTGCAAAAGTCCTATAAACTATGATAGTTTTCTGTTCAAGACTCTTTATTCATGCAATTCAGCCAGTCGAGTTCTTTGTCCTTTTCCCCCTCAGTCTCCTGCTTCTCTTAGTTTCCTAGAGCCTCACTCATGTTTTTGATCAACCTGTGGCTTAAATATTCATTTATTTGTTTGCTTTACTGGCCGCATTGCAATCAACATACAAATATTTAATCAATAACCAGATTGGTTTGAGCCTTGGGGCCTTCCTGCCTGTGGTTTGCACGTTCTCACTGTACCTGTAAGAGTTCTGTCTGGGTTCTCCAGCTTCTCCCCACAGTCCAACAACATGCTCATTAGGTTAATTGACAGCTCTTAAGTATTCATTGGTGTCAGTGTGTTTGTGTGAAGCTGATGAAGGGGGGGCTGGAGCCCATTCCAGCTTATGTCAGCTGGAATGGGCTCCAGCCCCCCTTCATGCGTCCCTACATGAAGAAGCGGCATAGCCAATGGATGGATGGATGAATAATTGGGCTGGGTTGTTATTGGATTCGTGGAGCTTTTCATGCTGTAGCTGATCCACTAACATTTCCATCTAATACTGCCTGTACATCTTATCTTTTCACTTTGTGCTGCTGACCCTCCTTGCTCTCTGCACTCTTGCACTTACACCACTGATTCCACAGACTACACACACCATGATTAGTTTAGGTTCCTTTTTATGTCAATTTGCCTTTGATAAATATTTTGTTGGCTGCTGCGTGCATATCCCCACTTTGTCACGGCTGCGTAGCCTGGTTTGTCACAACTTACACAGTCAAATTACTCAACATCTACAGTAGTAGACTGGTGAAAAATGTTACAAAAATGCAGCCATTCATGATCCCTTGAGGATGAGATGTTGGTAAACCCCTGATTTTTCATCTGGCTGGTGTTAACTTTGGTGATCCCTGAGATTTTATCATCATCAGGCATTCATCCAGTATTCACATTTTATTTATTTATTTATTTATTTTATGTAATTGACGTAAAACTGAAGTATAATCCATGCCACAGCAGATCAAGGACTCTTAAAAAGTCTGACAACACCTGACCAGTACTTTGGTTTATCACCAAATACTGGCTGAAGTAAAGTACAGCATCAGCTGTACTTTGTGCTAATTAACCAATGCAGCAGTGTGCCCAACTGAGATGGTGAACAAGGTAATCATTGAAAATCCCAAACGTCAGCATTTTAGGATTGTCACTGAGCGCATGTTAGCATGCTGACGATAGCACTGAGCTCAAAGCATTGGGCTGCATAAGGGCAGGTTGAGTCTCCAGCCATGTAAGGTTCAGCTTAAATGTTGTAACATTTGCTCCAGTAAAAAAAAAGAAAAGAAAAAAGAAAGCTTTTGATGTTAATTCATTGTCAGATTTATTTACTTTGTCATTCTCCTGTTTAAGTAAACTTTGATTCCATCCATGTAGGCTATTAGACCAGGCTCATGCATATTACTGCATGTTGTCCTGCACCTCCAAGATAAGTCCATCAGTATTAGTCAGTATTATAGAGGTAAGCTTCAATCCCCCCTCACACACACTTTCACTCACTCACTCACTCACTCACTCACTCACTCACTCACTCACTTTTTGCACCTTGTCTGTGATCAAATATATAAAAAATATAGATAATCTTAATGCATGTGTACCTTTATCCAGAAAGTCCCAGTATCCTGTTATCATAGTGATTGGTTGTGATTGTGAATGTAAACAAACACCCAGATTGCACACTCACCTGCGTGTCTTTGTTACATATGGCTTTTACAACACTGTGTTCATCAGAAGTAAACACGGAAGAATGTTGCACAATTTCACTCACTTTTTATTGTTGAGCACAGTGCTAAAAAGATAATTAACCTGCGTCAAAACGAATAAGATTACAGAATGGATCCATATCTGTTCCTTATCTGCAGCTCTGCTACATAATAGAAACTCTCTTCCATTGACGACTCTTTCCATTGCCGTTAATGATTAGCTTGAGTTATGTCAGAATTTCACATGCTGTCTCCGGGGACGAGCTGTAAATATTTTGGATTTGTATTCTCTGGAGCTCAGACACTAACCAGATGCTGTGTTTGCTTCCTGATAAGAAGAGCATCTGCTGTTTGCAGAGTGCCTCGAGTTGCCCGGAGTTCGCTTGGTTTCGCTGTTAAGTGCCAAGTTGTATCTGGGGCATGAAAAGTAGTCCATGAGTCTTCTGACTCTGTAAATTGATACAGCTGATGAAGCACTAGGGGTAGAGACTTAGGGGTCTGATTCAATAAAGCTGTAATTTCCAAGAGCAACCACCTTTTGTGAAGGTTTTTTTTTCTTCCTTCCTAAGCAGATCATATTCTCTGGTTTGAATCCAACTGTACATCTGATGTCACTAACAGAGACTGTGATTGGCTCACAGCTGCAGCCCACTTGGCTGATGTTATCTGATTGGCCTCTAGTGACATACATTGTTCCCTGAGTAGCAATGGCTCATGGGTATAGTGACCTCATTTGCTCTGGGACATATGTGGATTTTCTTCTCCTTTTCTCTTGTTTGCCTCTGTAGCATGTGTTCCCTCTTTCACTCACCTCTATCACTGGCTCTCTCTTTATCAGTTCATTTTGCTGGAGCTCCCTCATTCTCTGTTTGATTGCTCACAGCCTGTAGTGCTTTGATCTCTCATATGGGACAGATAAGGATGCAGTGTGTGTGCATGTGCATGTGTGTGTGTGTGCATGCATGCTTGAATCTATATGCATACACACAGATATTTATGCCTGGTTTTCCCCTTGCCTTGATGTAGGGTGCTTTACCGCTGTTTGGACTGCTAATCCAATAGCCTTCAGTCTGACTGATTTACACAGGACAAAGACACCTCAGATAACATTTGAGTGACTCACAGGTAATAATATTGATCGCACACCCTGACTGAGCATTTCCAAACAACCATGCAGATTTGACATTATCAACAAAAGTGCAGTTTCATTCCTAAAGTAAACAAACCCGTATGAAATCAGTCGGTAGGTTTAGTGAGGACTGATAATGTCAAAAGGTGGAAGCTGATTATTTACCCAGCCCTGTGACTCATTAGATGTCTGACCAGCTTTACTGGACCAATGGACCAAAGTTTTCCTCGTTGTGGAGGTAAACATTGATAAGTCTGTTCCGCTCATGCAAGATTGACCGAGTGACTGTGGTCATCAATTCTATAGAAAAATTGGGGTCTGTCCTTCAGGGAAAACAATGACAGCATCAGCTGCATCAATTGACAAAGCTGTCCCAGCAGACTGTTGGAGCAAAGTAAGAAACTTTGTTGTTGCAACAGAGCCACAAAGTCCGCAGAGGGAGGAGGTAGAGTGGGTGAATGGGTCAACAAAACATCTGACAAAGATGGAGAAGAGGAAAGACAATAAATTTGACATTCTCCAGCGCCACCAACATGTCAAGATGTTCTTTTGAAAACACTTATCAACACTTATTACTTACTGCAGCTTCACTTTTCCATCGTCCTGGTTGCCTCACATCCTCATTTCATCATCTTGCCGTGACACATTAAAGATACACAGTTTACCTCATCTTGAAACATTTTTAATAACCGGTCAGCGCCAGAGAGCATGAAGTGTAACATTGCCTCATCGCTCAAATAAGTGGGTCGGTGTATTAGTGACTGTGCGTGTCTTGTTTTCAGTTCCTGGCCCTTAATCAACACATATGCTCTCCTGCTTAACGCTGAGGAGATGCTTTTTGACGGGAACCAGAACCACTCTCAATCCGAGGACTCTCTGTTCTCCCCTCTGCTCTAATGTACTTATTGATAGACACAAGAAATCTGGATCTGGATCTGGACACATAGAGGCTTTAGCGCTGTAAGCCCCAGACCACGCCAGCTGTTGGCAGTTACGGGGCCAGTTATGTAAGTGTGTCCCTCTCTCCCAATGAGGCCCAGTTCATCGCCTCACGCCACGCTGCGCATAAAGCTCTTTATCAGTAACTGAGATAACACCTGCAGGAGCACTTCTCTTCCCTGTCCCTGTGCAGTGGAGCAATTTACAGCCCATTGGAAAAAACAACAAGATTCAACTTGTACTTCTGACGCAGGCTGCTTTTTCGTTTTCCCCTCGCTTTTTTCTCATTGCACATTTTGTTCGTTTGGTTCTTCAAATTGTGCACTCTTCTGCACTCTCCCTCACTCTTCTTTATCCTCTCCACTCTTGGCAGTCTTTCTCTTGTCCTCTTTTGTTTCTTCCACACCCACATTCACTCTGCTCTTTTTTTCTAGAGCTGCCCTTTATCCCACTTCTGAATATATGCATTCACTTTCTCTATCGCATAGGAAAAACAATGACTTATTCTTTAAGCCCTTGCCAACAGAGTGACCTTTACCTTCTCCTCTTTCTGTCCCTTTCCTTTTGTTTTTCACTCTTCACTTCCAAGTTTCTTAAAGTTTCAGGGTTTCTCACAAATATTTATTTTATAATTTTCCGTTTTTCATAACACACTCTTATCTACACTTCTCATTCACTCACAGATACTCAGCCTGCCAGACTTAGCCGTCTTTCATTCCTAACAGTGAGCTCACACTGAGTCTGTGTTTGTCCACTGAAGTCAAAAGCAGAGCTGCCCACAATGATTGATTGCTCAGTAATCCCACAGAAACAACACAACACTCTGAAAAATCACTGTGGTAGCTTGTGCTCCTCCGCACAGCAGGTAAGCAGCCCCCAGAGACTGACCACGTGATTGGCCGAAACAGCACCTATACCCTGACGATCACCGTCAGAGAGTATAAATGCTTCCATTTTTAGTGTTTAATTGCGGAAGCCATTACTGTGATTCACAAAGACACAGCGGCACTAACTAGAGCTGAACAACCCACTGTGACCCAGCGACCTCGGCTCCCAGCAAGCTTTGAAACCTGAGAAAGCAGCCCTGACCTCTGGCCTCCGGCCTCCCTCCTCCCACGGTAAGATGAGCCCCCTCTTTCTCCCCCTTCGGACAGGATGTGACCTATGAGAGGAGCTCTGTAGGAGGGCCTTGACCCCAGACACTGTCCAGACTAAGTGTCTGGACTGACCTGATCTGAGACCAGTATGGTGAAGGCAAAAACTGACAACAAGATGTAAGAGGTTCAGATAAGTGAGTGAACAATCAGTGATTGTTTCATGTTGTGTCTTGCAGAGCTGGTGGAGTTGCACAACATGAGTTATGAAACAAACGTGCAGAATCGTAATGATATTTAGATTCATTTAATGACAGAACCATCATCTTTTATTATTTTCTGATGCTTTATAGGTGAAATGATTAATGAGTTTGACAAGAAAATGATTATCACATGAATCAGTGATGACTCTAATCAGTAGGTGCAGTCTGAACATCGTTATTTATACACTTTTGATCTTGCATTTGATTTCATGTTTACTTTCCAGGCAGCCATTCATCACTGTTACTTTCCGTGTTGCTTCAAACACTCAAGCTTGGCATCTCCTTCTATTTTGCTCAGTGGCTGATGTGAAGTCTCCTGCAAGTCACTGATAATGTATCTCTGACTACACACAGACATGTAAACTGTGATGGAGTAGTGATCTCAAGCAGGTTTCAGTGACTGCAAGCTTTCATCACACACTGAAAAGAGGTCAAGATATATGAGAAATGCATTCAGACATCTAAAGCACTGATGCATGTGGAAAAACGGTGATTTACTTTTCCCCAACAGACGTCCTTTTGCATTAAAACCTTCACTCGCCCTCTCACAATACTGTGTTGCCTTCTTTTCAGTGCCCTCTTCATCTATTCTCCACTCTCTCCCATCCGCCACTTGACGTTATGAGTGTATCCAGTCGCTGCCAGTAAAGTTTATAGGAACAAACTCTCTTTGTGATGCCACTGGGCAATGTGAATCCACACCATCTATTTGCCGTTGTCTCTCTATTTAGCTAAGGCTTTTCTCAGAGTGCACCACTGACAGGTAGTCAAACCACCATCCAAGCTTCTCTATTCAGTTCAGAAACCAGCTTTGATGCCTTTGACGGAGATGTTTTTGTCCGGTTCCTTTTCAGGTTGAACTGTTGATTCACCTCTTTGTTGGTCTGCTGGGCTTCAGCCAACAAAACATTAGGAAGAGCTGAGTTGTTAAGGACAAGGAGAGGGTTTGGACGTGTTGGGAACGGGGTCATGACGTCTGGTGTGTGTCAGCAGTAAAGCTGCTTTCACCACCAGAAGCAGGGGAACAAAGACCTGCTGCAGGATTTCACTGAGTCTAAGCACCTCCAGTTTAATACTCTGATGTGTTGTTCTGGTAAATGAAAAATTACCGGTTTAGTTTTGTTCCAGCAGTTCCTATTATGAAATCCCTGGATTGGGTTCAATAGTCCTCTGGCTGTGTGCAGAATGCAGTTTGAACATATTCACATTTCACATTTTAGGCAGCTGAAGATCCAGGATTAACTGAGTCCAGTTGTGGAAAGTACATTGATTATTTGATCAGGTGGTGTCCATAACAGTTTTTGAAATGTGAGGAACTTATTTCAACTTTTCCACTCCACAACATTGTAGTTACTTAAAATTTCAACAATTTTTGAGTGTTGAATCTATTCACATAAAACACATTATGTTTCTGCCTAAACAGTTGCTGGCAGTATTGTGGTTAACACTGTTTCAGTTGTGAATGATGTTATGTGAACAACTGATGACATTCTCCCAGATGAAATTGGTGAGCGATCATAATGTCATGTACTGTACAGCCATTAAAGCAAATTGGGTAGGGTACTTATTGACTGAAAATGGTATAATGCATTGTGACAGCTGACAGTTCTACACTGCTCAAAAAAATTAAGGGAACACTTAAACAACAAAATGTACCCCCAAGTAGTAGCCTATATCACACTCATGTCCAGTTAGGAAGCAGCACTAATTGTGAATCAATTTCACCTGTTGTTGTGCAAATGAAACAGAAAACAGGTGGAAATGAGAGGCAATTAGCAAGACTAGCCCTATAAAGGAGTGGTTCTGCAGGTGTAACCACAAACTACTACTCTGTTCCTCCAGAAGTGAGGCCTGTTCTTACAGCCCGACACCATGCAGGGCGATTGGCATTTGCCAGAGAACACCAATATTGCCAAATACGCCAATGGCGCCCTGTGCTCTTCACAGATGAACGCAGGTTCACACTGAGCACATGTGACAGACGTGACAGAGTCTGGAGATGCCGTGGAGAAGGTTATGGTCAACTTTTGAATTTTTTGGATGGGCCCTCCATGGTTCCTTCTAATGCATGGCAATGCCAGGCCTCATGTGGCTGAAGTGTGTCACCAGTTCCTCCATGATGAAGGTATTGATGCCATGGAGTGGCCTGCCTGTTCCCCAGACCTGAATCTAATTGAGCACATCTGGGACATCTTGTTTTGTTACATTCGCCAACGCCACGCTGCACCACAGACTGTCCAGGAGTTGACTGATGCTTTAATCCAAGTCTGGGGGACAATCCCTCAGGAGAACATCCACCGCCTCAGCATGCCCAGGCGTTGTAGGGAGGTCATTTAGGCACGTGGAGGTCACACACTCTACTGAGTCTCTTTTTGACTTGTCTGGAGGAATTTTCGTTGACATTGGAGCTGCCTGGAATGTGATTTTCCACTTTAATTTTGAGTATGGTTCTGAATCCAGACTTCCATGGGATGATAATTATTATTAGTTGGTTATTTTGTTCTCAACGCAATCTACTATATATTGAATAATGATTTTCAACTGCAATATTTCATTAATTCAGATCGAAGATGTGTTGTTTAAGTGTTTCTTAACTCTTTTCTTTTTTTTTGAGCAGTTATATACATTTAGAATCAGGTTACAACAGATAAGAAAGTTCTGCTAACGTGTATGAGTATAGTTTGACAATATGATTCTCTTTTTACTGTAAGTAGAGTTATTTGAGACTACTGTAGTTTCTGCTGGCAAGATCAACAGGATTTCAGGAAGTTGCTGAAGTTAAGCAGCTGTCTGTGCAGAATCCTTCATAAAAAGAACAATTTGTAGCTTTTTACTTTTTGGTTTTTGTACAAACCAAATTGTCCATGTATTGTATTCTCCCAATTGACGTCTGGTTGATGAAGTGAGTATGAAGTTCATTGTCTCAGTCAAGGTTAATGGACAGTGTGTGTCTGTGTCTCTGTGTGTAGGTGTGTGTGTGTCAGTGTGTGTGTGTGTGTGTGTGTGTGTGCATATCTGATCACTCATATGGGACGGACTGAGCTGCAGCTGATGGGAGTGAACAAGGAAGGAAGGAGGGAGTGAATGAGATACAGAAGGTCTGGGAAAGACGGAGGGGAGGGAGAGACAGAGGAGTGAAGACAGTGAAGGAGTGTGATGTGAGTAAAAATGAGAGGGTGAACAGAAACTGGTGCCATTTTGCCCGGCTGTGGGAAAAGAGTCATATGACAGCTGCAGCCAACAGCCAAAATTCAAGGAGAGGCTGTATTTATTGTTTTTAAGGGTTTAGTAAAAATGTGGATCATTTCCGAGGACAAAGTGAGGCTTTATTCCTTGTGGGATTTGAGAGAGGGATGGAGACAGAAAGGGGGGAGACAGAGGAAAAGAGATTGAATACCTCCTTGCAGCAGCCTCCTAATTGGTCTCATTACTGTGTAACTTCCTGGTGAATGCGGGCCGCTCTGACCTTGGCCTTTGAAATGTAGACCCATGGCGTCTCGGAGCTGCGGGCAGAGGGAGGACTTGGAGGAACAACCAGTCTCTCTGTCAACCACTGCACGCCTCTTGGTGTGTGTGTGGGGGGGGTGAATGTGAATGAACATAATATGTGTGTGTGTTCATGGGTGTCTTTTGTGTTTCGACATGCTTGCCGAGGAAGATGGGACGCGTTAGTGGTGATGATCCACCTAATGTGAACCTGGTCCACTGACACAGAACCTATTGCATGTCCAGCCTGCTGCTTGAATGGGCCTCATGGAGTCTGAGCTCCTGGATTAGACACCAGTTTGTGTCTGTCAGTCAGTTTTCCCCAACTGACTGTTGACATACCCTCCTACTTGGGTCTTGAACACATCTTCCTTGACTCCAGGGATTAAAAACGTTCAAACACATGTTCCTCCTCACTTGTATTGTCACTACAGCAGCTCAGTGCTACAGTGCTACAGTGCTCCTGGCTGCTGTCACTGGATGCTTGTGACTTGTTTGATTGAGGAGCAGGGGGAACAGCGCCTCAGGCCAGTCGGCATCCCCGCTCACACTACACAACTCTGCCTGTTTTCGGCGCAGCATGAACAAGTGCTCTGTAATCACACCTCATTCATAACATTCTTCTAGATCACAAAATCCATCCGTCTTTCTCTGTCCTTGTTCAGGTCCATTTATTTCCTATAATCCCCCCACTTTTCAGTCATTTTTCTTTTTTCTTCCTCAGTCTAACCCTCTCTCTGCCAACCCATCATTATCTTCGTCCTTGGACATACTTGCGGCACATTTGTGGAAATTATTATACTGTATTGACATTGTGAATTCTTAAAGTTACAAAGGCTTGTCAGAGCTCCATCTCCCATCATATAACCAACCCACTCTCCTTGAGATTCATATTTCATTTCAATTTTTATTTCTTTTGTGTGAAAATATATTTCCTGTCTGTATTATCCAAATGTTTTTTCCATGGAAGGAATTGAGAAAATTGGGTTCTAAACACAACAGAAATGTTACACAGGAAAAAATGATCAAATGTATTATCAATAAAATGTATTATCAATAAAAGCTTTGCATCTTAAAATGCTGGTAGTGAAATCAATAGTGAAAGTTAACATTCCTCCTCTGTTCCTCAGCTGCTGATATTACAAAGGGACAAGCAGCACATGCAGCTCCAGCCTCGTCCTGCTATTGTGTGGAACATGCTGTCACCACGTGCAGTGTGAACTCAAATGGCAGTTGTAATTAATATTGACTGGCTTCTTCATTAACACAATGTGAGGTTGTCTGGCTGCAACCAAAACAAACACCCACGTTGCTCTGCTGTTGTGTTTCTGACAAAGGGACATGGGCTAACAGTATTGAACTTGTGTTCTACGTGTTGTTACATGGACTGTGACTGAAACATCATTAACTTTCAGTTCAAAGGATGTTGAAAATGTGTCATGCTCATGTCTGTCCACTGCACTGCTTCACCTCTCTTTGATTTATCTAAACACGTCATTTATTTGCAGTGCATATTTTCACAGAGAGCTTAGCAGGACTTCTGTTGTTGTGGCCGGCTATTTAGTTGGTTTAATTACAATGAATTATGCAGTTTGCAGCTCCATCTCATTACGTGCTCATTTCCCTGTTTGCCTTAACAGCAGGCTTTACTTCTGCACTGAGAACGGCACACTTATCCTGTCTGTTCCCTCTCTCTCTCATTTGGACATCCTATCATTCTAGTTGTCTGTTGCCTAAAATGAATGTTTGCCTAGTGACTACGTTGGCCAGCTGCTGCAGATGTCTCAGTGGGCCTATAGATAGAACCTCTCTAGACTGGCAGGATGATCTCTGTGCTGAAATCAGCATCTAACCACACACACACATTGAAATGTAGTACAGTCAGGCTGTGAAACATAAAATCATCTTTTACAATTACAATTTTACATCCAACCCCACAGTAACCTGATAGTTGCAGCTAGAATCATGAGTGAGATAAAGATGAGTTGTCACGGGAGCCATGGAAAATCTGAGTCCAAGTGACACCTGACATCTGTTTAAACAGTCTTGTCATCAGAGTGTCTAGCCTGCTGCTCATCCACCTGGGTCTGCATGACTGACAGTGTCTCTATTGTGCCAAGCTGGCTCATACATTGTTATCTAAAATTATACAAGCAACCAAGCAAGCAAAGACAGACAGAACCTTCCTACGTGTTGTTTAAGAAACACGGGTGGGATGTTATTTGCAAAAATATTATCCTCAGTATGCTGGGGATTTTGAATGGATGTTTTGTTTCGGCTCATGGCGGTGGGATGTAAAATGGGAGTGCAGCGGGGTCCAGGGGTCATGTGGTAGGAGTGAGCGACAGGTTGACGAAGGACATACGCCGTATCTGTGCCTCTGTCAAAGAGCCTTATTGACGAGACGCAGATAAACAAGAGGCTGCATTCTCCCATCCCGACATGTCACAGCATGGAAAGACAGTGTACTGTACGTCCGCCTTTATGCATTACTCTGCCCTTCCATCACCCGTCTGTTGCGTAACCCACCCCAAACTTCCCTGTAATATACTATTCATCCACTCACTCACACTACAGTGAACAATAGAGCGACTGATAGGCACACAACCCACAAATCTTTGCGGACAAAAGCAGACGTGCTGTACGCGCTGTACTGTCATTTACTTGCACATGATCTGCAATGTCCTCACTTGCTTTGTAGTCCAACAGACTTTTATCCAATCACATTTTGTGCAGCTGTTTCGGGCTCCAAAAAACTGGAGAGTGAATCAGACTCCAGAAACAACCAGTAAAACATAAATATAGTAAGATAAACAGACCTGACAGGCCGTTGGATGAGGCTGCTGCGTTATATAAAGGCGCCGGCCTATTTAAGACATGGTGGCCTATGCAAATGCTGTCTCATCTCTTCACCCAAAATTAGACACGTAGCCACAGTTACATACAACTTACTACTGGAGGAAATATAGAAAAGGGGTCAGAAAAACAGCACAGTGACAGTTTGAGTGTGTGTTTCTATGAGCTGATGGAAAGTGGGCAGGGTCGGATGAGTGCTGTTTTATGGCCTGCTGATTGACACAAGCCCCGCAGCTACAGACAGAGGGTATGACATAACTAGGGGGGTGTAGAAAAAGGTAAATGATGCATATAATAGTGCAACTCCAGGCAAGACTCTCCAAGCTTGGGGGGGGGGGGGGGGGGGGGGGGTAGAGAAGGATAGAAGGGGGTAGGGAAGAAAACAAGAGGGGGCTCAGAGAACTGATAAGGAGGTGGGAGGTGAGATAAAGAAAAACAGTGTCGGTCGGGTGGAGAGAGAAGAAGAAGAGAAGTAAGGGAGACATTCTCATAAATCTTCTGTAGAAACAGATACAGGTCGTAAAAACTGTCCCCTGAATGAATTGCTGTGAAACATACACTTCAGCCTTGTCAGTGACTCTGACGTCAGAGCCGCCCAGGGAGAGGGAGAACGGTAAATATCAGGCCAGTTTTGAAAGAGGTTTGTGAGGATTAGGCCGAACAAAGGACACCTGCTGCTGTGAAAAGCTGCAAGGCCATTTTACTGGAAGTCAAACACATACGCACACACTCTCTTTCCCTCTGGCTCTGCAAAAGGTTATTATGGTGATCTAGTGGACTTTGGAGCCGAGGGAGCCCCTTCCAACAGTATAGATAAGAGCAGAGAGGCCTGTGTGTCAGTATGATCATGGGACCATGTAATAAAAACAGCTCTGGAATGCCTCTATATATTCATTTGTTTATTTAAGCTCACACACACACACATACATAGCACAAAGGTGTGGTGACACATTTCAACTTGACCCGACGAGTGTACTCAACTAACCTGGATCATAAATATTATTTCTGTGTGCCTGTGTTTGTGTGTGGTGTGCGTGCGTGCGTGCGTGCGTGTGCGTGTGGGACCGGCATGCCAAACCAAAAAAAGTGTGTTGAGACACTGTCAAGAATAAAACCAGTGACACTAGGGTGGTTTAAGGAGGTGTAAGGTGACATCCACACTGAGGGCTGCAGTATGCTTTAAAAAAAAAGTGTCTGAGGGGCGGAGGTTTCTAACCGTGTCTGAGAGGCTCTATCTGAAGGGCAGGTGGGGGTTAAACAGAAAAACAATCACACCACAGTGTTTGACCAGGTGCACAGGACTGAACTTCTCCTGCTGAGCTACTGCCCATCACTTTTATGTCCCACTGACATACACCACTTCTTATATTAGCTGAATAAATAAAATGACACATCAAAATGACATTTTGATATAATGCCCATTTATATATATAGCAAACTTTAATGGTCACGCTGTGACAGGCTGGTTTCATGTGGCAGGGAATACAGTCAGCAGTAACAGTAGCAATAAAGAATCATAAGAGCTTAAAAAGTTATATGTGGCAGCAGACACAGTTTTTTGTGCCATAAGGCAGTTAAACAACAGCAACATGTGCTAACTACGGTAGTCAAAGTGGCAAACTATCAAGAATCGACATAATGGCAATCAACTGTATATGACTCGCTCACATCATCACAATATAATAATAACCAGTGATGTAGGGATCAGTAAATGTAAGTGAGAAGTTTTATAACATTAGATCATCACTAGTCTAGGAGCATGTCAGTAACCAACAGGGATACATTATGAGATTTAGCACATGCTGCTTGTTGAGCAGGTGTAGGCCTACTGCACTCTATTTGGTAATTACATTGTGTCTACTATTCACATTTGTATACCAACACAACAAAATACACAATACTGAATGTGGTCCCATGATCAACTGGAACATGCATAACAGTGACAGGACCACCACTGTCACATAGGGATCAGTAAATGTAAGTGAGAAGTTTTATAACATTAGATCATCACTAGTCTAGCTGCATGTCAGTAACCAACAGGGATACATTATGAAATTTAGCACATGCTGCTTGTTGAGCAGGTGCACTGCACTATCTGCCACAATAGTGTTTGGTAATTACATTGTGTCCACTATTCACATTTGCCAACACAACAAAATACACAATACTGAATGTGGTCCCATAACTTTACATCATGTAACAGTGATCATTAAAGTTGCTAGGTTTTTCTATTGCATAGCCAGTGTTAGCAATACACCCTCAGCAGCATTATTTCTTCAAGGTAAATTAGATGCTACTGTGACTCAGTAGTGGAAACTGATGAGACAGTGTAGGGCTAGCTGGTAGCATGCTAACTTAAGTACTACTTCAAGATGGGAAGTGATAGCTAGGAGCAAATACAAACACATGATTATGGAGCAATAACAAAAGTAGCTGTTTAAAGCTGTCTCAGTGTGAAAATGTTGGGTGGTTATGAAATACCAAACCACAGGAAATGTCTAAATCTTTTCAATCCTATTTTGGATCACAAAACTCTGCAAAACAATCAACATTTGTTTCTATTCCTGTTGTCAGATGAATACACAAGCTGACCCTGACATTGCAATATGATAAAAATCACTGTCGTCCTGATTTTTTCAGGTCCTGGCGTCATGTTGACCTGCCGATCCTGGCTCGGACAAGAAGAAACAAAGGACAGATTTTTTTTCTTCTTTTCATTTTGTTTTCTTTCTCTCCACACAAGTTAATGATGCACAACACCTGTGCATCATTTTCCATTATACTGACCATGGACATATCTTTACAAGAGTCCAATTTGTACCTCCAACTCTCTTGAGAGGGGGACAGAATGGTTAAGGACGGCCAGAGGGAGAGAGATTACACATCCCTGGCGGGGCATTGAGGACAAATAAGGGGCATGTCACACTGCTGAGAGCAGAGCCCCTTTAAGCCTAATTTCAAGGCTTTATCCCACAGCTCAGAGCTTTAAACCACATATCAGTGTTCATGCCAAATATCAGATTTAAGGCTATATAGGGCATCCTGTACGTATTACTGAGCACTTTTTTTTCTTTTTTTTTAAAATGTTTTACGATCTGCTTATCTCTGTGATGTCTTAATGTCACAGTGAGGGTGAAGACACATCAGCAGTCTGGTGTGTGAAAGTTTTCCTATCACCTCTTTCCAAAGTGATAAAAGTGGGACGTGTATTGCTATATTCTGTGTTGACTAAAAAATAGCACTATAATAACATCTTTGCTCCTTCAGTTGACAGTTTGGCGTAAACACCGACACGTGCCTGATGCAACAGTATCACCGTCCAGAAAATGGTTTCATTCCCTAGAGAATGACATTATGGCCATAAATTGAAATCTCTTCTGCTCTCTGTTCCACTGAATCCATTATCATCAGCCTAAAATAATCTCAACAGGCAAATTATTTGCTCTTTCAGTGGACTGTTTGGAAAGAGACTTTGTCAGCACCTTCCTGTTTGCAACGTGACCTCCTCTTACTGGACACACAAACTTTGTATTTGTGGAAACACACAAACAGAGGCACGTGTTGATGGCTCCGCACACAAACAGGGAGACAGATGCAGGCAGCAGTGTCATCTAATGTTTGTGCTCAAGCAGCGTGCTCATGATTCAGCACTGTTGTGGCTGGGTCTGGAGACCACCTACTATCAAACTTACGCAAGATTTTGGACTTTTAGACTTTTTCCAATTTTTTTGTCAACGCTTTCTTCATCATTCTCTTTCTGTCGTCTAGCTCCAGTTCAATTCATTTCACATATGCCCATGAGAAGACAAGTGCATTGATTATCCATTTGTGAAACTGTGAAACTCAGATTTCTTGAGTTATGTGTGGACCGGATTCAAGGATTCAGAGAGCAGTGGAGGCTCAAACTGAACACTAATCAATCCTTCATCCTCCTCAGCGTTAGCGTGGGAATCAACTGACAACTGGGTATCTCTGCGTCAGGCATCTGCCCCGTACGCTATCATGTGTCACACATGTATGCAACACACATAACATATGCACATATGTGGAAAACACACACATACCATGTTCCCCCAGCTGCCGTGGGTCACTTGTTTTTGTCACTGTGACCCATGTCTTCTGTCGCATGGGGGAGAACTTGGAGCTTGTTTCAGGTTACACTCCAACATCTGCCACACTTGATGCACATCACTCCCTTTCTGTTTTTCTCACACTCAAACACACACGCACAAAAACTGTCTTAAAATTGCCCTAATAATCAATAGAAAATGTGCTGATATGCAAGGACAGAAAAAAATAACAGCGTTTAAAATTCCTGAATTCAAAATGTGCCGTGGTGAAAGTAATCAAGAAACATAAACTGTATGAACACCAAAACATTATAAAACCATGGACACTGATACGCTGCTTTTCTGAGAAAGTGTTTCCATGAAATTTTGGATCTGACTCCAAGGATTCCATTCATCCGTATGAGCATCAGCGAGGTCGACCTCTGGTGTTGGGTCACGATTCATTCCAAGGATTTTGGTCAAGGTTGGGGTCAGGGCTGTGCACGGGCCAGTGAAGTTCTTCCACACCAAACTGGGAGAAGCGTTTTTTGAGCTCAGAACAATTTACACAATTCACAATTTACAGGAAGACTGATTTCTGTAAGATTTTTTTATGTTTTTTACTGCTGCAAAAAACCCTTAAAACTACAGTTCATCATTAAAAGCCTTTTAGAATGTTACATTATGAAGGCTATAGATATGGATGCATTAATAAATGAGCTGAATTTTAATGTAGCTTGACAGAGAGTCAATTTTGACTATCATAGTGTCCTCTATTCTACGGTAATGCATCACGTTTTATAAGATGATCATATGTTTTTGTAAAACATCTTAGCTATAACTAAGTTGTTGAGCAGAGAGCACTATTTGAAGTACAGGGGAATAGAGTACAATGTGCACGTGTCTTTATGTGGATGGAGTATAATATAAGTATACTGTATGAGTACAAATACTCAAATGGCCAAGATATTTGTTTTTGAAAGGGATTTTGGGCTTGGTATATTTATAGAGACTAGTCAAAGCTGTCTTTGGACTTGAAAATGTAGATAAACTCTGCTTTAAATTTGAGAGAAAAAAATATGTGAAACATAATATCTCTCCGAGCGTTCACCAGAAATCCCCCTTGTGTCTCCAAGAAAAATCCCTAAAACAACCCCCACTCCTTCACTTAATCTGTTCAAACCTGACTCATGTAGCTTTGTACACAGACGTCATTACCTGCAGGACTGAAGACGTGTTTGACAAACTCCTCAACACATCCTTACATGAACTTCTCTCTGTATCTGTGCCAGGAGATGTGTTAATCCCCTGTGTGATTTGTTGTAATCAAAGAGCATCTCATTTGATATAGTCATTATGAACTGGAAACTACATCTTTTAGGCTTTTGATTTAAGAGTGTAGAAACCACTCGTAATTTAAACGTCTGTGTTTATGTTAGAATGCAACTGACAAACGTCTGAACGGTTTCCTCCCCACCTTATCTATGCATCAATTAATCAACAGCTCATGTCTGATGCCCAAATGCACACACACACACACATACACACATTCCTGTGCTGATATGAATAGCAGCCATTGATGTGACTCCCTTTGAGGTCTGCTCCCCGAGTGAGTGTTGTGCTGAGCAGGTAAGTGGCGGTGGGTAAACCGATCTACCCCTGGGCTCTACACCCCGCCTCCCGACTCAACCACATACACACGCACACACCACCACTATTGTTCCCCCCTCTGAATATTCCCATGTCTCCCAACTTCCTGGGCCCCCTGTGCTACCTGCCGGCACATTCCTGCTGCGGCCCCTGTCAGATTTCTTTGTGTTCACACCCTTTGTTGTTCTGTTTCCACTGTCACTCCATCTTTATTACCTTGTTTGCTTGTTCCTCTCTTACCCTCTGCCTGTGCTATCTGTTATGCTGTCTCCACCATTGACCTGCAGCGCTCCACCAAACACAACATGACATCAGGGCACAATCAGGGCAACAAGACAGTAGCTGCACAGACTTTGATGAAACATTATCGGACAGTCACTGCTCTTTCAGAGATCTTTAGTGTATATCTTATGTATGAAGCTTATGCAAAATATTGATATTCCACGTCAGAGCCTGATATAGATTATTCTTCTGTGTGACAGAGCTTCCCTTAATAAACTTTAGTGAATCACACTGGTTGACAGCTTCTATCTGTTATTACTAAAAACATGGGCACTACTATTTTCAGTCAATACCTCAATACCACATCCACCTGCCCAAACAAATTCACTTTTTACTCCTGCACAAGGGGGGATTTGTTGTAAACGGGAAACTTTTTTTTTTTTAAGTTGAACATTTTTGACACACCATTTAAAGGATTTATGCCTGCAGTAGGAAACCAGCGGGCTGAGTGCCACTGATGGGGTGGGGAAGTCAGAGAGGATTGAAATATGGACTTACTCACTGTTGGTTCTGGTTTTTCATGGGATTTGTTAAAGTGTAGTGTAATAGCAGCTTTATCCTTTAAGTTCCTGTCAATAAATTTCCAAAGCACATATGGTAAAAACATAGAGGCTGTCTTTCTCTCCTGCCACCATTAAAGCTTAATTTGGGAATCATTAAATATGGGTTGTTGTTGTTGTTTTATTGTTGTGATTATTGTCTGTCATTGTCAAAAATGAAAAATAATTATTTGAAATTTAATTCAGGATAAGAAAAGCAAAATCTGAAAATCACAAGGTGAAATTTGATGCTAAAACTTGTTCACAACGAGATTAGAATGCAACAATTATGTAACAAACAAAAATAAATCATGGTAAAATGTGGATGGGTGCAACTGCACTAGCTCTTCAGGCTCGATGATGTGTTAGCACAGTCTGGCAGCTTTATTGGAACGCTTTCCTGCCTCTGCAAATGCCCTGGGACCATTATTTGGTAGGTGATAAAGAGAGATTTACAACCCATGGACAGAATCAGTCTATCTTCACTCCATCAGTCCCACTCACCCCTGCACTAATGTTGTCACTTCACCCTCGGGCACCAGCCGTAACTTCAATCAGTGAGATTCTTCACCTCCCAGATACAAAGTGACAAAATCACATCAAGTGGTGTGGCACGAGAGATACGAGCTTCAGGACGAGCATTTTCCCAGATGCCAGTGTTTAGTGTTTGTCTGTCTGTCCTCTGGTCATTTAGCAAAGCATTCAGTGACCCCAACACCCATTCACAAACTTTAAAGCCCCTTTCACCCCTTCTTAACAGTTTTTTCCCCCCATCCTCCACTCAACTCCAACCCCTCCACCACCACCACCACATAGATGTCTCTGATCTTCTTCCTCTTGCCTAAACTGCTATAATGCTCTCCCCTGAAGCCTTAGCCCCACACCCCTACAGCCATCCTTTCCCCAGGGGGGCCCCCATAAGAGTCTGACTGGGTGGTCCCCCCCACCTCTACCTACCCACTACAAACCATCCCCCCTCAATGGGGTCAGAAGTCAGAGGTGAACCCCGACAGTGTGTGGGAAACGTGCTGTGCCGTGTGCTGTGCTGGGCAAGGCATAGGGAAGAGAGGAAGGAGTCCAGGCTGCCCCATTTCCTCCCTGGATCCTACTGGAGCTGGTTAATGGGGCTCCTGGGGTCAGGGGGACAGAGTAACAAGCAGGCGTGGTGCTGGTGTTGGTTACAGTTTTGATTTATTGGACCAATTTCTTCTCCAAACGTGCGCTTGTTTGGGTTGAGAGGGAGGCAGAGCAGACTGGCTTAGGCTGAGGGGATCAAGAGAGACGCCATACAGGATGATGAGGGAAGATTGTGTGTGTACTTGTCTCTGTTCATGTGCTTATGTGTATAAATGTGTCTGATGTCTGTATATGTGTGTGGCAACCTAAATCCTTTGCTGAGTGTGCGTTAACTTGAAGCATTTATTAGGGACTGTCTAGTCAGTGCCGTGTCAAAGGAGTTTAAAGTGATTTATTTGTATGGCCAGTGGAAGCTGGTTATTTTACTGGCAAATTGCTGTGTATTTTAGAAATGATGGCCTTGATTCTGTCCAGCAGGGGATAACAAGCCTGGCTGGCAGGCAATACCTGAGCAGCACTGGAAAATCTGTCATAATAACAGCTTCAGAGGGATAACCAAGATGATACGAGGCCCCCTTTAAAATATTTCTAAAAAATACAAATACTCTGCGGCTGGAGGCATAAACAGATTATATAAGATTTATATATCCCACCCAAACTTACTGGGACACGTGCCTCCACAACATTGTGTGTGAGTGTGCATGAATATGAGTATGTTTTTTTTATTTTATTAATTAATCATTTGTCATCATTATTGTACCAGTGGGACATCACTGTGTCTACAGTATAAAACCACTGCACACCTCCCCAAAATAAAACAAAACAAATACATTAATCATTGCACTTTCCTATTTGTTACACTGCCATAAAGTTGGAATATTTTGTTTTCAGACACATTCCTCTTTTTATTCCCATTTATACACATCAGTACTAATCACCTTTGACCAGGAGCAGTGATTAGGCATAGACCTACTACTGAGTCCCATTACCAGTGTTGAAGAGATACACTTTATCTATCAAGAATAAATCACATTGTCACAATAATTTCATGAGAATATAGCCTAACAAAACATTTTTATTCCAACTTTATGGGCAACAGTGTATCATGTTAAACAGTTTAAACTGGTGATAAGAGCTTCTTCAGCCATCATTGTCTTAATAAGTTAAAACGCCATCTGATACTGCACTTCATCGAGGTTAGAGGGAGGCGACTGGCCCGAGCTAGCTGTTGCTAAAAATTAACAATGGAATTAAGTTTGCACACAGTGCTTGGAATAAAGTTACTGAATTTGCAATGTTTCCTCTTGCCCAGTCGGTAAACAGCTGTTGATGCTAACACTGTTTCTGTAACCTAGCATTAGCAAAACTTAGAAATAGCTCATTTAAAAACTACTATGGACATACTGTATAAGCTGTCTCATTGCAGACCTATGTTTGGGTCGAGCCTACAGAAGAGTATCTGCTGTGTTTCTGGTCCTCCTGAAAGCACAGTTCCCGTTGCTTAGCAATCGTAACAGCTGCAGCTCATTCACCTGATTACTCACTGGAATTCTCCATTTGTCGGCCACATTAGAGGAAGTTTCGAGATGGGACAGCCTTGCACTGCTGTGACGTGCTCAGTATTAAAATGCAGCCTCAGAAGGATGTGACCCCTGAACTGATAACACAGTGTCTACTTTGAATAATGACAAATTTTCAGTTGTCATTCAGGATCTGGATTTTGTGTTGCTGTATACTTTTTTCACTATGTCTGAGTAAAATCATGAGACACAAATAGGGACTAGTGAATATTTATGCTGCTGTATATTTGGATTTCAGAGCACAACCAGATCATCTTTGTTTTCTTGGTGTGTAATAAAACTGCTATGCTGATGTTATGCATGGGGAACAAAAACGAGTTGCCAGTTTTTTTTCTCCAGCACATTACCTATAAAAGTCTTGTTAAGTTGCTGTTGTATATCTAAGCTCACTACTATAATTATATGGGAGTCTTCTTTTTGCCCTCCAGCAGTAAATAAAACCTCTACTGTCTCTTCACAGGTGTTTGCGTACCACACAAGTACCTATGAACAACTTTTTATGGCTAAATATATGCCCTAATTGAAAATCCATCTGCTGATAGATTTGTTTCTCATTTCACGCACACACACACACACACACAAGGAGCATTTTTGGCAGTGAAGAGACGCTACAGGACAGCAGCCTTCCAGTAAGATGCACCTCCATGTGCAGTATTTCATCACTTATTCCTAACACATAAAGAATACACATTGTGCTGAAAGCAGTGTTTTGCGATGTTTCACGGATGATGTGATGTTTCCATGAAAGTATCCAAGATACTAGAAAAAATAATTATTGTGAGTCAGTAAAGTTAAAGGGGTCCTTGAGTCGGTGCTGTGTGCTATAACTTTACCTATCAACTAAAAGATAATGGAACAATGCTGCTTAGCTTGGTTCCTAGACTGATGTGACTCAGTGGGGTGTAACAAAACAAAACAATGAAAAGATTAAACCAAACAAATGAAGTAAATAGTACAAAACACAAAACAGTTTGACAAAATAGACAAGATGGAGGTCCGAACCATTTGTATTGTCCCATTAAAAGTATTCTACCTTATTTAAAGCTCTTGTGACATAGTTCTTTAGATCTCAGGGCCAATTGTCTTCGAAGGGAGGAGCGGTCTCCGGAGGCCCAGGGTAAACTTCCTGCCTTTCTCTCCCCATTCTCCTCTCTGTTGAAAGCCACAACAACAAACATTTAAAAATAGCAAGATGTAATGTGAGACTCCGTCACGTGCGGCAGTGTTTTGGGTGACTTGATCTTTAGTCACTTTTGTGAGTCAACATGTATATTTTCATCTTGACCTTTCTCCTTCACACTAATGACATAAGTAAATGAACTGATTAAATCAGCTAAACCCACAATACAGACAAGAAAGGTTTTAATTTTTAATTTTAAGTGTGTGCGTGTGTGGGAGGAGACTCTGAGAAGGGGAAGTGACATAATGGAAAGTGATTGCTGTGCAAACAGAGGCTGCAGCCCCCAGGTGGGCTCCATGATTAAGAGATTATAGAGGAAATGAAAGAACTTCACACACACACACACACACACACACACATGCGTGCATACCCCCATGTGTACATGCAATAACCGAACCAAGCTTTTTTGTGTATGGATGTCTAGAAAGCAGTGGAAATTATACTGTATGTGCATGTGAGTCAGTGTGTGTCTAGAGGGCAAAGGAAGTTAGGTCACCGGGGTTGCCTGTCCTGGCTGGCAGCCAGGTGATTTAGCATGACCGAGGGAAAAAACAAGCCCAAAATAAGTCTCCTCCTATCTATATCAGTTCATCCACACATGAAAAACGAAGCTGTCTACACCTGACTTCCCCTAAGACTTTAATTTTCCATCCTTGACAGTTAAAATTTCACCTGAGAGCACCACCCAGCTCTTACTGTTTTTTTTTCCATTGTATGACTATGACTTAGCAACATGTATATTTACTCTGTTGCTATTAGTTACACCTGTTGCGATCAAAGGGAAGATCATACGCTGCTTTGGACTGCAATCACAACACTGGAGTAATGTTTGGGCTTTGAATCTAATCAGTACCACATTTAAACCAGAGAGTAAATGTGTTTTCGGTTGAAAACTTTTACACATAAGGCAAAAGAGGCAGGCATCTTGTGAGGTACGCCCCACATGTCGTCCATATGTCCTCATATTGTTTACTGTTCGGCAAAATCACACTTAAAGCGGAGAAGCACCAAAAGGTTCTCATCTCTTCAGCTGCTGGACACGAGAACGTGATCAACGTCCCCGTACCGCTGAAGCCTCCTGCTGAGAAATCTCAGGGGAGGTTATTTGTTTCTGCCTTGAGGCTGGGTGGGGAGGGGGTGGCGGTCCCTGTGGGCAGTCATAGCCTAAAGCTCTGCTTTTGTCTGAAATGATGAGCAGGTTAATCAGAAATCAAGCGTGTGAAGAAAAGCGGCTGAAACTGGTGACAAGATTGAGTGGATTATAATGTGATGCATGTTTACACCCGTGAGTGTATGTCTGAGTATGTGTGTACGCGAGAACGAAGCATTGTTGTCATAGTAACTAAAGAAGGGATTGGCTAAATTGCCACTTTCCCAGGTGAGCTCAAAAGGACTCCTGACCACCCCCCTTTACTCAGCCTCAAAACTTGGCACATCCACAAAAGATAATCCCTGTGCTCCATTGTTTCCTGCTCAGCCACCATTCGAGCCCCTGGAGGTGAGCCACTCAGAGTGGTGTGGCCAACTAATCTAATCCAGGGCCTTTTAAAGGCCCACTAGTTGGCCCAGGGTTTAACTTTATTAACTGAAAAGTCCTTCGAGCAGTCAAGACAGCCCTGACCCTTCAAGGAAACGAGCCTTTATGAAATTATTCAGAGAAATGATGACAGAGTGAGCCAAGCAGGAGAGGACATGTTTAGCTATAAGATTACCCTGTTAATTAAGCCAAGATGACAAGACTGTGGCTAATGTCGGCAGCATGGACGCGAGGCAGAGAGAGAGACAATGAGAAGGTGGTTAAAGAGAGGAGGTTCAGCAAACACACAGAGGCATACTCCTACTGGAAATGAGAGACCGGTTTGTTTGCACAGACCCCGTCATTTGAGGTGAGGAGCGATGACAAGTGAGAGGAAATAAGGACAGAGCTGCAGCTGGACTCCTTTAAATGCAGAGAACCAACTTATCATCATCACCTCGCCACAATAAGGTGTTTTTATCCTCGGCTGACCACAGAGAAGTGATCCACATTATTATAGTATTTTGTTTTGACTCCACAGACTTTGGGCCCAGTCAGAAATCTTATCCACAGCTGTTCAAAAAGAAAAGAGTCTATCAAGCGTAAAGTAAGAAGTCACACATTTTAGAATTGATTTAGACTGAGCATCGAAACAACTGTTTTTAACTTGAGTTCAAGTTGATTAGACCCCGAAGCAAGAAACTTTTACTGTCAAGCATCATCACAGATGGATTACTGAACGGGTTAACAAGAAACAGACCCAAGGCGACAGGGGGCTCCTGGATCTGAGCTTCTGAAGAAAGTGACTGTTGTGTTTTGTAGCCCTGTGGCGCAGTTGTCTCACAATCTCACATATGTTGAAACACAATCAATCATTTAAATACACTGAGACTGAGTGGCGAGCACAGCAAATAATCATCCAACTATTAGCTCTACTCTTTTCTTTATAATTAGGCAGACACAGTTAATGACTAGATGGTAAACAAAGCAAACGTTCCCTCAAGGACTGGTAGAGACCCAAAATGGAGCTAAAAGGACAAAAAATGTCAGGTCATTGTACATAAAATGAATGTAATGTTCATCTGATGTTGAAAATAAGAATCTGTTTGCGGAACACATTGTTACGCCATCTATCAAGTTGAAAGTATTTGGTTTCACAGGTGATGGAACAATGTGTTATGTCTCTACAAGTATGATCAGGGAGTTTGTTAATGAACTCAGATTTGTACATTCAATCTAATCATCCTAGTTCTAACTATGTTCTGAAGACACATCAAACAGTGTGTCATATACTGACTGACACAGTATACTCTCTTCTGTGTGAGAAGAAAGGACAAATGAGAGCAGCAGCGTGAGGTGGGGCTGAGGTTGTGTTTGGAGCTCTCTGAGGGGATGTGGGATGAGAGCACAATTAGAGGAGTTTAAAGGAGGGCAGCAGCGGGGGGGAGGACAGTGTGAGGAGGTGATGAAGGTGAGCCACACTCACCTGCAAGCGTGGTTCAACCAAAGCACAGGTGTTGCACACCTGGGCCTCTGGTTGTCCCCATTAGCTATAGATTAACCCGCCTTGCTGAGGTCAATGACCCTCTCTCCTGTTACAAATAGAGAGAAGATTTTGTGAGATTGTGTGTGGAATTAGGACACATTAGCAGGTTCAGGCTTTTGACACGAGATATTTTAAGTTTACAAATGCATTTAGGCTGTGGAAAATGTTTAATTAAATATAAAAATCATATAAGAAGCTCATATCCTTAAAAACCCAAACATATTCCATTTAAAATGACACAAAGCAGTAATAATAATAATAATAATAATAATAATAATAATAATAATAATAATAATAATAATAATAATAATAATAATAATAATAATAAAAGAAATATAATTTGCATGTTTAGTAGTGTTTGGTTTGATCATTTTAAACACAACATAATCCACATAGCAGATCTGTAAGAAACTGAATCAAGAGCATTTCTGTGGCGAGAAATGCTTGTGAAACCATTCCAACGTTTAGAGACACAGAGAGGATGCGTGTAGACATATCTTTGATTTGTGGACATATGGATTGCTGTGGTCAGTGATGTCATCCATCATGGCCCCTGACATCATCCTCAAGGGGCGACTGGTTTAACTCACTGACACATCGCTGCAGGGGCCGGCCAAGGGCGTGCACAAACCTGCAAGAGACACAAATGAACATTAAGTCTTGGAGAGGGGCTCCTGTTCACTTACTTTTGATTTCATAACATTAAGTTCCACTGACCTAGATTATGTCTGCTGTCCTGGACTTTATAGGCTGGGGTTTATTTTACAAACATTTTGAAGTTAATCATAGTTTAAGAGTTGAATACATTTCCCCCCTGGCAGTGTTCAATATCTGTAATTACTTTGTACATTTAAATGTTGAAAGTTGCCATAACAGTACAAAGTGTAAGAAGCAGATCATTATGGGATTATATCTAGATGGACAGGATGATTTCTCAGGCTCTCTGACAGGTATGGGAGCACTGGGAAATATAGAGAAGGGTTTGACATATGTTTGTGCCTGAGGGGGGCATATGAGCCCGCTGTGACTGTGAGAACGTGAGAGATAACCTCCGAGATAGAGGAGTTATTGCCAGAGAAAACAATTGAGGGAAAGAAAGATAATGCCAAAAGCACAGATTGAGTAACCAATAGGCCTAATTAGATGATGTTGTTTTTGATTCTATTAATATATTCTGCAGTAAGAGATAATAGGTCAAGAGGCTTTGTGGGTAGCAGGGATTTCCTCCCTCCTCTTGCATACAAATACTTGCACATGCAGATACAATGTAAAGGACAGAGCCTTTTCTTCCAGGCAAGCATCGGCCTTTGTGTACGTGCAGTCTGGCGTGTCTCTGAGAGGCCTTGATGTTTTCTAGAGGCGTCTTTTCAGGAAAGAGTATGTTGAAAGAGCGACTGACAATCGCATTTGCAGAATACCTCACAAATGAAAAGAAAAAATATCACTTTTTCTTATTAACAGCGCTGCAGCTGAAAAGAGAACAAGCTCTGACAGTCAGCTATAGAAGTGAGGAGCTGTGATGCCTCTGGCTTCCCTCTCACTTCTTTTTAACCCAGGGGAGCCGCAAGATGATCTTTACTGCAGATCTGTATGAATTCCACACATTAAGAATGACATCATGCAAGGATTCTTTCACAAGTCACATCCAGCATGCAATGAGAGACCATGATAAGACCTTCCATATGTCAATATGTGTCATAACATGTGGCAAAAGAGTGTGATTGATTATTTTAATGGGGCCAAGAAGAACACAGAAACACATTAGGGCATGTTACTAATTGAAATATCATGTGGTAATATTTTTTCTCTTATGATTTCAGCTGTAGCCCGGGGCTGATGATTCCAAGGCTTCATGCAGCTGACTGATGCAACATGTGAAAATAACCGTTTGAGTTGGTTGAAATGTGAAGTGCTTGTAAGAGAACGCATGTTTGAAACAAACAGGAACCTATAGCACAAACAGGCCGTATATGTTGCATTGTCTTTTTTCAGGACCTCTTTTCCTCTTTGTTCCCTTTCCCTCCCCCAGCAAGTGATTCTCACCACCACCATCACCCCACAAGAACCTTTTGCACTTTTTTTTCATTCTCTTATCTTGTTTTGACATGAAATAGTGTTGAATTTCCTTTGGGATCAATAAAGTATATGTCTAAGTCAATGTGAATGATAAAAAAATTGTGCATTTTTGTGTATGTTCCCAAGATTAACAGTATTTTTCAAAATAGTTCAATCGGATATCTAGAAACGTGTTTCTTGTGAAAAACGTCTATTGTTTGTTTCTCTGTGCACAACATAATCAGGTTTTAGTCCAGGATGAGGCTTAATCTCTTCTTTTCCACATTTTACTGCCAAGTGAAAAAAAAAAAGAAGTTGCAGCTGTGAAACAAACAACATGAAACCTTCTTGCTGACCACAAACAACACTTGGCTCCTCCTCCACTTTTCCCCTCCAGGCTGTGGTGTGACAGTGCGAAAAGCGGAAGGCGAGCAGAACTAGTGGTGTGAAGGTGAAGAAAGGTGAGTTAGTGCTTGGAGATGTATAGGGGGGAAGCTGATAGTGATCTGCCACTGAAGAGGTCAGCAGGATTCTTTCCATTAACATAGCCGGTCCTGTTCATGCTCTTAACCTTTGACCTCTCCGGGCCACATCTCTTCTTTAACTGACCTCACTCTCTGCAAAGCAAGAACCTGGTAAACAAACATCGATGTAGTCTAACCTTAGCTTCAAAAAAACAATGGTGGATAGCATATTATAGAAAAAAACGTGGTAGGAGCGCACGCCAGGATTGATGAGGAGCTGGCCGACGGAGGAAAAACAGAAAAAGAGAAAAAGACGGTCGCTCTACTCGTAGCCTTGATGTACAAATGTTTATTTCACAACCAACGTTTCGACCCTATTCGGGTCTTCTTCAGGGTGCAGGGATAGCATATTATAAACACCTTTCCCCTTCAAAGGCTCCACAAAGTACAGCCTCAAAAATGACTGTAGAGTTCTTACACGCCCCTATAATCCTGACAACTGGGTGTATTTGATTCTTTGAGCATAACTGTTGTGAACTTCTTAAACATTCTCTTGATGTTTTACTTTCTGGGTCATAAATCCTCAGTCTGGCCTGCCAGCTCATGTGGAATGGATTTACCATGTTATACAGAGCTGATATTTGGCATCTCGGCTCTGCCCTCGCCACCTCCCTCAAAAAAAAAAAATACAACAAGCTCAGGATTTGGAGTGGTGATGATTAGTGACATATTGCCAGGCACACAAACACTAAACTGTAATATTCTCAGAGAATAAGATTTACGACCGGTCCCTGAAGTATACATGAATGTGATTGGACATGTGACGTGTGTGTTTACTTCCTAGTTGAATGCAGCCAGAGATGCAAGTTTGCTGTGTGTTCCCGAAGTGGTGAATAAAAAGAATACAGTTAGCAGCACGTCGTGTGTTGGCTCAACTTAATATACAACACAGAACAAGACATGGTGTCAGAGTAAAAGGAAAGAAAAGCTTCGCAACGAGATGGACGTCGCCGGAGTTCCGTCACCTCGAATGGACTGGGATGCGAGCAACCTGCCCGAAGCATGGCGGAAATTTAAGCTCCACGTGGAGTTGATGTTTTCTGGTCCGTTTAAGAAGAAAGGAGAAGACGAAAAGTGCAGCTACCTTCTCATATGGGTCGGCGAAAGAGGCCGGGACATATACGACACATGGACGCTTACAGACGACGAACGAAAGGTACTGAATACGTACTACGAGCGCTATGAAGCATACGTCATGCCAAAGTCAAACATCATATTTGCTCGTTATAAATTCCACGAAAAAGTCCAAGGAGCTAACGAGCCATTTGAACAGTTTTTGACGGACTTGAGACTGCTTGTGAAAGACTGTAATTATGCAAACAACGAGGAAATGGTGAGAGACCGTGTCGTGTTTGGGATCCATTCACCTAAAGTAAGAGAAAAACTACTGAATGTCGGCTCTGATTTGACTTTGGATAGAGCTATAGACATTGTCAGGTCTCATGATATGGCCCAAGCACAGCTCAAAACCATAGCTAGCGGCAGCAGTGGCCTGCAGGAGCAGACTGTCCATGCTATCGGTCGCCATTATTCAAGGAAGACAGCTTGGAAAACGCGCCAAGACAAGGCAACAGGAAATATGGAGAGCACCTACAGACCTGATGGGGACAGAGAGCGTCATAAAACCTGTGGCTACTGCGGGAACAAGCCTCATGGAGTAAAAGACAACTGTCCGGCGAAAGGTAAACAGTGCAAAATATGCAGCAAATGGAATCATTTTGCAAAAGTATGTCGCTCAAAGCAAAATAAAGGAGTGCACACTGTAAGTGAAAATGACTCGCACAGCAAGATAGACAATGAGGATTTGTTTATTGATGCAGTAACACAAGACAGCAGTAACAAAAGACAAACTGAACAGGCATATGCAGATGTGTTGGTTGGACCAAGTAAAACTACAGTCACCTTCAAGCTAGACACTGGAGCCTCAGCTAATGTCATTCCCACTAATGTTTTCAAAAGGCTTGGGATACAGGACACACTACAACCAACAACACGCCCTCTTTATGGCTACGGGGGTGAGAAGCTATCTGTCAGAGGAAAGTGCAACATTAAATGCCAGTACAAAGACATTCATCTGACATTAAAGGTCCACATCGTTGATACACTGGCTCCTCCTGTGCTAGGATTAAAAGCATGTTTGGATTTTGAACTCATTAAACTCATACTGTCTGTGCACAGCTCACCTGAGACATCAGTTATGGATGAGTTTGCCAATGTGTTCACAGGAATAGGACTGTTTCCTGGAGAGTGCACAATTCACATTAACCCCAATGCAGTACCTGTAGTTCACCCACCTAGGCGCGTCCCTTTGGCCCTCCGCGACCGCCTCAAAGAGGAACTGCAAAACATGGAAAAGCAAGACATTATTGTGAAAGTCACTGAACCAACTGAATGGGTTAATTCCATGGTAGCAGCAGAAAAACCACGCACAGGAAAATTGAGAGTATGTCTTGATCCAAGGGACCTCAATAAAGTCATCAAACGCCCACACTACCCCTTACCTACGCTTGAAGACACCACATCCAAATTGGCAGGAGCCTGTTTCTTCAGTGTAATGGATGCAAGGTCGGGCTACTGGGCCATTAAGCTCTCAGATGAGTCCTCAAAGCTGACAACCTTCAACACTGTTTTTGGACGATACAGATTCCTCCGCCTGCCTTTTGGATTGATCTCAGCTCAGGATGAGTTTCAGCGTAAAGTTGACGAGACTTATGAAGGTTTGCAGGGTGTCACGGCAATTGTTGATGATATCCTCATCTACGGAAAAACTAAGGAAGAACATGACACCAACCTCCGTGCCATGTTGCAACGCTCCAGGGAGCGGGGAGTCAAGCTCAACCCAGAAAAGAGTACAATCTGTGCCACTGAGGTCAGCTACTTTGGGCACAGAATCACCAAGGATGGAATCAAGCCTGATCCAGCTAAGATTGCAGCTGTAAAGGACATGGAGCCACCAAAGGACAAAGGTGAGCTGGAAACAATCCTTGGCATGATTAACTATTTGTCCAAATTTGCCCCGGGACTGTCTGATGTCAATGCACCCATGCGTCACCTGCTAAAAGATTCAAGTGAATTCAGATGGGATGCACAGCAGGAGGAAGCATTCAAAAAGATTAAAGAACTGCTCACTCAGGAACCAGGTCCAGTATTGAGATACTTTGACCCGAGCCAAGAACTCAGACTCCAAGTTGACGCATCAAAATATGGATTAGGTGCAGTACTGTTACAAGAAGGAAAGCCCATAGGCTATGCATCCAAATCACTAACTGATTGTGAAGTCAACTATGCACAAATCGAGAAGGAGCTCTACGCCATTCTCTTTGGATGCAAACGCTTCCACCAGTACATCTATGGACGCCACATCACCGTGGAAAGTGACCATAAGCCATTGGAATCCATTTTAAGAAAACCACTTGCAGCAGCGCCTCCGAGGTTACAAAGAATGATGCTTCAGCTACAGAGGTATAACTTCACCATCACTCACAGACCAGGCAAAGACATTCCTGTCGCAGACACTCTCTCCAGAAAGTCACTGCCTGACCAGGACACCAGCCTCAGTGAAGGTATGGACATGCAGGTGCACACTGTCTACAGCAACCTACCTGTCAGTGACACAAAGCTTGAAGACATCAGGACAGAGACAGGAAAAGATGCTCAACTCATCGTGCTGAAAAAGACAATTAAATCAGGATGGCCTGAGGAGAGGAAACTATGCCCTCAGAGCGTAGCCGAATATTGGAATCACCGGGATGAGCTCTCGCATATGAACGACATCCTGTTCAAGGGGGAAAAAATCATCATACCCACCTCACTGCGCACAGAGATGTTATCCCGTATCCATGCAGGTCACATGGGTATGGAGAAGTGCAAACAGCGAGCGCGTGACATCATCTTCTGGCCTGGGATGAACAAGCAGATCGAGGAGTTAGTTGGAAAATGCCACATCTGTAATGAGCATAAACCATCGAACACTAAAGAGCCAATGATAAGTCACAAGATCCCTGACAGGCCGTGGCAAACAGTAGCTACTGACCTGTTCACCTGGAACAATGAGGACTACATAGTCACAGTAGACTATTACAGCAGATACTTTGAGCTTGATAGGTTACACAGCACCACAGCCGCTGCTGTTATACACAAACTGAAAGCTTCTTTTGCGAGACATGGGATACCAGAGACTCTTATATCAGACAATGGCCCACAGTACAGATGTAGAGAGTTTGAGGGTTTTGCAAACACATGGGGGTTCACACACATTACCTCCAGCCCGCACTATCCTCAAAGTAACGGCTTAGCCGAGAAGTCTGTTCACATTGCAAAGTCTCTCATGGAAAAGGCCAAGGCTGATCAGAAAGACCCTTATCTGAGTCTGCTTGAGTATCGCAATACCCCAGTGGACAATTTTAAGTCACCAGTTCAGCTGCTCATGAGTCGTCGCACACGCTCAATCCTGCCTACCACCCACCAGCAGCTGCAACCCAAGATCATCAGACACAAAGATGTTCACATCAGGAGAACCCACAGACAACAACAGCAGAAAAAATACTATGACAGATCAGCTAAGCAGATGTCACCTCTGCATGAAGGACAACACATCCGCTTTCAGGAGAAAGGCTACTGGAAACCAGCAGTTGTCATTCGTTCAGCTGATACTGAAAGATCCTACCACATCCGTGCATCAGAAGGACAAGAATACAGGCGAAACAGACGACACCTCCTGGACACAACAGAGACACTGAACACTCAGACTGGAGAAGACACAAAACATGACACACAACATGCACTGCACACTGACACACACAACGCAAAGATAACAGAAGAAGCAAGCCCACAGGCTGTGCGTTATCAGACAAGGTCTGGACGCGAGGTTAAACCCAGAGTTGTTATGGACTTATAGAAATATGCTCAATATTTTCAGACACATATAAGCTATTGAAAGTGTTATGGTGTTCTATGTGTTATCCAGTATGACATTTGAGCAAGCTAAGTGATAATTGAGATCTGTTATTGAATCTTTACTTTATGGCAGTCATAAATGTGCTAAGTTTATTTCAAAATGTTTCAGCAAGGGTTTATTGCATAGAAAAGCTATCCTTGAATGTTGTGTTCCACATTTTTCTTAAAAGAAGGGGGATGTAATATTCTCAGAGAATAAGATTTACGACCGGTCCCTGAAGTATACATGAATGTGATTGGACATGTGACGTGTGTGTTTACTTCCTAGTTGAATGCAGCCAGAGATGCAAGTTTGCTGTGTGTTCCCGAAGTGGTGAATAAAAAGAATACAGTTAGCAGCACGTCGTGTGTTGGCTCAACTTAATATACAACACAGAACAAGACATAAACAGAGCCAAGAGATCTCCTCATGATATCCATGTCGGCCAGAAGAACAAAAACGGAGCTCGCTCAAGTGAATCGTGATGCTTAACATTAACTGCATAGGAAGAGGCATCACAGACACAAATAGACACGATCAGACTGTTTATTGGTGATCAAAGGAGCCAGCAGAGCTTTGATGATGTGAAGGGACCAAATGAATGAAAAGGGGGGTCTTGAATTTATTGTAGCAAGTAATATAAGTCGTGTGTGCATGTTGCAGTATGTCGGCCTGTGTGGTCCAGCTTACTGTTCCAGGAAATTAAATAATGTAGCAACACCTTCGCTTCTACTGCTGTGGGATGCCATGTGATGCTTGGGTTGTTGCTGTTTTGGGTTTGCTTTAGACCCTTGAACTCATCGGCATTCTCCTGTGCCATTTAAACCACGGTCTCACTTCAGTACGTCTCCTTTTAACGTCCGTCCAGAGTGAACTCACAATAAGTAGACTGAATGATAGGCTTCATCCTTCTCTGATTGAATCTAAAAGAGATGCAGTGTTGTTCTTGAGTGTAACACAAATAGTAAAAAAATACTCCAGTTAAACAAACTGAACGCCCCCCCCCCCATCATCATGTGACAACTGGAGTGAAAACCAGTAGGTCTGAGTCTCTGGGTAGGCCGTGCTGCTTCGTACTATTATAGATCAGCTCTCCAAAACTCCCTATCTGCTGGGGCCTCGTGGGAAGTTGTATCATAGCATGAAACACTGACGTCAGGATGACTTATCATGGAGGAAGTGATAGACTTCTGTGGAGACATGCAAGCCTTCCTGATTTTCCGTCAAAGGAAAAACAAGGAAAAATAGATACAAACGTCTGATGTCATTTTAATTCAATGGAATAATTCAGGGGGATTTCAGGGTATATTCTCAAGAAAATGAATAACACAATAAAACTTTATTATCAGAATGAAATGATAAGATTGTTCTCTCTGTAGTCTTATCTTTATAGTAGCCTACAGTAGCCTATTTATAGCTGATTGTAGGGGATCCACCACATTATGACTGTCTTGATAATGGACAGAAGAAAGAGATGTGGACTATGAATAGCTAAAAGGAACTTGATATACTAGAAATTTCTCTTTCATGCATGACCCTCAGCGTGACTTTAAGAGATGCTCTCTTACTCCTCTCGCTCGCCTCAAAGGCTGCAGCCCCCCCTTTGTTAACATGTCACCCACATTGTCTTTTGTTACTTACAGTAATTCAAATAGCCTGGGGTTTCTGCACTAATGTGTGATGGTGACCCAGTGGTTTATTGACAGTGCAGAGTGAAGTACAGTATGGTTGGATGAAAAAAAGGAAGGAGATGCCAAGGTGTACAAGCACTTCTGTGCAGAGTAGACATGCACACAAATACACCCTCCCCAGACTGAATCAGAGCTGTACAGTTTGTTCTCCACTCCAACACACACTGCAACTCTCTGTCCAACTGCTCTGTTCAGCTTTACACAGTTGGTTTTTACATTTGTGTTTTTTCTTTTTTCAAAGTTCCTTTCTCGCTGCTGTCACAGTGTTTCTATAGGAAAATACCACTTGCTTGGGAAACAATACCCTGGGCCTTCCTATACATTTTTTGTTCTTGTTTCTCCTCATTAATACATTCACACCTTATGCCTTTGTTTACAGCACCATGTGTCTTAATAGCTGTTACTTCATAGAATCCCTTTGTTCCTGTATATAAAAACAGCAGGTTGTCAAGAATTCCTCTGTTTTACTGTACGGGCTCTGACTCATGGTGTGGCAAACACCTTTATACTTAAAGTGATGCCAGCCGACCGCAGGGCTCACCTGTCCCTAGAAGTGATTCACTCCAATGATTCTCTGGAAAATGACTCATTGTTTATAATAAATATTGTGGATGGTGTTGGGTTTAGGTGGGGGCTTCCCCGATGTGCTCATCATGAACGTATTTGTTTTGATCTAAGGTAGAAACTGTCTCTACGGAACATGAAAGAATCTGATTTCTGTTTCTATGTTGCCTCAACTCCATATTTATTTTCTATTTGACCTGTCTTTCTAAAAGTACACATGAATCCAGCCGGCCTGTCTGCTGCTAGTTTGAGCTGTTGGGAACAGGATAGTCCAAGGTCAAAATCCCAAACAACACACACTCAACAGTCACACACAAGAACCTTGTTTGCCCTGAAATCCAAACAAATGTCTGCTCTGATGATGACACCTGCAATGAACGAGAGGACAAGAATTGGAACAAAGAGACAATAAGACACCCACAAAGGTAAGCACCTAACGGAAGAGCTTTTCTTTCTGCCCGCTGCACACCTTTGAGGCCAGCATTTCTTGTAGCCCACCTTAGGAAAACATCCGTGCCCCCACACGACGTTGAGCCTTGTGTTTCCTTCTGTCTTTAATCTTAGTGAAAAGAGCTTTTAACAAGGCCGGGGAGGATGAGGGGATCTGCCAAAGCAGAACAAAGGCAGGGAGGAACTTGGAGAGATAGTAGCTGAGTGGAAGGCTCTGTAATTTATCACCTGTTGCCCTTGGGCGGTCTTGCACTCCACGCCCTGGGCTCTGTGTGAGTGTGTATGTGCCTGTATGTGTATGGAAGTATGGAAAGGTGATGAATGAATAAGCAAAGAACAAGAAAACAGACATTCCTCTGAAACCTCAAAAGACGTCGCTTATAACAATTATTTCTCAGGGAAAGTAGTAGCCTACTCTGCTTGCAAAAATACCACATTTATGCATAACTCCCTTTACCACAGATTTTGATACAACGTGTTTATGTAGGCCTACTGGTTGTTTTGTTTTTCTTTCTGAGAACTTTGAGTATAAGCACTATATAACTTTCCACACCACATTTAAAATGCAGTAACGTTAGTGCAACTTTGCATAATTTTTTTAAATGTCCTAAAATTGTGAGATTCCAATTTGTCACATCATTTGAGGCTTTAGTTTCTAACCACGGTTTAACACTTTACACTTGGGCCTTATGCAGTCTCTTAAAAGTCCCTTTATCTTTGCCTGCCACCTTCTGGCTTGGTTTTGCAATTACATAATACACAATTACAAACACAAAACAGTCCTCAATGTTTAATTTTTTTAGACTATAACTAAAACATTTTGATTGTGATCGGCCTGGACGACCACTGCCTTTTTCTCAAAACAAGCTGCTTTGTTTTTGAGTGAGATATGGGAAAAGGTATACTGTGCTGCCTTCGCGGTCTTAAAGTTAAAATCTTGCTTTCATGAACATCCAAGACTGATCACGAATATGAATTTTAAAAAACCGACAAAATAAAAAAGTAGTGTTGATGTATTCGACATATACACCAAATAACTGTGCATGCCAAAACTCATCAAATATCTAATTTTACAAATAAACCGCAATGTTTTTTAGTCCAATTTTTGGTGTTTGACGTGTGAAACTCCGACATGACCAACAACACTGAACGCCACGGTAGACGACGTATGACGTAGCACGCAGTCGCTATATTTGGTTGTGTTCGGAGCGGAGCAAAGGAAGCTAGGAAGGGATCAAGGAAACCTCTAGCATCGTAGATAAACACCCAGAAGAGGTGTGAACCCAGCGAGCACAGCGGCTGTCACAGTGTCGAGACAACAGTCAAAAAAGGCCCGATTGAGTCCTTCACACAGCGAGGGTCAACATGTCCGAGACATACGGTATGTTGTTCCGGGGCGGCAGATTGTAATTTCATGCTTCCGAGCCGCTGCGATGAGAGACTGGCTTAGCAACGCTGCTAGTTAGCTGTGGCTACATGGTTAGCTTAGGCTAGCTGCTGGCTAACCTGCCACCTCATCATGTCTGCGGCTTTGTTAGTAATAATAACAAACGATTTCTGTTAGCATTTCATTCAAAGAAGAAGATATGGTTAAAGAGGCCTCTGTGTATAAACTGACATCCCTGTCGTAGGTCGGTGGAGCATGTCGCTTCCTCAAACGGCCGCTAACATGAGCAAACAGATGGTGATACATTCCCAGATAAAAGTTGGTCAAACTTCAGACACAAAGCTACAGTGACATGGTGGCACATGAGGGATGTGTTGTCAGACTGTATGGTAGCCCGAGTTGGTTGAAATTGAAGTAGACTCGGTGACCTTGCAAGCTGCGAGAGTGTTTGCTTTTCTTCCCAGGTGTTGTGTATTTATACTTGATAGGTAGCTGTAGCTACAGCAGGGCCCGTTTGAGGAAGTCGGAGAGTTGAGGTTGATCATCCCTGACTTACCTACAGAGCAGCAGCTGTTACGTATGCAGTGGTCTCTACCACTTTGGTTCACATCCTGTATCAGAGAAACTTCACTTCTCTCTTTACCTCCACTTCACGAGCCAGTGCTGTGTTGACAGTTACTGACATGATGGCTGACAACCAGAACTACCAAAAGAAATTCATTTTCTCCAATAGCATTAATGGTATGAGGTGGGGTATACAAGAAGAGCAGCGTTTATGTCTTGTGTGACCTTAATACTGTTGAAGATGAGTTACATTTTTAGTTTCATTGTCCTTTGTATCACGAACTAAGACAGTCATTGTTTGAGAAAGCCCAGATGAAGAATCCAGACTTATTTTGGATGTCTGAGCAATGATCATGTTGTGTTGTTATTTTTAAGGAGAACAATGTCCTGCCTATATTAATTGATAAAACCTGGGCACTGAGACAGACATTATTATATCCAACATAAAACCATAAATTACTGTTTATTGTTTTGTGTATATATTGGAATCATGTGTGTTTTTTGTTCTGTTTATTCTTCTTCTTTTAAGATGACACACTAGGCTAGCCATTCTTGAATGTATCCACCTAATGCTTATAAGCCCATGTGGGCTGCCTGGGCACAAAAAATGTGCATGACACTTAAATAAACAATCAAATCAGTCAAAACTATTGATAATCATAATTGACCAACATGGACATAGTTGTTTTTTTTTTGTTTTTTTTAAATAGCACACCATCATCATGCCGGTTTGCTCCACCGCACACTCTACATATTTTTTCCACTTGTTTCCTTTCTCCATCATTCCCTGTTTGAGACTTCATCTCCGTGGGCAGTATTCATGTTAAAGTGCCTGTGCTAATGGTAGCTGTAATACCCTTTTATTGATTTCCATGTCAGTCTCCTGTGAAAGAAGTGGAACTGGTTAAAAATATATGAATGTCAGTGCAGCAAGAAATATTCGCTTATTCTCAAATGACAGGATTTACAACTTTTTCTTTGTGCAAAATGATGGTGAACTAATTACACCTATCATCATCTTCGTGGACTGTCATTGGCCGTTTTTCACTATTTGCTGACAAAATATTGACTTGGTTGGTTGAGAATAGGCTATATTCAACAGATGGAATAGTTTATTGCAGAGTATAGAGTATATAATAAGTACATGTCCAAGTTAAAAAGATCCCAGAGTGAATTTAATTACATTTTTCAGTAATTTGGTCCTTATTCAGTATGACACTCCTTCATTAGATTATCCTGTCTTGTAGTTGTGTATTTATAATCCATGAGGCATTCAGGATTAAGCCCTTACACTGATACATCTTTGAAAAAATCAAAAATCACATCAACTCACGAAAAAAAGTCACGTGTCATCATGTGATTTTTTTTGTTATTGTTGTATTGTTTAGTATATACTGGTAAATGTCAGAGCTTGTGAAAGGAGTCTATCAAAAGTTTGTTTTCAGTTCCCCTGATTGTTTGACAGATCCAAAATCCCTACATGTCCCGTGTATTATGATTGTTAGTGTTTAGAGCTAAATTGATTACTCAGTTATCAAAATAGCTGACAATTCAATTTCTTTCTTTCTTTTTTTTCCTTTTACAGCCGTATTGCTGTGCATCCATTTTTAGCCATGGGTCCACACAATATTTCATATCAGTTTACAATAACAACAAGTGAAACTGAATCTCATATCTTAAGTTTCCATATTTTCCCTCTGCTTTGCGCTGTATGCTTTGAGCAGACAGATGCATATTCAGTAAGGAAACATCCCCTGTAACTTCAAGTGTAATCACCCTTTGTAGTTTGTCAGCAGATCAGAGGACACACCAGACATGGCCCTTGGGGTAGATCTGGGCCTGAGTGCGTTAAGTGTTGTCACAGCGCAAGTGAATGCAAATAACAGCGCTGGTCCGTTCCCACAGGGGTTATTTAATATTGATGTGAAAGAATACAATAGGCTGAAAGGCTGCCGTTGAGAGGGCAGCGCTGTATCCCTCTCCTCATTGCTCTGACATATTGACAGCCTGATTGTTGTATGCAGATCTCGCATGGGAATATGCGATGTCTGGGAAGACACTGAAAAGCTGAGGCAAGCTTTTAAAACAGAGCTGTGTGTTCGCCTTTGAGTCTGTCAGTGCTGCTGTCACAGCCACTGACAGCGTGTGGTGGAGATGTAACGCTGATGGCCGCCGCAGAAAGAAACTGCAAGTGCTTGTAGGCACCTTGGCTTTGCCATAGCTGCTCTGTTACCATGAAGCTGACCTCCATCCGGTGCTACTTGAGAAAACACCCGCCCTCAACAAACAAAGCTGTGTGTGTGTGTGTGTCTGATGAAGCGCCGGCATAATTACGGTAAATGTCAAACAGAAACTAGAGATCAATCTCACCTGCCCCTTGTTTTTTCTAAACTGCCGTGCCTGTTGACCTTGTGTGGCACTGAATATTCACCCAGGTGGTAATCTCCACAGCAGTCACTAATCATTTGCCAGGCCAGCACTTCTTGCCTCGCAGAGCCAGCCGCTTAAGCTTAAACCCAAAATTGCACGACTGCTTTCAAATTCCAACTGAAGCGGGCTCTCAGGAGGAAAGGTGTAAGTCTGCAAACATCATTTTTGCTCTTGCAGTTTTGGGAACGTGCCATAACTCAAGGATTTCCTGTCATTCTTCTGCTAACCTCTCTATGCATTAGTCAGAGCCACAGACTCACCCACTACTCAGAAACACATGCGACACACTTTCCGTACCTTCAGTCATCACTTGTTTTATATCTCATGGATCTAATCTGGGCTACAGTACGTATTCAAATGCCCTCCTTTGCTATCGTTGGTCACAGCAAACAAAGGATGTCTTTTGCTGGCCTTTGCATGTCAGGGGCCAAAAGTCATTTTTTTTGTTCATACGCGTAGGTTATGTTGAACTCTCCAGAGCACAGCCCCACTCTCCACAACAACATCTGTACAACCAGCTGGCTGTGGCCATCCAATCCCCACACCAGTCCGTTACCCCTTAAGCCACGTTTAATAATTCCAAAGCTCTGGCTTTGCTCCGATGACACGTGTTATCGAGCGCCATCGCTTCTTCAAGGCCTTCAGACACAGTCATTTTCCATCCACAAACAAGCATATTAAATTACAACTACAAGTAGCATGTCGTACTAATTACATGCAAGGCGTTGCGATTAGGAGGCTAATTCAAGGTTGCCGAACAGTGTGTGAGTAGTAGCTCAATAGGATTAAGAGGAAATCTCAGGATTGTCTCTGAGGATGGGAGTGCAAAGAGCAGCAGGCTCAGATTCTCTCCTGACGTGGGTGTTGCATTGATCTCTGCCTCCTCTTGCTCTGCTTTCAGACTTCCTGTTTAAGTTCCTGGTGATTGGCAGCGCGGGGACGGGGAAATCCTGCCTCCTGCACCAGTTCATTGAGAACAAGTGTAAGTTTTCTCCTGGTTAAAGCTCATTAGTCGCACCACGAATATATGAATTCCCAGGTGAGTTTGTAATTACAATGTCACAGGCACACACGGAAAAGGACTAGCTCACGAAACTTAGCAGCACTAATTATACGTCTCACACACATCAAATAAACCCTCTCATTCTCCTGTGAGGTTCACCTGAATCCCTCCACAGGTTCCTCTGAGGAAGTTATTCATTCACTTCTCATGTGGAATCAAACTAAAGAGAGAGAATAAGTTATGTCCGCCTGGATTCCTGACATTCTCCATGGATAATTATCAAGCCAACAACATACTGTATAACACAGGACACCACAGTTGTCTGGCTTTCTGAACTAACAGGGTATAAAAATAAGATACTAGTGCTGCATATTCCAAATGTCTACTAAATGTAACAACTCTGAAGAATCAATGCTTCATCTCAGCTTTAGATATCCTTACACGACAGTTGTAATACAGTTCAGTGAAAACCTTTAAAATACTCCCAACAAACAGCGGCTTACACCTTTTTAACAGTGTCGACACAAGCTTCACATTAGACCTTGTTACAAGGCTGTTGTGTGGGGATAGTAAGGTGGCCCTGAGAGCTCCAGGCACTGCATTTTAAAAAGACACATTCAAAGATGTAAATGTGCTACAAATTCATAAAACAACTTCATCAGTTCTGTGTGCACTAAGGCAGGTCACTTAAAGAACTACTGTAATTATTAATAGCTTATAAGTAAGGGAGCTCTGACAGTGGCATATCAGCTTAACATAAAACTGTTTTCTATGTGCATGTACAAGTAGTCTCTGTAATAGGGACGATCAATGTGATGTTTGCTTTGCACTGTCAGAAAGCCCACACTTTTGCTTAGGGAGCAATATTAAAAACAAACTTGCACACACCTACTCACACTCACGCACATGCTTGTATTAATTTGATTAAAGGCGTGTTTGGTCTCTGTGCTGTCAGTGGAGAGAGCGATGGAAGGCAGGTTGTTGACAGTGTTAATCTCATCGAGGCTCCCTCTAGTCCCTAATGTGGATAGGATCTTTGAAGATAACATCTTAAGTCTTTAAACCAACTCAACAAACCAACATATTATAGATTCAAAGTAAAGATTCTGGGAGCAGAGTTCGACCCGTCTCCTTTATGGGCAGAGCACACACCTGTTGGTTAAATGGAAAGGCATCTCTTGAAACACCACAGCATTTTGCAAGGGGAAAGAAAACACAATTGCGACAAGAGATGTGCAGAAGTTGGTAGTTCTGCTGTACTGTTAGCTCGCATTTCTCTTTTTTTTTACTCTCGCTTCTCTGTGGCAGTCAAACAGGACTCTAACCACACCATCGGCGTGGAGTTTGGTTCCAGAGTGGTCAACGTTGGAGGAAAGACGGTCAAACTGCAGATCTGGGACACAGCTGGACAGGAGCGATTCCGGTAACGAGTCTTACAACATTTCATGCTAAGAATTCTATAAATAAAACAAGGATAACATGAACTAGTCAGCCTGCATGCTGTCTTCAGGGAACATCCAGTTACTCACAGTTGCATGTGGAGATTCTTAATAAGGTGCCTGTCTGACTGATGATAATAGTTCATCAGGACAGTTTGTTGTTCACCTTTCCAAGCCAAAACTCACCTGCTGATTATCGTGTTTCATTCATTTTTTTCCCTCTGCAGTTCAGTTACACGCAGCTACTACAGAGGAGCAGCCGGAGCGCTCCTCGTCTATGATATTACCAGGTAAAACAATCCCTACGCTTACAGCCCCTCAAGGCCTTCTGCAAATTCTTCCTTTTGTGTAATAGAATTACCACTTACCACAAATAATTGCTTTGTCCTTATCGTGTAGACACATGCGCATTTCAGTGCCAGTGCAGGGTTAGTATCTTCTAGGCATGGCTTTTTTTAAATGGCAAAATAATAATTAAACTACCAGCATTTAACTAAACTAACAACATGTAACATTGTAGCTGCAGGATCAGAGAGAGTGGTGAGAGAAAACTGCAGAGGGAGAGAGCACAAGGAAGAGGAGACGGAGACATGTCTCACTTCTCACAGGTGAAAAAGGTTAGCAGGAAGATGGACAGGAGAGCAGCAGAGAGGAGAGTGGACGCGATGCAGAGTGCAGCTGAGCAGCTCAGTCCCACCAGTGTGTGTGCACCAGGAGTTGTGTCATTCTTTGGCTGTTTGTGAAAGCAGCTGTTAAACATCTCTCTCTGCTAACCCACACCCTCCTGTTCACCTCACTGGCCTCATGTTACCATGGACACCAGGGTCCTTTCTCCATGGCGACTAGTGGCGTCAACACAGAGAAGCCTCCGTGAAAGTTGTGACTCTTATTTTGTCAGGCCCTAAAAAGGCAGCGACTAGAGAAACAGTGAAGTGAAGTCCAAATAACAGATTCTACAAAACGTTTCTCATGTTTCTCTTTAGGCTTTCTTGTCCATTTGTACAATCAGTAGGATTTACATTAATACATTGAAACTGGTTGCTCACAAACTGTCTCCTTTACCAGCAACAGTAGATTGTCCATCATGTCTCAATATGTTTCTCTATCCTGTCCTGTCCCACAGCAGAGAGACGTATAATGCTCTGACCAACTGGCTGACGGATGCACGAACGCTTGCGAGCCCCAACATCGTTATCATCCTGTGTGGCAATAAGAAAGACCTGGACGCAGACAGAGAGGTAACCTTCCTAGAGGCCTCACGCTTCGCTCAGGAAAATGGTAACTGAAGTTAAATCTTGTTCAGTCTGAATGATTTTGTCTGCTTCCCCCCCATTTACGATATGCTTCTTGATCCTGTCTTCTCTCTTTCGTTGTTTCTTATGTTTGTCTATAAAGAGCTGATGTTTCTAGAGACCAGCGCTCTGACAGGAGAGAATGTGGAGGAGGGTTTTCTGAAGTGTGCTCGCACCATCCTCAACAAGATAGATTCAGGTATACTTTGTTTCTTTGCAAAGAAGGTTGAGCATTTATGTGAGAGCTACACTAGTTGTTATGATCTCTGTCGACCTGCTTTTAGTCTGAGTCTGTATGTGTCCCGTTTCTGACGCTTCATCGCGGTTCATTCCAAAGGTGAGTTAGACCCAGAGAGGATGGGTTCAGGTATCCAGTATGGAGACGCTTCGTTGAGACAGCTGCGACAGCCGAGAGGCCCCACCACACAGAATAAACAGCAGTGTAATTGCTAGAGATCAGGACCCCACCCTCACCTCAGTCCACAGGCCCACACAGACAGGACGCCCCCTACAGGTCAGAGGAGTTTCCTTGATTTTTTTTCTACTGACCATGTCCTGTCAGCGATCAGCCTCTCATCCTCCTGTTCTTCTCACATCTCAGCTCCAGGTGTTTTTTGGTGTGTGGGACCCTTCTCTCTGCAGTCTCACACACCTTGGATCACCTGGACGAGTGGTCACGGAGATCACTGCAACCCCATGACCCCCGACCTCCGGTAAAAGTCCCGACTTCAGCTTTGCACCTGCGTCTGGACAGGAACCAAACCCCCCTCAGTGTGAACGCACTGCGATCATAAAGAAGAAACATCAGTTTGTTCACAGACAAGTGACGGGTTGTGTGTATGGGCTGCCCTACTGTTGTTTTATCTCTGTGCTTTTTTCATTCTGGTTTTAGTAGAACCTACATGCTTTCCGCGTTTGCACGTCATCATTTGTAAATTATTATTGACAACCTGTTTCGCGCATATCACTCATTCAGACAATCTGGATGGGATTCATGATTAGTTTGGCCAGCGTTTTAGAGGTGCCCTCTAGCTTTTTATCATTCACCATTTGAGTTAACCGTAAGACCGTTAACCGTTCAGCCTGTCGTTGATAATGATAAACAAAGTGTGACCTCTTATAAGTAATACGAAGTCAACTTGCACAGATTTGTAGTTACAACTATTGTATAGGAATTCAAACCAGATGCTATTCAGATCTTCACAAAGGTGTCTGCAGTAGTTAATCATGAAAGTTTCTCCTCTTATCTGCAGATCGAAGCAGCTCCTTAACTGTATTTCTGATTTTTTGTCAGACAACCCCACTCCTGTGTTACAGCGGGGTTTTTTTTATTTTTGGTTTGCCTTAAAATGCACTGTCAGGATGTAGAGTATTGGCCTTAGTAATATATTTGATATTGTGGATCTACAGTATATAATTCCCAAGGCAGCCATTATGTCTCCAAACTGTCTAAGGGAATGATCCAGTCACTCCACTCTACATCCACACAGAGAAGCCTGCGGGTCAAGTCGAAAGCACAAAAAAGAAAAAATGTTGCTCTTTTATTTTATTCCAAAGGCCCCAAAGTCTGTAGATTTGTATTATCTGATTCACACTGATGTCCAAATCCCCATGTCTCTGCTCCTATCCCAGTGAAATATTAAGAGAGAATCAACAATCTTTGCAAAGATAACAATGTTTTTGACTCCTCCTGCTGGGTTTCTTTTCTCCATGACCTCCCTTTGATTCATGCTGCTCTACATGCACATACTGCATAAGGGACGTCACAGGAAACCACAGTTGGTTTTGCCTCAGTGCCATGTTTGGGAAAGTTTTCATGCCGCCCACCCAGTTCCCTCGTAGAGGCTCGACACTGTTTAATCATGCAAGTCTGTGTCTTGATAAAAGTCGGGATTCTGTTTTTAACCTTCCAAATAGTTTTCACTTGTGTTTTGTGGAGGACAGACATGGTTCCACTCTGCTCTGCTGCAAAATGTCTCTGAGCTCGTCGGGGCGGCGCAGATGTTGTGTCCTTAGAGCAGACCCTGTGTTGCCCCAGAGAGAAATTGGGGTAGGGGTGGGGGGGGAATTTCCACTGAAACATGGTTTCCTCTCTTCATGTAACACTTGACAGTATGGCTTGTGGTGCTGCCGGAGGAGAATGAGGTTGCAAGTTACCAACCCCAACTCTCCCGGCCTACTTGTTGAGTCAAAGGCACTGCGTCAGTCGGAACCACTGAGAGAGCAGGTCGCACCGACCCAGCCAAGAGGAGATCAAAACAAACTGCCTGCAAACTCATTTCTCATGTCTTCTCCTCAAACGCTAGCATATGGTCTCCCAGACAAACCATATGTGCTTAAGCTCCAGTGAGCCAGCACACTCGAGGGAGAGACATGGTGAGTTGTGCAAACATGAGATAGTATAGGATATCACGAGACAGATGGTCAACAAAAAAAAAAAATGTTTTCAGAAAATATTGGCATTGTGTGATAGTTTGTCTCCTTCTGCAAGTGCACTTTTACTTTTGAATTTTCATTTTGGTTTTGTTTATATGCTGTAACTATAGAATTGTACATTTTATTTTACTTGAACTGTATACTGTAATAAAGATTTTAATTGTAGATGTTTTAATTTCTTACTGAATAACAACTGAGATTTCTTAATTTGAGTCCCCCCGCCCCCCTCCGGTTTCTGCTGTCACGAGGTGAGAGTGTCGTCTGAGGGTTTTTTGTTTGTTCACTGCTGACGTGGAGGTGACATGGGGATGTTGACTTCCTGAACAGTGGGGGGGTGATCAGCATTAACTCTGATCACTCAGTCACAAGCTCTGTCATCAGCTGTGCTTGGTAATCAGGTCAAACCTGTTGGAACTTGCATTCATTTGTATGTATTTATTGTACAGTTCATAATAAGCACTCACCAGAACAGCCATATATATGGTAATGGATTGTTTTTTTTTTCTCTCAGTCTGAATTCAATCATGATGAATGCGGTCCAGCTCAGTTGTTGTTTAGTATCTGTTATATAATCAATCTTAATACTACTGTACATCTCAAGTAACCTATGCTGTAAATAAGATTTGTCTATTGTCTATTGAGGGTGAGTGTCGCTCATTGATTGTAATGATTATGCAATTCCCAGTAAACTGCTTGTTTTTTCAGTTAATAACTTTCACTTGTCTTCTGGACGTTCATGTTTATATCCATCTCCCATCTCTGTTGCTTATAGTAGTCAAGGAGCATCCGATCCTTAACATTGGTAAATGGCAGGGACTTGCCCGCCCCTCCCCATGTGCACAAATGCGAGCAACAACTGATCACACATCGGGACATGCTGTGTTAACAGACCCTTGAATTTAATAACTGAATGTGTATACATGCAGTTCTTTGCCTGGTCGTCCATTCTGCAGTCAAATGATTTCTCTCGAAGGCAGTCAGGGTGAGATTAGGATATCAGAGGAGTTCTATGATGAAGAGTAAATGCCCTCCTTGTCCAATTGTCTGGATTTATGTCCCTGGGTCGATGGAGTAACATCTAGAGTGGTTTTATGTAGCTGGAGTGGATATATTGACCAATTTATCGATTCCAGACAGGCTGTCAGGATGACCTCATAACCAAATAGCATAATTTATTGTGGAAGTGCGGATGTTTTACCACTAGATGGTGCTAAAATATTGGACAGAAATCTCCAGCTTCTGAACGTAAAGACAATGGTGAGGTTCAAATGTTTTCCTGTAATCTTGTTAAAAGCTATTTGTCAGACTAACATGTTAAAACATTTTTATCCCAGAGTTATTAAGTTATCAATATGAATAATAAGACTCATTTACAATGTAATAGTATGTGGGGGATGAAGTCAGTCCAGACCTAATTTTCAGAGAATTCATGGAACAATCAGAAATGGCTGATGTTAATGTATCACTTCATCTGTTTATTTACATATAATGGGACATATTGATGTGGGTAGTTGAAATGCAGACAGTAACATACACACGTCTTCCAACAACAAACTCACAAGTGGCGGAGGGAAGCAGTACATATTTCACTATTGCCTAATAATCATTTAAAAAAAAGAAAAATACAAACAATCAACAACAGTAACATTTGAAACCACCTTCATGAATGGATATGGTCAGAATGCATTTTATAAACATTTTCTCCAGCAAAGTTATTCTATGTCCGAGTTCATGAGGCTTGGGAGAGGAATTAAAAACAAATCTATTTTCTGTGTTGCTGGAGGAAGTTTCTGAATTCTGAAGAACCACTTTTTCTCTGGAATGGTTTGTGTTCATTTTCACAATAATCAACATACGCAAGATACACACTATGTAGACAAAGCAAACTTCACAGTACTGCTTTATGTCAAATATACTTTTTAACGTCCAGGCTTTCCTCTGTCTGAGTGCATTTGTGTTTTTAGTGTGACCAATAAGCACCATATAAAGTGACCCCAGGAGCCATCTGAGCTGACATAACCTACACTCTTTATCATCATCAGCTGTCTGCCACAGCATAGGTTGCCATAACGCACTTTCAATACGGCTCTCGTCCTAAGTACACTCCATTCAATTATCAACTTGCCTTGCTGGGTCAATTGCTCTTAAGGGCTTTTCTAGATCCAGATATAAAATGTAGCGTAGCCATGGTGAATCTTATACCACAACACTAGTAAGGCCTTTCCCTACACGAGTTCATAGAAATAGCTGCAAAGCCGTTTTTATGTTCTCAGAACACACTGGATCTTAACATTATATATGGTGCTTGTTAGTTACAGTAGTGCCATTAAATGAATGTTGAGGTTTAATGAATAGGAGAGTAGGAGGGCAGGGGAGAGCAGTAAGACACTGGTGGTTCTCCATCAGTGTTTCCACGCTCCATAAAGATAAATGCAATGACAAGCTACATGAAATAACACATCTCTGCCAACCTCTGGCTTTGGGGGGAAAAGGAAACACTATATAAATCTGACTGTAAGTAAGGGTGGTATATGAAATGTCAACATGTTGAAATGCACAGCGTCTATTCTGAGTGACTTCAGCAGTACAACAGGTACAGAATACTGCAGCATATAGACTGCTATGACGAGCTTCTATATTTTATATCCATATGTAAACAATATTCTATTTCTAATCGCCCCCCTCCTGAAGTTCTGTAAGAGTTGGCTCTGTAGAGAAAAAGGTAAAGGGGGATTCCTTTTCCAGGATGACAGGGTCAGGGAGCGGGTTGGCGTTGGTGCCAGGGCGTCAGATTATCGGGGCAGGTAGGACGGTGTGGTGGTGGTCTGGTTTCTACTCGAGCGACTGGAGCATTAGGAGCTGCTTCAGGACCTTGGTCTGACTGGTCTCCCTGATCTCCCCCGCGAGGAACATCTCGTCCACCACCGTGTACACCTTCAAAGTGCAGAGAAGAGAGGAAGTGCGTTAGAGGGCGGACGGGGGCCCGAACACTGATCAAAAAGATATGAGAGGATTACGGGAATTAAGGACTAGAATAGAGGACAAATACCACAAACCGCATGTGGCATTGATGAAACTGAAACCAAAATGACATTATCCTCTTTCCGAGACATGAAAGGTTTTAAGGGCTTCTGGAAAATTGTCTTACACAATGGCATGCCATCATCTAGACTGTGGTCATCGTTACTCAACCCTGCTGCTGTGTCTACAAAATGCAAAAAATAACCCCTGAATGACAAACAAACTAAATACCACACATGAGATAATAACTGTAACTGGATGAATCACACCTGAGATACAGTAGGTGCTTTTTAAAAAAAACAACAACAACCTTGGATCAGTCGTACATAAACAGACAGAGAGGAGAGGAAGATTAAGTCCCCCACATTGTCCAAAAAGGCTGCTTTCTCCTGTCTGATAAGTTGCGGTTCTCACTGATTCGTGCTGAAGTTAAGTGTGTGGGCGGATGTTCAGACACCTTAGCTAATTAGCAAGAGCAGTGGCGGCAGTTGGGGGAGGACGGAGTTCAGGGTGTTTGTTGCTTAGCACTTCTTTTATATGAAAAATGTATAAGGATCATTTAGATGGATCTTGCCGAATGACTGCGTCGGTTGTAAATATTACATCGGTTTCCATGGCAGCGTAATGAATGAAACATATCCTCATCTGCCTTTTGTACCCCTCTGCGCCTTGTTTGATCCAGGTGTTTGTAATGTAATTTGAAGATCTCACAAGGCGGAGATAATCTCTCATTGTTCTTACCTTGTAGAAGTTGAAGACAAGGTCCAATTCACACACGTTGTGGAAATACTCATTCAGCACCTTAGAGAAAAGAGAGGAGCAGTAGAAAAAGATGTGAAACCTTTTATCCAATCACATAGCAGCCAAGACACCAGCAGATACTGCTCCTTGAGAAAACACAGATATAAGATAATTGTATGTTTTAATGCGATGCATTAGCGTAGAAATATACTGACAGCGTAATGGCAGCAGAAGCCACTTAACAACCGCGTAATAAGCCGATTTCAACCACAAGCACATCCATCTAAAATACGCCAAATTAAAATTTATGTGGTCAGATCATTTTAAGCTGTTACACAGTGTCACTCAGGGTGGCACAATTACTGACCCTTTGTCAGGAATTTGCATCAGTGAATGTTCAAACAAGTTCTGTGAAAGTCCTGCCGGGAGCTTATGTGCAGTTCAGCTTTAGTGAGCACGGCCGTGCGCAGCAACGAGCGTAGCGAGGACAAACTCAGGCTGCTATGTATTTCAGAACACCTGCATTCCTTCGTAGTCAAACATTATATCAAATGACCTTCACTCCTGAGGGCTCTGGGTAGAAAATGGTTAACTGTTTATCTGAGCCCTACGCAAACAGTAGGCTGTACTTCAAGATCACAGTTAAAGTTGGTGCTACTTTAACAGTGAATGTGAGCGGAAAGGAAGAGGCTGTTAAACAGCAATTAACATCCTAAGCGATCGAATGAGAAGCACTTGAACTGCCTAATGCCTCCACATAATCACCAGGATTCAAAGAATAAACATAGATAGTTGTGCTGATTAAGTCATTGATTAAACTATATAAGGAATTAATTATCTAATAAAATTGTTCCATTACAAAAGACATATCAATCATTATCTCTGGTTCGCCAAAGACAGAATCATTTCTTTAATTACTGACAAAGTCAGTCTTTCCAATACAATGATTCTGTATCTCTGGAATTAAATATTTGAGACATTTCTGTGTCACCATATTGGTCTTCATGTGGCACATGGCTGGGATGCTAATGTTATGCAGATCCACAGGAGAAACCTGTTGCCTTTCTGTTGTGGAGCTACTATGTTTTCAAAAAAACTCTACTGCAGAACTAAATGTCAACGTGATGATCATGATATTACTTATGCATGGGGCCAGGAAATAATACGCTACTGCAGCTGTGAGAAGAACAAATGAAAAAAAGAGCAATGATCAATGCAGGCCGATGTAACCTGTAGTTCCTGAATGATGCACTCATTTTTCATCATAACCACACTGTCAAAGCTCTTTGCTCCTCTTTGTGATCTGAATCACAACTCTGTTCACCCGCAAAGCCAGGACCGTGATCGTTATCATCATCATTATCAACATCATCATCAAATATCAACTAACTTTCATTTATTTGTTTGTCATAAATAAAATCAGTGCGACTGATTTCCTTCACTAAGCTCTATTCACTCTCCTTTAAAGGGTATCATATTCTCTAGCACCCTTCCTCTTTATATCAGAAGGGTCTGTCATGTTCTTGTCCATTTCAATGTTCGCACGACGTCTGCACAGTCAGACTGTGAAATCAGACTCCGGTTGTAATTAGTGATCGATTTGATGTTTTATTGCAGACCACTGATTTTTTCAGCATCACTTGACCTCGCATTATCTAACACTCATCAAAGTCGATAATGGAACACCCTGAACATAAAAATGTAAATTTGATGTTTGGGGAATTTGCACTGAAATGGACTGTCACGCTAAATGTTTCAGCTGTGACTGATTTGTTGGCCTTGAAACAATCCGATAATCCATTTTCAGTTGCAGACAAAACACAATCTGATACTTATCACTGTGATTTAAATAGCACTGCGAATCGCACAGTCGCTGTGGGAAAACATTACTGGTCTATTAATTTAAGGTAAACTTGAATAAAGCACTATTCATTTCTAACAAGACTGCGGTGCGTACTTCTAACAAGAACGATGATAAGCAGCTGCAAGTCAGTGGAAGAGAGAAACTCTGGGAGAAATCAACACCACATTCCTGCAACCAGTCAGACCATGACAACTAAATCATCATAGTTCACTTACTAAATCTATACATCATGTGTTGTGGGCGTCACGACACTTACCTCTACAAAATTGTGGATTCCCTCGAGGTATGCCAAGTTGTTGTCGGTCACGTCCACACAAATACAGAAGTACAGACCAGCGTAACGCCGGTAAATGATCTTGAAGTTTCTGAACTGTGAGAACAAGGCAGATGAAGTCTCTCAACAATTTTGTTGCTCTCATATTTTGACAACAACAGATTTAGTTGGGCTTAAGCTACCCAGCTTTAAGACAAAACACACACAGTATATGTATGATACACACAATATGCACTGTACAACTGACAGGCAGATGATGATTTTTGTTTTCTGTTAACTGTGACTTTATTTAGAAAGTCATCCAATGGTTGTAATGTTCTTTTTGTAAGTTGTGTTGGAAATTGTTGTAATTGCTTTTAAGTAGCTAGTGGAAAAGACTTATAATGTGGGACACACACAAGTCACCAATTTTACTGTAATGTAACCACGACAGATGTTTAAAGACAGTGTGGTTTCAGTCATTAAACTGTGGTCCTTGATAAGAAAGTTGAACGTTCTGGTTGAACTGAACAACACAACAAATAGGTGCATGTTACTGAAGCATAACGAGAAAAAAACCAAAAGACATTACATGCAAGACACAGACTGATCCCATACCTCCACAAAGTTGGTGTGTTTGGCATCCCTGACGGTTACCACAGCATGCACTTCCTCAATCAACTTCTGTTTCTCATCGTCATCAAACTGCATGTACCATTTGGCCAGTCGTGTCTTCCCTGCTCGATTCTGAATGAGGATGAAGCGGATCTATGCGACAAAAACAGAAGAAATAGAAAGACAATAGAGAAATAACAATGTGATTAGTATTTTTCAAACAAGTTTTTGGCAGATTTAGCTTTTATTCGATAATCAGGAACAGAGAAGCAGAAAGGAAACCTGAGGGAGGGAGAAGGGGAACACAACATCACGCAAACCAAGGTTCCCGGCCAAAATCATTACATGGACATAATATAATATAATTCAAGTACATTTATTCAAGGACTGTTCTTTAATTCACATTTATGCTTTCATTTTTTAAATGCTACTTAATAATTTATACCGCTACACTATATTTGAGAGTGATAGTATTATTCACCATACAAAACTCACAAAGAACTTATAAATATTTTGTGTTTCATTAATTACACAACAGTACATACAATTGCAGCAGGGTCTACTAATTGGCAGCTATTCCAATATAAGGTCATTAAGTCATTAGTGATACTCTTCATGGTATCACTACCAGCTTCTAATGATTATGTCAATTTTTGATTCATACTTATAGTTTGCACAAGTGCTCTTAATGTTTCAAATTCAGCTCAGTACATGTCTGATGCACATTTCTTATGATTACTCATTGTAATTACATTATGTTAACATGCTTTATGCATCATTTACAACCAAATGATTAAGTCAATAGCATGTACTTCAGGGCCTGTTTTTTTGCATTAAGTAGTTTAACATTTGATATTGCCTCATGATAATTTCACAATTTAACATAGGATCGCAGTACTTAAAAAGAACAAATTGAAGCTTTAAGTATTAATTGTATTACGGTAAACAAATTAAGATTAGAATAGCTACCACCTCCATCTCTGGATTTAATTTACAGAGACTCAAACATTTAGACAGGTTTATCTAACGTCACTTCGTTGTCCACTACCATCTGTTTATCACAACGCCAACGTTAAAATTCATGGTAGATAAATTCTGGTTAGCATTAGCTTTAGCTGACGTGAAAGCTAGCGTTAGCTTAACCACACCCATTTCTTTGAGAGTATGACTGAGCAAGTTACTAAATGGGACAAACATGATTGACAGGTGATATACATAAACAAAGTGGTGGTTAGTCTGTGTGATAAAACATCGTGACTACAAATCTGTGGCCTGTGGTAAATTAGCTAACTAACTAGCTCCAGCTACCGCTTCCTACAGACTGAATGAAGTGGTTACTTAGCGCTAACAAGCTACGGCTACGAGAAGAAAACAGAGCAGTACTTATCTGTGACATATTTACCATTTTCGTCTCCTAAATATGGACCTTAACAACTCCACAGTAGCAAGTTCCTGGTGAATTATGCTGCAGTTTTACATAGACACATAGGTATTTTTTTTCGACCGCTTGTCCGCTATCTCCCCAGAGCTAACAGGAAGAGCAAAATGACACTCGGTCGCTGTGCATGACGGGTGCTGTAGTCTTTGTTGTCAAAGTCAGAACACATTGAATGTAAGTTGGTACTACAATAACCAGCGTCCCTCTGCTCTGTCTTTTGGCTTTGGATCACATGAGAAGAAAAAGGGACGTTGCTGCTGTTTTCTCACAGATGTGCACATCCATGTGTTTTTGAAACACTTCTGGATATATTTTTAGAGATAGATTTTTGGAGTACAAATGTTTATGAAATATTGTTCCACATAACATTACCTAAAAAGACTAATCACATAAGTTTGTAATGAAACCAAAAGTCCTATTCTAATAAAACCAGAATTGCCAGGTCGGATCTCATAAACTCCACATGAAACAAGAAGCAGTGTTTACATGTATCATATTCCAGTTAAGAGAAAGTTCTAAAAATGTATTTCATCCAATTGCTAAAAATTGTGTTTCATTGTGTGTGTGGTTACATGTTACCACATTTGTGACACACCTCAAAACTATTTTCGTACACAGAATGCAAAAGTAGCAATATACATTTCCAGCCTCTTGAGGTTGGATTATTTGTGGTTGTTTTCTGCACAGTCAGGACTGAGAGTTTGTTTACGGGACTGGTCGGGCAGCCAAGTCACCGCAGAACATTGCCCAGACAGCTTGGACAGCTCGCCTCTCTGCGCGTTCGGGGCGTTTAGGGAGTCAGAGGGGGATGGGGGGAAGTGTGATTGTCAGGGATTGCACAACTGGAGGAATGTGTTTGCCCTTGGGACCCAGAAATATTTCAGCTGCAAATACAGAAAAGGGTTGAGGTGGGACGGGAAAAGAAATAAAATGAAAGGGAAAACCAACCATTGAGTAAATGATAAGTGTGGAGTTTTTCTCCTACATAATGCTCGCAGCTGTGTTTTCACACTGGCGTGTCCACCCAGTGGTAACCTTTATATGAGGATGAAATAGCACAAATAAGCAGTGGGTGTCATAAATGAACAAAAGTTTTATGGTAGAGTCCCAGTGGTAAAAGAAAGGGGACGTAAAACAGAGGGAGATTATTCAACAGAAACTTTGACCCTCGCTAATCTTGCTCTGTGTGATTGGGGTCAGGCAAATATTGCTGAGAACACAGTGACTAATGTGATTGGACAGAAGCTTGTGGACTTATTCAAACGGAGGGCAGTGCACCTTGAACCCATGTGTGTTTAATGGTGGGTCGCATTTCAAACTATCAAAGCACACAGTGCACTTCATACATCACAACTATAGATCTCATGGAGGAAGAACTTCAATTTACAAATGCTATCTCTTATGTTGTGGTTTTGGTATTGACTGGAGCTGAAAAGATAAGCTTCTGTGATGTTTCTTGGGTGTGGTGTTTCAGTTTTAAATTCACAGTGTCAAATTCCATTTCCAAATCAATAAATTGTTTCGTGTTTTTTTACAGCCCTCCTATCACATAGTTTAGATTACCAGATTGGAATTGCATGTTCGAGGAAGTTCATGGATGGACTCACAAGGAGAGAGAGAGTAGAATTCCAGGAGAAAGCCCTAGTGCAAGACACTGAACATCTGTTTGAGCTGTTAGCACAGGCAGTCGTCTCAACATTGCAGACGTTTCTCCCAGTATGTGGAAGTAATTGCATTGTCTTCCTAAAAAAAGAAAAGAAAAACAAAATGTGACAAATCATCAAATTTTTCATCGGTACTGGTCTGAAATCATCAAAGGAAACAGAAACTCTTCTACCAAGTGGGTGACTCAGTGTGCTGCATACATACTGTATGATTAGAGTTAACCTTTGAGATGATTGATTTTCTCAGTAAATAAATATTTTCTCTCTGTACTGCTCAATAAGGTTGCGGGTAGGAGTCCTCAGGTGAACGCACAGCAAACCTATCTACACGTGATGCAGCCACTGAACATGTAAATCTGTTAGTCGGTAACTTATGTTGGAGTTTGTTCAGGGAAAGTGAGATTACTTTAAAGAGGAAGTGATGTGTAAGACATGGGGACGAAAGGGCAAATGGACCGAAAATAAACTTAATTCATTATAATCATGATGACATGAACACATTTTTCTGTCACTCAGACAGTGTTGCAACAGGACAGACCAGAATAGTTTGGCATACGTGATGTAGTAGCACATAAAAGGCAAGTAAACCCATATCTGCAGTTCATCATCTTAAGGCAAACACCCACCAATAAAGACAATTTAACAACAACATTGGGGAGGGTGAAGTGGAAAGCAATCTCAGATATTGTTCAGTGTGGAGAACAAAATAAATACTTCATTTACTCATTACAGATTATGGCTGTTGTCAGATTGTTATATTGGATTATTATGTCATGCCAGCAGTATTTTATTGTTGTAGCAAGTTGAGGTGAAGAGTAAGTTAGAGTAAACAGATTTTCATGTATGGTATTTAAGACTAATCCCTCAGATATAAAGATAATGGAAAGATGAAACAGATGCGCAGAAGTATTTGTCCATAATGGTTGTGAATGGATACCACTTTTCTTCGTCCAATAAGACACACCAAAAAACATCCAAATACCTCCATACTGCTCGTCTGTAATGTCCGTCTTGTATTGAAGTCCCGACATGAGAAATTGTTCTGAAAAAAATTAAATAAGTCTATATTTTAAGCTCCCATGGTCTCGGTTCACTGCTCTTCCTGTGTGGAATGTCGGGGCTTCAATACAGGAGACATTACATTACAGAACGACCAGTATGGAGGTATTTGGATGTTTTTTGGTGTGTCTTTTTGGACAAAGAAAGTTGGTATCCATTCACAACCATTATATGGACAAATACTGCTGCGCGGACCCCCCGTAACTCAGAGAAGGAACGGAGGACTCTGAAAATTCTCACAGCTCTTACATGAGGGTGAGTAGGCCTAGATAATGAAATTAAATGAAATTTGAATTTTGGGTGAACTATCCCTTTAATGTTGTGTCCAGACTATGTAGGCTAGTGCTCGTTTATTTTACTTTTAGTTTTATATTTTTTTCTAAATACATTTACATGGAATTGAATAGCCTATATCAAACCACCACCAATAAACTGTGACATTTAAATAACATTGGTAATACTTATAATAATACTTTTCTTTTTTTTCTTTTTTTTTTAAAATCTACTAGTCACCACTGGGCTAGACTATGTAGACTACGTCGGAGTGAACAGTGGTATCATAAACAGCGTGCGTGTGTTGTAATTGTGTCCATGAACCGCTGGGCGAGAATCTCTCTCTCCCTCTCTCTCTGTTCTCTGGCAATAGGAGGGGAGATGCTGGATTCGGGAGAAGGTCCGCCATTATTGGGAAGCTGAAAAAAATAGACTTAAACACACCGTCACACATTTAGCCTGTAAGGGGCTTAACATTAGAAAGGAAAACACAAACGGTGTCCGACGAGCTGCTCGGACACGGAAAATCAGCGCTTCGGTAAATGAAGGCAGGACACTGCGACCGCGTTTCCACACGGACTCTTTTATTTTTGACACAACAAAGGAAATAATAATTGGTCAAAACAACGTGGTGGTGAAACCAAGAAGGAAAAACACACCGAAAACAGCGCTTTCCAACGCCTCACCTCAACCCCCCCTTCCTCCTTCTTCCTTCATTTTCTCCTTGTTTTCCAGCCGTGGTGAAAAGACGAGTTTGAACAGAAAAAAAATTCTTTGCCTGACGAGAATTTAGTTGTTTTTTCCTCTTGTGCTCAGACAGAGGGAGAGAAGCAGAGATGTGCATCTGAAAACTTCAGGCTGGCGAAAACGTGGAGAGCCGTGGACAGACGGCACGTTCACTGAGGAAGAAAGAAGAGGAGAAATAATCGATGAGAGAGCTCGTGGGGAGTGTTTTTGTCTTGGTTTTTTAAAAAAGTCTTTCGCCGGCTGCGAGTCGCAGAGGAGCAGAGAGGCAGAAAGAAAGGAGTGGACGCGAGCTGGACAGAGAGGAATGCTATGGTATGTAGAATAATACTCTCTGTACGCTACATAATACACGTGAATGGACATTTTTTTGAAGAGAAACAATGCTGAGAGGCTGTGGGTGTTTTTCTGAGGCGTTTACTTCTTCACATTGCAGCTTTGGGGTTTTAGGAGAAATAGCTGCGAATAACAAGAAACTGGGAGTCAACCCCCCCTCCTCCCTCCTTCCCCTCCCCACAGTCCTCCTCCTTCAGGGATGGTGTGATTTGAAGCCCCCTTAGTAGTAATAATAATGGTGATTTAAATCATGATGCATGGGTGGATACAAATAAATAGAGAAGAAGGCTGTGCTAATGTAGGTTAGGTGAGCCCGTCGCTCGTTGGTTAAGGGAAGTTTACAGCAGGATAAAATGGGTCATAAAAAATGGATCCTGTCCAAACATTAAAAATGTTTATACACCAAACACCTGGAATGCATTGGTCTTGTCAGGTCTAGAGAGACTCCACTGGTACACCTTGAATTTCAGGACTTTGCATTGTTTCAGGGGAAATAGGATGTTAGTGTTGGACCGGAGGACTGTCAAGCAACTGTTGTGCTGTGTCTGCATGTTTTGCGTTTTCATTAATGTGCTGATGGTCCCCTGGTTTTACAAAAATAACAATTAGATGGTTTATAAACAGTTTTTTTTTAAAGTTAAAAATCTCCTATTGTAATAGCATGAGGTTTTATTCGGCATGTTTTGCATTTTAGAAGCAACAACCCCTAACCCTCCTCAGATTTAGGTCTTTTTTTTCTTCTTTTTTTCAATACATGATCTTAATAGTATTGCAATAGTATTATTAAAAAAATACTAATTAGTGTCTTTAATATTAAACTTTGAAGAATCCTAGCTGCATGTGCACTGCTTCCTGGTGACAAGGTTGCTTAATCTGTATACGCCCTGTAACTCTTGTTCCCTTTCCATTCAATTGTACCTGTCACACAAATGAGTCAAATCTTTTCTAGATCGGCTTCCCTAGCTGTTTCTCCACTAAATTAAATATCTCGGGCACAGATGTTTACCTTTAACCCCGGCATGCTGTCTGCCTAACGCTTTATGCTCTAAGATAAACCACAGATAGGCTGATCAGGGTTTACCTGATGGTAACAATTAACACAACCAATAATCTGTTTTTGTGCTAGTACCAGCCAGTGGTGTGTCACAGCTTAATCTCACTGCTGCTACTGCATTGGTGGTCATTGCCCTGTCAGCCACTCCCTGTTTGTCAGTGTCCTTCCGCAAAGACTTCAGTACTTTTTTAAAATGTATTTCCGGAGTGATCATTCCACCTGTCTCTGAAATATTGATTTGAGATCGACGGTGAAAGATTTCAGGGGGCGAGGGGAAGTGGGTGAATGTAGGTTTTGATGTGGCCTGAACACAGAATTGCGTAGCAAGAGGATACTGCTGTGTCACTGTCAAAAAAAAAAAAGAGAAGGGAGAGGAACTTATCTTTTCAAGCAAGCTCATGCTTTTTCCCCCCCCCAAGCCATGTAAGGCCCAATTTCACACCTGGCTTTATTAACATGTATCATGGGAGATGTGATCACAAGTTGACAGCTTCGCATAACGTACGTCAGCTCACATCTGGAATCAGAATGCGTCCCCACGTGTGTCTCGAGTGACCACTTGTGATCGGATCTCACTTCCCCGCTCTGAGCACTTACACCGTTTTCATTTGCAAACACCAAATGCATTGTGGTATTTAACCGGCGGCGGATGGCTATGTGCATAGTCTGCATGGAAATTAAAAGAAGAGGAAATCAAAACAACACAGACTAGGTCAATTCTTTTGGTTTATTCCAAAAAAAATGTTTGACACACTTCCCTTTTCTTATGTTCCAATACATTCACACACAAGTCAATATGTATCCCACTTTTTCATCAGTGGGTCCTCAATGCATCTGTTCACTCACGATGGGATTGTCCAAGTGGGAGTGACCGAGGGCCTGGGTTGACTCTGCGTTTTGTTGGCGAGGCTCTGGCTGAGCACTTTTTGATGAGTTTCTCTCTCTTTGATCTTAATCAACCTTATTGGGAGGACCATGCCAAGGAGGAAGTAAACACATACGCACACACGCTTTCTTGGTAGGACAGTCTCTTTGCTCTCAGGTAAATGCATTAGCAGCTGTCAGCACTTCTGTTCTCTGCTTGATTGGGCCCTTTGCAGTGCAGTCACACCTCTCCAGGAAGCCTCTTCTTCCCCTAATAGCCGTGCCATTTGCCCAGGCAGCGGGGCTAGCTACCAGCACTCACCCCCTGTCTGTCTGTCTGGCTGCCCGCCTCCGGGCCTGCCTATCGTGTTGTTGTGAGTCCCAGGGCTAGAACATGTTCCTGGGATTAGAGGAAGGCAGGCTTTGCTCGTCGGGATGTAGGTCAGAGATGCGGATACATCCTTTGATGAGGACACAGGAAGTGCGAATCCGTCCCATATTATGTGGACAGATAAACACAGGGTTCAACATGCTTTGCAACAGGAGCAGCGGAGCGATATCTGATACATAGCTCATATTTTAATTTAGAATCTGCAGTGGATTTTAAAACTCGAATCTGGACCAGTAATCAGATGAGAAAGGTAATTTGTAAGTAGTTGAGCTTTTCAGTCTAAAACATGCCCTACATCGGTAAGCCCAGCTGTGAGCAGGTTATTTTAATAAAGAAACTGTGTTTCTGGCTTGTACCACTCACTTTGAAAACTTACCCCATACCGTATTATTTCCATGTCAAGCCACAAACCACAAAACCACCGTGCCACTGAATGAAACCGTGGACTCTCACCTGCTCATTTGTAGATGTCACAGCCAGCCCTACCTGTCAGCACACGCTGCTTCCATAGTGAAGATGGAAAACTTCCCTGCTCATCTGAAAAATTAGCAAATTGCTTCTGTCTGGTGTATTACAGGAGAGGTTTGCTTGTGAGTCAGTGTAAAGCCTGTGTTTGATGGAGAAAGGGGCTAATTATAGCGGGCAGCTTTGGAGTTTGGTGGACCAGATTACAGTCACTCTCCTCTCAATGGCTGCCTTGTTCTAGTGGCCGATTATTAGGCAGAGAGAAGTGCATTCTGGGATGATTGTATCTGAATTTCCATTAGAAAGTGTGCCTGCCTCAGTTGAACTGAGGTTCTCTTCTCTCCCCACTGTTGCAGCTCCCTTGCTCATTACTGATTTGCAGATGGGGACAGCTTGATATAAAGGGCTCTGTAGTGTGGCCCTATTCTGTTTTAGAGCCCGTTTAACTCTGTATCCTGAATGGCCGAATTATGTATGAGGGAGCTGACCCCAAATCAGGTGGCTGCACATAGTGTATGTTTGAGGGCCCTTTATAACAAATGGGTCACCTATGAAGTCAATTAGCAACAAAGAGTGCATTTGCTCTATATCCCGATCTCACCTTATTATGGGATTGCTTTTCCAATACAAATGCATTATTAATGTATAAGGCCAGAGGAAAGTAATGGCTTTAGATATGATTAATGGTTTAAATGGTCACTGTAGGGGCTCTGTTGAGATAGTTTGAAAGTAGCTTCCACATCCATTTCTTTGAACACAGACACTGTTTAGTAGCATGGTGACCATGGAGATAAAGGACCAGGATGTAAGCCACAGAGGAATGGTGACCTCTGGATGTGAGCGGCCCTGCTTTGCTATTCCAGATACAATTACACAACAGAGGGACAAGGGTAATGGGCTATGGTAATTTGGAAAGGCTGTAGAGAGGGAACACGAGGGGAAAACGGGGAGAAAGTAGAACTAGGAAGAGTGAGAGAGTGACACAACAAAGTAGGTAGTCAGTCGGATGAAAAAAAAAACGGCAACAAGAATGAGAGAGTAAAGTAAAACGCTAGCAAACTGCTGCCAGTTTCTGCTTCAGGCTGTGTTCCTGGTATGTGCCCTTTCAGCTTTGTGCTCAGAGATCGACCAATCAATGACAGCCATAAGTAACCCTGCTGCTTGGCTATTGGCCACGGCTGAATTCCATGACTCAGCATGTCCGTAGATAAGATGTTATGATTGAGCCGCTGCCAGTGAAATGAGGCCACTGCCCAGGGTTCAATAGGTTGGCCTTCTGCTTCTGTAATCGCACACACAAAGTCTGTCCCACCTACATGCAGTACCAGCCCAGCTCCTAACCCCACACTGCTCTAAGTTCTGTAGCTTGTGCAGGGGGCTAGTCTGAAAAGAGAGGCAATACAAACAGCACTCTCCACTACATTATCATGTAAAGGGTATAATGACTCCTGATTGTTTTTGGAGTGACTCAGTGTTTATGCTGATTGTACTTAGGATTTTTGAGAGGCTGTAGACACCAGAAACCTCTCACCCTCCGAGACAAAGAGACTACCCTGAAATCCACCTACGCGAGTATTAAAGGATAACTCTGAGCATATTTGTCGTCTGTGGACTCATAACACACACTCACACGTTTCCCACAGCAACCCCCCCCCCTCCCAGGCACTTTAGTTTTTATTTAAGTCCCAACCTGTCGTGCTGACCTACTCCCTCGTCTCATTTTTGCAAGTCTCCAGGCTTCATTGCCTAACTTGGGCTGGAGACGAGGAGGAGAAGTCCCCGTGTGTCATTGTTTGACTTTGTCTCAGGAGATTCTCCCGCAATGGCGCCCCAGAGTTTCCTGCAGGAAGTCCACCTACGATGCCCCCGCTTTGCGTGGGGTGGGAGGGGGGTGGCGGCCAGGAGGAGTGAATAGGGTGAGGAGAAGAGGAGAGCCCAGGGTCAAAGGTGAGGGAAAGAGTTGGAGGAGGGCAACAATGGACTCTGTTCTACTCTACTTAATAGTCAGAATAATCACAAAATAGGGTAGAAAAAAGCCCCATATAACCACATTGCACAGAAGAAACTGGCCGAATCTCCTTTTCGCAGTTTGTAGTTTGTCATATTATTTCATTAACACATTGTTTAAGTTGGGGACAAGAAAGTGCCTCTATACATCATGCTGTAGTTTCTAAAAAATCCTAAATTAATAGATTTTTTTCTGCCTGTTGCTGAGAATAATATATAGACACTCAGAGAAGGGTCAGCTTATGTAAACGAGATACAAAATGATTTGTTGAGATTAGTTTCACTTCAGCTGATATTGGCAGTGTTGACTTGAGGGGCATCTCAGCCTGCCCAAGCATACAGATACAGGCAGATATAAACCAGCTTAAGGCCTTTTTAGTGATGACCTTGTCCTCCCGATTGCTCTGAGACAGTGGGCCTATGGTTTGGTGTTTCTTTAGACTTTTTAAGTATAGTATTTTTTAACAACCAGTGTAAGCACACCAGTCTGGATAAAATCAATTCCATTTAAAACGCTTCCTTTCTGCAGGTGGTTGTTTGTCATGTAACTGCTCCAGTTACTGTCTGTCTCCTGAACATTTCCTACACATGCTCAGGTCAGGTATTGCGGTGGCCACACCTTCTTTCTGCCACAGGAAAAGTTGTGTGCAGTCTGATACAACTTGTCGGTTCAGTAGGGAGCTCAGCAGTCAAGCGATGACGGCGCCAATCATTCCATACCTGTCCATCACTTTCAAGAGAGATTTCCAAGACAGATGGAGTGCTGGATATAGCATGCTGTGTATAATAGTACACTTGTCTCTGGTAATGTCAGCAAGACAGTGATGGATTTATTTTACTTCCTTCGACATCATGGATTAATTTCACTGGAAGAGGAACAACAACAACAACAGGTTGGATGTTATCTGTGAAGACTGGCTGTACGTGTAAGCTGCTTCTGTCAGGTATTACCGTAAATTCCCAAATAGAAGCCCAGGCTTTTATTTGCTTTAACTGCCAAACTGACCCGATTTATATTTGAGACAGGCTTTTATTTAATTTTGAACAAATCTTATGCCCAGTATAGATGGAAAAATCCCCTCAAATCGTTTTATTCTTACTGTTAAAGAGTAAGAATAGATGGAGAGAGCCTTATCCAGAACACACATTCATGTATTCTCGAGCAGCACGACCGGATCCGCCAGGTTTGGATTGGACTTCCCTTTTTTTGTTGGCTGCGTTCAGGCGAAGAATTAATGCTTGTGAGTCCGCCCGCGTCTGGTTCAACACCCACAGGTCGGACCAGATCAGTTCTTAATTTTGAAGGCCCGTTGAGAACTCTAGCATGAATCAAACAGGCGATCGTGGGCTCTGAAAGGTTTTATACATTCACAAGAACTTGCAGAAAATAGAAATAGACCTAGCTTCTAATTGAGGTCGGCTTTTATTTTCTCAAACCTGTAGCCAGCCCCGGCCCAGTACCGGACACCGGCTTTTATTTGAGAATTTTACAGTATAACGCAACTAAGTCAAAACCTAGTTTATGTATTCAGTTTGTATTCTGCTCTGTGTCATCTGGTCATGGCTGAATTGCCAGTAAAGCTGTTCTCATTAACATGTTTGTCTGCTTGTGTTGTCAGACAACAGAACAAGTATGACATAGTGACTGAAACATGATGGCCCATTTAGATTGCATGTTTGCCAGCAGTCACTTACATGCCATTTTGAAGTTATTGCTATGCTCTGTGAAAAACAAAAAAAATCCTGATTCCATAACTAAATGGCCAAACACATAAGTTGAAGACTTTTAAGTATATTTATTTGTAAAGTGATCAGAGAGAAACATCAAGACTGGACAGGTGTGTGACAGCGAACGGAAAGCCTGAGCTTGCCAAATCACATGGCCAAGAACCATCAGTCAGTCAGTCAGTCAGTAACATCAGAGCTTTGGTAACATTTGCATTCAAAGTGCTGGTCCAGCCAAAACCAAGCATCACCACTTCTGCCCCTCTTCTCTGCTCAAACTGTTCTATAAACATTGTAATTGAAAAGCAGTAGACTGTGTGACTAATTACAGCAATTTGCGTTTTCATTTAATTTTTACACATTAGCCATAATAAGATTAGTTGTCTAGTGAATTATGGCACAGGGATGGTTTTAGCATTTGGCAGTGTACAACAAAAGCAAACTGTGCGCAGAGGCAGGAAGCGGAGCTGCGGTGATACTTAAACATAGTGTCTGGCACTCCAACGTAAGTCATCGCCGTCTCTTTGGGTTTCCATTCGTGCCTTGTCAAAATATAACGGCTTCAGGTACGTGCATGTGGATGCTCATGGCTAATGCAAATTGACACTGCTGGAACATGATGTTTAGTTTGTGTGTTCTCCCAGCCTGTTGTCTATTTATCTTCTCTTGTCTGGAACACGCCGCCTCTGCCCGGCCGCTCTGACAACTTTATTGGAAGTGTCTTCTTCGTACACCTGCAGCGCTCAGACAGAAGATGAGAGAGGTGGAGAGTGGGAGGCAGCGAGGTGTTCCACTATGTGACGTATTCTAATTAAAGCTGGCAGGTTTAATCACAGACTGATAAGCATCGGAGTGGAGGGAGAGGGACCGAAGTGGAGAGCCGAAAAGGGCCCGCTGACCCAACTAGAGGCCTTTGAGGGAACATCACTTGACCTCAGGCTTTTTTTCATCACTTTCCTCAAACTCTTCTTAAGCCCTATCAATCTCCTCTGCTTCCCCTTTGTCTCTGACTTATTTCTTTTTTTTTTCTCCACATCATCACCAAAATATTTCTGCCTTTGTTTATTTCTGTTCCCATGGCTCTTTTCATCCCCTCGGTTTTGCTGTCCTTGGAGCGCCACTGCAGTGTTATTGTCAGCTGTGGTTAAGGACACAGGAAGGGCACCACCTTGTCACTAGATGTTTGTCTCAGATGCCACTTCAGGGGGATCTGGCCACCACTGTGGTGGCCTCTGGCATCTCCCCAGTGAACATGTGCTGACACTGTCTCTCTCCCACACATACAGGAACACACAAACCCTTGTGTTTGGACATTTAACAATGTTGTTATTAGTATTCTTAACTTGGAGCTCGCCTCAGGCATTTCAACATTTGCAAATCATTACCTGGCTGTTATTGTTTAGCATTCATCGTGCATGCGACTCAACTTTTCAGAGTTTAAAAACCGGCTAACTTGTCACAAGGGGACTGAGATGGCCTGAGAAATGATGACAAATGTGACCAACAGTAGGCGACCCCCTCCTCGCCCTCATAACATAACTGTCAGAGCGGCTCTGGCCGTTAGGCGGCCATGTGACAGTGGACATCATATCCTCTTTAAGGTGAGAAGATAAGGTGGCCGTTCATAGCCATTCGTTATCGGAGGAAGCGAGCCCCCTGACACCTCCACATCCCTTATCTGGCCCAGGCCCAGTTTTCTGGACCACGTCGAACGCTCATGCAAGCCCAGGGCTGATGAGTAAGCGCGGCTCAGCCCCGCAGATGGCCGGGGCCTGCCGCTATCGATCGGCAGCGCCACCGCCTGTCATCCAGCCACCACTTAGCTAATGATGTCCATACTATTGTGTCACGGCTGGGAAAACGGCCATAAAACAGAGAGTGGCGACTAACGCCGGGGCGTCAGAGGGAAAAGATGGATTTTTTTTACCGACAGAGCAGGCACACCCAGAGCAGCCTGAGCCGGCAACACTGTCTGTCTTATTACTGCTGTGCTCTCTCTGTTGTGATGCTGGTTGGTCCATCTGCAGGAAAGAAAAGACCACAATTTCTGACAGACTGCCAGTCCCGGCGTTGGCCTGTTTCTGACCTTGTTACTCTGAGTGTTACTGTTGGGCAAACAGCACATTTGTTTGTGCTAAATAAAATACTCCCAGGATGAATGAAACACCTTAAGTGTTTGATTCTCAAGGCCAATTAGAAAATGCTGTACAGACACATGTCCACCGTGCCATTCGAGAGGGATTGTAAATAGATTTAGCTCTGAGTTGGATTTTCATATGGGGGGGGGGGGGGGTGACATGGGTCATTTCTCTTCTCAGTGCCATAATTTCCCAGGATGCAGTACGGGGCCCCAAGGTCCACAGCTCTTATGTCAGAGTTCATTTCCTGTTGCAGTGCTCCGGCAGCTCCTGAGGATCCACCATTTTGTAACATTCCTGATGAGGACTGGAGAAATGTGTCTGAATTCATTTTTCACTCCTAAAATGTTATTTCATCCTCCACAATCACCTCACCTGACTCAACCGGCGGTGGAGCGAAGGCAGCGGGAGAAGGATTTCTCACATATAAGCTCAAGTGAATACACCATGAGTGTAGGCTACATGAGGTCACGGTACGGCTGACGACATGTGAGATGATGCGTGTAATGTAAGATTAGCAAAGCCAGGTTTCTGCTCATTAGGCCCAAAGGTGAGACAACCGTGTTGTTTTAGAGTGACAAGCTCACAATAGGTCTTGCCAATGTTTGTTTTTTTAATAATACCTCTACAGTGGTGCATCATACTCGGTTTTTAAACTTCCTTTGTCGCTAAGCGGACTTCCATGTATGCCATAAGTTGTGAAGATAAAAGCAAGGGAAAAACATGGGGCGAAGAATGTAAACATTTCAGGGAGTTGTTTTCGGTCGGAGCAGGGTTGTTCTGAGGGGAGGACAGCCTTCACTGCCGCCACGGTCCGTGTTAGTCACAGTTGTCGGAGAGAAGAGAATGCAGACCTTTTTGCCCAATGAGGGAAAAGGTCGTTGGAATGCAGTTTGTCGGGTCAGGACGAGCCTGTTGCAGCCTAAATGCATGCGACTGCCAGAAAGAGTACGGGATGAGATGAGACTGGGTTAGGGAGAGAGTCTGGCATTTTTTTTGGCGGACCGTTTGTGTGTACTGTTTATGTATTTAGGTCTTGTCAGCATTCTAGATGACTTATTGGATGTTAATTTGTTATTTCAGCTCCAGTGTCAATGCAGTCTTAGATCTCCACAGACACCTTATCCGCAGTGTAACGCCAGAGTTGAGAGTTTATATTGCAGAGCGGAGGCAGCGTGTCCATCTTTGCAGTCGGATCAGCATTTGGCATTTTGCTATTTGGACAGCTGGAAGTGAGCTTTTGAAATGAAATCAGCTCTAATGCACCGTTTCAAGTAATGAGAAAATGATTCACATCCATTAAAGGAAGGACTTCTCCTATCTAGTAATTCATTTCTATACAGTTGTAAAAGATTTTTAAGGTTTTAAAAACAGAATCAGAACCAGTTTTTCATGTCAGAGACACTGACTTTTTGTCCCTAGATTAGGTGAAGCTCAAAAATGCTGGATCACATGTTTCCCATATTGCATGAGTCATTGTGTCAGACATGTTAGACAAAGCTCCACCAAGGCCACAGAAAACACGATTTAGTTCTTATTTCTAGGCTGTGCACTTCTGTGTGACTAGTACATTGGGTTTTACATGTCCTTTTGAAAATGAATTATGATTATAATTAACAGATACTACTGAAACCCTTTCAAAAGATGTTTCAGAACAGTTAAATGGAACTAGAGGAGTAGTGAACCAGCATACATTGAAAATATTATGTGATTAAGTAATACAACAAATATCCCCTAAAAACCAGTTTTTCCTGTTTCTCAGTTTGTAAGATCTACTGTTTTTCAGAGTCAACTGAACATCTTGGGGTTATTGGGACTGTTGGATGACACTGCTCTCACAGTTCATACACTAAATGATTAACTGATAATCAATAATCGTTAATTGCAGTCCCGCTAAACTAAACCACTGAACCTGACATGTCGGTTTCAAGCGGGGAAGTGTCCCTCACTAGTCTGGATCTTCAGTTGTGAGAAAGCCCGTCAGCGTTTGTTCATGCAGGCTGTTATGTTTTCAGTCATGTAGTTACTTCAAAGGCCAAAGTAGTTAATCACTAATGTTTCTGAATGACTAATGCGTTATTCATCCTACAGCGATTTTGGGAAAAGAATTGCTTTTGTTCTCGGCCGTTGATCATAATCTGGTCAGTGAAGAGAAGACATCAAGTGTCTTTTCCACAGTGGAACTTAAATCCTCAGCGGGCAGATACTGCGGTTTGGACGGAATACTTTATACAACATGCAACACTGACGTAAACTCAGGATAATAGCGTCGCTAGCCTCCTCGTCTACAATCAAACCGACACATTATTAGTGCGGAGCTTCCATTGTGCTTTCTCAGCTCAGCCGCCGCTCCCTTCAAGAAAAATCCACACAAAGTTTTAAACACCGCCGCTGCGTCTAATGAGCACAATTGAAAATGAGTTGCTTGAGAAGAATGAGTTGTTTGAGCTGATAAGTGGAAATCCATTTTAATTCTCTGCTAATGTATTGTGTGAGAGTACTAATGTTTTTTTCTTCAACAATGAGACATGGTTCTCACACTTCTTTTAACATCGGCGCTTCAATCAATTGTGAGATATTATTCTCTACTGAAAACAAACAATACAGAGAGGAAGAAAAAAATGAACCAGCATTTGCATCTACCAGGTTATATTTGTATGTACCTTTTCACACTGCGCGCTGCACAGGTTTGTGGGTGTCGTGTGTGAGTGACGACATGAAGAACGATTTCTTCCCAGCATAAAATCGGAGCTGATTTTTGCCTCTAACCCCCAGTACACAACAAATACACCTGGTGGTGGAACGGCTTGTGATTACGCTGATAAATGTGATCGTAATTCAGTGAAATGCACAATGTAACAAATAGCAGCTTTTAAAAATAATGATTCTAAACAAAGCCCGGGCGTCATTCCGGTCTTTGTCCGGGACCAGTGATTGAAACGGTGCTTTCCACCGTCGTTCCTAATCTTGGAAATGAACATTCAGCATCAGTGTGATAGCAGTAATTGTCAATTACCTTGCCGTTATGAGTTTCCTGTCAAACGGCTGCCAGAAATGACAGAAAAAGAATAGAAACCTTTATGGGGATGTTGATGCTTCCATTATTCCTGCCACCTGCTGGGTGTATATTGTGAAAATGTGTATGCAGGTGTCAGAGAGATCAAGAGCTGGCGAGAAATAAGGAGGAACAGCGAGACATAATAAATACGACTTCATAAAAACAGGAGGCAGGAAATGGAAAGGAAAAGCAAGATCTAAGAGTATATCAGAGCCATCAGCTTCGGTGTTGACCTAAACATGTCAGATCATTTGAGTCATGCTCCTCTGATTGCAGTGTGCTTCGTGTTTGTGTACTGTTGGGTATACTGAACCAAACAGGTGCCTGAGACTAGTTTAACCTGTCCTTGAACCATAATTCAAGGTATTACGCATCAGCACGCCGTCAGACCTTTAAGGAGGCTCCGTTTCGACACACTCCGCTCACTGTATTACAGGTTTTTGCTTCACAGCCCATGTGACCATGCCCTCCCCCAATCAGCTCAGTGTTTGGCCACTAGTGGATCAGGTTCTAGGAAACCCAAACTTTTCGCGCGCAGATTTTGCACCGCTGAGCACAGTTTACATCTCAGTGCTTTGCCTTGTTTCCTTCATTTCTGCCTTCCCGTCCGCCTGCTCCCCTAGAGGTCATAGTTGACAGGAGGAGACATGGGTGGGTGATGTCACCCCCTCGCCTCGGGGGACCTGGGAGGCCCGGGGGTGGGGGGGTGGGGATCCTGTGAGGTTGAGCAGTAACTCCAAAGGAGGGAAGCTGGGAAGCGGTGATGGCAAAGAGAGGGAAGGAACAGCTCGCCGTGGTTACTTTGTTTGTTTTTTTCACATGTCAGTTCTAAAGAGGGAGACACAGGATGTCAGTGGTCAAGACGGTACCATTCATGACTGTGTGTGTGTGGAAGCAGCTGGATCCATATGAAATGCCATAAGGTCACAGATATGACTTTAAGTTGTGACTTTACTTGTTTTCTTCTACATATAGTAGCCATGATAATCACGCCGTGGGAGTTTGTCACTTGTTCGAGTGAAGGTTGTTTTGGCGCACGCTGGGTCGTTGACTCTATATGTTCAACATCATAAGCTAAACACTTGTGCAGCTTTTTCTTTTTTTTTTTGTGAGAGCCCTGTGAGCATGTGGGGCGGTGCCCCCCGGGGTCTCTGGCCTGATGATGGACCACGATAAACAGATCCCACTGCCTGCACAGCTGGGGCACACACTGCAGGCCTCTGCAGTGCAGGGAGAGAGGGAGACGGAGAGAGGCATAAAGACAGAGGCAGACAGAAAGAAAGACAGAGAGAGGAGAAGGAGAGAGGCACGGGGACAGAGGCAGACACGAGAGAGACAGAAAGACAGAGAGGGGAGAAGGAGAGGGCGAGCGGAGCCATATAGCAGAGGAATGCTTTGGGCCTTTGGGGCAGGATAGAAACTGCAAAAAGGACAAGTGAGTGCAGAGGAAACAAGAGCAGAAAACTGATTATAAATGACAAATCCCCGTCTCTTGCAACCAAACAGCGTTAGCCGCCGTGTCCTCGGGGTGGGAAAATGCAACAGTAATAGCTCTGACTCCCAGTCCAATCTCCTGTATGTGTTCCACGTCTTTGTATGTGCCCCCCCCCTCCCTCCCCGAAATAAAATTCAACAGACAGGGACAGGAAATTTTGCCCCTCCTCTCCTCCGTCCTCCCCTCATCCTCTGCCCCGGCGCTCGCCGCCCGGCACTGATTGGCTGGGAGGTAAAGCAAGGGATGAGGTTTTGTCGCCTAATCTGCCAGCAGATCGCCACTGATGGGCCTCTGTAGAATGGCTTTAGTAAATTACTGTTCCAGGGAAGGGCAAATCCCTTCTATCAGATAGCAGCTCTCTCTTCATCTCTCCCTCCGCTCCAAGTCCCGCACTCCCTTTCTCTTCACTACATCAGTCAGGCTTTGACTTTATCTCTTTATCGCTTTACCTTGCTCCCCTCTTCTCTCTATCTGTTGTCCTCGACTTCTCTCTCTCTTCCTCTCTTTTCATCCTTTCTTTTCTTTTGTCACGTAAAGACATTGTTTTGTGTGCACCCTCTTTTGTGCGACTCTCTGCAGCAGACCTGATTGGGAGCGAGCGCGCTTGGAGTTGGTGTCACAAAGAGAAGCTCTGTGGCTTTTTTTTTTTCTTGCTCTCGGGGGCTGCTCATCAACATCAGTGCATTACAGCATGTGTGCATGTGTGTGTGAACAATTTCCACTATCCCCCTGCTGTGTTTATGCATGTTAACAAGATGGACCTGTTTCCACGGCGGCCATTTTGCCTTGCCCAGCCTGAAATCACACGAGATACAAGATACAACACTGTACACATCCTGCCACAACACCAACACCTTGAAGATGTTGTCTGTTTGACTGTGGATCAGAGGAAATGTGGCTTTTTTTTTTTTTTTTTGCATGGCTGTGTCGGAAAAGATAGAACTTAACCAAGGCAGAGAGAAAAGAGAGAAGATGAGGGAGTGAGATGGATAGATACTGAAGAAGAAGGGAGTGTTTTTGTCTGAGTCTAAATCACTGTCTGAGTGCACACTCCCCCTGAGGTGGAGAGCGCTGCCTGGCATAGAAGCCTGAGCGAAGCCAAACTCTCCGTGACCTCCTGTGTTTTGGTTTTGCTGCTACCGCTAACTCCTCCTCAGTTGCGTTTAAAAAAAATACTGCCAGTGCAGTCTGGCAGCGCTGACATATGGCAGCCAGGCGTTTTTCTGATGTCACACGGTGGCCGCTGTCAGCGTCACAACGCCCCCTCCCCTCCACCGCCACCCCGGCTCTTTAATTTACAGGTGGTGTACAGGAAAGAGGTTGGAGAGACCTACATGTAAAGTGTGTTTTATTGCCCCAGTAGATTTACAGTGACCCAACCCCAGCAGAGATATCTGTAGGTGGTTGTAACGTGTTGTGTAATGAGTGGGTTTTACATGCAGGCTGGGGTTTGATCTTATTTTAGGGAAAAGACTTTCTTTTTTACGCAGAACATGAAAAACCTGCTTCTTCATTTCCCTGTATACAGATCATAATGTGACCTAGGTTTCTAATGGTTGGAGGCGGAGCAGTTTGTCTTTTACTCTGCGACATTCTGTTCTGATCCTCTGATCTTTTTTGGCTTTAAACACCGTGATATAATCTCTCGGTGCATATTTTGTTTTGTTTTGCTTCCTAAGAACTACATAACTGGAATATTGGAAGACATGTCTGCTCACATGGCAGCGATCATGATCAGACATCACTATAAAAGTGTTTGTGTGACAATAACTCAGTTTCAGAGTGCTTCGGAGTTATCCAGGTTCAACAAAGTCAGGATCGTACACATCCTGATCAGACCTGGAGCACTAGTGTGTATATTAACCCATTTTTTAGGTTTTGGCTCTGAAAATATTTGATCCCCTGCTGATTTTGTAGGTTTGCTCCCCCACAAATAAATGGGCCGTTATGGTTAGTTTATTCTAACAGAGAGAGACAGAATATCAACAAAACTTTCAGAAATAATATAATCATAAAAGTTCTAAATTGATTTACATTTAATCAAGTAAAACAAGAGCAAGCAATCAACAGGAGATCAAATGCTTATTTTCCCCACTGTAGCTGTTGGGCGACTAATCATGTATCATTTGGTGTGTTACCTAGACCACCATGGTCTTCATCTGTTTACTAATGCCGCAGCCTGGCTCTGATAATGAGCTGAGTATATGGCCAAATTCTGGCTTGTACCAGTAATGATTAGAATGGCAGGGGGTGGTGGTGGTGGGTAATGTGTGGTGAGCCCCACCCTTCTTTATTGACTCTCTCTCCCCCTGCAGTCTGAAAGGAAGCATCTGCCTGCCCCTCTGCCTCCCCACTGCTCGCCACACATGCTCACTCTCTCCCTCTCACTCTCTCCACAGCCCACACCGCTATCGCTGCGGCTGCTAGCTATCCAGCTCGCGCCAATGTCAGAGCCTCTAATCTCTCTCGCATAAAGGCCATGCAAAGGGAATTTATGTTAGTCTGCCACGGGAAGAAAAGCCGAAGCGGAGAATCGTTTGAGCAGGTTGACAGATAAGGCTCTTGTGCTTTCTGTGTGGTGCTTTTTAAGCCATGTTAAGCTGCTTAATTAGACATAATCTACAGACCCCAGACTGAGGCGGAACTAATGAAGTTAAAAGACTCAAATCCCATCCTACCATCACGCTCTCCTCTACTCCACACCATAACTCAGGCCTCCTCGTCTCATCGCTGCGCTCTCCTCTCTGCTGCTACCTGCCATCACACTGCCTCCTCCTCCTCCTCCTCCTCGCTGCACAATCTGCCCTGTCCTCCTCCCTACCATCCCACTCTTTCCTTTGAACAGCATTAATGTCTTCCATCATACCCAAACACTAGCACTATTTTATCACCGGCTATTTTATCACACTTTGCCATGTGTTTGATACTGCTCAGCAGCAGCATATCATCAGAAAATGTAGCATATCCAACCTCAGAAATGGATATTATCAAACGGACATGACACCTCAAGGTACATGACTATTAACCACGCTCATAGTTTACCCTGTCTGCTTGTAAGCTTCACATCTGTAATAGTATATTTCCCCAAGAATAGAATATGAAATTCAAAATGAAAGCCATTTAGAAATGAAAGAATTTAACTTCATAAAAGACTTTTTGGGAAATCTGCTTTCAGAGAGAGAGTCAGATGAGGATTTTGATACAGCTCTCAAATGTGTCCAGTAAATATGAAGCGAGAGCAGTCCATTAGCTAAGCTCAGCAGAAGGAACCCAGGCAGTTCAAACAGCTGCCCACTAAATCTACCAAAGCTCCCCAATCAACATGTTATATATTGAAAATTAAAGTGCAATTTGTGATGTGATAGTTAAAGTGGTATCTCTAATGCCTGGGCAATATGTGCATGTTTCTCTGAATGTAACACTAATCCCTCCTTAGAAGTGCCTTTTCGGGGGCCACTTTCAAAAATCAAGATGAGAGAAGAATTTATCAGATTAAAGTGAAACTCTGAAGATCATGGTATAAAGAAAATATGCTTGTACGATGCTCATACAATACTGGATGATAAAAAAAGGCAGTGAAAGTAAGCACCTGTAGCTCAGGGGAACTGTTTCTTTCCAGTCCATGCTCAGTATCCAGTGTTACTGTGACACATAAAAACAAAAACAAAAACAAAATAATGAGGGCTGTGTGATGCTGTGTGTACTAATGGCTCGCTGTGACCGAAAATTCAAAAGGCTGAAGTCAGCCAGACTGTGAACCCGGAGGGGGGAGAAGTGTTATCGCAAGTTCTTTGACAGACCATGTTTCCATGGCTGTGGCATGGAAACACTTCTGCCTCCACGCCCGTGCTCTTACACCATCCACCCTCTACCTCTTGCAGAGCACTTCTCATGTCATCAAGGCACCTCTCTCCCCGCTAGTCCGACTATGGGATGAATCCGTGCCCTAGGAGCCACGTGCGTGCATATCTATCCGTAGGTGGGTGGGTGAGGGATTTCAACATCTTGTGCCCGCTTACAGTGCGCTTTGTTCCTCTACCAGTTCCTTGATGCGCCCCCCTGTTGTTGGCGTGCCGCGGTTTACATATCTCTGCTATCTCCACATCTTGCAGGACCAGCTTCTTTGTCATGTTTCCTCCCCCCCTCTCCTCCAAAAGCTGAACAGCAGTTATTTTCCTCCACAGAGGAGCGGGATGGCATGCTAGCTTGTAAAAACGCTCATCCTCTTCTTGTCCAGGAGGAGATTGCAGCTGACCATTGTTGGGTTTCATCATCGTCATGAATGCGCTGCCTTGCTGCTGATGGCCTGTCAGAGAATTTTCTTCACCCCCATTATCTCTCTGCCTCTCCTCAATGGCCTCCCTCTGCCCTCTCTTTACCTGTAGCGCTCACGGCCCCTTTTTGTACCGCCAAACTCATTCTCCTCGCTTTTGCATGTTTTAGTGTGTATTTAAATTCATTTAGATGAGGCACATGTAAACACAGCCTGGACCTTTTGGAATGAAAAGCTCTTATCAGCTGCGAAACACTTAACAGGTAATATTGTTCCTTTGCATATTTATTCTCCTCAACCTCCCGAGAGTCTGCTTTTTCAGTCCCCCACCGCCCCCTCTCTCTCCTTATGGGACAGACTTCCTTCCTCTTCTCCCTTGCTGGGCTCCCCCCAGTGCCGCCCGGTATCATGGCGCTGCTCAGTGGATCTGAGGGGGTTGCAGCATTCTGGTCTCGCTTGATTAGCCAGCGTGTGATGCTTCAGGCAGCTTTGTTTTGCCGCTGAATGGGCCGTTCCACTGAGAGCGCGGAAGATGACGGAAGAGCAAGTGGAGGAAAAGAGGGGATGGAGAGGAGAAGGGCGGAGTGGGGAAAAGGAGAAGCAGAAAAGCAGAGAAATGCTTCAATGAAAAAAGAGGGGAGAAAAAAAAAGCCAAAGGAGGAAGGATATAAAAGAAGAGGTGGGGGGGAGTAGATAAATGAGACAGTGCAAAAGGCAGGCGCAGAAGGGGGGGGGGGGCAGAATTGAGGAGAGGATGGTGATGCAGAGGAGAAAAGAAAAAAGAAATGACCTCTCCTCCTGTGGAGAGGGAAGATAACTGTGAGTGTTTAGAAATGCTGAGGTGGACAGAAGCCATATCTTCTACCAACACAGCACCTGCTAGTCCGCCTGCCCCCTCCCATCCATTGACCGACTTTTCTATTGTGGGTATTTGTGCACTTATGTGTGTGTCTGCGTCTCTCCGCGTGTGACTGCGCACGCACATTATAGTGTGCATAGTGCTGTACTTTTGCGTTGTTGTTTTTTCAGCCCATAAGATAACAGCCTTAGATTTCTGTGCTGGAAACATGTTAATACTCAGACACGACAAATCCCTCAGTCCCTGCGCTGCACTGCTTTTAATACATGCATGATGGGCTTTAATAGCTTTTCTTGTAAAATACTGAAGGAGTCCTGTGCCAGAGTTTCTCCTTTGATGTCTGCACATACATACACAGAAATGCAGCTCCTGAACCTGAGGGACCAGGACCAGGACCACTCAGCCGTTTTTAGAAGGCAGATTAAATAAGATGCAAGTCACACTGCAGGTCCTGTAAACCGTATAGGCGTGGAGTTAATCTACAAAGCCTGGATTTATGTATTTGATCTACAAAATATTGTGTAATAATAATGACAGGCTACCTGACACCAGCACAAAACCCTCCTCTGTTTTGTTTTGGTTTTTAGTGTCACATAAAACAATTACTTGCCATCGCTCGGTAATGTTCAGATTACACAGCTGCATTCTGCAGGGGCCAGTCACAGTAATGACAGACTGCACCTAATGCTGTAATTAACAGCTCTGCACTGTGGCCGCCTTAGCTAACGTCGCCTTCACCCAGTTGACAGGACGAGCCGCCGCTTTCACAGGGCCTTGAATTCCGGAGAGCTTTTTAAAACGGATAAGCTCAAAGACGCGGCGTGATGCGCTTAACAAAAAAGTGGCAGATCCCGACAGCCTCCCGTCACCGGCCGTCCGTCACTTCTTCCACTCGACAAACTCCCCGGCTAGCTGCTAGCTGCTAGCTATACCTGTGTGAAATCAATGAGAGGTTGAAACAGGCGTCTCTTCCTTCAGCAACCTTGTAGAAAGCGTAGAGAGGCTTTTTATATTTCTAATGAGACAACAGTGTATCTTTGGGTAACCCAATTAACATTAATTAGCTCCAGCTGAGTAAATTTGACAATAACCGTTGTCATTACAGCCGTAGAAACCAGCGGCTGTTTGGCTTAAACCTCACAAATTTCCAGCGGCTTGTTAAAGACAATCTTAATTATGTACAGGTATAATTGGCTCTTTCGCAGTTACAACATGAAATCAGTTCATCATTCAGGCCTGCCATGTTCTCTCCACAAGGTCTCCAGGTGATAACGCGGAGGCTTTTACAAACCCTCTCCTCGCACAGATACCGACGCATGCAGCCGGAAGCGATGCGGCTCAGCATCCTCACTCCAGATTTGAACACAAATCCCCAACTGCCCTCCAAACCTCATCCTCATCCCACCCTGTGTCTGTTGATTCGACTCTGTAGTTCAGAGAGATGGCGGATGATGAGAGAACCCATGAAATTTGGGGTTAGTTCTTTCATTTCAGTCTTTTTTTTTTTTGCTTTCCAGGCCTTTATTCCTGAGATCTTTTTTCGGTGTGAGAATATGTGTGCTAGTCTGTATGCCTGTGCCGGGTGCGTATGTTTGATTTTGTGGAAGCAGCCTGCGTTGTCGATGGAGCAAAGCCCACTGCGAGTGTTGACAGTATTGGCTTGTTACAGCGCCGATCAGGCGGATGAATGCTGAGCACTGTGCACTAGAATGGGGGGAGGCCGTGTTGTTCGTGTACTCTATGTGTCTGAATTCAGCAAATCTCTTTTGATAAATTCAAGGTTGTACACGAAAATGAAAATTTGATGACGATAAGCCCCCTTGAGCACCTTCTTTGCCATCTCTAAGCCTCGCTTCCTCTTTCTTTGCCTTTCTCTTGTCACTTTCTCTTATTCCTCTGTCTTATAATTGATCCTTCTTTTCTGCCTCCTTTTATTTTTTCCTTGTCTTAAAAACCCTCTTGCTTCCTTGCCTTGGTATCTCTATCTGTTTCCACTCTTCCCTTTTTTAAAAAACAAAAAACAAATTGTCCGTTTTAATAGATGATTGGAAGAACACACACACATGCACATTCATTCACACACAAGCGAACGGCTGAAATAAAGAAGCCCCTTATCTCTCCAACCAGAGACACTTCGTTCATGCGCTCGCATGCAGATGAATAATATATGTGGATACAAGCGCGTACACACAAGTAACCCTGTTCGATCGGTGGTGATGCTGACATGGGCCGTTGTGCCGTGCTCTTGGTAACACAACTGCATGCATATAATGTGTGCGTCTATGTGTGTGCGCGCGCCCTGTGCTGACTGCTGTCACTGTGAAACGATGTGGAGTCTCCAGGGCCACGGTGATGAATGGGAGTGTTGTCACTAGTCAGGTCCAGCTCTTTGTGCTGTCTTCATGCTGCATGTTCTCCTATTATACCACAAGCGCTGCATGGTTGGTGTGTGTCTGCACAGGGGAGCGCGCGTGGGTGGCTTTTGTGTTAATGTAGCTCCAATTAAACAATTCTTACGCGTGAGGGTTGTTTAGATCCTCATACACCGCCGCTGTGTGTGAGTGTTAACACAGAGTGATGCCTATGAGCCATGATGTGTAGAACTCCCAGACATGCACCTGTGTGGATGTGTGATTGCACCACACACACACGCACATAGCATGGGTAATTATGCGAGAACATGCAAGTCTGTGTGTGTGTGTGTGCTTGGCGCTAAGAGTGTCTCCTGTGCCAGTATGTTGATATGTCAGTGTGTGAGTAGTGGGCTCTGAGAAAATGCTGTCAAAGCAGAAGCTAAATAAATTTGCCTGCAGACACATTCATGATCCGGTGACGTGTGTGCATAAATTTACCTTCCAGTAGACTAGGCTGTATTGCTTACAGATTGTGTGTGATATGAGAAAACCCATAGTGTGAGAGCCCCCCCCCCTCCTCCCTCTTCGCTGGTCGACACATGGATATTGGTCCCAGTGGGATCTCTCTTGGAAGACGCACAGCCACATTACACACACTTTTACGTTGGAGAGCGGAGAACTGAAGTCCTCTCTCCTGTGCTTTATGCAGATGTGTAACACTGTGATTCTCTTTCTCTGTTCTGGGATGCTAGATGTTAAAGGGATACTTCACCCAAAAACGAGAATTCAGCAATTTCCTACTTACCGTCATGCCTAAGAAGGGTTCTGAGAACTTTCAGAGTCATCAAAACGCTTTTGGAGTTCCTGGGGGGGTCCGGCTGGTAATTGATTTTCATATAAATAGATCACTTTTGAATTGTTCAAAACACACACTAAGAAACATCCAAATACCTCCATACTGCTCGTCCGTACTGACCCAAGTGTCCTGAAGCAGCAACATCTGCTGCAGTTTTTAGCCTTGTTGTAGCAGGAGCTCCCAGTGGCTCTGTTGATGTTTGTGTTAGATTTGCTGCAAGATGTTTTTCTGTGTTTACATCATACATCCAATGGTTTACAACGAGAAACGAACATTTCACAGCAAATCTCGTGCATGCGGTCAGTGGGTCAGTACAGACGAGCAGTATGGAGGTATTGGGATTTATAGTGTGTGTTTTGGATGATTCAAAATTGAGCACTGTCCGCTGCCATATGAAATCCGTTGCCAGCCGGATCCCCCCCCTGGAACTCCAAAAGTGTTTTGATGACTCTGAAAGTTCTCTGAACTCTTTCTTGGCATGATGATGAGTAGAAAATTGGTGAAGTATTGATTTTGGGTGAAGTATCCCTTTTAATGGAGTGCCTTCTCATAGTGATATGTCGACAAAGGGCACCATACAAGTATCGAAACATGTTTTCCTCCGTGGCGGCTGATCATATCAGCATTTTTCTCTGCACTAAGGTTCTCAAGGCAGCTGCAACATTTCCTATGGAGGCTGAGCTGCGAGCAGAGTACGGCCTGGTGATATTATACTCATAATTTCTAGGAGAGTCAATTACAGTATAGCATTTCTGCGCGGAAATTCTCTGAGAGGCGTCGCTCAGAGTGTCGAGGGGCAGTTGTGGGTTGTTGCGCGTAGGTGCAACACTGATTAAACAGAGCTGATGAGCAGACAAAACATGCCACTGCTGCTTTTCACGATTGGAACTTTTGCCCCCAAAAGAGGATGTGATGATGAACGAGTGAATATTGTGAAAAGCTCTTATTATTAAAGGCACAGCATGGCACGGCACGGCAAGGCAGTTTTATTTGTACAGCAGTTTCTCAAAGGGCTTTACATGGCATCGTAACAACATCCTTCCTCTACCCTTAGACCCTCACACCGACTGAGGAAAAACTCCATGGAAAACCCTTTTAACATGGAAAAAGTCGAAGAAACCTCAGGTTCAGCAACAGAGGAGGGATCCCTCTCCCAGGACGGGCAGATGTGCAGTAGATGTTGTATACAGACAAGAAAATAGTTTATAACACAGAATATGGGAAAAACCTGTAAGGCTTCATGCAAACATACCAGCTTTTGGCCAATCAGGATCATGCAACCTTATGTTGCTGTGTGAGGTTGAAGTCTATCTTTTCTCTGTAAATTCATGCTCCTCAGCATTTTCCAGGAACTTTATGCAGTGCATGTGCTCTCCGCTTGTGCCGGAGATGCAGACTGACCTCTAAGGTTTGACGGTGGACGCTACAGGGAAGACTTTTCTGCCCCTTGATCATATGTCACTCAAAATATTGTGCGTCACAGCTCAAGCTGCCTGTACGAAGGAAGTGCCGTGGGCCGGCGTTGCAATGTTTATATAGTGGAAACACTGGTCTCACTGTGCTGCAGGTACTCCAACATCCTGCTAACGTCCTTGGATTTGAATATAGTGGTAGGACTGGAGCAGGTGGAGGGTTGCTCAATAGAGGTGGAGCAGGGTAATTTGCATGGCATGAATGTGGCCAGTGTGTAAGCACCACACCCTAGTAGAGTCATAAAAAAAAGAAACACTGGTTTTCATTACCTTGTTCATCTTAGCTTATTTTATTTTCAGTGATAATATTCTGACACGAGACAGGAGTCAGACTAAACTAACGCAGTAGGCTGTTTATTTAGAGAAGCATTTAGAAACACAGGGGAGCGATGGCAAAATTACAGCGCGGCTTTATGTTATTGTTGGACACACAGGCACACTCTCACCTCCCCTCAGCTTCATCAGGGATCTAAATGGGAATCTTGACTGGGGGTAAACATGTCATTGTGTAGAGCAGCCCAGCAAACAGACAGCCTGACAGACCAGTTAATGGGCAGATGAAGGGATAGGGTTTAATAGGCAGCTCGGGAAGAATAGTAGATTTATTCTAACAGGGGGCAATATTTACCAGTCTGGACAATGTCAGATTGTGTTTAAATTGTCCCTCGGCGTGTCATTCATCTCTGAATTCTTCTCGTTTAATTCTGTTCATTCATTATCATCCTCCTCTTGATTGTGCCAAGAGTTTGATTTAGCTTCAATCATAGGTTGTTTCTAGCGAGGCAAGAGGCTCACTTGGAAACCTAAACATCAGAGTGGATTGCGGGATGGGAGCCAGGAGCGGCCCGCTGCTACTGCCGTGCACCGTCCGCTGCCGCTGAAGGTTATTATTGGACACGAGGAATTAATATGTAACTTTGTTTTAAATCAGGGTGGATGAGAAATTAAAAAAAGTTAGAGACATCTTTGTGGCTGCTGTTTGGGGCTGACCTTAAAAAACCTTTTTTTTCTACCTGTGATGAAGTTGTGAACAGTTGTGGAAACAGGTTTCATCACTTTCACTTGTCTCTCACCTCCCAGTGGCGTTCTGGAGGCTTCTCTTCCTGCCTTTCCCTCCACAGCGCTGAGTCTCCAGAGTGCAATAGGAACAAGGCTTTATCTGGCTTAATACGTTTATTCCTTTCCTTTCACCCCCTCCACCCCTCCTTTCTATCCCAAATCCCCCCCCACCCTCCTCTTCCAGAAGATTGTATCGCCTTCAACTGTTTAGTCGTGCCCCCCCCCCACCACTCGCACATGCTATGTAGGTTGGCCTACTCAAGGTCATTTGGTCACTGTGCTTGTCGTTGCTTTGTTCATCGCAGCTCTTACATACTTCCTCTATATGTTGATATAAAAAAAGAAAAAAAATTGTTAACTTGGTGCCCCCCCTCTTCTGTCTCTCTCTGCTCAAATCCCCATGGAGACAGGAGAAGAAGGAAAAGTGAGCTTGAGAGATTTGTAAGAGAAAGAGAGATAAAGACAAAAGAGAGAAGCGTAAATCCTCCCGATGTGTGTTGAGTGGACACTAGCAAAAGAAAAAGAAAAGAAATAATCCCTCCTCTACCTCCACATGGCAGCGACGTTCATCAATAGGCAGACTTGCATTGCATCCCTACACACCCTACCTAGAAGACAGGTAGGGTGTGTGAGACAAGAGTCATTGTGCCCCCCTCGTTCCCCCTCCTCCTCCTCCTTTGTCTGAGATCAAGGATTAGAAAGGCTTAAAGATGCTACGCCTCACCGGCTGCACGCAGTTGTGTGTCTCTGCGAGGTGAGCGTTATCTAACATGACGTCAGCACCGACGGAGAGCGGCGTCGGGTCTGAAACACTCTCATGTGCGGAGGCTGCTGTAATCCAGTCATAGCGACGCTCTGAATGGGACGTTTTGACTACAGCATGTTTTGTTCCATTTCTGCAAGTCATGATGTGTCTTCACTACTTTGGACACAGGAATGTTTTTGCCCCTGTATGCGGCCAGATTGGCAACACTTGTGCTATAAAACATCCTTTTTAGCGTTAATGAGCAATATATTCATACTCATGAATTATTTGTAGCGCATAACAATGCCGTTCTCTCAGCAGCTCTAAGTGTTTATAAATGTATTTATTCGTTCAGTCTTAAAAGTAGCTGCAGAGAATTCAGGTTCAGTTTTAAAGCTGCATGTTTTTAAGAACAGACCAAAACACAGCATGAATGACTGCACACTTTCTCATCCTGGTATCCCTGTCCTGCCTTCCTGGAGAACTTGGAAACATCTCGGGTAACGCGATTGGCCGGCGGGCTCATACGAGAACCCTGGGATATGAGGTAGTGCGGAGCAACAGTGCCAATCAGCGGGAAAAGAAGGGATGGGTGGAGAGAGGAGGGGAGCAGTGGAAAGGAGTCTCAGTCTTGGCATCAGCACTAAGTATGGGAATTTAATAGTGTGTACTGTGCGTGTGTGTGTGTGTTCATGGGTGGGAGGTTGGGGGTTAACACTTGGATCAGAGCCAGGAGAACTGCTGTAAAAATCTAACCTGGTTCTTTTCCTGTTTAAGCAGAGAGAATGGTGTAATTCTCACCCCCCCTGCCTTTTCCTGAGACATTTTCTTCCTGTGGGCCCCGCGAAGGAGCAGTGCATCGAAAACTAGTTTGAAGAATAAATAAATAATAATAGGAACAATAAATAATATATTACATGTGTAACTTTTAGAAATGAGGAGGAGGAGGTCAACAGAGGTCAAGATCTGTTCTTTTTCCTATACGGCTGCATAGCTACAGACTCCACTTCCAGTCTGCGAATCTCCTCTGCAGCCATTCGTAACAGATTCAGACTTTGCAGACCCCTGGTGGCCCCCACCTGCCACTCTAACTAAAAAACTTTAAAAAAAGAAGCAAAAAGGGTTTGCAGCAGAGGGACAGCCCCCTCTAGCCCAGGAAGGGATATGAAATATACGCAGTATTAAATGGATAGCCTGACATTTTTGGAATTACCCTAATTTGCTTTCTAGGAGAGAGAGGATTGATACTGGTGTCTGTGCACTAAGCACAGCGCTGGAGCCAGAGGGCGATTCGCTTACATTAGCATAAGGAATGGTAGCACAGGGAAGCAAACTAGCCTCACTCTGTCCAAAGTTCAGAAATATTCCCACACCGCCACCTCTAAAGTTCACAATTAACATATTGCATCTTGTTTGTTTAACATCCAGCCGTTCATGAATGTAATAAAAAAATAAAACATCATATATTTTTGTAGTTGGAGACAAAAGGCTACTTGTTTCTTCCACCTCCAGTCTTCATGATAAGATAAGCTAAGGCCATAATAATGTAGTTATACAGTCGGCCTGTGTCTTATAGCTTTCAAAAAAAGTTGTGGATAGTACCTGTGTTGTCATCACCTAGGTGACAGAAATACAGCAGACTACTGACTGGTCAGTACTGTGTCATCACTGTGCAAGATGAGATGTATTGAACAAACCCACCATTTGCTGTACACTGTTCCCTGTAGTGCTGTACAATATGGACAAAATTATATATCCCGATATAAATAACTCCACTCAGCTCGACTTGACTCAGTTCAGGTCCTTTTTCATTGCAGCTGAGTTGTTCATAGTTCATCCTCAGCGGCGACTAGGTCGTCACATCATGGCGGCTACGGCCACGTCGTCTCGCTCTCTTTTTTTCTCTCCTCTCGTCGGCTCCAAACTCACTCGTCTGCACCTCGACCACAGCTGGTTTCACACACAACAGTTTATTTTTTCCCACAACTCATGTGAAACGGTCACCTATCGCTGTATGGCCATACAACGAGCTAATGTGTCCTTAGTTTATCATCTTACTGCTCAATGATTGGCTGTTTACCTGTCACTCATGGCGTCCAGGGATCATTCAATGTCTGGCATCCTTGACTTTTACACTTGTATCACTGGAACAAGTGTTACATGTCCTGCGACCCATAGTAATGTCAACGTTGGTTAGCCGTAGCAACAGAGCTAACCCAGTACCCCACACGTTAAATTACGATATAAACAATAGAGGGCTATATCGTATGTTAGAAATTGTTATATCGCAATATATATCATAGTATATTGCACAGCACTATCTCCCTGTAGCCTGTCTATTAATGAGCATACTGTACTTAACTGTAAAGCCAGTTGAGGAGGTGCAGATATTTCCGCTTTATAATCCTCGATTGTTCATGTGCATGTCACACTGAGGATGACATCACATCAGCTTTGTGCGGCATCACTATAGGGATGACTTTGCATTTAGTGGCTACTGTCTGCAGTGGAAAAAGGGAGGTTTGTCACACCAAAAGGCAGTAGAGCTGTGATGAGTTGGTGCCACAAGCCACAGAATGGTAATATGCTCTCCTCACGGACACGTTATGCTACTGCATTATGACTTTTAGTGAAAACATAAATCCATTGGCAGCGTGGAAAAGAGAAAATACAAATGTGTAACAGAAATGTGAGAACAGGCGTACGGATACCGCACAGTATGTCCTACGAGAATATCAAATATGACAGCAAGACGGAGGTTAAGGTTTTTGCGGTCGTGCATGCACAATGACACAGTTACAAAACACCTTACACTCTTGCAAAGTGTTTATCTCACTATGATAATAGCTGACCCTCAGCCCTGACCGGCTCCGCTTCTCTGACAGCGCTGCAGACACGGACCCAACTGCAGCGCACGGCGGACCTAACTAAGTGAGTCTCGGCAGGCAGGCAGAGCTCGGCCTTGGGCGCTAATAATGCTGCAGCTGCAGGCAGATCAGCGCAGAGCAGCAAAAGTCTTGAGCTGTAATGGCGCTCCAGTGTCTGTCTGGAGACTGATTTAAAATGGATGACCAAGCATAACCCCTGTAACCCCTGGACTGTGTGCTGCCCTAGAGCCTGTCAGCTTCCTCCACTCACACTGCAAGGAGTGAGCTCAGAGGTGACACTCCCACTCGCACAAGCAGCTGCCAGAGAGGAGCATTGAAAGACGACGCGTTTACAAACGCTTTTTACAAAGCTTTACTGTAAGTTAGCCCCGCTCGCCCGCTTTTCAATCTCGCGCATTCATTCATCTCTGCACCTGAATCTGGTTCATCCTCTTGTCACTGAACAGACAAAAGCGAAGGGTTATTTTAGTTAGAGCTTATTAAAGCGTGGGGATGGTGTATTTGTTTGCCGTGTCTATTGCTCCTGAATGAGTCGCTGTTTGGCGGAGCTGATGGGAGAGAGTGGAGCTCCTGGAAAGGAAGAATGAAAGCGATAGAGGGTGGGGAGGAACATTATGGTGGTGGAGGGGAGAGGGGCCTATGCAGCCATCTGCCTTCGTGCCAACAGTTGGTTTCTGTGGCAACCAGTAAAAAGTCATTATCTTTAATTGACACTGTGGCAGGTTCAGGTGTTTTCAATTGTATCATTAGCTTTCTCTCTCTCTGTCTCTCTGCAGTGACTCACCCGTCTTTGGCAGTGGTTCCTCCACTTCACTCTGGGGCTCTTCAATTTTTTTTATTTTTCTCCCACTCTGTCATCCTTTCATTTAGCGCGCTTTGTACCTGTCTTTTAGCTTCCCTCGCCGGGTGATTTAGGGTTTTGCGCTTCCATCTCAAGCATTTGTCTTCTCTCCTCTGTAGAGGATCTTCCCTGCTCCTATAGGACACGCAGGCAGCGCGACGCTGCCGCGCTTTCAGACCGCGAGGAAGGAGCGTGGACGGATGACACGGGGGCGACAGATTGTGCAAAAAGTGACGGGGGGAACAATTTAAAGGGGGGAAATGACAGGGAGATAGAAAACGAATGGCAGCAGGGGACGGCTGTGGTTGGAAGATGGAGGAGCAGAGAAAGTGGTTGTCTGTGCTTTTTTACAGGGACTTTTTTTCTCTCTCTCTCTCGTGTTGAGGCTTGTCACGGTGGCAGAAAGAAGTGCAGATGAGCGATCGTAAAGTAGCCCTGTCTGTGTACCATTAGCCAACCGCAAGTGCTAAGCACTTACCAGAAGCTGCTTGTGTTAACCTCCTCCTCTCCACCCCCCAGCGCTAACCCTCTCTCTGTGTCTCCTCCTGTCTCACCTCCCTGTGCCTCATTTTTGATTTCACACACGCACTAACCAACAAACTTTTCCTTCTTTTGTTTGCTTCCTTTTTTCTCATCCCTTCTTTTATAGCATGGAACACCCAAGGTTTTGAAAGTTCACCTCTCATCCAGTGATGGAAAAATAATTTCTTTTTCTTTGAGCCATTCAAAATGAAAACAAAACAACACAGCTTTGCTCCGGTGTCGACAAACAATGCCAGTCTTCAAAAACCATTTGCAGTTCTCAAATCCATTTTATAATAACAAGGTGTTTTTTTCCCACCACCGTCGCTCGATGGGTCGATCGGTTTGTGGGTGCAAAAAGTGTCCAATTCAATGAGAAAATAATTACACAGCGTCGGGATGCTCTGTCTGGAGCTATTGTTTGAATCTGGGTTGTGCCTTTTTAACTATCCGGAGAGCCTGTCAAAAGCAGTCGGCGCTGCAGAGTCCAGGCGTACCTTTTATTACTGCTGGTTGCTTTATTAGCCTTTCACAGAGCAGGGACGGATCGAGGGGGGATTGACTGGAGATGCGAGTGGAAGTGGCACCTATTGACTAGTTTGTCTTCTCGTGCCACTGGCAGGGTGCGATGATGCTATTAAGGACGCCGCTGCTCGGGACATGCCCATTAGCACGTAGGCTTCACACGTGAGAACATGACAGGAGCGAACCACGACGTACAGTCTCTAACATTCACAGCCTCGCAGCGACGCACCTTTTAGACGCAGGGACATGGCGTTCGTTCACGCAGCCGGAGCTCGTTTGTTTGTGTGACTTTTTCTAGTTATTCTGCGAAAAACGGGTTCATATCATCCTCCATTTCCCTCCTCGGCCATCCTTGTTCCTTCATTTCTGTCATTTTCAGATTTAATTGGTCTCAAGATTCAGCAGTGCGTGAACATTTCTCTTGGCAGAGAAGATAAAAAAAGAGAAGAAAAACAGCTTTAAAAACACAATTTATTTAAACCTCTCCTATTTTTTGCAAGGAGCAAGTTTGAGGGCACGTGTATGTGTGAAACGCTGAACGTGCCGCATCCACATCGGAGCATATGGCGGAGATGTTAGGTGGCTGTTTTTTGTGTGTGTCTGTGTTCTGTGTGTGAAGACCATCTGTCACCTAGTAACAGTTTGGGTGATCTCTGGTTGATGTAAGATTTCCCTGTAGGGATCATAGCACATGATTATATACAAAGCCCGCAGGTTACACGTCCAGATGGGAAGAGTTTAGCTGCATTATCCTCATAGTCGAAGAGTGCTGATCAAAAAGGAAAAAAACGGGTGCGTGGCGTTGAATTCTTGAGTGAAAAATATTCAAATGCGAACGTTGTGGCAGCTGCATATTTCTGAATTGTGCGCGCGATGACGAGTTTCAGGCGGCGCCCCAGTTTATTAATGGTCCTCTAGTTGATATATAGCAACACACATCAATTACTTTGGGTGTGAAGTGAGGCCAAATAGATTTTTCCAGCTAGTCAATGAAAAATTGTTTTTTTGAAATCAAATCTCCCAGCAGCATTCCCCCCATCCTTCCACTCCCTCCCACCCACCCACCCATTCTAAAGCAGGAAGCAGGGGACGCAGAAGACACAGGTGAATGGAGCCCATATGCTGCCAGATGGAAACTTTGTCACAGTAAAGGCTGAAACAATGGAAGCTGTGTGGCTGCAATCAAGTAATTGTTGCAATCAAGCCTCCGCCGTGAGTTTAGTCTGGCTGTCACAATCTTTGCAGTAGTAGATAAAGTGATAAAAATTAAACTCCTGTGGCAGCAGCAGCGGCGGCGGCGTCGCTCGGCGAAGTGTGTGCACACATTTTCCCGTCTCGTTCGCCATCTGGAAAACACACCCAGCCACATCTATTATAGGAAGACACTCCAGCTAAGGATGTGCGCTCCACTGAAAATGGATTAATAATGACAATTACATTCAAGGTAATGTCTGCAGTTGATCTGTCGCTCACGAATCGCTGGGTTTTTATGTGAACGCTCTCTCCGCCTTGGAGGGGGAATGGTGATTTGAAATAAGCGCGGGTCACTGAGTTGAGTTATTGGAAATCTAAGAAACGAAGAACGGTAATATTTGCTCTGTGGAGATGTTCTCCTCCTCAGAGGTCAGAGAGCACGCTTGTCTCCGGTAGTCGTTCAGGAAATAAAGAGGACAAAGTTCTGCAGAGTTGTGCTGCACCTCCGACAGCTACTCCTCCGGTTTATCGGGCTCCTTTTTATTGCGGAAATCCATAATGCACAGTCTGATTTTATTTGTAAATGGTGTTTGGATGTTGCTGGGAGCAATTTTCAGTTTACACTAATGCACCAAGGCATGAGCGTAGACAACACAGACAAATGTAGGATCTTTGCTTTGCTTAATAAACACAAAGGCATGAAAGAAAGTTCCTCCAGTGACATCCAGCCCTTCAGTATTGAAGCGTGTTACCACGTCTGAAATGAGACACACATAGAGACACACACGCAGGCACACAATTTGTGGAACCAGTTATGCTAGCAGTTGGAATTGGAGGCTTATTCAGGTGGAAGATGAGCAGCTGGGTTTGAAGAGCCTCCCCCTTAAAAAGAGAGCAAAAATGCTGTCATGTTTAACTATGTACTGAGTGTGTGCCTTTTAAAACCCTCCCCCATTGATTGCATTGCACATATTTGCGTACGGCCCGTATCTGCCCCGCGTTGCGTAGCTGTTTGTTTGTGCTGTTGCATCAAGTTTGGCCGTCGAGGACAGGAACAACCGTATTGGATGTCTGAATGTGTGTATACACTTGTGCTGATGCTGACAAGCCTTCTGGCAGGGGAGCAGGGATCAGATGCATGCTAATATCACCAGCAGACAGTCTGCTCGTCTGACAGAGGGAGGGCGCTGCGAGGTTAGCCGCCGCCGCCGCACGGGGAGACAGCCGAGGGTGAGAACAGGACCGGGTGAGAGACAGGGAAATATTGGGAGAATTAGACAACGGCCAGGGGCATTGAAAGAAATGAGGAGTAAGTCGGTTCATGCCTGGCGAAGGGAATTAAGAGGGAGGGAGAGGAGCAGCCCACAGATGAGCCTTTGTGCCAAAGAAAAACACTGGCTTGTCTGTCTGTCTGCCCTTGCATGTAAAAGCAACTGTTGTTGTTGTTGTTGATCATGTTGTGTCGCCTGATGAACAGGGAATTTGGGGAGCAAATGTTCCGGTGCACCACAGCCTGTCCTTCAAGAGCAAAGATGTTTTTTAGTTTTTTAGTTTAAAAAAAAAATCCCTGTCAGAGCTGCTAGAAAAGATTTGGTAATCACCTCAAAAAAAAGAAGAAAAAATACAGATGATACCCATCGTTAGCTCCAAGAGCCTAAGGTGAAGTTTGTGTCTTGCCATCACATGGATGAAAATGACAAAAACATAATATGAAGAGAAGCAGGGCATCCTCGCATTGAGAAGCAGAAATCATGTATTTTCTCCATAAATAAATGGGAAGTGAGTGAAATGCGGGAAAACTTCATGTGTGAAGGTCACAAAGAGAAACACTGTAGCCTCAACGCAGCGCGAGTACGTGCACACACGTGGGAGTGTATTGAGGTGGTAGTAGTTCAACTTTCTAGCTGTCATTGTCCACGTTTCCAGCACATTATATTTAGCCGTGCTATCAGCGAGGCCTTCTGGCGCAGTTGAAGAGGTTAAACCATAGTTACACACTCCTTCTCTGCCCTCCCCGCTCTCTCCTTCCACTCTCTAAATAGACCCTCCATTCTTTTGAGATCCTCTTTCTATCTGACTTAAACCTTGCTCTTTCCTCTGTCTTCGCTCCTCCAGCCTGTTCTACGTCTACTCTTGGATTTCAAATGGCACTCCCGATACGATACGGTCCTCCGTGCCCCCTCTCTGCCTTCGTCGTACACCGATGTCTTTCATTCTCAATTGTTGAACGTTTTGTTTATGGTCTTTGTCTCTCTTGGGGCCTTTTTTTTCCTTCTCTGCTCTTATCCTGCATCCTTCCTCCCTCTGTCCGTTTGCCTCTCTCCTCGGAGGGGGGTCGATCAGTAGCTAGCTCTGTATCTCCACAGTGCCAGGCGGAGGGGAGGAAGTGGAAGTCAACTTATAGCCAAGAGCCTATAGTGTGTGACGTTAACGTGGCAGTATAGCTGACAAAAGGCTGTAATACTCTGCACACCTGGAGCATAGGAAAAATGAATGTGGACTAAGAGAAATGTGAAATTATTAGAAGTTATGGGAATCACTGATCGGTGACCTCATCATACCCAGAACCGTATGTGTGTTTATGTGTCAGTGTGACAGAGGCAGCCATAGGGGGATTTGTTGTCTATCATCTCGGGTCTTTTTTCACGTGGTTATATCAGATCATGCTAATGCAGAGGCAGCCGCCTGCTTGTGATCTTGCGACTGGAAACATGCAAATAGGCGCAGCTAATCCACAGAGTGTCCATAATCCCCGTCACAACTGACCAGCTCTGCCGGATCAGGATGTGGATGTGATGGCTGTTTGCTTGCTGCATTCATATTGAGGACAGATGTGTGTTATATTTTTAACATTGTATTTTTTTTTATAAGGGAGATGTGGATTGATTCGGACCGTGCTGTGCTTTTGTGGTTATTCTATGTGTTTTTTTTTTTCCTGTAGGAATAATTTATGACTGTTGGATTGGCTGGTGTGGTTTGGTGGTGTATTTTGTGTGCCTCGCCACATGTGAAATTCATTAGCGATGGTGTGATTGCAGTGTTTATGTTTTCTGTTGGTGTGTGAACACAAAGCCAATGGATGGAAACAGCAAGGAAATTTATATTTCCTGTTTGGTGAGTGATAGATAGATGTGCCGCTTTTATGAAAGAGACAAATGACTTCTGTTTGAGGGGGAATGCGTTCAGTACAGTGAGCCACACGGAGCACAGCGTGTGAAGTGTGTTAAATGTGGCGGATGCTGGCGTTTATGAAGATGCATTTTATTTGAGGAATCTCATTTCTGTTTACACATCATACATTTGCATCATGTTGTTTTGGAGCTGTGTTCACCAGCAACCCCCCCTTTTTTTATTTAGGTATACATCCCATACCCCAGTGTCCAGTGAGAGAGCTTGACAGGAAGTGGTATCAGTGCAGGGACCGCCTCCACCCGCCCACAGCTCAGTCCTCTGCCCACAACCCCAGTGTCTTACTAATGGACAACAAGTCTCCAGAGAGGGTGAGAAGATGGGAGGAAAGAGGAGTGTGGGAGAGACTGATGGAGACAGTGTTGAAATTGAAAAAAAAAAAAAAAAAACTTGACAGATGGGAATGGGAAATCTGTATGATGACGATTATGTTGTGGGTGAGAGGCAGGGAGGGAGGGAGGGGGGTGTAAGAGAGCGGAAGTACAACTGGCTGCAGACTTGCATCTGGCAGGGAGTTGGGAGGGAGTGAAAACGAGAGGGAAAACCATTTATTTTTCTGTAGCGAAGCGAAGGGAGGGCCAGCCAATCTTGTATCTCGGAGAATAAGGGAGAGAAAGAGTTTTTCCCCCGCTGCCCTTCTGTCATCATCATCACCATTACGCTGCTTCATGACTATTTCATGACCTTTGTTTCTGTCAACTCCCAACCTTCCTGAGCGTATAATACTGTACAACCATAGGCCTCGGTGAAGAACCGTGCTCGCGGGCTTCCTTGTTTTGTTGTTTTTCAATGTGAGCTGTGTGGCGGTCGGTAAGGAATATGTGATACTTTTTGGCACTGTAAAATGAAAGCTATAAAGAACATCTCCCAAATACCCACTTCTATATTCAATCCTTAAATTTGTATTATATTAGAAAAACTCCTCCTTTATCGTCTGCACATAAAATACGCTCAAAGGGATAGTTCAGTATTTTGGCAAATTCGCCTATTGTCATAATCCCCATAGTCATAGCCATAGGTTCATTACCTTTAAGTATCGGTGCATGTTGTTCTGAGATCTGCGGATCAGAGACGTGAGCTGCTCAGCGTACACAATAGAGGTGAATGGTACAGGTCCCCTGTTCCTCATCAAACTCATCAAATACACAATCAAACAACTCCAAAACGCTCTTGTGGTCAAGTTGTAACCTGCACATTCACCACGCTATGAAATAATCATGTACAATTATGTAATATTACGACACATGAAGCAAATGCATGCAAATGCTATACATTATATTGATTCTTTTAATGACCACACAGCCATGCGGGTAGGATTTGCTCCCAGTACAGCTCACTGGTACAGGTTCCAAACATATAGACATACATACAAACATATTTCATCATGCATAGTAATAGCTTATTCCTAAGCATTCAGAGACTCTGTCTCGTAATGTTACATTTATTATTTCATAGCGTGGTGAATGTGCCGGTCACTGATAATTAAAGGCAATGACCCTACCTACCACAATGGCTGTAGAGATTATGGCAGTAGGTGAATTTGCCAAAATGTTGAACTATCCCTTTAATTTTTACACTGTGTAGCATTTATTAACATCTACTTTTGTAGACCTGGATCTTGTAGTTAGGCTAATTAAAGCAGCCATGATTTTTTTTTGGTGTATTAAAACAGGCCTGACTGACAATTGGGCAACGCTCTCTCGCTAACTCTTCTCAACATCGCAATGAAAGGAATGCAGCCACCCCGTGAAAGCTACGTGGTCTCTCTTCATGGGCAGTGAGCACAGCCTCTTCCCCCCGCTGCCCTCAGTAGCACGTGTTATGATGAACTTCACGCCCCGCAGCCCCAGCGTTAGCTTGGGCCTGCACTCCAGCGCCCCACAGATGCATCCTATCTTCTCATCAGGCCGGCTCATCCAGGCCTCGCCACGCCCTGCCCCTCTTTGCCTGAGGGGATTCCAATGCGCGGCTCACATGACCCAGGCCACTGACCTCTTCTCCCCTTCCCCTCGTACCCATTCTTCTTCTATACCCCCATCCTCTCCAGTGCGGACCGGCTTCCCACCCCCCCGTCTCCTCCCTTCAATGCCTTCCACTCCTTCCTGCATCTCGCCCACCTCCTCCTACTCTCAGTCCCTCTTCTTTTCTGCTTATCCTCATGTTTCAGGGTCAGAGGCAGATGCAGATGCAACACAGGCCCTAACCTATCACTGCCTCAGCCCTAAACAGCCCCGGGCCTCGAGACAATGGTATGTGGCTGGACATGCGCACCAGACACCAGGCCTCGGGGTGAACTGGGAGACACTGGCTGCCTGACTAGCTGCTGCTGCTGCTGCTGCTGCACCGAGGCTCGCCAAAGCACGGGCAGCGGCGTCTTTATAGGTCTGCGGAAAGAGGAAGTGTATTCCCTAAATGACTAGATCTATTGTGTATGAAATGGTGCACTTAGACTGCCAGTAGACGGGCTGTTGCAACAAGCTGAATCGTGTGCTTGTATATTCTATGTTTCTGTCAGTTTGGCCCAGGCCGCAGCAGCAGCCGGTCTCATGAGGCGCTTTATTTTCATCCGCTGTTGGATTCTAACCCACTGCATCCTCATATCACTAAAGACTGAATTCTGAGCTGTTTGTTTTCCTCTCCCTCTGACATGTCACTCGGACAGACTAGGAAAAGAAAACACAGAAAGCTGCGATATATATCTTTTGTTTGCCTTTTGCTTTGAGGTTATTGGACGGGTGCCCACAGCTCTTTGTCACATACTCACACACATCTAACCTGTACAAAATGTGTATGAACTTGTGTGTAGATTCACACACAGCACACACATAGGTGGGGTCATTGAAGCAGATGTTAGCAATGCATCTGCGAGCGCTGCTGAGCCTGGCTCGCCTCCAGCTCCATAGGGACTTTCGGTTGGTGCTTGACTTTATTTAATCCAGACACTCTCACAACTGGTCACAAATGACCTATTTCACACATCTCACAGTGATCACCAGAATGTTGCAGAGGATAAAACCTTAGTGGGTTTTTTTTATTTTTTATATGTGTACGCTCATATAGGTCAGATGCACTAATGTGGGTCTACACCACGACTTTTATCCTTATCTGTTAATGTAACACCCTCTGTCAGCTCGGTAGGCAGCTACTTCAAGCATGTCACAACAGTTCAGCGGGCGCAGAGATACCGTTCACGGCAACCTTTTCAAGAACGAGAGTTCACCAACCCACCTGATATCTACAGTATTTCGGGGGAAAATATATACATTTCCATAAGGAAAAGGGAATGTATATAGCTCAGATACAGTAAATGACATCATCTGGCACACATAGTTGTAAAATGGCATAGATTAAAATAGACGACATGTATTTACAGCCATCATCAGTGGAGTTCATATTTTATGTGATTAACAGAAGCATTTTTATGTCGGCGCAGCTGGTCACTTGGTAGCACAGGAGGGGATTATGTAGGTACTGTATTAAAAAAAAGAAAAAAGAAAGTTGATTAGCAGGCTGGATGCATGTTCTGTTTAGCCAGTGGACCGTATCCAGGGGCAGCAGGTCATGTTTTTTTATGGCTGATTGTAGCGGAGGCCGTCTGCTCCGTAATGTGAACATGACTAGGTCAGGTGCGCTTTTAACCTGCTGACTCCAGCTCTATAGATTCCACACCTGCACTTCTTCTCATCTGGTCAAGGCTACACACACACACACACACACACACACACACACACACACACACACACACACACACACACACACACACACACACACACACACACACACACACACACACACACTGCCCTTCTGAAAGTATTTACAGACAGGCCCATGCACATGTATGCAGGAAAGAAAATAACCTACAAGAGAGCCCACAAAGAGAATGGCCATGAATTAACCGTAGGGTCATGTGCAGTTTGAATGTATCGACCACAAAGTCTGAGCTTGGCAAAAACACACAGCGCACACCTTGTTATTTATTGCAGGGGCTGGGGTCTGTGTCTGTGTGCCTCTACACCTTGATTCATTTTTCATGCATGTTTCCTCTACAAATATCAAAACACGAGACATTCTTTTTGATATTGATTCCTTTCTCTCCTGGCAGTTGGTTTTTACACCTAGTGCAACGCTGGGGAGGTCTTGTCCCTGTAGTGTTAATTCAAAGCCTGATTTGACTTTGCTTTAGAGAAACCCGGTGTTTCAAAGCGTTGCTACGACTGTCAGCTTTGAACTTCGATTAGTTGCACGAGGCTTTTTCAAATACAAACTCGCATACACAATACGCGGGGCGGCTGATACACGGTAGTTTGCGGGGTTGATTTTTATCTACAGCGTGTTCCAGCGTAGTGAGCTCCTCTCTCCTCCTCCTGCTTCCTTTTTCATTGTCTAGCCCTCTGGTGTAGCTGTGTTCGACTTTGAAGTTCATCTCTGCGCATCCACAGTTCTCTGTTGTCTGACAAACTCAATTCAGCAGCAACGAAGGGCTTTGTCTGCTTTTGTGCTCTCCGTCAAAAGAGCTATTCATGATTAATTGTGGTTTTAATGTCTGTTTGACTACATTAACGCCTCAGTTATGACATGGAGGGGGTGGTCTCGTACTGTACGGCTCTGCGCCGGTTGTCTCACATCATCGGAAGATTTTTGTTCTTTACAAATTGTGCTGTCAACGAGGGCCATTCCATAAAGAGCACCCCCCGAGCCTGTTGTCTTCTCTCGTTCATTTATTTTTAGGTCTGATCCGCTAATGGAATAAATTATATCGAGCCTCCATGTTTGCTCATAGGTATGCATGCCATTTCTTGACATCAGCATCAAATTGTTGCATCTTACTGTAGGTAAATATGTTTTAGGCATCAGTGATGGTACATCAGCCAACTATGATCTGTTTGCAAAGTGCTATTGGGTGAGGAACATAGGAAAAACATGTTTTTGATGGAGACGAGTCAGCCAACAGGCAGTGCAGCCTTTTTAAATGCAGATGGCTTTCCCTAGTTGGCCAATTAGTAACTTTAGCTCTGGAACACTTATCTGCTTTCATCTTCTTGTGTGTGTGTGTGTGTGTTTCATTTGGGGTGCAGGGCGCTTAGTGTGCCTGTTTTTCAGAAGTATGTGGTGCGGCGTGTGCGCATGTGTTTGCAAACTCATGCGTCTGTTTTCTGCGATAGTGAAAAACCCCACATAACTTTATTCTGCTGCTCCTGGCAGCGAGACGACCGACCGTGCTGTTAGATGTCAGATAATAAGCCCAAAACATATACCGAGTCTCGGAATAGCATGGGAATGAAATGTGGAAAGGACCAGTGTAAGCAGTGCAGTCCTGGAAGTGTAAAAATCAAATGAGTTAAATGGGGGAAAATTGCCTTTTACTCTGCTACAGCTGGGTTAAGTAATGCGCAGCATTCCAGCAGCTTTGCCTCTGACCTCAATCTTTTCAGGAAACATCCAGTGGAGAAATAGGATCACAGATTAAACATTATTAACAGCCCATAGGCACACAGTAGGAATTTAGATGAGAGACACAATAGCTCTCTAATAATAAAGCCTGTCATTGGAATGGAATGTTTTTTCTGTATTTCTCTAGATTAATTGTATCTTCTCGTTCTCTTCTTCTCTCCCTCTCTCTCTCTCTGTATCATGCAGGACCAGACCCCAGCCCAGTGAGCTCCCCTTGCATGGGAACCCTCCTTCCTTGGCAGCCTCCTCCTCTCCCTAGAGCTAGCGGCCAGCATGGCAGGATGAGCCTCTGCCAGCGATGATGATGGCCAAAAAGCAAGATGTCCGGGCACCCACCTACAACCTGGTCGTGGTTGGGCTGTCCGGCACGGAGAAGGAGAAAGGCCAGTGTGGCGTGGGCAAGTCCTGTCTGTGCAACCGCTTCGTCCGGCCCAGCGCGGACGACTTCTACCTAGACCACACCTCCGTTCTCAGCACCAGCGACTTCGGAGGCCGCGTGGTGAACAATGACCACTTCCTCTTCTGGGGAGAGGCCGGGCGGTCGATGGAGGAGGGTCCCGAATGCCGCATGAACGTGGTGGAGCAGACGGAGTTCATCGACGATCAGACGTTCCAGCCACACCGTAGCACGGCGCTCCAGCCTTACATCAAAAGGGCGGCTTCCACCAAGCTGGCTTCAGCCGAGAAGCTGATGTACTTTTGCACGGACCAGCTGGGCCTGGAGCAGGACTTTGAGCAGAAGCAGATGCCCGAAGGCAAGCTCATGGTGGACGGCTTCTTACTCTGCGTGGACGTGAGCAGGGGCATGAACCGAAGCTTCGAGGACCAGATGAAGTTCGTCACCAACCTGTACAACCAACTAGCCAAAACAAAGAAACCCGTGGTACTGGTTCTTACCAAATGTGATGAAGGAGTTGAGCGCTACATTAAGGACTCGCACACCTTCGCCCTCGCCAAGAAGAACCTGCAGGTGGTAGAAACATCAGCGCGCTCTAATGTCAATGTCGACCTAGCTTTTCTTACACTGGTTCAGCTAATAGACAAGAGTAGGGGAAAGCCCAAAATTATCCCTTACTTTGAGGCACTGAAACAGCAGAGTCAACAAATTGCCTCAGCCAAAGACCGCTATGAGTGGCTGGTCAACCGCATCGTGAAGAGCCACAATGAGACATGGCCCGCTGTCAGTCGCCGCATGCAGACTGCCCCCGAGTACAAGGAGTATGTTTTCCTCGAGGGGACGGCTAAAGCCAAGAAGCTCTTCCAGCAGCATGTGCACAGACTTAAACAAGATCATATAGAGAAACGCAGGAAGGCTTATCTAACCACTCTGCCGCAAGCCTTGTCTTCACTGCTACCAGAGCTGGACGAGATAGACCACCTGAGCTGGTCCGGAGTCCAGAAAGTCCTCGAGACGAAGAGAGAATTCTCTCACTGGTTCGTAGTGCTGGACGACACCCCTTGGGAGACCACGCCACACATCGATAATATGGAGGACGATCGAATCCCCCAGGACCTCCTGGAGACCCCTGCAGCTGAAACAATCTACGAGACCCACCTGGAGCAGTTAAGGAATGAGCGCAAACGGGCCGAGATGAGATGGGAGTTTAAGGAGAAGCTGAGTGTCTCTCCTTTCATCACGCCAGGGAAGCCCTGGGAGGAGGCGCGGAGTTTCATCATGAATGAAGACTTCTACCAGTGGCTGGATGAGGCCGAGTATCTGGACATTTACAACAAACACCAGAAGGAAATAATCGATAGAGCCAAAGAGGACTTTCAGGAACTGCTCCTTGAATACTCTGAGCTCTTTTACGAGCTGGAAGTGGATGCAAAGCCAAGTAAAGAGAAAATGGGCGCCATTCAGGAGGTGTTGGGGGAGGAGCAACGGTTTAAAGCCCTGCAGAAGCTGCAGGCAGAAAGGGATGCTCTGGTATTGAAACATATCCACTTTGTCTACCACCCTACAAAGGACACTTGTCCCAACAGCCCCCACTGCGTGGACAGTAAGATAGAGCAGATACTGGCCTCCAGATTCCCCACTCGCTACCCGTCATCAGATAGTTCGAGACTGGAAGGGGGCAGGGCTGAGCGGATAAACCTCGTCATCCTGGGGAAAGACGGGTTAGCCAGAGAGATGGCAAATGAGATCAGGGCTCTGTGCACCAGTGACGACCGGTACGTGCTAGACGGCAAGCTGTACGAGTTAACCCTCCGTCCCATCGAGGGCAACGTACGTCTGCCGGTCAACTCCTTCCACACGCCGACCTTCACGCCCCACGGCTGCCTGTGTCTGTACAACTCAAAGGAATCCCTCTCGTATGTTGTTGAGAGTTTAGAGAAGCTTAGGGAGTCAACGATAAGCAGAAGGGAAAGGGAAAACAGCTTAGCCCAACTCCCACTGTCCCTCCTTCTGGTCACCAAGCGGGGGGTGGGCTCCATAGGAGATATTGGAGGGGAGACGGCTCAGACTCTGATCCAACAGGGGCAGCAGGTGGCTGGCAAGCTCCTGTGCGCATACCTAGACCCTGCCTCTCCAGGTATGGGCTACACTCGCAATGTCAGCGAGAAGCAGATCAACCAGATGCTGAAGGGACTCTTAGAATCGAGGAGAAGCATAGGGAGCAGCTCCCCTCCCCTGCCCCCTCCATCCTCGGCCTTCAGGGACTCTCAGTCCCAGCCAGCGCTGGAGGCAGACCTGAGGATAGTCATGTGCCTGATGTGCGGGGACACCTACGACCTAGACCAGCTCCTCGCTCCCTTCGTGTTACCCCAGCACTGCCGCCCCGCCTCCACCCTGAGCAGCGGCACCTCCGTTCTGCTCGATCTCAGCATAGGAGGTCAGAGGCAGAACATTGAGCTGTCCATACTCTCTTTCCATTCCTCGTTCTCCCTCCGCAAGACCAAGCTGGTGCACGGCTACATCGCAGTTTACTCCGCTCGCCGCAAGGCCTCCATGGAGACGTTATGCGCTTTCCTGTGCGAGGTCCAGGACATCATCCCGGTCCAGCTGCTAGCAGTAGGTGAGAGCCAGATGGAGCTGTCGGACTCAGAGTCGGCTAAGGAGCAGGTCAGTCAGGGAGACGAACTGGCCCATGAAATAGAGGCCAGGTTTAACACGGTGATATGCGGACACGGGGGAGTAGTAGGGGGGCTTCATAAGATAGACCTTTTCCAACCCTTCCTCAAGGAGGTGGTCGAGAAACGCACCATTGTCGAGGCCACGCACATGTATGATCACGTGGCCGAGGCGTGCACCAACGAGAGCATCAGCCCTCGCTGCGGCTCTCCAAGTCCGGTCAACATTCTCATGGACTCGGAGGACGATATCGACCCGTCGCCCCCTTACCCTACCCTGAGGGAGGACGGAAGTCTGACTTCTCACCTTGGAACCTTCAAGCTGCCAGACCTGGATTCCAGCGATACGTTTTCCGTAATTTCCGAGCTCAGCACCTTCGAGAGCAAGCTTAACAACAAGGTTCCTCCGCAAGTAAAGCCCAAGCCTGTCCGTAAAGTTAACCTCAGCCCCTACATGGACCAGCAAGGTGGCACCAACCGCCGCTCCTTGCACCAAGGTGTCACCTGGGCTCCGGGCAGCGACGGAGGTTACGACCCCTCAGACTACGCCGAGCCCATGGACGCCGTGAGCAAACCCCGACCCACTGAGGAGGAGAACATTTACTCCGTTCCTCATGACAGCACACAGGGAAAGATCATCACCATCCGCAACGCCAACAAGGGCCACTCCAACGGGAGCGCTGGGGGGAATGGGTCCGACAGCGAGGCCGACAGCAGCTCGCTGGAGCGCAGGAGGAAGTTGTCCGCCATCGGGGTAAAGCCCAAGCTTTATAGAGACAGATCCAAACGCCTCGGCAAGTTCAGCAGTTTCAGGACGAGCTTCTCTATAGGCAGTGATGACGAGATGGGCGGTCCACCCAAGGCCAGCCAGGATGAGGGAGGGGCCCAAAAGGACAACTCCATGGAAGAGAGCGAGGACCCCAAAAGGAGGAATATCCTCAAGAGCCTGCGCAGAAATCCCAAGGTTAGTGTTTCTACATCTGTGTGTTTCTATTAAATATGAATGGTACATTGATTGAATATGTAAATGTGGCTCAACTAATTTCAAGTTGAGTAACTAAAAAATCATATCTGCAGTGAAGAAGATTTTGAATTAATTAAGTCGATTTAATTATTACTGAACACATTTACAAGTATTACTCCAAATGTTGTGTATTTGTTTTGGAACACACCCGCTGCCCAAGAAGTGCATCACTGACTAATTTAAACATTCTGTGTTTTTTCTTAACTAAAAGCTTAAAATAACCTCCTAACTGGAAAGTACCATGGCCAAGTTATTTTGGCATTGATAGTGTCACTAGTTTTTTAATAGCAGGCACTTTGTGTAAATTGTATGACTAACTCAAATTGACAACTACTTTCGTGACACAGGATGTTGCACCACTTTATCTGCAATGTGTGTTCACATGAATTTGTTTGTGGACAGAGTGTTCAAAAATCCCCTGTATAATTGGTCCTTGGCTGAGATTCAACACCTGTTTGCTTTGCTGGATAATTCTGTTTATCAGTAAGTTTGAGGAATACATAATGAGTTCAGTGTAATCGCTCTACTTTCTGCAGCTTAGCCCAGTGAAAACATACTGTAGGGGTCCCTCTAAAAGCTTGTCTACCTTTTTTTTTTTCCTTTTTTTTTGCTGACTGCTCTGTGGGAGCCTTTTAAACTAGCCAGATCATCAGAGCAAAAAGAGACAAATTCCAGTCACTAAACTTCTATACCAGAAGGCAGAAAACTCCTAATGAATAGGGACAGAGCCACAGTATACGCTGTGCTAGTTTATCTGCTCATGCACATGTGTATGTCTGCTTGGTTGCATCAGGTTTCCCATTATAGGAGCGCTGACATAATACTGTTTGACATTTATTTCACTAAGATTTTGAAAGCATCAACATCCATCTTGCAATTCTTATTATAGCGGCACATGAAGAGAAATTAAACCTAATGTCACGTCCTAGCACATAAACACCCCTGCTGTTCAGGAAACGATCGTAGTAAAACTAAGAGGCTCTCTCAGCACAGGAATCATGTGTCCAGAAATAAAACCTTCACTCTGTATTTGTAATTTATAAACCCGTCTTGTGGAATGTGAAACCTTTTGCATCCAGACTCACTTGTACTACATCCTGTTGTCTGGGTGGCACACGCACTGTGTCTTTTGACACCGTAGCTGCCAAAGGATGTGGTACACATGCCAGTAGTGATCTAATGATCCGCGTCCGGATGGCCTAGTGAAGGTGGGGCTGACAGTGGTGTTTACTGTTCACCGGTAGGGCCATTGCAGTGGAGTATGTGCCTCCCGATTCTTCCATGTCAGCTTGGCTTTCTTTGCTTCCTTCCTTTAATTCTCTCATACCCACAGTGTTTGTCTTACCTTCTTGCTGATTCATACTTTCTGCTTCTCATATTCCTGTCACACTCTCTCTCTCTTCCCATTATATTCTCCTCATATCTGTCTTTTCCCTCTCTACTTCTTCTGCTTGAGGCTTTTCTTTTCTTTTCTTTTTTTTTTACTCGCCTCTGCCTACCCCGCTCCTGTTCACTTCTGTGTGTGTGCGTCTCTCACATGTGCTGCGGTGATACTTTTGACCTTGCACTGTCGGGCTTATCAGCCTGGCATGCTGTTCATTCAAACACATGGCAGAAGTGCCAGCTGAATAGAAGTTACAGCTGTGTATGCCGTGCTCGTGTGTCTGCGATAATTACCATGGCTGTCAGTAGGGTGGAACAGGAGTGGGATGATTAATGTTTTCACACACACAGCTGTGATGTCCCAAGTACCTGCGTGAAGGCTGTCATCTCCTATAGCTCCTTACTGTACGTCTAAAACAACTTTCTTTTCCTTTTTGCGCTACTTGACTTAGCTGAGGAAACTATGTAGGCTTATCTCAAACAGCAGGCAGTAGGGAAGTTTAATGGCGAATCCGACTACCGCTGAAGTGGACAGTCCAGTCTAAGCCCAGTGTTAGTAAGTACACCAGCTCCAGTAGCGCTGACTTTTGCTTGACCCCGTGCTCTGACCCCAGCTCTCAGAGGGGAGCCAGTCGAAGGAGGGGATCAATCAAGTATCACATGACACATTATAAACCCACACAGTTTGGAACAAATCCCCAAGAAAAGAAAAGCCAGCAGAATTTAGATCAGTGTCGTCATCATTACTCTAATTAGTGCCTCTGATTTGTGCCCCACAGCAGCTCTGGGATCTGGATATCCACATTACAGACCATTACGGCTTAATTGTGGTCGTAACAATGTGATCGAGTTCCATCACCTGTTTTCAAAGCAGCTGTCTCAAAGATAAGAGCCCATTTTCGGTCTGCTGCGGCCTGAAATCCCCTCAGGAAGACATGTTATTGAGTTATTTGGTCATCTCAGGGAGATGTATCGTAGCAGAGACCAGCGGTCGGTATAGAAGCGGACGTTTTTGTATTAGCAGGGGTTAACGCGAAGTCACATTTTCAGTCGGTTTCAGAGTGAAGGTTTGGGTTTATGCAGTGTAAACATTTTCTCTGTTTTCCCTGTGAGGGAACAGTCAACCACTCTGAGTCTTGACAGGTAGGAACAAATAACTGAAAGTAAAAAAAAAAAAACCTTTTACCTCAGGCAATGACCAACTGTGCCTCTGTCCTGCCCTCCCTCCCTCAGCGAGAGGCCGGAAATGTTTCCTCTCTCTCTCTCCTGCAGCTTTTTTCAAACCTCCTCAGCCAGCAAGAGGAATGCCTCAAATTCCTTAGTCACCTAGTTCCAGTCTAGTGTCCTCATGCAATAAATGAGAGGGAGGGAGACCATCAAAAAAAAAAAAAGGAAAGAGAATACCCAACCTCGGAAAGAAAATAAATTGGAGCTGCAGAGAAATGGTTGAAATGATGGGACTCCTTATTTTCTGTATGGACTGTGGCTTCATGTTTCAGCATCCTACAGCGTGCAGTGTATGTAAACGCTCCCCATTCAGTCTGTATGTTATTATTAAGGATGTGTTTTGTTTGTCTTATGTGGTAGAGGTCTGTTTTGTCTTCTCAGCGCTGGCAATATATCCTGTCTCAGTCAGCAAGTAAAAGGAGTGGCCAGAAGGCAAAACTGCAGGGGGAGAAAGACAGTAAGACAGAAAAGTGGGTGGAAGAGAGAGGGAGTGCACAGGGAGGAGGGGGGAGGAGGGTGTGTGTGTAGAGACAGTCTGCTGAAGTGAGATAGGGCACAGATACACAGCATAGTCAGTGTGATAGGACACAAATAGATGATGAGCTGCTCCTTTGGAGCTACAACACCACGCTGCCAGTCAGTCTTGCAGCATCACATCTATTATTAGAACCCTTTTCATTCAGTTAAATAGTCATGTAGGTAAAAATGTGCATATGAACACACGATCGCACACTTCATATCTGCTGTAGGTTCAGAATTTCGGTCTGAAGTGTAAGGACGTCCGTGTGTGTAGGAGAGGGGATGTCACAGAAAGATCGGGCAGGGCACTGAGGGAGGTAGGGATAAGTGAAGGAGTTTCCAGTTAGGAATTTGCTCACACAGGGGCTATAATGGAAAGATAACCGGACCACAGTCACCGACTTGCTGGGAAAGCCTTCAATTATTTAGCCTAGGCATTTCAACGCAGCGTGATCATGAGTGCTGTTGAATGAAGTGTCGACTCTTCCAGTAAGACAGCCAGCGTCGCTGAGTTATCTCTTGACATCTTTTTATGTTACATGAGCGCCAGTTTGACAGGTGAAGTAGTGACAGTGCCCTTTTATCCACGGCTTATTATAGAAAAACTCCCAAGATGCAAGAGGCTCCATAATACTGGATTTTGTAGTCATACTGACATCATCACTTAACAGTATTAAACTTTAACAGTAATAATAAGGATGTTCCATAACACATTTGTATGAAAGATAATGTCTGAGATAAAATAGGCCTGATTGGAATCAAACGCTGATGTTCATGTAGCGACGGAAAACTCTGAATACTAACTAAATCCTTCATCTTCCTGTCTTTGTTAGGATTTTGAGACAAAGTTGGCAATCTTCATCAGCATCGCAACATGTCAACAAAATCTTTTTGATCATTGATACACGAGAATTTATTTTAGGGTTTATTGAATATAAATTGACACATGGATTAAACAGTTTCATGTGATAAGCTCTTTAAAACTTTTGTCATTTGCACAGCACAAAAGGAAATGTGGTCTCGCTCTACTTCAAATCACAAAGCACATACAGTCGTCACGGAAATATTTAAATTGAGAAACATCAGTGCTCGGAGGACAAATGTGACACTAGTTCTTTGGCCTTTAGTTAACAAAGATACATACTGAAGATGTGTCTACTGTCTACATGCCCTATTTGGGCTTTAACACAAACCATTTTTCTGCAAACCACATTATTATTATTGCAACAAAAATGATTGAATCTCCTTGTAAAAGAGCTCCTCCACCCATGGTGAATCGTGTGACTTACTCCACATTAAGACCTTTATGTGTCTCCAGAAAGCACTGTGTAGCCCTGCTCAGTATGCAATCCACAGGTTAAATAACAGAATAGCTTTCAGACGAAGCAGAAGAAGCCCAGGTGAGCCCTTGTAGATCTGCTCAGTCTTAATTAGTGTTTCCCTGCTTATATCCTTGAGTACCGCTGTAAATGAGTGTGTGTGTATACGTGTTATGGAACATGTTTGGTGGAGTGCAGTGAGGCCAGTATCTGGAGCACAGGGCACGCCGGGCCCCCCCCCCTCTCTAATGAGCACTCCTGCTCCTTTTCCTGTGTGTGTCTGTCTGTCAGCCCTGCACTGCACCCACAGTCTATGTGCCCAGCCAACCATGCATCCTTCCCTCACCACCCAACCTGCCAGGGCAGAGCCTCAGGGGGGTTGGTGGGGGGGGGCTGACAGACTTACCAGAGATCCAGGCCTCGGGGGGCCTTCGCAGCATTCCCACTGAACGCCATTAAAGTGCAGCACAATTACTGCTGATGCCTCAGCCATATGGAGCAGACAATGTTGCAGGAGTGCGTCGTAGGTGTCTTAACAGGAGAGTAACAGGAATTAGATGGTAATTAAACAATGAATAAGAGAGGTTGACGATGAGAGCTGCAGTGCAGTGGAGAGAGAGCGAAAGAGAAACGCCGAAGGGCGAGGACGAAGAGACCGGAGTGACGAAGGAACTGATATATATCTCAAGCAACAGGGCTCAAAACAGGAATGTATGATTACTTGTCAGTTTAAGGTTTGAAAGAATGTGCGGGATGGGCGTGTGTGTGTTTTCTTTTTTTTTTGCTCAAGTAGAATCTCAACACAAAAACAAGTCACCTTAAAATAAGGGTCACGGTCTTTCTCCATCTAAATCAAGTCATTCCAGTAACAATGCCTCCAGGCCCCAGCGTCATTTTGGAAATGTGTCAGCAAGTGTCCATGTCAATCAGGCTCCAATAATGCTGATGTGTTTCTCACAGTGCTCCCTCCAATCACATCTGACTTTCTTATTCATTTTGTCCCCAGAAACCACGGTCGAAACCGAGGCATTCCATCTCCAAACCCAATGAAAGCAACTACTTCGGCATGCCGCTGGCCACCGTGGTCACCCCCGAGAGGCCGATCCCAGTCTTCATCGACAAGTGCATCCGTTTCATCGAGACGACAGGTGGGAATCTGTTCCTCTTTACAGAAGCTTAATGGCATGCCGTCATACACACTTCCAGCAGGCTGTTGTTTTCGGCCGTTGAAGAATTACCTGTTATGAAGTGATTTCAGAGGATCTGTTCTGCCTCTGCGTGCGCTGAATCTGCCTCCCTTAATTATTCTTTTTATTTTGCTGCATTTCTCCTCCTTATCTTAATCCTCCTCCCTGGTGGGATTGTTACCTACTGTACATACCGTCGTTAAGACTGTAATTCTGTCATCCTCCTTGAATCACCCGCAGACATTGTGTCTATGTGAATGGGCATACGCATCTGTGCCTCTGTGTCTCCCTCACTCTTTGTTCATGATGTGATAACTGGTGGTGATTGGCTCAGCTTTACACGTGGGCACCTCCAGGGACATGAATCAGGTTTGGGGTGTTACATCTCCATAACCTCAATAGAAGCAAAATGAAGTGTAATAAAGCAAAAATCCTTATTTGCATATGCATATTGCGTGGATTGCATTACCCTGGAAGCTCCTAAATCAGCCCAAATAGAAGCTAATCACAGTGGCTGACTGTCTCCAGTGGTCACAGCCAGTATTTTGTGCTGTAGAGTGAGTCATCAGAGCCACATTCAGCTGAATGGGATGATGAGAAAAGCCAAGGAGGATTTGAGGCATTGGAGTGTAATGTTAGGGCGGTTGTATGTGTTTAGCTGGAATACTGTAGCTTAACCTGAACCTTAGTATGCATTAGCTGGTGGTTGGGTGTGTTGAACCAACAGGTTTTCAGTCTGTTGTCACTGACCATCAACTGCCTCCTCTCCTCCAACCACTTCCTCTCCTCTCCTCTCCTCTCCTCTCCTCTCCTCTCCTCTCCTCTCCTCTCCTCTCCTCTCCTCTCCTCTCCTCTCCTCTCCTCTCCTCTCCTCTCCTCTCCTCTCCTCTCCTCTTCCTCCTCCTCTTCCTCCTCTTCCTCCTCCTCCTCCTCCTCCTCCTCCTCTCACTGGGAGCACAGATGTGGTTGGATAGCCTCTTGATAACCTTGATACCCTGTTGCCCAGCTGCCAAACCCCTTTGCCAGTGTCTGGTGCCCAACTGTCCCAGGATTGGGCCAGCTTGCCCCTCACCCTGCCACCAGCTGTTGCACTAGACCACAGTTTGGGGTCAATGCCTAGGTGCCGATGTTGGCACATGTGCTCAAATTCTTAACAAGGCTGCAACCAAGATTAGTGAAGTCACGAGTCTCTCCCTCTACTGCCAAATATCTCAATGTTTCTCATTGGTTGGATTTATAAATTTAGTTTGATCTGATTGCATTTTCTACATTTTTTTTTGCATGTGCTCTGAAAATCCTCTGGAAATCAGCTCAACACACCTAACTAATACCAAACTAATTAAAAATGACATGTCCATTGTCTCCATCTTACCTAAACTTACTATGAGATTATATATTGTAGTAGTCCTCAATGGCTCATTATTATATTAATTAAGACTGGTTTTAAAAGATATTTTGTCTCAAAGAGAAGGAACACCACATCTGTTTACAGGAACAGGTGCGTAGGAGCAGCAAGAGGCGCTCTGTTACAGTAACATCTGCTTTGCCTATCACTTTGTGATATGCAAAAACATTTGCATATCACAAAGTCTGGCCTTTTTTTTTTTACACATGTGAATTTTGATCAAATGTTTTATGTTTACTTAGTATTTATGTTGTTTTCACAACATATATTAATCCCTACAGGTTGATCTAAGAATCTAAGATGCAACATTTTGAGAATAATATTTTTAAAGTATGTATCTTATGTGGCTCTGGCATTAATTCATCTTCTATCCCTCCAGTATGTAAGGTATTAAACAGTTATACAGTGAGCTCAGGTTTGATATTTTATTACCTTATCTGAAAGTAGAAATAGGCCTACAACTTTTGTCTGATGAAAGTCAAGCAGTGTGTGGGATTTTTAATTACTTCTGAAAAATGTAATTTTTTGGTAAACTGTAAAATGTAAATTTCCCCATGTTCCCAGGAGAAATACATGGACATGATGTCAGCGCTGGTTACTATTCTGATGCATGTGTTTAAATATTTGTCTTAAAGCTAACTCAGTGTGGTTCAGGAGACACATCTAATTATCCTAAAGTTAACCAAACTGATCCTCGCTCTGTTGCATAAAATTCTGTTTATCGCCGCCCATGATGCGAGTCACAACTGAACGAGTGACTTGTCAAAACATCGCTGCTGCTTACTGGCATGCCATTGCATTCCACTGTTATCTCTGTCCTGATTAAAGAGTCTGTATTTTGCGGGTTACTGCAGCCTTACAAAACAGCCAGCGCCTTCCCCCTGTGTGGGAGTGTAGGGGCAAAGCTCTAGATAACAAGGCATCAAGTTAGATTTCACCTAGGCCTGTTCAGATGTTAACTGGAGCAGTCACAGCAGTTACTTCTGGATGAAGGAGAAGAACTGGTTGAATGTGTGTGTTTATACATGCACACCGACACCGTGTTTGTGTGCATGAAGATTAATGCACAGCTCCTTCAGAGGTGTTTTTCCACTTTTTAGCCTCAATCACTCCTTCAGTATTTCCCCCCAATCCTCCGTTTCCTCTCCCCTCCTTCCCTTGTGTGTCCTTGTTTCTCCTCATCCTTTGCCCTCTGTTCCTCTCAGTACCTTCACTTGTCAGATGTGATTTCTTTCATCATCCTCCTCCTAACCCATATTTCTATTTCTTCCCCCTGTCCTATTGTCACTTCTCTCAATTAATTCCATTTTTTTTCTCTTGCCTCCTTCCGTTACCCTTGTTGCTTTCTCAATCCTTCGTCTTGTCAGCATGCCGTGCGTGTGTGTTTTAGCCAGGGGGTTGCCAGGTAATGTTCTACCCCATAGCTCCCTCTGTCCGATCAATATCACAAGGTAGGAAATTGGATGAACGTTTGAGCTCGGCTCTATTCCACGCGCCTCGCTTTGCGTGTGAAACGCGCGTGCCCGCCGCACACATCCACCAGAAGAATGTGCACATAACTGTTCTGTTTACAGACGAACACATGTGGCGCAGGATGGCAGACCCAGACGGACAAAACGCTGCGGCCGCCAGGGGAAACGAGTTACAATGTGTTATTGAGTTTTGATTGTAGTTCCTGTTAAGTCAGACTTTAGCTTGTCCCGTATCTACGTCTACAATCTGTGCATATAATGACTCACACAGGAAATTACCGCACAGCGCTGACACGGTGTTTGTCACTATAGGGTGAGCTGATAATGAGTGACGTTGCAAGGCTGACCTTGGACCTGCAACTTTGACCGACATCCTTCCCTTTAAGTCAGACAAAAATACTTCCAGCTAACTTAAACCCAAACCCAGCACCCACCCCCCTGCATTTATTCTCATCTGTCTAAATGTTGTAGATAATCCTCCTATGATCTTGTATTAATGTATCTGACAAAGCCTGGCTTTGGCTTGGGCACTGTGGCCACAAAGGAATGTGTCCCAAGTGAAACAAAAAGTCTGAATGTACCTGAAGGGCACACATGATCCACATTTTCACAGTACACACACTAATGTACTGAAGAACAAATCTGTTTTCTGCTTTTATGTTCTTCAAGTCTTTCTTTTTTTTTTTTACTCCTCTTATTCATGCTTTCTAGCTCGCTCCCTTTGTCCTTGAGAATAATGGGAGTGGATGTGGTATTTTGTGTTATTTTCATGCATTCGGAGCTTGTGGAAAAGCAGCTATATAAAATCAATCCACAGTGACTGCTGTTATCTCTCCTCAGCTCTGGCTCTCTCTCAGCGTGCTAGCTGCAGTGCGCTCAGCTCTTGGGTGCCGAGGTGATGAATGTGTGTGAGCGTGTGCGGGCATATCTGCCGGCCGTAGGAGCCTCCATAGCGACGTAAAGGGCAGCACCCAGCGACTGCCTGTCTCCATGGTGAACTATGAAATCAGCCTCTGGGCTGCTGAACCCGGAGAAACGCCGGGGCGCTGGGCTGATGCAGGATCAGCTGGAGTGTTTGTCAGACAGGAGCACGCAGCTGCAGGAGCGTTTATCGTGCTCTCAGAGCTTTGTGTGATTGCAGGTTCACAAGTGTTTTTCTGGCCACTTTAGGGCTGTTGGAAGTTCTGAAGTCATCATAGATGGCTTGTGTTTCTGGATTCTCATGCATGCGTGTGTGTGTGTGCAGTGCATGAGGATAAAGTTACCAAAAGAAGCGTTTTCTGTCCTAATACACACTACAGTATGGACTGATATTCATGGAGAATGAAGAGTTCTCGGTACAAGTTGTATTTTTCATCAAGGCTTTGGAGGAGGATGCAGATAAAACATTTGTTTGTTGCAGGAAGCGCTCGTATTTACATTGACCCCAGGAAGCGCTAGGGCTTTGTTTGACCCCGGAGGAAGAGGATGCTGCCGTCTGTTTAGGAAAACTCACCTTTCCAAGCTATCATGTTGGAAAAAAACCTCCTTATCCTCAGACTTTTCTTCCACTCCCACTGCTTCTTGTCTTTTCATTCGCCTGTAACCCCCTTTTTCTCTGTTTTGTTGTTTCAAGCGCATTTCCCATCCTTCTATATACCCCCCCCCCCTTATCTTAATCCCTCTATTTTTTCTCATTCTCCCTTTCATCGGTCTGACCCTGACTCCTGTCTGTCCTCACACTCCCCCCACTATCTTTTTTTCTCATCTTTTCCTGTTTGCTACTATCTCTCCCTCCCTCTCTCTCTCTCCCCCTCCCACCACTGATGCTACACTACTCTCCCTATCTGTCCTCCCATCCCTGTTTTCCTAGTGTCTGGCTAGAAAAGCTTTTGTGGATAATTGATTGGTAGAAGGAGGAGATCGATGCAGTATGCCTTGACTGAGAGCTCTCTCATTTCCTCCCTGCCTCTCTCTCTCTATCTCTCCCTCTTTTTCTGCCACTCCCTATCTCTCCCTCACTCCCTCCGGATTGCTCTTTGTCTCGCTGAAACGGCCTGCAAAGTGTGAACGAGGACGGAATCGAGGGTGGGAGGTGAAATCTAATCTTTTTGTGGGGGGAAAAAGGTACTAATGAACCAAAATGAAGTGCGCTTTCTCTCACACCACTTACCCACGGGCCTTCCTTTCTGTCATTGTCCTGTTTTCTCCCCTTTGCCTGTGTTTTTAATGCCAAAGTATATGGATGTGCTGCTGAGATACAAGACTGGAGGATATTTACTTAAAGTTTATTGCAAATTACTATCAGAGGTGCACTGATCTCCACAGCAGAATTGATTCAGTTTGTTTAGTGTTAACTAAGACTAGGAATGTAAGTGATACAAACAGTACACCAGTGTTTTTCAACCTTGGGGTCGGGGCCCCACGTGGGGTCGGCTGGAATTCAAATGGGGTCGTTAGAAATGTCTAGTAATTGCAAAAAAAAAAATCGTTAACTAATTATTATTCTTTTTAAAATTATGATTAAAAACAACACACTTTCACTTTCTCGAATATAAATCGAGTTCAAATAAAAAGCAGCATTTAAAAATACCTGAACTGGCGCATCTTGATTGACGGCCAGAAATTTGTGATGTCAAAATGGGGCCACGAGCCAAAAAAGGTTGGGCACCACTGCAGTAGACCGTTGTATTCCTGCTCTTTTGTCTTGCACTGTTAGAAGAATAGCTATTGTAAAGGTATAGTAAAAATGTGCTGCAGTATTCTTTATTGCTGTCGCTAAAGTTCGATGGACCAAAGTTATCTATAAACCTCTCCCCCTGTGTGTGCTCAGTAAAAGTGCTGCCACAGACTTTACACCTTCCTCTATCCAGATGTCAACATTTCAAACCGCCTCGTCTCCTCCGCTGCTACCCAGTGGGTGTATTTTGTGCCTTCGAAAAGAGAAGAGTGCGTTAAATGCATGTTACAAGAGCTCAAACATGCAAATTTTTAGTGCTGCTGCTTTTCCTCTCCTCTCTGGCACAAAAGCTTGTTGTGACACTTGAGTGAATATGGATTCAGTTTGACTTCCGAGAGAGAGAAGAAGGACGTCTTAAGGAAAGCTGCAAATCCTAAGCAAATAACCTCCGAAGGTTAAAGTTGCTTCCAAATGGTCTGAGGACTCTCAGGACTGTGTGGCATTAAGGTAGCCTCGAGTTGTCCCAGTGCACCAGTGGGCTCTTAGCAGGCCTGCAGGATTGCTTTATAGGTTTAATAAATAGCACTAACACTGTGTTCGGATGGAAGAGGACATGGGGAGAGGACATTAAAGCTCCTTTTTTCAGCCCTTCAGAACGAACCTATACACCTCATAATGATATATCAGAGGGATATATCTTAGAGGTGATTGACCAGCCATTACGAATGCTTAATAGTTTTTTTTCTTTGAGAATTAATTAACAACTAATACCCTGCTCATAACATTTCTCTTTATCTCTCTCTTCTCCAGGCTTGAGCACAGAGGGCATCTACAGGGTCAGCGGGAACAAGGCAGAGATGGAGAGCATGCAGCGTCAATTTGACCAAGGTGCGTTAACTCTCTGGAAGACACGTGTGTGTACATGTGCTCATTGCTGCTTTAGCAGTACACTCAGCGGCTGGGTGTGAAGAAGCAGCAGCAAGCATGTGTATGTCTACTACTATCTGTAACAAGCCCGGATCCCCTTAATTAACCAGAGAGCACTCATTCCAGCCAGGGAATTGGCCTTTGCCTCCTTTCAGACAGTGGAGCTGCCCCTTCAGTCGTCTACCTGCCCCTGTGTGCGTGTGCATGTTCACAGTGCGCATGTTCCCACATGCTCTCAATGTGTGTGTCTCCATGCGTGTGTCTGTCTGGTGCAGGCAGTTAATTACCTCCAGATTGGTTTGGTTAATGAAGCATGTAGCTGCCCGAGATAGATAGCAGAGAAAGATGGACTGTGTGTGTGTGTACGCATGAGTCCACGCATTGGTTGAGGTTAAATCCGGCTCAGGTAATCAGAGTTGAAGCCCTGCGTTGAATCATTCCGAGCCTCGGGCCAATGGGACAAGACAATTACAGGTGAAACTGCAGCACAGGTGTCTCATCACCGCACTGAAGACAGCACTTCATAAGTTCCCTGAAGATTCAGATAACGTTGCAGCAGCAGCAGCAGCAGCAGCAGCAGCAGCAGCAGCAGCAGCAGCTCTGTGGAAACACTCCAATTGGGAGCACAACTAGCACAGACTGTTGAAGAACTCTCTAACCATATCTGTATTACCCTTTCTCTTTATGCACACACTACCTTTGTAAAGTAAAAAGTTCCAGGAAAATGTCTCTTTTAATTAAGCCTCACGCACGCACATGCATGCGCACACACTCTTCCCACTGGAGTGGTGTTTGAGAGGTTTTGTCTCTGCTGAGAAGTCTTTTCAATTTCTATTTCTATTTGAATTCATTTTTAAAAAAATCTAGCAACAGGAACGATCCAATAGTACATCCCCAAATATGCTATTTTTTACTAATTCATTTTGATTAAATTATTAATGGAGAAGTCTAGGGCAGGCCTGTGCAGAGGTGGTGTGCACATTCTAAAACAACTTCACGCAATGAATTGTAAGTGGGTGAAATAACATTGAAAATGTAATTCTACCCTTCAAATATGTCTATATTTCATGATTAAGTAAATGTTCTATTAAAAAAAAAGAACCAGATGTTCCTGATGCTGCACCTGTCAAATCAAAGTTCTTTTTTTACCTTAATGCAGGAATCTAAGTCCATTATTTGTATAAAACACGGTGACAAGAAATAAGACATAAAACTTAGAGGCAGGGAGAAGCATTTATATTGAAACAACTTTGAGGGCATTGTGCCAGACTGCTGCCCGGAAAAATTCCTGCGTGGACATTAAATGAAAAAGTTGCAACAGTACAGCAAAATGTATAATGTTTGACAAATTTATATCGTCTCATGTCATGTCAATTTACAGCCCAGCCTTTTGGGTGACTTGACATTTTCAAAGCAAGCTTCATAAGAGTGGTGTTTTTTACAGGGCTGTAACTTTGGAAAGTGTTTATAAGGTGTTTATTTTGGCCTCCTCTCTCAGATACTGCAGGTGATGTGTGGTTCAAATGTCCATTTCTTATTTCTTTCTTTCTTTCTTTGCCCCACAGACCACAACCTGGACCTGGTAGAGAAAGACTTCACCATGAACACAGTAGCAGGAGCCATGAAGGCCTTCTTCTCTGAGCTCCCAGAGCCTCTGGTGCCCTACAGCATGCAGGGAGAGCTGGTGGAGGCCTTCAGTAAGTCCTGGGGGGGCGGGTGGGGGGTGATGGTGGTGGTGCTGTGAGGGGACACAAGCTGTTCACTAAAACCTGAGGTGTATTGGATTTTACCCCGAAATCCCCTTTCCCTTCATTGTAACTTTTCTTTAACCTAACAAGCAAAACTCTTGCAATCCAAATCCATCCATGGGGAGAATTGGATTTGCCACTTTGCTGAGGGAGCTGGGAAAGGAGGAGGAGAAAGGAAGGGGAGGAGAGAATATTTAAGGCTTTAGGAACAAGGAGGAGAGGACATAAGGATGATTGCACATGATGCAGGGATGCGGGAGCGCCACGGATAACGGCCGTCCGAATGAAGTCATGAGAAAACAGTCATATTGTAGATAAATGAGGCTCCTCCTGCGCTCCACACCTCCTCTCTTTGTGTCCTGTAATCTGTTGGAATAGAGATTTAAGGCATAGCTTAGTCTTGCATCTTGCCAGAGAGATTTACCCCTGGGCTGCAAACGGCTGTCACTCATCGAGTTCTGCCTATGTGTGTGCGTTGTGTGTGCGTGTGTGTGTGTTTTTAACGGCCCCAGCGAGACCCTTCAGCCGTGACAGAGACCTGATAAAGCTCCTGCACTCTGAGGAAAAAGACGACAGAGTGAAGAAAAAAAGAAAAGTGAGGTGGAGTTGGAGACAAGGGAGCTTTCATTTTGTAGGAAATGGCAAATTGGGCTTGGCATTTCAGATTGTGACTTATTTATTTATTTATTTTCATTTATTTATTTGCTGTTACCCAGGCTGAGAGGTGGAAAGAACAAAAAAAAAAGGAGGTGGGGGGGTGGGTGGGTTAAGAAGAGGAAGAAGCCGGCTCGGTGGGGTTTTTGGTGGCCGTTGTCATGGCGATATTACTTTAAACAAGCCGTAGGAAGTTAAAAAGTTTTGATTAGCGATGATGGATGTGCACGCGGAGGGGGAGGGGACTCGGCCGGGCTGTGTGAAGTCATTCAGGGCCTAAATCTGTTTTTGATCCACGCTGACCTCATTGTGGGAAAACAAACTCCAATTCTCTGATTGTAAATCATGTTTGTGATGTGGAGGAGAACATCTGCTGTTCTCACTGCTGCTCCCTGCCTCACACACACACACACACACACACAGGATGGACTGTGTTAGCAGGGTGACGTCAGCTCTTCTGACTCACTCCTTGCTGCCATCAGGCTTAACACACCCAGTGGATGTGTGTATGTGTGTTTGCATGTGTGCAAGTTGCTGTAGGACACTGTGATGGGCGGATGCTTGGTATGTTTCTCCTCTGGACTGTGTGTGGTCTTTGTCATATTTTCTTCTTCTTCTAAGAACTGAAGTTCGGGCCCTTTTCAGTCATGTGCGTATGCGTTTTTGTCACTGGGATGTGTGAAATTTGCACCATTGTAGGATCAAATCGCTGTGTCCTGCACAGATTTTCTGTGAGAGCTGAATCCAATTGCTTTCACTGTGGCTCTTCAAACTCCCCTCTTCTCCACTGTACTCACCCCCACGTCCACCCCTCATCTTTCTTTGCTCTCCACTCTCACTCCCCTGACATCATTCCCTCTGATTCCCCTAATCTTTTCTTTCAGGCACTTTTCTCCCCCCTCCTCCTCCTCCTCCTCCTCCTAACCTGTACTCTCTCTCTGCCACCATTCAGAGATCAACGATAGGGAGCAGCGCTTCCAGACGATGAAGGACATTCTGCGCCGCTTCCCCAAGGAGAATTACGAGGTCTTCAAATATGTCATCAGCCACTTGAACAAGTGAGTGAGTGATGTGGTCGGAGGCTGGCCTCTGACAGCCGGTGCTGACTACACCGCCGGTCAAGTGACCTAGCGGTGACATCACCGCAACCAGCACATTGACAGAACAGAGGTTGAATCATGAGTCTGGTGGTAATGCAGTGGTTATTTCATCTCTATTTGTGTGTAGATGCTTATCTGGTGTTAGCTATGTTATCTAAGCCCTGTCGGTTTGGCTGCTGTGCTTCACAGATGGAAAGAAAACTTTGTGGTCTAAATTAGAAGAATAGTTTAGATCAGGGGTGTCGAACATGTGATGATGAATTTAAATAGCACATATTTCAGGTTGTTTATGTTTTGTCAAAGGAAAGGTCATTAACTGGAAACATCTTAATAATGCTCTTGTATTTCTTTGCACTAAAACAAAGGGCAAACTTTAGAGTTCTTGTTTTTCATAGGTAATTGTGCTACTATTTTACTGGTCCAGCCCATATGAGATGAATGTGGCCCCTGATCTGAAATGAGTTCGACACCCCTGGTACAGATAATGTGTTCACAGCCTGAGGTTCAGGACCCCCAGGAGAAGCTGCTATGAGTCAGAGGGCTCATGTAAAGATTAAAGAGGGGAAAAAACATGTTTTTCTTTTCATTTTTTATTGTCTAATAAAACATATTTTACTTTGGGGTTTGTAAAAAATCGTTCACAGTCTAATACGAATAACTCACTTTTCGATTCGGCTGCTGAACTCGAAGAAAATATTGCATCCTTTCTAGATGCCCCCAGCCAGAAAGATTGAGAGCCACTGTATCAGATTAAATATAGCGGTAGTACAGTTTGAAGTTGTGATAACTGTGGTCATGTTAAGCCATGTCAGCAGTGCACATTGGTCTGGGGAATGACAGTGTTTGGCGGCTGCTTTGGTCCAGACTGAAACACCAACAACTATTTGATCAGAGACAGTCATGGTCTGACTTTCATCCAAATTTGAATTCATTTAATACTTTTGTTTATGAACAAAAACTTGCATAACTAATTACACCTCTATCAATCTCTGCTGTACTTTGTGTTGGGCACTAAACAGCAAATTCATCATGCTTACCTGTTAAATGAAGATAACACTGCACTGGCTAAACATGACCATGAACACTGTACTGTAGATGTGCTAACATGCTGGCTGCTAGGCCTTCATAGAGTGGTGTATGCTCGGAAGGCTGTGGAATCTGTAAATAATTTTCGAGTGAAATAATGAACGAATATCTCTTGACTCTAAGCTGAACAAAAGAAGATGCAGCAAGGATGTGAGGGAAAATTATCAACCGAGAAATCGATAATGAAAACTGTTCATTTCATCTCTCCAGTGCTCAGTGCACAGCTCGGTAGATTCTTGTGACAATTTCAGAAAAAAGAGACCCCTGCTGTCTCCATCGCCCGTCGTGTAATTTGGTCTATGTGGAGATGTAGAGGACACCATCAGCTTTTCTCAGCAGCAGACTAGCTGCTCAAGTGTTACTTGCTAAAGTTTCATGTGAATCGCAGCCACTTAATTTCACTTTCTGATCTCTCCCGTGTTTGCCAGGGTGAGTCAGAACAACAAGGTGAACCTGATGACCAGCGAGAACCTGTCCATCTGCTTCTGGCCCACGCTGATGAGGCCGGACTTCACCACCATGGACGCGCTGACCGCCACCCGCACCTACCAGACAATCATCGAGAGCTTCATCCACCAGTGCGCGTACTTCTTCTACAATCAACCCCTGGCGGACGGCCTCCCCGGCTCCCCCACCTCCACACTCTCCTCCGGGGGCGGGACCTCGGCCTACTCCTGCATGGCCGGAGGATACTCATCCACGCCGACTCCGTCCCCGACCCCCTACGTCCTCCCCGCCACCCCTCCTGTCATCCCGCACTACGGGCCTCCTATCCACCACCACCAACACCACCATCACCACCACCACCACCACCAACATCAACATCAACATCAGTCTCCGCCCCACTCCCCACCCGCCACGCCCCAGTCCCCCATCCCAGCCCTGCTGCCGCCCTCCCTGCATCCTCATCACCCCCCTACGGAACAACACACGCTGTGAACCAGGGATCAAGGGAAAGAGAAAGAAGAAAAAAACAAAAAAACAAAACAAAAAGATAACAAGATTCAGCGGGTTTAAGGGTTCAGAATAAGAGATCTTGAAGTAAAGTAAGGGACTGAAGAAGAGAAAATGAAACAAGAACAGGAGGTAGGAGGAGAAGATGGGAGAGATTGAGTGAGCTGCAGTATGTACAGGGAGAAACCTACATGTTTGGGAGAAGAAGGGGGCGTTGGAGCCTCTGTTGCTTTTTAGAAAAAATGGACACAGACACACACGAGGCAGAAAAGGGGGGGGAAACACACTGAAGAGCCCCTGAACTGCCTGTATGATCCTTCTCCCTCATTGCCACTTTATCCCTTTGTCTCTCAGTCTCACTTCATCTAGACCTGCCCTCCTTGCCTTATAGAGAACCGACACACAAACACACTAATGAAGAGTGAGATGGTGCCAGTAACTGTTAAAGGGACTCAGGGAGGGACTCTGAAGTCAAGCGCAGGGGGGAATGTGAACTCCGATATATATTGGGATTGTTTCAGCAACAACACACGAAAACAGCCACACGCTATACACAAACATCCAGTGGCCGTTGTGCCTCCGACAACCATTCTCCTCAATCCCTCAGCCTCTAACTGTGCTGGTATCTTTGTCGGCCAGCACAATTTGGGTTTTTCTTTTTGTTTGTTTTTTGTTTTTTTTTGCAAACGGACCTACCTGCTGTACCTACCCCGAGGCCGTGGGTGGGACTGAGTGGAGGCAGAGAGCGAGTCCTGAACGCGTTTTGTTTATTTCACCACTGTACAGAGAGGACTTAGGCAAGACACACATGTTACTACTCACCCAACAGGATGTTCTGTCCTCTCACACATTCCTATCTGTCAACCCCTCACACACACACACACACACACACACACACACTCAGACGAAATCAGTTTCAGTCGACAGAGTAATGCCAAGCACAGAAAACAAAAATCTCAACTAACCGGATCTGCTGGGCAGCGAATTGGAGCAAAGGATTATGGGTTTTCTTCACACACCCCCGGCTCCTCCCATCTCTCTGGGTTTGACCTTTGACCTCATGGCCTGTCCTTGTAAACAAACATAGAAAACAGCTTACAGTTGGTTTCCTTTTATAAAAAAAAAGGTCTAAATCATGATTCTACATCCACATTCCCATTGTGTTTTTTTTCTCTCTCTCATGTAATTCATTTTTAGAAAACAACACAAACCCGAGCCTAGCCGTCTATGAACTGACTTGTGTGTAAGCGTCTGGCTGGCCGACTGTCCGTACGTCTGTCTGCGCCTGTATCCATGCCTCTTTTTTTTCACCAGAATTTAACCTGCATTAGGCAGCGCAAATAATTCCAGTGTTGGATCTTCACCTGTCATGTTGCTTCACTCACGCTGTGGTGGTTTTACGAGCAAGTCAGTGCTGCAGTTTTCATAGTAAGGACCTTGTTCAAAAAAGCACTTTCCTGAGCACTTTGAAGGCACATTTTAAATTGGAGCTGCCATGACATGACAGCCACAGTTCACTTTATTGTCAGTCCACCCTACCCTCTTTTCTCTCTCTCTATCTCTCTGGGAGCACACCACTGACATCTAGAGGAAGAAATTAATATTGCAGCCATAACCTCACTTCCACTACTGCATGGGCGTAGCACCATTTTCCTGCTGTTTTTTTTTTTTTTTTTGTAGTGTCAGATTCTCTCATTGTCAAGCGTCATCTTCATTGTATTTCTGATCAAAATTAATTTTTAGAGCTCATGAAATGTAAATAAATGAAGACAAACTTGCAGTTTTAAATTTGGTACACATCCAATGAGATTACATAGATCCAGGCTCTGTTGCCACAAAGCATGTGGCCACATTGCAGTCGGTTAGACATGCCGTGAATGAAATTGCTCCTTCGTGCTTTTGCTATTAGTTCCCACTTCTCTGTGTGCACCAAAGCACCCAGCCATTTGTAAAGGGGTAGATACCTTTTTTAAAACCTCTGAGATGAGGAAACGATGATGATGATGATGATTGTGGCACAATGTAGCATTACAGGCCAGAAAGTAAGAGCCAAAAAAAAAATAAAAAAACGAGGCTCAAGCCTTGACAGGTGGGAGGCTTTTTATCTTTGGAAATAATTGGCAACCATCACTCCTGGCCTCAGCATGCTGCCCTCTTAGGACACAGCGTTATGCCTCTGTAACGGAGACTCAAACCTCCTCTCAGTGGACTCGAAATATAATTTGCAAGAGTGTAACCACTATACCAGATTCCCCCCCTCTAGTCATACCCTGTCCAAGAGAGACAGTTGGGTCTGGGAGAGACAGCAGACAGAACAGACAGTCCATTCATCCGTCTGCATGACTGGAATGGAGCATCACAGAATTCCTCGGCCCGGCCTGCTGTTACCATAGAAACCGGCGAGATGGGACTCGAGGAGAATTGCTGAGCCCTGATCGAAGCTTTTTGAAGTGCGTGTGTGTCTCTGTGTTTGCGTGAGTCTGAGAAACACCACGCGCATGTGAACCTACGTGTGTTACCGTTCAGCAGATGCTCACCAAGGTCACTTATTCTGTTTGACACTAAATTGCATCTCCGCATGTCTCCCCAGATTGCCCTCCCTGCCCTAAAGGGAAGAAGAAGAAAAACAACTTTTATCCACTCGCTGAACTCTCAAAGGAGCTTTTATCAGTCTACACTACCTATTTACCTTATGTGTGGGTGTTTGTGTGTGTGCGTAATAGAGAAATTAAGAGTGAGTGTTTGGGTGGGTTTGAGCTAACATGCTAGCAAGCGGTGCTTGGCAGGCGGCCAGACACCAGCGTGATCCAAACAAACGTGAAGGAGAGGAATGCAGTTCCCCTTGCGGTCATTTACCCCACTGTGTAACCCTGTTAGCTCGTCCAGATTACACACACTGATCCTCAGAGAAAGTGTGAGAGAGACAGGGCAGAGCGGGCGAGAGGGAGGGAAGACGGACAGACGGCAAATGGGTGAATGGGATCATTATTTGGGAGACGGAGAGAGGAAGGAGGGGTACCACTGGTACTTGTGTGTGAACGCCGGCCAGTGGCGTTCCCTGTGTATATCAATGTGTTAATACTGAACTGACTGTGAGGCAGCCAAAGACTGTGGAAAAAAGGGTCGAGGTAAAGATGGGAAGCAAAGTGACAGTTTAGAAGAACAATTGAATTAAAAATGTGACTTTGGTTCAGCGATAATATGTGGCTGCATTGCTTTTTCTTTTTTTTCTTTATTATTTTTTTTTGTTTTTGTTTTTTTGTTTTTGCAACAATGGTGACAGATGTCTGTTAAGTTAAAATGAGAAACAAGCAAAACTATATTCAAATGGTTGTTTATTGGTATGTTAGGGGGTCTAACACTTTGCCCTTTAGTCAGTGGTGATAGAAAAAAAAGTTTCTTTTTATGTTTTATTTTAATAATTAAAAAAATACAAAGCATTTTTTAACAATTTCTTTGTGAACGACTGAGAGACCAGCCCAGTATAGTGCATGATTTCTTCCCGATCAAGGAAGAGGGCTCCACCACTCTCATTATTTAAAGAGATGATAAAAAAAAATATTAAGAAATGATGGGGGAGGGGGGGAGAAAATATAAAAAAAAATAATAAATGAAGTACTGTAAACTGAAAAGATAACATCAAACAAAAAAACTGTCATTATTTGCTGAGTATGGTAATTTGTCTAAATGGGAATGGTGTATACAGCAAGGCCTTATGTGATCTGTATCATAGTTAATAAATCAAATCTTGTAAAACTCTGGCTTCTCTTGTCTCCTTGTTGCATGTGATGAACAGCTGACATGTGGAACAGACGTACCAGGACACATTTACTGAAATTAATTCTTTGTCATTCATTCTAGGAGCTGCAGACTGTTCATAATGTAGAAAGTCAAGAAATAGATATCAGCGTCTATGAATCTACCTGTTTTCAGTCTTACCAAAGTGAGAGCTTTAACTTGTAAAGGTCAAACTCTACAGCAATTCACTAGAAAGAAAGTCACAATTAGCGCAAATTCTGATAACACTTATCAAGTCAAAGGTTAATTTATTTATTCTCATTCCTATCCTGTTATTTGCAACCTCTTTATATTGTGAGCTCAGGGACCCTTGTCTGTAGACCTGTGATATCAAAATCATGAGGACGAGGGTATAAAACACTTTCTAAAGCTTTTATTGTTTCAATGAATCCGGTGACCTCACTTATTGTGAAATTGAAGAGGTTTTGTCACTAACAGACTTCTGTGTAGAGATGGGAGAACTTGCCTCTTGCCAGACAACATTCAGCACAGCACTGCATCGTAGAGTGGCAAGACGGGAGGCACCTTGTAAAAGGCATAAGACAGTGCTTAGAGTTTGCTAAGAGCATCAAAGCAAGATAACTGAACCCTTTGGCAAGATCTACAAGCCTTATGTCTACCAATTACTGTACTGTACTGTATATCAGGGCAGATAGCATCCTTGTTAAAGGAATAGTTCACCCCAGAATGAAATTTCACTCATACTACCCTCATGTCGAGGGCTGGGAGAAGTTTTAGAGTCCTCCATGGCTTCTCTGAGTTACAGGGGGTCTCGATGTAGCAGTGCATGTCCATGTAACGGACACCGGCGGTCTTCGTCACAAAAAAACACACCAAAAAACATCCAAATACCTCCATGCTACTTGTATGTAATGTCCGTCTTGTATTGAAGCCCTGAAATGTGAAATTGTCCCGATTGTTTTTTATTTATTTTTTTAAATAAGTCTATATTTCAAGCTTGTTTGCACTGGAAGCTCTTCTTCCTGGCCTCGCGAGATTTGCGTCGACATCATTGCAATTAACTGACGCCGATGGAAATCTCGCGAGACCAGGAAGAGGGCGGACCATGGGGCGGACTAGGAAGAGGAGCTTCCGTTGCAAACTAGCTTGAAATATGGACTTATTTAATTTTTTTTCGGGGCAATTTCGCATTTCAGGGCTTCAATACAAGACAGACATTACATACGAGCAACATAGAGGTACTTGGATGTTTTTCGGTGTGTTTTTTAGTGACGAAGACCGCCGGTGTCTGCAACCATTAGCATATATGGACATGCACTACTTCGTCGAGCCCCTGTAACGCAGAGAAACTACTGAAACTGCTCCGTCGACGTGAGGGTGAGTGAATAATGAGTGAAATATTATTTTATGAGTGAACTATTCTTTTTTAGTATGGTGGAGGTATTATCATGCTGTGGAGGAGCTTTTGGGCAGCAGGGTCAGGGTAAACTGAACTGAAAGATACAGCTGTAGAAGAAGACCTGCTTCTGAGTGGACACAACCTGAGACCGGGGTAACAATCACGTTTCAGCATGACAGTGGCCTTGAAGACAATGCTGTAGTGGCACTGGGACAAGTCTCTGACTGTCCCATTAGTGACCCAGCCAAGGACCAGAACTGAACACCAGACAACTGCGGATAGACCCCAAGAGACGGCAGTTCACAGATGCTTCCCATCCAGTCTGATAGTTGAGGAGAAACTGCCGCAAAGAACGGGATAAAATGCCAAAATGCTAGTGTGCAAAGTTTCACAACACTTGTGCAAGAAGACTTGAAGCTGTTGCCAAAGCACTGAAGTGAGGGTCTGAAATAGCTTTGTGAATGAGAGGTTTGTGATTTTAAATATGTGTTTTCACTTTGATATCAAGGCTTACTGAATGTACTGTAACACAATTCAGTGTCCAAAAAGTGTCAGAATGCTTCATGAAGCCACTGAGCATCTGGAGTAAACTGGGTCAATTGCCTTGTTGTTGGACATTTCCACACATGGACAGAGAGAGAGAGCGATTCTCTCAGATTTCACAACTTAATGCCCTAGCAAACCCAAAAACAGTTTCTGGGTGCAGAAGACAACCCTGATAAACCTTGTCAAGCTAAATCTTTTGTCAGCTGTCGTACAGTTTGTGTAACAATATTGCATATAAAAACATATTTGTACTCACAGGAAGGCAAGTTGATTAATTCCTTCCACACTGTGAACTCAAAAGTTTCACACAACATGTGATAATCTTTATGCCACGCTCTGTCACTCTGCCCTCTCTGCACGCTGTCGAGGGGACACTAGAGCCACGGGGGGGAGGGGGACCAGACGAGGTCACAGCGGCCCGGGAGACCCTCCTGGGCTCAGCCTGTGCCATTTCAGGGTGATGTAAGGACGCTGGTCCCTGTGAGGGCGACGTGAAGGCCTCACTGCCATTTCATGGTGCCCTCATCTGACCTTTTCATTGAGTCAAACCAAAGGAAATCCATGTCCATGACCTTTGTGGTGCATCTCTCCCATTCTGGCACAGGAAGAAGAAGGGAAAAAAAGCAGCTGATTGGGAATGAAAAGGGCAGGACTGTGTGCACACAGGACACACGACCCTTGAACTCTAACCTTTAAGACGTGTCACGAGGGAGAGAGCGGTGCCGGGGTTTAATCGGAAAGTCATTGGAAGTCAAATACTGGGATAGTTAACAGCTCCTCACAATGAAACCCATCAGCAGCAGCCAGGATTAGTCAAAAGTAGGAAGTGAATTGCACAGTTTGCAAAGCCAGACATCTTAATACAGCTATTACAGTTCCACTGCACCTTTTAATCCCCTCACATTTCTATTCCTCTCTTTGATTTAATGAAATATTTCTCCCTGTCTGTTTTTTTCCTTGTGCGTACACGAACGTGCCACTAGGGGGCTGACTTGTCCTGGTTTTTACTCCTGGACCATTGCCGTTGTCTGTATCTGGGTAAAGGCAAGGGAAGCAGCCCAAAAAAAAGAAAGAAAAAAAGAGCCGTGCATGGCACCTAATTGATCGGGTCAAGATTTGGATGTCAGCGGTGAAGACGACGCTTTAATCCCGTGCTCACAGAGAGATGAATGCATCTGAGGACTTTTCTCATTGATGTCGAGCTCCACTTCCTCCTCTCACAGTTTTGAAGTTGGAGGAGGAAATGGGTTTGACTAAACTCCAGAGATTGTGCAGGGCGGAGGAGGCGGAGGAGGAGGGTGGTGGTGGTGGTGGTGGTGGTGCTTGGGTGAAAGTAAGCCGCCGAATAAAGACAAAGAACTTAATTTGAAGTCATTGTTGCTCAGTATTAGAGGCGTGATGTGCTTCTTTTAGTGCAAGGCATGACTAAAAAATAAAGGAAAGAAAGTTGTGAGGTAGACGGAGCTGGAGGAGGAGGAAGGAGGAGGAGTGTGGGGGCACAGCTATATGGAGGAAAAGGAGACTGGTCTTATGATGAGTCGAGGCACGTATCTCCGCTCAACCGTGTCTTTCTGGGCTTCGAGCTCGCAGCTGCGGCGGCGGGTATTGAATTCAGATGCGCCCTGTCTCTCCGCCCAGGCCAGCTACAGGTGGAAATGCTCTTATCAATACGGACTGTCCGAGTCTGACTGCGGCCTGATCCGTCTCATTGATGATTTTAGGTGCCCCTAACCCTCCCCTCCCTTCCACGGCCGTCTCCTTCCCAGAGGAGCCCATTGATTAATGTCTGGGTCACAGTGGTATTTCCATATTGATACCTCGATTGATGACGGTGCTCCAGGAACAAGCCATATTGACCAGCTGGAAAGTGATAGTTTTTTTTCTGTCTCTCTCTCTTTTCTTTACACTGTTTTGGCGGATGTATTTATGCGTAATGGGGCATAATGAGGGTTAGATACATGGAGAGATCTCAGTGTGCATGATGAGCAAATGCAATGTAGCTACTAAACTCAGAAATGAAGAGAACATCACATCAATATTCCTACAAGGAGTAACAACAACCTGCCACTGCTACTGCAGCCATGACTAATTTAGATAACAGCGCTAATTGGTGTGACAGGTGCACACACAGATTCCCATTCCATATAGTAAAGTAAGATGAAATAAGATAAAACTTAATTTCATTACTATGGGGAAAAATTAGGTATTACAGCGGTACAAAAACACGCTCAACTATACATGAATAGGAAAACATACTTGAGTTAAAGTTGGAAATGTTTGTGTGTTTAAATGTAATACACTGTAGCCTATGTGAATTTAATTAATGTTAATGCCTCATGTAAGAAGACTCCTTGTCTTGTAGGTCTCTGCATGGTTTCCAACCCTTGATGTGTCTCAGGAGAAACCTAAGGGGATGTGAGCTCCATCACCACGGTAAGAAAACAAAAAAGACACAGCGTCTGACCACACAGTTATACTTATTTGTATTTTATTTTATTAATAGACTATATCTCAAATATTTGCCTTTTGTTTTACAGTCCAAGCACTAATCGATGTATATAAAAAGGCACACTGAAGGTTAAAGGTGTGTGGCTTTTTGAAACAATACCTTTAAAGCATGAAAGAAAAAAAATGACCAGAAGGGCATGTCATTTGTCAGCTTCAGCAGCACTGTGTAAACCCAATTTGCCAATCTGTGTTCAGATTAAAGTTTAAAAAAGCAGCATGAAGCAACTACCAGTGCGTCAAATCAAATGTGCATGTTGTTAAAGAGACTGCAAAAATAATTTCTAGTGAGTTGGTTTTAAAAAATCCACACAACATATGCCAAACAGAAAAAAAGGGCTTCTAAAATGATGAGCAATTGTGACACAGCTCCAGTTATGATGGACGTACAGTCGTGTGCAGGTGCTGCTAATTGACGACGTGCAGCCTAATGTGACCTCTGTGGCTGTGTTTGCAGTGGTGATTTAATTATTACCAAGGTTTTCTTAAGGTGTTTACACAGTTTTGTTGCCCTCTCATACTTCCATCTGATCATATTTCTGTGATATTTCTGCAGTATCTTTTCTAAAAGTGGCCAGTTTCTTTTTTTTTTTCTTCCAGCGGGTCAAGTGCACACACTGCATAATGCAGAACAACTCCACGGAGAGCTGAGAGTTGTGAACCCAATTTTGCAGACACCCTAATTTAAAGGACAGGGAGACAACAACATGATTCTGTGGGACTTGTTCTGCTTGTTGTGGAGATTACTTTGGAGGCAGAGGGCATTGTGTGGAGATAATAGTCAGTCAGAAAAAAATAAAGCTTTGAGCAGAACTGATCCCACTTTACGCTTTTAGGGTCAGTGGTCGAAATGGGTGCTCGGCCTCCAGGTCCCCGTGACACGGATCAGGGGCCCCGACGTATATCTGCTGATTACATCTCCTGAAGTGGAAAAAATGCAAATAATAAATGTATGAGCAACGTGCTTGTTTTTTTGCTTGATTAATTATGCCGTTTAATTCCAGATCCACCACGCCGCTCCACCGTATAATTTCCCAGTGGTCTTGGCTGTTTCTTCTCTCACATGCGCTCTCTCCTTTTTTTTTTTTTTTCCTCATTGCAAAATGAATCATGGATCCAACAGTCTGTACCCCGGGGAGAGCGGCGAGCTGGCGAATGGGCTGACCAATCATGAGCATCAGAGGCAGACACACAGACGGAGAGAGCCTTTTGTTGTGCGCCGCACTCATCAAGTTAGAAGACAACTACCGATTTGGCCGGAAGAAAATTAAAAGATGGAGTGTAAGGATACAAAATAACCAATTTCATCCATGTTTGTCAATCTGCTTTCTCTCTTTTTACATTAAATCTCCCCTTCTCCTCCCCTCTGCTCTGCAGCTTATCCAATCTGACCGGCCAGTGTGTGTTTATCTGAGTGGGTGGCAGGATTTCAGTGCCATTCATAATGTCAACTGGGACCCAGGCCACTCTTCTATTCCCAGCCTGGCCAACCCTCTCTCAGCCTCCTGACAGTTCCAGGTTAGCCCTCTCTCCTCCTCTCTCCTGGCCCTCCTCTTCTCTCCCCTCTAGCTCTCCCAGGGGCCCCACTGAGAATACTGCTCAGATCCAGGCCTCTGAGCCCCAAAGCCGGCCCTAATCCTCCTCATCGATCGCCCTGAGAATTTTCTCCCCAGCACAGCGGGCCCCGCTCCTCTGTGCTCACACTCCTCGACCCTGAACAGCCAGCACTTCTCAGTTAGAGAGACAGGGAAGAAAGAAAAAAACAGGGCCGGGCGCATTACCTGTGTCTTCTCAACAGATGGGTTCTGTCCATGAGACGTGTGTTATTAGGTGGTTATAGTGGGCTGCACGTCGCTCCTGAGAGTGCTGGTGTTGTTGCCTCTCCAAATTCAGATTGATTTGGCTGTGATCGGCTCAGTGAACATCTCTCAATGTTTCAAACTGAGCCGTCTATAAAGTCTTTTCTAACACAAGTTGCAGTCAGAACTGCTCTAGATCTCTGTGCCACTGTGTTCTTCTCGTTCCACAACAATTGCCATCCAGGCCTGCCACCCCAGGAGGTATTTCTGCAGTGGCCACTGGCCAGGGGGTATTTAATGAAGTTGCAGAATGCATTGGATAATTTTTTAAAAACTGTAAATTAAATCTGCACGCTGCTGTGATCAAGAGAGTGTGAAACTAGTGCAAGCAAACAGAGATGAAAGTAACGGAGCAAGGGTTAAAACGGGTTCGCCTTTGACTCCATATGCTAATAGCATGCAAACTAAACACTGAAAACTTAATTGCATGAAAAAATACTTTAAAATGACCCAAATCAATCGTGTTAACCAATCAATTTAAGGTTAATTAAAATGAACATATTAGAGCATGACTGGTAGTGTCAGTGTGAGGGTACGTTAGCTGATCTGAGGTCTGTGGGGACACATCAGATAAAAAAGGGAAAAAAAAGTTAATCTTCACTGCTCCATTGTGCAGAACACTAGAGAAGTTTGAAATATATTGTTCATTTGCTGGAACTAACTTCTCTTTGATCAGTCTGAAAGGTAGATCTCCTGGCATTTAAGGATAGGCCACATTTCCATCCATCATGGTGATGAAGACGGAGTAATGGAAAGCGGTGTATGCTATACAACTCTGCTGGAAGATGAGAAAGCATCATTACTAGATTCCTCCGGGGAAAGCTCCCAACCAACAGTCTATCCCGCGTAACATACTTGTTCATAATTTATTTACACTGCGAGCTTCCCCCGGACTCTGCTGTGTGTGTTTTACTGCAAGTGTGGAGGTATTCGAGAGGTATTTTCCTCCATCTCTGTCTGTTTGCGAACGAGATCTGCAAGGCCATGCATCCAATATAGTAATACAGTCGTCGATGATTAAACCCCAGTCTTGATGAAAACATTTTGCTATGTGGCTGGCATGGCGAATCCGAAAGCCAATCATGAATGAGAGTGGGGAAATCTGGAACATTTGGCCCCCGTCAAAATGCTGGTCTGTGGACCAGTTAGAGCGTCTCTGTCTATACTGGCATTTAAGAGCCAGTGCAGATGGTAATGTATCAATACTCTGTTTAAACAGGGCTCCCAGCCACATTTCTAAATCAGCCCCAGAGATATTTTTGGCAATATGGGTTTTTAGTCCTTCTTGGGTAGATTTACTAATTCAGTAGAATTGTGGTTCGGTGCATCATCGCGATGTACAGTACTGTGGGCTCGTCTTTTATCTGCATTTGGATTTTAATACTATAGGGATACATGAAATACTTATGTACCTTTTACACTCTCTGCCCGTCTTCCTCAGTCTCTCTGTTCATTAGCTTTTCCGACCTGAGCTGACCACGTACCCTTAGCCATCACACACGCACACACTCACTACTTTTGCAGCTTTTCTCTCCATGTCCTCGCTCCCAGCCCTCTATACTTCAGTGCGCTGCTCTTTCCTCTGCCCTTTCCTCGTGCCTGCTTCCTTCCTTCCCTCGCTCTCTCTTCCCATTTTACCCTTGCTCTCTCCCTGCTCTCTTCTTGTCCGCTCCCTCCCTCCCTCCCTCCCTGCTCCTTCCCCTCCGCCTCTCCTCTCTCCCTCTTTCTCTTTATTAATTTATTGGGTTGTTATGCTCCTTGCCTGGCTCCGCTAATGAAGGCAGGATGCAGATGAGGGCGAAGGTCGTCTCTGTAGCGATCGACCCCACCGCCCCGCAGCATGGCACTCTGGCTGGCACAGGTCAGTGGCAGCTGTCAATCAAAACACACACACGCATGTGTACGTTCACGTGCGCGCACACATACACTCGCGCACACTGCCGCTAAAATAAATTCATACATAAAGATAACAGCTATGCTTTGTGACAATTAACAATTTATAATTAGCAACAGATGCCTTGAAGCAGATCATTGTACAGTCTCTTACAGCAGCGCTTCCCAACCATTATCCATTTGAAAATGAAACAATGTGCACTTGGGTCTCTTCATTTTAAGTTGCACAGAGACTGTGAGCAGCTTAAGCACAGTGATTATTCCCCCTCAGATTTTAAAATTTTGATCATTTTTCAAGGCCTGAGGATGTTAAGTAAACAGCAAAGATTAGAGAACAGCCTACAAATAACAATGAAGTGAATTTAGAGGAGATTAAAAGGTTATCTAATATCTATTCATCCCATTGATGTGATATAAAACACAGCATAGTGAGTGATCCTCTCAAATGATCTTCTAAATCAGATTAAAACATCTCAAACGTTATACACATGAATGTACTTTATTTATTGCAGGCTGTTGTACTAGAATGTATTAGTTTAACCTGATACATTGGTAAGCTTAATAATCTATACTTGAACCCTCTCAACAACAATTGGATGGACTGAGTTGCACAAACACAATATGTAGGAGTGTCTGCTGAGGCGCTGACTCTCCCTCTTGCACCATCACCATCCAGTTTGTCCAATAATTTGTTTTTAAACATCTGCAAAACTGACGTTCCCATCTGCCTCGGCCGTACTCACAATGGGTTTTGCAAATGTCTTGCAAAAGTGCTAAATATGGCTTTTGTAACAGTGTAGATGGTAAGTGCCAATATGTTGAAATAGTGAGTGTGACAAGATGGCTTTTGTTTCAACCCCAAAAATGAACCAAAGTCTTACCCAACACCAAATGTGTCCAAAAGGCACCACGTCAACAAAACCATTACTCAGTTTTTTTTCATTAGCACGTACATTAGTGTTTTCACCGGTTCAAGTGTTAGTGTCTCAGCCCTGCCCTGTCGTTCACTGGCCTCGACATGGTGAAGACCTTTGAATCCCAGCATCTGGTATCTCAACACTTGTAGCTTTTACAACCTCTGCTCTTCATCACAGCATGTCAAGAGATTTTCGTGTGTGTGTAGATGTGTGTGTTTGTAGATGCATACTTGGTTCAGACATCTTGTATGCATGTTGATTTTGCTTATGGTTATTGCTGCCGGTTTATTTGTGTGCTCAGCCATGTTCCATCCTGAGTGTGTTCACCTGCATCTGGGCATCAGCAGACACACACACACACTCACACGCACGCACACACACATCTCTATTAGCAGTATAGTAGTGTTAACAGTGTTATGCCTTGCGTGAACCTCCCCACCTTTCCCTCATATCTATGCAAAGCTGGGGTCCTGTCAATCAGTCACCTTGGTGACATGGAGCCCCACCTCCCCAATTAGAGCTGACAGGGCAGGATTAGGAGGGGGGCGGGCCCCCGCCGACCTGCCTACGTGTCAATCACGCGCCGGGCATCCACACGCCTGTTTACTGTCAGATCCCATCTCCGTCTGTCAGACTGCACGGCAACCGTCGCCCAGGGAGGAGAGGAGGAGGGTTGGGGGAGGCGGAGAGAGGGGAGGAGGAGATCTGATCGGAATTAACTATGCTTCTCCCCACAGACCGGCCGTGCTTTTAATTCATGAAAGGGATGAGAGGAAAGTGGGAAGAGAGAGGGAGTGATAGAGGGAGGAGAGCATTTAAAACCCAGAGCAGGGCCTTCTTTAGAAGTTTTCAGAGTGATGTTTCTTCTCCCTGACAATCACTTTTCTTCTCTCGCTAACTCTCCCTCCTGTCTTTCTCTCTCACTTAAACTTCTTTCGAAGGTGTGCTTCATGCCGCCTTAGAGCTGCTACGATTTATCAGCAGCCTCCCACTCTCTCTGAAGTTGTTATTTGACCCTGGTTTTTTAAAGTCGCACAAATATGTATTCGTATTTCTTTTTTTCTTTTTTGAGTTAGAGAGTTAAGGTCAATTTATTTAGTTCTGCACATGCTCATGCAAATTTGTGTCTCTGTTTCAGTTCGTGTCTGGCGATGTGGGTCCTGCCTACACACCTACAGTATGTGAATACATAATGCGGCTCCGCTCCTCAAACTGCGTGCGCTTTAAAGCAGCGTTGTGTGTGCAGAGTTCACATAATGCTAATGTGTGTGTGTTTGCTTGTGCATCCCCGGCTCTGTGGTCCCCCCGGTATGTGTGCACTTCTTTTTTTTTGAGGGTCTCTGGTGGTGGCCTTACTTTGACCTTGGTGCCCCCACTCTAATCCTTTAGCAAATGAGGGCTGTGTGGGGCTGAAGGGGGTGTTTGGGGGTCTCTGCAAAGCCTCAGTTTTAGGATTAGAGGACCAGAGTGAAGGTCTTGGGGTTGTGAGGGATGAAGAGGAGGGAAACAATAGATTGTACGGGTGGAAAAAGGGAAGGCTGTTGTCTGGTCTGTGTTGTTGGCCACCAGTGGTCGGTCATATGCGATGTCTTTTTTTTTTTCTTTTCTTTTTTTTACCTCTATCATAGAGGCGGTGATGTTTTTAGTTCCTTCATCTTTGTTTGTTTTTGTAGTTAGAAAGATCAAAATATACCTTACAGTTTCACTGGCAAGGGTAGACAGTTATACCCTAGTCCAAAAAAAGGATTTGTTGTTTTTTGGTGTGACTGTGTGGCCGTGGTCACAGCTACAAAGCCATGAAGCAAAACAAGCAACATTTCTGTTTTCCTTGGTTCAGAAGAAATGTTTCTATATTGGCTTTGTCCTTTTCAACCTGAACAAAACAAAGTCTGCACCAAGTTGGCTTCTTAATCTATTTGGACCTGGAGGCTTAAAGAAATATTCTATATGGCATATATGTATATTGTAACGCCAAATTATTATTATTACAATAGATGTAGATGTAGTCTACATTAAAACTTTTCTCAGTCTTTACCACATTGTTCATTTGTATAAACCGTAAACCTGTCAGCTCTCAACAATCTTCCACAGTTGGATGGCATATCATCTATAGGTGGCGCTAAAGAAAAACGACTGTTAACTGGCAAAATTAATGGCAAATGGCAAAATTGTTAAAGCCAAAAAAAGTGAATAAACTGCAATTATGAATTAAGTTTTTTGGCCATGAGATACGATTGTAGCGGCGCCAAATTATATGATTCATTATTTCATTTAGACACTCAACAGTTCCAGAGCTTCATTATTCATCTGGAGTCAAGTTTCCATTCACCTGAATGTTTGTCCAGTATTCACTTTCTTTTTGCTCCGTTTGCTTTCTACCGAGTCCTGATGTAAATGCAGTGGCGACCCTCTCCGTGCCGGCCTCTCCCTGCAGGAGCCCGACAGTCAGAGTCCAGTCGTCAGGCAGACTCAGCTCACCTGGTTTGGCTGCAGTCGGGAAGCTCGTGGCTGTCGGCCAGTCTGTTTCTCTTTCTCTTTGGCTTCCACACGTTCGCTTTTGTTGTGTTTATATCCGTCTCTTTTGCTACCAAATGCTCAACTCGGAGGCTTATAGCTAACTATGTCATTCTTTTTTTGGGTAGAAGGGGCTGCTTTTTTGAAAACAACTGTCTGTTGTTTCAGAAATACCCCGATGAGAATGGTGAGAGTGAAATACAGTAGACTAAAACAGTAGAGTCATTGTAAAGTTGCATGAAGAAGAGCAGAGCTCATTTTTATCATAACTCTCTGTAGATTCATCATTTTGAGTCTTAAACAGTTTTCACTTTGTTATTTATAATAAGAATAATTATAACATTTATTTGTATATTGTACTTCTCACAGAGAGAAACTCACAATTTGATACATTATTTGATATATCATACAGACATCAATTATATCCTTAGAATATATATTAGATTTTTATTTGTATGTACATTAACATTGTTATTAGAGCATTGTGCAGCCTCGGCAGTGATATGAGGTACTGATTTTGTAGTTATCCCTATTTCCTGTCCCCATTCTATCTCTTACATCTTTTACACTCTGTCTGTATGGTTTTTCCAAGTTGAATAAATAAATACCAGTGTATTTTGAATAAACAGCTTGTCAGCTATCATGCAATGCGCTACTGTAGCATGTCATTTCTGCTGATAGCTGTATGTTCATAGCTATTTGTCGGCGCCAGGCATATGTGGGCTGAGCACGATTGCGTGTGCGAGCGTACGCGCGTGTGTTTGCATTAGAGATGCGCTCCAGGGTTGTGTCTAAGACGCAGCTCAGGTGTCTGTTGGTGTCTGTTGAACGACCTCGCTGCAGGGAACAGGCTATCAGGCTGAGAGGGAGGCTATCATGTTAATTACTTTACACACACCCCACCAACCAAGCGTGCAACACAACTGCTGAGCTCTCTCTCTCTCTCTCTCTCTCTCTCACACACACACACACACACACACACATGCATGCATCCACCTGGGCACATACGCTGTCAAGCACATGCACGTGTGCACACAACATCAGCCGTCTTTCTTTCATTCCTGTCTTCCCACTCTGGCTGTTTTGAAGGCCTTGGACATCAATTCCCTTTTGCTTTCAAAAAAGATTGTTTTATATTTTAATCAATTCAACTCCGTCCTGTGAAATTAATTGACATTCATTCAATGATTTTAAATTCCTCCGAGGCTGTTCTTTTGTTTCAGCCTGTCAGTGAGCTGGAAGTGAGCGCGGGCTAAATGTTTTGTCATCTCACACTCCAGGGTAAGCCCGCTCCAAAGTGCGAGCCTGAGGTCAGCTTAACCTCCTCGCAGTCTCATCTCTCGTCGTCTTTACTGCTCGTAGAAAGAGAGGTGAGGGGCGGAGTGGGGTGGGGTGGGAATACAGATTCATGATCAGGAATTTGGGTGACGCTCATTCTTCTGTGGCAGCCTTCATATGTCTCCTCAGGATGACTTCTTTTTTTTTTCTTTTTTCCCCGCGTCATGTCAGGGGTTTGAAAGGCAGAGTCCGGCGCTCTCAGGCTGGGGAAGCAGAGGAGTGGTATTGGCTGGGGCAGGTTGATGCCTTTAGTTAAATGATGCTGGCACGCAGAGGGATTGCTTTGGGAAGTTGTCATCCATCATGATTTTAGAATGACTCAAAGCAGCACTCTCCTTTTGGGGTTATGGTCTGGGATCCATGATTGATGTGAAGTGAATGTGTGTGTAGAAGAGAGAAGTGAAAAAGAGATTGTGTGCTAAAAATAAATAAATAAATAAATAAAGAGTAGTTAAAAGGAAGCTAATGGGATTTCCGCTGGTTAAACTTCCTCGGAATCGGACAATAATGATCAGCGCAGCATTTTGTGAGTCCTACCATGTGGCAAACTGTCTATACTTATTCATCTCTGAAGGAACTCCGACTCCTTTTGCGTGTCCTCTCCTTATTTTGTACGCAAGTGCCTGTGCATGCGCCTGGATACACACCCCGTATTGTATTTCTTTAAGCTAAAGCATTTTGTCTGTCTTTGCCTTTCTCCCTCTTCCTTTTTCCAGGTCCAAGTCTCACCTAAGTTAATTCTTCAATTAGTGTGATCCCGATATTCAGGAGAGATCATGGAGAGGGCCCCGCCAATCGATGTCCAATTAGCAAGGCTCCGTAGCCCGGAGAACGGGGGGTGGGGGGTGGGAGGTGGACGACCGCTGTGGCCATTTTTAGAGAACGGGAGGTTGGGGTGGGGTCTGGAGTTGAAGGTAGAGGTTTTAGAGGAGAGTGTGGAAGAGGGGAAAAAAAGGGATGGAGAGGAGATGAAACGAGGGTGAGGAGAAAGCATGCGAGGTCTGTAAGTGGGTGGAGGTGAGAGGGGGAGCGTCAGGGGTCTGAGGAGGTGGGGTGTGGATGTTAGATGCTCAATCAAGCTGTGTGAGGACAGTGTAATTAATCCATTGAAGATGTCTGATTGCAGATGACTTTGGGAATACCAGAGTGGTGGCTGGGCCTGAGGGAGGGGAGGGGAGGGGAAGAGCGAGGGAGGGAGGGAGGAGGGCAGGAACAAGATGGATGCAGGGATGCGGGGAGAGGAAAAGCAGAAGGGCAAACAGAGGGAGAGAGCGAGATTAATTGAGACAAGGGAAATACAGTACCTTTTAAATGAGAAGGATGAGTTCGGGTGACAATGCAGGAAAAGGAAAGAAAGCTGGGGCAAAAGAAGGAATTGATCGTGTCAGGGTTAGGTCGAACCATCACTCACAGCATTGTTGGGGCGAAAGATGCCAGATGTCACACATATGTAAAGAGAGACTCGCAGGGCTGCTAACTCATCCTTGGGTTTCTCACTGCTAAAATGTTCTCCTATGAGACAAATGAGTGTCTATCCTGTTCCATGCTAATATGCTTTTAAGGCACTATTAGCTTCCAGAGCTTTGCTTTTATTTAATGGACTATTAATTTGTTTGAATGCATTTTGTCTCAGTGGCTACAGTACAAAGTTGGCTTGGCTTTAGCTCGGCTCCTGAACGGCATGTGATTTACTTACCCACAGCTATTTGGAGGCTAAGCCTTTATAATCCAATTAAATTTGATAAAGCAGAGTAATCATCAGAGTATTAGGGCGAGTACTCATCATACTGATATGGTGATTTCGCTCTGTTGCGATTGAATGTTTTCATTAAGGCCTTCTCTTTTTATTTTTTTGCATTCACATCTGAATGTTTAAAAAAAAATCAGTATTCACTTTGTTGCCCCGTGCGGTTGATAGCAAAACAAATGTTCATGGGTTTTCAGGGGTAGACTGACAGTAAACTGCTGGATTCTCACAACTCCCCGCACACGCCGGTAGAAAATGCTGACAAAAGTTGAGTTCTCCAGGTGTTTGACTTCTTTCATGGCAGAGAAGAAGACAGACTGGATCTTGACAAGTTGAAAAGCACTTTTTCCTCTCTTGACAATTCAAGTCAAATGGGTGCACACGCCTGTACAAACAGCTCAGTCTGTACGTTGTAGGACAGTGACATATTGTTGTTGTTTTGGCTCTGTGCTGTTTTTTGTTTATCCTCTGAGTTATATGTTTATATTCATACAGTCATAGTCAGTTATCTATCTTTTATTGCCTGCTCTATAAAGGTTCTGTTTTCACACCATTTAACACAGAAAATTGAATTTAAACTGTCCTTTTTAACATTTTCCTATCTGATCGAAGATTATCTGACTTTCACTGTCAGATAATCTGTAACTGTAACTGTATACATACTGTACATACTGTAGTTAGAATTACAAGTTAAAAATCCCCCCCAGGAATGTTTTAACAAACAAAAGTTCAGTTAAAAACTCTTTAAAAACGAATCTCTTCTCTCCAGAACTTGTGCATTCTCTTCTCATTGTTTCTGCACTGGAGGGTTCAAGTTTCCGCATCACATTTGTGTAAGTTGCCTACTGGACGACTTCCAAACTAGTTGTGATGCCACAAAATAATCTTGTACAGCACACGCCTTAAGCAGAGGAAACAAACAAATAAACAAACAGAAAAATCTGCAAATATGTCACTGTGCCATGAAGGTTAAATATTCAAGTGAAATAATGTGAATAAAATTATTATATTCAAGAGTTTTGCATTAGACCGTAGGACTCTGGCATTTTATCAGGTTTTCCACCTTGTTTGTTTCACAGGTTTTCTAAATTCAGTCTGAGGTCTATAGCATGAGACAGATATGAGTTTAGTGAGGTCACTTCAGGTTTAACTCTGGATTTTCTGGCGCTAGTTCACAACTTAGCAGGGTCTATCGTCATGGTAACTTAATGCTGCATGCCTAACCACCCGCTGGAGAAGCAGATATGTGTTACAACAGATCAACTCGCATAAAAGTGCCACTACCTATTAACCAATAACTTCTCATAGAAACCACATCACCATTCATGGAGGATCCCTAGAAGCTCGGTGCGCAGATTGCATAAGGGTCTCATAGGAGGGCCAGAGTGTTCAGAGACGGCCGAACCCCTTTGGCTCTCCCTGATGATTTTTTTATACGAGCAACCCTCATTACTGCGGAGGGCCAGCTCCTCAGCAGGAGTGTACTCCTATGTTGGAGGACCTCCTCCCCTCTCCTTCAACTCATTTCTCTCCCTGTTGGCTACAAGCAATGTCAAAGCTGTTTCTTTGTACACTGAAATAATCTTGCAACAGAGAATGACTGAAGCACTAAAGCCGCGTAATAGTTGTACTTACTGTATGAAAGTTAAGATTATCTTTAGTTTGGGTCCGTTTTTCACAGCCAGGATCACAGCTGACGCTACATGAACATACTGTATCTAAGGAACTACTTTATTTAATGGAATACACAGATGTCGTCTTATAAATGTATTAATATATATATATATAATGTCTCTCTCCTGTTCTCTCTGTCCATTTTGTAGCTGAAACTGTTGGCCTCTTTGGTTTTGTCCAGTATTGTAGTTTTCTCACTGTTTGTTAAACAGTAGGTTTGTCTCTTGTTTGCTCTTGGTCATATGCATAGGCAGCATCCATTGTATGTGAAAACACTCAGGTAAACCTGGCTTGACTTACAGAGCTAACCACCACTGTGTGGCTGCATAGGATGGTTGTGGTTGTCAGGTGAAGCCAGATAATGAATGGATATCCATATTATGTTGAACTATGAATTATGCACACCTCTGGTCTTCAGTTAAAGTCGACTGACCTTGGGCCAGACCCAGTCAAAAGACATCCCACTGTTAACAGTTAGTTAGCGCTGGTATGGCCTTGTTGCTGTGGTGTTATCCAGTGGACGTAAATGGTTACTGTTACTGCTGTTGTGGATGTCACCACTGTCAAACTAACTCGAAAGCTAAAAGCTGAAGGTCAACAGTTGAACCTCATTTCAGATCCAATTTTGAGAACGAAACCAAAACACTGTAATCACTGTCACGCTACTTATGGACTGCACAGTACATTTATCCTCGCACTGTCATTGTCCGATGAAGATAAGGTAGAAAGTGAACATCATATTTCTTCAAATTGTTGTACTGAAGATGAAATTTAAAGTTTTGCTTTGGCCATGCTCCTCCTTTTTTTCCTTCTTGTGTTCATTTACAGCAGAAATTATATTAAATAATGAATGGAAAAAATACAACCTTTAATACATTCAATGAATAATTGAAAACGAACATGATAGTATTTAATGGATTGCTTTTGATGTATCTGCATGCGTGGAATGGTCAAGGCCTGTCTTTATTAAAATCGCCATGGCAACATAAAGCGGGGGGCGGGGGGCGCCTTTGCACTTGACAGACATCATGCATCGCTCACCTACATGACTGCATTTACACTTGTATGACTGGGTGATGTTGTCATACAATTTAATCTTAGATTTAAATTCTCAATTTGTCTTTTTAGCATTTCTAATCGAGTGACCTAATGAGCATCTGTAGGAGTGTGGCTTTGATATCAACATGCACACACTGCTGCTTTGAGCATGTGTGAGTATGTATCTATTTATTCACAGCGTCTGCTTTTTTAATAGATACATCCAGCATGTTACTTAATATGGAAAACTTGCCGTATGTGACTTCATAAACCCCTCAAGCTGCTGGTTCAAGTCAGTTGAGAGTAGCTTCATTTCAAGGAGAGATTGTCGAAGGGGAGGGCACATGAGGTCACGAATTAAAAAGGGAAAAGGTGAGGGGAAAAGGTCAAAATAGAAATTAGTGGAGAGAAAGATAAACAGAAAGATGACAGCCCGAGATAGAGTGATAGGGAGATACAAGAAGACTGCAGAGAAAATTGTCCAGAGTGGAGAAAAACAGTGACAGGCAGTGGCAGAGTAGAGGGAGAAATGTAACAGACAGTCTCGGGGTGAGCGGGGGAGAGAGACAGGCAGGGACAGACAGAGCGAGAGATAGACAGTGACAGAGGGAGAGATAGACGGGCTGTGTGAGGATGCAGAGAGTGTCCCCCTCTCTCGGCTGCTGCCAGAGGCAAACAGACAGCCTCTCTGCTGGTGGAATGCTAATGCAACAAGCTGCTCCTCTCTTGTCTTCCATCCCTTCTTTACCTTTCTTCTTCTTTAACTCTCCTCTGTGCAGAAAGTTTAGAGACTGTAGACACAGGCGTAGACTTTGATAATGTGTGTGTGGGGGGGTGGGGGGTGGTGGGCTCCTTTTATATTATTTGCACTTTGCGGAACGCGTCTGGTGCGTGTTGCTTCCTGCAAATCAGGCGGCCCGAGTGTCCTCCTCCTCATCGCGAGACAGTGATTTTAATGGGAGGTTAGTTGTGTGAATGTCTGTGTATCCCCCCCCCCCGCCCCCCCCCCACACCATACTGACATCATGTTTGTCTGCGAGCTCAGTAGCCATGGCTACCGTGGTGTCAGTGGAAGGGGGGGGTCGCCATGTCAGGGGCCAATCACAGGTCAGTCAGTCGACCTTTCTCTGTCTGTGTCGCAGCCGGTTGACCTCTGACCCCCTCCCCTCCTCTCGACGCCTTTCAGCTCTGAGGCGCAAAGACACAAAGCAGTTGTTTCGGAGACGATAAATGTCTCCGGGCTTTATCGTCCAGGCAGGTTGTTCTTCCATCATTTAAGACATTCACATCACATCGCATCACACGGAGAAATGCCCCCAAGTCAAGACAACGGTTATTTTTCCTCTTGAACCACCGGCACATATTCCTGCTGTGGCGACAGTCATCAGTTCTCAACTTCAGGCAGGACATAACCTTGAGTGGAGCAAGTCGGCTGAGCCAGCCCCCCCCCCAACCCCCCCACCCCCACCCCAGTCTCCCACCACCACCACTTCCCCCGCCCCCCCCCCTCCCCAAGTCTGTCTGTCTGTCTGCACGGAGATGGCAGCTTCTGAGAAATGGTGGCACACTCTGAAGTGTGATCCATTTAGATAGCAGCGAGGTGCTCTCCCTGCGCATGCACGCAAACACACACACACACACACATGCATGGTCGCACACTTCCTCCAGACACACACCGTGCAACAAACAAACAAACACGGGGCGTGGGGCACTCGTGCGCTTGCAAACTCACGCACACACACACCAGTGCACACGCCGGCATGAAGAAGCGGAAACAGATCTTCCACGCGCACACATGCACACACAGGCACGCACATGCACAAACACACACAGCAGTCTCTTGGCATGCACTTGCTTGGTTGACAAGTCATCTCAGATAAGCTTGAGTGACAGGTAGGGAGTGTTGACTACTAGTGTGTGTAGAACACTTTGCTAGATATCGCCACCTTATGATTATTGTGTAGTATTTATTTAATCAGATTTGTATTATTTACCTCTAAAATAACAGGAATGTATTTATAACAGATATGGAGCAGATTCATTTTTTTTTTCCATTTTGCTTTTCCTGTTGAGTTTCTTGTATCGGGTCTTTTTTTTTTTATGAGGGGGGGGGCTGCCTCCCTGTTTCATTTTGGTTGTTAATTTCCCTGCCACCTTTTTCTATCTCTGTTCAAACATATTGCGCTGCCTCTGTCATCTAGAGAGAATCTTGTCAGTTTTTTGGCACTAGATGTTTGTTCAAGCTATATTTTGAGGATTCAGGGCTTGTATACCCGCTCGCTTACACCCGCCCCCCCCCTCTCCCTCTATCCCCAGGCCTCCCCGTGCTCCATTCCTCTATTTTCTTATCTACTTTCTTCTCCTACTTGCTCCTCTATGTCATTGCCAAATCTCTCCTGTCTGCTCTTCTCTGTCTTCTCCTCTCCCTCCCTCCAACCTCTTTCTGTTTCTTTTACACACCCTCTTCTCTCTCTATCAGTCTCTCTATTCTGTGACTGCTCTGGCTGGTCCCCCTGTGGCACACCGTGTCGTGTCCCTAATTTATTTATAATTAGTGCTCTTTGTCGGGATGCGCTGGGAATGTTAAAGTACACGCCACCTCGCTCTGGGTACAAATGGGCTGGTGTTCCTTCATCCTCTCTGCCCGCCCTGACTGCCCAACCGACACGGCCACTGGGATGGACAGATCCTACATCCCAAACCCATACTCACTCTTAAAACCAGAAGAAGCAACTGAAAAAGAAAACATCAAGTTATTTTAGTCTATAACTGAGCTCTAAAGCACCTATACATGTCAGAACAGTCGTCGTTTTATAATGAACTGTAGTTATTTCCCAGAAGTGTATTTATTTTCTGCACCACAATCAAGAAAAATGCAGCAAAGTAAAAAAAAAAAATCCTACTTTACATATAGATTCATTTATTAGTTTAGGAAAAATAAAGCTTCAAGACAAAATCGACTTAATAAGAGAGAGGGTTTACACCCTGACTGACACCTGCTGAGATACAGATACACGTTGTCAGTGCGCTCACCTGTGCAACGCCAGAATGCAAAACAGAATAACAAGATGGGACAACATGTAATCTGAAAGTGTAATTTATTAAACATCCTGTTGAATTTTAATAGGCATCACTTGTAAAGTTGAGCTGTTTTGGGGGTTGGAGAGGAAGGGGGAAAAAAATATTTTTTTATCACACTACATTAATGTCAACACTGTCGTCATACATAACGTACATGACCAGGAATGACGGCGCTGACAGGCCTCGCTTTTTGTGCGTGTATGCGTGTGTATGTGCGTGTGTGTGTGTGTGTGTGTGAGATCAGCCAGGAAGAGCTTTTGTCCTTGGGCTGAGAGGGCACCTGGCTCCTCTTCCCGTCCTTGTGATCTCTCTGTTCCCTCTCTCTCGTGCCGCTCTATCCCTCCTCTATCTGTCTCTTCCTCTCTTCTCTCAGCTCGGATCCCTTCATCCCCCCATCTCGCGCTCTCCCTCTCCTCTGCCCAAGGCAATGCCGTCCTGCAGGCTTTGATCAGGGGGCGAGGGAGGGGAGAGGAAGTGGGTCAGAAAGTTGTGCTGGAGACTGCAGGAGAACAAGGCTGGAATATCGAGTAGGTGAGGCTGGGAGAGAGAGAGGGAGAGATGGGGTAATCTAGTGAGAAAGTGATAGAGTGAGAGAGGGTGAGATAGCGGGGTGGGGTTGTGGGTAAAGAGGAAGAAAGGGGGGAGTGAAATGAGGCAACCGTGAGAGGTAGAAGGAGAGAGGGAGGGAGGGAGGGGTGGTGGTGGGGAGGGGCTGCCTGAACTAAACAAGTAGAAGGAGATAAAAAGAAAATGAAGAGAGCAACAGGAGGAGATAGAGGAGAAGGACGTGGGAAAGGAGAGGTGTCTTCATTTACTGAGAGGAAAAAAAAAAGACAACGCATTTGTCTTGAACGTGATGCTCAGCATTTAAACAGCAGGTTGGAGGATAAGGCCCTGTTTTAACTAATCTACACAGTGCAGGACAGATAGTTCAGCTCAGTGTGTGTGTGTGTGTGTGTGTGTGTGTGTGTGTGTGTGTCCACATTTGCACGGGCCTTTGTGTGTACGTGTGTGTGTATGTGTGTTTTTTAAAAGATCATTAAGATGCATGGTTTATTAATATTCAGATCAAACCATTAATATTCGCCAAGTGTTTCTGCTCTCCTTGTGTCGTCAGCTCACCTGGGACTGGGGAGGGCAGAGGGGGAAGAATAGAGGAGCGAGATACGGGAGGAGGGGGGGGGGGGCAACAAGGAGGAGTTTAAGGGGTAAATTAAGGAGGAGAAAGACAAGATGAGGGACAAAGTGGGAGACATGGCGATGCTTTACAGGGACTCCTGGAGATGAGAGGAGCACGAGGTACTGGTGGAGGTGATGGAGGTCCTGGGAGGGGGCCGCGCGTATTGTGAGGGGGCAATCTGGCCGTGCATGGATGCGGGAGCAAAGGGGGTGGAGGGTGGAGGGGGGGTGGGGGTCGGAGCTGTTTGGGGGTTCCACCACTGGGACTGTGGAGGTGAGAGGGGTGAGGGATTTTAGGGGGAAGCAGGGAAGCAGAGCAGAGGGAAGGGGTCTGAGGAGGAGGAGGGGTGGGGAGGGAGAGGGGGGTGGGGGGGGTGGTTCTGGAGTAATTGGGCCAATGGGAGGGAAACCATAAACACACACACTCACACATTAAACCTACAAAAAAACACAGCAGCACTTCTGCTTGGAGATGCACACTATTATACGCACACAGTTTCTGAAAGGCGCATAAACAAAACGTTCACATACGCACATACATTTGAATACATATTTTATTGTAGGTGAATTATACATGCACACAAAAACTGCACAGACTGAGCACTGATGCAAAAAAGACTAATGTACACATACTGAAGCAGTGAATGCACACAAATAGTGATTTAAATTGCTTGCGAGTCAATTTCTCATTTAGGAAATTGAAAAATATTTTCTAAAATATGATGGAAAGTGCCCGGTATAATTTCACAGATGCCAAAGTGATATGTTCAGATTGCTTGTTTTGTCTGAGCAACAGTCCCAAACCAAAGTTTTTATTTAGTTTGCAAAGACAGAGATTCATATTTGAGAAGCAGTGAGCGTAGTTTTATATGTGCTTGATAAATGACTTTAACAATTAAACAAATTGTCAGTTAATTTCCTGTCTATCAGCTAATCAATTATTAACCAGCTGTTCCAGCGCTACACGCATATTTAGTGAGGTGTGCTTCATTACCTCCTGTCCGCATACAGTACATGTAGCTACACACACACTCACACAAACACACACACATAGAGCTAACACTCCAGTCAGTTACAGATACACTCAGGCATGCACAAAAGCGGACAGAAAATTAAAGTGGTAATTACTTTTAAGCCCAGAAAGGTGAGGGATTGTATGGCAGGGAGCAATGGGTCACTGTTGAATAGAGAATAGCAGAGCAGGCAGACAGTGTGAAAGGCAGATATGCATCTCAATGAAATATGGAGGAGCATACTCAACAAAAGGCGAAATGGCTCCTTAATGGCCACATGCCCTCAAAGAATTATTGTCTGATAGATTTGGAATATTATCTACTCTATGGCAGTTATCTTTAAACAGCCCTTCGCACTTATCGCCCGCGTGAGCCGCCGTAGGGGAAGGTGAAGAAAACGTGTTCTTGCTGTGCTAAAGCTGAATAGTCTTAAATATAATGCTGGCGGCCACTGAGTCTGGGTTGGGATTTTATCTCTTGACTGAAAGGGATGTCAGAAGAAATCAAATGATTTCAGTGCTGCACTGATGACTGCATCATATTTATACCAGCAATATATATCTAAATATATAGATTTAGATTTGAGACAGATTTATCCTCCACTCATTAAAGGCTGTTTTTTTTCTTGGTGCAGGTCAAACTAAAACACCACTGGATCCTACACTTTCCATAATGCGACTCGTTAGCATCTTTTTTGGTCTAATAAACACCGCCACGACTAGTAAACTGATCTTGATGTCAAAAACTCCCCTTTAAGTTTCCCCTTTGAAAATAATCCAATTGCTTTCTAACTATGAAGAATAATTAATCTGTGTTTACAGGAGGACTGTCATCCAGAGAGTTTTTCTTTGGGCGATCTACGCATTACAGATGAAATCACATTTTCGGCATGTATACGTCTGGATGTGGTCAGGTTTATTTTTGGAAGTATTTCAGCAGAGCAACTTCATTCTCATTCCCTGCACACTCGCAGTGTGTTTTAGCTGTAAAGAGTCAGCCGGTTTTCCACAGTGTTTACTTCCTATAGCAACACAAAGTCTGTGTTGCTTCAGATGGAGCCATTATAAATCTGTTTTTAACATAAAGCTGCCACATGTTCTCACCTGTGTTGTTCAGTGACCTCAGCTCTCTGTGAGTGTGTAGTATTCACCTTGCTCTCTTTCTTTCCTCACATTTTCAACTGTATGTCATAGTCGTCATCAGCAGATGGAATAAAGAGTTTTATGTCGGAATACCAGTGAGTTTCCAAAGTCAGACACGAACATTTCCAATCATTTGTTGAATCTCATGTCATTCTTCACCTCCTGTACCTCAGAGGAGGAAATGAAGATAGTGAGTACACAGTGTTCTTATTTTCACATTAGATGCATTTGTTTTCTTTTACTCTGATTTTATTCTCATATTCTGCATGCACAAGGGAAATATTGTAGATCGGCCACATTTATTGAACAGGTGGAGTTACTGCTCGTTTTACTGCAAAAACATCAGCATATAAGACATGATATTTGATCCTGATCATACTCAGTATATTTAATGGAGATAAAAATGTCTCATCCTTGACCTGTTGCATTAAACCAAGGTCTAATCAATAATAAATCAGTAATAGTACATTTTAATGATTAAGAAAAAGAAGAACAGCCTTAAACATATGTTGTTTAGAAGCCTTACTTGTAATTAAGGGTGTTTACACATGCTATTGCTGCTTCAAAGGTGTTGAGGGTTCACATATTTCCTCTGTCACTGGAATGAGAAGGCAGATTTCCGTCGCCACATTGAGCTGACCACAGCCGATAGCATGTGTAGACAGGCGGAGAAACAAGGTCAGACATGGGTGTGACTGTCTCGCTGCCTGCTATAGTCGTCACATGCTCTTCTACATGCGTGTTCAGATGCACACGCAGAGACAGGCGTGCACAGACTGAGGCGTTTCTCTTTTTTTTTCATTCTCATTCACCAACTCAATTCCGTTACGTTTCATTTTCATCAGTCTGGGCCTAATTCTCCAGCCTCAGGTTGCAGGTTTTTGTTACTTCCAGGAGCACCCTGATTTGTGAAGGGAACACCTGTAATACTGCTCCGCGAGGCAAGCCTCGGGTACTAAAATAAGCCCGTGAGGGCTCAAACATACACAGACACTCTCTCACATACACACACACACACACATCAAGTCAGATATTCCCTGCAAGTCTCCTTCAAGGACGCCTGGGGAAGACTTGGAGGACAAAATCACACACTCCCTCTCCCAGTGTCTCAGACGCGCTGCACTTCTAATGCAGACAGAAAGCCTCCTCCAAAGAGACTAGGCACACACAAACTCTCTCTCCTCCACGCAAACACACACTCACACTTACACACACTTAAACACACAAATACCCTGAAAGGCCTTTCCACCTTCCCATCCATTTTAGCAAAGCAGGACATTTTCTGTTTCTCTTATTGTGACTCTCTCCTGCTCTCAGCTGTTTCAAGCTGTTGTGTGTGTATATATGTGTGTGTGTGTGAAGGGGGCTCACTGGGACTCTTTGACGACCTCATTCACCCCCCACACCCCCCGCGCACACCTCCCCTCGACCGCGCCATAGCCGACATGCCCAACAATGAGACGGGAGGGTGGGAGTCGGACAAAAAAACACTGAATGCGTCTTCATTTGCCTGAACTTTTCACACGTCTTTTCCCTTTTGTTGCCGGCTGCCTGTTCACTACAGTGCTGCGAGCCGCTCGGCCAGTTTCCGCTGGCAAGACAGCCAACCAAAGCAGCACTTTTCCCTCCCATGCACCCCTCCCCTTCTCTGTCACCTCCCTCCCCTCTTTTCCACAATGTTAAGCCCATTTTTAGCTTGACATAATCTGAAATGGTACTTAAGTGAATTTATGTCTACCTCAGTGCATTAACTTCTGCTGTTTCCTCCTTTATGTTGCTTTTTTTTCCTCCTCGTTCTTTTTTTTTTGTAGCGGGTGCAGCGATGGAGGGAGAGCGTGAGGGAGGGAGAGATTTGAAACTCAGACCACGGAGTAGACAGCCTATCAGTATTCAGTAGAGAAAGTGAGTGATGGAGGGAGAGAGAGAGGCGGAGAGAGAGAGAGAAAAAGGAGGAGGGAGTGATGTATCAATATTCTGAGTAGTGTTTGAGGGCAAGGGGAACGAACAGAGGAGAGGGGGAAGAGGGGGGAGGGAGGAGGTGGTGGTGGTGGTGGTGGGGGGGGGGGTGGGTGGGAGAGAGAGTACTTCAGTGAGTCTCTGAGTGTGATTATTTGTTCACGTATTCGCCTGCGTGCGTAGGTATGTGCGTGTTGATCTGTGATTGTGTGCGTCGCCTATGTGCGTGTCGGCACATATTGACTATAGGTTGAACAGGTGGAACAGAACCGAGTAGAGGAACTGTACTCTACTACTACAGTTACTGGATACTTGATCATTTCTATTTCACGCTATACTTCACAGACCGTTACGGCGCGGGAGGGCAGCACACGATTGAGTATGTCAGACCATTAACTTCATACTGGCCTGCATCACTAAGAGCGCTCAACATATTTTCAATTCAAAAGTAAACACAGCGCCCAGAGAAGTTTGATTCCAAAAGACGCAGCTCCACCATCGAATGTTTACCCCCCCAAAAAAACTTTTATCCAAACTTTTTGCCTCGCGTGCTTAAAGAAGACCAATCAGACTTTATTAAAAACACCGCTCGTGCATTCATATCAGAAGTCCACTAAATGTTTCAGATATATTAGCAAAAGCCAGAAGTGGATAGTTATGAGAAAAAGCCTTCGGCCACATCAAATGACCATATCTGAGCCTCATTTCCCCAAAAGCGTCTTATGATCTTAGCCAATAGACTCACACAGGGACTCAGATCATCTTAGCCTTAAGGCGCTTTCGGGGAAAGGGGACCCTGTTTTTGTTTTTACCTTGGAGCAACTTGGTTTAAACAGTAAGTTTATTAAATGGTTGAAGGTCTTTCATATTCATCCGTTGGCAGCGGACATCAAGCAGTGGCGTGTGCAGAAACTTTGAGCTACTGGGTCACAGGAGGAGACGAGTGTCTGTCTCTGCTGCTGCTCACTCTGCCAGGCCAGTGGCATGCTCCTGTTTTAGATTATTACTTCTCCACATTTCAAACAGAAGCTGCTGGAATTTTTAGTCTGCAACATTTTTTGACGAGTAGCACATTGACAAACATATCAGCTTGTAAATTATGATGTATTGCAAAACCACATAAGACATTGGTACAATTAGCTTCAACATCTGAAACTTCACTTTTCTGTCATGTCGTATTATTATTAAAAATACAACATTTAGCTACTGCATAATGAGCGCTTTTTTCTCTAAACTTTGCTTTTAAGATGTCTGCCCTTGAACTTTCTGTTGGATTTTGTTCAGCAGAGTCTTTTTCAGTTGTAAAGAGGCTGAATACAGTGTTGTTACGTGGATAGCCTACAGGCTGCGTGTGTGTGTGTGCGTGACACCTTGTTGCAGCTGTTGTGAGTAAAACAACAGGTAGTCGTATTGGTCACTATCACACGGTTACACTACGGTGACTCTTCTTCCGTTTGAGGACAAAAATAGATAAATTACAGCCTTCGTTGGTTTGTTAAAATGCGTAGAACAGCCTGTGTTTATGTGCGCGCCCGACAAGGACCTCTTGTAGCAGTTTGAGTTGTATCTTTTTTTGTGTGTGCTTCAGAAGCAGAGGCAGACATAGCGTGACATTGGTATATGTTATGGATGGACGGATCAAAAAATTTGTATGACTGCTGGTCACATCCTGTTTCCTACTGACAATCAACTAGTTTTTGTTTTTGTTTTTTAAACCACAACTGGAATTTTTCTTTAAAGTTGTAGCTGTTGTAGCCCAGATGTTCTCAACAGTGTTGGTGATGGGTTTATCCGGATGAGAGATGTCAAACCCGGTCATAAATAGATTGACCTCTGACCCTTGAGGAGATGGTGATGTTTTACATCCGTCAACAGACAGAAAAGGCTGATTCTGCGTCAGTCGCTGTGGAAGACAACAGCATATGTAAAGTTTTGTCACTTAGTTTGGAGAAATGAGTAAAACATGACATGAGGTCAAACTCATTTTTAGTGCTTGAACGCAAGTCTCCAGGAATCCATGCAATGTCCTGCTAAGTGACAGAAACAAGTTTGCATGTGTGTTGGTACGGGACGGGAGTCACAGTTTACAACACGCTGGGATGTGATGGAATCTCCCACTTGTTCCAGTCATCCTCTCTCCCTCTCGCTCCTCCTCTCTCCCTCTTTTACTCTGGCTGCTAATCAGCATTTGAAAGGCAGCTTTGACAGTGAGAAAGAAAGTGGAGGGATGTGGAGAGAGGAGGGGGGTGATGGGGGGGCACGGGGAGGTGGGGGCAAACGAAAGCATGAGACACAGCGCGAGTTAGGGAGAGAGAGCCAGAGAGAGAGCGAGGCTGTACAAGCATGCCTTTTATATTTACTAGTGACTGAGAGAGAGAGAGGGAGCAGCTGAAGGCAGAGACAACTGGTGTGCACGGCTTTCCCAAGAGGAAATGAAAAGAAAGAAGCTCAGCGAGGAGAGTGAATGAGTGAGCGGGAGGGAGGGAGGGAAGGAGAGAGGGAGGAGGGCGGGAGGGAGGGAGCATGCCGGCTGGGGAGAGAGAGAGAGAGAGAGAGAGAGAGACGGAGAGAGAGATTCTCACACTGGCTGTGTCCTAATCCGAGTCCATCTCCAAGAAGCAGCGGAGCAGAGTGTTAGTGAAGTGAGTCTGAGAGCCAAGGAGAGCTACATCAGCTAGCTCCACTCACACACACGCACACACATAGACACACACATTCTCTCTCTCTCTCCCTCTCCCCCTCTCTTTCCAGCTTGCTCTTTTCACACACACTCTTGCAACGGGAGTCCACGATGTGTCCGGCGGCAGCGCGGCCACGGCTTTTGTGAAAGTGAGGGGATTGTCCCAGCCCCCTTGGCTCACATACACGCTGTTTGTTTGCTGTGTTTAAGCTGGAGGTGGTGGTGGTGGTGGAGTAGGAGGAGGTGGTGGTGGTGGTGGTGGTGTTGGTGGTGGTGGAGGAGGGGGGGCACCGCCAGGGCAGAGCAGGGGCACCAGAGAGGAGGAGAAGAAGAAGAAGAAGGAGAAGAAGAAGAGGGAGAAGAAGGAGAAGGAGAAGAGGAGGAGGAAGAGGAGGAGAAGGAGGAGAGAGACAAAGTGGATCAGTTCAACAGCAGCAGACTGAACGCTGGAAATGCCCGTCAGGTGAGTAGATAATGGATCTAACAACTTACGGTCAGCACACACACACACACACACACGTACACACGCGCACACGTGCATGGGTGTAAACACACTTTTCGGTCGCTCTCTTGATTTTCTCACACGCCTCAAATTGTCACCTTTTGTCAGATTTTCTGCTGTCGGATGAATGAATCTGTTAATCTCACATTCATCACTTTATCACGGTAAAGATGAACAGATGTTGTGAAAGTTTGATTGTATTTTTTTGTTAAATCTAAATTTTAACTTTTTTTTCTTTCCTACCAGCCGTATACTTTATGCAGCTGTGAACTTTTTACTGTGTCTTTAGGACAGAACAGAAATGTTCCACGTTTAATACATTTATCATACTGAATTACTGCGTTAGAAAAGTCAAATCAAAATCATTTTCTCCTCATTGAACTGATAAAATTGTGTAATTACAGAATGAATGAGTTTCACTTTAAAATTGACCTCTAATTCTCTTTTTTACTCTGATGAAAACACACAGATAAATGTGCATAATTTTGCATACAAGTGTAGATCCAAAATTTACTATAAATGAATATTGATGCGTTTTGTTTGATTAGATAATTAGACTAAATGTTTGCTCTCCCTTGAAGGCACCATTATTGCTTTTCACACAAAGTTGTTTTTTTTTTGTGTGCGTTTCATCAATTTAGTTTATCAGACAGACGTCTCCACAGCAAACATTTCCAATCTTTGCTTTTACAGATAAGCTGCATAATTATGTATATTTCTGTTTTGTGCCGAGTGACCTCATTAATAACGGCACAACTCTTTCTGATAAATTGTGCGTGTGTTTGTGTGCGTGTGCATGTGTGTGCGTGCTGGAGTTTGAGATACAGAAGCGGAGAGCGAGAGCTGCTGCGTGTCCGTCTCCACCTGCAGAGGCAGAATTGGTCACAGTTTACTGGCTTAGTAACATTCGCTGCCTTCAGGGTGCTTGCAGCAGGTGGTCCAAATTGGCCGAATGACTGTGACAAACGCACAGTGTTCACTGCTGCTGTAACAACATCAAACCATCACACAGTGATTTCAGGTTTTTCTTCTTTTTTTTTCATAATTTTTCTGGCATTGTGTTTAGAGGTCTTGTTGCTTGAAGAAAAAGTCAGAATAGTGGAACAGTTTATGTCACAAAAGAAAAAAAAACGCTTGTGTGAGTGTGATTGTGTGGGTAAGGAAGGGTGTGGATATGCACGTGTGAATCCACTATGTGTATTTTTGTATGATTTCCTTCCCTGTGTGCGTGTTTGTTGCATTGAGAGTTTTTGTTATTTTGCTCACCCTCTCCTTCCTCAACGTCACTCCCAAATGTTGTGTTGGCCATAAATTGTTGCTGTGTTTTTTTGCACGCCGCCAACAGCATCATTTGCACACACACCTGCTGAGATTGCAGCCGCTTCGGATAAATTCACAACCAAATAACTACCTGCAGCACTGAATCATACTTTCAGATGTCAGGATGAGGTGTCAAAATGTTTCTACTGGTTCAAAAAAAAAAAAAAGAGAGGGAGAGAAAGAGTTACAGTTTTGAGTAACTTATCACCACAGCAATATTTCTCTCTTTCCACTATTTTTTTTTTGAACGTGTTGAAAATCTTCACTTTACTGTCCGCAAAGGTTGTACAGAGACGCTGACACGAAACAGGGTCAGACCGTGTCATTGCATGTGCACGGTACAGTTTATACCCCGGCCCACTGAGCCACTAAGCCTCTCCATCCGTTTCAGCTCTCGCATGTGCAGGGACCCTTTTGGTCGTGACCTACCTTCAGGCCTTTTTTTTTTTATTAGACCCAGACGCAGGCTCCTTCTTTGGATTTAAGGAGCTGTGGTCCATGCCAACGTGAACAGCAACTGTGTGACAGACCCTGACTTTGTGAGCGTGAAAATGTTGGCAGCCAAAGTGTACGCTTCAGAGGCGTAATAAAAAGTAGCTGGAGCGTCGCTTTTATTTTTCTGCGCCGGCGTTGCTGCTGGATTCCTCGGCGCGTAAAAAAACAATCACATGATCAGACAGAAGTCATAAATCCAGGTATACAAAAATGAACAACCATGACAGAGAGGAAAAGTACAATGACTTTTTTATTGTGCTTAATTTATGAATTAATCTGGGTGGGCAGACAGCAGCTTTCACTTTTCTCAGGTAGACATACTCCTTCACCCCCCCACCCCCTCCTTCCTGTGTCTATTACTCTCTTGATATTTTTGTCTCTCTCTGTTGCTCTCACACACACACTAAGGTGGTCAGTGTCTGGTGTGTTGACAGACAGCCGCTCACACACTCCTTGCTCCCGCTGTGCGTGCGTGGTGCGTGCGTGCAGAGCGTTGACAGACAGTGTGTGGGTCTGTGACAGAGGGTGTCAGCGTGGTGTCAGGGAGATGTGTTTAGTGTCACACTCTGCTGACCTGATCTCCGGTCGGACTGTCCACTCCGGCCCCGCTGTGGCTCCTTACATAACCCCTGCTGTCATTCACACACCAGCCTGAAGGGATCCACCAGCCCGCGCGTGCACACACACAAACACACACGTGCGGCGTGCATGTGATGTATAGGCATCCGCACTCGCAAGTCGCTTTTCCCTTCTAAATGGAATATCTGAGCAGGTGCACGCTGCAAGATTCACGTCTTCCTCACAATCACTCTTTCATGTCTTTTTCCCTCTTTCCTGTTCTCTAATTTATGCTACGACATGAAGTGGAAGTTACATAGATTAACAATTTATCTAGAAACATTCAAACAAAGCATCAAACTCCGAGCAGTGTGTGGGAATATAGCATGAGGCCGGTGGGTATCCCTGTTTCCCCTGCGAGACACCTACACAACTTGTGCAACTCTTATCAAGAGTTTGACACGGCTCTGAACTCTGACATTTGCACCATGCTAATTGATGTGTCTGTATTAGCAAGTGGACGTCTCCCCGCGCTGGTGTGCAGAGCAAGAGTGTGTGTGTGTGTGTGTGTGTGTGCTTTCAAGTCCTGCTGTTCGGTACACATATTGGCGTGTGTGTGTGTGTTGGAGAGACTGAGTGACCCTGTGTGCTGTTCTTTGGCCTGTGGTTATTTGGAGGTCAGTGCTGATGTGGTCTCTGCCTGCAGGAGTGGATTTACCATCCTCAGCCTTCTGGAGAGTTGCATCCACTTCAGCTGAGTCTTCCACAGTCGGAGGTAGAGGCTCCTGGCTCCCGTTTGTTCACCAGTAACTTCTTGAAAAACATTTTAAGCATTGGGAACAAATCTAAATCAGCACGTTAGCACTCTTTTTTATAAAAGCACAGCAATCAAAATGATGTCAGTGACTTTTTCCCGTAAGTCACGCTTTTCCCCTGAAGCGCTGCTTTACGTTGAGGTCAGGGCAGTTAGCCTCAGAATGGATTGCGCCCATTATTTTGACACGGGCTATTTTATTGACCCAGGGTTTTATCTTTCAAGCGTAGATGTCATCAGAGTCAGGGATGGTTAACTTCATGATGGACTGAACGTTTGTGCTTAATGCACTCCTTTTTATTCTTTCTTCTTTTTTTGTACTGCTCATTTATTCTGAAAGTGACTTTATTTATCCCTGTGAATCGTTGTTTTTTCAACCCCTCAGGATGGATTGCACTACTTCCAAAAGAGGGTTAAAATAATTTTAACAAACTTGCATATTCAGTTAAGATCATTTTTCTTATTTCCCTCTATAATAGAAATAAAATGAAGACGTGATGAATACAACATTAGTCCTCTTTGCTGAAAATGTCAGCTAATGCGATAAAAGGCAGCGTCCCCCTTCAAGTTATTATACTACTTAGATCATTTGACACTCACACTCAGTATTGACAGTATTTATTTGTGAAAAAATCACTGGAGAGCCATCTGCAGAGAAAGAATGGGCAGTTCTTCTAGTAAATACTGTAAATATACAGGACTCCGTGTGCTCCTACTTTCAACTTGATATTTAATACAGTGCAGGTGAAATGGAGCGTTTCTTTTGTGTACTCTCGGGTCGGGGTAGACGGTAATTATGACAGGCATGGATTGGATTCTGCGTAGCTCCACGCCCGTGAGGAGTGGACATCAAAGCCCGCTCACCAAAGCTCTCTGTAATAAAAGAGGAGGAGGAGAAAGATATTGATTACCAAGGGTGAACATTAGCAAATCTCTTTCTCTCTCCTTTTTTTCATCTGTGTCTTTATCCGTCCATCATTCTCTCCCTCTCTGTCTGATTTGCCTCCCTATGCCTCTACTTATGCTCTCTCCATCCCCCATCCGCACCCCACCCACCCCACCTCCTCCTTCACCCCCCACTCTAATCATTTATTTATCGCTGATCTCTTTATTCTGTATTCTTCCAGTTTAGGGGCGGTCCACACTGTGACTGCACGGTGCTGGTTCCCTCATCCAAGCTGTTATCATCATTCCTTTACACCCTTCCCGAACCCTCCTCTTCCTCCTCATCACCACGGAGATACCTGGGGGCGGGTGGGGTCACACTGGTCCAATCTAACGCCGTATTGATTCCATTAGATAATTAATGACCCTGGCAGGGGCCAGAGAGGAGCAAAGACGGGGGTTAGGAGAGATGGGGTGGGGGTGTCGGTGGTGGATGGTGAGCATGATGGGGGAAGCGAAGGGGGTGGAGGCGGGGGGTGACGCCAAGGCCCTTGAGAGTTGGAGAGAACCTTGGGTTGGGAATGATCCAGAGTCGTCAAGGTCAACCGCAGACGGCGCTCCGATATGCCGAGCGAGTCCGAATATGGAATACTGAGAGAGAGAGGAGGGAGAGAGATCTTCATGTCCAGCAGCTGTCGATTGATCAGCGGCTGAAAAATTGTACATTAAAAAGTCTTTTGACTTCCAAATCCTGGGGTCCAACCAGGGCCGTAATGCATGATAAGTAGTTTTCAGCCCTCCAACCAGAATACCAAACTTCATCTCCCCGGACGCTCCAGACACTCATTTACAACTACTCAACATCATGAAAGGCAAGATAGAAAACTAGCTCCATCAAATATTCTGTTCATGTTATTTCCAACCATGTTTTCTACACCTACACCATGATATTGAACGATCTCTATTTGATAAAATATTATTCACAGGAATATCTTACATTGCTGTTTAATGTGTGCTCCGCATTTACCTTTGGTTGGAGATAATTAGAGATTGGTGAGGGTGGAGAAAGAGGGAGTGGTGTCTGAAAACCTTTATTAGTTTTATTATGAACTTTTCTGAAGTTTTGAAAAAAAAAAAAAAACCTTCAGAAGGCCAGTTGGATTCTAGACACATCACCTTTCAGGGCCTGTTTTGGCTTTTCAGCCCTCCAGCCAGGAGCCTGGTTTCCAAAAAGAATGATTAGCGAGCGCTGCTTAAAAGCACATTGCCGGGGTGCTTGGTGGTCAAGTGGTTTAAGAGCAGATCCCATGTTGGCAGTGCCTAAAGCAGTGATCGCCGGATTGATTCCCGACTGTGCTGATCTGCACAACGTGCCATTCCCCTATCCTATCAATTAAAGGCAAAAATGCCCCAAAAATATCTTTAAAATTTAAAAAAAGGTACATTGCAGATGTTGATAGCTGCCACACGTTGGAGATGAATGTGCTCATTCATGCCCATGGATGAATGGATCACAAGTACAGGAAAATGAAGTAATGCTGCAGCCAGACTTTGATTGTGACAGTCACAGTATGGTGTGTCCAACCAGGATACCCCCTGAAATATCAAGCTTTGAACAGGCATCCGTGTGTTTTTTCAGTTTATTAAATGAACATGGAAGAAAAGTAGACGTCTTTTTTAATACTTGGGCTCGGATATCTTTGTCAGATTTCCTTACGAGAACATCAAAAATCATAAAACTCCTCAGATGTGTAACTGCTCCTTTCTTCTTGTAAAAGCGTACATGGCGAGGCCTGGCCCTGCTCTTTTTTACCTTTTTTTGCGTGATGATCACAGTGTGCATGCTGTCTCCAGTGGGCTATGAGAGCTCCTTCTGCCTCCACCTCCACATTCACAGTCTTGGCCAGGCTCTGTATTGGGCCCCAGGGGTTGGGGAGATGAGGCATAAAACAACCATGTCTCTACCTAGGGGAGCTGGTGGCATGGCAGCGGGGCTATTGTCTGTCTGCGTGCTGTTTGACTTAAATGTGTTCATTTGCCTGATGCCCCTGACTCCCTACGGGGAGGGGTGGCTCGGGGAGAGGAGGGGCACGCTAACGAACCTCTGACAGCTGGAGGCCCTAATTAAATGTCCCTGCTGAAAATAAACAGAGCGGGAGCCAAGCGAGCAGCCAGAGAGGAACGCACAGCAAACAGCGGCTGTGAACGCTCGCCGCAGTGCCCTCCTCTCTGCTGCTTCTTGAGACCATGCCAAGAGAGCACGGCTCTATAGGGTAGGGGTCTCTCAAACACACACACACATCCTGGTGCACACACACATGCACCACACTTATGAATATGTAGCACTGCAGCAACACATTGTGAACACCTGCGGTCACACTTGATACAGGTTGATCTCTACAGCTGTGGGCGCAGTATATTTTTACTCTCGGTGCTCTCAGAAGTCCACATTTCCTTTTCCATACATTTCCCACTGTGCCGTTTCAGAGTCAGAGTCAGCCGACTCGCTTTCCGTTGATGGGACTGTTTCACACTCTCCGTCTAGATGACACGTCTGACATTCAGCCTGTTGTGCTGCTATGGCTAGCCGGAGCATTAGCAGTCAAAGTGGCGGGGTCCATTTGGGTGAGTGCATTAATGGGCCGCCCAACCTGCGACAAGGTTATGAGGCTGATTGAATAATTACTGTGGAGGCCCCTGTCCATTACGCCCCTGTGTCGGCCCAGATAGAGGGAGGGAGATGCAGGGAGAGATGGAGAGATAGGTCGAGACAGAAAGATGGAGGGCGAGATTAGATAAGCACAGATAGGGTCAATTAAGAGATAAACATACAGATATGGGATGGGAAAAAGAGAGTGTGAGTGTATGCATGTGTGTGTGTTTGTGAGGCGGTGAAAATTTGAGAGTAAATGGTTTCCTGCCTGTGTGTCCTCCGTCCTACTGTACGCGGTCTAATTTGGCATGTAGTGCATTTATCCAGGTGAGCTGCGGAAGGTGACAAAGGTGAAGTTGTTAGACAGAGGTGCACTGCCCTCTGCTCGACCCTGTCTCCTCTTCACCAGACGCTCTGAAAAGAGGACTGTCAATGCCACAGGCTGGAGGCTGGAAGGGGAAAAAGATAAAGGTTTCCTATAGCAGCAGGACGTCCAATGTAAACGTACAACAACATATTCTCTTCATGGAAGTGCCCTTTATTTTAAAGGTTAAATAAAGGGCTGGAAAATGAACCAGGTTCATTATTTTCCTATACTGACTTGGTCGTAATGGCGCTACTGTACCTTTAAGCTGCAATTACTCATCTATTTTTCTCAAAGTTATTCATCATTCTCTAAATAAAGATGTCAGATAATTGTGAAAAAGCACAAAGTATTACACTGCTGCTGTACCTTGTGTTTAGTGCTACTGGTCCGCAAACAGAAAGTGGAAAACATAGTAAACTGCATAGGCTGCATGCCAAACAAAATACTTTTAGAGAACTTTTTTTTCCTTTACTATCATTGCCTATAGAATGAAATTGCTAAAGGTGTGTTTCTGGCCCGATCTCCCCTTTCAACAACTATTTTGTCTTTGTTGAAGCTCTTATTGACTCTGCTGCCTTTGAAACTGCTCCAAGAACTTTTCATGCATACATTTAATGTTGGCCGTTGTAGTCTAGATTTGTGAAATGATATCTGCCAAACCTGCCCAGCTTCTGCCGACCCCTCTTAGCCAGGGTCAGCATAACCATGCTCAAACTCGAGACATAATCCATTTTCTACTGCCCCGGCAAAGCTCTACTGACTTGATAGTGCTGACCCAGCCGGGCCAAAGAAAGAGACGGTTAGAGAGTGTGAGGCAGTAAAAGAGAGAGGGAGAGAGGGCATCTGAGGCCCAAGGGCATGACACCGCGGTGCTCGGGGCCACACTAGCCCTTTAAATGTCAACACAGCACAGAGGGGAGGAGGAAGAGGAGGAGGAGGAGGAGCAGGGGCTCGGTTCGAGGACAGGGAAGAATATTGGCATCTTCCGCCACCGGAAGGTCGAGCCGGAGACCAGGAGAAGGTGGCACGACTGTGACCATCTCCTGTTTCATCTTTAGAGAGGGAGATTAGCTTGAAACGTCGGTCAGAGACAATTCTGAATATTCTCTCAGGGAAACATTCAGAGATCTGTGATTTTCAGCTTAATTGTGACTTCAGAGGAGGCTCAGTGTTTTGTCTTATGTCTATTACCTTGGGAACAGCCCCTGACCTTTATGTGCGGAAGTACATAGAGTACTTAATTGCTTTCTCTCAACCTCACTATTTCTTTCTTTCTTTCTTTCTTTCTTTCTTTCTTTCTTTCTTTCTTTCTTTCTTTCTTTCTTTCTTTCTTTCTTTCTTTCTTTCTTTCTTTCTTTCTTTCTTTCTTTCTTTCTTTCTTTCTTTCTTTCTTTCTAATTATGTGTCTTTGATAAATTGTGATTTTTTGGGGAAAATTGAAGGGTCCATGAAATGTTCTAAATGTATGTTATATAAATTAGTTGAATTAATCCTCTCCATCTCTTTGCACCTCCTCTGCTTTCTCACGTTCATCTCCAGGTCTGAGTCTGTCACATCCTCAGCCAATCAGAGCCTTCGTTAAAGGCGGCGTTGGCGCGCGATTGGGAGAAGGATGGCGACCATGCCGTTTGTCAGCGAGGGGAAGTGTGTGAGTGTGGAGTGGGATTTCCTACAAGGACTACTGGCCAAGCCTCCCACCTTGCCCTGGTGAGACAGCACACACACACACACACACACACACACACACACACACACACACACACACACACACACACACACACACACACACACACAGACACACACACGGAGGCTGATACTGTATAAGCCTGCATGCATGCCCATGAATTAATCGCTGCAAGGTGAAATCTATGCGTTAACACCCTTGCACACACTGACAGCCCGGAGAAGAATTTCCTATCAATGAGACACAATCCAGAAGGTGCTACATATAACCTGTTTTGTTGCTCACCTGCCAATCCTGTCAGAGCGCTGAATCCCCTCCCCTTACTGGGAGATTAAGTAAATTTGGCTGGAATTATTAATGGGCAGTCATTTACAGGCGGATATAAAAACTAAGCAGAATCAATGTGTGCGTATTGATTGTTCTCGGTGGCTAGGGTCGAGGCAGTATAATAATGAGATGTTACAGGGGCTGGCAGGGTTGTGAGTCCACAACACACACGGATACACACACACACGCACGCACACAAACAGAAACAATTTTCACTTTATTAGAGAATTGCAACTGTGTCAGCTGATTAAGATATAAACATATGTACACACATTACGTGCAGTCCTCTTTGTTGTTGTTCGCTCTTTCACTCACGCACACACATACACATACACACTAGCCGTGGTCCTGATGAGAATCAACAACACAGACACGAGGGAGAAAAGCTGGTTCTTCTTTCTCCTCTAGCTCTCATTCTCACTCTCTCTCTCTCGCTCACACATACACACACGCACGCACGCATGCACGCACACACTTTATTCCTAGCGCAGCACCGACACAAATTGTGAAGTGGCTGTGACAACATAATTCCACCACTCAGGCCTCATTGAAGAGAGTCAATACCCAATCAGAGAGACAGGCTACCTGAGCCCCGGCCCCCCTCTGTCACTCTGCCCCTCCCTCTCCTATTGATCCCTCAATCACGGCTTCAGCTCACCAGCCCGGGACCAGATGAGAGAGAAAGAGAAAGGGAGGGAGAGAGCAAGGGAGGCAGGGAGGGAGGGAAAGTGAGAGATACGCCATGAGAGATTGTGTGCATGTGTGTGTGTGTGTGTTTTCACATATGGATTTTGGAGCAAGTGGCATTATTAGGACTGTGCTCTGCCAGATAGAAGATGGGAGTTTGTCTGTAATTACCAGGGCAATCTGCAAGAGATGGGTCAGAATGGAGATTGTTTCACTTGAATTGCAGGAGCCATTACCATCATATGTATTTATGAAATGAGTTTTCTAGATTGATGCTCAGGTCATTTATACAGAGCATGAATCAATCAACAGGTGGTCAGTAAGCGGCCATTATGTGATACCCCTTACCAGTTTCTTTCATCTTACACACTGCTGATTCAGACCATTTTCTCAGCCCTTCAGTTCCTTTCTCTCCTCTGTGCATTTATATATTTCTTCCATTTTTTACTTCCCTCTGTCTGCTGCTACACCACCGTTCACCCACATCTCCTTTGTTTTTCCTAATGTGCCTTTCCCCTCTCAGTCTCCAGAACCTGCGTAAAGAGAAGTCTCGCAATGCGGCTCGTTCACGGCGGGGGAAGGAGAATTTCGAATTCTTCGAGCTGGCTAAGATGCTGCCGCTGCCCGGGGCCATCACCAGCCAGCTGGACAAAGCCTCGGTCATCCGGCTGACCATCAGCTACCTGCACATGCGCACCTTTGCCAGCCAGGGGGACCCGCCCTGGAGCCCTCTGCTGGAGGGTGACAGCAACTGCAGCAAAGGTGAGCTAATGAGAAAAAGAAAGATTAAGAACAGTGGCTATCAAGTGACATTGTTCACTTAAAGGGATAGTTCATCATTTTGGCAAACTGGCCCATTGCCATAATCCCTATAGTTTTAGGAGTAGGTTAGTTACCTTTAATTGTCAGTGCAAGCTATTTTTAGAACAGCGGAGCAGAGTCGTGAGCTGCTCAGAGCTACACTACGGAGGCTAATGGGATTTCTTGGTTTCCCTCATCAAACTCATCAAATACACAATCCAACAACTCCAAAACGCTCTTGTGGGCAAGTTGTGACCTGCACATTCACCACGTTATCAGATAATAACTTCTGTGCTCCGCCGTTCTAAAAACAGCTCGCACCGACAATTCAAGGTAACAAACGTACTCCTAAAACTATAGGGATTATGGCAATGGGACAATTTGCCAAAATGTGTAACTATCCCTTTAAGTTCAATGCGTGACAGTAGATTTTCATTGCATTTATAAAACTGTAATTTTTGAACTGACAAGAGGAGCCACACCCAAACACTGTCCTGAAAGCGTGTGTTCAGACAGACAACCAAGCAAATTCTCACCTTTGCAAATTTGCACAAATTTGACTGCTGGACCATTCACGTTTAATCACACAAACACAAACAGCTGTATGTTAATGGTGTGTGTGTGTGCATGTGTGTGTTTATGTTGCAGCTGCTGATTGCTTTCACAACACACCAGAAACTCTGCTTCTCTCTGTCATCCCCTCTCCTTTCTGTACGTTTATAATGCAGACACATGAAGCCTCCAGATACATGCAAATCGTTCACTCAGGTTGAGACGTCATCAGCCTGTGTGGACGCGTCTTCGCCCCCCCCCTGGTGAATTTGCATCTAATCGCATCTGTCCATTGATGCAATCAAGGCCATCACTACAATTTGTTCTGCATTCTCTGAGAACACACAATTAGCTGCATTAAAAAGTGACTCAGGTACACTTTAGATTCAATAAACCTACATTTTATTGATCAAAAAAGAATCCCTCTGCAATTTCCCACCATCCTCTCTGGCTGCAAACACTATTTGGAGCTCAGGGAATAATTATATCAGGACAGTCTTAAAATATAAAACATCTGATCACCTTGAGGAGATTTGGCCTCCTGACCTTAGTCACTTTAAAACGTTGGTTAGACCTCTGGTAGGAAACAGTAGTAGTAAACTTTCATGAAGTCGTAGATTTTGTTATTTTTAGCAATATATCCACACTGAAACAAAATTAAAAAGGCTGATATAGATAGTTTCTCTGCTGATGATTCCTGCAGTCCAGCCTTTAAGAAAATTACACAGCAGAGATAAATGTGCTGATGTGTGTTTGCCAGTGGACACAAACCACCGAAATCCACGTCTCAACTCTCGTCCCTCTTTTAATCAAAATGAATCCTCAGCAGTCTGATCTGCCCACTTATTCCCACCCACAGAGACACCACACGCCACAAAAATGCAGTTGGGACCAGGACAATTATCCAGTCCTCTATTAGCGACCATAATTACTGCTGCTGCGTATGTGAGCACACGTCACAAACCTGTAAACATACATGAGCATGAATGCGTAGATTTTCAATGGACCATAGTGTGGGTATGAATAGAATGTATGTGTTGTGTTTTTTGTGTGTGTATGTGTGTGTTTGACTTTGTGTGTGTGAGGGAGATGATACACAAAGAGGGAGGGAACTATTGGTGCGATTTGTGATTACAGAAATTAACTATATAACGAGGACAGTGTAATTATACAGGCTGTCTAATTGCTACTATTAGTGAGGGGAAATGATGCAGCTACAGTACAATTAGAAGCGTGCGTGTTTGTGTGTGTCTGTGAGTGTCTGTGTTTGTGTCTGTGTGAGTGTGTTCATGACTGATCCTCTCTAATTTAAAGAAATGTAAGCCACAATAAAAAAGAAACAGTCATGTCAATATAATGTGTAAGTTATGTGGCTTGTTTTACCACTATATCCCCAAAGATTACTCTGTCCTCCCCCTGCGAGTTTAACCGTCATTTTCTCAATCTGCCTTTTGTGAGTTCTCTAACTATTGAGGGACTGAATACCCTTTAAATTTAAGAGAATATAAACATGGTTTTCTTTTAACAAAATATACAAAACTTCTCAGTGCACCGGCTGTTGAAAGTGTCTTAACATAGGAAGCTGCACAAATATTTTTGCGTCAATGAAAAAGTCTAAAATTTACAATCAAAGAGCGTCTTGACTGAACTACAGGTCTCTACTAGATGCTAATGTAAACAAGTTTTGGATATTAGTGTGTTCATATTGCAAAAGTAAAATAATTCAATTTACTTAAAAAAAAAGAAAAAGAAAAAAGGTTGTTCTCCATTAAAACAACAATCGATTTCTGAGTGTCCAGTTGTTCCACAATAGAGCTGGTGTTCTCGTTAAATTACTTAGGTTTCTACTGCACAGCACCATCTGAATGTCTGAACGCTATCTACACACCGGTGTGTATTACACCCAGCTGTGTGGCCTTGACTGCACTCTACACATAGCAAATTGTTTTGCCTCAGTGTTCCAGGCTTTTCCTTGGCCTTGGTAGCACATACACTCTCTATAGAAAAGTAGGTGTGCAAGAGGCTCCGCTGTCCTGTGCATGAACTTGAGGTGTGCAGCAAAGACGGATGCGAAGGCGTATGCTCACACAAATGTGGACCATAACTGTAAATATATAGAACCCAAGAGCAGCCGTGCGAAGGTCGTGGAAAATTGCGAGGCGTTTGACAAACCGTGAATCGAAACGCACGCCACCTACCGTATGGACGACGTTGGAGTCTGAATTATCTTTAACATTTCTTCCGCCGGGTCGGGATGTGATATGTGTGCATTTTATTAAATGTTTGTAGGTTTTTACAAGCAGGTCACACAGTCTCGGCAGAGCCAAGGCTGAAAATGCGATGCTAATTTGGACATCAGTTTGAACAAGTCTACCCACAATGCATTGGCAGGGTTTTAAGTATGATGCATGACTTTAATTCCGTTAGTGGAATGTGGTCAGAGATCCAGCTGAAAGGGAGAGGAGGACGCAGAGGAGGGGAAGGGACAAATGTAGAAGGAATAAAGGGAGAAAAGAGGGGTGAGGAAGGAGAGGAGTGCGGAGAGCGAGGTGGGTGATGGGGAGGGGGTTGCATTCGTCCACACTCCCGCTTTTCCGAGGTTCTTTTTTTTTTTTTTGGACGGGCGAGGGGCAACGGAGAGGGAACGAAGGTGGAGGGTGGAGGAGAGAGGAGGAGAGGGATGGAGAGAAGGGGAGGGGCCGGTGTGGCTTTTGTCTGCTTCCCACGTTTCAAAGCCAGTCTTGAAAAATGAATAGACAGAGGAAAATCAATTGCATGACCTTCACAGAGAGAAAGAGAGAGAGGGAGATTGAGAGAGCAGGAGAAGGGGAGGAGGGGGAGAGACAGATTATGGAAGGAAGGAACAAACGACAAGGAAAGGCTGAAGGGAGGAAAAGTAAAATGACCCATGATGTTCATTCCCATTTGGTTGGTGCGTGTATGCGTGTGCGCGCGTGTGTACGCATGTGTGTTTGCCTATTTGCACAGCGCATTCAAGGACCGATCCCTTTTATTTGAAATCATTTATATTTTAAAACCTCTCTATATTGAGTAAATTTTGCTTTGGGGGGCACTGGTTTGTTTTTTCTATTCTCTTCTACCTCTTATTTATTTTAGAATCTTTTATTGAACTTTTCCAACACGTTCCCTCGTCACAACTCAACGCAAATCACGCCAAGCCCAGAGCATAAAGAGACGGGCATACGGTACATACCCATACAAGAGCAAAATAAAAGAAACAGAAATATACACTGAGGGTGGGGGGGTCGAGGTCCAGGGATCCTGCACTTAATGTTTGGGTGGGAAAACAAAAAGCTTCCAGACTCAAAAATGTTTATTTACTGAAATGCATTTACAGTGGTTTCATTTCCAGTGAGTCAACACTACCTGTTGCGTTGTTATTATATATTATTACACACCTGGAGAAATGTGACTAGATGTTGGCATTGAGTGTGAAATGCCATGTTATTGTGTCATTTTCTGGGGATGAAATTATTGTCTTGATTGAGCTCCCTCACACAACTTAATCCTCTCCTGAGCCACGACACGGAGGTAGAGTCTGGGAGAGACAGTGGGAAAAGCATTAGTTGTTTATCCCTGAAGTGAGACCTAAACCAAAAACTGAGACAATATAATATTATGTCGGTTTTTCCTTGCAAAGTGGTAGTGGGGAGCAGAGATGGATAACACGGATGTGGATTATACAAAACCCGGTCCATCAGCTCATACTGCTCCATTATTGTGGTAGAATTGTAATACCCAAGTTTGTGTAGCAATGCTTAGCCCCCCATCTGCCTTCTGTCTCTCCAGATATGATTTCCTAATCCTCTGGAAGGATTTGTTTCAGATAAAAGATGTGATGCCTTTATCCACTGCTTTAAAGGAAGATTCTGTGATAAAACTTGGCCTTCTTAAAGGATGTTCAAGTGTTATTTTATCCAGACCCTTAATTTTTTTTTTACCTTTGGCTATTGCAGAGATCTGGGAACAGCATGTAACAATGAACATTGCCAAAGCTGAGAAGTTAAACCACTGGAGGTCAGAGAAAACAAGATGTCAAGGTCTGAAATTGCTCTTTAAAACCTCTACATCATTTGACAAGTGTTGGATTTTTGAAGTGAATACATTTCAGAAGATATTTCACAATGACTTAATGATATCAACATATTGTATTGTATACTGTATTCACTTTTTATTAGAATAAAACATACATTTGAAATGTATGTGCCTGAATTAGTAAATACCCACTAATTTGCAAAAAAAGAAGTTGATAATCCACACACTTGTTTATATAACTGTGAGTTTAATCTTATCAGGGTGGTTACAACCTGAATATAATAATAATAAAAGGCCAATTTGCCACACTTTATCCATTTTGAATTAAGCAGTCTAATCTATTATGGATTGATTTTTCGTAAAAAAAATAAAATAAAATAAAATAAAAAAAGAAGAAAAATTACATTCAAATAAAACTTTTGGTTGAATAGATTCTCAAATTCACAAATCGGTAGCGACTCAACCTTTAGCAGGTGCAGGGCGGCAGCTGGAGAGCCCCTCAGTCTTTTATAAAGTACAGTACAATGACAACTCACTGCCAGCAACAGGGCCAGCTCAAGTGTTTTACTGTCTGTGTTAGTGAGGTCAAACACACCTCTCTCCTCCCCAGCGCTGTGACATTGACTTTCATTCTGCCTCGACTCCTTCTCTCTCTCCCTCTCTCTCTGTCCCCTTCTCCTCCTTTTTTTTTCATTGCCTCCGTCTCCCTCACCTCACTTCTGCCCCCCCCCCCCCCCCACCCACCTCTTTTCGCGTTCTCCCTGCGTCTGCCTCCCCTTTAATTCACAGCGTTTAAAGCAGCCGGGGCTTTTAAGGGAAGTTAATTGCACTCAAATTATGTTCGACCGCAAAAGGAGCGAGGGAGCGACGGAGGAGAGACGGAGGGAGATAGAGGAGAGATGGAGGGAGGGATGGATGTCAGAGTGAGAAGATAATTGCGCCACAGAAGGACGCTGCGATTAGGGTCACTCTTTATCTCTCTGTCTGTCGAACAGCCCAAACGTCACATTTGGATGGTAGTAAACAACTTGGCAGGTGATCGAGCTCTTGTTTTGAAAGGGTGAAACTATGGCGGCCGAGCCAAACTTGAGAGACAAAGACGGATAAGAAGGCAGAGGGAGAGAGGTTCACGGCGTCTGTTATCTGTTTGGTTCCCATGGCAACATTTTAACCTGGTTAAAAAGGTTGACACTGATGGGGGAGGAAACCGAGATGGTGCGCATGCATGCAGGTTGGGGGACATTGGGGTGTGTGGTCGTGTGCGTGTGTGTGCGCGTGTGTGGCCATTACTCATGGACTTAACTGGGACTAAATTATGTATTAGACAGAGGTATAATGAAAATCATTCAAATGAAATTTCTATCTTTTCTTCTGGTGGAGCGCTGGGGAGACCCTGAGAATTGACCTGCGAGTCAGACTATAATTAACATGTCCGATCGCTGCCCGTCCCATTCTGTCTCCTATTCCCACAATGAAATTAAACCATGCAGCGGCAGCAGAGTCCTGAAAGCTACTGAAATGGGAGTGTGACAGAAGGCAGCGATCAAAGATCTCAGGTAGCTACACACAGACACACACAGACAGAGAGAGTAGCTATAAGGTGCAAAAGTGAAATGCATATTCACATAAACCTAAAGGATAATTACATATCATTACAACTTGAGTCCTATTTGCTTAGGTTTAATACTGTTCTCATAGAGTAATTGCGGAGATGTGGGAACATGGCAACAAAGCCAAAACAAAGCCACCCGGGCTAAGGAATGAGTCATCAGACAATCAGACAGGTTGTAAACAAGCCAACAGACGATCTAATCCACTTTGTGTGGAGGTAAAAACCCAAAGTGAGCAACATTTAGATCTTCGAGCACCATTACTTACACTCCAGACCGTATTTGGTCGGTGTGACAGTGTGCGTGAACTAATTTAGAAACAACACACACCTGCACAATAAAGCATTTAGTAGCTGCCTGCACAGTTACCTTTGAACCCCTAAACTTAATGCACTTTGTGTTGAAAGGGCTTGAGTTGGCAGTCGAACTGAGAGCAGCACATTAACACTGCTGAATGTTACTGATGTGTTTTTGAATGGTCATGTTACTGCCCCCTTTAGCCGGATGATAAAGATAGAATGAGGTTTATTAAAAGAGTCAGTTAACATCAGGCTGAAACAGTGTTGAAGGGTTGCAAGCATGTTTTGTTACCTCTGATATCACTCCTGGGCTGTGGTTGAGGGTGAGAAGTGACCACGCCCAGCAGTGATGTCACAGCGTCCTGACACGCCCTAGAGTACACGTCCACATCACTGCAGCAAGTTGAGAAGTTACATCAGTGGAGGTCTAAGTTCTTTCATACCTATTAACCATCTGTTGATTTTGTGAAGCCTGACAAATGTTGTGTACTTGAAGCAAATATCAAATTCGAGCAACTGATGAAACAATATTGACACATTGTTTTTTTGTTTATTAAAGCCAGAATAAACAAAAATCCATTTTGGATTACTTTTCTGGAATCAGCTAATACCCACTAATCTATGATGAGCAATGTCCTATTATCAATAATCCCTCCAAACTGATGGCATGGAGTATACAGTTGTTTTATTTTATTTTTTTAGTATATTTATGCCTTTATTTGATAGATTAGTAGAGATAGACAGGAAAGGGGGAGGCAGAGAGAGGGGAATGACATGCAGGAAAGGTCTGCCCGATGCGGGACGCGAACCGGGGACGCTTGCGTCTGCATATACATGGGGCGGCTGCCTTAACCACTGCACCACGCACCGCCCTGAGTATACAGTTGTTTTATTAATAATAAGATATGCTAAAAACAGAGCCAGAAGTAACTGCCCAGATCCCTGCTTTATAGACTGTATTTCTCAGTAGTTCCTGTTGAGGTACTTGTGGTGTATTTACTGTGCTGTTACAAGCTGTGACAGACCGTACTCTTTCTGACCACAAGTGATCATCTTTATCATGTGGTACGTTACGTGTGTAATTATTCATGCAGGTCATCACACAGACTCCTGCAGCACCGACCAACAGTCGTCTGCGTTTTCATGAACTGAAAACTCAAGCAATATTTGTGCAAAGACAGCAAAGCAGAAACCTGCAAGATGGCAAACACAGATGTAAACAACTTTACTTTCCAAAATTAGCCTTGCAAGTTTTTTTTTTAATAAGATATGCTTTCAACACTTACAGATACATACGGTGTGTTTTGTTGAGATGCCCCTATTTTTTTTATTTTAATATAGGCATTGCTTACTGCACAAGGGAACAGTTTAAGATAAGTGCAGTAGGTCAGGTTTGAAGAGTGATGATGTTTACGAAGAAGTGCTCGGATAATGATTTTATCATTTTTCTTCATCTCTCATCCAAATAAGCCTGGCTGACCTGGCTGCTGGTTCAAAAGCATATGGTTGTGTAACTGCTTTGTGTTATTTACTTATTTTTAGTGATAACACAGAGCCTGGATTCTACAGTCACAGCTTTATCCAGTTATACCACATTTTAAGCTTTAACTATAAACTTTTAAATAATCTAATCATCATATCTAATCTCCACAGGTAACATAGTCAGGACAACATGATTATTTTCCCACAACAATGAACCAAAAATGATCAAGGTCATACAAATGTAACTCATCCTCTAAACGACTGATGATAAATTATTTCTTTTCACCCACTTAATACATTTAAAATGAAGCCAGATAGAAAATAAGCATAAAAACTGGATCATGCGAGGCTGCCGTTCTCTCTCGCACACACACAGAAGTAGGGGTTCACAGCACCACTACAGAAGGATCTTTGTTCTCAGGGTGAGATACCAACACCACTGTGAGACTCTCTCTCCTCAGATGTGCACACATTTGTGCATGCGTCCACACACACGCGCGCACACACACACACACACACACCAGGTCCAGTGTTTTGGTTTCCTGGCCGCCCTATTGTACCCTGGCAGTCTTTAATAAATGGTCCTCTGTGTATTTGTGTGTGTGTGTGCAGCCTGTGTGTATGTGTGCGTAGACTCATCCATCAGCCCTCCTGGCCTCATGTCACATCCAGCGTTTCCTTCGCCCCTCTGACACTACTCAGCACTACTGATCACCCACCATCACCTTCACTCCTCCAGGGATCTGAGCCATGCAACTCAGGACACACATACACACACACACATACACACACACATGCACACTCTCTCCGTGCATTCCTTTTCATTCTTGCAGCAATCACAAACTCACATCACCGTGTGTGCGTACGTGTGTGTCCTTTCATTCATCCTGCTACGGTCATGATGATGGGGGGTTGCTCGGTCCAGACTCCCCAGCGATGCGGCTCCGTCGCAGCCCCACATGGGAGCCTGACAGGCAGGCAGAGAGCACCGTGGGCTCCCCATCCCCCCCTCCAACGCAGGCAGGGACTGGCTGGGCTGAAGGGTCCCAGCACCAGACCCCCTTTCACAGCCCTGAATGGACTTGCCTTATTTATATTCACACTCTGTCACACAGGGGGACCCCAATCTCACAATGCCACTGTGGCTTTGTCCGGCAACTCTGTATTTATGTGTGTGCGTGAGTGTGTGTGTGCGCGCGTGTGTGTGTGTGTGCGGGTATTTGTGTTGTTTAATCGGAGGGCATGTTGCCACTGTGTAGTCTGTACATGAGAATTCATTGCTGTGTGTATTCCTAAAGTGTGTGCGTGTGCGTGTGTGTCTATTGCTCTAATGGAATGCCTCCCTCTTCTATTCACCCAACTCACATCACAAGCAGGCAGCTGGGCAGTGTGTGTGTGTGTGTGTGTGTGTGTGTGTGTGTGTGTGTGTGTGTGTGTGTGTGTGTGTGTGTGTGTGTGTGTGTGTGTGTGTGTGTGTGTGTGTGTGTGTGTGTGTGTGTGTGTGTGTGTGTGTGTGTGTGTGTGTGTGTGTGTGTGTGTGTGTGTGTGTGTGTGTGTGTGTGTGTGTGTGTGTGTGTGTGTGTGTGTTCCGACCCTCCCTCTGTGTTCAGTTGTAACCCAGAGCAGCGCTTTCATTTTCCTGTCATAACGTGTATTGATTTCCCTCAGCCTTGCAGCGACACACACACACATGCGCGCACACACGCAGATATCCGATAATCCTTAAAGTCACGCATGCAGACTCACACACATGCACACATTCATATGCTCACACACACACACACACAAAAACACACATGTTTGGTTAAACACACAAACAGAGTTTGTCTCTGGGAACATTGTGTTCAAAAGCAGCAGCCCCTGTAGGAGTGAGATGAGTGCTCACATATGGTGCGCACTTTTGCAGTCGCCCACTTGCAGGTGCGCACACACACGCACACACACACACACCATCACAGACTCTTTTTGACATAAAACAGTAAATGCGGCTGATTGCTGAATTAATCTTCCACATCGCTGCAGCCTCTGGTGCCTGCCTTTGCTTTGGGGAGAGCCATCACTCTCGTCTTCCTTAGTGTTTTCTCATTTTCCCTGACGTACCCTCTCTGCTCCTCTCGTACCTATCTTCACACACACCCCAGCCCCCCCCCCGCCCCTCCCAGCGTAAGGCCTCCTCCCTCCCTCCCTACCTAACCACCTCCAACTCTATTTGGATTGTAATTGCCTTGGTAAACAGCTCCACTTTGGCACTGAAGCAGCTCTGATAGCTTGTGTTTGGGATGCATTAAGAGTGGCGATGCAGACACTATGAGTGTGTTTGTGTGTCTGGTGGTGATTGAGCGGTGTGAGTGTGTGCGCCACTAGCAGCCCTCCTCATGCTCAGTCGTCTTGCATACACACAACTATTTGGCCCTGTCTGTTTGTCAGACACAACTGGTTCAAGTTTCAAGTTTAGAACTGGTGACGTCACAGTGATGCAGCATCGTGACCCAGTGAATATGAGTCACATTAACAGATCATTTTGTGTAATAATTACCACATGAAATAACTGTTTCAACTCATTCTTAAAGTGATTACTTGATCTCTGCAACTCACTGTGGTGGACCACAGAGTTACAGATTGAACATAATCCCTATAGTTTTAGGAATAGGTTTGTTACCTTTAATTGTCGGTGCAGGCTGTTTTTAGAACGGTGGAGCAGAGTCGCCAGCTGCTCAGAGCTACGATACGATGGGAACGCGTATCAGCGGTTTTGTATGAATTTACCTCGAAAACAACTGTCTCATAACGTTCTGTTATTATCTCATAGCGTGGTGAATGTGCAGGTCACAACTTGTCCACCAGAGCGTTTTGGAGTTGTTGGATTGTGTATTTGATGAGTTTGATGAGGGAAACCAAGAAATCCCATTAGCCTCTGTAGCATAGCTCTGAGCTCTTTAAAATATGTGGGTCATTGGGAGTTTCTCCACCACTCCATCCATAAAAGTGACCAAAAGTGAAGGATAAAACAAGCCCGTCATTTTATAGGATGCATCTCTTTCAATGCTGCAATTTTTCTTTCACTTTCTGTCACTTTAAACGTCTTTCTTGTGGCATTTTATGCTTCTGATAGGGAGCTGACAATTGATGGATGACAATGATGTTTTATCTGACTGTTAGAGAAATATGTGGTTTCTACAGACTGTGCTACTTTGACAGATATTGTCTGAAACCTGTTCTTAAAATGCTGAGACAAAAATGCACATCTCACCAGCAGTGAGTGACCAGAGGGGTCGAACACTGTGCTTACACTGAATCGGCCGGTTTGTCTGCTTTTCTCCTGGATGTGTCTCAATAGGAAAAAGCACAGGTGTGTATGATAAAATCAATGATGGCTGAATTCCATGTAGCTGCTTGAGTCGCAGGCTGGTGGTGTGGTACATGCTGGCTCACTGTCACACTCGCTGTAACATCTGCGCTCTTCCCACTATGACAAGTCAGACTCCCTCTGTTCAGACCTGGCATCCGCTGATCCAATTACATAATACAGCTTTAAGTACAGGTGTGAACGCACCCAGGATGGGTTACAGAACACATGTGGAGGTGGTCCAGGCCGGGCCGCATGTGGGCACAGTCTTTTAGCAGTGTGAACGCAAATGCATCCTGAGCCACAGCCGCCCACTCACCCCCCCCCCCCCCCCTCCGCCGAAACCTAATTAGTCCGACCACAGTTTCATCATGAACCGAAAATATTTTTGCTAAAACCTTATTTTATCACAGAGCCGTGTGCGGCGCATTGATTCTGTCGGCCCCTCCCTGGCCCCCGCTCTCTGCCTCTCGCTCCCTCCCTCCCCTTCTCCTTCTCCTTCCCTCTGTCACACACACACAAACACACTGACAACAGACTGCTCTGTCATATCTGATTGCCTAAAAACAACAACACATACATGGCCATTTGCATATAGAGCGAGAAAGTGAGACGCCATCGCAAGTGGTCACTCGAGACGCATTTTAATGGCAGGCGTTGAGCGGACGTGCTCGGGGCTGACCACTTGTGATCAAATCACCTGAGATGCATTTGTCATGTCTGGTGTGAACAGATCCAACATAAATACTGTGGAAAAAAAAGATGGTCAAAACATTGATGTTGTATCTGATGTGTGTTTGTCTTCCTCCCGCAGTAAGACGATCATCTCACTCGCTGGCTACCGACATGTTCGAGCAGCACCTTGGGGCGCACCTCTTGCAGGTAATGACCACAGCATCCACACCCTGACTCTTCCTCTTTATTTAGAATGATGGAGTGTAACTGCATGTATTTATATGAAGTATGAAGACATGCATTTCCTTCCCCAGGCCGTCCAGTGAGATTTTAAATGGTTTATTCATCTTGAGAAGTGGGGGGAACATCTAATCCTTGTGCATCTGAGTTTTAAAGTTCTATATGGTTTTCATTGACAGCTAGGCTTTTATGTTCATGGATGGGAACTTTTTGTTTGTCAGCGTGGATCACAAAGTTAGTTTGGTTAAGTATTTTCCCTCAGACACAAGCACATTTGTCTCCTAAGTGATTGCATTGTGCTACAGTTTGTCAGTGCTGTGCGATCACAGTTTGTATCAGCCTGATCCTCCCCTCCCTCGATATGAGACTTCCAAGCAAACCCCAAACACATTGCACTCGCACAAAAAAACACACACACGCGCACACACACACACACATCTCATAAACCTCAGATGCTCGGACGATATCGTTGGCTGCCAAAGAATGCCTCCCTTTCGCGCTGACAGATGAATAGAGCCTGAGGGGGATTCTGGGGCAGGAGGGCTGCAGGGATGACGAAATGCAGGATGTAGAGACAAAGACTCAGAGGAAGTGCGATGAAGGTAACACCACAGATTGTTCTTTAGGCTGAGGGGAGGGGGGAAATAGTGAGGGGAGCAACCAGAGGAGGGAGGGATAAAGAAAGAAAAAACTTGGAGGGATTAAGTAGGAAACAGGTAGGAGTGGGAACCGGTGGAGAAGAAGAAGAAGAAAAGAAGACGAGGGAACAGAGGCTGGAAAATTTAGCAGCGAGAGGGGCTTGTGGTAAAACAAAGAATGGTTACATATGTCTGCGCTCTCCTCCGGCATTTTAAAGTGGAAAGGGGAGGCTGAGGGAACGGCGCTGATAGAAATCAAATTAACGCTCCAGAAAAACTGTATGATTCTCCCCTCCCAGTCGTCCTCCCGCCGTAATAGCCTGATAATTGCACTTTAGTTCTCCGACATTCAGGCGGCTGGTTTCTCCTCGCCGCGACACATGACACCCCACACCCAGGCCACACATTTGCATACTGGATGTGTCAGTTGCATAAATTACCGCTGCCACTTTAAGCACTGGGCCGCCAAAATAGCAATCATTCTTCTAGAGCAAAGTGGCGCTGGTCTGTGTGCGTGTTTGTGTGTGTGTTTGTGTGTGTGTGTGTGTGTGTGTGTGTGAGGCTGTGCCGGCTCACTCCTGAATGCTTGTTATGACGATTAATATTATTCTCTGAAGCAGTCCTCTCTAATGGGCTGGCTGTATACCTTTCTCTTCTCATTAGAATCACTGCAGAATGTAATGACTCTGGTCATGTCTGTGTTTGTGTCTGCACGAGTGTGTGTTTCCATTGTGTATGTGTGTGTGTTGCCGGAAACACAGAGCGAAGTTTATTACAGCTGATTGAAACAGCTCTGGCCTATAAGCTCCGTTTCTCATGGATCTGTGCTCCATTTGCTTATGCATGCTAGTGTATGTGTTTGTTCAAACATCTTGACTGCAGAATGTGTTTGTGCGCGCGAGTGTGTGTGTGTGTGCACATGTGGCATTTTTTGTCTCTGCTGCTCTCTGTGTGTTTAGCAATGCAGCTCTTGTTGACAGCTGTTGTGTGTAGCTGCAGCTTGCATCAATGGGAGTTGCTTCATGTCTGTTCACATTTATGCATGCGTGTGTGCCACTGTGTGTGTGTGTGTGACTGAGTGTATGTGTGTGAGCGAGGGCGCTTGTGAATTGAGAGAAGAGAGAAGAGAGGAGGCCGAGGGGTGACAGGTTGTTTGTTCTCTAGCTCATTTTAATTTGTTCGATACACACTAATTGCTCTAATTTGTCTGTCTTGTTTCTGTTTGCCTTTATGTGTACGCATGTGGGTGTGCGTCTGCGCGTGTGTGTCTTGCGTGCATAGTCTTTGGATGGCTTTGTGTTCGTGGTCAGCCAGGAGGGACGTTTCCTCTACATCTCAGAGACAGTTTCTATCTACCTGGGACTCTCACAGGTAAGACAGCCTCATCACACACACACATGCACACACACGTGCCTTTGTATACAAGTGCATCTGCACACATGTGCCTATCTTCTGCTTACGCTTTCATATCCTCTCCCATGAGTGTGTGTGTGTGTTTGTGTGTGTGAATATCTTTGACTGCACTCTCGGCGCTCATCTCTGGAGTGCAACTCTCACGGGGGCAATGCTGCTCTCTCTCTCCCCCTGCCGCTCTCGGCCTCTCTCTACCGCCCTCTCTGCCTCTCCAGGTGCTCACCTCTGTTGATTGCCTCTGGCCTCTTGTACTGTGAATGTTAAGTCCTGCCATTTTGCCCAGATGCATAAATAATAACAGTAATTACTGGCCCAGCAATCAAAGTGTCGCCCCAGCGCGCTGGGCCTGTCTAGGGGAACAAATCGATAGGCATCTTAAAAGCCACATTGATTGTAGGGAGGGGGAAAAACACCAAGGGGGATGGGAAGATAGATAGAGACAGCCGGAGAGAGAAAGGAGAGGGGGAGGAAAAAGGAGGAGAGGTGTGATAAGAGGGAGACGTTTGGAAGTAAGAAGGATCAGTACAGCATGAGAGAGAAAGGGGGAAGTTAGTGATGCAGTAGCAACTAATTCAGTCTTTTTTAAATGTTATCCAATATTTTATTCGTTTTCAAACAGACACAGAACATGCATGACTGTAGAGGCAAGTAAAACATATCACATAGACTGAATGATATAGAAAGAGAGACAAACAATAGAATAAATAAGACCAAAAAATGCAGGTGGAAATAAAACAAACACAAGAATAACAATACTAATGGATCTTACATGGAAAGTTCTAAGACAGTTTACAGTTCAGACATTATACATGGAACAGGGACTGTGCAGCCATATCAATAAAACAAAATCAACACTTGAGAAAGAGCATTAGGGAGACAGAGGTGCAAGAGAAGCACCAATCCACATTCCAGCAGCCTCTACGTACTAAGTCTGCTACATCACCCGGTAGGCGGTTCAAGAAGGGAGCCCACAATTTATCAAAACAACTCCCGCTCCCCTTTCAAACTGAGCTCCATTGACAGAACTTTAAATATGTCTCCATACCACTGGTTAACCGATGGGGGTCTGGGCTTGATCCACTGACATAAAATGCATCTCTTAGCTAAAAGAAGTAACTTGTGCAGGAGTTTTTGCTGGACACTTGACAAAGAGAGTCCCTCTCCTGAAAGATGAAGTAGAAATAAACAGGATCTATTTGTATGTTCTTGCTGTTATCGAGGATCTGTTTGGCAATATTGAAGGATACGTTTGGATATTTCTGCTCTCTGCGTGTTGAAAAAGCAATCGGTCACTGTGGTCACCGCCTCTCCCATCAGCTCTGGCTGTGGAGCGGTCCCTCCCCGCCATGACTGCACTGTCCTCGTTTTGTGTGAAAAATGCGTCGTAATGTCGAGCGCGACAGATCAGGTTGCTGTCTTCCAAAAAAAGTTGGTGACTTTAGTATGAAATAAGTCTAATGTATGAATGTAATGTTGGCAGTGCTCTCCTGTCCAGCCATGGCAGAGGGATACTTCCTGGCAGCCGCAGTCAGGTTCGTTTCCAGGACATGACGCAGACATAATGTGACTACAAGGACCAAGTGAACTTGAGTTGTCTAACTTATAGTCTAACTCAAGTCATAATAATTTTAGCTGCATGCTGCACAGAATAAACTTTTTTATTTTATTTTAGACTAATATCTTATAATTTATACTGACACAGTGGATTCTCAGGAGTCCCTCCATAGATACCTAACTATTCTAGCAGCGTCATACAGTCGATGGTAATGCTACAACACCAGATGGATGCATTGCACATGCATGGATTGTACAGGCCACATGGCTCCTAATTACATACCTACTGTCACTGTGTTTGCTGTCTTATTGCTGGATAGGAGACAACAGCATGAGAGCATTTCTACACATTTCTATGCTGTGGTATCGGCCTCAAATTACACCAAACAGGTCTACAGTTGACCAAGTCTATCTTTAGTTTCCTTAAAGATGAGCTAAACAGTAGCAACATTGTTTTGTCCTCTTTAGTTAAAGGTTTAAAGCCTGTATGACCTCTGACCTCACCTTGCATCACTGCTGCTTGGGGTTGGTCAAAAGTTGACCTTGCACTTGTACCTGTGCATCACTGCAGCAGGGTGCAAGGATAAACTGCTGGAAATACACAAAAACAAGATTTTCAGAGTTTATCCAGTGACTCTTTAATGTCACAGCGGCTATCGCCGATCTCCACGGGCAAAGGGATCTTGCAGCAGAAAACACAGGCTGCCTTTGTGGCCACAGTTCAAACCTCCACATTCAACATTTGCCCTGATTGAGGTGCAGAGCTGTACATACAGTCTAACAGTAGAGTCACATTAGAAATAGATCACTTCACAGCTAATGTGGAGAGGAAGAGTTAATACAACGGCCATATGGGTGCTCATATGGTTTTGTGAGAAGTGTATGCTGTGTGACAGACTTGAAAAAAACCCAAACATATCCTCTGAGCTGACGTAAATGTAATATGAAAGATAAGGACAAGAGTTTTTTTTTGAGCCTTCACTTTGCAAAGGCACATAGACAAGCAAAGCATGCGTGCACACTCACACATGCAGATATAAAGGGTAAAAAATAGAAGAAAAAGTCAGACAGAGTTGTGTAAGATAGAAAACGGGACAAAAAGGGAGACACAGAGAAATAAAGAGAACCAGACAGACAATTACGAGAGGGAAAGAAAATAAAGGAGAGCATAGGGGGGGAGAGAAAAAGAGACAGTGGTAAAGTGGAGAGAGAGAGAGAGTCTGAGTGTGTAAATAGAGTTTAAATGTGCAGTAGGAATGAAATTCGCCTTGGGATTGCCTAGGTAAACAAGGCAGCCGAGGCTTTGGTGGAGATGCTAATAAAACAGAGCTGTTCTTATCAGCTGAGCAGATGGCCTAACCCATCACATCTCCTCAAACAGGGCCTAAGCCATCAGCATTCTAATGAAATTATTTATGATCGAAGATTACGTTCAAAACCTTGAACATACAACGCCACATTTACCTTCCCGAAAAGATGAGAGTGGGCGGGAATGAAGGGGGTTTTATGCCAGCCAGAAAGGGCAGATAGAGTGACTTAGAGGATATATGACAGAGAGTTTATAGTGTGTTTATGGACAAAAAACGGTGAGAGTGAGAAACACACAAAAAGAGAGAAAGGAAAGGTGGGATGGAGAGGACAGAAACACTTGGATATACTTTGTTGACAAGTGGAGGCACAGACACAGGGGAGCGAGGAAGGACAGACAAACAAATGATGTTCTGAGTGAAAAAGTGTAACTTGTGGTTTGTTTTGGAGGGCATGTTGCCCCTGTGGACCGCCCCTGCCCTGCCGTCTCCTGTCCCCCCCCCCTCCTCTGTCTGACCCCTCTGCCCTGGCTTTACACCCTGGGCTGCTCCCTAGACAGGGGGGGTGGGGGCGTGAGGGGAGGGGGGTTGCTTAGCCGGCTTAGCCCAGGTCAGACACCTTGACCAAGGGCACAGCCTGCCGCCTACTCCCCCGGCGCCGGCAGGTATCATTTTACTTCTCACCGGGTCTCCAGGCCGGAAGCACGGGAATAAACCTGGGAACGCCACATAGCAAATGGTGGGAGGGGGCGGGGGGGACGGAAGCACGAGAGAAGGATGAATGGAGCTGTGGAGGTGAAGACAAAGGCTGGAAAAAATGAAGAATCGGAGGGAGGAGAGATGGAAAGGATGGAGAAGTAAGAGTAGGGGCTGGGAGGAGAAAGGAAAGGGATAAATGGGGTAAAGAGAAGGGAGGAAGGATGGTGGATTGAGGGAGGAGAGAATTGATCTGGGAATGGTTAGTATGCAGCCCCCGCTCCCCCCCCACCCCCCCACCCCTCCCTCCCTCTCTCCTCTCCCATCAGTCAGTGAGGGCTGAGGGCTGAGAGTGTGTTGTGGACCACTGCCCGGATGCCTCATACATATTAAAGCCCCCTGCTATTATTTATATCATGTCTCTCCTTCCCCTGCTCGCTGCCCTCCTCCTACTCCCCCATCCCCACCACACCACCATACATACATGTACGTGCATGTCTACACACACACACACACAAACACACGCACATACACACACACGGGTTCACACAGATGCACTGACAGACAACTACTCACACAAACATTGACACACAGTGACGCACGGAGACAAAAACAGACAGTCTAGTCGCATCCGCAGAGAAACAGAGGCACGCTGTGCACTTGCATATATGCACACACTCACGAGCGCGCGCACGCACGCACACACATGCTCTGGGAGGGATTTGAATGATCTTGGTCTCTCCTCACGTCTTCCCTTCGCGCCACATTCTATACCTGTTTTTATGTCTGAGCCTGACTCATCCTCTCAATCGCTCCTTCTCTTTCTCATCTTCTCATTTCTGTCTGATCTTTTTTTCCCCTCCCTCCCTCCTGCCTGTGATGGAGTGATATTATTCGGATAGGTCTTAAGCCCGGTAAAGCCCATAAGGACCTGTTTGTCTCTCTACCTTGTTTTCCAATACCACAGGGCCAGGGGATTGTGTCTCTTTCAGATGGCTGGTCCAGTGTTCTGTGCAGAGGTAAATTTAGCCCTTGTTTAGAAATGACAAGATACGGACACGTTAACTTGAGACGGACAGACAGACATACAGGTATCTGGGTGTAATCAGTAATAAAAGATGCCGAATGCATGAGTTTTAGCTCATCAAATATCCAGCTTCTTAAAGCCTAGATGCAAAGTCTTTAAACATTAATTTTTAAACATTAATGAATGAGTCAGTTTTTGATGTCAGGGGCAAAAGGAATGCAGCAGAAAAATCCATCACCTCATAATTACACTGCTGATGCTATATGTGCACAGTCAAGAGAAGAGTGGCTAGAAAAGGAGGAAAGAAAAACACTTATCCTGTAGATTCAGATGTTAAGCTTGTTTTTCTTGATTTTGTCCTCTTATGCAACCATCAACTTAAATTTAAAATAAATATGTGTAGGATTCTTAAAAGACTTTTCATATACGGTCTAGAAAATATCAAATGTGTGATAAACTTACCGAGAATTCTCACTTGAATTTACAACTACCCACAAGTTGAAGAAGTTAAGCTCACAACCTGTTTTAGTTCAGTCTCTCACTAGTGTCACCTTCCACCACAACAGCCAGCTGTTTCCAGGGAAAAAAGCCCCACAGCCACCAGCTCGGCACCGAACAACAGACAGACATAAGAGCTGCATGGTGCAACATATAAGTGAAGCATTTAGCAGGTGAAGAGCTGGATCAGAACTGATCTCCTCCAAATTTCAAGTCACAGGAATATTTTAAACAGCTTTACTTAAAGCAATAGATTGTAATGTATTACCAGATATTTAGCAAATAGCAAGAACATGGGAAGTTATATTTTTTATTTCATTAGCATTTTCACCTGGCATCTTATTTTCAGTATTTGAATAGATCTGGTGACTACAATATTTAGATTGTATTGGAAACATATATTGGGTTGTTCAGTGGCAAGAAATACGTGATTTAACTACAACATGTCAGGTCCAGGAACCTTTTTGAGCTGCTGTACACTTCTCTTCCTCTGTATTTATCGTTTTTATCACCACTATCATCACCGAGTTACAAAAAAATATATTTTAAACATATTGGTCTATAAAATTCCTGAATATACATCAGGATAGGTGCATAGGTCAGTGCAGAGCCGTTTACACTTGTTCTCAATGTCTGATAGTAACATGTTTTTCCAGCATGTAGGGACATCAGTCCATATGGTGCCTATCAGATGAAGTATTTAATAATATCTTTATTACAGGTGGTGAAATGCCAACCTAAAAACACACATACAGGGCAATCCCCGAGAGATTAAGCCCTGCGTGTCTGGGACTAAGAACCTCTATCCTTTCTCTTCTCCTCCCTCACCCGGTGGGGTTTCCTCCATCTTTTACCCCTCTCTCTCACTGATCACTGATCGTGCAGCGCTCTCATTCCTTCGCTCCCACCTTCTCTGTTCCCCTTCTTCATCTCCTCGGCTGTGATGTCCTTGAGGGCCTGCTGAAGCTCCCATAAAGCCTGCAGTAAATGGCTCTAATCCGGTAATAAATGGCTGTGTCCTACAGACAAGGGTGTGAGGCTGCTGCAGCCACGGCTTTATCAGATGGAATGGTATTGGCACACACACACACACGCCGCGCAGATACGCACACACTCATTCACAGATGTAATAGAAGCTGCATACATGCGTGGAAGCATGCATATACTCTCGCACCAACCAACCAACCCCCCCCCCCCCCCGACTCCTTTCCCTCTCACACACATAAACACACACGCACACACGCTCATTTATACAGCTTCAGATGGAATCACACCTGCTCCGATTGTGCTGCTTTTATGGATGCCATGCTAGAGCAGAGCCATTATTACCTTTAAATGATTAGAGATGCGACTATGATGCATTATGATGATAGGATCATATAGAGCTGTTGCCTGCTGGGATAGACTGGAACTGAATGAAGGAGCAGGGAGGGACACGCAGAATAAGAAGAAGAATAGTAATGTGACCTTTGGAGATACTTGGAGTTCACCTGTTTTTAATCAGCAAATACAATTGATTTTTATCTCCCCTGGTTTTATTTGTGTAATACTGTAGTCACTCAGTCCTCTGAGACTGGCCTCAAATGTATGGATGTGTGTGTGGTGCGTGTGTGTGGAAATGTCTTACAACCTCCACACTCCTTGTTGAGTTGTAACCCAGAGCAGCGCTTTCATTTTCCTGTCATAACATCTATTGATTTTTCCTCTGTGTGTGTGTATGTGTGTGTGTTGCTCATGTGTGCGCATTTGTGCTCTAAGCTTCTGTTTTTTTTGTTTTTTTTGATCAGTGTATGTGTTTCTACTCAGGTGGAGCTGACCGGCAGCAGCGTGTTTGACTACATCCACCCGGCTGACCACGTGGAGATGGCCGAGCGGCTGGGGATCAGGCCACACCTAAGGGCCGAGGCGGGCTGCCACACGGCCCCCGAAAGCGCTTCCAGCTCCGCATCCACCTCCTCCCTGGCTGGTACCCCCGAGCCAGGTACGGATGGTCCTGTCCACACATATATATATACATATATAGTATATATATATCCCTCCTCTTGTGTATGTGTCACCAGTGACCCATTTTCAGGCATAAAAGTACCACATAAATGTGTTTATAGCATCAAGGTCTTTTGACTTGGTCAGGAGCCTCTATCTAACAAAATAAAACCAAAAAAAATCACAAAATTCTTAAATGCTCTGGTTAAAGTTATGATGATTTTGACCCGGTTATAACAATAAGAACAATAATTAGAGTTAAAACTGAAATTACAAGTGCAAAACCAACCTTTTCATGGATAAAGAAGCCTAACAATGTAACCAAGAGATGAGAAACAAATGGGATGATAAATAATTGTTTTAGTGTGTTTTACAGCTGATTTAAAACACGGGTCAAAACTGACCCGAACTCCATTGATAATAATGATAATAATAATAATACATTTTATTTGGAGGCGCCTTTCAAGTCACCCAAGGTCACCTTACAAAAAAAGGGCATAAAAAATCAGAGTCAAAAACACAAGACAGACAAGACATTAAGATAAAAAAGTGCATTGCAGAGTGTCTGGTTATAGGGAGTGTGCCAGTTTGAACAGGTGGGTTTTGAGTTGGGATTTGAATGTTGTGATGGAGTCTGATTGTCTTATGTGTGGGGGGAGAGAGTTCCAGTGCTTAGGTGCAGAGCAGCTGAAGGCTCGGGCTCCCATCGTGCTGAGGCGTGATGTGGGAATGGTTAACAGTCCTGCAGAAGTGATGGTAGCAGAAAGCTAACACAAGAGGAAGGATACAGTATAGACAGAACACTGAAAGAAATATAGGGAAAATTTGCATTACACCCACCGAGCTCAGTTTGCAACAAAGCAACAAACACAAAAATAGAAAATAAGCAAATAAGCAAGTTTTGTTTTCTCCTCAGCAGCTCCGTCCAGTCCTCACTCTCCTGCTGACGATCCTCCTGACCGCGGCTTCTTCATCCGCATGAAGTCCACCCTCACCAAAAGAGGCCTGCATGTCAAGTCTTCTGGATATAAGGTACTGAATGTGTATGTGTGTGGGGGGAGGAAAAAAAAAGACATTTTTATCAGAATTTGAAAACATACCTTGTATTATGCATGCTTTAGCTTTCACCTGCTCGTTCTTTGGCTGGTAAAATAACAAGCAGACCCCTTGTCATTTTATATTGTGCTGCCAGTGTTTCATAGCACTGTCAAGGTGGTTGTTTTCACTGTGTTTTATGGCTGTGACCTTATTTCACACTGGACCGCTGCACATAACAGACAATTTACTGCACTCACTGCTCTGACACTGGTGCTGCTGCATCTTTTAGCTCAGAATTTGCCGTTGTGTTGTTTTTTTATGTAAAAGAAATATTGGTGAATATTATATTTCTGAGTTCCTTTTATCGTCACCAATTTTCTTTCTGTAGCTGCCTTAAAGGCCGTCAACCAATTCAAATTCCATCACACTCTCATTTCATCCTGCAGATATGGCCTCATGTGTGAGGAATACCAACCGTTGTCTTTGTGTTTCTCAGGTGATCCACGTGACGGGACGTATCCGCTGCCGCCCCGCGCTGGTTCCAGGCTCCGCGCGCTCTGTGCGTCGACCGATGGGCTTGGTCGCACTTGCACACACACTTCCGCCCTCCACGCTTAATGAAGTCCGCATGGAGAGCCACATGTTTGTCTTCCGAGTGAACATGGACCTACAGGTCACATATTGTGAGAACAGGTGACCGAAGAATTTCTTTTTTCCTCCTCCAGCGTCTGCAGAGCAACCTGCCAGTTGGTGCTTTTAGGACACTCATATGTTTCTGATGAGTGAACAAATATGTTTGTTTCTTGTTTGTACAGGATCTCAGAATATATGGATCTGACCCCAGCAGAGGTGGTGGGTCACACCTGCTACCACTTCATCCACGTGGAAGACCTGGAAAACCTTCGGCAAAGCCACGAAGACTGTGAGTCACATCCACTGGCACATGTTATGTAGGAGACCGACCCCCACTCCCCTCCTCATTCACATTGTCTGAACTTGAGGAGTGAGAAGAGCCTGTTGAAATATCGCTCAGACCTGTTGTGATAGGCGCCCTCTGCTGCCATCATCATGAACTGCTCTCCTCTCCTCTCCTCTCCTCTCCTCTCCTCTCCTCTCCTCTCCTCTCCTCTCCTCTCCTCTCCTCTCCTCTCCTCTCCTCTCCTCTCCTCTCCTCTCCTCTCCCCTCTCCTCTCCTCTCCTCTCCTCTCCTCTCCTCTCCTCTCCTCTCCTCTCCTCTCCTCTCCTCTTCTCTCCTCTCCTCTCCTCTCCTCTCCTCTCCTCTCCTCTCCTCTCCTCTCCTCTCCTCTCCTCTCCTCTCCTCTCCTCTCCTCTCCTCTCCTCTCCTCTCCTCTCCTCTCCTCCAGTGCTGAGGAAAGGCCAGGTTGTGACGGGTTACTATCGCTGGCTCCAGAGGAGAGGGGGGTACCTGTGGATCCAGTCCACTGCCACTGTCTCCATCAACCACAAAGCCCCCCATGAACGCAACGTCATCTGGGTCAACTATGTCCTGAGGTCAGTACAAACCGCAGCAGAGCCACAATCTGTTTTCCAGGAGTGCTGATATGAACCCACTTCAAATGTGTCAGGCGCCAGACTGTGTGCAGAGATCCTTTGAAGGGATAGATGATGAAATGCAGAACGATTAATGGATGAGTTTGACTCCAACACACGACACTGTCAAAATAGTAACTCTGAGGAAAAGTTATTATAACATGAGTAATTTGAGTTTTTTATATAAACATTGAAAATTAGTCTTTTAAAAATAATTTATAATTTTGACCAAAAAAATCATATTCTTCAAATAGTTTATTTATAGATTTTTTTCATGAATTTGAGTTTTTTTTTCTTCAATTAAATAGAGAGAGTTATGTTATTGCTGACTGTTTCATTTTGAAAAATGTACATGAAATTCCCACATCTCAAAGTAATTCAATAATAATACATAACTCTAATCTTATTTTAGTGATGTGCAGTCAATTTCTTTTTTTTCACATTTTTTAACATCACTTTCTTCATTGGTCAATGAAATGTTCAGTTTATTTAGTTTATTTTACAAGCTGTAAAATAATTCATCAAAGGTGTCAGTGTGTGAGATGAGAGAGGTTTTTCAGCTGCTCCGACGTTGTTAATCTGTAAACAGCAACATACCACTAGTATCACTTATTTAATATGCTTTTGGTTTGTGCTGAAGTTTAAATTATTCTCAGTGCTTTAATATAGAATTACGTCTGTTTAAAGCTGTATCTATTTTCAACACTGACACAACACCTGCAGGTAACCTCAAAATATATGCTTCTCCCTCTTGTATAACACACGCACATAGGTACGCACACACTGATGCAAATAAACTCGCAAGACACGTGCCCGTATTATACACACACACAGTACATAACAAAATTGTGTGCGCAGCTACAGAGCAGTCAGACAAAAACAAGAGGAGTAGGCTGAATTTCAATGCTAATTGGACTGAAGCTATATAATTACAACAAATGGATGTCAGAATTTTGGGGCTGAATGGTGTTTTAGTTAATTAGTGCTGTAATTACAAGAGCTCATTAACTTCTCCAGCAGCCTCCTCCTTGTCTGGGCTTAGCTGTGTATAGGTGGGCTGCTGAGTGGGGCATAGCGTATGCGCGCGTGTGGGTTTTATTCCGTTTATGTGTGTGTGTCTTAAAGGGTGGGGTCTGCGTATGTGTTTGCATGTGTTAGTGCTGGTGTACGTGGTGTAAGGCTGGAGCAGCGAGTGTGTGTTAGGTGGAGGTTAGAAGGGTGCGAGGCAGTTTGGCTATTGGAGGTTGTTATTAGGCTGATTATATGTTGTTTCCATCTCTAAGTATTCACTGAAATCAGCACGGCTGTAGTGTGTGTGTGTATGTGTAAGTGGCTTTAAGTGGTAGATGATCATTTGTGTATACGTCCACCTTTTCTCACTCTGTCTCCTTTTCCATTTTCACATTCATCCATCCTTCCATCTGTTTATCCATCCAGTCGAACAGAGTTGTCAGACACTCCCCTGGATCTGCTGCAGCTACCGGAGAGCGTAAGAGCAGAGAGGCTTCGGGTTAGCTCCTCTCCCACCGACAGCTCCCCGCAGGCCCGAGGTGGGATGCTACACATACATTACTACCTTCCCATGACGCTCGCTGACACACTCAAATACCTGCCTACAGTATGTGTCTCCTTATCATAAAAAATCTCCCTTCCCCCCCTCAGGCTCGCAGCCAGTGAAGGGCTCATTGGGGAAGAGTGACCATGACACTAAAGGCAGAGAGAAATTCCCCACCGCCGCCGCCGCCATCCAGTCAGAGGACAGGAGGAAGCGCCTGCTGAGGTCCGACCCCGAGGGCGCCCCTCCCGAAACCCGCCGCCGACTCGAGGAGCTCCGTCACGCCGAGGAGAGCGTCTCGGCCTCCTCGGACCTGGCGAGCGAAAGCGAAGGAGAGGAGGAGGAAGAGACGGAGTGGGACCAGGGGGGAGACAGCGACAGACTGAAACAAGAAGACGGCGGCGGGGGAGGAGGGGGTAAACAGAGTCACAGAGGGGGAGACACGCCGAGCAGAGGGGAGAGAGGCGGGAGGGCGCACAACGGCCGAGCTGTGATCCAGCAGCTGAAGAGCGTGGTGACCCCCTCTCCCCTGTCCGGCAGCCCCAGCATCAAGACTGAACACGAGTCCCTGACCGCCGGGGGTCGCTGGGGGTCGCACACGCAAACCTCCGCCTCGCACACCGCCCAGCCCCAACCCTCGCACGCGCACACGCCCTCCAGCAGTCTCAACGGCGACAGCCCCACCACCCCGATCCCTGACTCTTCTTCCAGCAGCGAAGCTCCTCCGAAAGGTTTGTTCACTCCCCCGTCTCCTTCTTTGTCCCCCGCCATGTCCGTGTCCTCCCCGCTGCCCCGCGAGGACAGGGTGGTGTCGGGGGTGGTCAGTCGGGGCAGCGGTGGCGGCGCCGGTGGAGGAGGCGGCGGCGGTCCTGACTTTGAGCTGCTCCAGAGACTGGCTGCAGGCGGTGCCGCGGGGCGCGTCCTCTTCCACCCCCTCGCCCTCGGCCCGCAGGGCCCGCAGAGCCTCTACGCTCCCAGCACCATCCGCTACGCTCCACCTGAGCTGCCCCCCTCCCACCACCACGGCGCAGGACACGGCGATGGCCTGCAGCTACGCTCGGACCACCACAAGGGACCCCCGCCTGCCTTCTTCCCCCACCTACAGCGGCTGGCCGGCCTGCCACCCTTCAGTGGTTTCTCCCCGTCTGACAGCCCTTTCTCCTCCGGCCTGCCCTTCTGTATGAATGGACTGAGGGGGGCCGCCGGCTCCGAGGAGGACTGAGAGTCAAAAGGGAAGAGGGGGCGGTGAGAGGAGAAGATAAAAATGAAGGATGGAGCAGGTTGACAGAACAGAAAGAAAGACACTGAAAAGGGCAGGACGGACAGAAGTGGCAGGACATTAAGCCTCTGAGGACGTTACTAATTGGACAATGAGTCGAATAACTGAGACCTAAAGTATGTGACAAGTCGCTGCCATAGGGAATTATCATGTCTGCCTATCGTGGACAAGTGACAGTGATTCTCAAAGAAAATGGGACATGGAAACTTTTGACTGGTTGTCCCTCAAGACTTTCCTTCTCTACAACAATAATGAACTCTGCTCTGTGTCTTTCTCTAGATGACTGTGTTGATTTCTGTGTCTCTTCCACTCAGAGAAGCCATATTGTATATAGAGACGAAACCATAAAGACCCTCAGCTCACACACACCCCTCGCTGTCACCCCAATTAACCCAATTAACCCTAAAGACAGTAGAGAGAGATGGACACACGTCTGTAGGAATGAGAGTGACTTTGGAATATGAATTTTTATTATTGCAGTATTATACGAATCATCTCTTACACTGAGATCCAGGTGAGAATTTGATTGTAGGGTTTCTCGTGAAATAGATGGAGACAGCCCTCTGGTGTTTTTGTATTGAGATTCAAAATAATGAGAATAATAATAATGATGATGATAATGATAATAATAAAATCCAAGTATTCATCAGTCAGCCATACTTAGCAACAAGCACACTGTTGGGACAAAAATATGAATTATGTCGTCCCAGACATTCCATTATATATAAGGGAAGAAGATGCAATGCAGACTGGATGCTATTTTTATTGTTTTGATTGAAGGAAGTTCATTTGTTTAACTGAGTATTAATTACAGTATATTCTGTATGATGCTGCGATTGTGTTTGTGTATGAAAGCCATATTCTTGTTTTTTTGCTTAAAAAAAATGTTTTTTAGATTTTTTTGAACCAGGTAAAATTGATGGAAAATTTGTGTGAAAAAGACAGAATGACATTGTTATATTGGATGCACAATATCATCCAAATGTTTTTTTATGATTATTATTCTCTAAAAAGAGGGGAAATGATGTCGGACAGAAGTGTTTTATTATCATTTAAACCTCTGTGTTTTTCTGAGCACTTACTGGAATTTGTTCTGATGTGAACTCAAAGCACTTCATCACTTAACACTCGCGGTGTGACCCTGTTAAAACAGAAAACAATGCAAGAGTGGTCGCTAATACCATAGTCTGAGCAACAGTGTAGTAGACGGGGAATAAAATGCTCATTTAAAAAAGGCAGGTAAAATAAACAGACCACATGCGGTCATTAAAAGATGACCATTAGAGGTCAATAAAAAATAATAATAACCTGAATTACTCGAATATTGGTTTCAGTTCAATTCAGTCGACTGGAGATAAAGTTTAAAATGAAAAAGTGGGAATATGTAACACTTTAAATTTCTGTTTCACATCCTCTCAGGACACTAAAAACATAACAGTGCTTCGATGTTAAAAAAAAAAATCAAAACATTAAATCTCCAATTTGAACTGAAGTAAATCACAAACACTATTCATTTTACAATGTAATATTTAAAGTTCAAAAATGTGAGTGTTTTTGCCAAATGCAGATAAAGTATTATTAGAAAACTGTGAGGATAGTCAGATTTCTAACAGTAGTGATCAATGAATTAAACAAGACATATTCTCTAGCACTTTGGAATAAAGTCCTTGAAACTGATCAAAACACACTGGAATTTATCAAACCTGCCAAATGGAAGAAAACAAAAAAACAAGTCCTCAGAATGTGAATAAGAATTTTTTTCATATTGAGATTTATGGTTCGGTGTCTGATCTGAGGGCTCGGTTCATCTCACATGTTCTGATGTCAGACAGGGAGGGGAACAGAGACATTTAAACATTTCTAATTGTTGCCATCCGACGTGCACTACACACCCATACTGTAGCTGTCACATAAAAATATGTGTGAGCGCACATGTTCTCGGGTGTTAAATGGTATAATGTGTGCAGATGAATGCGTGTGTGTGGTTGCTTGTAAAAGTGTGTATGATTTTTTTTTTTTTTAATTAAACAGCTAACCCCTTGCCCATCACTGTGAATCTAATGTTATCCTGCCATCTTTGTGAATACTCCACCCACTCATCAAATAAAATGAACAAATGTAAAAAGAAAAACAGTGATACAGATGATGATAACAATAAAATATTCCAGTAGAGGAGCACAACTCAAGGCGTTGTTGTTTCTTTCTTGCTTCTGTGCCACACAATAAAGACATGAAATGAAACGGCCCTATTTGTTCATCATGTTTTCTTAGTTAGGTCGACAAGTTTGCTCCTCACATACCTTTGCACACTCTAGATTTGCTGGTTACTAACATGCGTCTTCCACCACAAAACGGCAGAGGCTGTGCAGCCTTTCACTTTATGTGCAATGCCTGTGTAAATTCACAGCACACTCACACCAAGAGTTGCAAACATAAAGGACAAATCAGTGGTAAAATAAATATCAAAGATGTCTGTGTCGCTGCACATCATAGCTCACATACTATTGATCCTTAATTTAAAAAAGAAAAAAAAAAGCAAAGAAAAAAAAGTGTGGAGCAGGTCAGATCGACTCCTGGTGCGAAGCAGGTCATCGTTTGAGTGTCGGATTCAACAAAGACGTGGGCGCAGATTGGTCTGAAATGAACACCAGAGCACGGAGACTACAAGGGAGAGAGTCTCACTTATGAGAAACTATATGCGAGCGAGCATGCGTGTGTGTCTGTGTGTGTGTGTGTACATTGGTGGTTTGCTCATGTGTGTGCATGTGTGCATCTCCATGAATTTGCGTGTGTGTGTGTGTGTACGTTTTCCGCTGTGTGTGTGTGTGTTGTCTGAAGCAGCCCCAGGGAGGGGCTCTGACATTGAAGACGGGTTAAATCCTGTTTTACATTCAAGTGGCAGGCCCTAGTTCATTAGAGTGAGGATCATTCCTCCTCAAGACCAAAGGAAGCGCATACTAAACAAGAGCAGTTGTTGGGGAGAAAATGCCATTGTACGTGCAAAACCGTATGTACTGTATAAGTGTGCGCGTGTGTGCACTGATGTGCTGTGAAAATAACCTCTGGTTTCCTCTTCAACTCTTCTTCTTTGTGAAGGAGCTACTGTCTTTATGTGCAAACTTAAAGGTGCTGCTTGTATGCTTGAAATCATTGTGCACTATTTGTATCAATATGCATGCATGTGTGCGTGTCGTGGCATCTCTCCTGACTGTCTTCCACTCAGCCTGTCAGTGAGTCACCCATACGCCCTCTCTGTCACTGACTTTGATGGCTTATCTTACCTCCTGAATTGGAGTCGTGCTCCCGGGGGAAATACCTTAGCACATGTAAATGCATTTGAAAGAGTAAAAATATGGGTAGGAATAATAGAGTGAGGGATGGAAGGAGACACCCAGACAGCTTCCACCTGGCTGGCACGGGCTCACCACACCTCAGCAGACCCTCTCTTCCCTCCATCCCTACTCGACTGTTTTCATCTTTTGTCGTTTGTTTCCCAACAATCTCCCTCTCTCGTCTCCCCTCAGCCGGGAGAAAGGCCAATCCGTCCCTTAATGCGGGTCTAAAGGCAGACGCTCTGATCCGTACGTATGGCATTTAACACCTGAGAGCAGATGAGCCAGCTGTGTTCAAAATAAGCAGAGGTTAGACGGCTCCCGTTTTCAAGGTAGCTAAGATGTGAAGCAGAGGTTTTATGGGAGATGTGTGATGATGCTGGACCTGGACTTGGCCGCTACGGCCGCTGTTGTGGTTGCTGTAGCTGCTCAGGGTCTGGTCTGGTCGGGGGTGGGGTTGGGGGGGGGGTTAGATGGTGTTTGTCAGTGAGGGTGCGTCTCCTGCCTCTGGGCGCCCTGCCCTTTAGACGCGCCAGGCCTCAGGAGCCTCCTGCATGCCAAACAGACCTGTGCAGTCAAATGCAGCCACAGAGAGTCAGGAGGGGGGGAGAGGAGGAGGAGAAGCGAACGTGAGGAGGAGTCCAGAAAGAAAAAGGACTGGAGGGCGAAAAGGGTAGAAGAGGATCTTAGGGAGGGAGCCAGGGGAGGGAGGGAGACGATGGGGCTGGATGGAGGAGGAGGTGGTGGTGGTGCTGGTGGTGGGGTGCTGGTCACACTGCAGCAGCCGTCCAGACACACCCTGCATGTGAAACACAACTGCACTGAGACGCCCAGGGAATCAGCGAAGGAGAGGTGGGAGGAGAGCGAAGGAGAGCGAGAGGAGGAGGAGGAGGAGAGGAACAGAGGGTGACTCTGAGGTGAGTCTCAACAGCAACACTGTGTGTCGATGGCTGGGAGATATCACAGACCTTCGCCCTAACCCAGTCAGCGATAGCAATCACAGACAAAGCCCCCCATCGCCAACACTCCCACACAAACACACACACACATACACATACACAGTTGCTCCGCTCAGTTCCTATATTCATACATGCCTGCACATGAGCACCTCATTATAAAAATTATGCATCTACACCATGTGTGTGGACAGTTTGGAGATCTTTTGACTCCTGCTTCAGGAAGACTCACTACTGACTCTGACAGCACTTCCACACTATATTGGGCCTTTTTTTCATGATCTTAAAAAATGTAACAACTTCCTATAAGTTTCTGGGTCACAGGTAGAGGCCTGTACTTGTGCTGATCTTTTTTTTTTTTAAGTGAATGTTTTTGATTTCAACCCTCCTGTGTCGGGCTCTAGACAACAGAGGTGACGCCCTCAGTTAACACTTTAAAATGTACACATAACGAATGTTTTATGAACTGATGCCATTGCGTGAGCTTAGAATTATAAGGTTCTATCTCCGTTTTTTTTTTAGTTTTTTGCCTAATATCATCCATTAGTGGTCTGTTAATGTCTGTGTGGTGTTATTTTTAAATTTTCAACATTTTTTAATTAGTTATTCATAAAATAAAAACAGTTATGTCAACCAAAACACAAGCCGAGTTGGAACTTTAATGCTCAATATCTCGGAACTACCCAAAACGGAGATAGAACCCTATAATTCTAAGCTCACGATTGGTCTACGTAGTCTTACTACTCACTTCCTATAAGGCCTGAAGGTAAAGGGAAAGAAAGATCTGTCGCCTGTGTTTGAGATAACCTCATATAAAAAAGTTTTTAAAAATATGAATAATGGAAAAAAAAAGTCCTTCAGTGTCCGTCACAGAGGGCTGTGCTGATGGGACCACGGCCAGAATAACCAGCTGCAGGGTCACTACTGACCTGCAGCTGCCTACTGGGTAATCCAGTTTTAGGCAGGACCGTGGATTGTATATAAAAATCTCTGATCTGCTTTTGTAGTCACCACCAAGAGAGATGGGAAAATGAAATGTCTTTAAAAAAAAAGTCTATTTGTCTCTTATTTTGTCTCCTTATGATTGTTGTTTAATGAAGATCAGGGACCATCCCTTTTTTGAAATGTGAAAAGAAAACGTTTCAGCAGATTTCTCCTGGTTTTATTACTGTACTGTATTTACAGTAGGGTGCATTGAAAGTGGTGCACACTCAAACAAAAAGTTAACAGTGAATGCCATTCCCACACACACACACACACACACACACACACACACACACACCCAGCATCAACAACGTTTACATACTATTGACCATTCTAAACATCCAGTGAAACAGCAACTGTATGATAAAATTCACCCAGAAGATCAAATGGTTCATGGTTATGTTTAGGTACTGTACATACAATACCAAGCAGAACATATGACCACAGAATAAGCTGTAAAAAATACTCTTTGTTTCCAAAAGTCTAGAGTTAATAATAATGACAAACAAAAAAAAACGGACAAAAGTGCTATTGTCGTTATAAAACAAAAATGTTTTTAAAATTACTTCACAGGGTAAATTTAAACCTCTGCAAAAAATAAAATCTGAGCCCTGGATATTTATGCAATCACAAAGAGAGAGCTCAAACATGTGCCCATGTTACGTCCATCTCTCCAGATCTCTCAGCATATCACAAGCAGCTTCTTTTTATTTTCAAGACGACTTTTATGAAAACTTCAAGTAGTTGATCACAGTTATAATCAAGTCGAACAAGAGTCTAAGACAAACAGCATCTAGCAACACGTGGCTGAGAAGAGCCAGCAGTCTAAAAATCATTGCATACAGTGCCCTGAAAAGTAAACTTGAAGAAGAAATGTGATATTTCCAATGTGCCTGTGAATATGAAGATGTAAAAACAAACAAAACAAAAAAAAGATAATAACTTTCAGACAGATTGATAACGCAAGTGAAGCAGCTTTGAATATAAGTGATTGTAAGAAATTTTACAAAACAGTCAATTTATTCACCAGAGGTGAGTGTAGTCAAACATGTCACAATTCCTCTCATCTGTTCTTCAAAAAGTCTTTCTTTACCTTCTTTACAGACACATCATATCTATAAACTCACACACAGCCGCTGTATGAACTTGTAGGCTTCTTTGCTCGCACACACACACACTCACACACATACAAATAAGGGACAACCCTGAATCAAAGCAACACACGCACACACAGCTTCTCCATGGCTGGAAGATCTCTATTTCTTTGGCCCCTTGCTGTCACTGTCCTCGCTGTCGTGGGAGCCACGGTAACCCCGGAGTTCGCGCCTCTCCCGGCACTCTCTGCACTCCTCCTCATCCTCCCCCTCCTCGTCCCCCTCGTGGATGATCTCCACCTCCAGGCGGCCGATGTAAAGAGATACTGCGCAGAGCCAGAAGAGGGCGACGGTGCCCACCGCCGCTCCTTGGAGCAGCAGCGCTGGCACGGACAGCAGCATCATCCTCCGCAAGGCGAAGAGGCTGCCAATGTACGAAGCGCCGCCAAACGACACACACACGCCTCCCAGGATGAAGAAGGCTGAGGAAAAACAGATTGACATGGTATTATTGTAGGGATGCAATTAATTTCCTCTCTGTAATGAAGTCTGGGAGCGAGGCAGGTTGGATCTACTCATTCACTTAATTATTTAGGTGAAAATCATAGATGAAGAGGAATATTTCCTGATGTGGAAAACTGTTTTAGACAATATAATTATACATGCTGAACCTATGATTTAACACTGGAAAATGTAAAAAATAGATCTGACCTCATGACTTCATTCATTACCATGGCTGTTGTTTTCTGCTTTTTTTTTTACACATTAATGTGCATCAAACTCAATGACTATGAATCATGAATGATTTAACGAAGGTCTTGTTTGATCAACTTTTAACACCCAAAAAGCAAAACTTCATATAACCGTGACATTGGTTACAGGATTTCTCCACCTCATGATGATTTTTTATCAATTGCAGAAATCCTTGTGAAATTATTCATTTAAAACCAGCCAGTGAATTCACAAACTAAATCTATTGGAAGATTCTCTTTTTTCAGACAAATGGAGCCCAGTTATTGATGCTTCACTTTTTTTAGTAGTATAGTCATAGTTATTTAATGAACATTCAATGATTTTCGAATGCAATTATATTTTCATGTTAATCCAATAGTTAGCCTATAAAAGATGTAAAGGTCCAGTGTGTAAAATGGGGGGGAAACAGTGACATCTAGCATTTTGATTTATCTATTAAATAATTCTATTGTTTATTGTTAATATGAAACTCTTGAAACCTGCTCTCTGGTTGGTTGGATTTTCCATTCTGTACAAACATGGCAGCTCAAGATGGCGACACTCTCTGAGCAAGACCCTTGCTATATGTATAAAAGAAGAATTATAAAGCTATGAAAACCAAACAGATTTTATTTTATAGTGATTTATACATTTATATTGGTAGTATATTCAGATTTTTAAACCTTGACAAAAATTACACACTGGACCTTTAAGGTCTACAGCAACTGTTACTGAGCATGCATCACCAGCCACTGTTTGTTGCTGCACAACTGTAGTAGGCTACATGTAACAGTGTCAAGTGCTTGTACCATATCCGGCTTCTCGTCCCACTTCACTCTGGACGAATGCGATGACACCGATCCCAGTGGCCAGCAGGCCATTCCTGAACCATGAGAGGAATCCTGCAAAACAGTCAGAGCCACAAATAAACAACTGGCACTTTAAAGTCTGAGAGAGGAAATCAGTGCTGAACGCCAGGATCAATCACACTGTTTACATGAAACACGGTTCTCCCAGATGCCTCTGTTTATCAAGGCTTTCAAGCAGGCTTAGACAATTCTCAGATCATTTATAGACAAATGATCCAAGGGAACAAGTATAAAGATTTAATGTAAGGAAGAATCTGTTTAGACATTTTAGAGAAGAATGGAAACTTAATAAAATGCTAATCAATAAACATATCTAAACTGTGAGCTTTGTCCTAATCCCAGACTTCAGACTATGTATGTGTTCACATGGTGGCAAAGGGACAAAATGAAGTAATACTCAAAGATGAAAAACACTTGATTTTTGAGTACACTTTGGTTCCACAGTGTAGGCTAATGCACAGAGGAAATCAAAGGGCTCCTGACAGGAACAGCATAACTGAACTTTCAGCTGCCGATATTATGAAGAGCGAAAAATCTGTGAGGTGAGGAAAATTGGTTCAGCAGGATTGTGCATGGTGAATATTGGGTTTTAAACTTACACTGGTATTTCTACTTATACTTGGGCAAATACCTGAGTAGACTACTTCCTCCACCACTGGGTAGGCTAAGATAAAAACATACACAGGGATCAGGACTGGTGTAAATAGTTGTTAGCCATAAAAACCCTGAAGTTACCTGTTTCGTGGGACTTTCTCAGCATCTGCAACAAAAAAAGAGGAAAGGCTACTATGAACAACATCAGCCTGTGGTTCAAAGAACATAACATTAAGTGGTTTCAGCAGTGGCACAATTAGTTAGGTTTCTTCAGAGGCAAAACGAAAGTAAAAGCAGCTGTGACAATTCACAATTTACTCTGGTAAGCGATCAGTGGTGATGGATAAAGGCGGTTTTCCTCCGGGACTGGACCTACCAAAGCGTCCGCTTTATCGAGGTCTGTCAGCTGGTACTGCTGCTGCGGCTCCGGCCCCCGGCTCTTCCCCCACGGACCCTTGTCCCCCTGCCGCAGCCGGGCCGAGTTGTGCAGCCTCCGCAGCGGAGCTCTGGAGCACGGCGGTCGGACCAGCTTCACTACCCGGGCGAAGTGGCACACGGCCTGGGGCAGCTGCCTTCTCATGAACAGACTGAGGAAGGCCATCACATCACTATGGTGAGTCCCTGCTAGCTAGAACAGGATCTGAACGCCAAAGCACAACAACACGACCTCCGCATGCCCTGTGAACTCTCACACGATCAACGACGGCCCGGAAACAGCCCTCCTCGCGAGCAGGTAAGCCGGAATGACGACAGCGCCACCATGCTGACGTCACGTCAAAGAAACACAGCGACTTTACACAATATATCTAAACGACATTATTTCACACCGCAGCTGGGTTTCTTTTATTTATTTTTTGGGCCATTTTACGTTTATAGACGCTGACATTTTTCCTCAAACTCAGGTATGAAATATCCTGCCGTTACACATTGACGCCACGCGAGGGCGCCAGACCATAAGGTTACAAAACACATTTGCTTATTACAGTAACAGTATTGCATTTTTGTATGACACAAAAATACAAAATGTGTCATAGTGTCCAGGTGTGGAAAATTGTTTCAGGGAAAAGGGAGGCAATCATAGCCTGGGAGGTCTATATGATGTGAAGTAGATTTGCATGATATGCAAAAAATAAATAAATAAACAAAAAAATTGCAATCATATGGGCAGAAATTGCGGTATCAGTTTTTAGTTTTATTTATTTACTTTTACTTAATATTTTGGAGCTTTTCATGTCTTTATTAGATAGTGTAGATGAGAGAGACAGGAACAACTGTGGAGGCAGAGAAAGGGGTATGACATACAGGAAAGGGCCATCCCATATGCGATATCAGTTGTAATTGGTCATTTTTGCTTTTGATTTTCAATTGATGATGTGATTTTTCCTTTTTTTTGGCTCTTGTACCAAACAAACAAGCCCCTTTTGCCTCAAGAATTTGTTGGCCTGCGTGTCTCTGTAGCAACACAAGACTTACATATGGTGCTAACAATGCACAACAATGTTGATACACTGTCGCAGCACCTATTTGGATATTGCACTTGGCCCTATTGCAATTTTGATTACATGGCAAGTAATTGTGATGTAATCTGAGGTTTTAAGCACACTCCCAGTCATTATTCACCTTCTTCCGTTGCACATCGTCATACACACACATACACACTCACTGACACTGTGCAACTTTGTGTGCATATCAGATGAACCTGTGTTGGTGTGTGTGTGTGTGTGTGTTTATGAGGCATAGATCTGTGCTCCCACGTGTCCTCTGTGAGGATGAGTGTACGGCCTCTTCCTGAGGGCCCTTTGTCTCCTTCAGTCCGCTGGGAGCCAGAGAGACCACGCCTGTCATACCTGATTGTTTAGTGTGAGGAGCATAGAGAGCTGCTTAGATGGGAGTTTGTATTTGTGTGTGAGTGGGTGTTTTTGTGTGTGTGTGTGTGTGTGTGTGTGTGTGTGTGTGTGTGTGTGTGTGTGTGTGTGTGTGTGTGTGTGTGTGTGTGGACAGTGGGGTCTTTTACAGAAAGCCAAATCTTTGATGTGATGCACAGCTGACCCTCTGGTCGCTCTCACGCTACTGTCCCTAACACAATGGGAGGCTGACGTTTGTATACGCACACACAAACAGTATCCAGCTCATATGAATCAAATTATTTCTCAGTGATATTTGCAATCTGGTATACTCCTGAAAAGCATTCTTCACCTTCATTCATGTGCATGTTCTTATCATATCATCTTACTATTGTTTACAGTAAAGTGTCGGCATGTTATGCAAAATATATGCCTTTATGTAGGCCTACTGCCTTTCTGCTGTACTGTTTATGCAAATATGTTCTCGTGAATGATAAATTATAACATACTGCACATAATTAGATGTTGATGTTGATTTACTCATCTCCAAATCCCGACATGTGGCATTGAGTGAAGGATTTAACTAATTTTTCAACCTTGTCGCTGAAGACCTTTATCATTAACTGTGAAGATTGAAAGTCAGGTTTTTCTCTTGTAGCTTAAATATAAAGTGTCTGTCGTCCTTTTGAATGTGAGTCAGTCAGTCATCTTTGATTTGTGTGCGTCTTATTAATATGTTCTGTGTTTTTCTCTTTTGTGGTGATAAGATAAACTTTGACACACATGGACACAAACACACAGGTTTTCCGGGTGTGTTCCAGGCTTCCCAGGATGCTATATTTGACTGATCATGTGGAGGCCACAGTGGACAGGCACGGGAGTGTGTGTGCGTGTGTGTGTGTCCATGAAGGGAGGAGAATCATAACTGTGAACATGTGGCACTTAATCTCAAACACAAGCAAGTTATTCTGCATACTCGTGCACCCGCGGGAGTGTATCCATGCAACCAAAAATGTTGAAACTCAAAAGATAAACACATTCCTATTAGCTCTTATCACAGAGTTTGTTCAGTGTATGTAGACATCAATCAAAACAGGAACCTGGGCAGTGTGTCAGCGACAGGGAAGGATATGCACGTTCTATGTTCTGGGACTGGATTTCTCCTTTATATGGGTTTTTATTATGTCAGTGAAGTCACCTGAAATTTGCGCTGACAGAAGATCTTTGCCAGACTGACACTGTTCGTCCCATCTCAACAAGCATGAATAGAATAAGATTAGTAGCAGCAGACACAGTTGAGAAATTCTGTCTTTGTCTGTTTTGGATGAACACCATGACTGGACAAAATGAAAACATAAAGGACCTAAACTGACAACTTCTGCAACATTAATGCACAATGTGATGTGCATGAACAAATAATGATCCCCGAAACAGTGTACCATACAGTAAAATGCATTAGAACACTTGGAGTGCTGGATGAAACTTTAATCATCACTGTCTGAATCTGTGTCCCTTGGGGGATTACCTGTTGTACAGACTCTTTTATAATATTTATGCTGATACTAGGTCTGCTTTTAATAATGTGTCATGGACTAAGGGGTAGGAGGGTGGAGGAGGCAGTTTGACACATTGTGCAGTGTGGACATAACAGTTTTTTTCACTGTAACCACAGACAGAATATTCCTCTATATCCGTGAGCTATTTTAAGGAAGGCCAGCCACGCAGTTTATCCTTAAATTCCCCCTGCCTTTCCACTTCTCTAACCCCTGTCACTCACTTTCTTTTGCCTTTGCCACAATTTCCTCAGTTTCACTGGACAAACCTCTCTAACTCTATAGTTATTCATTGTGCAAGTATGGACAGTGGGTCACATGGTGCTTTTTACATGATGAAATCATTTCTGACAGTGACATGTATTTATACAGACAGCTCCTTTTTGTGTAGTTCAAATGTTACTCAAATCTTTCCTCTTTGCCTGCCCCGTTGCTGTTTAGCTCCGTCCCTCTTTTCTCTCACACTCAACTTTGCCTCTGCAGTTTCTGTACCTAGATTGCTCTCTTTCTGATTGATGATTCATACTACCCCTTTCCTTATCAAACAGACAAAGAAACAACTTTGAAATGGCGTGCGAGTGTCGTGTTTCTATTTTGAAAGTAGTCATCTGACTGGCATGATCTTCATGATTTGTGCTGTCATTTATCCAGCCTCACTGGGCATTTTACTCTCAATTCTGCCAAGCCGAACACTTGTAATGTTCCATTTCTCTACCACAACCATGATTGTGTGCGCGTTTGAGACTTACACTATAAAAAAGTAAAAACACAAATAATTTTCTGCAAAAAAAATAAGTTCATGTCCGGCAATAGTTCCATGAACAAACCAGAACTGTTGAATGTTTTCATGCTGTATCAGCCTGCAAAAGACAAAAGAAAACAAGTCTACTTATGGGCCTCAGCTATCTGTTGACTCTTTGTTGTTCTCTCTGCTTGATTCCTGCGGTGTCAACAGAAAAGAGGAAGGGGAGAGAGAGGGAGAGAGAGATAGAGGGACAGAGAGAAGGAGGAGGAGATGTGTATACGTGCGGCGCTGCACTAGTCTGTGTTACACAGTCTGGGGGATTCCAGCCAGCTGCGTTGGGAGCACTGACCTTGGCAAAGAGTACACTGTTTTTCAGTCCCTGGGACAAACAAGTGTTAGATACGAGTGTCAACTGGTCAGCAGACAAATGATTTACTGGCTTTAATAAACAGAGAGAGAGGTTACTGCTTGAAAAAATCAGTGCCCCACATTAAAGAAATGCAAAAGTGCCAATATAGAACAAAAATGTTTTATGGACGTACAGCCATGCTGTTTTCAACATTTACGTAATTCTGGCAAATTTCATTACATAAAATGTGCATTGTAAGTTATTTTGAGAGAAAATACTATGATGTACCAACACTACAGGATACAGGATGGGAAGCTGTTGGGGTTATTCAATGTTGCAGGTGTGTGAATGTGTGTGTTTCCAAGCTTGTTTTTTCCTTTAATTATGGTACAGCTCTCTTTTTGATCTCCTGGTACATGGGAGCCCTGATTTATTTTGAGGAGAGTTGTTTTCTCTGACCATAACTCTTGCGCCCATGACATTGTTGGAGCCTACACCTTGTGCTAATGGCTTGCACATGTGTGTACTTGTATGCATGTGTGGTATATGACCACCTATGTCTGCTGTATAATCAAGTCAATGTTAAGCTCTGTAGTGGACATGTCATATTTTGTAAGCTGTTCAAACATTACCTTGGGCAATGCGGGAACTCTGTACACATTCTCCTCTGCAATCAAAGCCAAATAGTGAATCATCCTTCATCTCTCATTGCTGTGAAAACAATGGTATCATTCTTACTGCAATATCTGACCTGACTCTGCTTGGCAGTGGCAGAACCTGGAGGGATTATGTTATTTTGCGTCAGTTTCATTTACCGTGTGGGCTGTGTGACTTGAAGATGAACTCATTAAGCAAATATTGAGTGGTAAGAATTTCCTTTGGCCCTTGAAGCACACTCGCCCTAAGGTCAGCCGTTGGACAACTACACTCAGCTGGAAAAGCTGCCTCAGAGTCAAACTGGACTTCCTGGTCACATCTTTTCCATATCAACAATAAAAAATGTGTCACATCTCCATATCAGCAACAATAAAGCATACAGTATGATGTTGTACATCCTTGATGTGCTGCTCTCAGATGAGCTCCAATAACAATAAAATGGTAAAAAATGATTTCGTAAGCTTAGAATTATAAGGTTCGATCTCAAAATTGAGTTTTTTGCATAATATCACCCATTAGTGGTCTGTTAATGCCTGTGTGGTGTTATTTTTAAATTTTCAACATTTTTAAATTAGTTATTCACAAAATAAAAAGGTTCTATCAACCAAAATGCAAGCCGAGTTGGAACTTTGATGCTCAATATCTTGGAACTACCCAAAACGGAGATAGAACCCTATAAGCTCACGATTTTTGAATTTTGGTTCCCTTCTGTCATCATATGGCAGAACAGAAACGTCATCTACTGTCCACAGATGAGCAAGCAGCTTCCCAGTTAGCTGAAACCAACACTATCTCTTCATGCAACTCCATAACGTGTGTTCCTATTTTTTGCGTCCATCCATAAACAAACCAGAGACACATTTAAATCTAAATCATTAATACATTAAATATTACGTGTCATTGTTCATGTACTGATATTTTTATTTCTGGTTTTTATTCATTGTTGGTGTCTTTCTTTTCACTTGTTATTTGCACATGGGAAACGTGTGGTTTTGGCAATTACACTTACTGTAAATTACAATATGTGAATCAGATGTAAATTCCCATGTGAACCTGTTTTCCACATGTGCTAACATGTTTTACACATGCGCTCAACATGGTAACACATATGATCACATGTGTAAAACATGTTACTATATGTTGAAAATGGGTTCACATGGGAATTCACATGTGATTCATATACTGTAAATTAGATCAAAACCATGTTTCCCATGTGCATATAACATGATTGCATGTTTAACATGTGGAAATCACAAGTTCATGTGGTTTTTCTGTAAGGGAAAAGACAGACACCACCAATGAATAAAAACCAGAAATAAAAATATCAGTACATGAACAATGACACGTAATATTTAATGTATTAATGATTTAGATTTAAATATATCTCTGGTTTGTTTATCGATGGACGCAATAAAATAGGAACACACATTTCACATGTGAAAAATAAATCACATGTGAAGAGGTTTTTCTGTAAGGGTTGTTTTTTGTTTGTTTTTGTTTTGTTTATGACATGGGACAAGGGTAGTTGTGGGATATATTTTGTCTGTGGAAAATGTTGGAAATATTTATGAAATTGAATGAAAATTTAAAAAAACAACCTTCCATAATCGTTCCACAGATCATCCCTGGCTTGTTATTGAGTTCTGCTTTTTATAGTTTTGAGGACATTTTAGGTGTTATCAGAATCTTGACCAGAAGATGATCTCTGACTGTGAAGTGGTCTTTGCTTGACTGAGTTCAATGACTCGACAAGCATGCGGTCAGTCAGGCACAATTGATCCAAAGCCTGATGAGTCTGTTAACCCCAGCTTCACCACTACTCCATGCTGTTAATGCTCCCCATGCATTGTGCTTAAGCCTTAAAGGAGCAGTTCCAATTTTTGAGAAATGAGTTCATTTGCTCTCTTTCTGTGATTCAGATGAAAAAAACTTCACAACTCATATATTTATATGGTAAATATTAAGTTGATCTGCAGGCACAAACATTGGAAACACTGTGAAAGACCCTGGTAACAAAGTCAACCAGCATCTATATGTACTGTAAAGCATTGATGTGGGTGACTGCTTATGCTAAAGATCAATGTGTATTCTTATCGACATACCATAATGCATGTTTGTTTGTGCACGCAACAGCATACTTACATGCATACTTACTGATGTATGACAGCAGTTCAGATGACTGCTGTCCAAGTCCACCTATAGTATATAGGCTGAGACAGGGCTGCAGTGGAGGCAAACAGATGGATCTGGCGTGCCAGTGTTGTACTAATGTACTCTGGCCCTAATCCCTCAGGGAGGGGTGCTAATCCAGCACCCTAACCCCTGGCCTGTCTTTATCACAGCACATTACCTCACTTCCTCCTGCTACGCAAACATATAGGTGGACAATAATATGTCCGATGTAAAGAAAGTTAAGCAAGGCCAGGGGGGTTCAGTGTCAAGGCTTCAGTATGTCCAACACTATGGATTTAGCGACACATCAAAAAGTACTCACTCACAGCAAGGAGAAATGGAGGCAAACTATAGGCTGTATACAATATGTATGCAATATTAATAAGTACATAGGAAGACAAGACAAAGATTTAAATCTCACTTACAAATTCCGATAAAACCACCAAAATAAACACACAAGACTTCAGAATTGAGACAGAACAGACAAACAAACTTTGTGATTATGTGTGCATAAATGTATTATACATTACTGTATCTGCACTAACATAGCCTACAGTATGAAGCTGTGAGACTGTATGAATATGCATAAGCAGACATGTGGCTGGTGATTTTTATTCAAAAGTAAGCTTGTTCTTTAAGCCGTCATGAGAGAAGATTTTGTACAGTGTGCATACTGAGTGTTCAGTGAGCCTTTGATCCCTAATAGCTACATGTTATTTCACATTATGCTGCCAACAGAAAAGATACAAGACTTCACTGCACGTTGTTGGTCAAAATTGTTTGTTTTTAAAAAAAAGAGTAAATCTACTGATCTTTCCATTTTATGCAACTGTATAGCCTACCTTGAGCTTTCAAAGAAAATCTTGTATTATTATGTTAACATTCACGATGGAGCTTTTTGTTATTTTACAGATTAACAATTTTAATACAAAACATATGAGAGGCCTATTAAAAAATGCATGCTTGGTATAACTTCCAATGTCCAATTTAAAGTATCTGTGAATTCTCAGCATGGGGCTATAGTGGATTATAGCCACTCCATAGGTGTGGGTTTTATGATGCCAATGGTATACAGTACAGGCTATAGTGCCAGTTAGCCGTTTACATGCCTACACCAAATTATGAATAAGTAGGCCTAGGCTACTAAAACGACTGAACAACACAACCCCAGTAACTGCAGGGCATAGGGAACGGTGTATTGCAGCTAAGGCTACCCTTCCTATACTAGACAGCCTATAGAAAATGTTAATGGGGCGGTGTGCAGTTTCGGGTCAGGCGTAGTAGTGGTCACATGGCCTGTGTGCGTGTAATGACTGGAGTTTGTTGGAGGGTGGGGGGGTGGTTGAAGGGAGGAGCGAAGTGGTGGTGGTGGTGGTGGTGGTGGTGGGGAGACAGACACAAACTGGGGGCGCGCTCGCCGACACAACGGCACAGCACTTTTTTTTTTTTTTTTTTTTGGAGCCTGGGTGACTGAAGGGACCCCGTGTGGATCCCAGCATCTGCTTCCGTCCCTCTGTCGGATTGAATGTGTCAGGGCCGGCGTTGGTCCACCGTCCGTCACCCCGCTGGATATTATTTATAACCGACAAGAAAATTGGATGGGACGCGCACACGGGCAAGACAATCCCGGAAATAACATGCGTACTCTCAGCCTGTCACGTACGCTCGCTGAGGATTTGCATTGCTGTAGGCTGCCGTAGGTAAGCGCCGGGGCTGAGAGGTCTCCTGGAGAGAGAGAGAGAGAGGAGGGGGATTTACTTGCTTGTTTGACATTATTAGCCTCACATATAGCCTGTTTTACACTCTTAAATGTTTGTTCCAACTAAACTAATACATTCGTAAGTGATACATTCCCGGTTTGTTATCGAAAGAGCTGAGTATTTGGCCGCTAAGTTGGAAATCAGTAGCTGACAAAGGAGTGTTTAACGGCAGTTTCAGCTCAGTCTAATGTAAATTCTTACAGTAAGCCTCCACTTATATCTTATTTATTGTGTTAAATGTTCTCATTTTGATTCTGGTGGAAATACCCCGTTATTCAAAGTGAGTTTGTGTTGGACATATAGCCTAATACTACTAATTTTTGCTTTCTGTTTAATCGTTAAAACTCAAGCTATATTGTTGTACCCTGGCGAGGAAATGCATGTCATTTTATGTAAGTCTATTTAATCAATATGTCATTCCAATAATCGCATTGACATTTGTAACACAATAAAATATTGCAGATTTATTTACTTGCTTGCTCACTATGACAAGTGGCTTGCTCTGCGCTATTAATAGGCCTAAAGTGTATCATTTTACTCTCCACAGATACCCGACACAGCCTCAAAATGTTTCTAAGACGGATACAAGTAAATACACAGTCCGAGGGTTGAAAAAAACAAAACAAAAACGAGAGTAATGGGTGAAAGAGCCGCAGCGAGAAGAGGACTTGGACATGAAAGTTGTTCTTTCCCTGTGGCAGAGCTCCTCTCCATCGGAGAAAAGCAGCGGCTGAGCTAGAAAATGAAGCGAGGACGTGAGCTACGTGCGCATCCAGCAGATGACGAGATGAAATGGAGAGCTTGGGACACACGGACCTTTTAAACCCAAGCTCTTCCCGCGGATCCGTCGCAGTTTCAGCTTCGCAGGAGGGGAGGACGAGCGGCCAGCAGCAGCAGCTCACAGACATCCACCACCACCACCACCGACACACGTACCGGGCGGACATGGGGCTCAACGGTTTCTGCACGGCGCCGGTCGGGAGTCCCACGGCCGCGGAGTTACTCGCGGGTTTGGCCTCTCAGACCGACTCCCCCGGAATCACAACCCCGACGAAGCAGTCCAAAACCGGCGTGCCGGTCTACAACGGCGGGGTGGTGTCTCCGTTCGCCTCCGTGGAGGGGAGCCACGCAGGCGCTTTATTGGCTCACACGCCAAACGGTTACCCGGCACAGATGAAAGGGACCGCTGGGGTACTACCAGATGTCCCCACGTACCCCCTCACCAGCAGAGCATGTCTGGTGGAGAACGGGGACCGGACATCAAATGACAAGTGTCCTTTACTGATAAGGAGGATCAATGGTGACCTGGTGAAAGGCAGGCAGGTGCCCCCACAGAAACGGAGGGGTGGGGAGAACCGGGACACCGGGTCAGAAACCTTTAATGGTGGGGTGTTGGCGGGGTCACTGGGGTTGGAGGGTTCTGCAGAACTGGCTTTTACTTCAGGAGAGTTAGACCTGAAGCGGAGGAAGTTGACGGAGGGAACCACGAACGGCCACAAATCTTCAGAGGCTTCCAGGGTGGGCCGAGCAGTCGCCCCGCTCACGGTCACTGTCAGTTCCCACAGCAACCAAATGACTATCAATAACGTGCACTGTGTCACCCCCCAGTCTCCATTCACCCCCACTGCCCCTCACACTAACCAGCACAATGGACATAGAGGAGCCTCCTCTGCACCCATCCAGACCTCCCCAGTGGAGGCCAACGGCATCCCGACCCCGCCGCCCTCCACGGGGCCAGGCTGGTCGGCGGAGCGCATCGCCCAGCAGTACATCGTCCCCTGCATGAAATACTACGGCATCTGCGTGAAGGACAACTTCCTGGGTCCTGAGTTAGGCAACAGGGTCCTGGAGGAGGTGGAGGTCCTGAACCGGAGCGGGAGGTTTCGGGGCGGGCAGCTGGTGAGCCAGAAGAGCATCCCGTCTCGGAGCATCCGGGGTGACCAGATCGCCTGGGTGGAGGGACGCGAGCCCGAGTGCCAGAGCATCGGGATGCTGATGGCTCACATCGACGAGGCCGTCATGTACAGTTCTGCCAATGGACAGCTGGGGGAATGTGTCATCAATGGACGCACTAAGGTGAGAGGAGGCGCAAGGCGAGGGGGTCAAAGGTGAGGTGAGGTGCTCACAAGCCACAGGAAATGGCTCTGAGAAAAGCTGATGTAGGAGTGTCAGCCTGACGACATCACTATTGTAATATGTCTGTTTTGCACCATCTTTGCTTCCTCAGTGTCGACACACACACAAACAATCACACCTCAGCGGGAGAGCAAACACAAAGTCAGGTAGAATGACAGGAAGAGCCCTGCTTCTGCGTATCTGGCACAGGGGTGTGATAAAGGGGGCCGTGGGCCTGTGAGCCCCCTGCTCAGCTGTCCCTGGGTCTGGATTTAGGCCTGCCTAAATTTGCCCCTGTCCCTGCCTTCGTACGCGAGTACCCAGAAGTAAAAAAAACAAAAAAGCCCTCTGTGGTTGTATCTCCAGGGCCATCACTACAGTATAACCCTGCCTTTGAAGACTTTGCCTATCACTTCTTTTCATCCATACAAACATGGCACTGGTGTGGTGGGGAAATGCGTTTTTCTTGTTTGTTTGTTTTCCTTTATCTCGTATCTCATGCCACGTGAGCTGCGTGTTTTTCCTCCTTTATTTCACTGTGAACACACTACATGCCTCAGTTTCTCTTTTTTATTGATATGTTTTTTTTCAAATGCCATGCACAATTACCACCGCTCAGGAAGATAGTTCCCCCAAACACTACAGGGACTAACTATTGTGATCCCTTTTCAACGTAGTCCACAAACAGCCTCTTGTACTGACCATTGACACAGTTGTGGACATTGTCTCCAGGTCAGAACCCCCTCCGCCCCTTTTGCTCCCTGTAGAGATGCAGCCCTGGGTTATCTGAGGCAGGTAATGTCTGTTTGTTTGTCAGGATTGTGTCTGTCAGGATATGCATAGTGTTGTGGCCTGTTTCCCTATCAGCTGTGAGTTAACCAGTACGAGTCACGTTTCCCAACATGTTGCTGTTCCAGCAGCTCCCTTTAATCAGTAAAGCTTTACACTATAACAGATCTACACAATGCACATGGATGTTGTTTGACCGTACCTGAGACCTGAGCTATAGCCTAAATATTCACTCTGTTTTTAGCTTTAATATAGCACATTTTCCGAATGAAAGAGAACAATTGTGAAATTGTGAGTGAAATACACTTATGTGTATATATATATTTATATGTATAGTTTGACAATGTAACATCACTTAAACAGTGTCAAACTGTTATGTCCCATGCGAAAAATAAATCCAGGAGGGTTCTTTGTGAATGTCATGTCTGCTCTGATCTGAGGAGTAGAGACGACATTACTGCTCCCTATGGGGAAATTAGGTGAGAGCTGTTACCTTCAATCTGGCAGCTGCAGGTTTACTTCTACAGTCTTAATTAAACAAAGCTGAATGAGACCACTGAGTGAACCTTCAGAAATGCATTGTGCAGCCGTTGGTGTAAAACTACTTCCCAGCCCCTGCGTTGTCTCTCTACCCACCGCCATATTTGATGCAGTTATTTGCAGTTGTTCCAGTCCTTCGTGTCTAATGTACTCGCCCCGCAACCTCGTTCACCCCATCTGTGTAACGTCACATGTAGCACCTTGCCCTGAGAGTCATTTACATAAGCTGTAGGTGGTGTTTGAACAGGGCCTGGTCGGGTCTACCTTGCGCCAGCAGCCTTTGCTCTCTCTCTCGCTCTGTCAATATTTTTTTTAAAAATCTGTTTACTGGCATTTTTTAGTTTAACATATACAAATCCCACATTGAGTAAGTGTACACAATACCCCCAGCCTTTGCTCTCTCTTTTCAAGATGGGCCCCTATGCAAATCTGCAGTATGTTATGAGACTGTAAAAAGTACTCTGGCTTTGTTTGCTTGTTATTTTGTTGCTCATGAAGTTAATATAAAATGCAATGGTGCAGGTTTCTGTTATTGTTTTACTTGGAGAGTTGCTTGTATGGAGGTCAAAGCGTAGAGAAATGCATAGTAAAAGTTACTGGGGAAGTAAGATTGCAATGCTATTTCAGTTAATCGGAGGCCATCCTATCTGGAGCTGTGTCCGACTTAGTTATTCATTGGCTGTTTTTTGGCATGGCCAAGGCTATCTGAATGATTACCAGGTAAAAAAAAAAAAAGTTTCATTGCCGTACGGTAACTGTTCCCTTGACAGATCACTTGATTTGCACTTGGTACACTTAAAAAAATAAAGAAAAAAGAAAGACGGTTCAGTGCGGCGCAGTACATAATGTTCTGGCTGGGTGTTCCTGTGAAGGAGTGCAGGAGACGGCATAGTGATAGATACAGTGATGGCGTGTGTATAAGAGGGAGAGAGGAAGTGATAGGAAAAGAAAAGAGGAGGATCTGGGAGGAGTACAGCTGGGTAGAAGGTCACTGCGTCTTTTCCGTCCTCGTCATTGCCCAGCGATAATTCGTCCTCAAACAGGTTTTTTTTTTTTTTTCCTCTCCTCTGGCCTTTATTTTTTATTTTCCTTCTTGTCTTTCATTCTGACCTCCTTTTCCTTTCCCCCGTCCTTTTACTTCACTCCCTCTTTCCTTTGTCTTATCAGCCCCCTTGTTCGCTACTTGGACAAAATATTTCCCAGCCGTTACCTTGGTAACAGGCACATACAGAGTAGAGCTGCGCATTGTGTAGAAAAAGAGATGGAGAAGAGAACTACAGGGTCTGACTATGCCCAAAATAATTCCCCACCATCAGCGGCGGCGGCGGTGGTGGGTAATATTTTTTGTATCCTGACTGCTGTTAGTCAGCAGGAGCCTGGTTCTGCAGCAGATAACACCAGGAAGGATTATACAGTGTTAACAAAGGGTGGAGCAGTTGGGTGGATGTGGTGCGAGGTGATGGGGAAAGTCTTGCCTCATGGGGAAGAGCCAAACGAGTCAGAGTCAGGAATAAGATACATGGAGGGGGGAGGGAGGGGGGGTGGAGGAGGTGGACGTGGAAGGGAGTGGAGGATCGGGAACACGGGAGTGGGAGGATGGTTTTGAGCAAGAGTGAGAAAGGGCGATGCAGCAGGAGCTTCTGCATAATGAGAGTGTCTGCAGCAGCAGCAGCAGCAGCAGCCGTGTGTCCTCAGATGCCCCTCCTAGAGCTCAGCAGTGCTACTATAGAGGCAGGAGTCGCACGTCATACACAAACACACATGACACAGCGGCATGACACCAATGTTGAAGAGACATATAATCATTACTGGTTAATTATGGTATTAATGGGGCACCGCTAATTATTTGGACATTTCCCCCGGTGCAGTTATCGACCTATTTTTATATGTTTTCTAAAGACAACGCTGCTTTTAGTCCCAGTCCTGTTGATCGACAGAAGACTGGTCCTTAGTGAATTCTTCATTTCAGTCTCTATATGTCGGATATTCTTTGGTTCCATCCTCTGTAGTGAGAATATTTGTTGCTTTTCTCTATTTTACTGTTACAGTCATAGTAAACTGAATATCTCTGCTGATCGGGTAAAACAGACATATTAGGATAGGATAGCCTTTATTGTCATTGCACTAAGGTACAACAGAATTGAGGGTGCTCCCACAGAGCCGCCGTGCAACCCAAGTATAAAAGACAAATGTAAAAACAGTGCAAGATAAAAAACAAACAACATTTTTAAATAGAGACATAAGAAACAAAAAACATATACAACAGAAAATAATTATCAGAAACTGTACAAAGTTCATTTGAAGGCATCACCCTGGACCCTTTGGGTATTATATTATTATATCATTTTCATCCATGTTAGGTGGTGACACATTTATGGTATATGCATCATATAAAGTATCAATAATATAGATATATAAATGTGTAAAATGCAAATATATACTTAAATAAATACATGAACGCTTTTACACTCTCACATCGCCAAAACACACACACAGACACACACACACTCACTGTGCTTCTCCATCTCAACGTTCAGTGACTCATAATGGGTGCCACAGTTGAATTGACTCATAAGGGCTGGATGCATTTTACTTTCATGTGCTTTTTGTGTGTGAGAGAGTTCACATTTAAAATAACTGTCATGTGATGGATACAAGATGGACACTCATATTGTATGCAAATTTTACCCTTTACCACACATGAAAGGCACAGATAGCAGTATCAACCCTCTCTAAATATGCCGACCACCAAAAGTGGTAAACAAAGCCCTTTTTATCCTCAAGTATATGTGCTAACCACGCTACCAACATCTGGGTGCAAGATGCTACAATTCCAGAAACGTAGTTGTCGGTACTACTGCTGAAATTCTGCATTTGACAGCTATCTTTTTAGTTATGTTCAGTCTTTTACAGACTGAACATCTCATTCAGGCTTTCACAAGCCACAGTTTAACTACTGAAACTAACACACTCTAAATGCTGGTTACACATCCGTGTGCCTGTGAGTCTCTGGGTTGCTCAGATAAGTTGGAGGTGCTTCCCCCTTTCATCTGAAATGCTCTTTGACACCATTTGCTCACCGGCTTTTTTGCTCGCCTATGCCTCAACCCCTGTAATCTGCTTCAAATGCAGTGACTCTGTGTGTTTTATTTGTCCATATGTTGCTGCAGTGCAGACTGATACTTTGTAACCTTAGCGATTAAGCCCTCTTATGAGTAAGAGACACACCTACCTCTGAAACACACGGATCAGTTTCCTCTGTTTCTCAGAAAACCTAAATGAAGCCGACTAATGGCTGATGACATGAACCAGGAAGAGCAGGTCAGAAGGCAGCCGGGAGTGACGAAGCATCATGATTCACTTTATTGTGCCCAGAGATTTTTATCCTGCACTCAGATACAGTCTATTAGAGACTATTAATACCAACTGATCCTGATTGATATGGAGGCCTGGCCTTTGTCGCTCATGAACAGTCAGCTACAGGAGTGCAGGTTAGATGGCTGTGGCTTATCAACAGTTAGTGACTCAACTGGTTTCAACCCCAGACGTGGCAAACATCTGTCGAGCCGATGCGTCCTTGAGGAAGATCTTATCAGCTGTTGTTATACTTACAAGAAAACAACATCGAAATGAACAATAAACTCTTTGTGTTTCTAAAACTCACAGTTTACTAAATACATTCGCCTTTTTGACAGGAGCAGAGAATTATCAACCTTGTGTCCATTTAGTAAAACAGTCACAAGCTCTCCAGATGTTCTCACATATTAAACCTCTATTAGTTTTTATGATAAACACATTCCAATGAGGTATGTTTTGTATGTTACGTTACTTCCAGGTTTTCCCCAGAGCGATCACGGAACTAAAACCGCCATCAAAGTCCCACGATCAGGATTTATGTTTCCAAAATTCCCCCTCACCCTGCGACGACCCAAGCCGACCAATCACGTCCTCACCTCTGCTTCTTCCTGCCCACTCTCTTTTTCTCACTCCTTTTTTTAATGCCTGTATTTGCTCAGCCTTATCTGGCACCCCCACTCCCCCACCATCATTCCTCTTATCAGAATATGCGTGCAGCATAGGAGTTTATTTTTGTTCTTGTCCAGAACAGATTGTTCCGCCTGCCCGGCCATCACCTTGACAGCGCGGGTATCTAGCCGGCGCTGCTGCCATTAGGGCGTTAATGCTGGTGCCTGGCAGACAGGTGGTTGGTGCCAATTAGACTTTAACTTACTGTGGGCAGTGATCTCAGCCCAGATGAGGGCGCGAGGAGGGCAGAAATGACAAGATAGCATCGCGACGTGCTGTGTCACGCTGTGTGTGCCTGAGTATTGCATGTGTGTGAGAGAGAGGCTGTGGATGGATGTAAGAAACTGGTTCCTAAATGCTTGATTTAGAATCAGTGTTGTAAACTTGTTCCTAAATTATATGCTTCTATTATGTACGTGCATGTGTACGTGTGTTGTGTGTGTACGTGTGTGTGATGTGTTTATGCTGCAGGCTAGGGCTGAGCTGTCTGGTGTGGATAGTTACATGTTAATTGTGGTTAATTGCAGTTGCTAAGACTCTTAGCAGTTTGGAAAAATCAATTTGCTGGGAAAACTCACTGCCTCAAATACATGCACACCCAAAATAATCACTCATCCTTACATGTCAAATAGAAAATCAACTCTTGAACACTGTGTTTTGTCATTTACAAACCATTTATGTAGTATTTTATTCTAAATATTAAGGAGTTGGATGAATAACAAACATTTTTCAATATGCTGAGGTTAAAAACATCTAGTGATCCGACACTTGTAAAGATTTTTTTTTTCATGACAGCCGTCGTCGTAACAAAGCGAGCTGTTTTCTACCACTTCACTGTGATTGATAAATGTTGATGGTGAACATCCACTTTCTATGAACCAGAACTTGTCTAAACAAGTTTCCTGGCAGCAGAAGTCTAGTGTCGGCCCCCGAAAGACATCAGAGTATCAGCTGTTATCAGTTCTGTACAAGATGAAGAACTGCACGTCACATGTAAACATGATGGTGAGAGCAGTGTGCTGAAAGCAGATCTACTTCTTCTCCCTGCCCGTAAATCCAATTTTAGGAATAAAAAAAAGTTCTGAACCCACATTTTGTAGGGCGAATCCGCCTAATGTGGGACATTTTTTGCAATCAGACTTCGGGTCTACAATATATTGTCATGCTTTAGGAAGGCATGCTCCCTAAAGTGGGACAGTAGAAATTATGATTAAAATTCTGAATATTGAGAATGATTACAGCATATTAAGATATACTATGTTGATGCATCAAAATATATGATAAACACCTTTTGACAATTTTTTTTTTTTTTTTTAAATAAATTATGGCCTTAGTTAACTTTGTCCAAACCCTGTGTCACCATCATTTTGGTGGTCTTCACACAGGGTGCCTACTTTTTGAAGGCCGTCCCTGCCAAAGCTATGACATTTGAGATGTCGTGTGATTTTGATCATGCAATATCACAGCTTGTGTGAACCCACATTTACATTAACTTTCTTTTGCTAGAGGAAGACCTACACTTAAGACCACTTAAGCTTAAGTGTCCCACATTAGCCAGTGTCCCACATTAGGTGAATGTGGCACTATCAGCAGGACAAATCATTATGTTGGTCCATATACACATGTGCATGCGTGTGTCCTTTTGAAGAACTCTACAGGAGACATTTAACTGAATAATAATCAATAAACACTCAAATGAACAGGGACAGCGACAGAGATTCCAACATTATAGAAACCTGATTATTTTTAATCTCCCCATCACTAATAGTTTGCTTGGACCATGATCAGCTGATTTCCTGTGACAGCTTCTAATTACTGTAAATCACAGTCGGATTACATCAATGTTCCTAACGATCATCATGCACCTCAACATATTTCTCTCTTCTTCCATTGCCTACATTTGATATGTTCATTTTGACACAGCAGGTCTTGTTGTCAGTTGGAGCCCAGAGCTAAAAGGTCCGGAGGTTAATGAGCTCTGACTGTGAGCGCTGGTCAGTAATGAGAGTCGACAACGGCGGCTGAGCACAGTCGCTCGCACACAATACAACCAAATTCGCTTGGCCGTGAATGAGGAGGGAAATGTCACAAGAGGTGGGCGGGGGGTGGAGGGAGGGAGGAGGGCAACGGGCAATTGTCATTTTTTCTTCTATTTGAGCTCCACAAACAATGCATGGACAGGTGCGTGTCTTGGAAATCAATGTGAGTGCTGTTTGATTTCCTCAGGGTTCAGACACTCATGGTGTAGTACTAGAGCTGAAATGATAGCGTCGGGCAAGTTCAATCAATACTGCAGCAGTGCAGAACCTGTTAGTCATGAATGATGCACCGACTCTGAAACTGGAACTTTTCTTTCCCATGCACAACAATATATGTCAAGGCAGTGACAGTATCTCCCTTTGCAGTCAGCCTGGAGATATAATGCAGAAGTTATTACTCCACATGCTGCCAGCATGCCGCTCTGATGTCTCGGTGCCAGCGCAGGCTGTTGTCAGTCAGCGAGTGAATGAGATTGCTTTTCTGGAGATACAGAAACCGAACATCCCAGCCACTGACTGGACACAGTTTGGAAACTTTTAACTGCAGCTTAAAACACATCCTTGTCCTCGGCCTGTTCTGACCCTTGTGCAGTTTTTGCCTCTTAGCTGTAGCACTACATTTGCAGTCACGTGGGCTTCTAGTGGCCTTGGTGTGGAATGTGCATTGGTTGAAGAGCTCTCACGCAGGTCTCGGTTCCCTTGGACTCTCCAGAGAAAGCGGCGCTCCCCGGCTTCACAGCCTCCAAACGCACAGACGTCAGGCAGGGGAAATACCAGCGCGAGACCATTGTTTGAACGTGGATACTCTATCTGCAGATCGTTGGGAACAACTGCTGAACTCTGACACATTTCTCCGCTTCTCCCTCTCGTGACTGTGTGTTTGACAAATTACCTGACGGAGTGTTACACTCAATATGCAAATGCTCCACATGGGAAAAAAAAAGTTTACTGCAGAGAAAAGGGAAAGCCGAATGGCAAGAGTTCCACCAGCAAAAGATACAACATTATTGTGCTGACTGAAATGTTAAAGGGGTAGTTCAACATTTTGCCAATTTGGCCCATTGCCATAATCCCTATAGTTTTAGGAGGAGGTTCGATACCGTTAATTGTCGGTGCAAGCTATTTTTAGAACGGCGGAGTGGAGCCACGAGCTGCTCAGAGCTGGAAGCTAATGGGATTTCTTCTTCAGAGCTGCACCTCACGGCTCTGCTCTGCCATTCTAAAAATAGCTTGCACCGACAATTAAAGATAACAAACCTACTGCTTTGATGATAGGTACTATGGGCCAATTTGCAAAAATGTTGAACTATCCCTTTAAATTATCACTTGAAGCCCTACTTACTATTGATTCATCACCTCTCACTGATGGACTCAGAGTTCACTTTCTATAAAACTTTGTTTATCCAGGAAAGAGACTGAAGAACATAAGTCACTATCATCAACACACATATTGTCAAAACCACTGCCATGCTGTTTTGCTGCTGCATATTAAGTGTTTTTGTTTCAAGTGGTAATTTAAATGCACAATTAACGATCCCATTTTATTCTGTTTCTAGGCTATGGTTGCCTGTTACCCAGGTAACGGGGCTGGGTATGTCCGCCATGTTGACAACCCAAACGGTGATGGACGCTGCATCACGTGTATCTACTATCTTAACAAGAACTGGGATGTGAAGGTACGTTTATTATCAATGTTCGGTTTGACAATGTTAATATAGATCAGGGCTATTCAATTACAAATTCAGTGGGGCCAGATTTTAAAACCGAGACCTTAAGCTGGGCCAGACATTTTCAGCGGTCAAGAAGGTTATGACAAATGAGGGGCATTTTTAAAACCCAGCATTCCCAGCTATTAAAAACAAATCTACACAGCCAGAAAAAAGAGAATAAGCCCATAAAAGTAGTACCTAGTGATAGTAGTAGGCTAGTAAAGTAGTAGTAAAGTTTCCTGAGGCCTACTGTCTGAGTTTCCACTGTGGTTTACAGCAGGGGGTTATGTAAATCACTAAATGTAGCTAGTCTTAAAATTAGGCCTAAAGATGAACAAAGATTTATTTTCTAACATATTTTGATTGGTGAAAAACATTTAGGGCAAATTACTCTGGGAAAGTATTTGATTACAGATTATTTCTTTGAAAAGTAGCTATCCTAATCAAGTTACTGTTATGATTCCATTGCAAGTAGCCTATTTAGTTGCGTTAAAATTAAATTATTGGTTACTTCATTCCCTCAAAAAGAAAGAAAAAAAAAAGGACAGCGGAGCATGACGTGCTGTGTGGACGGTGCTCATGTGTGACTGAAAGGAGTGGAGAGACTGGTGGAGTATTAACCAGCCACCACGGTTTATTGAATGGGAGGACTGAGGATCGGTCAGCGTGCTCACCGGATACACCGTGTCGTGCCACAGCGGCCCGGTGGGCAGTGTGAGGTCCGTCGGTCCCGGACGGACGGTGACTTGTCTCTCGCTGACCTGTAGCACCACAGGACCCCGGAGGGTGAAGCCTCCCGCTCCGTGACGAGCGGCTGTGGCCCGACAAGGTGTTTCTGGAGAGCAGCTGACCGACCAAGTCTCGGTTCTACCGGTAACTTTCAAAACAACGCACTGACCGGGTGGGTGCGTTGCGTGTTGCTAGGCTGCGTTGAGTGGTGCATTCACTGTCTGAACTGCAGTAGGGATTTTGAGTTCTCGCAAAACGTGTTTCCCTCTGTGTCTTTTTTTTTTTTTTTGGGGGGGGGGGGGGGGGGACCACCCAGCCGGGCCACTCGGACATTGGGTCGGGGCCGGATGTGGCCCGCGGGCCGCCAATTGAATAGCCCTGATATAGATCATTGCAAAAACTAAACATCTAGAGCAATATCACCTAAAAAGTGTTATATTTTTATTGCATGTATCTTTCAACATGTGTTTTGTCTTTGTAGCAAAATGGAGGGTTGTTGCAGATCTACCCAGAAGGCAAAAGTGTGGTAGCCAACATCGAACCTCTGTTTGACCGGCTGCTCATCTTCTGGTCTGACCGCAGGAACCCGCATGAAGTCAAGCCAGCCTACGCCACTCGGTCAGTAACTCTGTTTGTGTGATACATGCACACATACACGTGCACACATACACAAAGAATAAAAAGTTGCGAAATGACATATTATCATACACAAACAGAAGGGGCTCTCTCTTAATATTGCCAGTACTATGCTTTACTTGGCTGTAAATATATGTGTATAATAGGAAAATTATTACGAAAATTATTTTTTGTCAAGTCAGTTAGCTCAAGTAACATTTTATAATAAGTAGCTACACACTATTAAGTATTAGTTAAGCTTTAAATACTGAATTATCATTATTATGTAGTTTATAAACGCAGTTAAAGATGTTTTACTCATCATTGATAAGCACTAATTGTATCTATAAACTACATACTAATGAGTAAATGAAGATTTCAGTATTTATTAATGCTTGATAGTGTGTACCTATTATTAAGTGTTACCCAAGTATTTTAGTTGGTTTTTTTATTTATTTTTGTAATTGAACGCATTAAGTATTATCCTTTCCTTTCTCTACCCTCCGGCCTTCCCTACTTTAAACCATCATTGAGGGCCCATAACACATACCCTTTCATTCCTGCCTTTCTCCCCCCTCTCATCTCCTCTCTTCTGCTCTCTTCTCTTCTCGTCTCCCCTCCATCTGACTGCTGGGGGGCGAGGTGGGGCCGGAGGCAGGAAGTATGTGTTTCCTGAGGGGGTCGGTGGGAGGGAGAGGGGAGGAAGGTTCGATTGCACGACTCGTGCTGGAGAGGCACAGACATGAGAGACAGGAATAAACAACGCAGCCCCACAGGAGAGACTCGAAAGCGTAGAAATTAACTCTCTGTTGCCCGAGACACTTCCTACCCTGAACAGTCTACTGTTCTGTCACTATGACCTGCAGAATGAGACTATTTTTTTGTAAGCTGTTTCTGTCTCTATTTTCATGTTTTGTTTTTTGTTTAGTTTTTCCTTACAGTTTGATGAAAAACTGAATTAATAACTTCATTGCTATTAAAAAAATCTGATAATTCATAAATATAATAATAGAATAATAAAAAAAATGCAATTTTTCCTGAAACAGAAAATTGTTTGGTCATTGCTCAGCTCAAGAAAATACTGATTTTCTGAACCGGAGTTATGTATCCAGAAAAAGATCTTGGCTCTTGTCTGACCCTTATCTTAATTTATTTTAATCTCTCCCTCTTGTGTCTGACAGCTATGCCATCACAGTCTGGTACTTTGATGCCAAAGAGAGAGCAGAGGCTAAAGAGAAATACAGATTGGGTAAGCTTCTTCACAGCCATACAGTTTCATTTAATTTCTTGCAGTGTTTATGCACTTCATGGCCTCTGGTTATACTTTATGCACCTTAATGTGACTGATATGCTTCTCTTTCCCCTTTGCTTCTCCATAGCAACGGGACAGAAAGGTGTTCAAGTGCCTGTCACTCAAAACAGCAAGACATAAATTTCATCTAATCACTGGAGAGCACTCTGAAACATTACGTGCCTTCCTGAACTGCTAATGGACATCATGAACATAAAGGGAGACACTGTTGAACACTGTCGGTCGCCTCTCGCAGCCTCACGCCACTCTTTGCATCGTCAGCCGCCAAAGTCACGTCACAGGCTGTGATGTCATGTTTTCCTGCCGTGTGGGTGGGCAGCTGATCAAAGACGGGGCAGATAACAGAGCACAACGGCCTGTCGTGGCAGAAGAAGAGAAAGAAAATGACTTCAAGAGTTTCACCGAATCAGACAACAAACTTTAAAAAAAAACAAAAACACAAAAAACACAGGCTCCTTAATTTTATTTTGTTGCAGTTTTGCCTGTTCAGTTATCAATAATGTTATGACGTAAAGATAAATCATTGTTTCGCTCTGGTGTCATTTTCAAAACAACACAAAGGGGTATAGATGATGCATCGGGGGATACAGACAGTAATGAAAAGGGCGGGAGGGGTTGCAAGGACTAGAAATCAATGGTGTTGACTTGGCTCTGAAAACCCCTATTGCCCCTGGATCGTGGTGGGGTTCCCTTGTCTCAGGATGTGGGCAAGTGTTGATGCGTGGTTAGTGTAAAGACAGAGACACATGAAAGAAAGGCTTCGAGTCATTCTCAGCTGCGATACGGTGGAAAGTTGTCCTGTCACACTCGTTCAGTCAGTCCCGACCCGAGCGCTGTCCCTGAACGTTGCACAGTTCTCCCAGTTTATAATCGGTGCATGGGAACAACTCCTCACTGTAGTTTCACTCTGCGTAGCACACTAGGTATAGTTCAAGTATTATGTCAGGACTTTAAAAAAAAACTTTTGCATCAGCATTGAAATGTTAGTACCACAAAAACCCAGATAATCCATCCTAGATCTTTCATGTTTCTATTAGTAGTTAGTTGCAACGCGTGTAACCGATTTTCAAGACTACGCAAAGCTTTTCTTCATGCTTGGTGCGTAGAGCTTTTCGGCTTGAAACGTGCAGCTCACAGCTGAGACAAGAGGCCCTAAGCTGTCCAGAGACGGGTCAAAACAGGGTTTGATGAGTGCGTCTTGTGTGTTAGCGTGCGTGTGTGTGTGAGTTTGTGTGTGTATGCTTATATGGCTGTATTCAGATTCGGCTTGACTTTTGCCTGCTCTTAACGTGATGAAAACAGTTTGTATCACTAGATTGAGCACTGCGGGACAGATCTACCCAGAAAGATACAGGAAAGATGGATTACAACAGATAATTAAAAAAATAAAAGATGCATAAAAACGACAATGTTATACTAAACAGTACTTAGCAAAATGATAACCTCAATCAACCTGTACACTTAAGACAATTTACAGTAAAGCACAGAGTTAAGCATACACTGTATGTGGACTGCAGGGTGAAACTATTGCCTGCCCATGTGTGGGATTGAGTATGCGTGTGTAAATGTGTACTTGCACATGTATGTGACAAACACTGTCTTGAAGAGGGTCGAAGGTATCGTCTCAGTGTATTTTAGATTGGTTGAACCGAAGGTTATTTTAAAAAGCACTTTATTGTTTGTAATGCCATGCGTGAATGATAGAATCAAAATATAACTAAAATGTAGATTAATGCCTTTATGCTGTGGATTATATGGTCATTCAAATGCAATAGAAACTAAAACAATGAGAACAAATGGAAATTGTTTGCCTATTTTCTTTTCTTTTTTTTTTTAAATTTGGAGTATTTAATTAAAACCTGTTTGTTTTTGTACACACAGCGTCATTGATTTATTTCTGAAAATCTGAGCTGAATATCAGACATGAGAGCAAGAGAGCAGCGCCTGACACATGTTCCAAACCAAGGCAGCACATGAGGGATCAAAATACTGTGAACTAATTGGAGACCGTGTTGTGAATATCAGGAACCACGTCTGCCTGTATATGTTGGCGTGGCACAGGGCCTTATCAGTTATCAGCTCACCAAAACTATTTCAGTCTCCATCATACTGTGAAGGATGGTGCACCAACACTTGTGTAATTACGTTCCCATTTAGAAACCAGCAGCAAAGACAAAGCACTTGTCAATCAATAGGTTATAGTGAGTGGGAATGCCAATGACAGTCAACCTGAGTATATATAGTGTGATGAACAGGAGTTGCCATTTCGATGGTTATAAATAAACCAACAGCTATGTTCCCTGATGCAATTTGGAAAGCTCAGGGACAAACATCGTTATAATCCAATACTGATTTCCAATACTAGTTATTTATTACTTGTTTTGATGTGTTAATATAATGAATTCCCAAATAAGCTCCGTTGCTCAGTATTATTGAGAGGTTGTGGCTGCAGTATCAGCATCATCAAAATTAAATTTGCCCTGATGACTCATAATGTAAATGTTATCTAATGGCTTGCCAAGAACAGCCCCAAGGCTCTGCATAATTGAGTAAATGATTAAAGTCGAGCCATCAGGCTGAGTGTCCCTGACTCGAGGGGGACTTATGGAAGTTTACTAAACACACCGAACCAGGTGGCTTTAGATGTATGGACAGAAAGCACAATACTAGTCTACTTATCTTCTGCTTCTGTTTAAAAAGACGTTATAGACATCAGTTGCTTTGCTTTCTGTGCTTTTGATTTCTGCAGTCTGACTGGTAAACTGATACAATGACATTCAAGTGCAGGAATGCTTTGGGTTGCAGGCCTATACCACAGGTTCCTGTGCTCGGGCCAGTGCAGATAGTTTAGGGCAAAAAAACCCACTGAGGCCGAGTTTATTTTTTAAATCCAAAGGATTTGGATCAGATTGAAATGACAAATCAAGGAAAAAATGACAGAGTTGATGCAGACCAGCAGGATTTGAAGGACGCAAACCAATTTTATTTGGAATCTCTTCAGCACATGATTAAAAGGGATAAGATAAATGAGACAAAATTGATCCAAACAAATGCAAGTAAGACCAAAGAAACACCTCCTAGTCCTTGACATTTTGCCAGGGAGTTGTTTAACTAACTTTAAGGTTACATGGAGTGATATCATTTTGCTACAGTGACCTCTAAGGAACCTTCTGAGTTTGATGCTGTTTAGCTGCTGGCTAACTATGCTATGGTTTGTTAGCCTGATAAGTGTTGGTCAATCAGTCAGCAAAGTGTGAGGCTTGTTTCATGGAAAATGGATTACAGAGAGCAGCCGATTAAACTAAACATGTGTGAAACAATGAACTAGAATTTACACATACACAAAAAATGACTTTGCCTCTGCTCTGACATAACAGTGCTGAAATAGTCTTTGAACGGTCAATAAATTATTATCAGCTGTTCTGATAGATTCTGACAGTTTTAAGTCTATCAAGCCAAAAATATCAAGCAGATTTCCTGAAAACAACCTTGTAATTGACACTTTGGTCTCTTGAGAGTTATGATTTCACTACTTTGCTACAAGATCAGACACCAGTAATGCTAGTATCATTGAAATAGTTGCTTATGCATCACCAAATCTATTAATTCACAAATAATTTTACAGATTTCTCACAGATTATTTGCAGCTGTTAGGACTGAGACTACAGGTAATACGACCAAAGACAGTTCAGCTCAGTTTGTTTAATATAGACACAGATGCGAGGATACACATGTATGCACATACACACAGAACACAATGGAAAGATTAAAATGCATGTCAGCCTGACCCTCGTGGTACACCACACTCCTGTCGGTGAGATGCCTCATGTTATCACAACAGATGCTGGCAATTTAATGATGGTTGAAACACACTGACTGTGGCACAGAGAGGGAGCACAAAGATGTCAACAAAGTATTTTGATGAGGTAAACTCTTCCAGCAAAGCATAATCCAGAAGGCCAGCCTCCCTTACTTCCTCAACACACTCTCATGTGTGTAGCTGCACAGAGTTCGACAAAGACCTGATTGGAAGTAGCAAAGACACTTCAACATACTTCAAGGGGAATTCAAATGTCACTACAATTGGTGCTACAACAGTTAATGTTCGTTGATGAGTCATTTGCTCATTATTTTTGCAAACTGATTGATTGTTTTGTCTATTAAATGTCTGAAAAGAGTGGGAAAGAACCACCTAGTTATAATTTCCCTGATCTGAAAGGTCTCTTGGCTCCAAAACATAATTGTATTCAGTTTGTTTATTGCTTAAATAGCCATCTAGTTATCAAATTGGTTAATGATTAATTTACCACTGATCAACTGATTAACTGCCTAATCACTGCTGCTCGATCAGCAAGACTAATATTTTTAAACACATCATTTCTTTGTTTTGAAATTGTTGTTTGAATTTTTTTAAGAAATGATAATAACTAAAAAACAATCAAACAGGTTTCTGACTAAACACTAGGTGCGGTACTTGACACAGTTTGGACTATACAATTTCATCAGAACCAAAAAAGTACGAAGATTGAGAGAATGGATGAGAACGGAAACCCTACTGGCTGTATTATTAAGATGCATCCATCTTTTTTAATCAAAATGTGCCAGATGATGTACCACACAGTGTACTGAGTAGATGGAGAGACATCTGAGGCTGCTGATGTCTTAGAATATAAGCACCTCTCTGCTCTGGTTTTCACACAAACACCAAAGTCAGCGTAGTATGAAACTCAGCCCTGTCTCTGCTGGTGACTCAGACTAACAAGGGAGATGTAAGATGAGGAGACCTTGATCATAAATTTGCTGCACAGGGCAGAGTCTTGTGTCTTCGGTGTGCGAGTTGTACCGGCGGCTGAATATATGAAGTGCTTCTGTCTCCTCACAGATACTCTCCATTTGTATATGAAATGATTTGTATTTTAGTGGTGGTTTTGTGTTTTCCTCAAAGATAAACAGAACAGAGTGATTGGTCAGTAGGCTACACTTTCATGGGTAAGACTCTCTGTTTCTGATTTACTGAGACGAGCCTGTACATGGCAGATTTCTGTTTGTTACTATCTGCCTCCACCTTGTGGTTTATATTTGTCATAGCAGGTAAGAGCTAATTCTTCATGTAATGTCATGTATCACCACCAGAGGTCAGTACTGAATACAAAAAACTCTCCATGTTTGAACTGTATGTGAATGGCCCTCTTTGTAGAGTCTGGCTTAATGTAAACTTTACTCGCAACGCCCCCCCCCCCCTCCCATTCTCATTTTGTGCTAGACTGTACAGATTGTGCTGGCACAAACACACATGCACGCACACACATAAACTAAAAACCAACAAAGCACGTGTTACATTAGCAGGTGCTGTCAAAGCCACGTGCACACCCAATGGCAACACAATTTGCACCTGCTTGACACCCAATAATTCAATTGTGCATGATATGTTTGACACCCTGCTTTTGTCAACAAGCATGACATGAAGTAAATATTTTTTACTGGGTTTAATTTTTGCACTCTCTTCACAATGATGCAATCGTCCACATTATTGCTCCTCCTAAAATTATATGGCCACACTGTTCTGTCCCTGGCCGCACAAATAATGACTTTTGGATTAGTTTGTTTACCTGTCCAAGCTCAGTTTTAATGGCATGACTCAGACATACTGGTAGATGACCTTCGTTAAAGAGTTTCCAAAGTCAGGGTGTGGGCTGTGGTCAGTAACAGGCAGGGGTATTAATAAGGCAAATGTTGAAATCCAAATACATGCAAGAAAGCTATAGAAATCAAAACAATCTGGTAAAAAAAAAAAAAAAGAAAGAAAGAAAAAAAGTAGGAGACATGGACTGGTGTATATAAGAGCTGGGTGAGTTAGGAGGGAAAGAATCAGGAAGCTGAATGGTGGTAAATTTTGGGTTACCTCAGGAGTTTGTGCCAGTTTGAGTTTGAAAGAATGAGTGAATGAAATGTAAACAGAACAAGCTAGTCTGGATGGTTGTGATACAAGTCCTGCACAGGCATGCATCAGCACTCCCTTAGTCCATAACCCTCCTAGCCTGTAGTCTTGGAGAGCCCTCCGTTATCTGTGAATATAGCCTGTCTGGTTCGGTTGTGGAGGATTAGCTGTGAGGATGTACTCCAAGTTGTTGTGATCCATCAAGATGATGAAGGAACAGTGTCTCCATCTGTTTGCAGCTGGTTTAACAGCTAGCAGCCCCCAGTCTCTCATCTGAAGATACCTTGGGAGAATGTCCTGGACAAAGTGTAGGCATGGGGACACCTCGCCCACCACATGCATTTAGCTACTACCCCCACAACAGAAGCATTCACCTTGACCACAAGTTGATGACTGGGGTTATAGGAGGGATGCTGAGGTGAAGTGAATCTTCACCTACTGAAAAAGTCTGTTATATACTTTTAATCCATTTAGAACAGATGAACAGATGTTGTTGGTTATAAAACAGTGTAGGTGTGGAAAGCACAATAAGCAATGTGGTAGAGTATGAGTGCAATGGTCAAATAAAACTTTTCATTTCACCAGGGTGGCAGGGTCCGAAATGAAAGATCTCATAACAAGGAGATGGTGAAAGTTTTAATAGATGCATAAAAGGAACTACCACATTCTGCATCTCCATCATTTTTTTTTTGATGAATTAAAATTGGGATTCTGAAATCTCGTTTTGACTTCTTGTAGTTTTCTTGTAATCTGATTATTTTAGAAATGTTTAGTTTATCTAGAACATGCTCTTTTCCCATCCTTCCTTTTTTAAGTTTCACTATTATTATGTCTTGTTTTTGCAGTCTCTGTGTTTCTCTCTTCATCTTGTATGTTTCACTGAGGCATGTGTGGAGTTTTTCAATATAAAACAGATGTAGCTTTTCGGTGCAGTCATTACCCATTTGAATTTGGGGGTTTTAGGATGAACATCATTATGACTAAATAAATTCATCTGTAGTTCATTCATTCAATCAGTGAAAATTAGATGTACGAAATAATATGAATATTCTAAAAAAGTTCTCTATAGTGCAATAGAGTCCAAATATTGATATGAACCTAATCTGTGGTCATAAAACATAAACAGTCCTTGTCAAATGTTGAAATGTACTTGATTTAACTTGATTTTAACACTTTTTTTCACAGGTAGGTTTAGATGCCCCACCCCACCCCCCCACCCCCTTAATAAATGAAATCATCATTTAAAAACTGCATTTTGCAAAAGTTCTGTCAGCTTTTCTGAATCTGAGATTAGATATTGAATTGATTTTATCTTTCTGTTTGCTGGGCATGTGCGAGTGCTGTGCAAGTGATTGATTTTGAATCACGAGTGGGCATTCTTGTTTTTATTGAGGAAATAGCATATATATCAAAACATCAAAGCAAAAACAGAAGGAATGTCATTCCACAGGACCTAAAACGCCCCTGGTGTGTGCACATGTGGATGTCAATCGATTTATGTCTTGCACACTAAAGGAACAGCTTTGTTCTCCTGCAAACCCTCCGTCCTTCCCGCCCTCGTCTGACCTTGGAATTTAAGTGCAGGTGGATTCACACCAAAAACAACAAGTGGAAAATATGATACCTTAAAAATTTGGAGATTTTCTGCTAGAGGAGTAGCGGCATTGGTTTTTGTGAACAGGTTTAAGTTTATCTTTATTATTCCCAAGGACCTATTTGCATGTCAACAGTAAATTTGTGTATTCTGTACGTGTTGATTTATTTGGCTGCTATTTTAGCCAGATCTCCCTTGCAAAAGAGATTTCTGATCTCAAGGTAAAAATAATAAAATAATAATAAATATAAATACAACAAAAATGCAAGTCACACACACCAGAGTATGTACATTCTGAGTTTGCCGTTCATGAAATAAGCAGTCTGGCAATTGACAACACATCCTGTTTTTGTGTTTTCTTGTTAAACCCATGAGCAAAGTGAGTGTGAAAGCAGAAGCTGCACACCTATTTCAAGGGCCCCTCCTGCCTCACAAAGCAGTAAGGGTTGTTATTAGTAGCAACTCGCTGCACCACCACATACCCTGCAGCAAAAAGGGTTACTTCTCACCTTTCCTGTTCAGCCCCTCTCTGTCACATTTTATCCTTTAACTCTGGTTCGTAGTGGTCGTAATGTTCTGGTCAGGAAGTTCTCACGAGTTAGCGGTGCTTAGCTCACGTTGTACCGGGTGATCAAAGACGCTCAAACTCATCATTTTTTCATGAAAGAAACCCCTCCTTCAGGAAATTTGATGTCTGGCTTCAGCTTCACTTTGATGATCTCGGTGCACCGTAGCTGGTGCCTCAGTCCATCTTTATCTGAAACCAGGTCTGAGAGAAGCTGCCATTCACACATCTTTAGTATGGCTACTCGTGACCCAATCAATCTGCTTTTCATCCTTGCCTCATGGCTTTCCCTCCCTGTTCTGATCAGACTTTTCCACATTTTAATGTTTCTGCCATATTTCAAAACATCTATTCATCTTTTAGGTTTCACATTGAGACATCAGTTGATGGGAAACCTTTATTTCCATGCTCCCTGACTCCTCGCCTTAGTGCCAAGGACAACTGTGTGTCCTTTTTGTAATAGAGTTAGCATTCACTCTGCTCTCTGTGCCAAAGTAAAGTATTTTTCATGCAAAGATAGATCCAAGATAACATGTATCTGTCTGTTTCTTGGTTTGAACCAAATCTCACCTGAGATTCTCTATCTTCTTCTGTTTTGGTGATTTGAGCAAAACAGATCAACAGTGTGCATGTTTTGTTTAGGAAGCTGCTGATTTTCAAAGGAAAATGATGACATTGACATTAACAAACAAATCAGTTGGACAAGATGTAGTTAATTTACTTTATAGATCTTAATGACCAGTATTCAGTAGTCTTCACAACTCTGTTCCTGTTCCATCTCATGGAAAGCATGAAAATACTTCCCCAACCAGTTTTAAACTGGATATATGTTCATACTGACGTCAGAACTTTCTTGTTAGCAGAGCTCAACTATTTTTTACACTAGCTTCTTCTTTAAAAGGGACCTGATGTCTGAATTTGCTCTGAGAGGCATTAGGACCCTCACAAATTAGTCAACAAACGCTGATGTTAATTTTGTCCAGTGAAGACGTTTTTAATTCTGTGACATTTGAAACCGTTGAACTCTAAATATAAATACTGCTGGGCACTTACTGGTTACAGACAAGAGTAAGAATGGGCTGGCCATGTAGTTTGAGCATAAGAGTAAATATACTTGTGGGAATAATTCAGTCAGATTAACATGTACTGTATACATGCAGAAGAAAATTGGTTTCCAATCGCATTATCTGGGTATTTTAGTCAGATCTGGACTGGAGACTTCCACTGGAGTGGAGCCGTGTTCAAGTATTCATTATCGTTCATGTAAATAAATATTTAAAAAATGTAGTACAAAGTACAATCCAGTCCAACAACACCACACTGTGTGCTTGCTACATGTATGCACGCATCCTTTTAATATTTCACTTCAACTGCCTTTAACTTACCCTCTCCTCTTAGTCATGTGTAGTTATTTGGATGTGGAAATTCACATTTACTTTGCAACTGATTAACCTGATTTTAAAATCAATTACTAAATATTAATAGACATAGTCTGAAAATTGTTGTCCTGGTTAGGCTCTATTTGGAGACAAGGAAGTAATAATTCAGCCTTAATAGAACTTGATAAGATGTCAGCCATCAAGGTGTAAATTCTGCCAGGACTGCAATAAAAAGCAAGATCCTGTTTATTTAAGATGTCAAGTGTCCTGAAGCGTAGAATACACTACGTATATGTTTACCTTCATAGGCAGGGCCATTGCTCGGAATTCTGGGCCCCCTGAAAAAATACTGAAGTGGGCCCCCACCCCCTAACTTTTCATGGCTACTTTTTGGATTGACTGTGTATTTTTATTTATTTAAAGGTTTAAAAATCAGGGACAGTGCACATTAATAAAGACATTTTTTTAAAAATGTAAATATGCCAGAATTAGCCGAAGGGCTATTTTGCATCTGTAGTCCCTGGACAGATGTTAAAAGTCAACCTAAAAAATAAAAAAGTTTGATTACAATACATTCAGTGGTTAAAAGTAGAAAAATAAGTAGTGGACAAAGTATGGAGAACTCAGCGAGGGTCCATGCATACACACACAAACTAACACAAACTCAACCAACAGCCACTACATACAATACAGAAGAAACAATAATCAGCAACATCGACATCAACAGAGAGGGAGAGAAAGAGAGGGGGAAAAAAAAAGGGGCACAATAACGTAATACACAATAAAAGCCATGCACAAAAAGAAACAATACTAGACAACTGACACACTAAACAGACAACATAACAGGAGACTTAATGATCGCAGCCTTGACCGCTAATCAGCCACTTTTTTAGAAAGTGTTTAAAGGAGGTGTAATTTGGGATGTTTCTGATGTGAGTCGGGATGGAGTTCCACTCACGTGAGTTAAAAGAACTTTTTTCTGAACGGGACAACACAGTCTCCTCTAGTTGCACTCCGAGTAGATGTAGACACTAACTTTACAAACTGATTCAACACAGGAGGCGCGAGTCCATGTATAATTTTGTACACAAGACAACAATATGAGTATTTAATCAGGTTTTGCCAGTTTAACAGCTTGTATTTCAGTAAAATGTGACAATGGTGATAGTTGTTGGATTTCCTGTCCAGCACCTTAAGAGTTTTTTTATATAGTGAATGTAGGTTTGAGAGCAGTGTTGCTTGCTTGGGACCAAGTGGTCAGACAATATGTTATGTGGGACAATATCATTGAGTGCATGTACATCAATGCGGCCTTTGTTGACATGCAACTGCGGATGTGTCGAAAGTTTGACAAATTAAATTTAATACAGTTGGAAACCTTTTTAATATGTTCTTTAAAGGAAAGGTTATTATCGATGTGCACACCAAGATATTTAAAATCTGAGACAACACGCAATCTCTCCCCATCTACAACCACCTCGGGTTCTGGACAGTGAGTTTTAGTTTTACTGAAAAACATACAGACTGTTTTAATAAACTTGAGACAATTTTGATTTAGCCATTTTTTTATGTGTTGCATTGAGTCAGTTAACTGATTGGGCTGTGCTGCTACCATGCATAAAAACAACAGTGTCATCAGCATACATTATGGTATTAGAATTGGGACACACAGTTGGCAGATCATTCACATATATTGAAAATAAAGCGGACCCAGAATAGATCCTTGAGGAACACCTGCAGCTAAAGAAATGGCATCTGACTGGTGAGACTTTATTCATTGAGACCTGTTTGCTAAGTAGGACTGAATCCAACTGATGGTGCCCAGTGAAAAATTAAAAGTGGAGAGTTTATCGAGAAGTATGCCATGATTTATTGTATCAAAGGCCTTCTTGAGGTCTAAAAAGACGGCCCAACCACTCCACCTTTATCTAACATTGACTTAATTTTTTCAATGAAATAGCAATTAGCTGTTCCGTGGAGTGGTTGGATTGAAACTGATTTGAGTGCAGACAGTAAGAGCTGTTATTTAGATGAGTTAAATTTGTTCAAAAGTTTTTCCAACTTTGGAGACCATCGGCAAAACACTAATTGGTCTGTAGTTACAGATGGAGTGTTGATCACCACCTTTAAAAATGGGTGAAACAGCAGCTAATTTCCAAACGTCCGGGAAAATTCCTTGAGCAATTGAAAGATTAACTAATTGTGTAATAGGGCGTTCTAACGATGCAAAGAGCTCCTTAAGCATGATTGTGTTCATACCATACCGTATAAGAGGAATTTAGTCAAAAACAAACAAACAAACAAAAAACTGGCCTCCTGAGGGTTTTTTTGGTTATAGGCATAGCATTCACATGAATGGAACACCAAAGGATAGCTACTGAGGTTATGGATAAAATAAAGGAAAAAAAATATGGTGATCAACTTGCTTTTATTCATGTATTTTTATTTTCTGCTACTTTGTACTGCAAGTCCGTTTTATATTTTTTACTTGGCTACATTGATTCGATAACTTGAATATTGAATGTAGCTTAGTAGGCTGTGGCTCAGGAGGTAGAGCGGGTCGTCCACTAATCGGAAGGTCGGTGGTTCAATTCCCGGCTCCTCCAGTCAACATGCCGAAGTGTCCTTGGGCAAGACACTGAACCCACACTTGCCCCCCGATGTGCCGATCGGGTGTGTGAATGCTTAGTTTCCTGCACTATGCTCAGTGCTGTATGAATGTGTGTGAAAGGGTGAATGCGACCATTACAGTGTAAAGCGCTTTGAGTGGTCCAAGTGACTGGAAAAGCGCTATATAAGTGCAAGTTAATTTACCATTTAGTAGTTACTTTGCAGATTGATTTCGATGTGTCAAAAAGATAAGATGGGAGGGGAAGTGTAGAACCTACCAGACACAATATCATTAACAATAAACCCATCTAACAATAAAGCAATGTGCACATTAAAGCATTTTTGAATATACCTCAAATATACCTGAAATACTGTCTTTTTACTTTGGTAAAAGATGTGAGTATTCCCAGCAGCACTAGTCATACACATAAACCCAAGGGTGGGGAAGAGTTTCAGTATTAGTAATAGGATGTGTCTGGTTGTGCAGTTCTGTTTTTATTTGGCAATTATAGACCAGCATCTCTTTTCCACTCTCTTCTTTTCCAATAAATGTCTTTATTTTGAGTATTTTTGGTTTCATTTTGATACTGTGGCAAATGATGGTAAAATTGTGTTTTTTTGTGTTTAATGTGCATTTTTTTGCCAAAAGATCAGAGTGTTCTCCCAGGCCAAAGCTACATCTTTGACCAGAGAGAACAAATCAGGAAAGAAACAAAAGGTTCACAAACCCGCAACAGTATCTTAATGTGGACTGTTAATATGTCAAATCTAAGTAGTAAGATTACTTCTTTCATGCTTAGAATATACAACACTGCCTTCAGCGTGTCCTCTATTCTAAGGTCACATCGGTAGGCCTAGTTGCCATGGTGATGGATCTCCTTAACTGATTTCTGATGGTCTGTCCTGGACTGTGTATCTGTTAATCAAATCAATAGACTGCGTATTCATATTTACACATGTTAGATTGTAGTTGCTTGGACAAATGTGCTGTGTAGTGTCTGTTTATCTGTGTGTGACCCATCTGCAGGTGTTTTTTCCTGGATCCATGTAAATTACACTCTGTATGCATAATGCCCATGTTTGTGTGTGCAGAATGACAGACATAGTTAATGATGGTTGGTTTGGCAAACTTTACATGTAGACATGGACGTCAATGTGTCTCTGTGTCCCAGGGGAGCCACGCAGTGGGGCCGTTCTCACGGGATGGGGTGTGTCTGAGCACCTATCCCAGCGGCATCTCCAACACAAGGGAAGGCTTAGACCGTCTGACCCCTCCGTCTGACCTCTGCCTGGTCTTCCATCGGGCCCCACAGGCCCCATCTCTGCTGGCGTCTGCCTGTGCAAGCCCCCTCGGCAAGATTCTTTCAGGTCTGGTTTATAAAAAAGCAGTGGGAGATAGCTGTGTTACACGTACACCAACCTCTCAAAGAGTGCAATTTCAACTGGGCAATCCAGCAAAAGCCTGCAGGATACTCCAAACCCAATCAAAACGGGTGTAGTCTCAGATACCTGCTGAACAGGGCTCGGTCTGCTTAAGCCCCTTAAGCTCAGAATGACTTCAGGTGTGTGTGTGTGTGTGATTAATTGTTTAAGTGCCTGCTAGAGGAATTTGCAAGTCATATTGGCGGCAGACTCAGACAGCAATTTCCTGCAAAACATGAAGAAACAATCAGTTACATTGCTTACAAGTTGTGAGACAACTATCAACACGAGGCAAATGCAGAGACTGCTTGCCAAAACACTGCCCCCGATGGAAACGCACATCAGCGGTTTTGCATGAATTTACCTTGAAAACAACTCTGTCCTGTAATGCTCCGTTATTATCTCGTAGCGTGGTGAATGTGCAGGTCACAACTTGTCCACAAGAGCATTTTGGAGTTGTTGGATTGTGTACTGTATTTGATGAGTTTGATGATGGAAACCAAGAAATCCCAAGCCTCCATAGCGTAGCTCTGAGCAGCTCACAGCTCTGCTCCGCCGTTCTAAAAATAGCTTGCACTGACAATTAAAGGTAACGAACCTACTGCTAAAACATAGGAATTATGGCAATGAGCCAATTTGACAAAATGTTGAACTATCCCTTTAACCGCATGAATTGTATGAATGAATGGATTAAGAGTGGAGTATATGACCCTGACAGTATTGCAGTATTCCTCATAGACCCAGCCTCTCTTTGGACAGGCGTCAGTTTGCTGTGTGAGCCGGGGCCTACACAGGCAAAAGAGGAGGATTAGGGCAGTAGGAAACTGGGGCAGAGGAGATAACGCAAACACAGTGACTACCTACGTGGTGGCTATTAAATCTGAAGGCTAATGCTTGGGAGCAGCGCTTTCATGTCAGCTTCCCAGATCACACAGAAACACATCTGCCAGGTGTCAGTAGGAAACTGTGTCAGTGGGAGCAGCAGTAGTTTATCTAACCGTCATGGCAGCGCTACACCTCATCCAATCTACTGTTGCTGCTAACTGCTCAGGCTGACAGGCATTTCCAGCTACAGTAAGGGGATTAAGCTGCCATGTGGACTTACGCACTGTGAGGGAGAGGAGGGAAGGACAGGCAAGGAGGGGAGAGAGGAGGTGAGACGTGTGGGTGAGGAAAACCTGGAGTGAACCTGGAGAGGAGAGGTGTAGGGATTTTTTTCCCCCCTTTCATACTCACTCTACTCTCCATAACAGCGAGGCGCCAGTAAAAACAAGCCCAAGCTAAACCCAGCTTTCAGTTTATTGCTTAGAGAATGATAAACTGTTTGTGTGGCATGTGAGCATGAAGACCTCCAACCGCGTTTTCATTTAGAGCAGAATCCTTCAATAGCACCATCGACTGAAATTATATTAAACTGACTCAGCAGTCTTGAGCACCACGTATTTGCAGCGTTGCATCTTCAATACTGGAGGACTACGACGGCAGCGATGTTTATGAGAAAGGTATCCGTGGATGTACTGAGGGATTATGATGGGAATAAGCAAGAATGAGAAAATATTCCAATTATGAAGGATCCAAGGGAAGGAGGGGAGGAGATGATCAAATACACAGCCTGCAATGAATCCACGATGCAGTACAAAAGATTTCCAGGGTAATGCAATCAACGCACCTGGAAAACACATGGTTGTCAAGGCAACTTATCTACAATCAGCGATTCTCCCCTGAGATTCTCCCCTGAGATGGTAACGACATCATTGCTCTGGCAGCACTGCAGTAACATAACCTCAGGTCATCCGCCTCCTCTCTGTGCGTGATGCATTATTTATTTCGTTATTCAGCGTCCTGATTTAGTAACGTGATTAAAACATTTTTTCAACATTTTTTAATAAACTTAAAATGAAGAAACATTGTCTCAACATCTAAAGATAATAATGTCTGTTTTGTTTTTTTCCAAAAATCAAAAAAATATGTAACATCCCCAGGGAAACATTTGCACACAACTGTTGGTATTCACTTGCCTGGCAGTTTTTCAGTGTTTCCATGTGTGGAGTGCTGGAACAATATCTTCGTCAAGGCCATGAGAAGGACACCAGCCTGGCCAAACACCTTGTGAGAGCAATTGTAAACAAGGTGGTCACACCTCAAACTTTTACACGTGCATTTGAATGACCTCTACTCTGAGGACCAGTCTCAGCCAGCCCCTTATGTAAACAGGGCTATGAATACAACACACAGCATGCTCATAAACCTAAAAGGAGACTTATAAAGTACACATTGCCTACAGGCAACGTGCATATGCTGGCACAGACAGACTGCACGTATGTTAAATGCAGTGTATACACTGTAATTAGACAATTACCTGTGATTGCACCACATGTCTTTTTTAACGGCATGTGTGATGTCTTTAATTACTGCTGCCTAGAAAAAACTCGCAAACTCACATACTTCATTTATTGCTATAATTTTAAAGAAGAACTACGTACTTTCCTCTAATAATTAATCCACCACTATATATATATATATATTTTAACCTCTTCTCATGAAATGATTGTGAAAATGTGATTCATTTTTGATAAATAACTTGTATATCTTCTCAAAACTTTGTTAATCAATCTCTTTCAAATATATCACTGTGAAAATTAAACCACAGTTAACCAAAGCAACCAATTATACTAACTTTATGGGCCTATATATGGTATATATGGCTGCATATATACAGTATATATATATATATATATATATATATATATACATATATACACACTGTATATATATTCAATAAAAGGATGAGGCCAGCTTGTCTGGAGAAACTGCACTGAACACTGAACTGTCTTATGTCTGTGCAGTCTTTCATCCTAGAAGTCATATTACATTTCATATCACGAAATAACAGTTGGCACGCTACAGAAGAACTGGACACAGTGATTGCATTGATCCTATTAGGTGAATCTGATGAAGTATAAATTGTGCCCACTGAATGTAGCTGTTATGCTTCCGTTGACTTAATTGACACAGAGTGAACTAAAATGGTTCAAAGAAGAACCTAAACTTACAGTAATCTTGTCAGCCCAGCTCCAGCCAGGTCATTTAAAATAGTTTTCTTCACCAGCGGAGGAAGGCTCTGGTTTCCACTGAGACTAGTCCTACCCCTACATGTACACTGTATTTTAGTTGCCCTCTTGGAGTCCCCAGATTTGTGGCCAAATGGAAGCTGGTTGAACAAAGAATCCAAACATGTTCTACACCTTGTAAACACCGAGCACTATTCATGATAGGCCGGAACATGGGCGTCTCAAATTTTTGAGATACCTAAGCAACGTTTGCAACTCTAACAATGAGTCAGCAGTATAGGTTTGTTGTTACTCTTGGAAGTTCAATGTCACGTTTCAACCACCTACAGCACCCTGAGCAGAATCCTGACTGTAAAAACCCCTCGAGTTCTACAGAACTTCCTCTGAACTGTTTATGAGGCTCTAGTGACATTTCAGAAACCAGAAGAAACGACCCATGAGTACAAGAACAATTACGTCTTTTCCCTCAGTTCTTTTTTTTTTTTTTTTCAGGCCCAGTCCTAATCCAGACAAAGACGGCTAGTCAACGGGAATGGAGTGGGAGGTTGAAAACGAGGGAGGGCTGGTGAAAAGAGGAAATTCTGAGCTCCTCTGTGCTGTACAGTATCGTATGACTTCCAAAGGAGGACTGTGGGTAAAGGAGCTGGGGGGAAGGAGGGGGGGAGGCGTGGTGAGAAGGGCGTGTTGATCTCAGCAAATCAGAGCCCTCCCTCACTCCGGCTGGTTTGGACCGCCTAGGCCTGAATGTTCCCTGCAAATGTCCTGTGGGAAGATTGTGTTCCGCATGTGTTTTTTAGTCTGTTTTTAGTCCGCCTGCCCTCCCAGACATCACATCTAACTCATCTAGCATGGAGCTGCACCGTCTCTGACATTACCTCAGCCCTGGTCAATGGGTCTAGATACTCTGTCACCTAAAAACACACACACACACATTTGTCCAAATATGTTTATATATACCACAGCACATATAAAAAGCTGAAACTTGCTAAGGGTGCAGCAACAAACAAGCCTGACTGGATGGATAATTGCGGTGAGCGAAGCTACCTGTATGGAATTAATCTCCCTATTTCCCGCTCTCCGTCTTCTGCTCCGTGCATTAGTTTCTTCAGGACCCAGTTGTCTGGCATGGCACAGATGACGATACCACCGAGCTGGGATCGATGCAAACCGTTTGTGTCCTTGAGTGAGAGATACATGCGAGGAATGGCAAACTCTCCTCACATCTCAACCCCTAGGTCTGACCTTCATGTGTGGCCATGTGGAGGGGGCCGGGGAAGGTGACAGCCGTGAACCTGACCGGTTTACGGCCATACAGGATGTAAAAACTAAAAGCAGTGAAATCTGACATCTCGCTGTCTATGAAACTCGACGCCGTGAATCTGCGAGCTTTCACTGAGGTAAACGAGAGACAGCAGATCGCTCTCCTCTCTGTTGTAGCCTATTGATCGACCTCCGCCTGATGCAGGTCACGCATTCAAGTACAAAAATACACACAAGCGTGACACAAGCACATGTGCCTGTGAACACAATGTGGCTATGACATGCATTGCGTTGTATTGATTATTGTCCTCTTCTAACAATGGCACCGAAGGAACGTTGAGGTGTGTATGTGTGTATCCCGAGGCAGTGGCAGGGTGTGTTTTGACCAGGTTGGACTAAACAGACGGCTACAGTATAACCAGCTGTAAGCAGATAACTCTACCTATTACAAACAGGGCAGGAGGATCAAATGACTAACTGTGAGGACATGCAGGGCAAACTGATTTGCAGTCCTTCTCCTTTTCCTTTTATCAGATGAGCAAAGCCAAGCGGAGGAGGACTTAATGAAAATATCACCATCAGAATGACAAATACAAGGATGTGTAATCAATCTCATCTCTTCACTGTGTATAAGCTTCTGCCAAAATCTACTAAATTACACAGATGCTAACAAAACACTGCCAGACAATTAAAAAAACATCACCTATGGGTGCAAAGCAATCTGTCAGCATTTCACAGTGCACATTCCTTAAAGTGGGATAACATGGCATTATGCAGACAAGGAGGAGTGGTGCAGGGTTAAAGATTTAAAGCCAAACCATGTGTGACAGGAAAACAGCTTTCCGACACATGCTGCAGTTTTTACAAGCTTCCCCTTAAACGGGACCCCACATTCAGATGCACACAGTGTGGATAATTAACCCAAGATACAGGGTAAGGGGTTCATGCAAGAGGATGTGTGCAGGACTTGTTCTGCAAAGGGCGGGACTGATGTATTTGTAAATAATATTTGCGATATTGTTGTAGCCATTCGGATTCAACTAAGAAATAAATGAGCCATTAAATTCCAAAGTGCTGCCTCTGGCTTTAACAGCATTAATTGATCACAGATTACACATGTAGAAGGTTATAAGGACAATTACTAATCCCATTGCTGACAGGGCTAAAATAAAAAACAACTTGTAACTAATGTTTATGAATTTGAACAGATGCTTTACGAAGGTTTGTTTGAGATCCAGCTTGAGGCGGGATGCTCCTGTTCAGTAGACTGATGATGGCTCAGGACCATATGAGCAGGCCTGCTAATGGGTTGTGGTTGTAAACTTAAAAGCTTTCCTGATGATTGTCAAGTGCCTGAAGCAGAGTTCAAGTAAGGTGAGGGAAAATGAAGGCATGAGAGCACGGGAAGTTGGATTTGTTGAAGATGGATTATATTGCACATTTTGTCCATTCAACAGAATGTGACAGCAATGTTTTCAATTAATTGAAAGCAAAGAAAAACTTTCAAATTTCAAAGCGAAATGACAGGGGGTTGTATTTGGTTAATCTTTACCTGTGTAACCATCTTATTTGTAATCTGCTGTTATGGACACAGTTTAGTGTCTAGAATGCTGCAGTCTTAATGGATAACAGCATGATTTATCACCCATAAAGATTACAGGAAAAATAATTTTCTGGTCCCATCCAATACCAACCATCTGCTGTACAAAATGTGCAAAAGTTTTATCACTTTTTATGTTATGTGTATCACCATGGTGACAGTTACATCACTTCATATGCATATGATTGATATAACAGATAATGGTGTGTTAATCATAATATCCCTCAGTAGAGGTCCCAGAACGAGCCTGCGCTGTGACTCTCAGCAGTGATCACCATCACTACAGAGAGATAAACTGAGATAAAGGAATTGTTTACATTCACATATCAGAGGTCCATCTACACATGCAGCTAGGTTGGTATTCATAGGCACGCTGTAACAGAGAAAGAGGATCGTGCTGGTAGGCAGACCATGTGAGTCTGATTAGACGGTGTAAATCCGTAAATAATTTTGGGAGTCCCCTCCTGGTCACATTAGGCTCTACAAGATCAGACAGGGTTTAGTGGTCTTACCCGTCACTTCTGGGCTACGGCGATAACAGTTGGTGAAAGCCTTTTTATACCGCACTGTGATCCTGCTGCATGGCAAACAGTAGGAACAAGAGGGCATCAGTGGATTGGCACATTAACGGGGTATTGAGTTTCCTCGTTGTCTCCACCTTTTATAATGTGGTTATTGTCACTCTCCCTGCGTCTCCCCTGTTGTTCTCATGATACCTGAGACAGCAAAGTTTTGTTGCCTGACAATGTGCTTTTTTCCCCCTATGTCCCAGTTTAAGAAGTCACATGATGGAGCTACCTCATTCCTTGTGCTGCATACTGCTTTTTTCAGGTACACCAGCAAGTGCCGTAGAGTAAGAGTGAGCGCCTTTACCTTAAAGGGATAGTTCAACATTTTGGTAATCCCTATAGTCATAGCAGTAGGTTAGTTACCTTTAATTGTCGGTGCAAGCTATTTTTAGAACGGCGGAGCAGAGCCGCAAGCTGCTCAGAGCTACGCTACAGAGGCATGGGATTTCTTGGTTTTCCCTCATCAAACTCATCAAATACACAATCCAACAACTAAAATGCTCTCGTGGACAAGTTGTGACCTGCACATTCACCACACTATGGGATAATAATGGAACGTTACGAGACAGAGTTGTTTTCAAGGTAAATTCATGCAAAACCGCAATGCGCGTTCCAGTTGGGGGCAGTTTTTCAGCAAGCAGTCATTCTATTTGCCTCGAAAACAACTACGTCTTTTTCCGTTATTATCTCATAGTGTGGTGAATCTGCAGGTCACAACTTGTCCACAATAGCGTTTTTGAGGATTGTGTATTGATGAGTTTGATTAAGGAAACAAGAAATCCCATTGATGATTTATATCATGATTTATATCATGACAAGAATTTACAACCACAGTAGTTTTTGAAGTCTGTGCAGAGACGTTTTGAGCTGAATGCTGATACCTATAACTGAAAGAAGGTATGTTAATATTCATCGTGTTTACCATCTGATTCTAGCATGTTTTTATGGTAACATAGACACAAACTACAGCTGAGACTGAGAGCAAAAAACATCAGTTCTGCAGGTGATTTGGTCACAAACTAAAGCACTACATTAAAATTCGATCCAGCTGATGAAAAGTAATACCTACAGTAATTACATGTGCTTCTAAGTGTGGCTGTGAATGTTTGTACCAAATGCAAGGCCACAAATATTAACCTGTGCCACTATAGAGTTTTATCAAAGTGATCTATAGAGACAAAGAATCAAATAGGCTATGATCTCCTCTCTAAATAAATTTAAAAAATTATCATATCATCAATCCTATCGCTGCCCATTAACAACCAATCCTGAAGTGGGACTATTCTTTTAGACATTCTTTGCAATACACTGGATTAAGTGCTAAATCTACCTTGCTTAATTTATCATACCACATTGATAACGTAGGTGGACAGGAATCAAGCCAAACCTGTAGGGTTTAAAAGGTGTGTAAAACACAACATGATGCTTACTAATTTAGTCTTATAACAACAACAACTACAATACATGACTTTGGATCCATTATTGTACTAAAATCAATAAATGTAATTTCTCAGTCTCTGTTCAAACAGAATACCCTGATGTTGTGATCAACCGGCGTGACCACATGCCAAATTATTTTTGGCACTTCCGACGTACCGCAGAACATGAATCATGGAATTCATGTATTAAGGGACTCACATGCGAATTGAATTATCTCATCAATGTTCAAAATCACAACCAACACCTCACACCTCACACCGACACAGGTGGTTCTGTAATTGTCTGCAATAACTGCTTTTCACATATAGGCCCATGAAACTCGAAACTAAAGTTATTGTTAAGGCAGATTAATAAAAACAGTGAATTCTTCCACCAAAAATCAAAAACTTGTTCTTATGGTGCTGCTCTTGTGTGTGATCTGAATTTGGAAGAGCAGTCTGATTTAGATACAAAAAATAACAGTCAAAAATGAATCTCCGCAGCAAGTGCATTGTGTGTGTGTGTGTGCGCGTGTGCGTGTGTGCAGTGTGTGTTTTTATAGAAGGGGCCTACATTAGAAAAACTCTCTCGGCCCTCCAGTGCCTACGGGTTTTAAGCTATTGAAGTTGTCCTTTCTCACAGAGTAATGTGCTATTTCACAGAATCACAGCGATTCCTCTAATCATTCACACAGTCAGAGGGAACAAAGACCAAGCTTGAGATAACAAACTGCGCACTGAGAGGACAGCGTCCTACCAGCCTGGGTTCTGGTCCTGTGGGCATTCTTTGGTGTTAAAGGTGCCTTTCCCACAAATTTCTACCAGTGGGACCCTGTTTTATAAGGGCTCGGATTGTTGTTTGAGTGTAAACTGACCCTAGGCTTTCTTGGACCCCTACACACATTTATAGCCATCTGACCATAGGCATCGGTATCCCAGACAATAAGAGTCTGTCTCTTTTTACAAATTGACTCACATCTTGCCAAAAACTGCAGGGTGTTGGCTAGGACGCTGACATGTCTAGAACATTGGAAAACATCAATTCAGCTGTTTCTATCTCAAGCTTTCATTCTTACTCATCACTTTTGTTACTTTTTCTTCGTAATCCTTCCAAAAGAAGAGATGAATACACAGAAATGGATGGGATGTGACTTCTTGCTTCCTCTTCATCACCACAAGGATGCGGTAACCATCATTTCTTACTAAACCAACACAGTTTAAACTATGCAAACTATGCCTGCTCTGCATCTCAATGATTATTCTTTGTCATTCAAATATACCAGATGTTAGAGTAATGTTATTGCTGTGCTTCCCATTCCACGTGCATTAGTCTTTGATGTTACTACTAAAACAATATGGTTGTCTTTGTTGAGCAAGTACTTGGGAGGAGTGCAAACAAACATACAGGGGAAGGAGGTAGCATCAAAGTCCAGTGGCAGTCTAGTCTCTGCAGCTGTGCAGGCAAATCCCTCTGCTCGTCAGCTGGTGCAACACAGTTTCTGAACTCAGACATTCTAGTAAAGGGAGATATGCTTGGAAGAGTGTTGGTTTGACTTGACACTGCATCAATTTGTAGACACCATGTCGCCATTAAAATGATGAACTCGTTATTTCTGAGATGTTGCTTTCGCATTTTATTTTATTTTATAAATGTCAATTCATTTCCCTTAATTTACTTCTTGTTTCCATCCCTGATTTGCATTTGTCCTCAGAAGATTTTTTAACTGAATGATGCAATACTTGTTACTTGTTTCAAGCTTGTGAATGTGGACTAAAATTGTATTTGACATATATAATAATATAATAACTGTTTGTAAATGTTCTTTCCTCAAAGGACACTCTTTCCTCCCATGAGCATTACTGATAAAATCTGCTACAAAATGGTTCCTTCCTCAAAGTTTTGTGTAGCCTAATCATCCAACCATGGTGACGTCATCACAGATGGGATATTTTGCTCAAATTAAGCCTGATAACTTTCATTTTATGAATAATAATGGACTTTCATACAGCTTATTTTTATTCTAAATGTAGAGAACATGTCCATATAGCTAGCTCATTGATCTTTGACTTGTTATTCTTCTTCACGTAAGCTTTTATAGCCGAGGAATACCACTGTTATTTTACATTTCAATGATTTAAGTTTGAACCAGACATTATCACACAATCTTGTGCTGGGGTTAAATGATGAATGCACTGATCAATACACGTAAAAATTATTACGGTTTGACCCTCTTTGACAGTCTATGGTTTGGCCCCGCCCCTTTACGTCACAATGGGCGTTTGCCTTGCGTGGATACTATCTGAGTGTCCTGTAACGCATGTTTCAGTAGAGACAAGGAAGCCGCCGGCACCTGAGCCAGAACCTGGTCCCGCCTCAGCATCAGTCACTTTTTTTTGAGGGGTCGACTACTTTTTAGTCTTCGGGTTAAGTTTCATTGAAAACTCTGAGCGCGCACAATGGCTGACAAGATTGACATGGAGGAAGGAAAAGCATCAAACGGCGAGGCGCACGTCGACGAACCGACGGCCAACGGACTCGGTAACCCGAAGATAAGCAGCCCGGAGCCGACGTCCCAGCGGGTGAAGAGGATAGTGATGGCCAACCTGCTGGTGATCCTCACCGTGGCCGGGGTCATCATCGGTGTTTTCATTGGGCTCGGTGTGCGTAATGTGACTCTAACCCGGACCCAGATCATCTACATAGGCTTCCCCGGAGAGGTGCTCATCCGTCTGCTGAAGATGATCATTATCCCCCTGGTGGTCTGCAGCCTGGTGTCCGGGGCAGCCAGCATCGACCCCAAAGCCCTGGGCAAGCTGGGCGGCTGGGCCATGCTCTTCTTCTTGGTCACCACGTTGATAGCCTCGTCTATCGGCGTGGTGATGGCTTTTATCATCACACCTGGTTCAGTGACAATGGGGAAACCCAAGATAGCCGGCTTGGACGAGGACGTGCCCGCTGCTAAAGAAGTCATAGACTCCTTCTTGGACCTGGTCAGGTGAGTCCAAACCTCCGCCCCCCACAACCTTAACCCACAGCTCTAGCTAGCTCACCTGCGGAACCATAACAGGAATGTAAACGTCCGAACCCTTCCGCGTGTTATGATTAATTAGGCGGGAGGAAGGGTGTCATCATTGACTAGTACCTGTCCAAACTTTTCTAAAGATACAGAGACGCTTATTTGTCCTTTATGTAACCACTTAACTTAGTTTCACGAGAGTGTTTCAGAGAAATGTTGAACCACAGTCATCACACGTGTAGCCAAATTAATCCGCCCAGCTGCCTAGTGTGCTGTGCTGTAACGACTACAAGCGTTGCATCATCTCCGGGATGGTTAGTCGGTTAACTCCGCCGGTCACCGCCTGCCCACACACAGACACAGACACGACTCTCTATCTTTTTTTCTTTAATTGCATAGTGAGACTCATTCAAGTGCTGTTTATCACTTGGGCTTTATTTCACCCTGTGTCTTCACAGAAACAGACACGTGGTGTTTTCATGCCACAACACGTGTGTGGCGAGATCTTTTCCTGTAGAGGCCGTCCTGTTAGTAAAAATAAAGTTGGCAGTACAGCTCCCCTCCCCAAGAGCTGTTTCTGATGATTGTCAGGGTTATGTTTTGCTATAAATTGACTACCAGACTCTGGAGGTAAAAGCTAATGTTCTCCAAAAATCTGGTCTAACATACCAGAGGTGTTTAAGAACTGGCTCAGAGCCTCTTGGCCTTGCTACATTTTTTTTTTTTTACTTTTCCACTTGGAAGTCACAGTGCATGCATTCTTCACCACACTACTCTAAACTTGTCAGCAACACCACAGTATCAAGTTGTTGTTGTTGTTCTTTTGGGAAACCAGCAACATGTCACTCTCACGGGACATTCATGATCCATGTCTCATCTACTGAGGAATAAAGGAAGTGGGCACACAGTCCTCTCACTCACTGAAATAGTGACATGTCAACATCTCCTGAAACATCATCGCGCCTTTTCTTCTTCTTTTTTCTGTATAGAACATCTTACATAACATGTCACTGAAGGAATGTAGTTTCCTCTCTTCCTCTCACCTGCCGTGTTTCACAAAAAACCCAAAACAAAACAAAAAAACTGGAGGCTTTGAAAGGGAGCTCAATGCTGATCTGAGCCAACAGTAATTTAGTAGATTAGTGGCAGCGAGTTTATTGAGCTTTCAACTTCTGTGCACATGACCACCGAGGGATGTTTCCCTCCTACAGAGATGAAAAGCTAGACTCTTATTTGATATGATTGACTGGTAATATCTGATGTAATTTGCACCACAGGCCATTCACAATTAATTATATCTGCATGACAAAATAGACTAACTACTTGTCTTGAAGTTTTAATGTGCAATCTGTTTAAAACGATTGTGTAGGTGTATTACAGGCACAAACTTATACAGTGATATGCTCTGTATTGTTGTTGTCTCTCAGTCTCACATTCATGCACAAGTCTTTTTTTCATATATTGCAACAGTCCGTCTGGCTAGTTTGAACATTCTTTCGAGTGTTCAGTGCTGCATTACATGAATGATGAAATTGCGAACTGTAAAATCCCAGAACCTCCCCCTCCCACCACCAAACTCTTGGCCCTCGTCCTCCTCAGGCAGTGTGACTAAAGTCTGGAAACCCCTCCTAATAACTCTTCATGCTGGCCATAGCCAGATTAGAAAAACACAAGAGTAACAGGGCAAAACTTATCCATTCACAGATTAACATTGTTACCCTGATGTTCAGCAAACTCTTACATAACCATATCTACAAGCTGCAACACAAGTAGTCTGGTTTACAAAACTCAGATGAGGTGCTTAGCATTTTGTCTGACTCGGGTTCACGTCTGCTGCCTGGGATGAAAAAAAAACATCTCATAATTATAAAGAGCTTTCAACAAAGAGTGGCTTTACTTCTAGAAGCGGTGCAAACAGCCCAGTTATTGTTGACAGATGACACTGAATGCAACATTGCACTACAGTTGTCCAGTGTTATCTAGCTCCCTGTTGCGTTAAAGTGGAAAAAAAAAACATCAGAAAAGTAATGTTTATCTCGTGCATGACACATGCTACAGTCTCGCATTCATGTACCACACACTTTTAAACATTAGCTTAATAGGACAGCAGGAAAAACCCGTGCCACTCATTAGAGCGAGCCCAATCTGAGCCGGTGTCCTGCTGAGCTCTGGCAACAAAAGACTGTGACTGAGGAGCTGCTCATCGAAGCGTAAAAATTGCCCCGTCATTGTTGGCAGACACATTCTGAGTCTGTTTGATGCTTATGCACACATGTTTGAAGATAAAGACAGAGTGCCAGCACAGGAGATGTGAGGTCAGCTTTGAGGTGAGCCACTCCTACACATCCTTGTTGACATGCCTTATCGCCTGCCTTTGCTTGTTTCCCCACTATTAACCAAACAGTCCACATTCACAGGTGACGGCCGTCATTCACTGCCGGAGTCATCTGCAAACTCTGACAGTCTACAGTGTTTGCCTGAGTCTCACAGATTGCCTGATTGTTGTTATTCTAAGAACCTACGGTATTGAATAACTTGATAGTCAGTATTTTGGCCTTTTTTCAGAATTTCTACACATTTGAAATTTCAACATTCCATACTTTTCCATCCAGACTCCTCTGAAAAACAAATTAAAATAACATTTGAGTAATTGGATGTGCATCATGTAAATGCAATTAATTGTTTGTTTTCATTATTCTGAATTTGTATGCCATTATGTCACCAAATAATTTACAGGAGATTGTAGTGCATACAAAAATAATTAACCCAAATAACTTCAGATAAGACCAAACCCAGATAAGTTTTAAGATAAATATATTTCCAGACAATAGTTTACATTTTCCATACTTTTCCAGACCTGGAAAATCAAATTCTGTATACAGTATTTCCATACTTGCGTAGGAACCCTGTTTTGTTTTTGTTTTTTTAAATCCTATTGATTTTAGTATTTTTGTCATCTAAGTCCAACATTGCCTTGAGATTTTCTTGTCCGTTCTCCCCTCCATCTTCCAAAATCACAGGGGATAGATAGGAAAATGAATGTTTACCATAGTCCAAAGGGATAGCCACAATGGCTCACATGGTAGAGTGTTTATTTATCACATGGACCAAGCCCCAAGGCCCTTTGCAGCATTTCACACCCCTCCCTCTCACCCTAAACTCCCTGTCAATCTCCCACTTCTCTATTGGATGGAAGGAAAATATAACTCAGAAAATATCTTAAGAAAATAAATGTTTACTGTTCCACGCAGACCTGCAAGAGGCGTTCCCTTGATTGTTGTCACATCCGGGAGCTAAGTCAAGATGCTGGGCACTGGGCAGATGTCAGGGCAGTAAATCTCCAGCAGGCACCCACTGGGCTGTTATCGTGTGTGCCCGTCATTGTCATGTGATATTGACATGCTCATAATCACTACACATGATGTATGACAACCTTGGGTAAGGGAGTAAAACTTCCTCTTACCTTAAAATACATGACTATAAATACCTTACTTCTTAAGGACCATGATGTCAAGCCTTTCTCAACATTAGAGGATGGAAACGGGAAGTGAAACTCAACAGTTGAAGCTGTGTTGTGCCAACGCCGACTAGATTTGCAAAAACAGTTTTGCACCTGTGCCAAGAATGAAGTCATCACACTAAAAAAAACATGCAAGTGTTAGCCTAACTGATGATGTAGCAATGCAACCGGAATTCATCCACCTTGCAAATTTACAGAGAGAGGAAACGCACAGTGCAGGGCATACAGTATGTGTATTGTACTCAAACATTAACCTTGTCGCACGCTTTGTCATACATTTTACAGCACCGTAGGACAGAATATAGACTTGGCGTCCTGTTTTATGTGTCATCATACACACAGTGATTAGCTGCAGCATCCGGTTCTAGTGTATCAGCTGTATCACACCACAACTGTTTTAGGCCAGTCAACCCCCGAGGACTAAACTAGCACAATGCAAAAGTGTGCCCTCATTCACCATTGCACCAGTCGTTTGAAAATATGTAAGTAATATGAGTACTACTAGCACATTTGACTATCCAAATGAAGTCAGACATGGGCTTGAAAGCCTGTCAACCTTGTTTTGTCTCTGTTTTCTGGCGTTTTGCAGAGCAGCCAGGATTCAGACTGTGATCAGTTGCACGCTGCTGCCTGCTGCCCTGTCACATGGTCACATGATATTTAATCCTGATGCACTATGGTCCCAATAAAAGGGGGGAATGAATGGTTAGAAAGAGCTTGGGAAGTTAATGCCTTATTACTCTAAATCCATTACAGGCAGCTGAGTCCATGGGTATTGGGGGACACATAGGTTTCATTAGTTCTTAGGAGATTTAATATGCAGCTGGACCTATGTACCGACCATGCTTGTTAGTGGAGAATAACACCATAGCAATTAGAAATGGGGCCACAGAGGGGGGAAAAAGGGGATTAATAGTTAAATTCTCTCAGCTATTTCCACATGATCAACCTTGTGATTCTGTCTGTTTGAACCATCACTGACGTCCATGGGGACAGAGCTGCTGTCTCTGCGGGACAACTGCTGACAGAGTTTCTGCGTAAAACGGGAGCCTTTTTCAAAGTTAGGCGTTGCGTGATGCTGCTGGGTTGTTTTTTGTACTTTTTCTTTAAACGCTGTGAGGTGAGCCAATGGCTAAGAGTTCATCAAAAATGAAATAGAGCTCACAAGAGACCAGTTCATTGCTTCCCAAAACGTGTCCTTCCTCTGAGCGCCCATTCTCATAACTGGTCGTAGTTGTTTTTCATGCAGTTGTGTGTGCAGATGGAGGGGAAAGAACTAAACACAGCACAAGTACTTTTATTGTGTTATGCTCTTTAGCAGTAAAACGTGCAATTTCCCTCCTTCAAATTACAGCAGTGTCTTTTTCCATCTGCCTTTTGCCAAGGGCCTGTGCTACGCACTGAGCAAAGGAATTGAAACTATTTTGTTTTTTGTACTTTTCTCTTTCCGCAGAAACATCTTCCCCTCCAACCTGGTGTCGGCCGCCTTCCAGTCGGTGAGTATTGCTTCTGGATTATACTTTATCGTTGTCTGAATGAGATATTCAGATGAACTCAAGGTGAACTGACTGACGGTGTGTAACTTTCTTTTCCATCCAGTATGCAACCAGCTACAAGCTGGTCACGAGGAACGGCACCGATGGAATGCCCAACATCACAGTGGAGAAGGTGAGCTAAGTAAATGACTTCATCATCCACATAGAAAATGACCAGATATGATGATGTGCTCCTATACTGACGGCCGGTGTGGATCTATGGTTTTTCCCAAGGTGCCCATCGGAACGGACCAGGATGGCATGAATATTCTCGGTCTGGTAGTGTTTGCCATTGTGTTCGGTGTGGCTCTGCGGAAGCTGGGAGAAGAGGGAGAGATCCTCATCAAGTTTTTCAACTCGTTCAATGAGGCCACCATGGTGCTGGTCTCCTGGATCATGTGGTAAGGAAGACCTATGAGTAGGAGAGGCTGTGTTCCACGGCTATTATGTAAGGGACAATGCCCAACGAGGTGTCCATTGTCAGGAATTAATAGACGACGCGCACCGTCCCACACCATGCTTCCGCGAAGTCCATTAAGTCCATTAGCCCGCTTCTGCCCTGGTCACTTACCAGAAAAATAAATTTACCGTCAATCATTTATACTTTAAAGGGATAGTTCAACATTTTGGCAAATTTTCCCATTGCCATAATAGTCTTAGGAGTAGGGTTGTTACTTTTAATTGTCAGTGCAAGCTATTTTTAGAACGGCGGAGCCGAGCTGCTCAGAGCTGTGCTACGGGGACAAATGGGATTTCTTGTTTTCCCTCATCAAATACAAAATCCAACAACTCCAAAATGCTCTCATGGACAAGTTTTGACCTGCACATTCACTACAATATGAGATAATAACAGAACGTTACGAGACAGAGTTGTTTTCAAGGTAAATTCATGCAAAACGCTGATGCGTGTTCCTGTCAGGGGGCAGTTTTTCGGCAAGCAGTCTCTGCATTTTCCTCAAAAACAACCATGTCTTGTAATGTTCCATTAGTATCTCATAGCGTGGTGAATGTGCAGGTCACAACTTGTCCACCACAGTGTTTTGGAGTTGTTGGATTGTGTATTTGATGAGTTTGATGAAGGAAACCAAGAAATCTCATTAGCCTCCGTAGCGTAGCTCTGAGCAGCTCGCGGCTCTGCTTCGCCGTTCTAAAGATAGCTTGCACCGACAATCAAAGGTAACGGACCTACTCCTAAAACTATAGGGATTATGGCATTTGCCAAAATGTTGAACTATCCCTTAATAGTTGAAATCATAGGTATTTCACAAGGAGCGGCTGAGCGGACTATTAAATATCTCTCATCTGCAGGAGATAAAAAGGAGACCAGCTGTGGCCACTGCGTAGAGCCACAGCGACTCGGCCGCAGACTAATAGTTGATCAGTGGAGGGAAGAGAGATGATGGCTGAACGTTACATAACACTAAGTTTTATTTCAGAAGACCAGCACACTTCTTACCGCTTGTGTGTTACAGACTCCAGTGGTCATGATCTGCTGAAGAAAACTTGTAATGCTCAGAGTCTCCATTGCCATGGTTACCAACTAGTGTTTTAAGCCAGTGCGATAATTTAGAACTGTCATCAGGCAATTTGACTGGAAACATCTTTGAGGGTGTCTATTATCACTTTTTAATGGGCACCCTCGACGCCAGTCAGAATCAAGTATTCTCCCAGACCATGGTATAACTGTGGTTGCTGGACTGTTCCTTCTTCTTCCTCACTCCCTCCTGTCTCTCTGCAGGTACGCTCCTGTTGGTATCATGTTCCTTGTAGCCGGCAAGATCGTTGAGATGGAGGACGTTGGCACACTGTTTGCCAGTCTGGGGAAATACATCGCCTGCTGTATGGTTGGACACGCCGTCCACGGCTTCCTCGTGCTGCCGGCCATATACTTCGTCATCACAAGGAAGAACCCATACACCTTCCTCTGGGGGATATTCACCGCTCTGGCAACCGCCTTTGGAACAAGCTCCAGGTAATAAAGCCGCGGCTGTTTACTTCTCCAGCTGTCCAGCAACACACACACAAACACACACACTTGTTCGCCTGTTCTAAGGCACACACATACGCACACTCTGCTCTTTCCACAAACACACGTGCGCATACCTTTTTTCCGCCGCCATGCGCTCATACCTCCCCTGTTTGTCGGTTAGCTCCGCCACCCTGCCTCTGATGATGAAGTGCGTGGAGGAAAATAACGGCGTGTCCAAGCACATCAGCCGCTTCATCCTGCCCATCGGCGCAACGGTCAACATGGATGGAGCCGCTCTCTTCCAGTGCGTGGCCGCGGTCTTCATCGCCCAGCTGAACGACAGATCCCTTAACTTCATCCAGGTCATTACCATCCTGTAAGTCCTAACACACAAGTCACACAACTAGATTCAACTATGTCTACTTGTCCAGTCGCCTCACACGACAGGCAGCTGAATACAAATACAGATGGTATGCAGTCAGTGTCTTACTATGTCGTCTTCTCTCTGACCTGCGTCAGTGTGACAGCTACAGCGTCCAGTGTCGGAGCAGCAGGTATACCCGCTGGTGGGGTGTTGACCCTAGCTATCATCCTGGAGGCGGTTGGACTGCCCACCAACGACATCTCTCTCATCCTGGCCGTTGACTGGCTTGTGTAAGTACAAAACATTTTTGCATTTCATTTGTCCACACTCCACATAAACAAACAAAATGTCTGTTAATGTGAACAGTTTAACAAGTGGAAGATGAAATGATCTCCAAAAGGCATAAAGTTACGGATGACACATCCCCTTCTATATTTTAAAAGTGTTAGCTACAAGTATAATTCTTCTTTGCCAGTAGGTAGGAGCAGCTAGTAGCTAAAGCTAAGCTAACGTATTTAACGAGCAGCAGCTCCGGTGTTGACGGTGGACTAACTAACTCACCTGCAGGCAAACCCGACAAACCCGGAGCATCGCGCCTGCATCGGAAACGTTAGTACTGGCTGACCGTGTTAGCTACAAGTATAATTGTATACTTGTAGCTAACACAAGCTATAGCTATAATTGCTATGTAGCTATAATTGTATAATTGTAGCTAACACAAGTATAATTCTTCTTTGCCAGTAGGTAGGAGCAGCTAGTAGCTAAAGCTAAGCTAACGTATTTAACGAGCAGCAGCTCCGGTGTTGACGGTGGACTAACTAACTCACCTGCAGGCAAACCCGACAAACCCGGAGCATCGCGCCTGCATCGGAAACGTTAGTACTGGCTGACCGTTAGTTAGCATTAGCATTAGCACGATGCCATTTTTCCACAGAGCTATCAGGATCTGGCCCCCCTGAGCTCCGCCTCACGTGACATAAACATACTAATGCTGTTCGCGCAGAGATCATTTCATGTCGACGTTGCCAACGTAACCAGATGTAAATATTTATATATTTTGGACCTGTCAAAATTTATAAAACAATTATTTTTATACTATAAAAAAAATTCTGTAAAATTAATATTTTTATTCTTTACACCCCTCTAGTAATTTATCGTAAAAGTTGTAGCTATAACCTTTAAAATTATATATACTGTATATATTTTTATATTCATCTTTTACATTTTCAAAATGACAGAAAAGGAAAAGGGCCTGCAGCAAAGCTTTGTGCACCCTGCATAATTAATCTTCCACTTGTTAACTGTTCACATTAACAGACATTTAGACCAGGGGTGCCTTTTGCATGCCACTGGGCCATGCTTCCTGACATGAGCACGCCCAAAATTCTTTCCACATGTAATGTCTGATTCTATCACTGGGATGTTAATTGTTTATTCAAACACTCCGTCTTCCTTTTTAGTGACCGTACCTGCACAGTGCTGAACGTAGAGGGTGATGCCTTCGGTGCCGGGCTCCTGCAGTACTTTGTTGACCGCACATCCAAACAGGAAGGAACAGAGCTGAGCGAGGTCAGGCTGGAAGGCAACCCATCCGCTGCTGAGCCCGAGAGTTCGCCACTCATCGAGAAGCGAGCTCTGAGGGAAGAAAAAGAGTCCGCCATGTAAACCGGTTGCTGACGTCATTAAGAACTCCCTCGTTTATCTCACACTCCTGCAAGCTGAAACCTGAGGTTCAAACCCCTCTTCTTATTGAATTTTTTTTAAATTTCTTTTTTGCCCAGAAGAAAAGGAGTGCAAGGACAGAGAATGCACGTGCACACTACAATGCAAACAAAAGCCCTCTGTTCTTAACAGTTCTCTTGGGGGAAAACTAAAAAGTTCTAATTCAAAATCACAAGATTCCAGGACGCTATTGGACATTCAGTCCAGCTGCTGTGTTGACTCAGACTGATGGGACATTCAGTCGGTCCTCACTAACTTTAAAGGCAGAATTTTATCGCGTGACCGTTTGTGTGTGTGTGTCTACCAGGTGTAGACATATCATGTGACAAACATATACGTCAAAAGTCAATGTCAAAAGGCCAGAGACCGTATGGAAGGTCAGATCTTATGTTACAAATATAAAAAATGTTACATTCAGTTACATGGGTATATTCACCTTTCGGTCTGCTGCTACTGCCTTTCCAGAAATTATTCTTTATCTATTACTGATCCTTTATTTAACAAACCTCTGGTGATCACCACACTATTTGCTACTATTATTCAAAACCATGTATGATATGGAAAACATGAACATTTCTGACTTAAAAAGTTACAGAGGATCACCTTACAGCTGGATGCACCCAGTCTGAATTGGCAAAACAGGGTTCATATTTACCTAGAATCCGTTTATTGTTTTGAATTTGTCACCTTTTTAATTTTCCTTTTTTATAGAAAATAACCAAGCAGAAAGACGTTTTTAATCTGTATCAATATGCTGCAGCATTATACATGACTATTGCCATGTTCTTGTTAATTTCATCTTGAATACCGTATATAATGAATATGGCTGTGGCTATGTATGAAGAAATGCACAGATTTGTTCTTTTTGTTAATTTGTTATGGGGGCTGAGGGCTTTTTAGTTGTCACTTACTGTGTCCTTGGTTTTACCTTTTTTAGACCGTAGTGGCTGTCTTGTGTACAATGCCTTTCTCATGGTGAGAATAATACAATAATATACCTGTTAAACCTTTTCTACACTCCAAAGCACATGAAATAACATCCTCCCCTTGTAATATTTTCATTAATACCCCAAAGCGGAATTTTTTTCCAAGGACTGTCAATACGTCAACATGCTTTGACACACACACGGATCGACCTCCGAGCATCTCTGCCTCTTCTGATGGACATGAGTGCTATAGCAGGCAGTATCACCTCAGGTTTACCTTTTGCTTGAACACTATCCTTCAGCTGCTCCTTAATACTCTGAGACCAAAAAAAAAAATAAAAAAATACACCGACTCAGCAAACAGGAAGGAGGCTGTTGAACTCCTGATGATACTCAATGACATTTCAAGGGAGATGTGTTGTTTTTTTTGTTTAATCATGGCCTATATTTTATTCATGCTGTTGCTCTGTGCTTCTGTACAAGGCACAGTGTGTGACATGAACTATTGACTGACGTTGTGGGTGTGATGTGATACATGTGGTGTATGAATCCAATAGAGGAAAAAAAAAACAACCTTCCACTTCAAAGATGTCTGTCAAAAGAGATGCAGTGGCTTTTTGGTGAGGCCTAAACACCTACAGGATTTAACTGCTTAAGTGAAGGATAACCATGTCTCAACTGAAACCTATTTATGTTTTGGCTTTAATGTCCATAAACACAAAAGTACTAGTTATGTGGGCTTTAGACCTCTTTTTATGTTTGATTATTATTTGTCATAATTCATATTTATTTCTCTAATCAAACCCAAAGATTTCTTTTTAGCCAATAACATGTGGATATGTTAGGAGCCAGCTTTAAGTCTTCTTTTCATAACTGGTTTGCTGATAGTCTTTTATGCTCTCTTTTTTTCTTGGTCTTGTTTTCAACATGTGGATGTGAGTCTAGACTGTGTGTACAAAGTTGTTCCATTTGGTGATTTTTTTCTTTTGCAGTACGGCAGTGGGCATTTCGTAAAAACCTCAAGACTTGAGACTTTGGAGACTGTGTGGTGAAAGCAGTGACGAGTTGTACCCGTAGAGTGATACTGTCTATTTTCAAATTGATAACTGTAAACTTGCACTATTGAATGTTTATCTCTTCCATCCATATCACCCATAACTGTTTAGAAGTCCAAAGTAAATGAATGGGGGCTATGCTACTATTGATATATCCAAAGCTTTAATGAGGAATATCTTTTCAAAGATTTTTTTTTCAGCTTTCTGTTGCACTTGTTTTGCAGTATTTCCCATCATGCTCATCATTGCTTTATTTCTAAAGTCTTATCTCATGAGTGCTGAAATCTTTATCACTGCCTTAACAGCCACTGTGCTCCACCTTTAACTCTATGCTGTCTTGGTGCAGGGTTGTTAAAGAGGTTATCATTCCTTTTCGAGATTCTTCACCATATGGATTTCTGTTGTGATTACATCAACTGTTGTGTGTATGCATGGTTGCTAGTTGTTGATTGGTTTTATTACAGTGGGGTTAGTTTTCAGAGAAATTTTTCCAGTTCTGAACGTGTTTCTGAAAATTTAAATAAAGTCCTTTTTTTTTATGATTTTGCTTGTGTGTTTTAATCTTACTCTCAGCAGATCCAGCAAATCAAATAATGCACGTGGCTTTGCCACAGCCCTGTTACAATCTGTTGCCTCTATTCCTCAGCAGCACACAAGGAAGGAGACATGTTTAAAATGCCCTGAGATCCTTTACATTTTTTTGTAGCTAAAAATAACCTCCATAGTCTCTCAGTGGTATAGACGTGTATCCAATTACCACTCCATAGTAGACTATCGCTGTTTCATTCATAGAGGAGTAAGAAGAATGTGGACACACCTTGAAAAATACAATCAGTGAGAGCTATTCTTTTAAAGACGTCACTCATTCTTGATCAAGATATTTCTCATCATTGGACTGTGTGTAGTCGACGTGTGAGCTGTACTCCTGTGACGTGACATTCCTGTTTGACCTGTTATAAAATCCTCCACCCTCTGAGCTCCTGCCATATGGCTGAACAACTCCAACAATGCTGTTGACAGTAGGGTAACCAAAGTGTAGCACAGGCTCAGCAGGAGTTACATGGGCCATGGGATAATTAGGGGTGCAGTGCCACCTAGTGTTCAAGAATTGCAGCAGCAGCCTGTTTTATATACTACTCATAGAAAGTTAGAGATTTTCAACTTTCGGGTGAAATTTGTGGAAAATGTAAAATGGTTATTTTTTCATCCCAAACAATTTATTGAAACAAAAGATCACAACAAAAAATGTCAATGTGTCAATAAGTCCACTTCTCTGCCTTTCTGTGATTGAATATCCCAAACTAGTACAGAAGTATATTTTTCTGTTCCGTCCTCAAGACAAATTAATAGAATAAAGCCATGAAACAGCTCCAGTTCCTTTATTTACCAGCACATAAAATGGCACTTCGACAAGTCACACACGCACACGAGTAACAACACTACAAGATTCATGTAATACCCACAGGAGATGTCTCCTTTAAAAATTTAAAGTTTCCTTTGAATAATCTAACGAGTCGAAGTTTTTGTTCAGTAAATGCATCATGGGAGCTCAGTAGTAACACACACAACTGAGCAAAGAATTCATATTAATTTCCAAATAGTAGTCATAGCATTATGTTTGGAACTGAATACTAAGGCCTGATAGAGCAGCAGTTTGTATCTCATGAGTGTATTTCATTAAACCACATTCAGAGCAGTAAATTCGTGGGGTATAAGACAGCATCAGTAAACATGACATTCATCCATTAACTGTGCAAAACTGAAAATTGAAAAAAATTAGTGCAAAACAATGCAATGCAGTCCAGAGTCTTATAAAAACACCTGTTCGGGCAAAACCACTTATGTAACACAAATAATTCTGTACAATACCTTAAATCCTGCTTAAGATACTGTCGACTGAAACTTAAAACTAGAATCAATTAAAATATTAAGTATTCATCGTCTTTGCGAATCGCAGTCATATTCAAACTTAATTATACAACACGCAGATTTAGTACACTATGTAGAACAGATCCATCTTTAAAGGGATAGTACAACATTTTGGCAAAGTCCCCTGTCCCTCATCAAACTCATCAAATACACAATCCAACAACTCCAAAACACTCTGTTGTGACCTGCATATTCACCACGCTATGAAATAATCATGTAACATTTAGAGCTGACCAAAAAAAATCGAAGCTTCGTTCGTTGCCATGGTAATTGATCATGAAGTCCATTCCGGTTCTCATCGGCATTGTTACATTAAAATGAGTAGGCTACTTGGCATCTTGGAAACCTGCCTGATTTTGGAGATACGCAGTGTTTGTTTGCCATTACTTTCATTATTCCCGCTACGATCGCGCATCCCCCGGCCGTCGAAGCTTTGATTTTGATCAATTTTGTGTCCACGAATATTCGATTAACAAAATATGATAATTGGGACAGCCCTAGTAACATTATGACACACGGAGCAAATACTCGGAACTACTGGAATTTAGTTCCGTCTATGCATTTCCCTTGAAAACTCCATCTTGTAATGTTACATGATTATTTCATAGCGTGGCGAATGTGCAGGTCACAACTTCTCCACAAAAGTGTTTTGGAGTTGTTGGATTGTATATTTGATGAGTTTTGGGACAGGGGACCTGTACCGTTCACCTCCATTGTGTTCGCTGAGCAGCTCAAGTCTCTGCACTGCGGAACTGAAAACAACATGAACTGATAACTAAAGGTAATGAACCTACTCTTATAACTATAGGGATTATTAGTGTATTTTCCAGAATGTTGAACTATCCCTTTAAGGGATGCCAGATGTCAATGCAGGACATTTAAATATTACGAACACGGAAAAACTTTGGACCAGACATTGGATTATTATGTTTTCTATTTAAATATTTATGGTAAAACGGAGAGCAAATGTCATTTGGCACCATATTAGTCTCCAGGTGTCATGTTTTAGGCCGAGTTGTTGGGTAAACAATTACAGTACAGAATAAGAGAGCTTGACAGTCTCCATAATCTTTCATAATTTGCTTCTCTCCAGTCTCTTTTTTGAAGGGTTGGGGTACTGGGGGTTCTCAATCACCCCCTCTCCAAATTTGAGCTCCAGGAACGCTCTGTGGTTATTGGGGCCGTAGGCAGTGATGCCGGCGAAGGGCATCGGCACCAGCGGCTGCAGGAAGTGCTCTGGGAACTCCACGTCTTGCTTGTGCTCTGTCCACGTGTCCTTCGTCATGATGCCATTGCGTGGATAGAACGGCCAGAGGTCGACGTGCAGGTGGTTGGCCTCGCTGTACTGCACTCTGTAGAAGTCTCCCTCCACCGCCCGCTCCCACACGTAGCCATTGGCGTCCACGAGGGAGCCTGAGTCCAGGTTCTTCAAGTGATCGCAGTTGGGTACGTCCTCCAGATAGATGCCCAGGTCCACATCATAATCCCACGGTATGATGTCTTGATGGCGGACGGCACCCAACAGGGTCCCCCCCTCCAGCCAGTAGCGCACACCTGAGCTTTCCAGGATATTGATAACATACTTAGTGGTTTCCCTGAGAGCTCGCAGACAACAGGGTGGCGTCCAGCGATCCAGATAAAGGTAGTCCGGAGTGTCGTCCTGAACGGTGCCAAAGCAGCGAGGCGTCTCTTTGCTGCAGCCGTACCACTGTTCTTTCCCATCAGGCAGCAGGAGGCGCTTCAGGCCGAAGCTCCTCATGAGCTTCCCGGTGGCCTCTTTCAGTCGAGTGTCCGCCTTCCACTGGTTGTGAGCGGAGCTGAAGAGGGGTCGGTGGTTTGCGGAGAAGCAGGGGCTCTCCAGCAGCTTCACCTTCCAGCCTCTCAAGGCGGTTTGAACAAAGAGGGAGGAGAAGAGGGGCCGCCCCAGAGGGACAGAGAGGTTGAAAAGATCCTCAGTACGAATGAGGACAATCGCATCTCCCTGCAAAGCCGTACATACGCTCCCGCTGCTCCCGGAGGCAGCGGGCGAGTAGGTGGCGGTCCACTCTCTGAGGTTCACCCGTAGGTGGAGGCACTGCACGGCGGAGCGAGCCAGCACCGGCGCCGCCACCAGCCTCACGGGCCCCCCACCTTCGCCCTCCAACTCCCTGATCAGCCTCTCAATAGACCGAGGCTGCTCCAGCTCCACCCCGTCGGGCACCAGCAGGACAAACTCTGTCTGGACGTGGAACTCGGGCCTATGAGCCTGCGGTGGTTGGTCGGGGCTCGGGGAGAGCACCAGGAGCCGAGCCCCTTCTGGAAGCACCAGGGGAGGGTACGGAGACGCATCGGCCACAGCCAAGAAGGGAAGCTCAGGTCTCTGGTGGAGGAAGGAATTAGCCACATCCCCCACGTAATTCTCAAAGTTTTCAAACTCCCTAAGGAGAACAGTCACCCGTGGGCCGCGGCTGTGTCCCTCCACTCCCACCGCCCCAGGCTCACCTCCGACTCCTACCAGTATCCCCAGGCCTCCAGCGAGACCAGAGGCTGGTAGGGCGGCCCTCCGTGTGCCCCTACCCAGTTCCTTCCGCTTCTCCATCATCTGCTGCTGGGCTCGGGACACATAGTAGAGAATGAGGAGGTTGAGGACGATGGCGCCGGTTAGCAGGCCCTGGCAGAAGCTGATCCGCATGGCAGATAGTGTTTTCCTTACAGCCTCTCTGCAGGAAAATATTGGTTTCAATTAAGAAGTCCACCGCTGGTGGCTCTTAGGTCCCCATTAGTGTAGTAATGGAGCAGTGAGCATTGGAAACAGCCTGTGAAAGACAAAAACACATTATGGTGCAGTGATTGTGCTTTTAATTGCAAACTTTGATTTTAAGCAGCTGTTACAAATGAGTTCCTCTAAATGCAAGACAGCCATAGCTCCATGCAAGGCTGTCTTTGATGAATAAAACATGGCTCCCTGCATAACCTATCGATTAAAAAAAAAATCATGACTGTAACTTACCTTAATTTAGATTCATCAACTTCATTGTTTCATTTGCAGAGGGCAGTCCACCACACCATGCATTCGCCATGTCAGCAGAAACTTTAGCTGCGTTAAACCCATTCATCTGTGCTGCATCTGCTTTTCACGGTAGTCTGTAACATCAGCCATCTCTGGTAGCATAGGGGCAAACCTGGCTGGGTCGTACTCGGTAGCAACAAACACAGATATGAATCTGCATTGTTAGCTAATGTTTTTGCAGTTGTGGTCGAAATCTCGTCGCCAGCATTTCAAGATGAAACCCGCGACCTGAGCGCACACAGATGGAAGAAAAAATGTTTCACCACTGAGCAGTCTGACACAGGCTCAAGACCCATGAAACCCAACTAGGGGAATTTACCATGAAGCTATCATGCCTGCCATCTGTGTTAGCCGCAGCAGCAACAGTGGGACTTCCGACTTGAGTCTTTCAGAATAAAAGCGACAACCAAAAAATAAATCCTTTTTCCCTAAACATTATTTCCTTGGCAATGCTTTCACTGTTACTGTAACTTTGCCTCTGTATTGCATGTGTGTGTTTATGCATAGGCCTATATTTATTAAAACGTTGTCATTTTGATTTCACACAGATTTATTCTACCCATTTACAGTAATGTGTGCTGCTGTCCCTATTACTTTTATTTCTTGCCTATAATTGGCTCCACTTGTGTTTTAACTGAAAGGTAAGTATTGCTAATGGACCACAATCAGTTTTCTTCTTTGCACCTTTGTTATTACAATCTTATTAAACATATTTGCATGTACCATATTACTGTTCCTTAATCTTTTGTTTCAGATTCCGCAAAACAACAAATACAACAATAACAAATAAGATGTCTGGCTGTAGTTTAGTTGATGTTACTGAGTTTATTTTAGACAACACAACACAGCAATAGCTAGGTTGTTTTTATTGCAAAAGTTCTGAAGGCCACACTGGATAATTTGTTTGATCCATTCAAATGTGATTTATGCACAGATCACTGAGAGGACATTTATAGTCCACAATACTGTGTGTGGAAGAGTCTGTTTGATACATCATACAATATGCATTTGTTATGGCCCTTTTTTTTAATTAATGAAAATTCCAACCGGAAATGCAGTTGTAGGTAATCTTTCTACCTTCATTGTCCTCACACATCCTTGCTCACAAAATGGCAGGAAATTAACTCCTCTCGCGACACAGTGATTGTGTATTACAGAAAACACGGCCCTTTATTTGCCATCCTCACCGGGCATTTCCAATAGCAAACACAAGGAGGAGGAAGTAGATCCGACATATACAAAATAAGAGTCGCGAGCGTAATTTTAACGCTTGATTTGAGCGAAAGACATTTTATCGCCATATTTTGATGTTACTATAGTAGCGGTTTTCAAGTAATAAGTTCCACTAATGTCGCATAATGGTAATTAAACGGGCCACGATGCTGAAAATATACAGCTTAGTCGGGTTTTATCTTGAATGTTTGATAGCGGAAGTGTAGTATTTTACCAAGTGAATAGTAATTTTGCTCCGTGCGTGTGAGGAAAGGAAGAAAGGAGGGTAGCTCACAGTGAAGTGCTGCTGGGTTGTAAGAAGGGAGCGGGCTAGTTTTTTATTTTTATTATTATTGTTGTTTATTACTCTGCCCGTTTCCACCTCCTTATCCTGGCGAGAGGTTGAACGGTTAAAATGGAGGCGGACAGATCCGGCGGAGGACCAAACCCGAACTCCGGAGGCGGCGGCGGCGGCGGAGCGGGGCGCAACCCAAACGGGCCCAAAGCAGCACCGGGCCAGGCGACACCAGCCGCGGCGACCGGGGCGATGGCAGCAGCCGCGGCGGCGGCGGCGGCAGCAGCCGGGGCCATGCCCGGATCGTCGCAGTCTCGGGAGCCGCAGGACGGGGACGCGGGTATGACGCTTCCTGGGATCCTGCACTTCATCCAGTTCGAGTGGGGACGCTTCCAGGCCGAGAAATACCGCTGGGAGGCTGAGAGAGACGAACTCAGGGTAAATCTGTTTATGATTTAGCAACACGCTCCTGTTCACGTTAACGCCGAATAATCATAATAAAAAAGGCTAGGACGGATATTGCAGGAGGACCCCCCCTTCAGTGTCGCTTTGTGACAGTAACGTTACACATGCCCCACAGTCAGTTTCAGGATGACAAAATGCTAACGGGCTAGCGTTGCACCTTCCCATATTGTGTTGACCAGGGTGTATTATTACTGGGTAGTTCATGGAAATACAGGAACTCTTGTGATCTCCAGCTGATGCTCAACAAAGACGCAGACGGCTTCCTAAAGGGGCTTTTAACACAACATAAACTATTTTCAGAAAGCAATAATCTTTGCCCCTTGGCCTTCAATCTCACATTATAATCAGATACATTCCAACCACAATTATACACCAGGAAATAAGGATTTGATTTATATTTATGTCACTTCAGCCTGCAAAAAGCAAACAAGCAATCCCCTGTAATACCCTGTCCAAAACTGACAGGTAACATAGATAAGGTGTGGCTACCTTGTAGTGTCTCCTTGATATTTAATGCAAGTGCACATAAAAAAACATGCCCGGACCAGACCCCTCTCAATGTAGTTTGTATTTTGGCATTGATGTGGAAACATAGTTTTGCGAGTAGACAGAGATCAGATTTTCATACCCTTGGGGGACATATCAAGTCAATCTGTGGCTGCTGTGGTTAAATGATGATGACAGTGTCACACAGCCGTGAGTTCTCTCTTGTAATCACATATTTTTTGAGATTGATGATGGTTATACTGCACGTTATCAAAGCTGGTGTCCTCACATGCCACCGTTAAATGAGGACAGGTTTCAAGGTATTGCTTTGTGTCCTCACAAAACAATTGGCACAGTGAGAGAAAGTGCTCAGGGTGACCTTTGGACGTAGGCTTCCTCTCCCTCCATGCACACCAGACAGCTAGCAGTTTTTTCACTAAACCTCGTCTTACTGCTAAATCCCTTCAGATGAAGTTCCTTGAGACATAATCTTAACAGACAGCAGTCTGTTGTAAAGAGTCTGTCGGTGCGTCTAGTCGTATTGAAAGGAAATCAATTTTTTTTTTTTTGAACTGGGCCCCCGTCACACAGATGGATGAATCAGCAGTGTGGTGTTGTTCAAACATGATTGAATTGTAGAAAGTGCAACTATATTTTTCAGTTTGAGTCATAATTTGACTGAGATTTCTCAATCCCGTTGACAATATGCACTGCCATTTAAAAACACATGAATGTGTTGCCTTTAGGTTTGAGAAGTGAGCTTGTGTTTGTAAAGGTCATAGGTTTACAGCTGTGAGATGCCTAGAATAATGTATATAAATGCCATCGAATTGCCTTTGAGCAAGGCATGAGCTCCCTAATATCTCCAGTTATTGGTGATAGGCTGTGGGCTGAAGACAGAGGATGTACTATTCAACTGTCTACATGCATGTGTGCAACTGCGTCAGGCAGAGCATTGCTGGGCAAGATGGTGCTTACTCATCAAATTGTTCCAGCATTAAGAAAGGTTAGGAAAACATACACATACAAAGGTGTTTTTGCTCTGCGTGGCGAGCGAAGAACAGTTCACCTTTTCATTCCTAAAACCAATATGTGCCCCCCCCCACTGTTGCCACACTTTTGCTTGCAATCACGATGAAGTACTTATGGGCTTGATGGAATCTAAAGAAAAAAAAGGTCCGTCTTCATATCTTATGTCACTCTGCTGCTCTGCCCCCAGCTCAAACCTATGGAGTTATAAATAGGAACATAATAAAATATGGATGAACAATAACAAACCGGCCGCGCTCTCTGCTTTTACAGGCGCGTGGTGAGGTGGGTATGGGAAGTCAGAGGCGGGGGCCATCGACAGGCATCCGACGTGCCATTAGTGCTTGTTGTGGAACTTTGTTTACGTGTAGTGCATTTGCTGCACATGATCTGGTTTCGTTGGGTACAATTAGCACCACGTCCTGTTGCCTGAGAGAGGAAAGCATCGGTGGAGTGCCAGGCTGAAAAATTGACCTAGCTTACATTTTAACACCCACAGGCCCCGAATCCCTCTGGCTTTTGTTGCCATCAAGCCCACTGAGCTCTCTCAACATGCCAGTTAGCAAGCATGCCCCCCCCGGAAATGTCCTGTGCAGTTATCAACATTACTGTACATGTGTCCATAATAGAGGCTGCTCACGTGTTGTAGTGTGGTTAAAGTGTGTCCAAGGACATTTCCGTCAGTAGAATTTCATAAATATGATTTTCAACATCATAATAAAACAAGGCAAGAGGAGTAACAAGTCTTCTGCATAGCACTACAATATATCCATACTTCTCACTTTCATAGAAGAATACATATTTATATATTATTGAATGGTTCCATCACTTAACTTGTGTATCGTGCCATGGGTACAGTGTCGGAATAAAGGTTGAATTGAATTCATACAAACTGTAGCAACATTACTATTTATCATACTGACAGAAATTTGCTTTAACACATTTTATACGCCACTAAGCAGAATGCGAAATCCGTAAACAACAGAAAGAAAAAAAACCCATCATCCAAACTTAATAAACATTAAACAGTGTTGTCTTTCAGATATGAGCGTCTTTGTGTGGCGGTGGTGTTAGAATGTCTGCGTCTGTAGGCGGTCTGTGGCCTGGTGTCTCTGTCTCTGTAACACATGTGCCGTCTCTTGGTGTGAAAGGCCACCTGTGGTGCTGTGTCTCCAGTGACAGGCCAGGAATTAAAGCCCTCCCTTTGCTTTGCTTCTGGGGCCAGGTGGGACGTCCCAGTGTGACCATGAGGCTGGGGACAGGTGGCGGTGGCCTTGTGTCCCTCTGTCCTTCAGACACCTAAGAAGCTTTTTTTTTTTTTTTTCCCAGCGTATTCTATCATGTGACAAAGAACCCGTTTTAATTAGCCTGTTGTAACGATCCTCATTTTAATTGAATAGACGGTCATGAACTGTGCTGCGCGTATCCTACCAGGAGAAGGGGGGCAGACCTCTACCTGTCTCTCTTTGCATCATCCTTGTTTCCAGCTGTGTCATTTTTCATTAACCACGTCAGTAGTTGTGTAGAATAGATTACTTGTGACCCAGATGACATCACTTCCTGTGGAGTGTGGCACGTTGGGCCCATGGGTAGCACATCTCTAATTAATAGCTCTGTGCTCTCAGCCATGACACACATATGACATCCATATGTACGGCATTATTACAGTGAGTGCTTCCCGCCCCCACACACAGACACATATATATATAGTACTCTCTGCGTTGTGTCACTTTTGCTTTCATCCAGTGAACTCTTCCATAAATATTGTGGTTTTAGACAGCGTCATTTCACTTTTTTTTATTATTATGATTTATTTTGCATGAACATATCATTTAGATGTTTATATAGCGCATTTCATACCAAGACAACTCGATGTGCTTTACATAAAGACAAAACATTTAAAAAGAACAGCATAAAAACAAAAACACAGAGTTAAAAGCAGGAGCAAAGAAGAATAAAAAAGTAGAATAAAATAAAATAGAAGAGGTATAAAGTTCTTCAAAAGAGCTCAGCTATAAGAAACATGAAAAGAGAAATGTTTTTTTTTAATTTTTTGAGGTATGAAACCCAAAAGGGCTTATATGAAAACATCACCAATGAAGAACATATTCAGAAACCAAATTTGTTACATATAAAGACAAGAAATAAGGAATAATTAAATAATAAGATGATAATGAAAAATAAGTTAGTTAAGAAAAAGTTACAGTGAATATAGGAAAAAAGCAAAAATACATACATGAATGAATAATGCAGAACAATGATGATACATGTAATAATGAGAAGAAGAAAAAAAAACTCTCTAATGATAATCAAACAACTTCTGGTCCAACGTAGGCAGAAAGTCTGACTTTTTAGGATGTCATTCTCTAACTGAGATCTATACACACACACACACACACACACACACACACACACACACCGTGCACTCCGATCGCACTCCATCAAAGTGCGCTGTCCCAGAAAAGTTCATTGCTCTACTTGTTGGCTCATGGATTCTCTCATGGGGATGAAGGGATGAGAAGATGGAGGGTGGCCAGTGGAGGAGGAGGAAAGCTGCCCTTGACCCTGTTCTGTGGCGAGCGAAGGGGGGGGGGGGCTGACAGAATAGGCTAAATGTGTCAGCTCTCCACGCTACAACAAACTCTGGAAAGGTCAGTGGCAGTAGGCCACACGGAGGAAAAACCCACCCACAGGAAGGAGAGATCAGATGGCACGGCAGGTTGGTTCGCTCGCAACAAGGTTCCTTTGTACTTTTAGGCTTTGTTAGATTACCGGCACAGCACAGAAAGAAAATAAGTGCAGCATCAGAGCGAGGAGAGGTGGATCAAATGACAAGCAGAAGACTTAGCGACTGATGTGGTTACTCAGATGGAGGAGGTAGAACTTCCTCTGTAAATATTGTCCTGTCCTTTGACCTGCTGTTGTGATCGTCTCATCCATCCCTCAGAACACATTTCTATCAGCTGTTGAATGGGCTGCCTTGTCTGACCCCTGTTGGCCTGGGTCCAGCATGTCTCCATCTGAACCAGTGGAAAGGGTGGGATGATAAAACCAGTTAAAGGTGACATCACATAGAGGTGACATAGGGGACACGGAACGGGTTGAAAGTGGTCAATGAATCCACTCTGGACATTAGGGCTGCAACAATTCATCGATTAATCGAACAATAATCTTTCATTGCTTATTTTTTTAATTATTCGAAATATACAATAATCTTTTGCAAGCTGAAAAGTAAAAGGGCTTATCAAGGCCAACTATCATTTTGATAATCGAATAATCAAGTTGAGTAGTTTTTTAAGAAAAAAAGTCCAAAATCTCTGATTTCAGCTTCTTAAATTTCTGGTTTCTTTGTTCCTTTATGACAATAAACTGATTATCTCAGGTTGTGGACAAAACAAGACATTTGAGGACGTCATCTTGTAGTTTGGGAAACACCCATTGACATTTTTCATCATTTTCATAACATTTTATTGACCGAATTAACAGATTAATTGATAATGAAAATAGTCGTTAGTTGCAACCCTACTTGACATCATCTTTTATCCAGTGGACTCCATTACCCTGCTGCTTTGAGAAGAGAAACGCTGTAGAAAGGAAAAGCCAGTAAAACAAGGTCGGAGTGAAAGAATCACTTTGTTTTAATAGATAAAGAACGTCATACAGCAGCAGTAAAACCCTTTGACGCACCGGTCCCTCTGTTTTGGCTGCTTTTATGTATCAGGAAAAGGCAGTTACGGCGTTGTGCTGCGTTGTCAATGTGATGCGATTATTTGGGTGTATGATTATGTACAAACACTAACACACGGGTCCTCGTCTCTGTCTCGGCCAACAAAGCGGTGTTACAGGGATTTGAAGGCTTCAGGCCTCGGTGGGGAAACTCCTTCTAGGAACACACAGCACACAGCACGACACGCATAACACACTATAGGCGCGCCGAAGGGGGTGTGATGATGGCTATCTGTGTGTGTCTGTCTGTGCAGGTTGCGGCTCGTCTGTGTGCGAGTAGGAGTAAAAATGCATGCCCTGCCCCTCCAGGCTCAAGTAGACACATTCCACTCACTCACAACAGTTTTGGTGGATTGAACGTGTTTATATCCTACATATAGGAACTATTTACAAGGTGAAAAGCCCAGTAAACTACCTCTCTGGGGTTGTCGCACTATAATTTTTGGTTGTGGTCTCTTTGTGTCCGTCAGTGGGGGGTGGTGGGGGGGGTTTGAGTGGAGTGGCCCCTGTGGTGTTTACGCTCACAGAAAAGCTGATGAGTCAGTACACGGAGGATTTAGTGGTGAAGATGTGTTTATTTAAGTGCAGACCTCATATCCCGCTCGGCCCCCGTCTTGAATTTGACTGATTTGAACTGAGTCGACGGCCTCTGCTTGACCCGCAGTATCAGTTACACATGCTTTAAAGGGACATCTCACTTCATTATTGTGACTGCGAGGTCAAGCCTGAACCAAACTCCTGTTGACAGAAGCGAATATATATGTATGTGTAAGGTGTTATTTCTAAAGAGAGCTGAGATTTTTCTTCATTTTCTTTTCATGAGTGCATCTGTTCTCAACCGTCTCCAGCGCCCAGTATATAATGTACATGCTGTTTTTCTGATATCTGAACCTCCCACACTCATAACACACGACTCGGCTAGCGAGCTCTGCCTTGGCTTGTGTTTCAGAGTCACATTAGCATTTATGTCCTATTATGTCAGACTGGAATGAACCATTCTGCCTCTGGAGCTGCACAAACCAATGCATCGCATCCGAACACAACAACTGCACAGTTTTCTACTTGTGTGTGTGAGTGTGTGCGCAGCTGGGAACACTCAGCCCCGGCGCTCGCTGCTTTTTATCAACCACGTAACCACGGCAAATGATATATTATTACAAAGCAGTTTATGTAAGGTCAAGCATGGTTGTTGCGGTATGCAGTCTTCTCAGCTCGGTCAATATGATTCCAATCCTGTTCCTTGCTGCTCTGTAACGCACAGCGAGCAGCCATTTATATATTGATTATTTTTTACTCATTTTCATTGCCTTAATTTAAACTATCAGGAACACAGCCCTGCTCCTCCTCTTGTGCGTGAGGGGGGGGGTCTGGGCCGGGCCGAGCATAAACCAGCACGCAGAAAGTTATCTGTATTCCACAACCTCTTGGATCAGTCCTGCTGTGTTGACATGCTACCACTGACAATTATCGCCAAAATTCCCAGATAAGCATATAAAATCACATTGCATTAATCAGGATTACTCAGCAGCAGCAGCAGCAGTAGTAAGGTTTGCTTGGCAGATTATCCTGTGTTCCACTAGCCCTCCAAGCTGGTTACATGACTGTGTGTGTGTGTAGAAGTGTGTCTGTGTGCGTGTGTGTATGTGTATGTGTGCTTTCCTGGGTGATTGACTACCCTCTCAAGTAGACCGAGTGCCTGCCCCATGAGATAGTGTTTTTAGAACTGTTCTAGTTTTACAGAAGTGCGTATGCATGTGGGAGCAGACTCATGGACTTGGACACGGGAGGAGGAGGAGGAGGAGGAGGAGGAGGAGGAGGGGGGGCGTGCAGAGGAGAAATGGGCTGTAAAACAAGCACTGTTAATGCTCCAGCACCCCTTGGCACAAAGAGAGAGACAGAGAGCGGAGATGCAGAAGTATTTTGCCTCCTATTACCTGCGTGCAAGTCCTGAGAGAAGAGAAATAGGCGCTTTTTTAAAACCTTATCCGCATGTTTGTTTTGTTCCTATACCGGGGCATTTTTCTCCTCCGGCCAATAGAGGGCAGGCTTTTTGCTGCCCGGTGTGAACCACAGCTCAGTCCCCAGCTGTGAAGCATCACCCGGTTATAATAATTCTGAAAAAAAAACAAGCCAGAATCTTTTTTTTTAAAAACATTTTTGTCAAGTTTTTGCCATATGAAGAGAAGCTCTGTCCAAGTAATAGTCTAGACAGTTTCCTCACTGTCTGTTCTTTCATTATCTTTTATTGTTTTTCTCACAGAATCTTTTTAATAGTTTGACAGGAATAGGCGGCGAACATCTCTGTCCTCAAGGTAAGAATTTTATCAGCTCGGCGAGGAAGGAAACGGATGTAATATGAGAAGGGAAGCACACAAAGGAAGGATGTGTCTTAGAAGAGGGTATTTGAATTTGGCCGGTCTGAGTCTTGTTTTTCCTCTGGTGCAGATGCGCAGTGAGGCCTCGGTTTGGAGAGGTTAAAAATAAGAGCCCTGTTCCACAACCCTCTACTTACTCCTCTGGGTTCTCTGAAGTCATGTTTGCTATGCTCCTCACATCAAACTTTGTTTTTGTTTTTTTACCCTCCTTCCTTTCACGCTCACGGCCTCTTCTCCTTGTGATCTCTGTTGATATCAAATTCTTTGCTCTTTAGCTTTAATTGAGCAAGGACATGCTTTTCTTATCCGATTCATTCAGTTCTGGCGGTCGTGATGTCAATCTGAATTGATTTGACATTTTGTTTATATGCTTCTTCTGTGTGAGGTTGTCACGCGTGTGTCTTTTTTGAAGGTACTTTGTGTGGGTTTCTCTTCTCATCATCCTGTGTGTTTGTGTGTGTGTTTCAGGCTCAGGTGGCGTTCCTGCAGGGTGAGAGGAAAGGGCAGGAGAATATGAAACAGGACTTGGTGAGGCGGATCAAAATGCTGGAGTATGCCCTCAAACAAGAGAGGTACGACATGTGTCAGGAAGCTCTCTGCCTGTCTCTGTCTCTCCTTACATCTGCCTGCTCATTTATACACAATGTTTCTGCTCGTGTCGTCTGATGTTGGGTTGCAGGGCTAAGCATCAGAAGCTGAAGACAGGAAACGACCAGAGTCCCGGAGACAAGAAACCAGAGACGGAGGCAGACCAGCGTATGTTTACCCAAAAACACTTCTTCTGTGCTCTTATTTGGAAATGCTATATGAGCTTCTGCCGTTGCAGGTTTCTCTGCTGAAACTCCCAAAAAGTTTCTGTTGTTCTCGTTTTCTGCTGTTGCATCACTATTGAACAATCTATTTTCTCTAGTTCCCAACGGGCCAGCTGAGTCAGACGCTGAGCCGGCCAATCAGATGTCCTGGAAGGAGGGACGTCAGCTACTACGCAAGTAAGACCTGCTTCCTTTTTGTCTCGGCACCATGCTGATGTGTGTCTATCTGTGTCTGTATCTGTCAGTGCTCCATCAACTTCTGGGGGATTGCTTCGCACGGCTGTGGGATTGTAGTAACATGGTAATGTTCCTGTGAATGCAGATATCTGGAGGAGGTGGGTTACTCAGACACCATCCTGGACATGCGATCCAAGCGTGTGCGCTCCCTGCTCGGGCGAAGCAGCCCAGAAGCCAACGGGCCCCCGCCCATCGAAAGTTGCGCAGAGCCCGAGCCCCGCGCGGGTGGAGAGTCGTTGTTGGTCAGACAGATAGAAGAACAAATAAAGAGGTGAGAGTGTGATGTGAACACCTGCGTTTCGTGATGATGATTTGGAATTATTGAATATTCCCACCACGCACTGTACCACACTTTATAAGATGAGGCCTAACTTACTTATTGTGCCACAATCTGATCATCTTTTCACAGACATGACCTTGAAATATCATTATATACAGATCCATGTGAAATTAGATCAAGAGGTAGAGCACACACACAACTGTACAGAGAGGGTTCCTCTCTGAAGTCCACAAATAAACCTTCTGGCGATGAATCATCTGACAGAGAGCACTTACATGAAGCAGAGTTCGACCTGAGTGGTAATACTGATATAAAAACGCCACTGTGTAGAAATCAGAGATGGATTCACCATGCAGCAGATGTGCAGGCGAATCCGACTGAAGTTAATGTAGCAGAGATCAGCTAAGGCCATGCACTCGTCATTGCACAGCAGATGTTTTTTTGTTGTTTCTTTTTATTAAAGGGGAACTATGTAAGTCTGACAGCTTTTCCTCTTGTTTTGCTAACCCTCCTCTGGCCATGTGCATTTGTTTACATTGACAAAACTGGTAAGAAATCAATCAATAGAGCCGTACATAACGTTATACATCATGTACCATGTTACGACGTGTATATTTGTGTAGTCTTCCCTGTCATAAACAAGAGATTATGCGCTATGGGGCGGGTTTGTGTGGCAGTGCAGCAGAGACGAGAGCTGGGACACCGGGTCGGAGGCTCTGATCTTATAAGGTTAAGGCCAGTAAATGCTAGAGAGAGCCTCCAAGTCATTTATTAGACCATCACAATTACTCTCATTCACGCTTTAATTAAGGTAAAAATGTAGCATAGTTAAGCTAAAAATCCTGCATAGTTCCTCTTTAAGTGATGCAAATACAAGACAGATGAGATGCAACAAAGACAGTTAGAGACCAAAAAACAGATAACACTTTGATTTACACAACCAAACTTCCATTAGAGGGTTTTGAATGATTTTTCCATGGATAACTGTTTTATTTATCTGACAATAATACAATAAAGGTTATGCTGAAAAAAAAGATGAATTTGAAATAGGGTTCAGGATACAGAACCATTTTTAGATAAGAAGACCAGGCGGGCAAGAAATGGGGGAAAATGGCTTGGACCTCTAAGGGTTAAGCTAAAAATCCTTCCTCTTTAAGTACAAATACAAGACTATAAAAAGACATCAAAAAAACAACAACAACCGATTAGAGGGATTACTGGTACACAGGTCAAAAAACAAAACAAAGACAACATTGGTGTGAAGAATGCTGTAAAAATATGAATTGATTTTATGGGAAGTGTCTGTGAGCAAGTGTGTTAGTGACACTGTAATGAAATCAGCAAAACAAAGATAGTTTCAAGTTACAATCAAAATTGTAATGGTTAAAGTTTAAAGGTTTTTCTGCACTTGAATACTTCTATGTCAGTACTTGAGATAGTCAATAACATCTCATTGCCATGGATAACTGTGTTATTATGACAATAACAATAAAGAATTTAATTGAAATAGTGAAACATCTCACTGTAAGACCATTGTCCTCTCACTGTGTTGTCCTTTTCTTTTTATCCAGTCACTTTAACACAGATTTGGGTGGACTATAAACGAATGCGTCTATTTGCAGGAATGCGGGCAAGGAAAGCTCTAAGGAACGTCTGGGTGGCTCGGTGCTGGATAAGATCCCCTTCCTGCACGGCTGCGAGGATGACGACGAGGACGACAGCGACGAGGAGGACGACTTCCAGGGCATGGCCACCGACTGCATCGACGGGCCGCGCAAGAACAAAAAGTCACGCGTAAAGGTACGAGACCGTACGTGACTTGAATAAAAATGGAGACGAACGACGACCAAGTATCTGACTCTGTCCTTTGTGATTTTCAAAAAAACAAAACAAAACATTCTCCGCTCTGCTCTCGTGTCCAGATGGGTTCAGAGCCCATGACTACAGACATGGACCCAGAGGACGAGGAAGACGAAGACGACTCGGAGGACGCCCTCGGAGAGTTTGACTTCCTGGGCTCGGGGGAGGATGGGGAGGGGGCGGGAGAGGCCCGGATCTCGGGGGACGGACGGGAGTTAGGTACGCTGCTGCCATAGCAACACCATCAAGCACCAGCACTGCCCGAATCACTGCCACCACTGTATATGTCTTTTCCGCCCCCTCCCACCACCCAACCACCCCACCCTACCCTACCTCCCCTTTTTTTTGCTCACCTTTTTATCTTTTACTTCTCATTGTGTCTTGGCATCTCTTCTTGTCAATAAAACCAGCCTCTTTTCCCAACCACCTGTCTCTCTGTCCTGTTTCACGAGCTGTCAGTCTGTGACTCTTTTAGAGCCGTGTAGCCGTCATCTCTGTCTGTAGACGTACTGTCCTGTGGTCCGAGGTCATTTCAAAGGTTGTCACGCATGCTGCCTTCTCTTTTTTTTAATATATGTATATATATCCACATTTCATTCTTTAAGTCATTTATTTTACACCGTAGTCCTCTGCTTTTATCGATTTCATCCTCTTTCCAAACAAACCTGTCAAGTTGTGTGAGTGTGTGTGATGTATTTAAAGAATGAAATCTGTCCTCTCGCTTCCGTCCGCATCCGTCTGTCTCTTCATCTGTCCGTCTGTTGGCCCTCACGCCGTCCTTCCTCCACCTCTCTGCATGACTGGATGTTTTGTGTCTCTCTCCTCTTGCCGGGTTCAGAGAACCGCAGGAACAAGTTACAAGGCATGATGTCGGACTTCCCTCCTAAGCCTACTCCTCCCCCTTCAGTCCCGGGACAGGCTCGCCCTGGTGAAGGTAAGACCCCCTCCCCCCTCTCAACCTAATACGATATCCAAACTATAGACTGTCACCTTCCAGCTCCTCCTCCTCAGTCTCCCTTGTATCCCACACACACACACGATGGGAGCTTAGATCAATCTTGTCTCAGTTTTGTTCAGTGCCAAAGCCTGCGTAGGGGGGGTACACATTTGCGCCTACACCTATGAATATTTCCTCTGGCAGACAGTGTGGGAATAAGGCAACAGGATGAATGGACTCTTGCCACGGATATCTTAGATTTTATCGCTATATTTACAGTTTTATATATTTATAGAGCCATGACATTTTGGAGTAAGCGTGTGCTCTCCACCTCCAACCTGCAGGTGGCGCTTTGGGTTTCTCCTCCGACGTCTTCATCATGGATGCGGTCGGAGGCGGGGACATGAACCTCGGCGAACTGGCCGATCTGACTGTGGCCAATGACAACGATCTCTCCATGGATGTAATTAACACATGTGCTCTTGTCGATACGCAGCATGTTATCCAGCCCTTAAAGGGATAGTTCAACATTTTGGCAAAAAGGCCCATTGCCATAATACCTATAGTCATAGCAGTAGGTTCGTTACCTTTATTTGGCGGTGCAAGCTATTTTTAGAATGGCGGAGCAGAGCCGCAAGCTGCTCAGAGCTATGCTACGGAGGCTAATGGGATTTCTTCGTGTCCTTCATTAAACTCATCAAATACACAATCCAACAACTCCAAAACGCTCTGGTGGACAAGTTGTGACCTGCACATTCACCACACTATGAGATAATAATGGAAAGCGAGACAGAGTTGTTTTAGAGGGAAATACAGAGACTGCTTGCTGAAAAACTGCCCCTGATAGGAACGCACATCAGCAGTTTTGCATGAATTTGCCTCAAAAACAACTCTGTCTGGTAACGTTCTGTTATTATCTCATAGCGTGATGAATGTCACAACTTGTCCACCAGAGTGTTTTGGAGTTGTTGGGTTGTGTATTTGATGAGTTTGATGAGGGAAACCAAGAAATAGCCTCTGTAGCGTAGCTCTGAGCAGCTCACAGCTCTGCTCCGCCGTTCTAAAAGTAGCTTGCACCGGCAATTAAACGTAACAAACCTACTCCTAAAACTATAGGGATTATGGCAATGGGCCAAGTTGCCAAAATGTTAAACTATCCCTTTAATATCCACACTCAAAAAAACTTTTTTTTCCCCATATGTGTCAGATGCAGGACAACAGAGAGGAGTTCAAGAAGACGTGGAACCCTCGTTTCACACTACGCAGCCACTTTGACGCCATCCGCGCTTTGACCTTCCACCCCAGCCAAGCAGTGCTGCTCACAGCCTCCGAGGACGGAACACTAAAACTATGGAACCTCAACAAGGCCATGCACTCTAAAAAGTAAGAACCTCAGAGCTCCTGTGCAGGAAACAAAGCAGGGACTACTTTATTGAGCACTTTTAATATAAGAATTAATTTCAAATTAGCAGTTGGAGAGATAATGATCAAACATGGTTTAATAAAGAAATAAGGAGTGGATTTTAACAAAAGACTGTGTCCCTCCACAGGAACGCAGCTTTGGATGTGGAGCCCATCTATACATTCAGAGCACACAGGTGAGTTGAGTCTGAAACACACACACAAATCAACACCTTTCATAAAGCTGTCACAGTCACTGATGCCTCTGTTTCGGTCTAGTGGAGCCGTTCTGTCACTGACCATGGGCGAGGACGGAGAATCCTGCTACAGCGGAGGGCTGGACGGGACGGTCAGGTGTTGGAAGATGCCGGACCTCAACGTGGATCCTTACGATAACTACGGTTGGTCACTCACTCCCAACTGAGCCGTCACCAACCAATCCTGATAATACCCTCGCTCAGGAGTGAATTATGTATCCTCATGTTTTATTTGTGTGTTTTCATCCAGACCCTGGCATTGAGAGCAGCGTGCTAGCCGGCCACGAGGACAGCGTGTGGGGTCTGACTTACTCGGCGGTTCATCACCGTCTCGCCTCGTGCTCGGCCGACGGAACCATCCGCATCTGGGACCCTCAGAACTCATCGCCCTGCCTGTCTGTCTTCAATAAGGAGAGAGGTACACAACAGCGCAGCATGTGTAGATTTACTTGTACATTGTGTCCTTCAAGCAAAACTTCATTTTTCTCCTGTGTTGTTGTTTTGTGTGTGTGTTTGTTTTCTTCAGAGCATGGAACGCCTACCTCAGTGGCCTTCGTGGCTGCTGACCCCAACCAGGTGGTGGTGTCATTCGACGGCGGTGAGACGCTGCTCTATGACCTCAACACGGAGCAGAGCATCACCTCGCTGGAGACGCAGACCAAGGATGGTATGTTTGGCTTTTTGAAAACAGATGATGTCACCTGTTCAGATGACAATGGCAGATAAAGACGGAGCCGTGCGTTTTGATTTGCAGGCAGCGAGCTGATCAACCGAGTGGTCAGTCACCCGTCTGAGCCCGTCTCCATCACGGCACACGAGAACCGCACCATCCGCTTCTTAGACAACAAGACAGGTATCTGCAGCCGTTTGATTTCTGCGAGGTTTCTTCTTCAGACTTGTTTTTTTTGTCACAGGATGCCAATGTTAATCTAAATAACGTTAATCTAAATAACAATAATCTGTGTTTGAACAGGCAAAGTTGTTCACTCAATGGTGGCTCACTTGGATGCAGTCACCTGTCTTACTACAGACCCTAAAGGCACTTACCTCATCTCTGGCAGTGAGTACCACTCAGCTTTCCTGTGTCAGGAAATCAGGCTTCTTTAAGGATAAAACCAATGCACAGTCATTCTGTACACAACTGGGTGTTTATTTTATTTATTATTTATTTATTTAAAGGTTTAGTAATCAGAGGCAATGCACATGAATAAAACATTTTAACAAAATGTAAACATGGCAGAATTAGCCAAAAGGCAATTTTACATCTGCTGTCCCTGGACTGATGTTAAGCACTCACCTTAAAAGAGAATAAAATGATATGGTTATAGACGTATAAATAATACATTAAAGGATTAGAAGGCTAAATCTGAATAAAGATTAAAAGGCAGGAAACTATGCACAAGGCCATACATACGCACACAAGCTAACATAAACTCAGCTTAAACAACAGCCACTTGCTCCAGACAAAACAGAAGCAACGTTAAGCAGCAACACCAACATCAACAAAAATTAATTACACAAGACACAATAAGAAACTAGCAGGTCACAAACAAGCAGAATAGACCATAGACACTAAACACATAAAAAGCCATGCACAAGAAGCAACAGTAATACTAGACAATTAATGAACTGACAGACAACATGGCGTACGGCATCAGAAAGCACCGACAGGCAGAGCAGCAAATGGGGGAAAAAATTAAGCACTAAAATTTAATGTTGACAACTTTGTCCACTAATTACCCACTTTTTAAAAAATCATTTAAAAGAAGCATAGTTTGAATGATTTCTAATGTGAGTCACGAGCAGCCCTGGCTAAAAGTACTTTTTCTAAATGGGACAACACAGTCTCCTCTAGCTGTACTCTGTGTGGAGGTTGATGCCATTTTTTATAAACTTGTATTTCAATAAAATATGACAGTGATGATAGTTATTGGATTTCCTTTCCAGCACTTAAAGGGTTTTTTCATATGGAGAAAGTTGTGGTTTGAGAGCAGTGTTGTCAAATAGTATGTTTGATGTTTTGATTTCAAGGTGCTTTCCAAACTTCTTTCACCGTCACATTGCACTCAGCGGTGATGTGTCTTTCCCCCCTCACCCCTGTGCTGTCTCTGTGTCCACCTGCCTCCTCCAGGCCACGACTGCTCGGTGCGGCTGTGGATGCTGGACAACAGGACGTGCGTGCAGGAGATCACAGCCCACAGGAAGAAGCACGACGAGGCCATTCATGACGTGGCCTTCCACTCTTCCCAGCCCTTCATCGCCAGCGCCGGCGCAGATGCACTTGCCAAGATCTTTGTCTGACAGCACTGTCGTCATTCTGGTGAGATCAGCGGGAGAGGGGGAGGGAGGGGAGGGGAGAGGGAGGGGGAGGGTTTGGCAGAAGGGTGCAAGACGAAGGAGCGTCGCAGTTTTACTAATTTTGAGAAGGCACACGCAGCGAGACGCAGACCAGTGTGAGCTCTTAGTCCATCAAGATTAAAAGATTAAGAGATTTAGCTGCAGAACTCTTCACTCTCAAACGTACACACACACACACACACACACACACACACACACACACACACACACTGAATGTAACATACTTTATTCCATTATCACTAGAAAAAATACAATATTTAATCTTAATGGAGCAGTCCTTAAATTCTATCCATAAAGATTAGTTGATCAGTCATGGTGCGTTCAGCTTAGCCTATTAAAAAGAGATCTATATAATCTCTTCTTTGTCTCAGAGGTTTTTTCCTTTATATTTTTTTGACAATTAATGATCAAAAGTTTTTTTTTGTTGTTGTTTTTTTACATGTGATTTATTTTATTTAGTTTGATTATAACTACAGTATATAAAACTATGTTTTATTTAACGTAATCTTATATATTTTAGATTTGTTTTAGTGTCATTTGCAGCACTGATCATCTGTTTTCTTTCTTCTCTACCTTTAGAGTCCTACAACCACAACTGGGCCAAAAGAGACTGAAGACTACAGTGGACAGATTTCACCTGCTTACACAGACACACACAAACACTCACACACACGTGTCCTGCACCCCACTGGCTGGGTCATCGCCACAGGACGTCACCTCCACTCGATTCCTCACTGTTCTCTGATGCCTCAGTGACTTCTTGTAATACTAATCACTGCTTTTTTATAACTTTAACTGCTCCGTTTTCATATAATCACATCTGGAGTAACACTTTTTCTACACTACAATATTTTGCTCCGCTTGTTTTTTCTTTTTCTTTTTTTCTTCTTCTTCTTCTCTGTTTCCAGTCTGCCAATGGTTATTACAAAGCACCGTGTGTGTGTTTGTGTGCTTGAACTGCTGACACACTACTCACATTTTCACAGAGAACCACAGAGGAAAACACACTCACACTGCACAGCGCGCACACAGCGCACAAATGCACCGTTGCATTTGATCAGATTTTTTTTTAAATAGCTGATTAATGGCATGTTTCTAACATACATAAGGTAGGAATGATTTAAAACAGTAACTGCTTCCAGTGTCGGCAGAAAACACCTGACCAACCTCTGCAACTGGGAATCAATGTGTTACATTCCAAAGACTCCAGGATGAGTGTGTGTGTGTGAGTGTGTGTGGGGTGTCGTATTTGGGGTGGGGGGGTTGGAGAATGTTTAACTTAGTCGTGTGTGATTTGAGGAGGCACTAAGCAGTCGCTAACCAGTGTTGAACAGATAGCTTTAATTTCAACTTCATCGCCAAGACACCAAGTCTCATTTTCTGTCTGAGTATTATTATTATTATTATTATTATAGCGTCCCCATGATTCTGCCTCCAGTGTGTGTGCGCGTGTGAGATTAAATGTCGCTCTGCTGTACAAGATAAATGAACAATATTGCCACAATCGCGGTCCATTTCTAGAGATGTGCAGTTTGAATTCGTCTCTGCGGGATAATGCTGTCACAGCGTTACTGACCAGCTAAAAGGTCGATAACCACGACAACGCCGTAGTTGGAAGTCGGTAGACCACCGGTTTGTACGCTCTCAACAAATGATGCACAAATGGCGTCATTTGGTGCTTTTTATTTTTTTTTACTGTACAGAAGAGTGCGTGTCCGTGTGTGTTTGTAAATGCACTAGTTAAATCACGGTGCTATTGAAAGACCTCGTCAGTCTTGAGTCAGAATCAGGGACCTGTTTTTGTGTGTGTGCCTGTGGAAAAAGCGAGACTGTGTGTGCGTGTGTAGATGAATCAACTTTTTCAATGAATTTCATTGTTTGGATCATTTCATTACCTCTGGTCACATTTCAGAACGAGCTGTCGCTGTTAATGTTTCTGGGAGGGATGTGAGTAACGAGCGAGGAGCGCGTAGAGCTGATGATGATGATTATATGACAGCGAGAACCACACGGGCTGAAGTAGTTTCCTCAGATGAAGCTGTTCAGATCCTCTGTTAAAAGTCACCTTGAAGTCGGTCGGCCCGTCGGTCGATGGGCGTGTACTTATCCATGCTTTTGGAAAAAAGAAAAAAGGAAAAAAAAAAAAAAAAGAAGCTCCACCTTTTAGTTGTGTGTTGAGGTTCCCTTTTGTTTGACGTGCATCGGTCGCACAGTAGCACATTATCCAGAGAGCTGCTCTCCTCTCTCTCTGAAGAGGCATGCTGGGAGAAACGGCTCCAGACAGGGGTGAAGAAAAAAAAAAGAAAAATAAACAAAAGAAGAAAGTCCATTTTAAATTGAACCACTTTTGTCAGAAAGATGAAAGGAACAGTATTTATTAAAGATGTGTGGGTGGAAGTAGCACGGTTCAGCACCTGAGCTGTTCAGGTTCTGTAGCTTTGAAAATAACCGAGAGCATTCATCATGTGTGGAAACATTGTTCCTTTTAGACGCCTCACATTTCTGATTCTATGGCCTGTATTTATATTGAGAACTGCAGGACACACGTGTTGTTTGCTTTAGGTGAAGGTTGCCCCCTAACAGCTGACCTGACTTCAAATTATTTGCATGGTAATATTATTCTATTACCTCAAGAAGACTGAAAAGATCTGATGCCACATCATCTGTCAGGGGGGCAACCCTCCTCCTCCTCTTCGTCTTCTTCCTCCTCCTCCTTCTTAAAGAGTACAGGGTCACACTAGGGGTCAGATGTCGGATCTAAAGGTTGAAAGTAGCCTAGAGGTAAACACTCCTCTCCTCATCACTGGGGGACACTAGCATTTATAGTTCAGTTTTTTTTTTTTTTTTAAATCTCTAACAGGGTGGTGGACTGTTGTCTGAAATCAGACGGCGTGTCGTTCCGCTGTACGTCTTTTCTTTGACATTATTCTTGTCAAGGAGAACTGCTGCTGGGCCCAGCATCCTGTTTATCCCATTTAAATACTATTTGGCTCCACCCACATTGCACTACATCTAATAGTGGATGCTGTGAATAGATGGACAGGGTGTAGGGAGGATATTTTGTCGGTATTTCTAATACAATTTGGAATAAATACTACAAAGGTGGAACCTGCGGTGGCTCACAGTGTTTTGATAGTGACGGTTACTGATGGTTTTTTGTTTTGTTTTGTTTGCTTTCACTCTGAGCTACTGGGTCCCCTCCCTGAGAATAAAGACAAATCAGTATGACACATCAAAAAAGGAGAAGAAATCAAAACAGAGGTTGTAAATGATGACTAGAAATGCCATAATGTGCTGTAAATGTCCATCATTTCCTTGTTTTCTTTCTTGCATTTCTTTTCTTTGATTATGAATATGATTATTAAGATGTAAGAATACTGTAGTATCATAAGTGAATCATTCTTCCTTGCTAGGCATAGAACTTGCTTGTGATTGATAATGGCAATGTATAACTTGTAAAAAAGCAAAAATGATTAAAAAATGTGAAAAATTGAAAAAAACCTAAGTTAAAAAAAAATCTGTTACCAGTCAGAGGCCAAGGTAAAGGACTCTCATTTCTTTGTGTTTTTATTTTTTTATTAGCAATTTATCACTGTGTGATATTTTGTACATCATATTAAGCTGTATTCAAACAATTTCCTCTAACTACAAGGGATAAGAGACCTGCTTTTTATTAATTTTGTTTTATTATATATTTTTGAACTGCATACTAGCTTGTATCAAATGACTTTTCTTTTTGTTTACGGGTTCCCTGTTGTATGTCATTAAGGAAGAAAAAAACAAAAAATGAAGATTTTGTACAGTGAATTGAGAGTTCTGTTTTGTGTTGTCTTTCTTGCCTCCAAGGGGTCACAAAAGAAAAGAAAAGAAAAAACAAACACAGAAATGCTGTCTCATACATGAATGAAAATACACAGTAAGATTCATTATAGAAAACTACTGATATGTACAGATGAAATATTTATCATATATGAGACATTTCTGATTGTCCTACTCAGATAGAAACTACTTTGTCTTATTTGTTCAGCCCATGTCCCCAGGCCCTGTGTCATCCATCCATCCACTGAAACATTAGGAACTAACTTACATAACCCACCAGCTCCGATTATTGTCCTGGCTCATGGATGCTGTGCACTTAGTACAAGAGTTTTTGTTCTTCCACAGAAGATAACATTATAAATTCACAACGCATGAATAAGTAAAACTTAACATTGTCTGTTAAAGGGGTATTCCAAATATTCCACACAAGTCCATAAAATATGGGGATCTGTAGGAGATGGATTAAAAAGAAGAATTCATGAAGCAGAGAGCGAGTACTTTTCAACTCTGTCTATTATTCAGTAGATTCTCCATGCCTGCTAATTGCATGTGTGTCTTTAACTGCATCCTCAGAGAGATAACACTGATGGCATAAGCAGCACTAAAACACAAAAGAAAAAAAAAGTGTCAAGTCAAAGTCCACTTGCTCGTTTTTCAGAGGCCATCAATTATGTAACGACATGGTCTTCAAACAATGGAGTTTGCTCAGCTGACATGAGTTAATGTTCTCAGGTCAAGAGTGAACTGTCTCACTCAGCATCATCCACCTGTTTCAAAAAAAGGCTCACCAGTACTCCTTGTGATGAGTAAGCACTTATAGTTCACCTTTAAATGCAACTTGCAATATAACAGTCAGTTTTTAGACAGCCCATCTTTTTGTTCTACTTCCTCAGCTCTGGTGCTGTGGCAAAGATGAACCATTTCAAACACCTTTATCAGACTATTATGCCCGTTTTCTCCTGATTCTCATTTGTAGTGTCAGATCAGACCTCCAGATAAAATACCAACAAAGCAGACCCATGGTCAGATCTTCCCTATATCCAGCTGTTCCCAACACTGCCCTCTTGTGGTCCCAGCAAATACTGTCTGCAGCCCCCCCCACCAACAACTCCTACCACGGTCTATACAGCTGAGTGCAGTTATCTGTGGTTAATTTGTTGTAATGAATTGAACATTGTGATAGTTGCTGCAGAGACAATCACAGTAAACGGTCCTGAGAGGAAGATAAACTGCAGAGGAAGAACTTCATGTGGTTAGTGAGTTTCAGTACCATCTAGGGAGGTTTTCATGATCAAAGGTAGAAATTCACTATTTTCAATTTGCACTCCTCTGCAAGACGAGACCAACGCTGCACAGTCACAGCGGTGCAGGTGACTGCTGGAGCGTGTTTCTGCTGCTTAGCAGAGTGCAAGTCACTTACCACAAAAGTTCCCTGTTTTACTGAAACTTGCCAGCTTTGCATAAAAACTGCTCTGCAACAGGAGTGGCTTTCCTCTGCAGTGTGGCAGAGTTGTTGAAAATGCAAAGAGAAGAAGGTGTTACAGTCAGATCAAAAAAAAAAACAAGACAGGAAATAGTTTCACAGAGGGACAGAAAGAGGCTGAAGCACTGAGAGGGAAGATGAGGAAGAGATGGGGGTGGGTGGGTGGGTGGTGGGCGGGTGGAGCTGCCCCCTCAGGCAGTGTAAGAGAATCTTTGCTGGCCCCGGATCAGGGAGGGAGCAAACAAGACAAAAAAAATACAACTCGAAACCAAGGAAGGGGAGTGAGAAAAAGGAAAGGGAGGAGGGGGAAGCCTGGGAGCAGGGAGTCGAGGGGCGGGACTTACTGAGAGCCTATTGGTTTCAGGCTGTGTCAGTCATTTCACTTCCTCCTTGGCTGTGGCAAGATCATAGATGAGAGGGCAGGGGGGAGGGGGGAGAGGGAGGTACCCACCGACAGATCTCTCTCTCTCTCTCTCTCTCTCTCTGCTTTTTCACAAAAAACCCAGAACAGGGGCTGAAACTGAAACAGGGCAAGACTCGTAAAAGGAGTGCAGACTTTTGCTCTCCTTCTTTCTCACAGTTTCCTGTTTAAGGAGGCCATTTTGTAACTTAGCAGGAGGAAGAAGCACAACAAAGTTTGGCATTGTTGTTGTTTTTTTTTCTCTCCCTCCCATGGCCGGGAGTTTCACAACCAACTTTGGACTTTCTCCTCTGCAGAGCAACTTTCTTTTGGACGAGGGAGGTGAAGGAGGGCAGGAGGTGGAGGCAGGAAAAGCAGCGGGAGGGCGGATTTCTCCCTCAGTGTATCTTTCTTTCATGAGTCTCGTACACCTACTGCTCATCCTTGCCATGCCTGGACAGTGAGAGAAGTCTGACGACGAGAGAGAGCGTGACAGAAGAGGCAGAAAGGAGGGAGAGAGAAAAAAAAGAAAACGCCGCTTCCTGGATAAGGATTTCTTCCTTGATCCACTGGGAGGGGGTGGACACAGGACACACAGGAACTTGGACCCGTGTGTTTATGTGTGTGTGTCTGTGTGTCCATGTTTCAGTGTGTGTTCCCCTCTCTCCTCCAACAGTTTGAATGAGAGTGGGTTTTCAGAAAACTCCAGACTGCAAACACTGGGCGTGTTTGTGAACGTGTGTGCTGAGAGCTTTTCTGACAGGACTCAGAATGGCGAACGCTAGCCCTTGTATTTCCTCAGGGGCCATGGCCCAGGTCTTCTTTCCTCCCGGGGGCTCCTCGCCGCCGGGCTCAGCTGTGATGCAGCAGGCGCCCTTATCCATGCCCTCTATGCCGGCTCAGGGTGCTTTTCCTGTGATGGATCTGACACTAGGTCAGTGTGCCGGCGGGGTTGTGATGCCCTCAGTTCCTACCACGCCAGCGGGGGTGTCCTTCATCATCCAGATCGGCCTGACCAGAGAATCTGTCCTGATGCCCCAGACTGCTGACCTGGCTTATGTGAAACAAATCGCCTGCTCCATTGTTGACACCAAGGTAGGAAATGTGTCAGTGTGTGTGCGTGTGTGTGTGCAAACAGGGAAAGGTGGTGTGTGTCATATGCTTTCTCCAGCTGTTTATGCCCAAGGCCTCATATCTGTCCTAAGTTGTTTGTCGGACACCTGAAATTTGTGCGTTTCTCTCTTTCACTCTCTTTTTGTGTGCCCACAGAAATCAGTGTTTACGCCACACTGTTCTCATAGGTAAATGAAAGGGTTTCAGCGTGCAAGTGTTTAAACAGTGAGCTGTGACAGACTCTGAGGAAACTCACAAAATGTCACATTTTTGCTCGGCTCTAATTACACCAATTAGCATTTTTTCCTCGCAGAACTGGAAGAGAACACTGTGTTCAATTAGGCTTTGTTATGCCACATCTAGCACAGCAGACTATAGCAGAGGGATGTGTGAGGGGCTTAGTGTTTGAGACAGGGGCACAGCCACTTTCACCTGGCTGTTCACCCATGGGCAAATTGTATACATGCCATACACGAGACAGGAGCTTGGTAATTGTGATGCTTTACATGAAATGTGACAGTTCATTTATAAAAGCAAGCATGTCTCAACATGCGGCGAAACAAACTTATCCACTTGAGGAGCACTTTCATTCTATTTTCCTACCAGTAAAACAGGCTGTAGGTGTAAGGCGGGATGTGGATCAGGTGTAACCAGCATTACGCATTATACTACTTAGAATATTCTGTTTGCAAGAAAAGTCCTCAAAGTCTGTGACCTTCTTAACTTTGTCCCTTTCACTTCTCCTCAGTGCAACCTCAGAAGTTTTGCATTTCATGCCAAAAAAGCACAGTAGGCCAACTTTAGTCTCTTCACTAAGCGCTTCAGTGAGTTCTTTCTTTCTTTCTTTCTTTCTTTCAAGTCCTGTACAGCTTCTTTCACTATGTTTTTTTCTGTTTGTCAGTATCACATTTCTCATCAACTGAAGTTGGTACCACAGTATTTACGTTGTGGCTTTTTACTTTATCAAACAATGATCACAATCAATTTCTAAATATTAGTGTGTAATCACCAAAAATGAAATGTGCTATCATTCAAAAAAAAAAAGTGTGACCTCTCCACTACATTTTACACTGTCTCGGGGTGTAAGCACTAACTTCTGAGTCCCAATTTCACAGTATGTAGTAGTTAAAAGACCTAGTGGAACAATATCTTCAAACAGAATTGTCCTTTTTTTAATTAAACTGAAACATAAAACTTCAAAACAAACATGTGCAAGGTTGGGTAGGGAGGTGAAGTACTGACATCCTCTTTGCAACAGGAAGCACTGGGTGTTATGGGAAATATGGTCTTTATTTGAGAACTGCCTGCACTAGTTCACTCAGCCATATACGACCATTGAACTTGCAGCACGATGGTCTCAGCCTGTATGCGCATACTGCAGCAGAGAACACATGCAAAAGATATATGTTAATCCTACATTCAGGTGGTAGCAAGCCATGTGCTTTTATTTGCCAGTTGGGCTGGCAGGTGATTAGATTAACAGATTTCCACGGTCTGCTCAGAGCAGCTTTTGTAAAACTCCCCACAACTGCAAATCTTCCAGGAAATACTGGGAGCTCTCTCCAGCCAGCTTACCCACTCTGCTAATCGGTTTCACTGCACAACAGCCTTTGTTTTCTCCCTTCACACGAGTGGCTCTCTGCAATTCGGTGAGTGCATCAGATGCAAAGAAGCCCGCAGCATCTGTCTGCTGCTGCACAGCGCTGAGGAACAGGAACAGATATGGTGGGAACAAGTTACAGGTGTTAATTTACCTTCACCAAAATCCAAACTGTAGACTGCGTGTCTCGGTGAAGACGTTTTGCCGCCGCGGTAACGGAGCTGCAGGAGATGCCGTGCGGGTTACAGTTCACTGGAGTTGTCTCGTCGTCGGAGTGAATCGTCGTCGGAGGCCCACGTTCAAGCAAACCGCTGGTGAACCGGATGGACCACAGCAGGATTCCAGTGCAGTGAGTGTGTGTGTTTTATTTCTGCGCCATGCGCGAAGCAGCCATGATGTTTTGAGGCTACCACGTACACAAGCATCGTCTCAGGCCTGCAACGGTAACTGGTTGGGTACCCATTTTATTTTCATTCATTAAAAAAGAGTGCCGGCTTTAGGTCAGAATTGTTTTATTGAGTGACTATTTGATATTTGTTGATTTCTGAAACATTGAAAAGACTTTGAAAGTCACAGAAACATTTATTTTGGGACATTCATTGACTGAAATTACACATTGAAAAGAAAGTAATTGAATGTGAATATATTTTGTATTTTTTATTTTTCATTTATTCATTGTTAATTAATATTTACTAAAGTAAATCATTAATATTGACTATTGCCTTTTCATTTGTTTATTGTGCATATCAGAGTGCAAAAAAACTAAAGGGTGTATTTCATTGTTAATTTATTGGCTGTGATAAATACAAGCTGTAGAAAAACACACTTTTAAATAACCAGTCAGTCTTTTAAGGTATTAAATTCACCTGCATTAGTTAACCTAAAAAGCTTTCTTAATTGAATCGATCCCTTCCATTGTTTGAAAAACCACCACAAAGTATCAAGATAAACTTATATCACCCAAACAAGTTAGCTCTGACTCAACTCAGTAGCTGTTTCACAATAAAAGTCCCCCATCTCCAAGGGCACAATCAGTTCCCTTGTCAAAAAAACCCCTCTTAGATTGCCGCATCGCTGTATAAATCAAGTGCATAGTTTCACATTCTGCAGTACATTAAAATCACATGGGACCAGAACACTGTTGGAAATCGAATAACAGGCGTGCCGCAAAGAGACGCTGCTGCTGGACTTGCTTCTCATAGTCAGGTCACCATGATGAACCAGCGAGGGTTGGGTGCTTATAAATTTACAGTTGGATGCAATTTTAATGGCTTTTTGGAAATATACAAGAAAGATCCATTCATTCACCTGCAAAAACAACGGAAAACAGTGGAAAGAAACAGTGCAGCTGTTATCCATGACTAATAAGAACAAGTCAACTCATGCTTCAGGCAATCACCTGACTCTGACTTGTGTACAAGTACAGAGCAGCAGGATGTAAAAAAAAAAAAAAAAAAAAATCAAATGTGGCATTTGATCAAACTCGGGATAATGCAGTGATATGTGGGGCAGCTTGGGCTTCAGGTATTTTCCTCAGTGACTTGACTGCTGGGTCTTGTTGGCCATCGTAACAAAAGTTATGGGACAACTCCATTGTACAATGTTGTCCATGGGGGTAAATCCACACTAGAGGCTGCTGTCAGGAAAGGAGTCAGATGCAAGGCAGGAAGCAGATAGGCCAGAGTCAAGAAAACTAATGACAGCCTGACTGCACTGAGGTCACACTTAGGATTAGTGATAACACAACCTGGGCTATAACACAACTGAGTAACATAGTCAGAATCCCACAAAGCCTCTAACATGGTAACACCCATCTCGACTGAACTTTTTCTTTTATTTTTAGAGAGGAATGTTGATTCCACAGCTGAATTTAAAATACACATTGGGCACCAGTTTGTGGTTCCTGCTCTACATCATTGGATTTGGAAAAGCTCGTCAGCAAAACAGGAGAAATTAGCGGTCTTTTTGTTGTGTAGCCTACTCACTGTTTAAAGATTTAACGGTTTAAAAGATCCCAAATATTGCATTAGAGAATGTTTGGTGAACATTTACTTTCCGGACCAGACGTACCTGTATATAATAAATTTTAAAAGAAAATACATAGGCTGCACTTGTATATAAGCTGCAGGTTTTCATGTTGTAACATGAGATAGACAGAAAGACATGTGACAGTCTACTCGCTTTTCCGCTGTTTTGGTTACGCTCCTCTCCTCCATGTGCATCTGTTGACAACAAAGCCGATGAAAAATCAATAAATGGAGCGGTGGATAACACTGCATACGCTGTTACGACGTGTGTGTTTGTGTAGTTTTAACCGTCATAAACAAAAGATTACGGGTTACGGAGCGTGTTCGTGTGTTGCAGTGTGCAAAGACGAGAGCTGAGACGCTGCGTCCTTCTCCATTTGTTGGAATGTCGACGGGTGAAGGACTTTTGGGAAGTCGTCCTCCAGCAGCACTTCACCCACAAACTCAATTCGCATAACCTGTTTCCATCACAAAAACTCGCATTTCCTTTAATCGATGCGCTGACAAATCCACCCCCTTCAAGCGTATAAACTTTTTTGCGAATTTACTGCCTTTATTCGATTTCCATTCAAGTAGGCTAGGTTATTTATTCGCATTTTTATGAAAATGCGAATAAAAAAGGTGGATGGAAAAGCAACTATTGTGTAGCTTTAATGAAGAGCTGGAGCAATAAGGTCATTGAACAGAATCCATGAAATAAGATGATCTTACCATTTGTGAAGATATTTCAATCCTTTAGAATGAAAGGAAAGTGATTGTTAAGGGGATAATCAATAATAGGATTATACATAAACTGATTTAACCAGTAATCCACAGATGTTTTTAAGCATTAATCAAAGTTCTTGTTTGCCTTATTTACATCTCCCTGGCTTGTCTATTAGGGATGGGTGCGGTCAAGTGTAAGATAAGTGCGCCACAAATTACACTTAATCCTTCTGTGTGGTTTTTGCCCATCCTCTCTGTGCTTCCTCTCGGTGCTCTAGTAAGAAATGAAAAAAGATATAGGTATTGAGATATTCCTAAATATTATTGATACGTCAAATACACATTTTTCCAGTAGGCTACAAGTACACATCTCACATCATGGCAAAGCAGGAATAGGTGGTCATGTCCAGAGCCATGTGGTTATCCTCATATGTGACAGTTAACGTCGACTATTTTTTTTTGACAAAAGACAACAAAAGTACCTTCATTTCCACTAACAAATAATCTGATTTTGCTTTCAAGCCTTGTTAGACCAGTTACACAAACACAGTCAGCATTCCCCAAAATCCCCTAAACACAAACCTCCTGCCCTGCTAGGAGCTCCAGCTTTAGGCAGGAGATCTGGACAATAGACAGTTTGTCCTGGTCTAGTCAACTGAGTGCGACAGGAGTTGGACTGGATGCATGAATGCCTACATTGGTGTGTTTTAGAGGGGTAGCGAAGGCCGTTTGGTACCCCGCACCCCCGCCCACGGTCATCTCTCCCATCCCAGAAAGGGTGAGTCACCGGCTCTGTTTATTCACAGGCTCCCTCCTTGTGTTCCATTGACATGTTTTTCCATTCACTTCACTGTGGAGGAGCACACGATCCCCTGGCTTCAGCTCCCGACACCAACCCCATCCTACAGCTCTTGTCAATATTAGTCTCCTGATCTGAGCATTAACCTCAGTCTCCTTGGGCCAGAAATCCTAATCCAACCTCAGTGACAAACAGTTTCTGGACTTTGGACATTCCTCACCTTCCTAAAACCTAGTTTGGCTCTGTACCTGGCAATCACGTTCACCAAAATCCCGACGGCCTATCTCCAACTAGCCCAACCCCCTCCTCTTCCTGATGGAACAAGGACTAATAGTTTGGGCTGGCTACCAGGGAACTCCACTCAACCCTGTTGCATTTCTGATGTGTTCATTTGTTCAGCCTCACCGACTCCCTCCCATCATTATTTCCTTACCTAAGTTTGCCTTTTTCACCCCATCTAATAGTGTTCATTTTCTCTTTGTACCTGTTTTTGTCTGGTTGGATTCCTTTCCTTTCCTCTTCTGTTTCCTCTCACTGTCTTCCCTCCCCACCTCCCACAGATCCTGTACTTCTGCTCCTTATCCGCTCATCTCTGGTTCCTTATCGTTAACTCCCTCTCGCTCTACCTCCTCTTCCTCTTTGCATCCCATCTCCTGTTCATCCCCTTTCCCTCTTTTTGGACTCATTCACCTATACTGCCACCCTTTCTGAACGTTGTCTGCCCTCTCGAACACGCTTCAAGTGCGTGAAGATAAATGGGGAAATTCACGCTTGTACGATCCAGCATGTATACTTCATAGGAAGCAGTGAGTCAAAAATCTTCTACTCCATTTGTCAAGTGGTTACCTCAGCTCGAGTGATTCATGTTTTCCAGCGGATATTTGACTAGTGACAGGTTAAATCAAGGCTTAGGTTTTTGAAAACTACACAAGGAGCCACAGAACAGTCACAGTCAACAGACTGCGACGCTCAGGTCTGGCTTGGCTGAATTCCCTCCCTGGTCTATAGTTTTCCAAAAGGTGTGTCGAGCTTAGGAGTTTCTCGTCTTTCGACACAAACAACTTGTTGCGTTTCGTCATTAATGAGATGCACGGCAACGCGACTTGACGTCAGTGGGTGTGTGACAGTGCGCGCGCAATTATGCCAGCGTGTGAACATGGCTGAGGACCTGTTGAGGCCCATCAATGTCAGCTGTGGTCACGTTACTGGGCCGCTGAACGTGTCTGCAGACTGATCTGTGACGAGTTACGACACATCTACAGTAACGACCATCGAGCCGTGTCAAATCCAGCAGTGGATACACAGGAAACACGCCATTGTTAATTCATTTAGAATGTAGAAAGTGCTGAACATTCAGTCCGTCACTACAACATAAATAAAAATGTAGGTCAAAAAAAAGATGTCACTTTATCTTGCTGGATGAGGCCGGTTAGAACTTCCACCTATTAAAAAATCTATGAAACTGCTGTAAATGAATAGAATAGAAGACAGAGGCTTGTTATGATCTTTAGGTAGATGTGTAGTAACACACACAGACACACACACACAGCTGTGGGGGGGAGCCCCTGCCCTGGCCATTGTTTCCACCTCCGTTGTGGAAGGAGCTGTTTCTTTATCTCTCTCCCTGGAGAAGCAGTTTGGCCCTGGGAATGGGATCATACACACCACCTCCTGTTTACCTCACTCTCCTGCACATGTATTCTACACCCACCCACACACTCACACACACACACACACATACACATATTGTAAAGTAAAGTAACAGTTGGCCGTGATTTTCCAGATAAGGGCCTCAGTGTGCGACAGACAAGGTTGTATTGTTTTTTTTATGAAAACAGTTTTGTGTTCAGCGTGTGTGGCTGAGGACACTGACTTAATTTGGCTCTGATTTACAACCTACAGCTACACTTTCATCCGCTGAAGTGATCTAATGTCATGGGGGATATTGTCTTGCTGCTTGGATTATTAAAAAGCCTCCTGTATGTGTCAGAGATACTGGGCAAATACACCGCGCTTATCAGCCCAAACCTTTGTTAACCAATGAATAAATGCCAGTCAATCAGCAAGACGCTGGCAGGTGGACTTGCAAGTGAAAGAACAAACCACGCCTTCACCGGGCCACATGACATTCGATGACTGAGTGAAGATAACACAGCCTCTGACCAAACGCAGCAGCTTGAACTAAACGCTCTGTACCTCATCTAAATATTTTATCAAATTAAACATAACGCCTTTAAAGGAAATTATATTGCAGTTATTTATGAAGGGTGTAGCAACATGTATCAGTTCTGCTTCACAAACCTCTCTCTCAACGTGTGTGTGTGTGGAGGGCCTTGATTTGCATGGTAGCGGAACATCTTTGCATGACTGACCGTGCTTGGTGTCTCCTGGCTGTTTGGCGGTGTGCTTCAGGGGGAAGCTGCGTCCGCGCAAGGACATTTGATTATTCAAAGCACACACAGTTGCCACACACTGAGCCCAGCAACAGGATGTTTATCAGAGAGAGAGAGGGAGGGGGGGAGGGAGGGAGAGAGGAGGAGGTATCCCACCTCCTCCCTCCCTCAGACAGAGATGGAGAAGTGGCTGCTGAGATTATTAGGGTAAAGAACATATAAGAAAAAGAAAAAGATCAACTCAGTAGCCTGGTGCTTCTTCTTTTTTTTTTAAGTATATTTTTTGGCTTTTTGCCTTTACTTGATAGCACACAGTAGAGACAGACAGGAAAGGGGGAGGCAGACACACATGAAGGGGCTGCCCGACGCGGGATTCGAACCGGGGGCACCTGTGGTGCGGACCGTAGCTTCTATATGCGGCGGCCGCTTTACCCACTGCACCACGCACTGCCCCAGCCTGGTGCTTCATGTTGGGATGTTAGTCAAACAACTACGGGGAGACGCAGAAATGACAATGAAAATATGCAAAACAACTCGTAAATTGATGCCAAACTACCACAAAGAACAAAATGACGACAAATCAATGACCCAATTATTGTCCACCATGCTTAAGTTTTTAGAAAGTCACACCCGCAGGTTTTTCTGTACAGTGTGAGATAGTAATGCACATTTCTGATGGAAAAAGCAGCTGTCTGGTTGTTTGAAAGTGTTTTCGTGGATATGTAAAATCATGTCCAAAAAGAAATCCAAAGTGCAATTATCCACTTGAACCAGATTCTTGCTTCATGTGTTTCTCCAGTCCCCCTACATTCCTTCTCTTGTTCTTAGCAAAAAGGAGACCTTATGATACTAATCCAGCGATTAGCATCGGTAAAAACGGTTTTGTGCCGTAATCCAATTGGGAGCCGCGGAGCAGGGCTGAGCGGCATTTGGTGACATGTAACCACCGGGGAGAGGTTGTACCAGTTAGAGAGTATTTCTCTTTACGTCGCAGAAACATTGCAGGTCAGATTAACACACATTCACTTTTATACAACGAAGAGAGAGAGGGAACTAAATGAGGCCTGTCCTGTTTGTGACTTCACCTCAAATAGCAAAAAAAACAAAAACTAAGTGAATTAAGGGACGAGACTTTGTGCCAGTCCTTTAGTTCTTGGTCCTTGTTTACCGAAGCAAAGGACAATGACTCCAAATGAACCAGTAACATATCCTGCATGATCTCATAGAAAAACAGGCAGAGCTTCGCTGCCACAGGCCATGAAAGCTTTTACTGTTCTAATATCAAGTGTGCGAAAAGCGTGTGTGCGAGAAGTGCTCTTAAGAAGACTGCAGACAATGGGGTCAGTGTGAAGGGCTGACGGGGTGAGCTGTGTTGGTCCGGGGCACAAGTGCAGTATGTGTTAGCGTGGCCCCAGACACATGTGCATGTGTATGTGCAGAGGATGCTCAGTTATGAGGGGAAATGGGCAAAATGTTAAGTCTTACCTCAGTAGATAAACACATGACATCAATGCAGAAGGCTGCTCAGTGGAAAATAGTGTGGATCAGCTCTCAACATGGGGTCTGAGGAATCTTGAGAATATCCATAAAAGAAATAGGCTACTGTGTTGTATTATCCTATAGCCTATATTCCAGTTCTATAATGAGGGTGATTATCATAGTACTATACCGTTACTGCTCAACTCCTTTGTAATTCAAGAATGCCTTTAATCTGCAAATTGCACACCCGATGAATGCAGGGACTGAATCAAATGTCAGGTACAGGTATAGCTGCCGTTGCACAAAATGATGGGGACGGGAGTGAGTTGAAGCAACAACAGCTCATGAGGCATCCACAGATTAGTCACATGACTGGAGTCCAGTGTGCAGCCTCCAGTGGTTTTTTTTTCCCTCCTTTTGTTCAAATGAGAAACTGAAGTCACGCAACACATCGCAGAGAGGAGAGGAGTGGAAATGGGGGGAAGAAGCACAGAGTGTGTGGACAAGAGGAGGTGTGTGTGGGGGGGGGCAGGTATAAAAGAGCAGGGGATGACTCAGAGTGCAGTAATGTGCCCATTGTGGCGCTCAGTGCGCAGCTTTATGTGTTTGTGTGCTCATCGCACTTGGCACACGGAGAATGTGCAAACACCGTGGCCCAGTGTGTGTGTGTAGATTTTTTAAAAAGGATGACGTGAAGAGTGAAAGCCTTCAAGTATTGTTGTCATTTTTTGGGCATCAATAAGTTCTGAAGAAATCTCAGTCATTGTAGGCAGATGCTTCAGCAGTGACTACACTGTCGTTGTGTATTTTTGTCATTGTGAAACAAATATAAGAGCAGGTGATGGATCCTTTAATTACACACAGTCATCAGTTAATTACAAAGCACTGTGTCCCTCACATTAAACATTCTTGTTACTGCAAAAAAACAACCCACAAATCATTAATTTTAATTAAGGAACACCTGACTAGTATAAAAACATCTATGTTTCCACCTGCCTGTTGTTATGTGCAATAAAAAGACAAAAATCAACTTTTTTTTTGCTTAACCTCTCTGGAGAAGTTTATAACCTGATACGAAGAACGTGTGATGGAAAATGATGATGGAAATTATGACCATGAGGGACCTGCTTTCGCTTCTTCTTTTGTATCCTGTAGGTGCAGCACCGTGTGTTCCTGTGTTGTTCCCTCAGCAAAGTGGACCAATACAAAACACAGTGACCACCTTACTAAGCTACCTGCCATTACCCAGAGTCCCCAGAGTTTAACAGAAGTCTTTGATTTGATTGTGACGTCTTCGCACTTTCCTCACAATGTTTCTGCAACAGCAGTGTATGGAAACACTGATTTTCTTTTTTTCTTTGGAAACTGGCTGAAGATGTGTGCATCATTTGGATGGAAAAACACCTAATATCCCTTTAGGACCCATGGATTTAGCAACCAGGCTGAAGTTTTTCCAAATGAGAATACACAACACCTACTCACATCTACTGACTCTCAGTTGCATCGCAGGCCTTTCCAGTAAACTCTGAACCTCTCAGAAATTTAATAGAAGGATATGCCTAGTCCAGAAAATATGTTTTGCATATTTTTTATTTATTGCAAATCAATTTATTGTCAGGTATTTTCTAGAATTGGGCTGATCTTGTGGTCTTAGGGTTTAGGGTGCCGTCCATACAAACACAACATCCCTTGCTCAAATCCAATGACATTTGTTAAAGTTAAATGAATATATAATTAGTGACTATTTCGGGGCTTATAGCTTTTCCATAACTGCAACACAAATGTCCAGAGGATGCTGGACACCCGTATCACTAGTGTAACCGAACTGAGGCAGGTCTGATGAAGTCTTTTGAGCATCAGCATCTTTGTGTTCCTCCACTCAGCTCGGCCTGTTTTCCGTCTCTCCCATTTGTCATGAATCAGTGAGTCGTTCAACTCCCACAGATAGGTCTGAATCCAAAGTTCCTATCGGCTTACCTGCCCAGAATCGAGCCAAGGAAGGGCTGAGGGGAAGAGGAGGAGGAGGAGGAGGAGAAGGGGGGTTGATGGAGAAAGGAGCAGCCGCGGACAAAGGCTGGTTCAGAACAGCAGTGCACGTCTCCTTTATCCCCAGTCCCCTCTCTCATGCCTGGTCATGGGTCTCATGTTACATCTTCGTCCTTCTTGATGCTTGGAACAGAATGAGATGCTTTGTCCCTGCGCTTCTGCTTGAGACTAAGCTCTTTCCACTTACTGACACACACACACACACACACACAATTCTTTAATTTAACCACTATACAGGGCCTCTTTACGTCTGCCTCTTCCTTGAACTTGGTCCATTTCAGTCGACTTCATAGTTTCACTCTCTTTCTGTCATACTCTCTAAACTCTCTCTTTGTGACATGTGACTCTGTCTTTGCTTGACTTCCACACTCAGGCTGACAAGTTCTTTTTGTGCACACAGAACTCAAAGGTTCTTTGTGGTGTGCAGGAAACATGTTTACACTTTTACCACGTTTGTTTATACATAAGGTATAGGGTGAGCAGCATGTGTGTGTGTGTGTCTGTGTGTGTGAACCACTCAGGGCCATGTGCTCGATGAGTTTTTGTTTCGACATGTAAGACACGCAAGATGCACACTTAGGTATGCATGTGTGCATGTTTTGCATAGAAGGTTGTTTGTTTTTATACACGTTTACATTATCACTGGGTACTGCACTTGGTATTTTGTGTGTGTGTGTGTGTGTGTGTGTGTGTGTGTGTGTGTGTGTGTGTGTGTGTGTGTGTGTGTGTGTGTGTGTGTGTGTGTGTGTGTGTGTGTGTGTGTGTGTGTGTGTGTGTGTGTGTGAGAGAGAGAGAGAGACCATACACCCACCCTTCTACTCAGTCTCACATAGTTATCTTTGGTATGTGAAACTAGAAGTTCAGGACTGTGAACCTGATTATGTCTCTGCTCTCCAGGATGACTGGCACACACACATACACACACACACACACACACGCTCACACATACAGAGAAAAGGGCAAAGTATACAGTACAGTAGAAGTGTTTGGCCAGTTAAGTCTATCAAGGACCTATATCTTTAAATACCAGCCTGTCCAACATGCAGACTGATGTAATACAGTATGCAGAATACATAAAAGATTATTATCCGTCAGCAAAAAAACATTTTTTTTTCTGTTCTTTTCTTTTCCACATAATTGATGGTCTATTTGACAATTTCTTCACTTCATATTTAGTCAATTTTCCATGGTCCAGCAATTTGTAAAAAAGACTTGACTTCACTAGTTTTTCTCTGAGAACACCCAACTCTCTGCTTCACCTGTGAGACTGATTTCCCATCGGGTTCCACCTTAAAACCTCCCTCCCGTCTCTTACGCCCAGCCTCAACATTATTGCTACAACGGGAAATATTGCATCCAGGAAGAAAGAAGCCTTTTGCATTGGGCCTTTAATGGCTCCTTGTAAAGAAGCTGATTGTGCTAAATGGATTCTCATTATTTCCATTGATAAACTACATCCTGCTGCACAAACGCTCTGCTCACTTTGAACCTCTTAAAACAAGTGCATGTGGTCACACATACAAGTGTTGCCTCTGTTCTGTGGCTATTTGTGTGTGTGTGTCTGTGTGAGAAAATGCGTGAGAAAGTGTGTGTTTGTGTCAATGTGAGGAGCGCTGGCAAAGATGAACAGACAAATACTTCCGACAGAAACAGGAAAGCTCAGGACCTGCTGATCACAGGTGTGTTTGTGTCGGACTCGGAGCATGACGTTGCTGCGTGTGAGAACGCCCACTCACTGATGAACTATCAAGTGATTGAACGGGGTTGTGCAGTAGGATGTGTGACATGGTAACCTGCGGTACGTCACGCACCTCCTCAGTTGTTCTTCCTTGTGTGTTTGTGTACACTTCCTTTGTTCATTCATCTTCATTTTATCTCCTTTGTTTGTGTCTGTAATGGCTGCTAGTTGGCTGACGTCATGGATATTAGCCTACTTAATTCTCTTGGCCTGGTGGCACACACCTGTCACTCTCTCCTGTGATTTAAACACATGACGTGAGCATTTCAAAGACAGCTTGTTTGTTTTCTTTAAAACCAGCGTGGTTTGCTCTCTCCAGGTGAAAGAGGCCACGGGGAGGGCAGGAATGGCTGTCATTTTTTTTTCTTTCTTTTTTTGTCCTATGCTCCGTCACTGGGGCTAAAAATAGGCGGCCGGGGCCAGGAACACGTTTGTTCCATCGCTAACACTGTCAGCACAAAAGGAAAAAATTCCTGCGTTGCGCCAAGTTGTTGTCAGGAGCTAATGGGGGCAGATCGTTTGACGTCTTTTACATGCCCGTTACCACAGCAACCCCTCATTAAACACCTCATCACTTTTCAGAAAGGTGGGATGGGGCACTCTGAGTCCCGTGCCTGACATGTTAACAAGGACTGGGGCGGTTATGGTCCAAGAATTAGGCTTTATAGGCTAGGAAAAAGAAAAAAAAAGATTTATGCAAATGCAAAATCAAAAATACACAGAAACACACAGAGAGTAAAGCACAAGTGAATGAAAACCCCTTTGTCATGAGCCCTGAGAATGTGAGTGCATGCACTGCACGCACACACGTGGGCAGGAGGGTGTGTGATCTGTTACACAGTAAAACATTGATGTTTAAATGTCTGTTGTTTGAAGGGATGCAGCGTTGTTTCCTCTCGACTATAAAATGTCTCGATCAGGTTCCTGTTGTGATAACCAGAGACACATCGGCGTGAGAGGACCATGTAAGGCTGTGGAGGTCATCGTGTTTACAGAGCCTCGGCGTGCAGTGTCACACTCCGCAGGTGCTTGTAGTTTATCCACACTGAATCTCAGTTGTTGATCATGTGTTGTCATCGTTTGGAAGTGGGATGGCCATGGCCGCAGTGTTGTTTCTGTAACGTACTACGCTGTGTAAACACAAATGCGGCTCCTGTCGTTCTGCAACATCTCAGACCTCAATCGTAAAAGTAAAGCAACACCTCCTAAGGACAATTCAAAGTGGTTGGAGTATCATTTTTATTCCATTACACTCTTAACTGCTGCTGACAATACATCTTTCCAGAATGTGTCACTTGAGCTGTGCTGTCAGTGCCACGGTGCAATTACCCTGCTCTGCTACGTGCTATACGCCTACAATATGGCAAGCAATGTTTTTTTCCCCATTTCATTTCATTTTTAGTTTATTTGAAAAGGAACAGTGTACATTAAAAAACAAACAAATGTAAATGCAATGCCCGAGTTAGCTAAAAAGCTAGTTTTCATCGTTAGTCCCTCTGCCTGATTGTAAAGGGCAACCCCTAAAAAGAGCAACAAATACCACATGAAAAAGAAGAAGGTAACACATTGTATACACATTTGGAAGACAATAACACACATTCGCGATGACACTCAGCAATAACTCAATGTTTTCTTCACACACAAATCAGGGAATCAGGGAAATGTCATGGGACTGACTTTATGAGCTGCCGGCAAGCTACAATATCCAGCAATATTGACATTAACTCTATAAATAGTTGCTATCGGCATATGCTCGACACACTGTGTGTACTTTCTGTGACTATGGCAACTCCTTTATATATTCAACATGCCATTACTCTTCCTCCTCAGATGCACACCATGTTCATACTTGTGTTACCTTACACCTTTGAAGCAGTAGAAACCACATGTACACCAGTTGCAGTTTCCTGCCTTGTGGAGGTAACGGATAACATTAATACTTACAATACTGTGAATGCTAACCATGACACCACAAAAATATCTGATAGGAACGGCTCTGCAACTGCTTACTGAGTAAATAAGCGGAAAAGTTATACGGTGGTTTTATGGTTAAATAGAATGGGAGTGATGCAGAATTCATGAAACAAGAGGCGGACAGAAAACTCCTTTAAAGTGTGTGTGCATGGACCATGTGGAGTTTCCCTTTTATGTGGTGAAACACATGTCAACATGTTGATGTCAAAGAAGCCATCAGCCACTAATAGTTGACAGGGTTGTTTGAGTGGTTGGGTTAGATCCCAAGTATATTGTGCGATGCTGCGTGTGAATTCCTAACTTCACAAGGCGGGAAAGTTGCTTTCATTTTTGACATTTTGCCACTGACGTAAAGTCAGATTCAAGGAATAAATGTCTCCCTTTGATGCAAATCAGATCCACGAGTCTGCATGAAAACTGTCCTACAAGAGAGATGTATTTTATAATAACGACAACAAAACGCAGTTTTGATCTTGGCCTGCTTTGCCCTATGAACTGCACAGCTCCTGTCAGATGGCACTGTTGATGAGTTTGTATGTGTGTGTTTGCCTGAGTGTGCGTGCTTGTATGTTTGTGCAGCTTGGTGGTCGAAGGTGGCTCACGCTGCGCTGCCGGAGGGGAAGTCATGAGGAGGATGAAAAGCAGAAGCAAGTGTCTTTCTCAGCAGGACATAAAAGTCTTTGTGTTCTTCACACATGCAGCGTCTTTATATAAAGACAGTCTATATTTAGCACCGCTCTACAACCGTTTGAGGCCCTTGAGGTTGAAATTAAACTGACTCAACTGGACATCAGTGGTGCTGCATGCTGCTCATTGTGTGCAAGCATCAGTGTTTTGATAAGGAGATGCTAACTTGTTCAGCTCTGCATGGCTCTGCTGCTATCATCCCCCTTTGCATGCGCCTTAGGTTCAATTTCTCACGCTTTGTCTTTGAATGAAAAGATAAAACAGGCAGTCTTTTTTTTTTTTACGGGTTCCAATTTTTGTCTGCACTTGTTGCACACACAGACAACAGATCTCAGTCCCTACCTCCGAGCTGATGACCTGCATCATATGTCCAGGGGGCAGTGGTGGTAAACAAGGAAATGAAGAAACCAACAGAAATATGAGCCTGGGGGAGAGGAAACGGCAGCCGCTGCTGTGGCATCAAATGTGTCTGTGTTTTGAATACATTGTGTCTGAGCTCAAATTTCTCTCACAAAGGCCTTTTGCTCCATGACATCACACTGATATGATGAGAAAGATTTTTTTGTTTTTTTTAGCGTGTGAGTGATATCACGTGTGTGTTTGTTTTTGAGTCTTTTTCGATCCCTTTGTGTGGAGTGTGTGTTTTTAATAACGACCGAGCGGGTAACACGGATAAATGTGTTTGCCCTCATTGGCGTTATTGACAGTAGCAACAGCACACAGAGAAAGTGTCAGTTGTTGGCGTTTAGCGTGACACCCATGTGTTGCTGCATCTCTGCTAAATTTAGACGTATGGTCGTTCACTTTTTCACTCCAGTTTGGACAACTTCCTGTTAACTCCATCAATGCCAGTGTACCAAACACTGTGTCCTATTATCAACTTATCAATATATCTGGTTCCTATTCCAATCAATCAATCAATCAATCAATCAATCAATCAATCAATCAATCAATCAATCAATCAATCAATCAATCAATCAATCAATCAATCAATCAATCAATCAATCAATCAATCAATCAATCAATCAATCACTTTTCATACAAATGACATGTAGCACAAAGTGCTGTAAGAATTATCTTGGTGATAGCCCAGCATATGTTCTTGGTATGGCAAGAGTATGAAAATAGTAAGCCATGTGATGTGTTGGTTACGATGCTGTTGCAAAACCAAAGCGTGACAAAAACCTCAGAGATTGCAAAGATTAGATTGCAGTTCTGCAGTTTCATTCGCCATTTTTTTTCTTTTGTAGGTTTAGTTTTCTAGTCTATATGACAATCATCCACCAGAAAACGAATCTTTAGAAAAAATCACAAGTATAGGCTGCTCATAAAGTGCAATAAATGTATCGTCATCTATATTATTGATAAATAAATGGCAAGTGATTTTAGTAAAATTTTTGTTTTTTGCTGAGCTGTATCACATCTTCATATTGTTTCTAAATAGGCTAATGGTTTCTAAATAGGCTAAAGTCATACGACAAACAATCCACATGACTGAAATGATGATTGAAATATGTGCCATTGTATTTTGATTGACCAATCACTTCATCTGTTACAATATATCCATATAGAAAACTGTGAAGAGACACAGGAAACCCAGGTAGAACAAAATGCATTTGACTAAAAAGGTTCAAATGGACAAAAACATGGAAATAAAGGATCTTAAAAGTTTCTTTCTCTCATTGTGCTGTGCTATTTACTCAGTCCTCCTCCACGGAAAAAACATTTCATCATCTCCAGAGCTTAACACAACATCGAACCTTTGAATAAAGTAGGTTAGTGATGTCATTAGTGAGGACGCGCTGCTGGCCAGCCTTGACGTTACATCAGCTTGAGAGCAAGGGAGTGGGCCGCGTATGGTACGGTGTTAGTGGATGGTTCAGCTCACAAAACGGGACAGAATGCCTTTTCTTTTGTTTCTTTTTAGAGTGGTTTAAAGAAAAAGAAGAGAGACAAAATAGGATAAAATGGATGATGAAGAAAGTTGCATATTCCAGAAGAAACGTTAAGATAATAAACACGGCACCAAAGAGGAAAATAAGAGTGATGGGAAACAAGGGGAGGGGTTGGGATAAAGAAAGCCTAGTCCATAATTCATTTCACTCATAATGGCTTCATTGGCCCAAAGAGCTGCAGGAATAGTGCAGGCAACACAGGGAAACCTGATCCCTGGTAACCCAAAGAAAGCAGCTAGAGACACAACCCTGTCTCCAGGCAAACCACACTATACTCTATACAGTGTACAGTGCATATGATAATACAGACAGTAGTCGCACGCACACGTACACGCACAGTTTCCTGCAACCGCACTCCTAACCTCTACCCACACAGCTAGTATAAAGTGTACACACACAAACATATACTGTAGACGTAATTATGCAATTATGAGACGGATAAAATGTCATTTTTCACCATGTTCACATTCAGACAGAAGTAATGTGTGGCTTTCTCTGCTCTTTCCAACCCTGCACTTTGACTGGAAACTGGAACAGTGGGAAAAGAAAAGAAAAGAAAGAGAGAACGGTCATTTTCTCAGAGGGAGCTGTGGTTTTGGGGGAGTTGGGATATTGTGCTTTTCAGAGGAGCTGTAAAGACGTGTGGTCTGCTCAGACGTGGCAGCTGCAGTTGCGGTCGGTGCATTGTGTATGTGTGTGTGTGTTTTGGACAGTAGGCGCAGGATAATATGACTCGCCTTGTCTCTTGGGTAAGTGAGTGAGCAGCAACAGAAACAGTGTGGGGCTAATAGCGGAGAGGCTGGCATCGGAGAAGGGGGTTTGCAAATGATTTAGGCTGAGGGTTGTCTGTGGATTTGGGCAGAGCAGGGAGTCTCCTGTGATCTGGGATCTGTGGGTGTTTGCAATTACAAGTGGCAGCAGTTGGTTTTATTTGTGGCAGTCCCAGGTACTGATGCATTACGTGTTATTACATGATTCATTCCTGTCAGAGGCACTGTGGGTTTTTTAAGTCTGGAGTCGGGAAAGTTTGGAGTCTCTTTTCATAAATGTCTTTATTGTCCAATTGACCCAAATTTCAAAAATCTTGTGTGTTGGGCGCTTTTCCCATATAACAGTCTAGACTGTATGTATATTGATTACAGGGACTCAACAAGTGGCAGGGATAACTAACATCTCTTAAGAGACAGTAACCTAGTGCAGAAAACACAAACAAAGACACAAGAGATTTTTCTCTCTTGCTTCTATACATGCAGATAGTTTGAGTTTTATCTCGCTGGCTTTTGAGATAACCATCTCAGAGTTAGTCTGCCTCCGCCACAGTCCAGTGGTGATGATCTGAATTTCTTTTGTGTTGCTCACAGCACTGAAAAATGCCAAGAATCCATCATTAGAGTCTCTCTCCATAAACAATGTCCCTGCTACTCTGAATAAATCCACAGGCCTTGCTCCATTTGGTTTGACTGGAACTCCTACCCAAAAGGAGCAGTTGCTGAGAAATACCGTTGACAGCATGTTTTATGGATTATTCAGACAAATGAGTTTGTGAGCGTGGAAAGACACGAAGTTGCTGAATGTTTAAAATTCTGTGATCACCGCTAATGAAGCGAAGCCAGTTGTGGGAATTCAGCTCAAGGTGCTGCTATACTCTCACATGGTTGCTGCCACTCATATTTCGAGTGCAGTGCACCCTTGCACTGTAATTATGGGTGATTGAAACTATGCCACTGCTTGCTGCCACCCTCTAAAACAGTGGTTCCCAACCTTTTCTGGGTCATGACCCCATTTTGACATCACAAATTTCTGGCAACCCACGTCAATCAAGATCGCGCCAGCTCAGAGTTTATATGTTTCGAGAAAGTGAAAGTGTAGAATACAGTTGTTTAAGGTTGTCTGTGGTGTTTTTAATCATAATTTTAAAAAGAACAATAATTTTTATCAGTCTTTTACTGGCGACCCCATTTCAATTCTAGGTGACCCCACGTGGGGTCACGAGCCCAAGGTTGAAAAACACAGATCTAAAAGATTGACATATGAACATTCCACTTTAATCTATTCTTCATGAGTTGGCTGACACAAACTACTTTTCACAAAGCTGTGGTCATCCTCTGCTCTCCAGGGTCAAAGCTCTTGTCCTCACTTTCCATTCCTGGGACCTCATGGATCTCCCTCAGTGCAGACTGAAAAAACCTTTTCAGAGTAGTCCACCACATGAAAGATGATCTCTTATAGACAAAAAAAAAAACTAAGTGCATGGCTAGATGCAATTTGTAAAAATACAAAAAGCTGCCCCCCCAGTTCAATCTTACTGAGATTCATAACGTCTTTCGGCTCATGGTTTGGGTTTTATGGTCTGCACCTTTTAGCTCACTGCCTCAGTGTCTCTCATTGGTGTTGTTTTCAAATGCAGCTAGATTTCCAGCAGTATAGTGTGCACTGCTGTAAAGACAGAATACCCTTCCTGTCCTGCACCAAGCAGAAGAAAGACGAAGCCAGCTGCAGGACGCAGTGAAGCATGAAATAGCGAAAGTGAAAAAGGTGAAAAACTAAACAGAGCTGATACGAATATTACTGCAGCTTCCATTCACCAAGTGATCAGTGCATTCATCGCTGCCACAGACAAAACCAACACAGCTGTTACTGCTCTCTTTCATCTGAGTGATGCTGAGTTCAATATTGCCTCCATCCCTCAACTCCTACCCCTCTATTCAATTCTGTCATCTTCCTCTGTGTAGGCTATAATTTCCTTTGTCATGTTTGGGAATCAACTTTGTATAATGGGTGTGCTGAACAAACAGAGACATTTATACCTCAGCGAGACACTGATTTGCTCACACACCTTTCACTTTAATTTGTATACCACCTCGTTGCTGTAGCCCTATACTATATGTGTTTGCTTTTTTCTGATTGTAGATGTATGTAATGGCTGTTAAAACCACCATGTGCCTTTTGTGTCTGGTTGTTGACTGTGTGGTCAGTAGCAGTAGCTCACACCAGCGGGGCGTGGTGGACTCACTGTGTAGCTTGGCAGCAGTACAAGCCAGGCCTGGATTTCAGATGTGGTACTGTGGAGTGCCTGTTGGGAAATGAGAGCGGGACTATGTATGTGTGTGTGTGTTCAGGAGAAAAAAAGGGGAAATGGGGGGAGGGTGTGTGTGTGTGTGTGTGTGTTGCTGTTTGTAAGCAGGGTGTGTCTGATGGTAAGTGAGGAGGAGGTGTATGTGGGTCGTTCCAAGGTGGAGAGCAGGGCTGCCCTTCCTGTAAGTGCACGGCTCGAGACCAGCCAGATGGTGAATCCCGACTCTGACATGGGAAAAACAACAACAACAACAAGAGAGAAGGGGAGGACCTGAGGTGGGGGGGGGGGGGTAGTTGGTGTTTATTCATTTTCTTCTGTGTCTCATGTTCTCACCAAAAGGCAAATTAATTTTAAAGATGTATAGCTGTGGTGTCCTGTGTGGTGTGGCCACTGAAGTGAACCAGACAGTATTAACTATTCAGGAGAGCAGGGTTTCCCCTCGCTCTGCTGACTTCTGACTGACACTCTCATCTCTCATATCTCTGGAGGAGCTTCATGGAAACACCTGTGTGTGTTTGTGTGTGTGTCTGTGTGTACTTGTGTATGATTGATAGGAAGATAGGATAAAGTTTCTCCTTTTGTCTTGCGCTCCTCATTGGCCAACTTGCCAGATTAGTGGAATTCAGCCAGTGTCTCTTGTGTATCAGTTGTTATACGTGTGTGTGTGCGCGTGAGGGTGTGTGTGTGTGAGGGTGAGTGATCTCTTTGTATAACAGAGCAATATAGAATTGGTTAAAGCTATACAGTAATGCCATAATGCTTGATTAGGACATCCCTGTGTTGTACCTGCATGTTGCTGTGGCTGTTTGAGATCTTAGCTGTAACGCACCATCATGTAATTTGAGCCTTCTCCCAGCTTGAATATAAACAAGGCCTGTTGACTTAATACAGTATTTGTCAGTGGGTGGGATCCTGAGTGGGCCACATGTTGCACAGTTATATCAAAAACAAACTATTTTTCTGTCTTTGTATTTTATGATGTAATGAGAATAGATATTCATCGATCTCTGAAACAAATGTATCAAAATTATGAAATATAGATTCAAACTTTTCACATCAGCATCTATTTGGATTTAAATTGAGAAATGTGTATGTGTGTTGTATTTGTATATGTGTGTGTGTTTCTCCATGGCTTGTTTGCTGCTGTTATAGCTGGTTGCTTCTGTTTACATATTTGTCTGTTTTGGGGCTCAGGCTTTTTCTGTCAATACCAGAATCTCAGTTAAGTGTTGATTTGACTGTGACACCTGACAGGCCATGTACATGCACCACCATATTATTGTTGACTGCTGACCCTTTACCAATCATTCAAGTACCAGCCTTCCTGCAGTTATAATCACAATGTTCTGCCTTTTCCAGGGTTTATCCTTTAACATTTCTCTCATTCCATCTTTGTTCTAGTTCCCAGAGTGTGGCTTCTATGGAATTTATGACAAGATCCTGCTCTTCAAGCATGACACATCCACCAACAACATCCTGCAACTGGTCAAGGCTGCTGGCGACATTCAGGAGGGAGATCTGGTGGAGGTGGTGCTCTCTGGTAAGAAACAAACAAACTTTCTCTTCTCTTCTCTTCTCTTCTCTTCTCTTCTCTTCTCTTCTCTTCTCTTCTCTTCTCTTCTCTTCTCTTCTCTTCTCTTCTCTTCTCTTCTCTTCTCTTCTCTTCTCTTCTCTTCTCTTCTCCATCATGTGCCATTCATGTGCATGATAGCCATATTAAAATCTACATGTCCTTCCTCTTTCTCTCCTCTATCCTCTGCAACACCACTCTTGGAATCAGTGCTTATCTGCTCATTTTACTACAGGTAATATTTTCCACTGGTCTAATCTGTTCTCTCATTGTATCAAACTGCAACGCACCTAATGGAAACAAAACCCATCTATTTTTCCATCCTGTTCCCACCTTATCCATCTAATCAGTCTTTATTCTGCACCGTTACAGTAGTGTGATTGTATCTTCAAACCCACAGTGACCGCACTTTATCCCTGTTATCTCTTTTAGCGGCGGCCACGTTTGAAGATTTCCAGATTCGGCCCCATGCGCTCAATGTGCACTCGTACCGGGCCCCAGCCTTCTGTGACCACTGCGGAGAGATGCTGTTTGGACTGGTCAGACAAGGGCTCAAGTGTGACGGTGAGAAGCAGTATGAATAAGAAAAGACCCTCTGCGGTGGTCAACACATTTCTTGGAGAAGTGATCTGTAACACTCACCAAACATGCTCCATCTTCTCCTCTCTCCTGCTCTGCTGCTCTGCTGCACCTTCCTGCTGGTTCCTCTGGTCCACACCACCCCCTGCAGGATGTGGTCTAAACTACCACAAGCGCTGTGCATTCAGCATCCCCAACAACTGCAGTGGAGCTCGCAAACGGCGTCTGTCCACCACATCCCTGAGCAGCAGCCAGTCCCTGCGTCTCTCCACCACGGAGTCGGTGTACAGCGTTGGGACGGCCTCCACCTGCACAGAAGATGCTACTCTCATTCGCTCACACACACAAATGGTACTCACAGTTCATTGGACAGTTTAAGACTTTTAACACTAAGCAGCATGGATACATGCTTTGTGGAACAACTTAGTTCACACTTCTGTGATAAATTAAACATCTATATTATTGGGTATTGAATATCTCTCTCAGGAGTTGGTAGAGATCAAAAACAGAGCTTTGGAAAATTATCATTGGACAAAACTTTCACATGATATTCAATAAATGCGAAAGATACTGGATGTGAATTTAAACAATTGTTTTCTAACTAGTTCGTTGCATCATCTTACTGTGAAACAGTGTTTTTCAACCTTGGGGTCTGGGCCCCATGTTCAAATGGGGTCTACAACTAAGTCTTAAACAACTGTATTTGATAATTCCACTTTCTTGAATATAAATCTAGATCAAATAAAAGCATATAAAAATATCTGAGCTTGCGCATCTTGGTTGACGGCCGTGATCACGTGCAGTCACGTGATTGCGGGGTCGCCAGAAATTTGTGATGTCAAAATGGGGCCATGAGCAAAAAAAGGTTGAGAACCACTACTGTAAGAGGTCAGTGTTGTGTTCAGAAGTCGTTTCTGCTGCCCCCAAGTGGCCAAAAAAAAAAAGATTTAGCAGACTTGTAAACAAGAAAGTTAAAAGTTAATGCTTCAGTGATTAAATCTTTTGGTTATGTATTTTGTCGTCAAAGGTAGATAATAATAATCAGATTTAATGAACTGTATCATTGATAATCTTTGTTTGTTCCTTTCTGCTAGCCACGGACCCCTAGTGAAGCCCGGCGCTTCTACACAGGCCGACCAGTTCATCTGGACAAGATCCTGATGAGCAAGGTGAAGGTTCCCCACACATTCGCTGTCCATTCATACACACGGCCGACGGTGTGTCAGTACTGCAAAAGGCTTCTACGAGGGCTGTTCAGACAGGGCTTACAGTGCAAAGGTGAGTTCAGGCAAAGAGACAGACTCAGTTCTGGATGTCCAATGTCCAGTAAATTGTATAAATCTAATCATATTACAAAATATCTGATCCGCATGAATTGCATTTGTTTCCTCTCAGACTGCAAGTTCAACTGCCACAAACGCTGTGCGTACAAGATTCCCAATGACTGCCTTGGGGAGACGATTGGAGGTGAGATCACTTTTCTTTTTTTCTTTTTAACCCTGTATTGATTTGATCAAAAACATTAATTTTTCATCTGTTTCCATTGTTAGACCTTGGTTACTTTGATAGGCATAGGCAATAAAACACATTATCTAGCAAGACTGAATCTCACTGGCGCTAATGTTTTTATCTTCTCAGACAACAGAAGTAACTGTGGTAAGTAGGCTACTATCAGTGCTCAGTATTGATGCATGTAAAGCTGGACTATCCTTTTATAGCTTAGTAATAGCTCTAGACGTAGCAAGTAGTACTCTTTTTCCTACAGCATTTTAAATGCATTGTAAATTTAAATTGTCCTCAACCATCTAACCCTAACCCTAACCCTAACCCATCTTCTTTTTTGTTTTGCCCCAGACATGTTGAGTCCCAGTCCGGATCCAGAGGTGCCCATGGATTACACTAGCGAGTACGACAACTCGGATAAGTCGTCAATGGATGACTCAGACGAGGCCTGCAGCATCCCTGGGTCCTTTTCTCCTGACAACAACCAGGACGGAACCAGCGGAGATCAGAGGTATGAGGACAACACAAAGAGAGGACAGCTACAAACAGATTTCTAAAGGGACGTCATAGGAGTAACATAAACTCCAACACTTTTTTTTTTTTCTTTGTCCAGTGTTAACATCCCGCTGATGAGGGTGGTACAGTCGGTGAGACAGACGACCCGGCGATCCAGTACGGCTATCAAAGAGGGATGGATGGTTCACTACAGCAACAAGGACACACTGGTAAAAACATCACTCATGATTCCCATGCTAACCAAGCCTACTTTAACCATCACTGCTGAGTATACAGATTCAAGTCGAATTCGCTTTAAGTGCATGAACCCACTTCTTTTCTTCTTCCTCATCTTCTTTTCTGACTTATTGCAAGTTTGTTTGCTTTCCACCCACGTGACCTTTTTGTCATCAGTTATTTTCTCTGTCCTCTCATACTTTCACACTTTCGACCTTGAGCGCATGCTGACTGTCTTTATAAGGCCTTTTTTCGTGGCTGTTTTGTGATTCAGGTTTGTGAGTGTGCCTGTGTGTATTTATATGGAAGAAAGAATAGCTGACGATTGATGATGTGGCTGACTATCCCTGCAAACATAATAGTGCTCGAGATGTACGGTTAATTCAAGCTAAAAGCCCATTTTCCACCTTTCCTTTCACAATATATTTGATCTCAGAGATACTTTTCTGCCCCTGTGAACTTTTTCTTGTTTATTTTCCCTCTCTGGCTTCACTGGCACTTTCTATCTTTCAATTTTGTCTCTTTTCTCTTTTCTCTCTTTCCACCGTCCCATCTTGCAGCCTTTCCTACTGGTCATCCTTCTTCTCACCTGGCCTCTCTTCTCTTCTTCTGGGCATCACCTTCGAACTTGAAATGCATCCATGTTGACGGTCGAACGTTCCTCATCCTCTTCCCTCTCCCTATCCCACTCTTCATTGACCCACGGTGTCTTTGTTGCCCTGACTCATCCCACCTTACTCTAACCACCAACAGAGAAAGAGGCACTACTGGCGTCTGGACTGCAAGTGCATCATCCTTTTCCAGAACAACACCACCAACAAATACTACAAGGTAAGAATAGTTAACTCCATGAAAAGCTGTGATCTCAAGTTCTTTACTGTATATGAAGAATGCAACCACATCATTGGTTCGTCCTCTTGCAGGAGATCCCTCTGTCTGAGATTCTGGAAGTGCGTCCTGCTGGAAACTTCAATCTTGTCCCCACAGGGACAAATCCCCACTGCTTCGAGCTTATCACAGGCACTATGTGCTACTTTGTAGGGGAGGACCCCAACACCCTCCCCCCTCTGACGTCCAGCACCCCTCAGACTGTCCCACAGACACCTCCATCGCCTAGCCAAGTGGCGCCCAACAGTGGCATTGGGCGTGAAGTAGCGAAAGCTTGGGAGAGCGCCATTCGCCAGGCCCTCATGCCTGTCATCTTTCAGGATGCACCACCAGCTGAGGGGAACACAACTCATAGTAAGTTGAGAGTGAGAGTTCACTGGAAGGGCAAGTTTAATGGTTTGGTTTGACAAACAACAGACTTTTTCTATTTTATGTCAAGCTGAGGTTCAAGAATCCCTGTTTTTTAATGTGGGAGAAAAATGATTTACTGTACACTATTAGATGCTGTCTTTAAAAGCACAACTTCAAATTCATAAAACTATGTAACCTTAACATTGTCCTTGTTGCTTTTTTTTTGTCCAGGACAAGCCTCTATCAGCATATCAGTGTCCAACAGTCAAATCCAAGAGAATGTGGTATGACCTTAATTTTTTTTAAAAATCAATTTCCTCCCGTCTTTAAATTGATATTTACAGTGAAAATGATAATTAAACGACATGAACTACATTCCCACAGGACATTGGTACAGTATACCAGATTTTTGCTGATGAGGTGCTGGGATCTGGTCAGTTTGGAGTCGTATATGGAGGTATGTAGATCTATATCCAGTGAAGCTGCTGACTGAGCTCTATATTAAGTAGATTTGATTCGATTTGGTGAAGGTCAAAAGAAATGGGTCTAAGCTATTAAGAGACTTGACATCAAAAAACTGTGTGTAAAGAAGTACTCCATTTATTTAATTTATCAAAGTCTAGTTCTACAACATATGTCAACAAATCTGTCATAACAATGGTCAGACTACTGTTTACATAGATTGTACATAGATTACAACAAGGTCCCACATACCACATCTGTACTAACACTTCCTATCTACATCAGGAAAGCACAGGAAGACAGGGAGGGACGTAGCGGTTAAAGTCATCGACAAGCTTCGCTTTCCCACCAAGCAGGAGAGCCAGCTGAGGAATGAAGTGGCCATACTGCAGGTAAGCACGCATACCTTTCACCACAGCTGCAAATAGGCATACGGTATATATTGTAGCATATCTGCCTCATAGCATATCTGCTTGTACAAATAATATGTACTTTGTGCCATACTGGATATTGGTGTTGTGAATTATATTGACACAGACATGAAAAATGTCATCATTCATTTCAACAATGGTGTCCATAGTGATATTGACAAGGTTTGTATTGACTCAGTAATTCTCCCCCCTTATCCAAACATGAATCATGTTGAGTCAAGTGCTTCTGAAAGGAAGCACACAGAGCCGCTTCTTCTGTGGTTACTTCTCACAAACTGATGGCTCAGCGTCTGACTATAAGTTTTTGCAGACTTTTTATTTTTCTCAAATGTTCTGCATACATATTGCTTACGAGTGTCTAAGAGGACAATTAGTATCAATGTGCTGAGATTATCAGTTAGGGACACATTAACCTGGGCTGCCTGATTTAACAGTAACCACATTTCCATGTTAAAAGACCATGAAGGTCAGTATTATGCTTTGTAAAAAAGGTTGTGGTACGACTTTATTTGACGCCTATCCCTATTTATTATCCATTATAACCATACTTGTAATTAGTTATAATGCAGTTATAGCACTGCATAACTATAGTTATGAACACTCATAAATTATCATAATATTTTATGACAATAATCATAACACACTATAAAGCATTTTATCATGACTTATAAGGCCAGGTATTATAATATGTTATAAATAGGGTTATAATGGGTTATAGAGATATAGGCGTAATTTAATTTTAATTTACTTTTTTGAAACACAATTCCTCAACTGCAAAATAACACACATAAAACCCAGGCTTCATTACTGTAAGTAAAAATACGGTAACAACAACAATGGAAATCTGTTTGAGATTTCTAATTGATGGGACTCCAACATGACATGAAAACAATGTGCAGTTTAGAGACGGAAATCCATTTCATTTTTGTTTCTCTGCGTAAGACACATGTACGACACATTGTTCACCAGCAGAGGGAGACAGAGGTACAATGCTGTGTCTTACAGAGGACTCCCCCCCCCCCATTCAGCTCTCCAGTAATTCATTTGGGTTATCAGACTAAAAACCCTCTGAATCATATCACTGAGTGATAAAATGCCATTTACGGAATGACTGGAGAATATCCATGTAATTTCTGCCCACGCTTTGTTTCATTTGTGGTTTTGCTGTCATGTCCTGACACTGCTCTCTCTAACACCATCCCACAATTTCCAATTTCCTCCCCACCGCCCCCACCCTCCCCACCCTCTTTTTCAGAGCTTACGTCATCTGGGCATTGTGAACCTGGAGTGTATGTTTGAGACCCCAGAGAAAGTCTTCGTGGTGATGGAGAAGCTACACGGTGACATGCTGGAGATGATCCTCTCCAGTGAGAAAGGCAGATTGCCTGAGAGACTCACAAAGTTCCTCATTACACAGGTGTGTTCATACACAACAGCAAACAGGGGATTTCTAGTGCGTAGAAACTAAACATGAAAGACGTCATCGAAAGCATCGCCGTTTCTGCTGTTGTATGTCTGTGATGCACTTATTACTCACAGTGACGCCTGGGTGCAGTATCTTGTTGCGTGCTTTATCTCACCTGATTGATGTTATTGTAACTTAAGGAAATGTGTGCTTTTCAGTTCTGGGTTTGACTCTTGTCATATCCTGTTAATGTGGTTGGCGGTCTGTCGCATCTCTTTGCAGATTCTTGCAGCTCTCAGACACCTGCACTTTAAGAACATTGTTCACTGCGACCTGAAACCAGAAAATGTGCTGCTTGCATCTGCTGATCCCTTCCCCCAGGTATGCACGTGCGCACACACACACATCCACATGTTCATATGCAGCAGTTCACTCACTTTATTTTGTCACCTCTATTCATAAGTAAATTAGTATCGCTGCAGACTGACCTGACCCCCCCCCCCCCCCCCCCCCCCCCCCCCCCGGCTCACTGTTTCTGTCCCACAGGTGAAGTTGTGCGATTTTGGCTTTGCCCGTATCATCGGTGAGAAGTCGTTTCGTCGCTCGGTGGTCGGTACGCCCGCCTACCTGGCGCCTGAGGTCCTGCTGAACCAGGGCTATAACCGCTCCTTGGACATGTGGTCGGTCGGAGTCATTATGTACGTCAGCCTGAGTGGGACTTTCCCGTTTAATGAGGATGAAGACATCAATGACCAGATCCACAACGCAGCCTTCATGTACCCTCCCAACCCTTGGAAACAGATCTCCAGTGATGGTAAACAACACAGAAGGGCAGGGGCTGTTTGACACACCAGGACACAGTAGAAAGAAACACATTTGGCCAGTTTATTAGGTACAGCTAGTTAAAATAATGCAGTGTAATAGGCGAATCCTGCAATAGGATCCACCTTTCTGGTTATTTTGGATATATATAGTGTGCTATAAACCAATTGATCCAATAAAAAAAAAAAAAAAATTAACAATTTAAGAATCATGAGGCTCTATTACTGTCTAGCTTGGTGATGGAAACTAATGTGGAACTTGAATTGTGAAAGCAAGGCAAGTTATTACAAGTTGAGGCACTAAGAACATTTAACTTTATCATGATGTACCTGTTCGTTGCACAGCTTACAACTACTTGAAAGTATATACTGTATAGGAATAGAGTTCAGTTGCAGCTGGTGGTTAAGGTGTGAATGACTTCACTCTTTATTTACACTATCTATAGATAGATTGTCGGTTTCTGTTCATTTAATGACATCTATTTCTTTGTGTTCCCAGCAATCGACTTGATCAACAACCTTCTCCAAGTTAAGATGAGGAAACGCTACAGCGTGGACAAGAGTCTCAGCCATTCATACTTGCAGGTAACATATCAACACTACTGCACACAGACACACACACATGATGTACTGTAGTACTTTGTAAAAATGTGTGAAAAGAACATGATTAAAATTCTGTCTGGAACTTTTAGGGGTTTTATCAGCCTTCCAGTACATCCACTAATCCTCAAGTCAGAGAACAGGAAGCAGCTCTGTCTCCTGATACAGTGACTGCCAATAACTCAGCAAAGTAATACCTCAGAAGAACTTTAACATTTTTTTTTTAACTTATATAAACCCTTCAAAAAACATAGGCCAATATGGAAAAGGGCAAATACAAACATGAGGGAGTCTGCAGAAGCAAGGCAGCTGCTCAACGCAGATATTTCAGAACTTTATTGAGGATGTAAGAGGACGGATTAGTTACGAAAAAAAATGTTTTCATTCACTACACAGTTCTGGAATGTCTACTTCAAAACAAAATAGTAAATTAGTGGCAAAACAGACCATTTTTCTTTGGGGATTTAACACAAGTCTAAATCCACTGTTGTTGTTTTGTTCGAATATTCATGGCTTAGTTCATTTTCACTGTCAGAAGAGTTCGTAATTTCCTGAGAAAAAAGCCAGTAAGGTCATTCAAGTTCTTACTTGCGCACTGTCGTGCACGTATGCACACCCGCATACACACAACCAAAATTGATTACTCATTACTTTATGTTTCACAATTAGCACATGAACACATAAAAGCCCCATTAACTGTGACATAGCTTCAAAATTGCTGAATCTGAATCTTCATGTCTCATTTCTCAGGATTATCAGACATGGCTGGACCTGCGGGAGCTGGAGACGAAACTCCGTGAGCGGTACATCACCCACGAGAGTGACGACAGTCGCTGGCAAATGTTTGCCCGTGAACACACTCTGCCTTACCCGGCGCACCTTGTGCCTCCTCCTCCTGCGCCGGGTTCTGATGATGAAGAGGGTGGAGAAGATGCAGATGTGCAAGGCCTCACTGAGAGGGTCAGCATTCTTTGACTGGAGAGAGACAGTCGACTCAAGAACGTTTTAGGAAGGAGGAAAGAAGAAGGGAGAGGGAGAACGAGACAGTTGGCCTACAGTCCCACAGAGACATTAAGTTGCAAAAGTATCACTGGGTTCTAATTTAGATAGTGTCTGGCTGTTTAGGCTTTCACAGCACAACATCTGCTGTGTGCCAGTGCTCACTTTACAGACTGAGCTTGTCAAATATTCCCTCTAGTCATTTACCTCTGCAGTGAAATCATCTTTTGGAATATTAAATAGTGAAGGGATCAGACTTTTAAACTGTAATATGCCAGACAATTAAAAAAAAGAGCAGTATCACAGTTTCTTTCTCACAGTACAGTTTTTCTAATCAAGGTAAGAATTTGCTGTGGGTATTTTCTGTACAGTAGGTATAAGAAGAAAGAAAAAAATGAATTGCCTTCAATTAAATTACATTTGTTTTTAATGTCATTCAGTTGAACTGGCTGGGATCTGAGTGCATCTAAGGTCCTCAGCAAAAATTGGCTCAATTTCTTCACAGTGACAAAAGACTTCCTCTGTGCTGGTAATTACTAATGTGCAGATAATGGCATCAAACCCATCTGTATTCACAAATGTATTCCCATAAACTCATGTCCTGTAGTAAAAACTGGAAGTATTGATCTGGCGACAGCAAAACCTCCAGTAATTACCTCTGGAGTTTTGAACCACAAGAGGCTTTTAGAAAAATATTAAGTCATTAAAGATTCACATTGTGGCTTTAAATGAACTTGAGCACTGGGGCTGTTTATTACCTGCTATGACCCGACGGTTTTTAACAGTCATGGAAGACTTTCTACCTGCGGATGACATACTAGATGACAATAGCCTCGACAGCTGTTCCCCCATGATAGAATTGCTTCCACATCGCTGAGTCACCCCACCCACTGTCATGAAGTCAGCTGTGGTGAATGGCATGTCCCCACAGATGTCTGTACATAAGATTCACATGCTGATGAGATAGACATTTCCCTTAGCAACTCCCTATGATGTAAGTGCTCGGGTTACTAAAATAGATTTTTTTTTTTTTAGAGTGTATGTAGTTCAATCATTGACAAGCTGTCATGTCAATTTGTTGCATGTCTCTGTGAAGTAGAACTATTTAGATACGATATAAAACATACCGTAGTTATGATGGTCTATTATGCACATGTGTAATCTGAACGTTACGTAGCTGTCAAGTACATGTAGACTGTGTATAACATGTTTGAAGGACGATGCTAGCCTTTGTAACAGATAATACAAACATTGAACAATATTCCTTTTTGTCTCAGAGGTTTTATTTATTGTATACCACTCTGGTTACCTGGAAGTTGTAAAAAACAAACAAACAAACCAGCAGGCATGGAAATGTGAGGATAATTTACTACTAGAATACTTGTCATACACAGACAGTTTGCTTTTCCTCCTTAGCAATACTTTATTAGAAGCAAGGACCATTAGTGTCACTCAGGTTTTCTATCGTGGAAAAGACATGCTTTGAATGACAAAAGACTAAGTACCACTTACCCTGCAGCAATAAATTACTTTTCTACTTGCAGTCTGACAGACTGTTATTTTTGCCTTCTCTGACAAACACAGATTACACTAAACACCCCGGCTGTAGTTTCTCCTCAAATGCACTGACATTAGGGTCAATACAAAATTTCAAGGATGCTCCTACTACGTGGTTTCTTCCCACATTAGGACTGATTTATGCACACACACACTCACATACATTAAAAAAATACTCACAGATGCGGAAGGAAAAATATAATTTTCTTTAGACATATTACACCTCACAGGCTGAGTGGCACTCAAGAGGACCCTGTAGCTACAGAGACAAAGAGAGTGAATTGTTTTTCCATTCTGAGATGAGCGCACTTCAGCCCGCTACTCTGGGGAGAGTGCACCCTTGTTACTCCCACAGTGCATCCATCATCATCGCCAAACGATGACAAATGATACACACTTTCTCTCCTCCTGTCTCCTGTTATTTCTCTCTGTTGTGCCTTGGCATCAAATATCCTTCCCCAGGTCACCGTGTTTGCTCTGACGTTTAGCAGCAGAGAACCTTCACGTTGTAAGCAGCAGAAACAGACCGCAGAGAGGCATGCATCTGGCGCCAGCAGTTGAGGCTCTACTTAGCTTCATCCAATTCAGAGAACAGCGATGTTCGTCTAATTTGCCAGGAGGGGAGGATGACTTGGCAATTTAAACCTGAGTGATAACCTTCAGAGAAGACAGGCACTTCTCTAGTTAACATACACCTATGCTTTCAGCTACCATAGCAACTGGTTTCATAGATGGAAACATTTGTGATATACGTAAATACAAAGAGATGAGACGTGTATACCTGAGAGATACACAGTTTCACTCAATCAAAACCTGATCAGTGATCAAACAGGACCTCCATTTCAGTTCACTTTAATCATTCCGTCATTTTATCTGTTCACTTTCGAGTCACTTTGTGGTTATCTGTGGTGGATGTAGACAAACAAGAAGTTATAAATAAAAGTGTGCTGTTTCTTAGGCATACATGAAACCTGTCAATGGTTTGGGAGTCATGTTAAAGGGATAGTTCAACATTTTGGCAAATTGGCCCATTGCTACTGTATAATCCCTATAGTTTTAGGAGTAGCCTAACTAGCGTTACCTTTAATTGTTGGTGCAAGCTATTTTTAGAATGGCGGAGCAGAGCCGTGAGCTGCTCAGAGCTACACTATGGAGACTAATGGGATTTCTTGGTTTCCCTCATCAAACTGGTGGACCCCAGGAAGAGCTGCTGTGCAGCTGCATGGGGATCCAATGAAAATAAACAATAAACTCATCAAATACACAATCCAACAACTCCAAAACGCTCTTGTGGACAAGTTGTGACCTGCACAATCACCACGCTAGGAGATAATAATGGAACGTTATGAGACAGAGTTGTTTTGTTCTTTACATTAGGCAAATGCTGTGGAATCGTGGAGTGGCTTAATTACCATAGTTCACAGTTGCACTGCATCACTCCTTAAATCTGGGATTGCTAAAATTAGACTGGGTTTATTGTATATTTTCAAAAACAAGTTGCCTCTGTAGTTTTTGTTATTTTATCTCGCTGCTGTTTAAAAATTAAGACAAACTGAGAACATAATGTGTTACCAAGCCCATCTTACCAGCCTGGGCAATATGCCACCATGAACCAGACCACTGACCGGAGCTCCACAGTCTGTTTGTGTTCACTTACGATCTGGCACCCTGCCTTTGGTTGTGGAAACTAGACGCTTCGATTCAGCCCCAGAGGAGGATGGGAAGTGTCTGAAAATGAAATGCATTTTATATTCTACAGATGAATGTAGATTATGGTACATTGTAGCTCATGAAAATGTGTTGAACTATTTTATTTGTATGGTGGTAAATCTGGTGTCATATCTCAGCGCTTTACAGCATCATGTACGGCCTTCCTCTTATAGTTTATCTCTTTCCTGGAGTTCTTGTAAGTAATCAGGAAGGATCCTTAATAACTTCCTCCTCCTCAAGTGAACTTTGTCACTCTACGGTACGACAGGTGGTGTACCTGTCTTTCTCCTTTGCTCACATCATAACTTGCATGGCTGCAAAGGTCATTGAACAATATGGGTTGCAATATGTGCTTGCATATCTTTTACAATCTCCAAACACAAGCTAAGGGCAGCTTTGTTGGGGACTGATTTCAGAAGCGGACCTATCTATGTGCGGTTGACCCATAAATAAGTGTCAGTGACCATGTTCATATTAATGAGGGAGCATGTCAGCCATAAATCAATGGCAGTGCCTTTACCAGGAATCAAAGTTTATACCAGCCTATAGAAAGGGAGCTCTTAGTGTATTGGTTTTGGTCGACATTAAAAAAACATCACCACAACTATCCTGTAGGACAAAAGAAGGGTCAAAATAATAACCCTGATGTTTTTTTAATGTGGCTTTCAGACAGAAAAGGCTATTGATTACTTTTTTCCATCGCCACTGTTTTGTCATCTAAACCTCTGAGACCTCCCTGTGCTCATTTCATGTCAGCTTTAGTGGAGCCTGGTGTTTAGTTCTGTAGCTTGGCTTGGGATAACAACACACAAACACAAACATGCAATTAAAGCAAGTGTGAGCAATTTAGTTTTGTCTTGGTATTGTTGGGATATTGAGAATCTGTGTCAATATATTTTAATATTTTCATCAAAATTCAATTGGTTGTGTACTCAAGAGGTTATTACCCAACTATTCTTATCATTTAGCCGAGCTGACCGAACAGTGAGCAAGCCCTGTGGTATCTGTACTTCTTTAATAAATACAGTCAGCAGTCCTGTTATCCGTATTTGTCACTCACAATATATGTTCTTTAGCTTTGACATTTTGTTTTCATGCAAGAAAGCAGGGTTAATGGAGTGTTGATAAGTAGTGCCAAGAAAAACTCTGCTTTCCCGAAATCTTGAATGAGACTTAGGTAAACAATGTTTTTTAGAGTTTACTTATTGCCATTATCAGTCCAAGGCAGCTCAACTCTGCTTCCTGAGATAACTATCAACCCCAACATTGCTGGTGAACATGCAAGACAGAGCTCTGCAAATGTTTAGACTGTAATTGTGTAACATGATCACAAATTCTGAATGCACTCTCCTCATCAGCTGTTGCATGAGAAATGACCTGCAGTTTGGCCATCAAGCACATTAAAGGGCCATGCCAGCTGCTGACTTTGCCCTTGCACTCAGGCATAATGCATTTGAAAATAAATAACTCAACAGTGTCCAACAATTTGTGAAATTACATAAAATTGCTAGCAGTTCCGGCAGTGATAGAACCCAAACTGGTCTCTTTGAGCAGATATCAGACTAACTTTGTATACAAAAAAAAGAAGCTCAGTTTCATAGTTTATTCCAAAAGTAAGTAGTTTATTTTGTGGTCCCCTGCAGTTTTTTTTTTTTTTTTTCCCGCAAATTGATTTGTCAACCATTCAAATATAATTTCCTGAGTAATGACATTTATATTAGAGGACAAAATACATTGTCAGATTACCATAGCAGAAGGTTAAAAGTGTCATTTAGCCAATTATTTCCATTGTATTTGTCTTCAAGTTTGTAAAATCACATTTATTTATCTTTTTCAAAACCTCTCAAACTTAACAGGTGTTGTGGCACAATGAGTCACCGTGGCATGTCAAATATGTAAAAAAACATTCACATGTCTCGTTCTCTTTTCAAAATAGTAAAAAATCCCATTTTCAATTTCATTCTGAGGAAAGGGGAAAGAGAAGATGAGAGTAGTACCTTTCACAGTCCACAAGGTTTTCAAAATGTCAGACCACACCTCATGTCTCTTGGAAGATGGAGCTATCGTGGAATGTCCCCTCAACATAAACACTTTTGAAATGTCAAACCGTGTCATGTGAGTTACTATTCTTAGATGATGAGGAATGAGGATGAGGAAGGTGTCGAACTGTGACCATAACCTGAGACATCACAGCGCAAAAAGAAAGACAAAGAGGAAGCTGCCAATTAGCTTATGCAATGCTGCTGAAAATGGTTGTGTGAATGGCTATAATTATAATACATCATTGTGTACAACATTACAAGGATAATGTAAGGCGCATCTGAAGCGGAAGCACTTTGCAATAACAGACATGCAGCGCAGGCTTTATTCCAGATATTATATGTCTGCACTGCACATACTGAATATCCATCATGCAAAAGTGCTTCTGCTTCCTGTTTAAGTTATGGCATCATTTAGAGCAGAGTATATCTATCTTCAGGATGGAGTGCGTAGACTGCAGTGTATCTGTGCAATAATTGGTTCCAAAGTTCAACTATAAAAGGTCTTTGTAGTCAGGGGATATCTGACAAAGTTGGTAAACTTTAGTTTAACTGTGCTACAAGCTGGAAACAATGTATGAAGCAAGTGATTGGATGTTGCACTAGAAAGGCTTTGGGAGACAGCCACTGCATTTGATCAACACAGACAGCTTAAGCCTCATGTACAAACATGGACTCTCTTCATGACTGGTATGTAGGAAGAATTATTATAACAGCATGATACCCCTTTAAATGAACATGTGGGTTTTGATTGGTGTTTTGACATGGACTTAAGAATGTGAGCCTGTCAGTTGAGGTTATTAAGTAATTTCTAAAAAAAATAAAGACAAATCCCTTTTGAAAGGTACAGGCAGATTCATCATCATTCTGGCAGAAGCGCGCGGTGCACAAGTTCGTACAAGTTTCTCCAGGGTTGAATACACAAGCTCTGCCCTTTGATTCATACTGTTCCCAGACCAGAGGGAGTGGATTTAATACACTGTATAAAACCCTGTTGGCACCATTAATATGACAAGAAGAGTGTGTGGTTATGGGTCAGGGTTGGGTTTAGAGTTAGATGACACTGCTGTCTCCAAAGCACCACTTCCTGATATTGTCTAACGTGAACCGTACGCTAAACTAACACATTTTCCAGCATCCCTCCCTTAAGCTTTTATCAGATACATCACAAATTTGATCTACTACTGTTATAGAGACCAAACACTTACTCCACCACTAGGGACGGGGGAGAAAAGGATGATGAGTGTTAAGGTCAGAGACTCCCTTAGATCATGTTACTGTAACACTTACAAAAACAAAGGGGAAAAAAATTGCCCTTTTGTCTTTCTAATCTCACTCTCTGTATCGCTGCCATTTGTATGATCGACTTCAGGTATGCATTCTTGCTCATAGGAAAATACACAACATTAACTGCTGGTGTAAATGTTTACCCAACCTTTTAACAGATCGGCTGCAGGCTTCCATCGCAGATTCTTTTCATAAACAGAAAAAGAGCCATGGATACCGAGCAGATGTAGGGGTTGTTCTGAACCTCTCCCTCTGACAACCACATGGTTCATGACACTGCCTGGTACAGAGCTCACAACAGGAAAACCAGCTGAATAACTGAAGCGCTACAGATGTTTCGCACTGAATCACACTTCCAGGCATCAGCCTATAACTAATTTGGACAAAGTGAGAATGGTGATGAAGAGGGATCATTTTTAGTTAAGTCAGAATGGGTCTGTTACAAAATGACACAAATAGTCTCACATTGATGGGGAAGTAAAGTTGAATCATAGTGAGCTTGTCTGCCCACAAAATTCAGTTTCCTTCTGACACATATGCTCTCTTTTTTTTTAACCTCTCGGGGCATCCAAATCTGAACAACGTTGCTTCTATCATACTTTACTCCCCACCCCTGAAGCCTACTTCCTCCTTGCACGTGTGCAAAGCCAAACCTCCCTCCTCCTGCATGTGTCTTCCCCTTTTTAGTACCTCGTCTCTCCCTTCTCCTCACTCCCTGCTGACATTTCAACTGTGACTGTCAACGGCAAATCATCTCAACAACAGACAAAGACAAATCAGACAGTACACAGGAGGGAAAAAAAACAAACACTGCTGTATCTGCTGTACTGGCTGATACTTGTCCGGTGCAGTTATCATCTGGGAGCACCATGCTGTACTGTAGTGGTTTTGGCAGCGTTTCAACAGCTCTGAAGAGTCTCCTCTGAATCTCGTCCTTCTGACCCTCCTGGACTGAACTCTTCCAAACCTTAAAAAACAGCTCTGGAATGTGTTTGAAACTCTTTACCCAGTGGACAGCGCTCTTTTACATTCAAGACACACCTCTTCCCAAAAACAACAGGTGAGGTCATTCTTCATTACACTTCAGGATTTGAGATGTCTGGACTTGATACTACACTGTAAGCACAAGAAGTGACAGCCCGAAGGTTAAAATGTGAGGCACTCGTCTTTATTTTTACCGCAGGACATTTAAAGGTAGGCTATTAATTTGTTTCAAAACCTCACTTTCTCTGCTAGTTTTCTTTTCATCCCCACTGGACTGTCGTCAGGGGAGAGGCGGCATGCATGGGGCTGTAAGAGTCTGTGTTGCAGAAATAATTAGGCTGGAAATGTTGATTCTCTGCAGGGAATGTTTTCTGTGGTGGTGACCACAGCAGGCTGGAGAGTACAGCAGAGAAGTGCTTATTGAGAAGAAATAGTCCAGATTCTTAGGAGTATATTGCACAGGTGGACTATGACATTTTTGAAATGTAGCTCTGATGTTAAGGAGGGAAACCATAAAACATGAAATAAAACATTTTTCCATTTTGTTTGGAGAGAGATGTTTGGCACACAGCACATTCTCCCTACTGGAAGAAGAGGCTGATGTTTGGCTTTTTATTACAGCAGCACCTGTGACAGGCTGTGTATTAACAACTAAGCCTGTTAGCTTATAATACTAACAAACGCATATTTGGCTGAGAGTGATACAATGACGTACCGAAGCTTTGGAATAACTGTTTAAAGCAGGCCTGAGTAAGGACTGCATGATAAAAAAAAAATTAACAAAAAACTATGAAAAGTTGAAAACCTGTAGACTTGAAAAAGAAACAAAGCAGGAGATGAGGCAAAAGCAACAAACTCCCTCATAGTTACAGGCGAGTAAGAGGGAAAGACCAGCGTCTGGTTAGTCACAGCTGGCTGTCTGATGACTAAACAGCAGCCAGCGAATGATTTTAGAAAAACCTAAATTTATGAGCAAAATTTTCCATCGCTGGAGCCAGGGTAGTTTCACAACCCACACTGATTGAGCATTTTATGAAAAATCCACTCAATCAAAAACCATTTCCACACACTCACACAGGCACATATTATAATTCACTGAGGATGGCCTGACTCTAAATGGCTTCTCCATTATTGAGTTTCATCAGGACAGCCTATCTCTGTCCAGACGTTAATAGTATTAGATGCTTCCTGAGCCTATAAACACACCAGAGCCAACCTTGAATGATAGGACAAAATGTACAAGGAAACAAATATCAATGGATGCCAAAGAACGAATGTTTAATTTCCTATTGTTGAGAAGTCAGAGATATAGAGAGGCAGGAAATTGACAGGATAAAATATACATGATACGAAGTTAAAAAAAAAAAAAGTGATGACTGTAAACAAAATGTTCTTCGGGCTCTTTTATGTAGAGAAGACTGAAGAGATGCATGAAAAATTCTTATTTGGTTGGGTATATTACTTAAGGGTAAGGTGGAGGGTTAGGGTTAGGGTTAGCCTACGGTCTGTTTGGATCTCTCTTTGTCCTTGAGATAAAATAGTAAAATAGAAATAGTTTAACAACATTAAAAACATTAACAAAATGAAAATAAAAATAGTTAAGAAATAACGACAACACTGGATGTCATCAAAATAATGCAGTCACATAATCAGAGAGTATGATTAAGAAAGTTATTTATAGGCAGGTTTTAGAGGAGAATCTTTTCCATATTCAATATTCTGTATTGGGACATAACAGTTAAAAGATTGAACAGGTTTCTCTCCACATACATAACATTTTGCAAAAAATATTGTGCCATACAGTAATCTAATAGCATATCTACATCTTAGTCTGTCATCTTCTTGGCTTCATTGAAAGGGTAAGGCAAGGCAAGGCAAGGCATCTTTATTTATATAGCGCATTTCATACCAAGGCAACTCAATGTGCTTTACATAAAGACAGAACATTAAAAAAAATTAAATGAAATAAAAGAGAAGCATAAAACAGAATAAAAACAAACACTTAAAGGGACAACGAGGAGTTTTGGAAAAGCGAAGTGTTTTCACGCTGCCTCCGCGTGCACCGTAGAATTCCTCCACCGGTGCAAGACGGACTCATGTTTTCATTCATCAAGGATTAAAGTCAGAGGTTCAAAGAGGTTCAGTTACCGTCGTAGTTCCGACCATAACGCCACCCGAATCGCCGTTATTCTCATTTGCGTCCGCGAAACCGAAAGTAAGGAAACGCTGGTCGGCTCGACCAGCATTTCCGCCACCACTAATAATAACAAAATAATGATAGAGACAAAACGATATATTGATCGAAAATGGAGCCATTAACAAGTGTGGGTAGCGTAGATTCATCCACATTAACGTGAGACTGTTTTATAACCGAATAGAAACTCCTCGTTGGCCCTTTAAAACAGAGTTAAAAGCAAGAGCAAATAAAAGTAAAATGAAAGAAGATAGATACGGTTTAAAGTTCTTAAAAGAGCTCAGCTATAAGCACATGAAAATGTTTTTAACTTGGATAGCGTTGTAAAAATAGATAGTGACCTCAAGACTTTTTGGGTCAGGAAAAATAACAACTACATTATGTATTTGCTGTTAACCAGTGGCATTTAGCTGTGTGGGAAGTGGTTTTTTGGGGGGCCTTTCTGTGCCATTTCAGCAACAGAACAGACAAATGTCTTGAACGTGTCTGTCTAAGAGGCAGGAATCGTACCCACAGATCTGTGACAGGTCGGGCATGAGTGTGCATCTACAGTGTAAATCAGAGAAGCAATTAATCGGCTAATTCATATAGTGCACAAAGTTCCCATTAATCATTCTCCAAACCACAATAACATTTAATTCCCCGGTGGCTGGAAGAGATGCGTGTCACCCAACCATGCTGATTACTGTTACATCAGACATTAAACTGGGCCGTCTCTGTAAGGTTGCATCTAAATTAACTGGGTGAGTCTGAGTCATGTTTTGCCCTCACAGAATCACAAATGCTCAATGCTCAGATAAATTAGACTTATGTTATAAAGCCCTGATTGCAGTGAAATGCAAATCTTCACTTTGCCCCTGCCCCTGCTCATCAATCCGATGTAGGTCAGTAAGTGCAACAATTTTACAAAAAGCAGAATTTACATAAAATAATGTGATCGGCTCAGGGGTCTGGGTGCAGAAGATTCTACATATAATTCAAATAATATAAGGCATTAGCCCCTTAATACCCTGAGTTTCCATAAAACCAGGACATTTGTGTTGAAAAAAAAGGCATGATGTATTCCCTTCAAACAGAGCGGTTGAGGCAATAAGGGGGAATTTTTGGCAATCCCAGCACTTATTAGAACTACGGGTGAAAACCGTTATCATCAGGGAGCATGACTAAGTCATCTCCTCAAGGGTGGGGGACTTACTCTCTGTCCAAATACCACATACTCTACAGCCAAACTGCCTCATGCTCCAAAAGTCACACAATTTTCTCTCTTGGGGTGAATGAACCATGAAATAGGATGGTCGATACAAAATGTCCAAGCTGTAGTGTGAATTTGAAGGTGTCATATGCAGAAGCCCACTTTGCCCATGCCACTTGTACTGGTTTAAACTGTCAAACTCTAACTCTACAACCCTTTTTTCATGCTTACAGGTGAATAAGTAACAGGAAGCGACAGACACCAACAGGAAAAAATGAATGTTACAAATACAACCACAAACTCAACACGAAAGTGTGTGGATATTGATAGTAGGAGCCCCATCAGTGACTTCCTGATGTCGGTCTACATTCTAGCTTTTATTTTTGGACTGATCTTCAACTTACTGACTCTGGGCCCCATTTGGCAACAAGTGCGGCGGCAAAACATCTTGGGCATCTTCCTGCTCAACCTGTCGCTCTCCGACATGCTTTTCCTCTTCACTATGCCGCTTTGGATCAACTATTACCATCAGGACCACAACTGGCAGCTAGGTGTTGTGTCCTGCAGCGTAGCTGGCTTTTTCTACTACTCCAACATGTACATCAGTATCTACCTGCTCTGCTGTATCTCTGTGGACCGCTGCCTGGTGGTCACGTACCCTCTCCGCTCCAAGACCCACCGTACATCACGCTACGCCTGGGCACAGTGTGCAGCTGTTTATGTTATAGTGGTGGTGCTGCACATCATGGTGCTCTTCTATGACGACCTCAAGGATGCCCATGATGATAAAACAGGCAACGACCGTTGTTATGAGAATTATCCACTGAAGACACCTGTTGCCTTGTTCAACATGATCAGAGTGGGCATTGGCTTCCTGCTGCCCCTGTTGGTGTTGGCGGTGAGCTACTGGAAGGTTCTGGCCACCGTCGGCCAGAGTCCAGGCCTGAGTGCCCAAGCTAAGAGGAAGGTGCGCCTGCTCTCCTTTGGGGTGATTGGGATCTTCTCATTCTGCTTCGCCCCGTATCACATTCTCCTGTTCATACGCTCGATGATCTTCTATAACAGCACCGACACATCACCTGATGGGAGTTACTGTCAGTTTGAACAAAATATGCACTTTTTCTTCTCGTGCATGCTGGCGCTGTCCAGTTTGAACTGTGTGGTGGACCCAGTGCTGTATGTGCTGGTCAGTAATGGAGTCCAGGAGGAGGTGAAACTGTGCTGGAGGAGGCATAAAAGGACACAGACAGAGGACTGTGCTCTAACTTCATACAACAGAACAAAGCAAACTAGTAATAATTTAATATGAAACGGTGTACATGAAATGGACACATGCATATGGATTCATATGGATATGTGAGTATGTGTGTGCGCGCATGTGTGTGTGTGTGTGGGTGTGTGTGTGTGTGTGTAAATGTGTACAAAATATGATTATGTAGGAAACTGCAGCTGCTGCTTAAAGTCATATCTGCATCTTCAGTGTTAGCAAATGATTAGCAGGATCATTTACGTCCCATAATAAACCCATTTGTGTACAACCAGATATCCCTTGAAAGGACCACATTTCCATTTTCCTCCCTCATATCCTGCGCATAGGAGGGGCTCAGCTCAGTAACATACATAGCCCTTATTAGAATGTGCTCCCAGGTTCCTGCTCTCCCAAGAGTTCTTCAGTGGCAGCCACTCCTGGTTTGTGTATGGCCACACTGGAGATGAAGAGCCCTTGTATTTTCCTTCCAAGTCATACAAGGATGTTGTGATTGTGATTGTGCGACCACAGAACAGCTAAAAGTGTGTTTACTGTGAAGCATGCCATGTAGCATTTATAAGCATGACCATGTATATCTTACACTGTCTGTGAAACATGATATGTACAAAAGTCCAAATAAACCAGTGGTTTGATAAGGTTCTCTGCTTTTGAGCTCTTATGTTACAGAAAAAACATCAGATGATCAATCTTTCAGTTCATGTTTTAAACAACTTCAAAAAAGGCAAGGGAAGGAAATGGTAAACCCATAAATCTAAGCACTCAGACGTTATTGTTACCGTCACAAGTAAAGATAATCATAATCCAGACATGTCAAGTGTGCATGTCTCTCTCTTTCTCTCTCTCTATGTGTGTGCGTGTGTGTGTGTGTGAGGGGCACAGGAAGAGTGACAAGGTGAATCCACAACAGTAAAACTTACAGCTGTTGTTTCTGGTTTTGTTCATTGTCTGCATAGAAGCTCTCGTTCATGACACTCAGCGTACAAAAGTGGGAGGACTGGCTACTACTTTTTTTTATAGTTTAGTGGAAATATAAATTCTGTCCAGGTCCGATGATCCTGCCACACTGATAAACATATAAATGGTAAATGGACTTGCACTTATGTAGCGCTTTTCTAGTCACTTGGACCACTCGAATGTAATGGTTGCATTCACCCTTTCGCATTCATACTGCACTGTTCGCAGACAGGCTTTTTTTGGAAGCTAATCATTCACACACATTTATACATCCGATGACACATCAGAGTTCATGTGGGTTCAGTGGAGAACACTTCGACATGTAGACTGGAAGAGCCGGGAATCGAACCACCTTCTGGTTAACGGTCGACCCGCTCTACTTCCTGAGCCACAGCCGCCCATATAGAAGAAAGCGCTGCTCTATTTCCTACATCCAACATCTCCATATTCCCTTTCTTCTTTTCTGTTTGTCTTTGGTTGTTAAAAAACCCTGACATTTATCTGATAGAAAACTAACTAAATAAAGAAATAAAAGAGTTGGCAAATATATTTTTGTCTGTTAACCAGGCAGTGTAACACCTGTGTTCCAAAAAACAGAAATGACTTAGCCTTTTATCAGTTATTGCTACATAGAATCCATTAGCAAATGGAATAAATATTGTAAACTCAGCAACAAACTACATTACTCTACTAACAAACAGCAGTCTGTATCAGTGAAAGGTCAATACCAATGTTAATTCATCACTATTGCATGTTTTCTTCCATTATAACCAGCTAGCCCTGGCCCATCTTAGGAATGAAGACTCACTGCAGCCTCCAACCTGCACAGACGACCGTTGCTGGTTAGGGGGAATATTTTAACCTTTAAAGACACAAGAAACCAAATGCAGTGCCAGGGAAAACTCAAAAGTAGCCCATGTAAATAATGCATGTCTTTAACAGGAGCAAATGGGCTGCAATCAGTGTGAGGTAGGCTATAGAAAAGTAATGACTAATGTGTTGTTGGTTTTGTTCCACTTGTTGAATTTGTTGACAAAAAGGAACATGACAAATAATGCTAGGCAAATGTCAGGGGCAAATATAGCTCTAGAAATGGAATAAGGAAGAGAAAAAAAAAACAATTTGTCATGAAAAGTTCCCCAAAGATGTCTTCCTCTTACTCTTTTGTTTCACCTCAACTCTCACGCCAGCCTAAGTTTGAGGCAATTCAGAGAGACACTGCTTGAAAAATGTAATTTGACACCATACGTATTTGCAAATCTTAAAGTGCAGTCAAGTTTGAAGATACTGCTCAAAGCCACAGTCCATCATCTGGTGGCATTAAGCCCAAGATATTACATATCCATTTTCTCTATACTCAGCTTTTAATGAGGTAAGTCAGGCTGTAGCCAGACTCCTTGGGAAATCAATATGGTTCCATTGATTAGCTGTTCTGACTCATATAGTCTCTTAACGCATGCTTGGTCAAAACACATTTTATGGATGAGCTATTCTTAGACCACAAGTTTAGCATTGAGTTGGGTATTGTGACGCATGCAAAACAGTAATTGGTGAGGTTTCATTCTCCTCCCAAAAACAACAATTTCCATTGAACTGCTGCCCTACTGCCCCTTACTGTATTATTGTGTCTTAATGAAACTGTGAGACTTATTTATCAAATTCAATTTGTCCATGAATGCATCCCTGAACCACAAACATATGTGGCTTATTGCTATTTCATTAGCGACACAATGATCAGGATATTTAATTTTCAGCATGTCCTTTAACTCCAGTTGAATGCACTTTTCCTGTGCAGTAATGTTCAGCATTCCATATTAGAACACTCATCAGTTTTTTCAAATTTGGGATTGTAAATGTTGTCAAGTGCACTTATTTACATGATCATTTATCCATTGATCATGGAACACTTGTAGCAGACATAAACATTACAATAGACAGACATAATCTTAAGAAAACATTAAGGGGACAAAGTTTAGTTCCCACTACAGCTGACGATGCTCGATGTGTTAATGACTTTTGTTGTGCAAACAAATAAAGGTTTAATATAACTGTGCGTGAAATTCCTTCCAAACCTAAAGATACTTTTCGCCCAACTACGTAGTTCCCTTCAACTCCAAGCAAACAACCTTAACATGAGGGCAGTAGAATAGAATTGTAGAATTGTCAAACCAACACCTCTTTGTCAGATTCTAAAATTTGATCACATTAGGCAGAACTATACAGTAGTGCAATTGATATGTTGGTGTACTAGTGTTTTATCTATTTTCCCATTTAGACTTGCACCTACAAACAGATACAGTAGATCATTTTTTACAGTTGTCTTCTCACAAACATAAAATTCAGGCTGTCATTTATCCTACTAATGATGATGCACAAAGGTTTTGAAATATAGGTGTTAAAAATGTTCTCAGTTTAATTCACAGAAATGGTCTAAGAATGTGGTAAATGTGGTTTTCACTTCATCTATTCTTGTTACTGTGTTGTAAATGTGTTGCACAAGCATCTACAGGCCTGACTGTGCAACACACTGTGTAAGACCGGCATGACCATTGTCTTCCATCAACTGGTTCTCATCAACTGGCTTAAACGTATTCAGAAACAGCGAAAGTGACCAATTGCTTTTACTTACTGGTGTCAGTTAAGTGACTACACCAATTATCATAATGCTTAGCCATATTTGTTTTTGTTTCTCTGAATGTCAATACTCAGTTCACTGTCATGGTGGTCATAGTGCATATTTATGGGAAACAATCGCCAGCTGAGAATTTTGATAATCATCTTTTACATGTAATGCTTTTCACTGAGCTGACTTCACTGTAACTTGCCACAGCCAATAATCAGGGTGGTTAATTAAAGTAAATTCTGGTGAATGAATGAGGGATTCTACATCCTCACTGTCAGGGGATCAATTTGTTTAGGCCGTAGCCATATTCCACTCAGCACTGAGTCAGTATAACTAAACCTACCACATCCATTCATTGTAATTATGAAGTAGCTATACAGTAGGTGCTGCTCTCAGCCCTTTCAAACAGAATCAACAGTTCAGTCAGAAAACTTACAATTCAAATGTTTATTACAGCTTCAGTATACATTTAGTTTGGCGTCTACGCTCCAGCCCCACTGCCTGAACAGGAATTCATCAAATATACGTACATGGGAGTGATAAAGACAAGTGGATGCCGGAGTGAAGGTTGGGTTGAAACAATATGCAGTTGACGATAGTACGCAGTGCATCAGTGTCACTAGAAGCAGAGAGCAAAATGGGAATATTTTACAGTTTAAATAGCGTGCCAAATTCCGAGGGTGAGTATGACTGAGTGAGGCTTGTCACATGAGTAAAGCAAATTTTTTGAGTTTCCTGCCTTAGCTCACAGGCTTCACTCCATGAGAGGCCATGAAAAATCTTCACAGCTCTGCATCTTGCTGTTGTTTTCGTGCACTCTGCAGTTTGACAACTTTATATAAAGACATCATCTGCTCGTTAGTATGAGAAGCAGAAGATTAATAAGGTAATATTAGACCTCCACACCCACGGTGCAATAATTGGATTTTGATTAGGTTTACATTGTGTGCAGCAGGTTGTCTACTCCTGTATACACAAGTTTCATGTCATTGTTCAATGATGTTTTTGTGTGGACCTGTGGAATGACAAAATTGCATTTTTGTGAACCATTCCTTTATTAACAGTTGGTACTGCACATCTACAATATGCCATTACAATGAAATCACAACTAATTACAAACTGAGCAAAAAGTATTTTAACAGTGACATTAATAGAGTTTCAGTTATTTCAGTCAGAGATTTCTTCTGCTCTTCTTAAAGACGAGAGGCTCATTTAATCCATGCAGAAATCAGGATGTAGCAATATTTGTAATAAGTACTGTCAAATCTGATCCAATCATGCAACAAATTAGTTGAGTGGTGGATTCTTGAGAAATAACTAAGGATGGCTCCAAACAAAGTTGCAAGGGTTGTTACAATGAATGAACATAAAGCCTCTCTGACCCCCCCATTCAGAGATACTGCACACCCTTTCAGAAGGAGCACCAGGGCAAAGAATCTAATTGACTAGAGCTGAATGCAGTTTCAAGGTTCACTTAGAGAGAAAAACCAGGACAACTTGGCTGCTGAGCAACAAACAGCAAAGTAATCTGATGTTAAAAGGTGACAGTTGACATCAGCACCATTGAAGCTGGGGCTTATAACCTTGTGCTAAAGCCACAGTGAGTGGTTTAAATCCTCCCAGTACACTGACTGAATAAATATAGTTTTCAATCTCAAGAATTAATGCATGTAAGTCACATCAGCCAGTTCTCTGGTAAGTCATGTAACAGGCAAGTTAAAAAATAGACTTGATAGCCAAAGTGGCTAAAAAGGCTGCATTAATCATACTTCATGGGAACTCAATGGGAGTGGTGTTAGCAGTGATGATTCAGGGTGACTTTGTGTTCATGCTCTGAATACTAAATTGATCATCGCATCAATCTTATTACAGAGTCAAGTCAAAGAGATTTTATTCATCAGGTAACACCGTTATGTAGGCCTATTTGGTACTAATTACATTTTACAAATAGCAGCTGAATTATACAAATTGGTATATTTTACCCAGGTCCACACAAACTGTGTACACACCACACAAACAGGATCCAAAGATCGATGACACACAAAGTTAAATCGTGGAGCTAAATCATGGTGAATAAATAATATACGATGATACAAAAATAGCTGACACGCACATCAAGATTACAAATACTGATATAATATAATAATATCTCATAATATAATTCCCAATCTTACCTAACCAAGGCTGCAAGAAACCCTGTGTGCCATGTTTGGTGAACATCTATAATTCACGGATCACATCTGCTACTTTGCAGTCAACAATTTCACAAAAACTAGGCCTTAACTGATGCAGTACATCACCCAACTCTGGGTTCAGGCCATGGTTACCTCCTGCCACAACCTCTAACCCTAACTGCTTTTGGAAGGCCTCCCTTCACACACAGTGAAATCCTTAAAGAGCGTCAAGAATGCGGCAGCATGTGGTACATCAACTCTACTGCTGCTGCCTGGCAACTTACCTGAAACAAATTCAAAAGGCTAATACTTCTGGGTCTCTGTCCACCTATTTGAACCCACTGCATTCCTGCAAGGAAGGTCATGTCTGGCTCTGGTGTTCCTGTACAACAAGACAATCTCAGTCCAGGCTTTGAGTTACCAATTGCTATCAGAGCAATGATATCCCTTTTTATCCCCATCAATCTATAATAATCTCTTCAAAACTCATCTTTTCCAAGAGTACTTCTTTTCCTAAGACCTTCCTCTTCTTTACCTGATCTCCTTTCACTCATTGAAGAGATGTGATACTTGATACTTACACTAAGGTCTCCTATGGAGCTTCAGTGTCGTCCCTCACTTGTAAATCGCTTTAGATAAAAGCCTCTGCCAAATGGGTAAATGTAAGTGTAATACTGAGATACAGGATGTAATACAAGAGAGGCATAATTAAAGATAAAAGTAGATTTTGAAGCAAATACATTCAGTAGCAGGGGCAAAATAAAACACATTGCATCCTTTTCACGTGTCCTCTTCATGGTCTGTAGTCCATGTCTGCTGAGAAGAATTTATTAGCTTTCTGAAGCCAAAGTGTTTATTGTCCAAATATAATGAGGCTCTGTAAGCAGTGTATCCACCTCTGGTCTTAGCCTCCAGCATAAGTCTGCTACAGAACCACCATGCCTACGGGTCTGTTCATGCCTCTGCTGACCTTTTCAAAGCTGCAGGATCTGCTTCGTGTCTTTGCCCGCAGCTTGGCGATCCAAGAAAAACACAGGGATCCCAATGGGTGGCATAATCCTCTTCATTATAACACCAAACCACACTCTGGTATAGATCTGTCCATTTGTTTGTCAGAAGTGTTCTTATTTAGCACTGTCTCTGGTGACATGGTACAAGTGAAAACTGAATGTGTGTAAGTCACAAAACTGTGAAAAACTGTGGAGAAATCTGTTTTACTGTAAATGTGGAAACGCTGTAATTTTCAATAACATCAGTGCTAGGACTGCGGGTAGATAAAGGATGGGGATCTGTATGTGAGCAACCGATGAAGAAGAGGTCTCATAGCAGGCACAGTCTGAAATCAGCTCCTGGACGTCGATCTGTCGACCATTGCCCTCTGACTTTTGCGACAAGGACAGAGGTAGCCTCTCAGGTGCATGCGTACTTTGCTATGCAGGGAGGCGTAGATGAAAGGGTTGTAACATGCAGAGCTCATGGCCACTAAATGGCAGCAGACTTGTAAGACGTTTATGTAGCGCTTCCCTATGATGTGGAAGTCTGGGTCCAGGTCCAGCAACAGGTTGAGGATCTGCATACAGGGTTAGGGTTTGTTAGTCGTACAGCAACAACATAAAACAATAGAACATTTATGTTGAATACTAATACTGCATTACTTTATCTGTAATGTACTCTAAACGCAGCCATAAAACAAATTGCAAATCTATGAGTTTGATGTGATATGAAAATAGTACCTTATGATGAAATTCAAATATTGTAGCATTTTGCATGGCTCATTGTTGATATAATGTTGGTTTATACAATAACCTGATAATGAGCTTCTGGTTAATGGTGTATAATATCTAATCATCTCAAGGACAGTTAATGCTTAACTCATTTTTATCACTTCACAGCTGTCAAGTTCAAGATTTGCTACCAGGCATTTATAAAAGAATCTAGCTTGGTTTGCCTCCTGAGCCAATTAAAGATCTTCCTTTAGTTCTGCTTAACACTAACACAGTCTGGGACTCACCTGCAGAGGCAGCCAACACAGGGCAAAGGCGAGCACAGACGCCACCAGCAGAGAGAAGGTCTTCTTCCTCCTTTGGCTCCAGCGCTGCTGACTGTTTGACTGCTCCCCAGGGACTGAGTAACGTTTCAGGCTGACAGTGATGGCACAATAGGATATGCTGACTGACAGCAGCGGGATCATATAGGACGCTATCAGTATGAAACATGAATAGAGCAGCCGCAGATTGCTGCTGCTTGGCCAGAATTCCTCACACACCACCAAGTCGATGCCGTTTGGGCGCAGGTCTAGGTAACGTGTGTAGAGGGATGGAGGTGCAGCCAAGGCCAGAGATAAAAGCCATACACCCAGAGTCACTGCACCGCAGCCCCACACAGAGATCCTTCTCCGCACCGGGTGAGCTGACACAGAAAGGAAAATAAGTACAGACATCATATGCAAAGGAAGTATAAACAGTGCATGGAAAGAGTGACATGTGGGCCATTCAGATGTATTAAGCATAGCTAAGATTTTGTTTGTAGCAAAATTAAATAACACTTAAGTCTACTTGTCTCAGTACGGCTTGCTCTAAAAGAGTTATCAACTAAGAGAAATGTTTTTTGTTCACCATATGGTGCCTTACAAAAGCATTTTCAAATGTTGCAGAGAGGCTTCCAAATAAGCACCAAGAGTGACCATGAATCATTTAAAATAATATTATTGAAATTCCCTCACCTACTACAACATAGCGGTCCACAGCGATGGCAGTGAGTGACAGCACCGATGCAAACACTGTGGCACATTGCAGCAAGGGGACCAGGTGGCATAGGGGTCTCCCAAAAGCCCAGCCATGGCTGTCGAAGGCATAGGATGCAGTCAGTGGAACACAACTCAAACACATCAGCAGGTCTCCTGCTGCTAAGTTACCGATGAAAAAGTTGGTGGCATTGTGGAGTTTCTTGTCAGCCAAGATACAGGCCAACAAGAAGGAGTTTCCAACACCAGCCACGGCCACTAAAAGGCAGTAGAGAGGTAGGAAGAGGGGTCTGAAACGGAGAAGAAGCTCCATGCCTATGAACATGTCCAGGGGGTCACTGTGGTTCAGTCCTTGGTTTTTGCTGCCGTCCAGAACTCCTCCTTGTCCTGATTCATTGCTGGTGTTGTCAGTCACACTGAAATCCTCATCAGTGAAAAAATCCATGTCTCTGCAGGCTAACCTAAAAGTGAGAGATAGCACTGTCAATAATGCAACATAACAAAAATGCTACATTTTATCACTTGTCAACTAGTATCACAAATTTATTCTTATTCCAGTTGACATTTCAAAACTGTGACCAGCAAATACAATGATGATAAAAATTGCAAAAGGAAAAAAAAGGTGCAGGGATAAAAATATGAGTGAGTGACTGTCCGATGATTCACTACCTGCTAATCAGATAAAACCAACTGGCCCTTTAAATATTTTCTGGGGGGAAAAAAACAAGTCACATAGTCAATTTCAGATTTGGGGGTTGATAATAATAAAGTGTAGCGTGTCTCTCCTCTACAAGTCTAAAATTTGTTGATTTGTCGACTCTTTTTTCAATGTAAACAGGTGCTCTAACATGCAGCCATTATCCCCATACCGCTCCTGTACAGTAAATTCCAAAAATTCTGTCAAATTCGCCTATCCAAATTCGCCTATGTACCCAAAGTAAATTGAATGCTGTTCTTGAACTGTTTCGAGTATATGGATGGGCTTGGTCTCTTTTGAAAGGTAACACTCTGAAGTTTTTCCCCAAACTGAAAGAATAACATTAGTGCTACTACCATTGAGTAATCTAAGTTGGAACACACTGAAGTAGAATGTTTTTATTCTCACCTGATTTTTTCTTTTTTTGCAATCAGATGCCTGAAGATGAGTGTATCTGAAAATTTTAGCTGGAAAACACAATGGGACCACAGCATGAAGCCTTAGCCATTTCAAATTGGATAACAATCCTGCATAAAATGAGTATTTTACACATGTTTTTCTAAGTGTATGTCTAAGCGTTTTCAATTCATGCACCAAAGTGTAGCATTTGCATTCTTACGCATGAAAACGGCAGTGTTGCCTTTTCCTACGGCCCGTGAAGTGGCACATCGTTTTTTTCCAGAGTTCCTCGGCTATTCACAGAGACTGTAAAAAGAATGACGTTTTGGGGAGTCGTTTTTGTGACCATGTTGGACTGGCCGGCTAAAAACCCGCCCACTGGCCTCGAAGCAGCCTGTCTCTGGGCCGCTCAGGACCTGTCACTCAACGTGTCCTAATTGGCCAGAATTTTAACCTAATAATAGTAAAACGGTAGCATTAAAAAAAAATCCCCCCCCCCCCCAGAGTGTGTGCGGGGGTGGAAACTATCGATTGAGACCAAAAAACGTCCTGACACCAGGCTTTGATCATGTTTATTTAGGATGTAAAGTCGGCGATTTTAACATGGGGGTCTATGGAGACATGTTGCTTTCTGACACCAGCCCCCAGAGGAAGCCACGGGGATTACAGGTTTTGAACGCGGAAGTGAGCTTCACTTCTCAGACCGACAACTGCCCCCTTGGCTATTCAATGCAACAGTAGCCCTCGGGATCTGTCCCTATTGGCTGAAGTCATTCAGCCCTGTTGGAGGGCATGTTCTCGTTCCAAAACAGCCGCTCATTCGCTATTACAGGCGGCAGCCCGGGAAAGGGAGCTTGTGATTGGTCACGTGAGCTGTCAATCGAAACGTGCAGCGGCCATTTAGTGAACAAATTCGAGTAATGTTTACATGTATAGGCCGGACTTACAAGGAGAAATAAACGGAGTTACTGGATACGTAATTTCATATGATGCAGCAGCGGTTTGAGGCTACCTAACGGTACAATAGTGTGTTTGGACTAAAAACTTTACTGGATTGGATTTACTGGACGTTTCTGAATGTAACAACACCATGTTTGTGAGGAAACCCTGTGATCAGGAGCCTGCCTCGACACTTATGGTGAGTTATATCAGCGTTCCGAAGTTTTTGTTAGCTTGTTTATAGTCTGATTGTTGCCGTGCTGTGATTATTATATTTTGAAATAGTCGGCATATCTTTAATCACAAGAGTTTTAGCTTTCCAGTGATATGTGGCCAGTGTTGGGTAGTAACGCGTTATTAGTAACGCCGTTACGTAACGCCGTTACTTTTTTCAGTAACTAATAACCTAACGCGTTGTTTTTTTAAATCAGTAACTCCGTTCCCGTTACCAAACGCTGCTCCGTTCCTTTCCGTTCCTTTTGGTGAGATTTTACAGCGATCAATAAAGTTTCATTGAATTGAAAGAGCACACTGTGACACTGTGAGAAACAAAGCGCTTGGTGGCCGCCCTCTAGCGTCCCACACGACACGCTCCATGACAGAGCAGGGCATGACGGCGAGCTAAGGTAACGTTAGCTAACCCAGCATCCGAGACCGAAGCTGTGTCCTGGTTCAGGCTGCAGCCCCTGAACCGGGACACAGCTCCAGAGTCACAGCGAGACACACCAGCACTCACTCCACCGAGCAGCCGCGTCTCGAATCCGACAGACGGACGTCTGAAACGGTAAACACAGAGCGACCACTCTGGGTAAACACAGCTGATCGATCGAAGAAAAAAAAAACGTTGGGGTGAATTTATTACGGTCATTGAATGTAACTCGGTCAAAATAAGACGTAGGCCTATCGTCATGATTTTTTTTGCAGTTCTGTTGGGTCAAGCTGCTGTAGCCTCCCAGCAAACACAAACCGTAATTTCAACGTTGATTTCCGGTTGAAACCAGGTTGATATAAGGTTTGAACGTTTTTCAACCTCTTTTCAACCGTCTAAAAAGCGGTTACAACGTCAACGTGTCGCAAAACACGTAGGCCTATTTGTTTAATTTTGGTTGATAATCATTTCCGTTGTAGCTCTCAAAATAGATTGTATTGATTCCCAGCAAACATTTTTTGGTTGAAAAAACGTTTAAAAAACGTTTATGCCAACCGTTGAAAAGACGTTTAAAAAACGTTTATGCCAACCGTTGAAAAGACGTTTATGCCAACCGTTGAAAAGACGTTTAAAAAGCGTTTATGCCAACCGTTGAAAAAACGTTTATGCCAACCGTTGAAAAGACGTTTAAAAAATGTTTATGCCAACCGTTGAAAATACGTTTAAAAAACGTTTATGCCAACCGTTGAAAATACGTTTAAAAAACGTTTAAAAAACGTTTATGCCGGGGCGGTGCGTGGCGCAGTGGTTAAGGCAGCCGCCCCATGTATATGCAGACGCAGGCGTCCCCGGTTCGCGTCCCGCATCGGGCAGACCTTTCCTGCATGTCATTCCCCTCTCTCTGCCTCCCCCTCTCCTGTCTATCTCTACTAATCAAATTCAAATTTATTATGGGATAACCCCTTGAGATGTGTCATCTCGTCTTCCAGGGGGTCCTATCAAATAAAGGCATAAAACGCCAAAAAAATATACTTAAAAAAAAAAAAAAAAAACGTTTATGCCAACCGTTGAAAAGATGTTTAAAAAACGTTTATGCCAACCGTTGAAAAGACATTTATGCCAACCGTTGAAAAAATGTTTAAAAAACGTTTATGCCAACCGTTGAAAAGACGTTTAAAAAACGTTTATGCCAACCGTTGAAAAGACGTTTAAAAAATGTTTATGCCAACCGTTGAAAATACGTTTAAAGAACGTTTATGCCAACCGTTGACGACGTTTAAGAAACGTTTATGCCAACAGTTGAAAAGACGTTTATGCCAACAGTTGAAAAGACGTTTATGCCAACCGTTGAAAAGACGTTTAAAAAAACGTTTATGCCAACCGTTGAAAAGACGTTTAAAAAACCGCCGTGAGGTCATTTTGACGTTTAAAATGCGCCTGTTTGCGTAAAAACCCTAGGTCTCCCAGTCGGTGACTTTTCCTAAAAGTGTGTTCTACATCATCTTATGCGTTTTCGTGATTCTGATATAAAAGAGAGCGAAGAAAAGAGTGATTTTACCTAGAACCGCCAAGAGGTCATTTTGACCTCCATTCACTCTAATGCAAAAATGCTAAATGGACTGCATTTATGTAGCCATATATATCATAAACCCAGCCAGACACACAGTTCAAAACACTTTATGGTAATACTTGACATTCATATACACACACATACTTTACCAAAAATAACAATAGTGGTTGCTAGGCAACCAATATAGATGACTCTTTATTTTTCTACTGTTCGAATAGTGTGTGTATATAAACATGTATAAAATTGATTTTCCAATCATTGCAATCTGGGCTAAATAATGTCCATTTAGTCACTCAGTTTGCCAGTTAGTTAGTTATAGTTAGTTATTTAGTTAGTTAGTCATTTTGACCTCATCCCACAACACAACATGAGTTCAGATACTAGAAAGTTGTCAAACAGTTAAAACAGGTCAAACAGATAAAACACCAATATTACTCATAAACATTGAACATAACAATGACAATCCCTTGCTCTCATGAGAAATGGACATGAATTCAAAAATTTGAAACAATTTTGAAAATTTTTACATACACACACTGTTCGAAAATAGAAAAATAAAGAGTCGTCTATATTGGTTGCCTAGCAACCACTTTTGTTATTTTTTGTAAAATATGTGTATGTATATGAATGTGAAGCATTACTATAAAGTGTTTTGAACTGTGTGTCTGGCTGGGTTTATAATATATATGGCTACATAAATGCAGTCCATTTACCATTTTTGCATTAGAGTGAATGGAGGTCAAAATGACCTCTTGGCGGTTCTAGGTATACATGGAATGTTGGCTGTTCTAGTGTTAAAAAACGTTTATGCCAACCATTGAAAAAACGTTTAAAAAACGTTTATGCCAACCGTTGAAAAGACGTTTAAAAAACGTTCATGCCAACCGTTGAAAAGACGTTCAGAATTGGTTCAAAAGTTAAAGTTTTTTTAACGTCTATTTGTGGACGTCTATTCAACGTTCACGAACCATATTTCACCAGGAAACGCTATATTTAGTTTTTTCTGCTTATTTAGTGTGTATGCAGCATGATGATGATGGGGTTTTTTTCATCAGCATCAGTAGCTACAGAACTGACATGGGGTTTGAGGGGAATTCAATCAACCTTTATTTAATGGGAGCATTGAAAAAACAAACCTTTGAAAGTAACGAAAAAGTTACTTTTTCAGTAACGCATTACTTTTTAGTTTAAGTAACTGAGTTACTAACTGAGTTACTTTTTTATGAAGTAACTAGTGACTGTAACTAGTTACTATTTTTGAGTAACTAGCACAACACTGTATGTGGCATGACTGGTGACATCCTCCTTGACACCTCCCTTATTCCGTTGGAACGATAAACTGCCATTATTAACTGCATACGGAGGACATGCAGCTCTGACTTTTAACCTATTGAGGTTTCTCGATGGTTAAGTTGACAGCTTTAAAAGTAGGCTATGCCAACTAAGTTCCCGTTTGTACTGCACCAGTGGATATAGAATTACGTAAGTGTATTGCAAAACCTCTGTTTTACTGAGTAATTTATTTTTTGATGTTTGTAATTTTTATTTTCTTTTAAGTTTTTTTTAACAAGATAAATTTTTTCCGGAGCCCCTTTAACTGGACCTGGAAGTAGGCTACTTTTAAAGAACAAAAAATCCAGCATAAGGGGCTATGCCAACTAAGTTCCCGATTGGATATAGAATTACGCTCAAAAAAACCTCTGTTTTACTGAGTAATTTATTTTTTGATGTTTGTAATTTTTATTTTCTTTTAAGTTTTTCTGGGTATTTTTTTATGGAGCCCCTTAGTGGACCTGGAAGTATAGAAAGAACAAAAAATCCAGCATAAGGGGCGGTGATTAGCTTAGTTGGTAGAGCACCCGCCCCATGTGCAGAGGCTATAGTCCTCGCTACAGCCTCTCAAGTAAAGGCATGAAAAAGCCCCCCCCCCCCCCCCCCCCCCCCCCCCCCCCCAAAAAAAAAAAAAAAAAAAAATACAGCATAAGAAAAAAAAAATCCAGGCTTCTGAACAGATTTCCTAGACAGTGCTGCAGAAGGTGTCAGATGTGGGGGTGCTATCACTATGGCAAGAAGAGCATTGAAAGTCTGTTGGCAGGATATTGGCCAAGGGACTGAAGGACCATGGGTATTTTCCATTTCAGCTGGTACAAGCCTTCACAGCAGCAGGCATATTTGGTGAACACCCTGATTTACTGTTTGACTCCCTGATGTTGTATCTTAGTAAGTCTGACCATGACCTGCTTTGTAAGAGGCGCTTTGACCTTATGGATTGTATGGGAGTAAGAACAGCACCAACACAAGATAACTTGAGAGCAAGCAAATGATTAATCACCAAAGATGTGTACTGTTCCATGCTTTTCACACTACTTTGAGTTTATACTGCTGATTTTACTTCAGTAAGGTTTTGAATATAGCCTACATGGAGTGAGCTCTTTTCACAGTATGATCTTAGTACCACACTGAAACTAACTACAGTATACATGGTGGTATACTACTGCTTTTGAAAATATCTGAATACTATAAACACTAAGCAGGTGTCATAGTATTTTTCTGACATATATGGCACTATGGAAAAAGAACCTCTTAAACACATTACAGTGCCTACCTCTGTTATTTCAATACATGTTAATTATATGAGACTTTTGTCAAGGAAGTCACCAGGAAAGTAGTCGGAGTCTTTGAAATCTTGAAACACGTTCAGCCAGAGCTGTGCATGTTGCATCCTTAAAAACCCACCATCTGGTTGTGAATTTGGGCAAGTAGTCCCATTCCTTGACTTTTCATCAATAAAATATTAAGCAATTATCTTGGGATAACTGTTTGTAGACTGTATGTTCACGTGAATGCAACATCAAGAATACGTTACAATATGCAACTGCACCGCTAGATGGGGGGAATTCCTACTTACTATGCCTTTAACGATTATAGTTCTGGCAGGCCATGACGTCAAGCTCCTAATCAGCACAGCTGTAATCACAGGTGCAGTCAGATCAGCTGATGGCTCAGCTGACTCCCCGTGGCTGCTTCCTATTGGGGAACTGCATTCAGAGCGCGCTATTTAAACTGCTCTACGCCGACGTCACCTCCCTTGCTGCTGCTTCCTCTGCTGGCTTTTTTGCGAGACGGGCTCCTTCATGCGGGAAGGATCGCTGCCCGTGTTCGTGTTCGTGCCTTGCTCGCCCTGCTGCTGCTTATGTCGTCTCCCCGTCCACGAGGCATACCCGCGGCGGCTGTCGTGTCATGATGCCGCAGCGAAGCTCTCCAACGGAGTACACCCTACGACGACGGGGGGCTCCTTCTCTCCGGCAGGGCTCTCACCTGGCAGCCGGAGCGGTGTCTCAGATGTTCCATTGATTGACGGCGGCTGGTTCCGGGACTATGGCGTTTCTGTTTGCCAGCTATGCTGCCACGCGGTCGGAGCGTCACACATGGAACGGTTTGCTTTATTCTTATTTGCGCTGGATTTCGACCTTCATAGCAATACAGAATCATATTTGGCATTGAATTATTCACTTCTTTTTGGGGGTTTGGGGGGTTCTTTGTCTGTTTCCTTTTTAAATGGGATACATTTATTTCCAACTTAAATGGCTCCTGACATCTCTTGTTGCTAGAGGGTCAGGGATTTGCTGGCGTGGTCATTTTGGGGGGGTTTCCTTTGCTATTTTGCCTGGCATAGAGCCTGATGCTCAAAAGCCATAAGCCTCTCATTGTAAATAGCCTAATTGATTTAATAAATATTCATAGGTATGACTGGTTACATTAATATTGTTGTTATGGTTTTATTATTGTTATTATTGATAATATTATTAGTGTGTGGCTTATTCGAGCTCCTGGCTTCTCTTGTAGCAGAGGTCCAGGATTTGCGGTATGGTCGTTTTGGGGGCTTTCTTTGCTGCTGCGCTCCCTGCTTATGCCGTTCATGATGGCTCATGAAAGGCAGGAAGGTGCTCTTCCTGCCTCAGGCTTTCCACGCAAGCGCGTGGAAGAGCAGGGGGTCCCAGAACAGTATCATACCGCCAAATAAAACTTATGCAAGTAAATAAATATTTTTGACATAGTGGTCCTGACAGAAATTGAGCGTAATTAGTTCTGGCAAAAAGCTCTTAATCAGCACAGCTGAATCATTTAATGGTGATGGCTCACACTCCCCGTGAACCTAGAACTGCATTCAGAGCACATTAAACTGCTGCTAATTGTGCTGCTTCCTCTGCTGGCTTTTTTGCGGCCCACCTCCACCCCAGCTCCTCCTGTCATCTGTTATGAATACTATCATTGTATCTTGTTAGTTGCTCTGCTCTGTCTGGGTTTTCTTTTCTGCTGCGCTCCCTGCTTATGCAGTCCCAAATCCTGTAAGCCCTGAGTCATATGCATAAATAAATATTTTTGACATAGTGGTCCTGACAGAATTAAAAAATAACGATGATATTTAATGGTGTGACACTTGAACCGGCACATTAGCTGCTAATGCTTCCCAAATCCTGTAAAACCTTTTTGTTTTAAGGGATAGTTCAACATTTTGACAAATTGACCCATTGCCATAATCACTACAGTTGTAGCAGTAGGTTTATTACCTTTAATTGTCGGTGCAAGCTATTTTTAGAACAGCGGAGCAGAGCCGTGAGCTGCTCAGAGCTACTGTATACGCTATGAGGCTCATGGGATTTCTTGGTTTCTCCCATCAAACTCATCAAATACACAATCCAACAACTGCAAAACGCTCTCGTGGACAGAGTTGTTTTAGAGGTAAATGCAGAGACTGCCCCTGACGGGAACACGCATCAGCGGTTTTGCATGAATTTACCTCGAAAACAACTCCATCTCGAAACCTTATGTTATTATCTCATAGTGTGGTGAAATGTCGTCCAACTCCTTCACTATCTTCCCGTCTCTCCTGTTGTGTCCACCAGTTTGCCCTGCCCTGTGTTTTGAAGTGAGCGTGTTCTGTTCGCTGACCTTCATGCTTGTCTCTCTCACTGTATTTATCTTTATTAATAAAAAATATTAGGGATAAAAGATTTGTCCAATCTTCCAATCATAATTTTAAATTGCAATTATTTTCTGCAGATTAAACCTCGGGCCTGTACTGCTCATCCACATTGTATCATGATAAGTTTGCACCAAGTATAATTAGGCTACAAATTCCTATTTTACATCTCTTTGCATGAAAACAGTCAGATAAATTACTGATGGTGTCTTTTCCTCCAAGCATTTAAGCATTAGCATTTAATAGACTGATTTACATCAGCAGTACTTGGCTTAGCTTAGTTAGTTAAACAGATTTTAACTATTTCTATCAAACTGCAGATTTGGTGTGTAAATGACTGATCATTCAACCATTTATTTAAAACATGTCCTCCATCATTGTTTATTGCATATTACATTTTCTCAGTTACACAGTTACTCTTTGGGGAAGGTAACTAGTAATTACTTTTTAAAAGTAACATACCCAACAATGAACATGTCAACATAAGCACAGTCAGTCTCTTCTCAGTGACAAAGCAAAAAAACGTGATGTCATGTACAGTAGAATTCAACATAAGCTGTGATGTCACCGTCTCAGTCCTCTGTACTTCAAAGGAAAAAGAATGTGATGTCATAAAGAATTCTCAGAACCTATAAATTGCCCCAGAACTTATGAGGCTGTTATTTACAGAGTGGAATCCGTGCTATTTAGTCACACAGTGCAAGAGTAGCCTGTTCGTCCATCTCGTCATCACATCGTAATTTGTTTTGTCACAAAAACGTTGTTTTTCTGGTCTTGTTGTTGTTCTGGTCTTGTTGTTGTTCTGAAATCATAGAGGATTTTAAAACCTGTATATTTACCCAGAACATAAAATTCTGGTATATACAGGCTGATCTCTGTAAATCTCAGAAACACTGAGACAGAGTATTTTAGTCTTGGCTGGAAAAAGATTAACTTGGGCAGAACTTATGGAAGCTGCCGAGGAAAGTTCTCCAAACAACGAGCGAGGAAGAACTCAAGCATGTCTCTCCGAAGAGACAGTCTCCTGGAAGACGATGGATAAGAAAGAACTCCACCGCAGGAACAGGGATCTGGAAGTGCAGTTGAAAGAACTGACCAAGAATGTCAAAGAAAAGGACATTCAGATCCAGAGACTCGAGAAGGATAAAGACATGCATTTTGACATGGCCCGAAAATGCTCCGATGACCTACGGAGGCTGATGGAGGGCAGCCACGACCCCTGTTTGAGGAAGGTTGAAGAGTTGGAGGAGCTAATCATGGACCTCTCGAGAGAGAATAAGAAGCTGCAGAAGGAAAAGCGCATCCCGAAGGAAGCGTACCAAAGACAACAGGTAAAGCACCTTCAGGATGAGAAGAGAGAATTGCAGTCCACAAACCAAGTCCTGGAAGCAGAAAAAGGACACTTACAGGCACAAAACCAGGTTCTCCAGACTGCCAACAACATTCTGCAGCTGGAGAAAGAAAAGCTCCTGGAACAAAACAACAGGCTGGACTCAGCCAAAAGACACCTCCAAGAAGACAACACCATGTTTCAGGTGGAGAACAAAGAATTAAAAGAGGACAACATTAGACTGGAAGTGGAGAAGAATGACCTCCAAGAAAGAAACAAGGTCTTTGAGGTGGAAACCAAAAAATTAAGAGAGGACAACATCAGGCTGGAAGTGGAGAACAACCACTTCCAAGGAAGAAACAAGGTCTTTGAGAAATGAAAGAATGGACAACATCAGGCTGGAAGTGGAGAACAACCACTTCCAAGGAAGAAACAAGGTCTTTGAGATGGAAACCCAAAAATTAAGAGAGGACAACATCAGGCTGGAGGTGGAGAACAACGAAATCCAAGAAAGAAGCAAGGTCTTTGAGGTGGAAATCAAAGAATTAAAAGAGGACATCATCAGGCTGGAAGTGGAGAAGAACGACCTTGAAGAAAGAAACAAGGTCTTTGAGGTGGAAACTGAAAAATTAAAGAAGGTCAACATCAGGCTGGAAGTGGAGAGCAACCACTTCCAAGAAAGAAACAAGGTCTTTGAGGTGGAAACCAAAAAATTAAAACAGGACAACATCAGGCTGGAAGTGGAGAAGGATGACGTCGAAGAGAGAAACAAGGACTTTGAGGTGGAAACCAAAAGATTAAAAGAGGACAACATCAGGCTGGAAGTGGAGAACAACCACTTCCAAGAGAGAAACAAGGTCCTTGAGATGGAGAAGAACAACCTGCAAGCAGACAAGATCCTTCTGCAGAGCGAGAAGGGAAAGCTTGAGGACCAAAACAACACCCTGGAGCTGGACAAGCTGGCCCTCAAGACAGAGAAGCAACTCCTGGAGAAGCTGCTCGTGGATATGAAGAGGAGGAGGAGGCTCTTCTGGTTCTGGAGGAGGAATGATGAGGAGCTGGAAGGAGGAAAAGACAACGAGGATGAGGGTGATGAGAGTCAGGTGGTGGATGGGGCTGCAGCAGCTTCACCCTCCTCCTTTCTCCATCCCACCACCTCCTCCTCCCTCCATCCCACCACCTCCTCTTAATCTCCACCACCTCCTCCTCTCTCCATCCCACCACCTCCTCCTCCCTCCATCCCACCATCTCCTCCTCTCTCCATCCCACCACCACCTCTTCCTCTCTCCATCCCACCACCTCCTCCTCCCTCCATCCCACCACCTCCTCTCTCCATCCCACCACCTCCTCCTCTTAATCTCCACCACCTCCTCCTCTTAATCTCCACCACCTCCTCCTCTTAATCTCCACCACCTCCTCCTCTCCATCCCACCACCTCCTCCTCCCTCCATCCCACCACCACCTCTTCCTCCCTCCATCCCACCACCTCCTCTCTCCATCCCACCACCACCTCTTCCTCTCTCCATCCCACCACCTCCTCCTCTCTGCACCCCACCACCTCCTCCTCTTAATCTCCACCACCTCCTCCTCTCTCCATCCCACCACCTCCTCCTCCCTCCATCCCACCACCTCCTCCTCTCTCCATCCCACCACCACCTACTCCTCTTAATCTCCACCACCACCTACACTCCTCTCTCCATCCCACCACCTCCCTCCACCTCAGCCCTCCATCCTCTCTCTCTCTCTCTCTCTCTCTCTCTCTCTCTCTCTCTCTCTCTCTCTCTCTCTCTCTCTCTCTCTCTCTCTTTCTCTCTCTCTCTCTCTCTCTCTCTCTCTCTCTCTCTCTCTCTGCATCTCAGCACGGTGGCGCAGTGGTTAGCACTGTTGCCTCACAGCAAGAAGGTCCTGGGTCCAAATCCCCGGCAGCCCAGGTCCTTTCTGTGTGGAGTTTGCATGTTCTCCCCGTGTCTGTTTGGGTTTCCTCCGGGTGCTCCGGTTCCCCCACCACTACAAACATGCCAGCTAGCTAATCCTCCAGTCAGTGCAACTGACTGGAGGCACTGGCTAGCTGTGTATGTGACAATATGAATAAAATCAATAATATTGTCTGATGTCTGTGTATATGATCCTCTTTGAATAACTGCATACAGTATAACTGTTAAATTGTGCGAAACATGCAACACACTTCCGTGAACAAACAAACAACCCCTAATTTACTTATTTTAACGAAAACTTCAGTACCACAGGCGCCTTCTCCAGGCCAGTTCGTCGCTTTGCTTGATGGACATAAGTAGCATTGGAAGTAGGCCTAAAAACACGGATTCTGGTGTTCAGGTTTGACTGAACTTATTATTATTACTCCTTTCCCTTATTTCAATCTTACTGAAGTGCTCTGAGTTTGCGTGGAACCCTTCAGCTGGTGTTCAACTTCCTGCGGAGTGAATGGGCTGGGCTGGCTGTTTTGATCCAGATGAATAAAACCACTCTGTCACTGGTGATTATGATCCTGTTTGAACGAGGCAGAATGTCCCACTTCATCCGTTCATCTATAGCACAGTGGTCTGACTTTCTGTCTTGCTTCAAGATACTAAATCTCATCAGTAGATATTCTGAAACTCCTCTGGTGCAGACTTTGGAGAAAATCTGTTGAGTTTGAGAAGAAATGACCTCTCATAAGAAATGACTTGAACTTGCACTGACTTGTCTAGAGAGCAAGGTAATTATTTAGGATGATAGACATTTTTTGCAGGTCATTGCCTTGTGATGTATCATGCATTAGACATTGAGCACTCTGGTGACTTCTCCTTCAAAAATAGCTGTTAATCCTATTTCTGGCAGCTGGAGAGGCCCACAGCCATAAAACTCTCTTGAAAAGGGCAAATGCAGTCAACTCCCAAAACCTAAACTGATTTGGTCAGTATAAATGTTAAACTCAGTCATTTTTCTCAGAACTTCAAATAGCAGACACTTTGGTGTGAGAAGTTCTGCAGGCATTTATGTGCCTGCACAATAACAATGAAAATGTGCAGGCCCAGACATTTCACGAACTAAAACACATTTTGAATCGTGAGAAATACATTTAACAGAAGACCAATAAGAGAAACACCTCTCTCTTGGCAAGTCTAGAAATAGTGCCACACTAAGAGCTTATTGAATCCACAGACTGTGGTTGGACGAAGGAGATAAACCCAAGTTCCAGGATCTCTAAGCTGTATGTTAAAGGGATAGCTCACTCAAAATTCAAATTTCACTCATTATCTACTCACCCTCATGTCGACTAAGAGCTGTGAGAATTTTCAGAGTCCTCTGTTCCTTCTCTGAGTGACGGGGGGGTCCACGCAGCAGTATTTGTCCATATAATGGTTGTCAATGGACACCAACTTCTTTTGTCCAAAAAGACACACCAAAAAACATCCGAATACCTCCATATTGCTCGTCTGTAATGTCCCTCTTGTATTGAAGCCCTGACATGAGAACGGAGGACTCTGAAAATTCTCACTGCTCTTAGTCAACATGAGGGCGAGTAGATAATGAGTGAAATTTGAATTTTGGGTGAGCTATCCTTTTAACTTTATTACACCTCTAGTGTAGAGCTGAAAAATATGCAAATAAAATCATATTGGACCTATTTTAATAGAGACAGTGGTAATGTTCAAATTTAATTTTCACAAAATATCAAAAACAAAAACCACTGTGATTTTGGTTTGTGCGCAACAAAGTTGTTTCCTCATGTTGACAGGGGCATCACATCGCTTACATTTTTAAGGCAGTTTACCTCGATCAAAAAAGCCCCTGCGATTTGGATATTGCCCTTGGCCATGTTGTGATTTTGAAAAAAACAGAAAGAAATCCTAATGCTTCCTATACCTAGAATATGTTGTATACCTAAATGATTTTTCAATTTACTTCCTTTAAAGGTCTGCATGATCTGAAAGTATAGCCTAGATGATTGAGAAGTCCATTGAGATGCAGTCAGATGAGGTGCAGTTGTACAGGTTGAAAAGTAATTTTGTGTGTTGTGTGAAAAACGCACATGAAAGCAGTGCTTTAAAGCCACACTGTCTTTCCACCACTAATTTTCTGTTCTGCTGGACACTGAATGTTTTCTGAAGTCTGTAAACGGATTCATGAGGAGCTGAAATAGCCTGCTGTATTTGTGAAGGACTAGATGTGACACAGGATGCTTGAAGTAATGTTTCACACCGATGTAGTGTGTTCAGATTACTTTAGTGGAAATGTGACTGATATTGGACAGGGGAAAGGTAGATCAAGCTGTTGAAATGGTGTGAGGAATTTCTGTTCTGCAAATTTTCTGATCTTCTCCCCTCACTTTATTTCCACTTCAGCTTGCCTCTCCGTGGCTTGTGACAAGGGAAACTACCTATGTTTCCAGTCTGCTCTGAGAAAACAGCACATGCACTATACTTAGGTCTTTGATGCCCACTTCTGTTCTAAATTCCTTCTTTCAGTGAACCAGTTTGAAAGGCAACACAGCCAGGTCCAGCTAGACACAGTGCACAGCATTTAACTTGGAGGCACATAATCATTTGTTGTCATTGTCAAAAATAACGGAATTCTGTTGGAGCATACAACCGTGTAAAAAGTGCATAGTGTTTCAACCAGTGACCAAAGTTTTACACCACAAACTGACTCACTACTGTTGGGAATATTTACATTAGTTTTGTTTTGTTTTTTTAAAGGGATTAGAAATCTGCAGTATACAAACTATACTCATGGCAGTTTGTGTAACTTGTGTTGGAATTTTCTAATAATTACTATGGTTATTCATTCGCTGGAAATTTTGAATGTCTGTAAAACAACAACAACAACAACAACAACAACAACAACATGCAGCCCCTTCAATATTTCAGACACCAGCAGAGTGGTGGAGCAGCACACTGACACTGTCATCCCAATAGACCCATGCCACTAGAATGATTCAAATCTGAATAAGTAAGTGTAGGAAGATAACATTCAGTGACTGATGGGTGACTAAATGGTTTGATGGGAATATGAATTATGCAGATCTGATGGTCTAGCCTCTCTGTAGCCATGTCTCAACCCCAAGTGAACACCAATGGGAGTAGGTTGGCATATTTGACAGTGGAAGGGTTTTCATCAAGTTGAGTTTATTCTGTGCATCACAAAAAGTCACTGTTTAAACCCAAGTAAGGAGGTTTTATATGTGATTATGAATCAGGATTAACTGGATTGAGGAAGGTGATGATAGTACAGATGACTTTTTGTCTCTCATCACTGTGGGAAGAAATGATGCAAATTTATAATAAACATTTTTAGCAGATGGTTCCACCATCAAAACCTGTTAATAATCATTACTTGCTGGGCACCACTCTCCACTATAGGTGAAGCTTCCCTGAGTGGCAGATGGATTTGTATCTTTATTTGCTAGTTTATATGCATGTGTCAATGATTAACAGCATAAATATGTTTTCTGATCCCATCTGGTCTCACGCTGTCTACCTTATATGACAGATTGGAAGAAACCTACCTTTGCCTAGTAACGCTGTTACCATGGCCTTTGTGGAAACCATCCAGATCCAGCAGCTAATTTTTGAGGCGTGATGAGAATTGAGAACCCTCAAAATGCAAAAGAGGATGGATGGCTACTGATGACTCTCATACCCTGTTTTGCCTCCCCCTCTCTTCCTGTCTCTCTTTACATTCCTTTTTTTCCCGCTCATACAGTATCTAAAATTATCACTTTATATACATCTTGCATTTCTATTGTGCTAAGATCATCCATTATCAAATTAAATGTATTATTATAATCATGCATCATCCATAGAGAGGAAGAAGAATGAAACACAAATGAGGTCGCAGTTGATGATATGTTGTTCTGATCAGATGACTTGATGTCACTAATTATTTGAATTGAACATGTAGGGAACCTACAGTACTCCAATTGCTTCATAACATTTGTATGAATTTGCTGCCGATATTACATTGCAAAAAATATTTAAAAATGTATATATATTTCTGTTCGCTTTAACTTGCCTAACAGTATTCCACAGTACAATCTTCTCTGCAACTGAGATGTTTTGTCTGAACCCGAGTCTGGGTGCTTTGAGGTGTTTGGTAAAGTGACACTGTTGCTAGAATTTCTTTCCTTTTCTGCAGGGCAAGTGATCAGCTGCTGGCTAAATGTTATTATCTGCTGCTGACCCTTTCATTAAGAGAGGTCAAAGCCTCTATAATAGCATCGGCCCTGCCAAGGAACAAGTCATCACCATCCAAGATGTGCAAACACATTCGTGCACATTTGAACAAATACAAGGGATTGAAAAATCATCTAGGCTTTTTTCATTTCTTTGGTTAGACTGTGTTAGGTTGGATGCATGTTAGTAGAATTTGTCAGCATTCAAAGTGTCGCCCACCAGTCAACAACCTTTTAGTGGTTTCTGATACAGCAGAGTGTGATGTGCAATCATGTGATAGCATATAGTTCAGGAAATACATATTTTCTTGCTGGAATAGTTTCCACAGCCATTTTAAAAGCAAGATGCCCTTTTCTGAAGTCTGTGTGTACCCTTGTACTGCTGTTCAGCTTTCATCCCTGTGATTGAAGGACTGTTACCCTGTACCCTTTGGTCCTCATTTATGCTGATGGGATGCTCACAGATGCTTAGTGCCACACAGTGTCAGAATTTTATTTTATTTATTTATTTTTTACCCTGATTTTGTAATGGAGTTGTATCCCTCATTAAAGGGCACACACATGCCAAAACATGCTTTTAAAATCCAGACAACTCGTAATTGTGCTCTAGGCACAGGAATGAACTTGCAAATGACTCTGCTGCTTTTAACTTGGAAAAAAAAAATCAGGAAGTGAGTGTTGGTCTTTGGAGGGTGTGCTGCATTCACAGTCAAAGTCACTGCACTGTGTGATACATGCACTGTTGTTTGTATATATTTATATTTTGCATCCGATCTCTAAAAGAAACTTCATATGGATTATATTCATTGAAAAGTTCTGGGTTGGAAAATGTGAAAATACATGCTCATGTTTGATGCCTTGATAGATTAGTGTAGGTGTAGTGTGTATTAGTGTAGTGTACTATGTCTAAAATATGTATGTGCATACATAAATTGCATACACATAAACAATTAAAATATCACACAGGCCACAAAAAACATGAAGAATCTGTATGAATTTTGCATGAATATGTGTCAGCAATCGTACTGTGCAAGACAACAAAATGAATAAATAAAAATACAAATGTATTGTATTGCATTATCACACACTTGCAAAGTATTGAACATTATACACGCACTTGTATTTCCTATTAAACATTTTACTGCTGGTTTTCAGCAGTTGATCAGATCTATGAGTCTGCAGTTTGGTCACAGATGCTTTGGTGTTCTGCTGTTGGACCAACGCTCCTTTGAGAACTTGAAGTGGTTAGCGACAGTCTACAGTATATGTCAGGAGCTATATTTTGTCTATCCACTGTGTGGTGACTATAAAATGTTACTTGTAGATGATAATACCTGAATACTTGACATCATGACAACTGATGTTAAAGAAAACTTCTAAAATAAAAAGACATGTAGGCTATGCAAATTAATCTGTATATTCAAATTGTGCTTCTTTATTAAGGATTGAAAAAAAAATATGGTGCAAGCTCTTAGGTCATTGTTAGATTTTTTAGCTGGTCCTGTGAATATGTGAATGTAAGCGCAGTTAATCAGCAGATAGATTGAGTATCTTACCTGTGCTGATGCTTACAATTGGAGGTACCACAAGAATCCTCTCTTCAGTTCAGCAAATGAGATAATTTTCTTCTCCTTTTCTACGTCACCCCTTTTTGTTATTTACTCCTTTTCTATAGCTACAGAACCTTGCTGCCTACTTATACGTGCTCTCCTGCAGCTGCTGTAGAAGCCCACAGTGATGTGAGGAGTCAGGCAGAGAAGCTGGTGTTGTCTCTCTCCTCACTGAGTGAGAGTGACAGAGGGAGGGAGAAAGTAAAGGGACCCACCTAACCTCTCTCCCAGGCTGTGCCTCCTCCCACCTATTCTCCATTATGTCAGCATTCGCATACATTTGTTTTTCATGTGTGCACAAAAATGCATGCTTGCATGTATACCTCATAACATGCTGTGACCAACTACAGTGGCCACTTGTTTCCCACAGTTTTTTTTCATTAGCACCACACCTGAACAAGAACCACACATAATCATATTTGCGGTTTTGTCTCTGGGGTAGGGAGGGAGACGGATGTGTATAATTATTGCAACACAAAACAAAATAAAAAATTGCAGATGCATCCATGCGTCATCGCGAACACACCTGCGTCATTTGCATTATTTACCACGTAATAACAAAATGATATTAAAAGCCACAACCACATGTTGAAAACGCATGTGTTGCTGAGTCTCTGAACATCAGGCAGCACTTGTAATGTCACGCACCGTCACTCCTCGACCAATATGTCTGCAATTTTGTCTCAAAGGAACCCCCGCTGCCACATCGACAGCAGCTGCGGTAAAAGTAGCAGCAAGTGATGTTCAGACTGTTTTCCTTCATCTCTCTCTCTCCGTTTCTCTCTCTCTGTCGGTGGTAAAGGCTACTACTTATGACCAGTGTGTGATGAGGATCTGACACTTGAGCGTAGAAATCTGCTCCAAAGGTTCTTTGGGCTCATTTCACGTCACATCAGTTAGAGGCATCAATTTAAAGGTCCCATATTATGCTATTTTTCATCTATTTCATATGGTTTTAAGTTGTCCAAGCATATTGTATTCATAGTGTATTGTCCCCAAATCAATCTGCAGCTCTAGATCTCAGTAATCTAAAAGTGTCTCTCCAGAGCTCTCCTGAGAACGAGCTGTTTCTGTGTCTGCACCTTGAAATGCAAATGATTATGTGTAAACCACGTCCACTCCACAGCTGTCACGGGGAGAGGGTGTGGTTTTCACTACAGGTAGCCTACATGTGCCAATGTTGACATTGAGACAGCAGGGGTCGGGTATTGATTTCCGAAAAAAAAAAAAAAAAAAAAAAAAGTTTATGAGACTCGCATCTTGTCTGAAAAAATATTACTGTTTCACTGTGACAGAAGGAGATCGCCTACATGGTGGCTCCTATGCCATCAAACTGTCAAATACAGTAAATAAAACGAGTGAAACTGAGGAGCAGCACAAACTGTAGGCTACACTGTTATGGACTGATGAGAATAAGGTTTTGCGCCGGGAGAGGAGACTTCCTCGTTCAGGTCAGGATCATGTCTCTCACTCCGTGATGAGGACCGCTGCACCGCAGCGCTGATGAGAAGCCGTATCACGCCAATATCCGCGGTTTCATTTTTAATGACGGGCAGCTGTTTTTCAGTCAGTGATTCAAAATGATCATCTACCGGCCGCGGTAGCGTTACCGACCGATGCTCCCGTATCTACGTTTCATGTAAAATGACGGGCCGACGGACGGACGAGGGGGGGTGGAGGTGGTGCGACTCTCGCTGACCAGGAAATGGCTCACCGGGCGGAGCTAACGTTTTTCCAGCAGGGGGAGGATAAGGAAGTACCGGGAGGTGGAGTTACTCGAGTTCAACACATCCTGACGTCAAGTCTGCCAGCACTTTCAATTCGCCCGTTTGGAGACACGATCTCAAAAAAGTGTAAAAATCAATAGAGGGAGTGAACAGACTTTTTTCACCTTCAGGCGTCATAGAAAGGCCCCGGGAACACATAGGACCACTACAAAACCTATAGAAAGTGGATTTTCATAATAGGTCCCCTTTAATACAAGATGCTGCAACGCTCAATGGAAACCATAGCCTTACAAACCCATGAGAGCTGAGGGCAAAAAAGAAAAAGAAAATGCAGCGTCTATGGATTGCGGTATTTCAGGGGAATTCTGTGTGGCAATTTTTTTTGCAGGTGGCTGAAAGAAAACTGAATGTTTGTCTTGCCACCGTGGAAGGTTCACAAAGAGAACAGAAAAGGCTGAGGCATTCAGGAGATTTTTTCACTGCTGCTCTTAGAGATGAAGGGCAAAAATAAACACATCAGAATTACATAAATACATGGTTGGCTGTGTGACAAGCGTCAAACAGTGACACATTTTATCCTTTAACCAGCTACAATTCTTGCCTTTGCCAACCTTTAATCTAAATGTTGTATTTGATATGTGTTTATATGCATCATACCCACTTATTATACCAGAAACTCTTATAATAATTATCAGCTCTACAGTAATAATTGTAGTACTGATGTATGAGCGAGTTTTTAGCATTTAGGCACTGAGGTAAATAACTTGTTATAACTGCGACATTGAAGTTATTAGGGGATCACTACAAGTTTTTTGTAGAGCTCCTGCTGATTAATTTGTTGAGAGAGAGAGAGAGAGAGAGAGAGAATGAGTATTGGTTTTGGCTTTGAGATAATTAGACTTCACACTAATAATGAAGAAATGTGTGTCTGAAAAGGTCTTAGATGAAAGTAGAAAACACAGCAGCTGAACACCCAGCAGCCTCAATCACTGCTGTGCTGATCGTTCATGGTTTTCAAATTCATTCAACCCGACTACTCCAGTCATTTACTTCTACATCTGTAATCAATGCTTTGATAATAACAGTTTATCAGATGATAACATAGAATCGATGTGTCTGTCAAAATGAAAGTGGTCACTCATGGTGACGGACCTATAGAGAGTTTTCTTTTCTGTCTGCAGCTCCCCTCGGTGCCACTGATTTTCAGATCATTGTTTCAACAAAGCTGGAGACAAGCTAGTAAACATCATGGTGCATTAAGAGCCATATATTTCCTTCAGGAACTGATAGAGACCAGAAACAAGCAAATGACACGCAGTTAAGATTTTTTTTTCCTTCTCAATCCAAGCACTTTTGATATGTTTACTTCATTAGGGCTTGAGTGGTTATGCAAATGGAATCTGAGAACTTTAAAGGAGCTACTTGTAAGTTTTTCTATGCTGCATAACAAATTAAAAAATATTAACAGGCTGTTTGCAAGAGCACCACCAGTGTTGACTCTCTTGCTTCTATTTCTATCATTTGTTTTTATTTAGCTATAGTTAACATGCTAACAGTTAGCTCCAGTCTGACTATAAGACCATCTTGTCAGTCTGCCCTGAGGATGTACTGTAGTGCTGCTGAATGTATTGTCAGTGCAACTCAAGCTCTTTGCTCACTGACTTGAAGCTCTCTACAAAATAAATAATGACCACCAAGTGAGGAAAAATGTTGAAACTCATGAAAGAGAAACAAGAAGATGTGGAGACCTCATATAGGACTGCAACAACAGTATTTTTTAATCTTTTGTTTTATATGACTTAGATTCCCTGTATGTTTTTCTACCTTTACAAAACCAGGTTATTCCACAGTGTGTTGAAGTTTTGATTTTGATTACCACTGAACTCTGATGCTTTGAGGGTACTGCAGTGCAGTACATCTGCCTCACTAAATGTCACAGTCTGTCTAATTTTGATCTAATGCCCCTTAAGGACACCTTTAGCAGCAAACAGTCATGGTAGATTAGCTCATCTCATCTTGGCTCTGACCTCCATATGTCTTTATGAACGTGAGCCACCCTCCAGGAAGGAGGGATTCTGCAGAGATGAGTCGACTGAGGTAACCAAGTGAGGATTATTAGTGGTGGAAGTAAGAGCAGAGAGATGGTACTTCTAGACAGGTGTGGAAACTATCAGTTTGAGCAAAAAGCACAATAGGATGGAATTAGGATTCAGGAGACTTGATGGAAAATAATAGGACAATATGGACACGAAACGGTGTGTGCCAAGCCCTGTTTATAAAGATAGGGACAAGACAGAGAGAAAGAGTAGACAATGAGGAATATCTGCACTCTCAAAGGTATTTTCACATTCATCAGACTTTATCAGAATTTTCCTCAGAAATACCACAAAGATGATGCAAAGCGATTGATTCATGAATGATGTGTCTCCCTGCTGCTCAGTGAAAGCATGAAAGCCAATATTGCAACAGAGTTGTGCAAACAAGTCTGTACAAACTGAAAGGAAAGAAGGAAAAAAAATATCTAGGTCTTTCGAATATGAACTGAATATTCAATCTAGATAACAAGCATGTTTTTCAGTACTTCCCCTCTGAATATAATTGCTTGCTTAACCCTTCGTTGACAGGTAGCAGACCGAGTGGAACAAGGGGAACAAGCACTTCCACTAATGCCGGTTTCCCAGAATTACTATACAATTTTCACTGAAAGCTGCAGTTAATATTTGTCCTACAAGTTGGCTCCTGAGCCGACTAAGGACAGAACGAGCAGTGACCCCCGGCAGACAAATTAAGCATTACAGTATGTCAGTTAGATTGTGTTTGAGATCTGTGGTGTTTTCAAATCCTTCTGTTGGCTCAGGCACTACTAAATGTTTATTATTGGCTGGCATGACATTGGCTAGTAGAGAGGGCTCTGATTTACACGGCACGTGGGCCCAGACGAAGTAACATCTTATCATATTGACCATGTTGAGAGAAGCTGCTTGTGAAACAGTCTTGATTCAAGTAAAAATCATGTGTTTTACAGTGTATTTTGCACCTTCATTATACAAACAATGTAAATTTTACATTGCTGCTGTAATACAGTATTTTTGAATGGGTTTGCTACTGTACCTTTCAGTCAACTATTGGTGTTGCTCAGAATGAAACCAATATTGGTAGGCACATACATGTGCAACTTCCTACTGTATTGTCAAGCTGTTTTGTAATCAGTCAATCAGACTAAAAAGGTTAAAACATGTGTGTCACAGACAGCGTGTGGTCACACTTGATGGCTGGCTATTTGCGTCAGAGTCGGGGTGAAAATCTGTCTATGAACACCTTAACAGAAAATGGGCCTAATATTGACGTTACTTTTGAAGCAGTTTGAGGTGTTATTGTGACAGACTGTGGTGCAGAGTTCTGCTTCAATTTGTGTTTTAGGTATTAAGCAATAGGTCATCACAGTATCATTAACAACCTATAGGAACCGTACATAGCCCCTGTTGTTTAAAAATAACTAATAAACTTGATGCAAAAAAAAGAAAGAAAAAAGAGAAATAACTAAAACAGACCAGCAGCAATAGTTTAAACCATTTAATCAAAATCACAAATCACAGTGTTATACCCCTTTGTTTTCACTCTTGCTGCTCTGCTGTAGCTACACACATTACAGATAAGGTAGAGTAGCCTAGTAAGTTGTGTTGTGGTCTACAGAGTACACATAGTTCTACTTCCACTATCTGTGTACATCTATGTGTGTGCACATATTGTGTCTGTTTGTGTGAGGCTATAATGTATCTACAGTAGCAAGGGTCAGTCATTCATAAGTGTCAGTAGTATAGATGTCTTTATATCAGGGCGAAGTTGACTCCTTCTCAGTCTTAAGCTTTGTTTTACCCACAGACATTTGTGGCTGCAGCAGTGACAAATGACAACCACCTACAATTTGAAAAAAATATTAAAAAAAACAAAAGAGCTTTGTGTGTGTCTGTCGTGGCGACAACCCGCCCACAAAAAAACATGGGTACTTTTTGAAATTCAAGGGAACTTTCGGGACTGTTGAACTATTGATGCACATTTGATGATAGTGTTTCCTTTCATTTTTTCTCACTTCTGCAATCTGCAGTTGTACTTAATTCACATGAACATGGTTGCCCATAAGTTCGAAAATTTTGTTTTCAGTCACATTCCATCGACAGTATTCCTATTATAAAGGTTAATTGTGGTTTAATTTCCACAGTGATGGTAGGCCTACAGTAGCTATCTATCAAGAATAAATCACATCATCACAATCATTTCATGAGGTAAAAAAAATATTCTAATTCTGGGCAACAGTGCTCAGTCACATTGAATTTGCCATTCTTAATGCATTTATGGTCGCTAGATGATGAATATTATGTCCAGTTGCCTTACATTTCCAGTAGGTAATTTAGGATTTCACTTATGAATATCACATTATCTATTTGATGGAAATGCCTGATAATTTTGTACAGACTTCCATAGTCCCCAGAATCCTATGACTTGCAGTAATGACTCAAATTGTCCTCATATTGATGAAGATATTGTGAAAACTATTGGCTGGATTGCTGTGACATAGCCAATGGCGATTCTGGGGGGTGGCCTGGGGTGGCACGGGCCACCCCTGAAAACTCATTGGCCACCCCTGTGGCCACCCCAAATCTGATTGGTAGTTGGTAATGTTCGTCAACACAAGAAACAAGAGGAATGCTGTCAATCAATGATGACAGCTGATGAGCTGAATTCGGATCAGTTTTACATTTTTAACTAACACAGTAATGGTCGTACTGAGCCTGTGAGAGCTGATTTCTGCTCAGCGGGCGTTTGGCCAATGGCCAATCAGGTGAGCCATGAGCGCACCTGCATCTCACGTGCGTGCAGCTGCACTGGTCCGGTAGGAGGAGGACGGTTACGGAGGTCGGAGGAGCATCATCTGCCGCTGGATAAAACACAATCTGTCGATTGAGAGGTAGGCTATAGTAACTCAATGTTTGGTTATGTCGTAGTTCCATCTGAATGTGTAGGAAAACTTATGTAGTTAGTAGTACTAGTAGCAGAAGTAGCAGCTAAAAGACGTGAAAAAGACTGTCGGGGCGACGGCGAAGTATTGATGTTTTGGTTATTGTGTGTGTGTGTGTGTGTGTGTGTGTGTGTGTGTGTGTGTGTGTGTGTGTGTGTGTGTGTGTGTGTGTGTGTGTGTGTGTGTGTGTGTGTGTGTGTGTGTGTGTGCGCGCGTGCGTGTGCGTGTGCGTGTGTGACTCGCTACCCCAGAAAATATCCCTCTTTTTCATAGCATGAGTTAAGGATTAGCTTCTTTTTTGGGGGACTCCCCCATGAAATAAGAAACGCTTCTGGGCTGAGGGTGTTATGCAGATGTGTGAGTTCAATATAGCAATTTTTGATCGACCAGTGTGTGAAATATAGTGTGATTAAAGTTGCTAAACAAGCTAGTGGTTCATTCATTTGCATTGTGATTTAAGGGCTGTTTAAGGACTAATGGAGTAAAGGCTGTACAAGGTTCCAGAGGCCCCAAAACACCTGTATTTTGCACACTGATTTCAACCCAATGATCCCTCTTGACATTTATAGTTATTAATTCAAAGTGATTTGACTGAGTGGTTGATTGATAGATTGATCAACTGAGTGATTTAATTACATTTCCCCCAGGGATACTGAGAGAATATGAAGAGAAGCGGAAATATTGAGAGCTTCTTCCTCAAAAAAAGAAAACAGTTAGAGCCAGAGCCAGCCCCAGCTACTACCAGCTGCAGTGAGGCCCAGACAAGCCAGCAGTCTAGGTTCAGCGATATTAGTGATGAAGGGCAGTCATCTCCCACTGCACAGGATGGTAGGTCATGCTTGGACAGTGTGAATTTAGCATGTAGGCTCACATTCAAGTTGTTTGTCACTCCAGTTATACAATTACAACTATCTTAAACATCACTATACACGTAGTTTAAATGGTTGACAGAAGTTAGGAGAAGAATATTAATTTATGAGCATAATACACAATACAAGCACACGTATGTACGTATATTGTGTGAGTGTCAATAATGTGTGTAAATATTTGTGTGTGTGTCAGATTTCATAGATATCTGTGTATTCCCACAGCTGACCAGGCACACCCAGAGGAGGAAGAGATTGAGTGTGATCCAGCAGTGTCTGGAGCTCCACCTGCTAAGCAAGGTATGACAAGTTCTGTTATGTCCAGATGTGTCAGTCATGATGAACAGTTACCTGAAGCTGTTGTGTACTCTGATACTTAATTTAAGATGGTCCAAGTGGATAGAAAACCGCAAAACAAAACATTATGAAAAGACAAAGGAAAATGGGTGACACTAATCTGTCTACATACAGTCTATGTGTGTGATGGTTATTGTTTTTACTACTTCAGGTACTTCATCCAGTGAAACTGATTCAGAGGGCATGTCAGTAGGTGATGGTGAAACTGATGACAGAGAGGCTCCTTCTGTTGCACAAGTACATGCTGCCCCACCTGGACCTCACGGTATGTTGTGAAATTGTATCTCTCAGTTTACACGGCATTATGAGTGCCTTCCATTTAAATGACATGGAAGTTGTAATACTTACCACAAATTCATTTTGTAACTAATGATTTTGAATAAAACTTCATAGAAACTGAAGTAAGGACTGATCATCATTATTTATCATTTTCAGATATTTCACAGTCCAGAGCAGCAGGTCCTACACAGCCTCATCTTAAAGTTTTTCCACGAACCATGCAAGGCAACAGGAAGAGGTCCTTCAACAGCGAGTGGTACAAACATCATCCATGGCTTGAGTACTCCCAAAACCAAAACTCTGCCTACTGTTTTGCATGCCGACACTTTTCTTTGCCAAACACCCCTGCATCTGTATTCACATCACAACTGGGATTTTCTCACTGGAAAAAGGCAATGTACAAAGATGGTGGATTTAAAGTACATGAAAAGTCAGAGGGCCATGTTAATGCTATGTTTGCATGGGGTGAGCACAAGAAGGCAGTACTAACGGACTCTTCCATTCGTGATGCCCTCAATGAAGCATACAACAAAAAAGTCCAAGAGAATCGAAAATACATTAAAACAGTGGCTGAAGTTCTCCTTTTGACAGCAACACAAAACATTGCACAACGTGGTCACCGTGAGACAGACGAGGCAGTTAACAGAGGAAACTTTTTAGAAATTTTGGAAATGATTGCAAAGCATGACCCCGTGGTTCAGAAAAAAATGAAGGGAAAGCAGAATGCCAAGTACACAAGCAGTGTAATACAAAATGAAATCCTAGAATGCTTGGCAAATATGGTCCGTGAGGAGATAATTCAGGAAGTGAAGCAAAGTGAGGTGTTCTCGGTGATTGCTGATGAAACCAAAGATCTGAAAAAAAAGGAGCAGCTCTCACTGGTACTTAGGTACTACTATAATGGAGCCGTACATGAAAGTTTTCTTGACTTTCAACAAGCGACAAGATTAGATGCAGAAGGACTCAAGGACAAAATCATCCACTGTTTGGAAAGATATGGACTTGAGTACAGATCCAATCTTGTTGGACAAGGCTATGACGGAGCATCAGTAATGAGTGGGAAACACTCTGGAGTCGCAGCCAGAATAAAGACTGATGCAAAACATGCAGTTTATATACACTGTAACGCTCATTGTTTGAACCTGGTACTCATTGATACAGTGAAGGCAGTCCCAGAGGCTGATTGCTTTTTTGCACTACTTCAGAAACTTTATGTGTATATGTCTGGGTCCTACATTCACCAGAAGTGGCTGGATGTGCAAAAGGAAATGTATGAAGGTCAGCCAAGGGAGTTACAGAAGCTCAGTGACACAAGATGGGCATGTAGATACATGGCCTGCAGGAATCTAATGGACCGATTACCTGCTGTACTTCGTGTTCTGCATGACATTGCTACAGAAAATAGTGGGGAAAGATCTGTAGATGCTCGAGGTTTGCTGACTCAGCTAGACCTAAGCTTTGTCAGTCTTCTTGCAACCTTTCGTAAGCTCCTTGGGGATGCAAAGGTGCTATCCGACACCCTCCAATCTCCTTCCCTTGACCTTGCCATGGCAGTGGATTTAGTAAATGCACTCAAGGACTCATTTCAGGAGTACAGAAGTGAAACATTTGTCGACAATCTGTGGGAAAGTGTTGTAGAAACTGCCACAAAGTGCAGTATAGCCATTGAAAATGCAAAAAAGAGGTCTCAAAGAGTTAATTCCAGACTTGGTGGGTCTGTCATAACCTCTACATTGGGTCAGCGCAATTGTAACGTTGGTGACAAGGATTCCTTTAGGAGGACAATCTTCTTCCCCATTGTGGACACCATACTTGGAGAGTTGGACCGGCGCTTCTCCAAAGATAATTGTGACATAATGAGAGGAATACAGGCTTTGGACCCCAGAAGCACAAGTTTCCTGCAAGAGGAGGCAGTCCTTCGCCTTGGAGAAATGTATGACAGTGACTGTGAAGATCTGGGTCACGAAGTCCACCAAACAAAGAGGCTATTGCGAAGGAAACAGCAAATGCTGAACTTGTCTGGCATTGTTGACCTTGCTGTTTTCCTTGAACCCCACAAGGATGTTTTTCATGAGCTCTTTCGCCTGATCAAGATAGCCATAGCCCTCCCAGTGAGCAGTGCAGCATGTGAGCGCAGCTTTTCAGCTCTTAAGCTCATCAAAACCCATTTACGCACAACAATGACAGATGAGAGACTGAGCAACCTGGGTGTCCTCAGCATTGAGTCTAGAAGAGCAAAGTCACTTGACATGGACAAGTTTATTAAACATTTTGCTACCAATCACCAAAACAGGAAAATTAATCTGATGTAAAATGCACGGTGTTGTTTGGTTTATGTTACAACTGTTCATGTACAATTTTCACATGTGATATTATGAAGAAGCATGATATTGCACTTTGAATGTTCACATCAACCTTAAATTACTTTAAAGTATATACTTTGAAGTTAAAATTTGCTTGTTTTTTCATTGGCATTTTGGTAACACAGGTTAAATAAACTTCTTAATTTATGCTGAATCAAGGCCAGTGTTTCAATTTATGCATTCACTAGGACCCTGGATATGAATAATGTCTGTTGAAAACTACTTTTTGCACATTTTCATACATCACAAGGCATAGAATGACATTCAGTCAACAGGTGTGTCATATTGTTACCTATGTTTGCTTTACTAATTAGGTGCCATCTTGTGGTTAAATAAATACACACATAGCAAAGAACTAACTAACTGTGTTCTGATGCCTGGATTGCTGTGTTTTTATTCAACCACATGATGGGGCCTAAATTAATAAAGAAACACAGGTGACAATGCAGGTGACACATAAGCTGACGAGTGATGAATGTTATTTTATAGGATGAGTTAAGAGCAGAATTGTCCTATCCTGATCTAACTTGTGAAAAGATGGGGACTTTAATCCACTACAAGACTCTTAGAAAATGTGTATCCTATCCTGAACATACTTACTGATTAAAAATACACATGATAAAATAACCAGAGATTCCTGAGAACTGTGATGAACACCTTTATTTGACAATTACGAGACAGGAAAGCGTGGGGGAGAGAGAGGGGATGTGACATGCAGCAAAGGACCTCCGGCCAAGATTTGAACTGCAGTTGGCTGTGTATATGGCATTAAACTTAACTATGCCACGGCCACCCCACACTAACTTTGTGTCCCATCTTGGCCACCCCAGTAAAAAAATCCTGGATACGCCACTGGACATAGCCTACATTAACACTTGTCATGATCAATATCTAGCATCATCATCAGGTCATTCGTACAGTAAATTGATTTCTGAACTGCAAAAAATGTCAGTCATAATCAGTCGTTTTACTCTTATTCTTAGAAATATTTCTTAGCGCACCATCTTTTGAAATGGTAAAAAAAACAACAATAAAAAACAAAACAAAACATTTAGGCACATATGTACTCATTCTTAAAGTCCAATATCCTGCTGTTGTTTGTGTTTCAGCCATCCTCAATGTTTTGTCACTTATCTATCTGATTATCTGTTTGACCTGTATCCTGTCTTATTACATACCTTATTACCACCCCACAAACACACCACATTCGTCTGCCTGCTACCAAACATAAGCATGTTTACTGACTACTGAACTGCTTTTAAACCTGGACGAACAATTTCACTTAAGACAGAAAATGACATGAATAAAGTGTCTTCATCTCGTACCAAAAGAACATTACCAGAAATCACAGCCCTCACATTTTTGTTCCTTTATCCGTGTGACCAAGATAGTCATGACAAGTCTATCATCGAATATAATAATCCCACTTTTGTTTGGCTTCCTCTGGGTTTCTATTGGCAACATACAGAGCAGTGGACTTAATCGATCCGCCTGGTACAATGGAATAAATTTATCCTCATACTGCTTTGTAAATCTGCTGCATACTGCTGTGTGTAAAGCCTTGTCTTCTCTTTCTGGCTGCAAGGCAAATTGGCCCATACTGTGATTATTCAAACAAACACATTTGAAGAATGGGGAGAAAATAAACCTTAGTACATGATAGAAATTGGATGTTCAAATTTGTCTGCTAAATAATTCCAAATGGAAACAGGAACTAACGAATAATGACGTTTGATGTCCTCATTTCATTTTCTCTTTACTGTAGGTAATCCAGTCTTTGCTGCCTGTGAGGGGAAAACCTTTGCTGGTCCCATTTAACTAAGTATTGAACTGTTGGGACATTTCAGTGTGGGCATGTGCGACTATGTCTGGTGTGTTTTCTTTACAGGAAGCAAGTGTAGCAGAGCAGACTTCACAGGTTTGTCAGTATACAAACAGGAAAATATGATGCACTGAAAAAAATTAAGGGTTTGAAATTATTGCGTTGTACAACTACAAGGGAAAGTTTGTTTTTTTTAAAGTCAAATAAAGAAGAGCACACAGAGATTTGATTGTTTAATGAAATAATGAAATATAAGGAAGGAATATAATAAATATGACCACTTCCTTCACATTGAGATAATAAACGTAAAGATTTGAGAGTTTTTAAAGCTCTTCACTGCCTGGTCTCAACGCCAACTATTGAGCTTTTAAATCCTCACAAGCCGTCACATGTAGCCTGAGATCCTTGTAGTCACATGGTTGTACAGAATCCAAGCTAAACACCAGAGGTGACCTCTGCTGTGCTGTCAGACCATGACCTGTCTGAGCAGATCTATTGAGTTACCGCAGGTCATTGTCATTGTCAATTCCTTTTGTACTGTATAGTATACCTTCCAAATGAGTAGGTACACTGCAATACTACATTAGAATTTATTCTTGCTGTTCGCAGATGTAAAAAGATCAGTGGCTATTTGTTTGTTAGAGTGTGTGTTTTAACCTCTAATATTTTGTGTCCAAAATATGTCCATACAGTAAATTGAGTAACACTATTATGAATGAAAAATAATGATACTGATGGTTCATGATGGAACTGCAAGTGGTACGGTGATATTTTGAGTTAAATAAGTTAAAGGTAGATGGATGAGCAATTTACATAGTGAGGGAGAGCACGTCAAGCTCAATACACATTTACGAGCCAGTGATCCCTATTTTTTTTTACATCTCAGTGTTGATCTATCAAGGATACCTGTATGCTACATTGCCCTCTTGTGGATTTCACCATGTCACTTTCCCCTCCACTTTAGGAGGCCCCAGGAAAAGGTGAATTAAAGTGTATATCTGGCAGCATGATTCCTCCGGATTACAAATTTATGCTCATAAAAGAAGAGTTGTGTAACATTATCATGTTTTCATAGCAAGTGTGTTGATAAAGTAATGTAGAGATTGGGATATTTTGGCTGAAACTGAGAAACTGCACCACACACACAACACTTTATAGTTTCATAGAGGTTTTATAAAGGCTTTTTTGAGACATTTATAAAAGATGGAATGCACAATTTAAAAACTGAAAGGACTATCTGCAGCACAGATACACGGTGTAACATGTGGGCCTCATTTTAGCAAGTCTGACTTTTTTTTTAATTAAGTGAACAAGAAATGAAACTGCTGTAAAGTAGTTTTCTGATTGTATAAATACATTGTTTAATATTTAATGTAAATCCTGTAACAACATGTGAAGTAAAAATGTAGTATTATAACCTCCTGTACTGTATATACTGTATATATTACAAAAGCTAATCATCATCATCATCATCATCATACTCTTTAGTTACTTTAAATTTTATATTTCACAAAGTTTTTTCATATTGCAGATACAGATCAGACATCAGAAGAAGGGTATCGACATATAATGTATTTCAATAAAAATCACTTTCATCTCTCTTATAATAATGTATTTGTATAGCACTTTTTGTTACAAATAATCCTTTCCAAAGCATTGAAATAAAAATTAAATGAAATGCAACCATAATTAAAAAGATAATAATTATATATATAAAAGGCAAATAATAAAAACAAGTAGGCCTAATTTGTCATTATCAGTATCCGTATTTTTGAAATAATGGTTCATATAATTCTTCTGTCTATCATCACCATTATCAACATCACTGGTAATTTTGTGACTCCTAAATAAAGCTTGAACCTGATCTTGATCAATAAAATGTCATATATGATGAAGAGATCACATAGCACAGGGCAGTCCTTACATCAGTACTGTCCCATGAGAAAAAGCTTCCCTCAGACTGGCCAAAGCTTCTTCCTCAGTGATCATTTCCCACTCCTCAGGAATCATTGCTGGCGTCCTCCCATATTCCATTGCAAAATTCTCATTGAATTGCACCAACATATATCTGCAAATTAAAGAACATTAGCACATTTCATATAGGAACCTCTGTGGACAAATAAAGCAAAGCACATTGATTGTATGGTAGAATTCAGGACTAAATTTATATTCAGGACTAAATTAACCACACAGTACCTCCAGTAAACACAGGGCATCTGGCTGTTTGGGTCCCGAGGAGAGATGTCCCAGTCTGGATAAAGGAACCGTAGGTCACCGCATGCCACGGATGTGCTATCATCCTCAATCATGCTGTCAGGGCAGGTGATACTGGGCACCCAGGACGAGACGTCGGGCAGCATGCATTTGGGCCTGTGAAGCACAGCACTGTGAAACTTGTGCCCCATTTCCTGCACCTCGCAGGGGACTCCACAGAGAGGACATTGCTTGTCACAACTTCTCACTCTGTCGAAGAGCAACCGTTGGGGCAGAACTGGAAGGCACTTAAGGAGTTGGGTGGCATCCACCTGTTGGGAGAACTCCTGGGCAAAGTCCAACCGCATTTCAGCCAGTAACTCCATAAAATATGTAACAAAACGATCCCATTCTGCGGTGATACTGAAGAAAGGTCCATTGAGACTGGCCCTGGCAACATCCATATCTACATTATCCCCTAAGATGAGGCACACACTCTCCAACAGTGGCTTTATTTCACTCAGTACTCTGCTGGTGCCTTTGGCAGCTTGGCTCACTGCTGATGCAACGTCTCCCACAATTTCTCCAAGTCTATGGTGCCTCCATGTTTCCAAATAGGTTGATTCAGATAGGTGATTCATCACGGTCTCCTGGATCCTTCTCGCTATGAAACTGTCATAGGAAAGCAAGTATTCTTGGACGTTTTCAAAGCTGTCCTCATTTATCAGGTCTTCCAGCAAGCTTTGGTTGAAGGTACGTGGGCACTCATACTGTTTTTCTTTAGCTTGGATCTCTTCCGTGATATGTGCCCCCAGTGGTTTATAGATGTAGTCCAACACTGTAGGTTTGATGATCATGGATGAGAATGCTTGGGCCGCCCTCTGACACTGGTCTCTCTTTCTGAACCAGTAGATAAACTCTGCTAAGGATGTACTCTTGGTTGCAGTAATACTTGTCAGAAGGTCTGCGTCCTTAGCATAGCGATCATGTAGCTTTTGGAAGTCGTGGCATGCGCAGCAACAGAGATACACTTTCAGATCCACCTCAAAAGCTGATCTGATTTCTAGAGATTTTTCCTCCAATGCTTTTTCAACATTTTGTAACAATTCAGTTATGTAGCTGTCAGAAAAATCTGCTGCTAAACTACATTTATCTTCTACAAACTGGTTGTAGCCTTCTATCACATTGCTTGCAAGCTGTTTGGCCTCTAACCTCTGTTGGCGGTTGTTCTTCTTTAATCTGCTGTGTTGTCCAAAGTGCTGATTCTGAATTCGGAAGCCAAATGCCTGGTATTTGCTGATGTCTACAAGTTTTGTCATGTGTTTTTCGATACCACGATTGGTTAGATTCTGCATCAGAATGCTTTTCACTCTTGGACTTATATCTGTCTCCGAAGGCCTGAAGTCAAACTTTGACAACACATTACTCCACATGCCCTCAAATTCCTCTTCTAGCTCTGTATCATCAAGGAGAACTTGGTTTGACTTGCTCTTCTCAACAAGTGCATGCAGTTTCACCTCTTGTTCTTTTTCCAGCAAAGTTTTGAATTTTTTCAACTGTGTTGAACAGCTGTGATTCTCTTTGATTGACTCCAGCCGTTGGATTGTCTCTTCAGTTGCTCGCTCCTGGAGGTCACTTATATTGCACATAAAGATTGGCTGTAACACTTCAGTGATCCCACTGAGAAGGTCATCTTTCACTAAGGATTCCTTTACTTTTGTCCTGAGTTTGTCCATCTCACTTTTTACTTGATTTGTGGCTCCTTCCTTTACCACATTCATAAAGTCTTCTTCTTTTGCAGGATCTAAATTTGCCTTGACAATTTTCTTTGTTGCTCCCCTAAGCCAGCGGTCCATGTGATCTTGGAAAACAATTTTCCACTGTGAAAACGCTGTGCACAATAAGGAGAACGCTAAAGCTCTATCTGTTTTCTGCAGACCAAATGAGAATGATTCATGTTTCACTACATCCCAGACAGCAGTCAAACGGACCATAAATTCTGTCAGATTTGTGGCTTCAGACTTAGCTGCACATTTCCTCAATGCCTCCAACAAGGTTTTCTTAAGCTTTAACACAGCACTGCTGTACTCTGTATCCACTGGTTCAGAGAGGGATGTGTGGGACCAAGGCCTGTCGACAACAGTGATGCAGCTTGTGGTCTTGGTATACTGATTATCAGCACCATTATTTTCTCTGTCCTCAGTCTCTGTCTGAAGCATATCAGAAACATGCTTTAACTGTGAAGCTTGAAATGTGCTATTTACTCCTTCATTGTGGATCAGGAGTGGGCAGTCGGGCATGGAGCCACATTCTTTGATGCGTAGAAGAGCATTGACTAGAACAGTAAAATCTGTTTCAAACTCAGAACTTGGATGTGAAGAGATGTTTTGCATTAAAACATCACTAACTCCTGTTGCAACAGTGGCAATCTCATTGTCATGGATCTGGCTCTTTGTTTTGTTACCTTGGGAGATCAAGCAGAGACCTTCTACATCAATTAACAAGAGGAGATCACATCCCATGTCTGCTCTAAGGGTATCAGGAAGGCAGAGGGCAACCATATAGATCCCCTTGGTCGATCTCTTCCTTCCTTCAGGGAATGTTGCCCCAAATAATGCATTAAGAACCTCAGCGTTCCTTGCATGGTGCACTCCAAGGTTTGTCAGCACTCGTGCCCTGCACTGGTCATTAGGCAGACGGCTTTCAAGTTCTGCCAAAACACAGCCCAGCCAGCGCATGGGAATGTTTGAGGCATCTCCATCCATTACTTCAATAGGAATCCCATAGAGAAGCAAGTCAGCAGCTAAACCAGGAAGACGTAACACATTGTGGCTCCCACTGCCAGGGTTCATGTGTGTTAACTCAAATATTAGGCCCATCTCACGCAAAAAGTGCTCAAGCCCCAGAGAGGATGGATCAGGATCAAAAAGAGGAACCTGAGGAACTGAAACATCTGGGCACATTTGTTGTTCTGGTTCATCTTCCTGTGTTAATTGGCGGCTCAAGGTCCCTGTTCCTCTAGACTCTAAATCACTGTCTGCCAGTTCTAGTTCACCTTGCTGTGTTGACTGGCGGCTTAAGGTCCATGTTTCCTCAGACTCTACATCACTGTTTGTCAGTTCTGGTTCATCTTGCTGTATCACTTGGTGGCCCAAGATCCCTGTTTCTCTAGATTCCAAATCATTGTTTTGATTCTGAATAACTGGATCTGAAATTTGTTCTTCAAAACTGGGTATGTCAGCTTTTTCTTGAATCTCTTTCTCACTTGACATCATATATGCCTGTTGCCTGCTGTCTAACTGTTGATCAGATTGTGTGGGTTCACTGTCTAACTGTTGATCAGATACTTGCAGTTCAGCATCTCCGGGTTGCTCTTCAGTTCCTTCTTCTTCAAATGAAGAATTTGTGCAGAAAGTATCACTGTCCTTTTCGCCATTGCCTTCATTTCTGTTTTCTGTCTGCAGATTTGTCAATAGATCTTGTGCACCATGGACAGTTTGTTTCAGCTGAAGCCTCAGTTTCATCCAACGTAAGAAATACATTCTCTCCATTAAGTCTCTTGCGGAAAGAGCGTCGGTGAAAGTCTTCATTGCCGGGGTCATTTTGTAGCCACTCAACTCGACTGAGATGTCTATATTTTCTTTTTGCAGTTTGGGGTCAATTTTTGCCTCTTTCCACAGTTTACTCTCTGTCTTTTCTATTTCAGCCAGTTTGCGCCATAAATGCCCCTGCAAAGGAAGTTGTTTCTCCTTAAATAGAGTTGTCCCCTCATCTAAACCTTTCAATACTTCTTCTGCTGTGGCCATTGCATTTTTACAGACTGCCCCTTCATCTACGCTTAAGCCTAATTGTTCTGCTAACTTTGCTGCTGCCTCCAGAGTGACAAGTTTCAACTTATCTGGTAACAGTTCTTTCAGTGTGTCAGACAGCCTAGTAGCCAGTTCTTCTTCACTCAAACCTCTCCCTTGCAGCACTTTTTCTTCAGGTAGTCCAATGTCTTCTACAGGGTGTTGATCCATAAACCCCACCACGCTGTTCTCATTTCTCTCATTGTCTGAAAGATCAACCAGTATGAGCTCATTAGCCACATTTTTGCAGGAAGCAAGAAGTTGTTTATCTTTCTCCCTAAGATTCCCACAGAAAACAATCACAGCAGAAGAAGCTTGACATAGAAGCATGAGGGATTTCTCATGTTTACTGGCATCTCCACGTAGGTTTGAGATGACCACAGGGACTGTGAAATTATCTCTGGCAGCATCACCAGTTGGTAGAGACCATCCAATTTCTACCAAGCCATTGGAGAGTTTCCGTTGCAGCTGTCCTCCATCCATTTCCTTGTGGAGAAATGTTTCATTGCAAGCTCCACTTATAATGTGGTTGAGCACCTGTGACTTAGACACATCACAGTCACCAAACTTCATACAAGAAATCATTGGCATGTATGTACTTGCCAAATTCCCCTCTTGAACCTTACTGTTGTTGTTGAGAGAATGGGATGTCCAAGGGCTCATAACACCTCTCAAAGGCCAAAGAAGGAACTGACTGGGTTTTTCTGGATCTATGCTTGGTAGGACCAGAGGCACAGCAAACTTGCATTGCACCATGCGTACAGCCATCTCCTGCTGAAGAAAGGGGTTGGAAGACAAAAAAACAGCTGTAACGAGATCAAGGGGGTTGATGGCATGACTTTCTTCTCCAAAACCATTTGTCATTTCCTGGTGTGAATTATTGTTCAGAACTCTTCTTGAAGGCTTGCAGCAAGGACTCCGGGCATCAGGGCTAAGCAGCCAAAGACGTTGGAGGAAAGATTTTGGCAGATCTTTGGGCTCTGTGGGAGCTTTGATCTCCGTGGTCCATGTATTAATGCCCAACATAGATGCTGGGTCGAGTGGTGCAGTCTTATAGGCCTCCAGGCCCAGCTTCTGTAGAACCTCTGTCTGGGCATTTTCCTTCGGAGGTTCTGGTTTGAAAACAATATAATAATTATCATACAATAAGGGTGAACATAATTAATTTCTGTCATGAACCAAATGATTTGGTTTTGTGGTTTTTCAGTACACATGTAGCACAGAGCCATTTGAACAATTTGAAATAATTTGGATTAGCTAAATTTTGCAATGGCTTGGTTTGTAGCATAAGCATTTCTACTTTACAAGACCTCTCACCATAGATGGAAGATATAGGCTAATACTTTTTTTTTGGCTTGGATTGTAAACATGTTTAAGGTCTCCAAATGGTACTGACAGTTTTGAATATCACATTTTGCCATTAACCCCTGATTGTAGGCGTAATTTTAATTTTATTTCTTTTAATACACAAAAGTATAGAGGAAATTCTTTTGAATGGTTGAACATCAAAATGTCTACCTCTTTACAAAAAAATCCATGTTCATTTTCAAGACAAAGAGTATTCACACCATATTCAAGTAAATTGTTGTTTCCAATACATTTCTATCTGCTACCACCCCTGAAAAACAAAACAAATTAAAAAACAAGCAAACATACTTTTCTTGCTGCTCAGACGCTTCATCTTCAGTGACATGATAAATCCGGCTGAATGTCTGCTCCCAGTGTATTAAATGAGTTTTCCTTCCGTGGTCAGCCACATCACTACTGGATTGCTGACTGGAACCCTGTGATTAAAAATTTAAGCATAACCATTAGTGGAATACAAAAGGTAGCACAATGCAGCCAAAAGTAGTTTCCTTAAATAATCTTCATGAAATGCCTGTTATCATCTTGCCATCTCCTTGCACATGCCTTCCAACTCACCTTATCCTGCAGTAAACACCACCCCCTCATTCAATCACAACCTTACATGGTTTCCTTCAGTAAAATGTACAAATTATTCTCTATCCTAACCCTAACCCCCTAACCAATTGTGACTGCTCCATCTCAACCATGGATACCAGACAATCTTCAATCAAAACATTTGATCAGAAGTTATTGTGTTTTCCTTGACCTTCATTACTCATCACCATTGTCTATGCTGGAAGCATCAAATCATGGTTATTCACCTCCTGCTGGAAATATCACATGTGTCTCTGCAAATGTGAAAACTTACAGTATACTGGCCTGCTTTGTTAAATGAGAATTTGTTGTTGCATGGCATCTCAGGGGACTGTTCATTTTGTAAAGTACAGAAGAGGCTGTTTGACCAACTCTGTATTACCCTTAAGTTTTTCACCTAAGAGTCTCTTTCCTGTTTCATTTTGCTTTTTGCAACAATACAGTAAAACTTGATCCATGAGAGGCTAAGTGTACTGTTATATGCTGATATAATGACCTCTCCTCAGTAGGAGAAACTGTCAGAAAGATAAAGCACTGCTCTGATAATGAGGTGACTACCCCTTAGTTGTAGCCTACCACCTCAGAGCTCTTCAGAGTTCTTAAGATTAATTTTGAGCTACTTTCCACGTGTGATAAGTCTCATTGCCTGGAAGCTGCAATATTACTAATATGCAGCTAAAATACCTAGATATACAGCTGTTGAGAATGAGGAAGAAACCTATTGTTTAGTAGAGCTCACCACAATACCACATACCAGTTCTAAATAAGGTTAGCAATACCATAAGATATACTCCATTAAAAGTAAAGGTGCACCATTTAAAAGTGAAAATATGTTAGTTGTAAAATGTGCTTGTACAGTAGTACATAAATTGATCGTAAATGCTGATAACTGCATCTGCCATTAGGGTACATTTAAATCAAAAACAGTTAATATGCAGTAAAGTGTCCTGTGAGATTGTTGCACTATTGTTTTTATTAGATATCAATACTGATGCATCAAAGGAAATTATCATGTCACTGCTGTAGTTGGTCAGTGTAGAACTAGATTTATTTACCTAATATAAATTTAACATAGTTTAATGCATGTAAATCTGGGGGTCAACCAGTGGCTAAATGTCAGATTGGATTTGAATAATACAATAAAGTGATTTGCATCAATATGTCACATGTACTATATGATCTATACTGCACAAAGAAAGCAAAAAAAAACAATTGGTCAGAGTAATTAATAGTTAAGTGATGAATTACTTGTTCCATTCATTAGTGGTTTTGTGGATTCGTCTAGAAAGTTTTATACAGACTAGGAACTCATTATCATACACTTGCTCACTAACATGCTATATTAGTCTAGATAGCTGACTGTTTTGCTCATTTGTGTTTAATTCTATAATACTGTATTTACAGTTATGCTTTTTTTAAAAACTAATTTGCACAAGTATTACCTTTGTAACTCAATTGTACTCTTCAGTCTGATAAATTTCAGGAGTTCGGGAGCTCTAATCCAGTGTGTAGATACTCAATCCATCCTCAACCTGTTTAAAAATACAGCAGTGTTTGCTGTGCACACACCCTCCTGCACAAAAAGATATTTTCCTCATACAATAAGTTTGCTGTTTCATGTACAATCCCCTCAAGTTACACGAACACATTGCAAATGCAATTATCCTTGTGATAGTGTCATTCTGTCTATATTTTTTTCTCCAAGATAATAATGTTCTTACCTATTTCTCCTCATACAATTGGCAAGAGAAAGCGAGTATCCTTCACATTTGATCTGTGACCGGGTGGCTTTGTGTCTCTGTGTGCAAGCTCTTATACCTGTCTGTCCAGTCACGAAACACATTCCTTACTACACTTATATCTGATCTCATAATACAACATGAACATCACTAATATGCACACAGGTCCAGAGCGCACAACGAGAAACACGTAGGCAGAAGTGAACAAATGAGACTAATGATTATGTAAAAATTCTTTAGATGACAGACTTGATACTCAAACTTGATAACAGGCAGGCGGCGTCAGCCAGTCACAGTGTGATGTATTAGTGAAATGTATTCACAGACACAGCTCCAAAGTATTATCATAGTTTACAAGGGTCAGAGGCGAGGCTCCAGACAATGACGCATACAAACCCTTGGTCATGTCTGATCTCTCAGATATAGGTCTAGCTGATTACCATAGATAACTGGTATACTGATGCTCCCCTTAATTCACAGAGTTGTGTTAAATCAGCCTGTTTTTTCATTTTTTGTAGAAAATCCTGTGAAATAAATGTTTTACTTTGGTCTGGAGTAATAAGATGTTGGGCTTCTTTCATTACTTCAGAGCAGGTTCAGATGGCTCTCAGGATGAGAGTGGACAATTCTTCCGCAGAGAAAAATTCAAATGAAGGAGAGTATGGTACTTGATCCTAGACACAATGTCCTGTACTTCAGTCTCCACTTTATTATCCCAAAAGATATTTGGTCTTCAGACAGCCATTGAACACGAACACATGAATCACAGACAGACAGTGATAACAAATGCAGAAAACTTTCATGCTTTACCCAAACATATACTATGTCTGTATTTGTATTTGGGATCAATAAAGTATTGGTTTGGGATGTAATCCTCTGATTTTCCACCATTTCACTCTCCTTACATGCACAAAGGCAAAAAAAAAAAAAAAAAAAAACTAAACAAAAAGCACACACTGTAACTAATAGCTTTGTTTATCATTAATAAATTACTTATTAAAGCGTTAAAAACAAGCAATGAACACACACACCACATTTTGATAACTTCATTGGTTGCAACTTAAAAACACATGAAGGCTGCCTTTATAGAAACCAAAACCTGGGACCTTATCCCTGATTTCTATGGATTTTTTATGACTAGCATGCTAGGAGAAAAAAGATATCCAGAGCAAATAGTCACTAAGGTTGATTTTCTTTCTTAGAGCCCTACACCTCTGAATAATAGCTCATCCACTGCAGTTGCTGGAGAGGTGAAAGCACACCTGAGGGATAAGTGTTGTGCAGAGGAAAAGATTACTGCTCCTCTATTTCTGTCCTGAAAAGCTCTTTAGCAGTCTTACCCTCATGTATCAGACACTGCAGGGAATGAAGTGCATGCATGTCTGTGTGCATGTTTATGTATATGTGCACGCGCATGTGTGTGTGTGCACCTGAGGAACCCGTGTGAGAGTGGACCCACTCAACAGCGTGTGTCGAGTTGTCCTTCCCCTGAGCAGCCCTTCCTTGCATTCCTGATTGCTGCTCCTGTGTGGACCTCTCTTCCCTTCGGCAGGACTGAGGAAAGCTATCGAAAAACCAGAAGAACATTAAGGATTATTAGAGACACTAAAGGAACAGTGGTCAAGATGTTGATCACCATGCTAACAGCCATGTACATGATGGTCAGAGTCGTAGAATCGGTAAGATGATCATAACCATAGATAGAAGAGTTGTGTTGATTATTATTTTGGAGAAATTTAACATGTATTAAAAGTTTATGTCCTGTTTGCTTTCAAAGTTCCCAGTTTCCTCTGCTTATATATCACTATCACTATATCAGTTACAGACTAAATGTAAACATTGGAAGAAATTCCTTTGTGGGAAAATAGCTTTTTGATGTAACTGCAACATTAACATTGTGGTTCCCTCAACCAGCAGAGTGTAAGTGTCAAATACAAATCAAGTTTATATTGACAGCGTCAGAGTGTGATTAGTGTGATGTTAAAACCTGTTGTAAGAGTCAAGTATAAACCAGGTTTATATCGACAGCATCCCATTGTAATTAATATCATATCAAACTTTAAATCTGGAGGTTTTCTTTCTCTTATTCCTTTTCCCTTAACATCTCATACTCTTCCTCGTGCTGCTAAAAAAGAAAGCTGATCACCGGTTCAGTAGTGAAAGGTCACAGAGTTTACTGAAGTATTATTGTCCTCCATACCTTTGATCAGTAAAACTTTCTCACAGGAACGCGGCCTCAAACCTGCGGTCATGAGGTTACTTTGTTTCTCAATATGACTCACACATTTTCCTTTTTCTTTTTCAGATAGGGGTACGCTTTGCACGCCAACAGGAACCTTTACCTTACATGGTGTCCCAGCCTTTGCCTTGGCAGGTTCACTCTGTGTCACACAGTCGGAGAACCAGCAAAGCAGAAGAGGTCAGTTGTAGTGTATAGTCTCTGTATAGTTTCTGTTACACTCAATACAATGAGTCATTCAGCTCATCAAATGATACATCCAATAACCACATCCTCTTTCGAGCAGATCTGCTGGGATCTCCTCAGAATTTACATTTTTCACTGGAGATAGATTTTGAGGAAACATAAACAAGTTCTCCTTTCATATGGAGTTCCCCTGCCTTTACAGCTGGATTTTTTACACATAATTCAGCTTTTCCCATCTTCTCATTTCTCACGCACAGACAGAGCATATGGAAAGTTCAGCAGCCAAGTCAACCTTGACTCAGCATGTGAGCGTCTAAGCTGGTTACATGTTCTGTGCTTGCTTATGACGTCTCGGGTGGGGGGACTGTAAAGGAAAGCAGAGGAATATGATTTACAAGACAGACAGAAATGACTTTTCGTGCCTCTGAAGTAAAACATCATCAGAGTGTTACATTAGATTTAGTGACCTTTTGACCCTTAATGAATCAATAAATCCTTTTACTTCCATCAGCACTGTCCATAATGTTGTAGTTATTTGGCTATTCCTCAGATTTCGCTACAAATTTCTGCATAAAGAGGCCTATTTCAAATGCATAGCTCATCCTACACACACAAAACTGTTGGTCACATCGGTGTTCTTTGTAATGATGAATCTGGTGAATAAACAAAGTGGAGCAAGAGAAAGTAGCTTTCACATCAGTACCTGTGGCTTTGGTTAACCATGACCTCAGGTGCTTCTGTGAAAATTAAGTGAAAGAACCACTGACCAAAAGAGAACATCTATTGGGCAACAGCAATGGACAAAGGCCAAAATTGTTAAAGATGTCATGTGTCACTGGCTGGTCATAGTTCAAATTCACATTAACTTCTCTGGTAGAAGGAAAGAGTAGACCTCACAGATGAGGTCATGGACTATAGTGTGTGGGAGTGTCTGCAGGCGACACTGACGTGTGAGCAGTCTAAGCTGGTCCAGTCGTCAGCCTGTGGCTTCCCTGCCGATGCTCTTCTTGAGCTGTAATCCCAATCAAGGGGATTTGTGTTTGAGGTCATTATTCTACCTGCAGATAGAAAGGACACACACACACACACACACAGGACGGCATAACACATGTCCAGTATGCACACTCTCATTCCTTGAGTGATGCACATTTTGTACAGCTGAGTGAAAGAATTCAAGAAAGACTATCTGTGTCATGTGGCTAATTTGTGGTATGTGAAAAATGTTTTGGACCAGTTTCAGATGAGATTGCAGCATTGATATGTGTCATACCTGAATAGTATCTGATGCCTCTTGTGCATCCTCACTGCTCTGTGCGTCAGTGTGTGTTTATCAGTTTAAATGTGCCATATAACACACAGTTTTCCTGTTTTATTCACAGTTTGATGGCCTCAGGAGGAACAGCATAGGCGTGTATAGAAAGAGTAAGTAGACATATTATTCAAGTTAAATGCTGGCTATTTTTCTGCCACAAAAATCATCACAGTAAAGTTACCACAAGGGTTTGCTTCATAGCAAGCGTCAAACCCAAATGATTCAAACTTTAATCAGAAAAATAGCCTGCTTGGATCCAGGATAATATGTAAACAATTTGTTTGAACTCAATCATTGCTACAGACTATGTCTCCATGGCTATTGCCTCTACCTCTCTGGCTATACCATGTGTCCTGTCGTGCTCAGACTCCAACATCAGCAATGGTACGTGCGCCACTCCCGTTCCTCCACTCAGCCCTGTTGAAGTTGAGAAGGCCGCTGCTACCATCCAGACCCATTTCAGGAAGTTCCAACAGAAGAAACACAAGAATGGCAAATAGATGGATAAAGAAGGGTGCTGGGGGCACAGGTGCAGCAAGCCTGGGAGACAACAGGAAGCAGGGACGTATGTTGATTCACCAAAGGAGGGATGAACTCTGTGATGACATGCACAATGCATACATACACACATGTGCAAATGTACATACATTCAAACCGTATGATAATTGCTTAATGTATCTCTTGGATTAGTGGCAGTGTAAACAGTAATATACATTAATAGCCTATATCTCAAAATTTCTTGAAATACACAATTTAAAAGATTATATGTGATTAATATATTTATGAATATACAGTCTTTACTTGAAAGAATGTGAGTTTTGATGTGTTGTTTTGACAGTGTGTGAGTGATTGTGTGTGTGTGCTGTAATTTATATACAACCAGTCTTTTGAGTATATAAATATGAGGGGAAAAAATGATCAAATCATTTGTCTACATGTGCAACTTTCAAAAACAAGCTGTCAACTTTTGACCAACCTATTTCAATAAACTCCTCTGTCAGTGTCCGTTGTTTGATTGCAGCATGTCGCCCTCTAGTGTTGTGATCAGGTTTTGAATCACATTATGGATGAACCATCTGAAAACATGGTTCATGCATCATCAGCAGCTTTAAAATCCCCATGCAGGATTTTTTTTTCTTCAAAAGAAAACATTGATAAAGTTATGGGACTGTGTCGAGATCTTCAGAATCAACTAAATAATCAAACCATTAAATAACCATGCCAATCAATACAGAACAACTCACACAACCAGTCAAAAACACTATAACCGAGCTGCCTATTCATTCAGAGCAAAGCAACAGCCAATCAAATGACTGACTTGATTAAAAAATTTGAAAAATAAAAATCTGAAAACTGTAAAATTAAATTGAAATGTTTTTTACTATGAGAAAAAGTGAAAGCAAGATGAATTGTGAACATTTCACAATGTGTTTTAAAATTGTATTGCAAAATTGTATATATTCAAACAATTGTGTTTAAACTGTTTTTTTTTTAATGTTTTGGTTACCCATTCACTCTAATAAGCTCACAAGCACCAATTATAGTTGTGTATATGAGTCAGAAAATTGAATTGAAAACTGAATTTGTCATCTCAGAGCCAGGGTTCGCATTACTCACATTAAAGAAATAGTCCAAAGAACTTCTGTTCACACTGAGTACTGTATGTCAATCTCGAAAACAGTTGGCATAATGACAAATTGAGCGAAGTTCGTTTGAATATAATCAAATCAGTCGAATCCTTACCATGTTCCAATAACATTTAGGACTGAATAACTTGGACAACCCTATAAATTAATTTCAGATGTTCAATGGATCTGAAAGAATGAACGATATCATCACAGTTCATAAAAAGATAGCTTTATTGCACAAGGTGTTGAGTACTCTTTTTCTGTTTTTGTTTGTTTTCATAGAAAAGAAAATGTAGAGTTAAACACAAGCAATTGCAAATTGAAGCAACGTTTCCCCATAAAAGTTTAAGGAACAACCTCTGCATTTTTAAAATGTTTTAATTAACCCACTTTTAAATTGTTCAATTCACCTTTTCCTCTTTTTCTTTTATAACCAGCAAATTTTCAGAACATGCAATGCTGCTGTCCTCCCCCCAAAAAGTGGAATAATAAAAAAAAGAGGCAAACTCTAAATTAAGCAACTGGTGACAAAATAAAAAAAAAGGAAACAAAACAAAAAACTTGAAAACAAAGAAAAGAAAAGACAAATCAAAAAGGAAACAATGCAACCAAATGTCCTGTAAAAGAAGAAATCAGAATTGTTAACTGTGCATGGTCCACTATGGTATTTTTCAACTGGTCCATAAATCAAGATAAAGCAGTGTGTGTATAATTCTATAGTTTTCATTAATTCCTCTTCTGTTTCATTACAATAACTTCAGTTCAGAGTTTACATTGTGCCCTGCTTTCTAGTGAAGATGTCGAAAATAGTACTCATTTATACAAAACACTTTCCTATGTACACAAGTCTTCTAGTATGGAGTAGAAATCATGTTGTATAGGTGGGCAAAAGGGTACAGTGAGAGGGGGAGATCTGATTGGTTGGGCAGATGTGGAAAAGGTTGGGGGGGAAATAGCACACGTGAAGTTGGCCTTACCAACACAGACTGAGTCAGTTTGAAAGTCATGGTGCTGCACTTTGAGGAAAGATCCACCCGAACATTGAAGCCATCACTTACACCCTGTAAATCATCACTGGTCAAATGTGAAGGTTCTGCAATCATATGCAGTGAGAAAAATAATAGTTGTGTTGCAGAACACTGAAGTGATATTTTCTGCTGCTAAGATAACTAGAAATGTATGATATTATGATATATCACATTATTGAAGCATTTGTCACTAACTCTCAAAAGTACTTTGAAGAATTATATTATGACTAGAACTGTCATTACTGTGGCAATGTGGGTTGCAGTTTGCCTTGAAAGCAACCAGTCAATTAATATTGTTTCAGAGCCACATGATTCTTATGTAGACCAAAGTGGACGATCATTTGTTGACCTAAAGCAGAGTCCAAACTTCTAAGAGTCAGGATTGTTCAAAGGCCCAAATCAGTTCAATTCAAGCACTTGAACACAACAAAATGTATATTGCACCTAAAAAGGAAAAACAACTGTTTTTGATGAAAGTGGCTGTAAAAGTTTCAGGGTGGAAATTTCCTTTAAGACAGACATCACATCAACTTTGAACAAACTGACGGTGGGCCAGTGTTTAACCAGTAGAGGCAACTTCACTGAAGAACTAGGGGAAAGCAGGTTGGACAGGAGTTTATTTCATCACTCCATCCAATATCCATACAACTGAAGTCAGGAAGCCTCTGGTTTTGGTTGATAAAACAGACCTCTCCCATTCCCAAACTCATGTCTTTTTTAAAAAAAAAACAAGTATTTGCATAACTTGAAACATAAAGGCCAAAATTAAAGGCATCCTAAACCATCAACAGTGAAAAGCAAAACTCATTTCTCTCCTGTGTAGTTCGAAAATAAAAAGGTAATGTGAATACTTGAATAAGCAGTTTTTCTTTTTTCTTTTCTTTTTTTTTTACTGTGTGGTATGTTTATTGGCCTGCAGTCCTGGAGTTTGGTGAGGACTCGCTATGACACAGATAAGAAACAGAAATACTTGTTGATCTGTTTGTCTTCATTCGCTATAGTCAGGTAATGGCATTGAGTTTGTGAACACACCTTTGGAAGGTACAATACAACATATTACAATAGGCTCACTTACTGTATAGGCTGTCCTTGTTTTACTGTTTTCTTTTTCAACACCACACTTTCTGCACTGAGCCATAGACCACAGTTAACCAGCGACACAATCTCACACTATAACTTGACTTTACTGTGCTTGCCCTCTCAGCCGCTACAGTACCTGCTGCACAGGTGCTGTAGCCGGAACATTTACAAAATCACAAGGGGGGTCTTCGTATATCATTCCTCAGACCTCAGTTTCACCATTTAACTTTCTTTCACACTGCGTCCTTTCTCTCCGAGATCTCCCGTCCATGGTTGTGCTACCCGTTTAAGCCTCCCTCCTCTTTTCCTTCCTTCCTTCCATCCTTCCTTCTTGCAGTTTTTCACTCTGAGCGATTGTCTTGTGATCTTTTATATATATTTTCAATTAGAACGGCTTCTATATTTCTCTGCTTTTTTCAATATTCATATATTTGCTATATATTTGAATAGAAATATATATGTACATACTTTTGAAAACAAACATATATCATATCTTTTTATTTTTTCTATTGCGAGAGCCCTGATGTTACGTTTTACCATTGCAAAACATTTGGAGCAACTCTTTTTTTTTTTGGAACGATCTTTGTTATGGGGTTAAGCTTTGGGAGAAGAAATGGGAAAATAAAATAAAACCTTAACAGATACAGTACTATTCATAAAGCTAAAATCAATTTCAGTGAGGCGGAGGGACTTGAAAACACATCTGTTGGATTTGAAGACCACTTATTTTTGAAGAAAATTCGTATCTCTCTGCTGTGTAACCCCCCTCCCCGTTTCCCTAACTCAACTGCAAATTCTATTAACACTTGATCTCTCTGTTTATAATCTCAAAGTCATTGTCCGTTCATAAATTCAAGATCACTTCATACAAATATGATTTTTCTTGTATACATCTCTATAAATTTGCTGTAAGTTTGCAACTTGTTTCTCCATTCAAGTTGTCGTTGAATGTCAAACAGCATTTCTGCCTGTCTGTGCATATTAGACCTCTTCTCTCAGTCAGTTTGTATTTTCAACTAGCCTGTATGCTAGCAGTAGGTCACAGTGACACTGTATGGATATGATGGGGGACTGGGTGGGTGGGGGTGAAAGGTGGGGAAAGATAGAAGGGGATAGAAAGGTGAAGGCAAAATGAGTTCAACAAAAGAATAATGGTATTGTGGAAACATGATGAAGCATAAAAAGGGTCTCTTCCTTCATTGTTCTGAGGGTGTGAAAGAGAGAAAAAGAGAAAGAAAGGAACTCTTTCTTATCATCTGTGATCGCTCTCCTTTCAACCCACTTCCTCTTCAGTATGTCTCATGTCCTAAGCTCAGTCACACTTAGCAAAACAGACTTCAAAATGCTGGACCGAATAAGGGTCATAGCGTTTACGTCGTCAGCATCATCTTCATTACTGTCCCCGAATCCCCTTTCACTGGTACAAAATGAACAATGGCTAGGGTGGGGGGTCGGAGGGGGGTTCAGTTTTGACACAGACGTCTGCCCGAGAGGTCAGCATACAGATTGATTTTTAAAAAGGTCCACTGTTGGTGTGTGCCTGCCACATGTATACATATATATATTTACACATATACACCCACACGCACACACACGCAGGCTTGTGAAGGTTTCTGTTACTTGGATCTGTACTAACTTTTTCTTAGTGCACATGAGATTATATTTCCATCATCAGAAAAATAAAGAGCAAAAAAGAACTGATGAAAATTAAAAATAAAACAGGTTTGGATTCATCTTTCACTTGGTGATGCTTGACTTTTTTCTTTTTTTAAAATCTCCTCTCCTTTGAGTCTGTTTATAAAAGCATCAATTAAGACCACTACGCTGTGTAATCCATTGCATGTATAAGAAAATTCTCCATGTCTCAAACTGGTATTGAGACAACAGTCTTTCCACTGCCTCTAATGTATGAATCCATGATGGCGTAACCTCTCAGAGCCAGTGTAACACACCAAGGTTTGGTGCTTTATGCATACAGTAAAAGCATCCTGCCATGGCACAATGCTGTGATATGAGCTCTTCTTCCATCAGAGACCAGAAAAGAAACATATTTAAAAACCTAAAAACCTTAACACACACATCTGTGTGAAACTCAAGCAACCTGGTTCATTCTACGACTGTCTTGATCCAGAAGACAAGACAGTGCACGTGGAAAGCATTTTGTGCATAAGTACAGTGTCCTTACCAGAAAAATGAAAATATGAAGTGAACAGATAAATCATTTATGTTTTGGCAAGTGATTTCCAGGGTGATGAAATAAGAGATAGAGAAAGATGACACAATAATAATAGAAAGCAATCAGGCAGAAAGAAAGGCAAACCCCTTCATACAGTAGTGTCGATGGGAACCCAACCAGCCCCCTGCAGCCCGGCACAGCACAGGCACTGACGGGTCAGCTGTGCATGTGTGTGTTCCTCACCCCACGTTTCCACAGAGGCTCCAGGCAAGCGCCGGCTTGACCAGCATTCTATAAAGAGTTACAGTGACAGGCCGCAGTGATGGCAGGCTACACCAGTGTGTAGGACTTGGAGTAGGCCCCCGCCCCTCCATCCCTCTGCTTCTGTAGTCTGCCTAAGCCCGAGGAGCTGCTCTCCAGGAGAGAGTCTCTGGATCCCCCCATCTTGGAGGAGGATGAGGAGGCACCTCCAGGGGTCCCTCCTGTGGCCCCTACTGCCCCACCTCCACCGGAGGATGATGATGCTCCAGCAGCTGCAGCGGTAGCAGCAGCAGCTGCCGCTGCACTCTGGGCCACTGAGGCAGAGGAGCCGGGCATGGTGAGAGTCCTCTGGGGGAGTGTAGAGCTGCTAGAGCTAGCAGACGCTCCTCCACTCCCACTACCTCCACCGCCTCCTGATGCTCCTCCAGAGGAAGCCCCGGAGGAAGTGAGGTTGGACAGGCCAGAGTGGCCCATGGTCAGGGCCTGCTGCTTTGCAGAGTCCATAGTCACATGACGGCCCTGGGTGTGGTATGCCCTCTGGGCCAGGCCACGAATAGAGGCTTCACGTGGTGGAACCACTGGACATGGGTCATGATGCTCCGACTGCTTTCGGAAGAAGGGATCTGACTTCATGTAGAGGGGTAGGTTGCAATAGTCACCTGGAGGGGAAAAGTTGAATTTAAACTCACAGCCAAAGCCTATTCGTCGCATATCGTAATATTCATAGTGACGCAAATGGAATGAATATTTACATTGTTTATTCATTAAAATCAGTCCTGCACTGATGACTAATATAGCAACATCACTGGTAGTTTTGCTCACTGTATGACTCATCACACAGTAACCTCACTTCCCCTCTAAACTTGACTGCGTTTATTCTTTCTGTATATCTGCATTTGTACAGTATATAAGACGTTTACATAGTGAAAAAAAAATGCTAACACTTTATCATATGTCTACACTATTAAGCATGAGTTAAGCATTAATACTCATTAGTATGAATGTCATAAATACAGTTAGTGCTTATCAATGATGAGTAAAACATCAAACAACTGTGTTTATAAACGACATACCAATGAATATTCATGTGTCATAAAGGATGAATTCAGAATTTTAAAAAGTGTTACCAAAAATACATTAAAATATGTGATGTTTTGCAACAACCACTTACTCTTGGCGCGATGTGGAATGGGCACAGCTACATTCTTGCCACGGTCATAGTCCTGGGGTTTGGGTGGCGAGGCAGTGAAACGGCAGATACCGGGCTCTGACGGTGTGCTCATGGACGTCATGCTGTCTGCATTGTCATTGGTACCTGTGGTCATCTGGTCGGATGAGCTGTCAGAGATAAAGCATTCTGTAATCTCAAATTTGGCATGTTGCAGGTGCTCCTCCAGCTTGGCGTGCTCGTACGCTCTTGCCAACTCCTCGTAGGTGGAGGAGGCGCTCTCGGTCGATACCATGCTGTTGCGACCCTTATCTGTGGAAGAGAGAGGAAAGAAAATGAAGGTGAGGTTATCGTTCTCCTCCGCATTGGAGAAATAGCCTTTATTAAATGTGCTTGCAAAAGGCTGTAAGTGTCATTTTCACCCATGTGCCAACCTGTGTCCTGTGAGAGGCTGGCACTGTAGCTGTCACTCTCTGTGACAGTGATACCATGCTGGGAGCCAACTGTGCGCCAGTCTGAGGTGAGAGTGCGGGCTGGCGTAGAGGCCTGGCACTTGGTCAGAGTCCACTGACTGGAGTAGCGGTTTCTGATGCTGTGAGCCGACTTAACACTCTTCCTCGACACCGGGTCTGAGGGTTGAGGGATGAAGAAATAAGAGGGGTGCACAGGGAGCAAAAATTAACAGAAAAATTGTTTGCAAAACGTCAAGGTTTAAGCCATGGTGAATTTTAACATAAAATTAAAAGAAACATGCAAATGGGAATCTGTGATGACAAAGACATGATTAAATCAAGATTATTCCTGGCATTTAGTAAAAAAAAAAAGTGTGACTGTGTGGCTGCACCATGTATCTACTGAACTGTTTCCAGTAAAAAAAAAACAACAGTGCTTCAGTTATTCTAAACCTTTACTGATGAAGCAGACAGTGAAGAGAGAGACTGCACTTACTGGTTCCAGGTCTGATATCTGACATGTCAATCAAAGGACCGGTGTTCTGGATGAGGGCAGGGTGATGAACAGACACACCTGTGCAGAAGCTCTGAGGGTTCCCGGTTTGGTTGAACTCAGTGTCTGTCACAGGGATAGTGGCCTTATCTTCACCTGCACAGACACAGAATGCATATCACAGAAAAGCAAATATTGTAGGTTAAGATAACTGACAAAAGTGCAATGCCTCCTTATGTTCAAAACACATTTTACATAAATATCTTGTCAACCAATGCATGAGCATGCACAAACACACACACTCTCTTCCTCTCACCGATTTGCTTGATGCCTTCTTTGTCCTCAATGAGCAGCTGCACTCTGGGGATGTCGATGTGTAACCGCGGGCCCTGAGGAGGGCCCTTCACTGGGGTGTCAAAGCTGCGGTTGTTTTTACTAATCCAGAGGTACGAGGAAAGGAAACACACACAAACATTCGCCGTTTTGAGAAAACACAAAAATGTGGCTGTGTGAAATGGATTCCGAGTTGCACTAAATAATTTTGCGAGAGGGACGAGGAAACAGCTGTCTTACCTGATCAGCATCTCTGCCAGGCTTTTGGCATCTGAAGAGAGCAAGTGAAACATAACAAATTATTTTTTTCCCTGACACACAAATCAATCTTTTAAAATAAATGCAACTCTGGAGACGACATTCAAGATTCTCTCTGAAGTCTGCTTCAGGAATCTCTCTGAAGACTGCTTTGTTCTCCTTGCCAATACATTCCCACATCTTCTCTCCTCTCCTCTTACTTCCACCCTCACCTCTTAGTCTCTTCAGCCTCTTTTCTTTGCGTTTCTTGCGAATGATGAAGAGCAGCGCAACGCCGAGAGTGACCAGGATCACAGGACAGCCGATGGAAAACAGCTTCTTGACATCATCGTTCTTTTCCAGGGGGGATTTGATCGGCGGGATCGTGCCTGCGCAAACAGAGGTTAGTCAACAAGCTGCTCAGACGGACGGCCTCTGTCCTGGACTCCGCCGAGGAGGTGGTTGAGAGGAGGATGTTGGCCAAACTGATCATCAATCATGGACAAACCCTCTCACCCCCCTGCATCAGACTGTGGGAGACCTAAGCACCGCTGCATCCGCGCTGCAAAAAGGAACGCTACCGCAGGACATTGTTCTGTATAACACCAGTCTGACTGTAATATCCTGCACTCTGGACTCCTCACCACTATTTGCACTGCTCATCCGCCACTTTTGTACAAGTCACTATTTTCCTGTTTCACTCCACTACCTCATCCAGGACCGTATTTATTGATTTCTTGTGTACGGTACCACTTTTGTACAAACAAACTGCACATTTATTCTTATTCACCCCCCTATACTGTGCAATTTTCAACAACTAAAGAAACATTGTGCTTTTTATTTTTATTTTATAGCACAAACAATATACACTTTTCCATATATATTTTTGTACATAAATGTATAGTGTGTCTTTTTTTATATTTTATTCTTTACTCTTGCTTGTTTTATCACTGCTGTACCGAGTGAAGTGGGATAAATAAAAGTCTCTTCTCCTATCTCTCTTATCTCACTGCCGATTCACGACACTATCTGAAGATACCTGGTTTAATGAATAGGAGTCCTCTACTCACTGCCGTCATAGTCCAGTGTTGAAAACTGGGAGCTTTGGTTTCCACAGCCTGCACTGTTACACGCTTTCATCTTCAACTCATACCAGGTGGCCTCCCGCAGCTCTGCCAGGAACACATCTGTGGTGGCGTTGGTACGTACATTCTGCCATGTCCATGTACCTGCAACAAATCAGCAATATCACACCCAATCCCTTTCTCTTTTTCTTACTGGTTTCCATAGAAAGATGGACAGTTACTTTAATTCTAAAATGCATATCTCCTTGTTTCACACCAAAATATTATCACTGCAAACTGACCTTTTGGTCTAAACTCTAGTGTGACAGCACTGATCGGACATCCTCCACTGGCCCAGCCCTGCAGGTTGAGGCGGGCGTGACTGGAGTTAATGTGGGTGAAGACCGGCTGATCCTTATTGAACTGTGGTTCTGCAAAAGAGGCAACTTCAGGATACATTGTCCAGATTACAAAAAAATGACTTTTACTGTACTGTACCACTAGAAGACAATGTAAGCTGATCAGGAAATATCTGTCACCTGTGATATTTTTCATTTATATATTTAGATGGTGGAGTATACTACAGTAAGTACACCAAGTTTCATCCAAATGGAGCATTGGCAAGCTGCTGTTTATGTTGGTTATCAATCCATTATGTAACTATTTTTTTCAAAACTGTGTTGATATTCAAGATCAAATTTTCATGTGGTGTCATTTTCTAAACATTGCTGAATGAATGGTAAATATTGCTTCATTGTTGGCTGCCCCACAGACGTTTCTTTTTTAGTTTTAGTCCATAAACTCTGACTCAGACTATGTGTTATTGCTCAACACCACCATCCACACAAATCTTCCATCTTCCTTCATTCCAGGCTTCTCACCCCGCCCGTGCGTCTTTGCTTCGATGATCTCACTGATGCGTCCGGCCCCAACGCTGTTCTTGGCGGCCAGTTTGACTTTATACCAGGTTCCACAGCGCAGGTTGTCCAATTTAAAGGAGCGCTCACTAGAGCTGATGAAAACATCTTTCCACTCCTCTGTGTTGTCTACAGAGTACTGCAGCACAAAACCTGTCAACACACACAGAAAAGACACAATAATATTATTGTCATTTCTGCATGAATACATAATACTTTCTTCTCCATTGTTGAGATAAAGAGTTCTTTTTGAACCAATCCTACCAAACTTTATGGTATAAGTAACTCTACTGCCCACCAGGTGGCAGTGTCAGACTGTACTTCTCTGTACAGATGGCTCCGATTGGAGGACACAGTGTAGCTGCTCTGTCTACGCTGCCATTAGTTACCCACAAACCCCAAGACTGGGATGGCGCTGACTGAGCATCTATGCAAATGAGCGCATGCAATATGGTGACTGTTTTTATAATCAGCTGCCTTGGAGAGCCAACTCCCTCCTGTTCTGAGACACTTTCCATCTAATCCTCCATCTCTGTCTATCTGTCCGTCTGTTGGTACATAATTATGTATATATGAATGTCTCCCGCTCCGTGCTGTCTTTGTACTCTTTGTACCATCCTTTGTTTCTCCCTCTCTCTCTAACAGATGGTACGATAGAGTCAAAAACATTAGAAGGGTTAACATGTGCAGATCCTGCAGTGTTTGTTTATAAGTTTTATCGTCATCCTCTGTCTGCCACAGAACAGAGGAGAACACAGCAGAACACAACAGAGAGAACCGCACAGGACACAGCAACACAAAAACAGACTCACTCCAATTGTCACTCCAGGATAATTAACCTTTATCATTTACTTAGATGCTTTTTTTTTTTTTAATCCTATGTCTACACAACTCCAAAAATGCTGCATAACCAGCTGAGATTTTTTTTTTCAAATGAGAACATGCTAACATGCTTTATCTGCAAGGAGATAGTCTGCAGATGCCACTGCAGTAGTAATGCAAAATAGATGCTTGATGGCAAACTTCAGCTTTGCCTACTGCTGACACCGTGCAGATGGCTTCACAGACAGACAGGCATTCTGGTATACATAGCCTACAACTTAAGACACACTCATAGCCTCCATGGGTGTATGCAACAGTGGATGATGTATACAACTAGTGATTTGGTGGCCCTTCATTATTTGAATACAAAGCTGCACCAGAGTTTGTATCGCTTCCTGCATCAGTGCACGTAATGCATGCAAATAAGTGACTTTCTGCAGGTCTGGGTGAATGACAGCTTTAAATTACACTTCACCAAATGGACCAAAGAGTTGTTTTTCAAAATGTGATCTCATCAAAGTTTAATCACTGTTTTTGCGGCAACAAATATTCTCTGCAGGTCCTGTTGTGTCTTCAGCCATTACACAAAAATCACTACATGACCAGGGCTTGATAAGCCTCACACTGGCTTAAAGAGCAAAGAGGAGTCAGACGGATGACCCTGCGACATCCTCATACGGTCTCTAGAACAATAGGGACAAAGAAAAGAGCATTGCATTTGCATGATTGTGTGACCATTCAGGCATACACCATACCCATCCTGACAGAAATAAGCAACAATCAGATAATCCCACAGACACATGGTTAACAGGGAAACATAAAACCAGGAAACCAGTCGATACAGTCGAAGATTAGTGCGCACAGGAACAATGTGAAAGGCAAAATGGAGAGAAAAGGCAGAGAGTCAACTAAGATGTAACTAAGAGGTCTGAAGGAAACCTTTGTCTTTTATTTTAATCTTTGTCTATTTATTCTGCGGAGCTTCAAAAAAGGTGTACTGTGTCACTTTTAGACAGTACAGACAAGGAGAGAGAGATGTGAGCACACAGGAGGACAGGTGGAAAGCCATCTTCATTGCAGGGCTACGTACCTCTGATAGAGCTGCCTCCGTTGTCTCCTGGTATCCAGGCCAGAGTGATGGAAGAGGTGGAGGTGGTGGAGACAGTAAGACGAGGCTGGTCCGGAGGGACTGGGCAAGAACACACACAGTGAGCCACTCAAAAATATTTGCACATTGTATTATAGTGAAATGTTTCTTTGTTTTTAATGTATTAAAAACGAAACCATTGTCCTACCTTGTACCAAAAGATTGACTATAATTGTGTCAAAGCCCAGGGTGTTGGTGGCTGTGCAGGTGTAATAACCAGAATCCTCAGCTTTGACAGAGCGCAGCACTAGTGTCCCATTGGCCATAATGAGACGCTGTCCATCTAGAGACACCGGGATGGCTGTGTCCTCACTGACAGAAATCAAGGCGATAGAATCACGAGAAGACATTTCAAGACTTATTTTTATGACACATTCATTTAAACCACTTTTGTCTGTTACTCAATATGAGGTTGAAAGAAATCATCCAAGGCCATGAAACGCTGACATTAAAGTGGAGCTTACATTTCATGCAGGATCTGCGTTTGTATTAGAGAGCTGCTTATGTGAGTGTTACTGACAAACTGACCTTTTGCTAAACCATTTCAGATACTTTAACACTGATCCACTCTAAGAACAGTCACAGCAGCGCCGCACACTCAGCTTTATGTAACATTTCTGGGGTGGACTCTCACCTGTCTTTGGTCCATTTTATGGTAGGCGTCGGTTCTCCTACTGAGCTACAAGGCAGTCGTACTTCTTTCATCCAAGGAGTGGTCACAGTTCCTCCGAATGACAGGATCTTAGCTGGGGCTGGTGGAGGAAGAAAAGATGCATGTAAAAATAATAGATGTGTAAAGCCATAGAAACTAAAAGCACCACACACAGACACAGTGCAATCAGAGCAATAGCCTAATTAATATGCACCAATAAGTTAACCGTACCATTGTCAAATAAACAATTTCAAAACCTATTAAACTAATGCTGTCTCAGAATGTTCTGATCAATACATTGGGATGGTTGACACGTAATGCATACATTGATTTCTTTTCCATTCCGGATTCTTTCAATACGCATTTACTAGGAGTAAATGTGTATTGTATTTCCTGTGGCTCACACTTGGCAGAAAAGTAAATTTGTGTTAAATGTGGGATCATCCAGAGTACAGAATCAAACATATAAGATGGGACAAATAATGAGAGGAGAGGATATGAAAAAATGTCCATCCATTCAGGTAAATAAACCCTGTGCCTCTGTCACTCCCCCACTCTCCATTTCTCTCTCCATTCCATTCTTTTTCAAGCTTGGCGTCTTAATGCTCGCACTCCACTGCACTTATGTTAAGGCTGAATGAAGTATTGAGTGGGCAAGCCTGGAGGACACTGCCTTTTACAGCTGTCGATCAGTTGACGCACCCACCCATACAAGCACTCTCACAAACCTTTGCATCCCGCAGTCAAAGGAGCGAAAAGATAAAAGAACAGGATAACATGGTGGAAAGTGCACTCTGTTCATTCTTACTCCCTTATTCTTCCTGTCTTTTAATCCAAAGCCTATTGATTTAACTGCCCTCTTCATTTTCTTAAACACTCTGCCCCTCTATTGTCTTGTATATTTGTTTGCTGTGCTCCTGCTGTGTCAGTTTCTCCCCTCTCCACCTGCCATCCTCGCTTTTTGCTCCTGCCCTCTTATCATATCCCCGGTCGAGGGCATGCAGTTTATCTGCTGCCCTCTGAACTCTGAAATCAATAGCACACCTTTGTGAAGTGAAAACAGGCAGCAACAAAGAAACAGGAAACAAGCAGAGGGGGGAAAAAAACATGTGGTGTAGAGCAAGTGACGGAGTGAGAGGGAGATCATTTCCATGATTCACAGAGTCATAAGGGATGTAGAGCAAAACATCCTTTAAAAAAAATGTTATTTTTAGTTTGTGGCGTTGTCGATAAGAGGCTTGAAGAGGAATACTACGCTGTCAGTAAGCAGTGTCATAACAGTTCCTGAGAGAGAGATGGCAGACACAGAGAGAGACAGAACAAAGACCCAGAGAGTAGGAAAATAAAATATAGACACTGTTGTCTCATCCATCCAACAACAGCTGATTTAGTGACTGATACACCTCTCCGTAACATGGATGATGTTTCCAGGTTTTTTCTTTCCAATGAAATTATAACTAGTTTTCACCTTGTGATCTTTTGACCTGCAAACTCCTAAAACCAAAGCTTTCTGGACATTTCAGATCATCACATTTATCACTCATCAAGATTCAAGACTCACCTTTAGCTGCTGGCTCCACAGTGACCTTATCGCTGAAGTTACCCCGGCCTGCAGTGGTGACAGCAGCAGCCCAGATCAGGTACTGCTGTCGGTGGTTAAGGTGGGTGATGCGGTAGAAAAGCAGCTCTGGATTGGCCTCATACTCGCTGGGCAGCTGGGGAGAGAACGTGGAAAGAAAATGTTATTGAAAATTTATGTTTTTCTTTTTTAAATGAGTCAACAAATCTGCTGGCGGAATGAAATACTTGAATCTGATGCAGTTCTCTTTTGAGGATTTTGCAGAAACCAGCAGCAATATGAATCAGGTACAGCACAATTTTTTTTATTATTATTAAATGCACTGTAAAACAAACAGATTTACTGTAGAAAGTACGTTTATAAAATGCATTCCAAACATTTTCATATTCCCCTTAGAAAATACACATTAAAGAATTTGTAGTAGAATCTGCATCGCAATACAGTAAATTCTGGGGTATACGCGAAAGACAAGATCATTTTGTCACTTTACTCGAGAAGCAGGAGTAATGTGAAGAGCTGAGTGAACATCATTCTAATGTGAACTAAGCTCTGTGTTTCTCTCCTTGAGTCAGGAAAAAAGGGGAGGATGGGTTGGAGGGCACAGAGGTTCTAGGGCATATTATGATAAGGCAAAACTGTGTGGAAGGATGAAGCTGAAGGGAGGGAGAGAGGGAGATGAGAGGGCTGGGTTAGGGGGAGTAAAGCCCACTCCCTCTCTTCTTCTGTTCTCCTCGGGGAGGGCAAACAGAGATATGAAACAGAGGAAGACAATGGGGGACAGACAAATGAGACAGTCAGAGATATCATGAACAGTCACACACTAATGAGGCCTATCTACTGCAGGCATCAACAATGACGGAGAGGAGAGGAGGGGGGAAGAGAGGAGAGGAGAGGAGGAGGGGAGAGAGGAGAGGAGAGGAGAGGAGAGGAGAGGAGAGGAGAGGAGAGGAGAGGAGAGGAGAGGAGAGGAGAGGAGAGGAGAGGAGAGGAGAGGAGAGGAGAGGAGAGGAGAGGAGAGGAGAGGAGAGGAGAGGAGAGTAAACAGAGAAAGAGGAATGGTCGCACACAAACAAGCACAAATACAAATGCAGGAATACACTGACACACACAGACGCACACATACAGTGGCATACATGACCTGGAGGTGGGTGTGTAATTGCAGTGTGTTTAACCCAGCCATGTGTCTGCTGTCTAGACATATACACATCACTGTCCCTTCAAAACACACACACAGACACACTCCAACAAAGAACATCCCTTTTTTTTTTACTACATGCCACTCACTGTTCACCTACCCACCAATTAAACCCTTATTCCCTCAACTCCTGCTCTCCATCCTCTCCTCAGGTATCCTAACACCCATATAAACACACATCCCATAATACAGAGCTTCTGGCCTTAACTATGAATAGAGGAATCTGAAAAAAGGGAACACAATCACAAATTTAACACACGAGCACTGCGAGGTAGCACCTACATGTAACATTCACTGCCGGCATCTAAACCCCATGTTTTACTACACCCCACCGGTTTGACACCGACTCACATTTCTGACTGACAGGCGCTTGTGCACAGATGAAATTATTGCAATACAAGTGTCAAATGGTTTGAGGAGTGTGCGAGCGCGGCAGACCAGTACGCTGCAGTGTTGCTGAGCTCTGTCCTCGCCCGCTGGGTTGTTGTCTGCAGAACGGTTTATTCTAGGCAAATAGATTCCAGTATTCCTGTTGTTTTTCACATTTATGAGCAGGCCGTCACGCAGGAATCCACTGGGCTTTTTATTACTTCCCTGTGTTTCCTGTTCATCATACATCCCCTCTTGTCTGTCCTTTCTGTATTTTCCTCTCTGCCTATCCTTCACCCCACTGCGCCATCCTTCCCTTCTCCTCCTGCCAGCGCTCTTCATCCCCCTCTTCATTCCCCTGTCCCTCTCCACATTTCTCTGTCATGTGTGGGGCCCACTCTCCTTCCTTTACCCCCCCTCCCCACACCCTCTCTGTTTTACATCATCTCTGCATTTCTCCCCCCCGTACATCATTGTCTTCTGCTTCTTCTGCTCTCTCCTTTCTGTACATTTATCTCTATATGCTCCACTGCAGGAAGAGGTACGGGCAAAGGGATGGATGGATGGATGGATGGATGGATGCATGGATGGATGGATAGGCGAATGGATGTCTGGATGGGTGGGTGGGTAGATGTTGGGAGGAAGGGAGGGAGGGAGGAGTGACAGAGTGTGTGTTGCTGTAACGGATATTAAAATATTCCTCCGGCGTCGAGATAGCGGTGATCCGGGGAACGATAGAGCGAGATAATGAAAAGAGGAACAAAAGTACTCCCCACACGGTGTGTCTGACCCCCCCATCCCTCCTTCCTTCTCTCCAGTCGCACTCATTTACATAGTAATCATTCCGAACTCTGCATGGGGGCTTCAGAGAGAGAAGGAGGAGGACTGAAAGAGAGGGAGAGGAGGAGAAGGAGGAGGAGAGGGAGATAGGTAAATAGATATGGAAAAGAGAGGAAGACTGATTTGTGAATGGAGGAGACTAAAGAGATGTAGATGTACATCTACATCGGTACATTTATACGGTGCATGTATGTGTGTGTGTGTGTGTCTATGCAAGTAAGCAAGCAGGATACGTTGTGGTTTGAATTCACATAAAGTCGTCATAAAAACATGAGTTGCTTGTATGAATTTTCCTCTATACGGTTGGTGTGATACATTTATGAGTGTGTGTGTGTGTATTCATGTCTGTGTGTGCGCGTGTCTGAGTGTAAGCGAGAGTGTGTGTTTGCTGTCGGCTTGTTTTTTGCCCTCGTTGATGAACGGATGAGGTTGTCCTGGCAACATGATGAGACGCAGATATGCAAATGAGGCTGGAGGGTGAGCTTGCACGCACACACACTGCGGTATGAGGAGAGCTCATTTCACACACACATCTTGCTGAGACTGCAGCACTAGACCACACACACACACAGACACACAAATGCACACACACGGGCGTTAAAAAAAACACACAAATGCTGAAAAATGTCATAATTAAATGCATTTTCTTCTATCTTAGCATCATATATATTATATAACAGAAGCTGCGTTCTGCGTTTGAAAAGGATCTTGTCTCCTTCATCGTCAGCCATGTTTGAATTTTCTTCTTCACCCTTTTCCCATTTCATCCAGCTCCCAATCCTGAAACTCTCCGCACCCCTCCTCTAACTCACCGGTTGGCCTGACCCGGGGCTGGAGCAGTAGATGGTGTACTTTCGGATGATTCCATTTGGCTTGTGGGGGGGTAACCAGGACACCACGACACTGCTGGCGGAGGAGGGCACAGCTTTGATGCCAGCTGGAGGTCCGGGGTCTGAATCATAAAGGGTAGAGATGAGGGAAATAAAGGGCAGAACAGTGTGAATCAGTTAAATCTCTCTCTGTGTGTATAATACACTGACTTAACAGCGTTAAAGTTGTTTTGTAGTGCTGTTGGGGAGATCTATCCATTTGTTACCATCGTTAGATGTTAAACGATGGCAACGCATCCAACAAAAACTCATCTTAATGGCTCAGTTGCTGGTACTCGATGCTTTGTCCTACTGTATTACAGGCAGTACAGCCTGGCTCTATTGGCTGTGTAGCTATTAGCGGCTAGTTCACACTTTGAGCATCAGTACAGTTCTTCTCCAGTTCACCAAGAGAGACTTTGTACTGTAAAAGCAAAGCAACAGAGAGGCTAACATTAGAAAATAGAGGGTCAGGCTCAGGGACAGTGTCTGCAAATCCTGAATCATCTCATTTAAGCTTATTAAAAAGTTTTCACCTTTCCACACTAATGCTCTAACAGTTATAATGCACCTCACTGAAAAATAGCGGACGTGCTGGAGAGAGCTTTTACTTCCCATTGTGTAATTTTTCTGATTTAGCTCCATTTTAAACCAAAAGGCAAAATATTTCCTTGCATGTGACTTTTTCTCCCCTGCTAATCTCAGTCCTCTGTGAAAGTAAATTGAATATTTCTGGGTTCTGAACTGTTGGTCTAAGTAATTTGGCCTACCTCTTCAAAGTAATTTGATGTCCTCTATCTCTCTTTTCCTGTAATGAGCTCCTTTTGTCCTGCACCAGTACCTAACTGTGGATCAGCCTTATTCGCGTATGTATCATTTTCCATACGGACAAGTTATTGTACACAATTGCTTATTCGGCCAGTGACTCATTTGCATATAAAAAAGACATATATGCCTACTCACAGCCATAGTTATGTCTGATTTTCAGGTAAATGAATGAATGGAATCACATTCAGCGTGTATGTCAATAATTCTGTTAAGGGGTTAATTAACCATTACTTTAAGATCAACAAATAGAGTCAAATGTGTATCCTCTTTGCTTAACATTGATGGTCATAAACACCTATAAGTTTAGAACATTCTGAAAATATTAGACCATATAAAGCAGTTTAAAATCAACATAGTGTTACAAACATAAAATCTGCATAATTTTCATGTAAACCAAACACATGCACATTTTAAAAGAGACCTAACGCTGTGACCCAATGGTGTGCAACTTTCCGAACTGAATGTCTATCCTCCTTCGCACTTACGTTATACTGTCTACTGTCTTTGTGTGTCTGAGAGACAGAGACAGGGAAAGGCAGGCTGAGAACTGGCTGTTTGCACAATTGCACTGCAAACACTTTTCCATATGCCACAGACAGTAGTGAGGGCAAAGAGAGGGATGAGACCGAGTGAGACAGAGAACTCTGAACGTACGTGAAGAGGTTGCCCCTGGACACAGTGTCAACCCGCATCAGGGAAAAAAAAAGAGCTTCCCCCCTGATAAATGCACACACTCACACAAGTGCACACACACACACACTCAAAGACTAATACAACACACATACTTGAAGAGCTATTGCAGCAAGGCCAGCTCATAAAATGGAGATATACGTAGAGAGAGAAAGAGAATAAAGGCCCTTTCTGAAATGACACTTCTTAGAATCCCTGCTCTCCCTCTCACTCTCCCTCTCTCTGCCTTATTTTCTCCATCTCCAGACGCCTGCCTCCTCTCCTGCCTGGCCCCAGGGAGGGAGAGGAGAGGCGGATACAGATGTAATCCACAGCCCGCCAGTGTAAGCACAAAATTAATTCTCTCTAAGCCACAAAGAATTAATCCCTCTCCTTGTGCTGGGTGCTGAGCTAGACTTGCACACAAACAATAGCACACGCACACACACACACATACACACACCAAAGCTAAGACATGTACACATGCAAACACACCACCACCACCATCACCACCACCGACACTTCCACAAATCCGCATGCACAGACCCACACCCTTAGGCTTTTAACCACACACACACACACACACACACACACTTTTTGGCTTCTTAATTCTCATTAGCACTGGTAATAGCACATCAGAGCGCAAAGAGGTTTTAATCAGCAACCTCAGCCTTAAAAAGAGCCCCCCCCCCCAACCCCTCCTCCACCACCACCCCTGGCTCGCTGCCTCCCACACACTGCAGCCCAAACCAAACCTTGGACCTGCACCAAAGATGTGGTCAAAGCGATGTTCATTGTTTGGTCACCTGTGTGTTAATAAGATCTACTATGAATATGGACTCACAGTCTTCGCGAGTTTGTATATACAGGACGTTGCTGCGGACGCCGTCCCCGGCCTGGGTGTAGGCCAGCACCTGGATGCTGTAGTTGGTGAACTTCTCCAGGCCTCTGAGCTCCACCTGCTCTTTGGTGGTTGTGATGTTCTGCATTTCACCCCACTCTGAGAGACAAAAACAGAAAAGAAGAGGAGGGATGTTTTAAGATGAAAGGACTGAGCTGTTATCAGACGTGGTGTTTGCGTTAAGATGACCGTCACACTCCGCTCACCTCCGTCGGGGAAGACGGCCCAAAACACGACGCGATATCCTTTCAAAACGCCGTGCAGCGTCAATCTCGGTGGCTCGGCCCATGTGATTACTGCCTCGTCTGATGTTACGGAAATGGCTCGTATGTTCTGCGGAGGCTGGCTGGGCACTGGAGACAAAGGGAGTGGGAGAAAGAAGAGAAAAGGTCACATAAGTTATCTGAAACATGCATCTGCAGTGATCTAACTGGATGTATTTCACAGCTTAATTCAATAGAAAAGGTCTGTCCACTGAAGGATGAAAAGATTCCTTTAACCCTTTAAGTAGCTTCAAAGATGGAGAATGAATATTCAATTATATGAGTGAATGAATGAATGATTATTCAGCCTTGTGACAGTATCGTACACACTATATTCTGTATTATTTTGCTCTAGCTTTTTTTGAAGATACATGATTTTTACACTGATTTTACATTTCCTCAAATTTGTATCTTTGTAAAGTGTGATCTGGCTGTCCTTCAGGACAGAAAGGTTTAATAAAAGGTTTCTATTTATCTTTTATGTTTTAAGGTTGGGGAAAAATATCTTCACTATCAGATACTGTACGCATGTTTGAGCTTTTAATTGAAGCTAAGTAAATTAAATTTTCAAATTTAAGACCTCATAACTACCATGGAGACTACTACATAAAAGCTTCACAGTTCTAACAAAATATGAATGAATGTACAATATATTTAGCCTGAAATGTTTGGTATCCATGATTTCCCGGTCTTCTAAATTGATTTGTGGCAAACTCAGAGCATGAGTTTGCACCGACTGGCTCAAAGCCTGGGGTTTAAGGGAACTGTATTTGTGAAAATTTTGATGATTTTTTAAAATTGATGCAAAGACTGACATTGTCTCCTCCAAATAAGAACAGTTTAGATCAGCTAATTAATAAATAATTAATCAAACAAACCATCGCTCAAACCCTAAAAGGCATTTCCATATCAAACCTGAAGTGAGTAAACAGGCTAGTGATAGATAAAAAGCCCGTGACATGCATCCAGCCTGGTGTATAGGAGCAGCTCTACAACCACCGTCTCTCTGTCTCTGTACAAGCCTCCCTCTGTCCCCAACAGCCCAGGTGTCTCTTCTGTTGGCTACCGCTGACCATTAGTCTTTCAGGCTAATGAATAACGCACACTGTTGAAGATGAACAGAAGTCAACTTGTGAGAGAAGGAGGAGCAGGAAGAGAGGAAGAGAGCCGACTGAAAGACAGGGAGCAATGAAAGAGAGGGATTGGGCCAAGTCCACCAGGGAATTTCTCTGCAGCTGGTGAAGGGAGAGGAGGTGGGGAGCAGGACGGAGGAAGGGAGGGAGAGGAGAAAGGAGGATTAGAAAATCGGGGTTTTGCATGAATAAACCTTTAGGCTCTGAGCTTAAATAATGAGAAGGCATCAAAACACAGGCCAGTTCCTCCCTTCGTAGTCACACCTTTACCAGAGGAGTAATAAGAACTGAGAGAGGCTGTGAACAAAAAGATGCCTCCAAATTGTCTGTATTGGGGTTTATGTAGGATTAAACAGATGAAGGGAAAAAGAAGAAAGTTTAATAAATCAGTGGCTGCTGATGTATAAAAGAACCTTACATAAATAAGTCCATAAGTTTGCAGGGGGGGAAAGAAAGATGGGAATACAGGAACATAATGAAAGGCAGTTTTTGGACTGGGGCTACAGAGAGGAGGAGATGGGGGTGAGGGGCAGAGGAAGAAGGGAGGAAGGGAGGAAGAGAGTTAAAAGCAAGGGGAGCAAGGGAAGGGCAGAAAAAGATGAAAAGAGGGAGCAGAGAGACAATGCGCTCAGCTGTGGATAATTACAGCAGGAAGCTAGCAGAGGGAACAAGAGAGAGAGAGATGGACAGAGAGACAAGCTAATTATAATTATTTTTAGTATGCTTGTTATTATCACTATTATCATAATGGCCATCAATATCACTGTCGCCACGGTGACAGCCACAGGGAAGAATTGGAGGGCTCTGTCTGCTCTGGACCAATGGAGCTCAGCCAACTGTTCACTGGGTGGACAAGTATGTATGTGACGTGTGGGTTTGTGTTTGTGCGTTGTTTGTGTGTGTTTGTATTTGTTTGTGAAAGGGGAACTCAGGCAAATGTGGATGACGTATGAGAGAGACTGAGAAAGATGGCATGTATTGGAAAAAATTGTTTGGATGTAGTGGCATACAGATTCATTGTTTGCTTTTTTCTAACTGCAGCTCAATAAAAAAGAATAGAGAGAAAAGGTTGAGGCACGAGAAGTACAACACTTACAAGGTCTTCTTGAGAGAAGGGATGTTTCTGTGTTATTTTTTTGTTGTTGGTTTTTGATAAAGGCTGTCAACTTGTTGTGTATTTCTTCTGCTCCTCAGAGACGAAAAGTCAATTAATGCGACTTACTTAGAAAATACTGCTTTGTGAAAATTAATAAAAGGGAAAAAAATCCTCTTGATTTAGTAAATTAAAGCCACTTTAAAGATATCTGTTCCAAAAACAACCTGAAGTCCAATGGTCCATTGTCCTGCCGCTTTACTTCTACACCTACCCTGCAAATGTCTGGTCTTATTTTATGTGATCACTTGCAAAATGCAAATATTGTCAAAAACCTTCCCCCTTTTGCAATATAAAATATGCATCTAGAAGATGACTTGTATCAATACTTGTAACAAGAAGGCGGTGGATGCCCCATTTGTTGAGTCTGTTAGTTAATGAAATTCCTCTTAATTTCTTTGCATGTTTGTAAATTTCAGTTAGGTTTGGATGTATCTGGGTCAAGTTTTGTGTCCAAAAATGTTTTTCTTTTGATTGTTAGTCTGGGAGTTGTCTAACCTGAATGAAAGATATCTGAGGATCGCCTCTAATTAAGTGCATTTTCTTGCTCACAACCAGATGCATGGAAACAAATCTAAATGTAGGTCTGAGAAGGGGTTTTGTTGCTTTTTTCGGTTCATTCATTCACTCATGCATTCACTCACTCAAGATTTAGCCCATCTGCCCTCTAGCCATCAGGATGCATGGCAAGACCTCCACAAGTCTCATTGCACATGGATCACCCAATGTGTACTGTGATCACCCAATGATCACAGTACACTTTCAGCTCTGTTGAATGTGTACTGTGTCTATGAGATGATGGCTTTGAGAAAAAGAGAAAAAAACAAACGTTTTGGTTCCTCCAGCCAACATTCATTCTTGTTGAGAGAATAGAGAGAAAGTAGTAATTTTAGGTTACAAAGCATGGCATGATTTGACACAGATCAGACAGAGAAGAAGGAAAAAGAACAATGGCAACTGAAAAAAAGTGCAGAAACTGTGAATCAAAGCCAAAGCAGACAGAGGGTGATATTTCACAGGACTGACAGTTTACTCTTCCACTGTAGCTATATACTGTAATGAACCCTGCTTTAACCTACTGACCTTATTGTGGCTGCTGATCGCTTGAGTAGTACACAATTGTTCTCACACTGTACACAGACAAAGACGCCAAAAATATCTCATGCTCATATGTTGAGCTATAAACTGTATATGTTGACCCTCACCATCCTCCAATGTTGTAGCATTGATCTCTGAGCTAGAAGGCCCTGTGCCAGCTCTGTTGAAGGCCTGGACAACCACTCCATACTGGGCGAACTTCTTCAGGTTGTCCAGCGTGTAGACCTCGCTGTCACCAGTGGCCTTCATCTCCACAATGCTGTACTGGCCGTTACTGCCAGGGCTGTTCTCTCTGTAACCGATCTGGTAACCCCGGATCACGCCGTTCTGCAGCTCTTTCCTGGGAGCCTAATGGATGAAATAAAGAAAGACAATACTCACATCAGACCCATCTATTTATAGTCATACCAGCCGCAATGACTGGGTCACCAATATAATCAGGACAAAAAATATATTAGGTTACTTTGCAAGCAGCAAAACAGGATTAAGTGATTTACATTCAGAAGGCAAGTAGTTCTAATGCTTTACCTTCCAGGTGACCCTGATGCTCTGAGAGGTCACAGGCTGCAGGATTACTTCCATGGGAGGACCATCAGGCTCTGCAGAGACAAACGGGTGTTGAAAGAATATTCTGTGGCATTCGTGTTTGACGTCTCATTATCCTCGACTATTCTCGTCTGCAGTTTTCAGTGAAGTTTCTTCTCTCTGTTTCTCTCAAACAGACTTTAATACAAAATGCTCATTCAAGGACGGATGTCAGTGTCATCACAGATGCAGAGTGCTAAGTGCTGAATCACTCACATTTACATTGATAGAAAGCAGTGTTCTCAAGATACTTACGTGCTTCTTCAGTGCTGATGGTGAGCTCCTTGCTGGCCTCGCTCTTTCCTATTGCATTGTAGGAGTACATGCGGATGCTGTAGACGGAGGCAGGGTGAAGGTCCACTATGTTGGCCTGATTGTTGGTGGGGGAGATGTTTCGAGTGGCATGCTTCAGCTCCCAGGAATCTGAATAGTAGAATAGCGTTCTTTTTCATTTTCATATTGTATACAATATGAAGTCATATTTATTCCCTCTAATTTTCCTATGAAATACAGTAAAATTCTTCAGAAATGTAGGATTTTATATTTTGACAGTCAGTTGACAGTCCATCACAATCCTGTAGTGCCTCAAAAAAAGAAAAGAAGCAGCAATGGCTTTGCTTTTTTATCCCACTGTTGGATTCACTGCCTATCTTTCTTTGTAGTAAACTGAGGAATACACTGTTCACTTACCTGTCTTGTTCTTATACTCAATATCATAGGATGTAATGACACTGTTTCCATCAAATCTCTGTGTCCAGCGCAGATTCATACTACGATCCTTCACTTCTCGCACCTCCAACTCTGGAGGGTCTGGGGGCTCTGAGGATTTAAAAGAGAGTTAGTGATGGGATACAGGCAGAGAAGGGAGCAGCAATAGAGACAACTTTGGATGGCAAGAGTGATGATTGGGTTTGTTCAGCTCTTAGTAGTATGAAGAGGAGACGATACAGGTACATGAATTTGTGCAGGAATGGTTACCTTGCACAGTGAGCTGGATAAGGCCTCGTCCTTCTCCGTATGAGTTGATGGCATGACAGGAGAAGAAGACTGAATCCTCACGCTCCGCTGGCTTTAGCTGTAGGGAGAAAGGTAGAAAGAGAAATGTCAAAGAGACAAACAGCTCTATCTTTGTACAGGTAAATTGTGTGAAATACAGCTTTGTGATGGGGAGGTATGTTTGCACACTACATTAATAAGAAAGGTGGATGTCCAGATTCCCACACCATTATTTCACAGAATATGAAATATGTCAAAAGCGAACTTTGCCCAACACAGCTATTCTGTGCTATTTTTTCACCAAGCTCAGTCTGGACGTACAGTACTGTATATCTAAATATTCTTTCTGATTATGCTGATTACAGAAGTAGGACATTTTGAGTACGACTCTTATCAGTCATGATTAACTACCTATACACTCATTAGAAATTTCCAAGTGATGAGTTCCTCTATTTTTGAAAGGGGCACATTAGAAATGCCAAATCTGCCCGTGTTACCGTGATTACAATGTCGTGCAAAATACACATACAAGCCCTGTGCTCAGTTGCTTTTACAAGTGAGATGATGGCATCCTGGAACTCATTGGACACAGTTGATTCATTACATGATGTTCTCTTTACATCACAAAGCTCTTTCAGTTTAGTGTCACTTGTTCCCTGTGGATCAGCTGTATTGACTGTCGCCATTTTCCCATGATTCTGGCTGATTTATCACCTGAAGTATTTTCTAATAGCAGTAGAGATGTTGGATGTGGCTCCCATGAATCATAACATGATGTGTTTTTAATATGTCCAGAAACATGGATTTAATTGAAAAAGAGATATCATCTTTTCTTGTCATATTTTTGGACACCGTGTTGCATGGATTATCAAATGTTCAGGACAGGAGGAGGCACATGGATTTTTAAACAGTTATTAGAACGGATGTGATTGGCCATGATTGATTACAGCATTTCACGACTGATGTTACGATACTGAAGTTAACCAAACGAAAAGTTGCAGCCACAGACACTCTGCTGTCAAGTCTGAACAACTACGTGCTGTACCGCATATAAGCGTTTGTTACCTTGAGCGTAGACAACACCTCGTCAGTCTTCTCATTGGGACTGGTGGTAATGGAGTACCGGGGGTTGCGGTCAGGGTCAATGACCGTGTCACCTCTTTCCCAGCGGATGATGATGGGCCATTCTCCCCTGGCTGTGCAGTTCAACTCCTTCATGTGCCCCTTCTTAGCCATGGTGGTGTTGGGGTGACTGGTGATCATCGCAGGGACTGAAAGGAGAAAGGAAATGGAGTGTGAGATGAGGCGGAATGTGAGGACAAATGAGGAGAAGCGAAGAGAAATGGTGACAGTAAACAGATTGATGAGAGGGATATTAAATGACAGAGGCAGATAACAGAGGGACGAAGGGGGCGGAAGAGAAAGAAGTGGATAATAAGAAAGGTTTAAGTGAAGAGAGACAACCAAGGGAAAGAGCGTGGAGGAGGGGAGGGGTAGGACGGCTGGCTGGCAGTTAAAAAGGTGGAGTTCGGAGTAGCCAAGTTCCATTGCAGTGGAGTAATGAAGAGCTATGGTCAATGAGGTAAAGTCAATAAACCTCCTCTCTCATTCTCCAATAGTTAACGCTGGGGTCTAGGTGAATGAAGAGGCAAAAACGATACACTCTACCTTTCGTGTACACTCCTTACACAAAATCACTTACACACTCAATCTTCTGTGGCCAACACACACACACACGCACACACACAATATCGATCTGAGGAGGGTTCTGCTGTTTTGTTTTCATCACTTATTCATCTCACCCTCCCTCTCTTCCTCCCTCTCTGCTGAGCGAAACAGACAGAATTGAGGGAAGCAGAGGAGAGGAACGGTTCAATCAATAACACTAACACCAGGAGGAGAGGGAGAGAGAGAGAGCGACAGAGAAAGAGAGAGAGCGAGGCAGCCCTGTGATAGAAGAACATGGTGAAACTAGTAGATGTATTTATGTGCTCATGGTTATACAGTACAGTACTGTACGTGTCTGAGAGAGCAAGAGGCAAAAGGTGCCAGAAATGTAATGTTACTGTAACATCTTAGTTGTGAGTAAAATTGTTATGCAAGGTATGACACGCGAAAAAGTCACATGACATCACAAAATACCCTGCTTGATGTTGACAATCTGTGTGTGTGTGTGTGTGCATGTATGTAGATTTTCCCTATTCATTTTTCTCTATGTTGCTCTTCTTTATTGTTTTGCTCTTATGTCCATGGTCACCTTTGCTCCACCAATTTATCACTGATCATCTATGTGTGTCTGTGTGTGTTCCTGTCCACAGAGCACAGGGAGAGTAGTGCGAGCTGGCTCATTGGTTTGACACAGTTAGCGAGAGTGTGTGCGCGTGTGTGTACAAAGACTGATAAATCAGGAGCACTGGAGCATGGTAGATGGCCTCACTGCTGTCATCTACTCTGGGAAAAAGTCATACTACGAATGATAGATAGATAGATAGATAGATAGATAGATAGATAGATAGATAGATAGATAGATAGATAGATAGATAGATAGATAGATAGATAGATAGATAGATAGATAGATAGATAGATAGATAGATAGATAGATAGATAGATAGATAGATAGATAGATAGATAGATAGATAGATAGATAGATAGATAGATAGATAGATAGATAGATAGATAGATAGATAGATAGATAGATAGATAGATATCAAAATACTACAAGATAAAAAGTGAATAATTTAATTTAATTATAATTTCTAAGTAAAAGTGAATAAAAATATATTAGATTTATAGAATATTGATTAGCTTGTGTGTGTGTGTTAGTATACTCACTCTTAACAGTGAGAACCATGCTCTTGCTGATGTCAGATCCCACCCCGTTGGAGGCCTGACAGAGGTAGAAGCCACGATCCTCTTCCAGGACATGTCTGATCAGCAGAGAGCCATTAGTCATGATCTGGATGCGGCCTGTCAGAGGTACAGGATGGTACTGCTGTGGGTTCCCAATACCCGCTGGACAGAAAGACAGGAACAGGTGATTATGTTATAGTTACAATAGCAGACAATTTACTTTGGACTCTTACTGTGGACAAAGAAAAGCCAACAGATGCATCACAGTATAGAAGAAAGAATGAAAGATGGGTCCTGTACCTAGGGTACCTTTGGCATGCTTCCACATGACCTTGGGAGGAGGGTATCCATCAACTGAACAGTTTAGGATCCCTGCCTTCCCATAGATCCCATCCTGGTTGTTGGGCTGCACCACAAACCGAGGAGGCACTAGAGGAGGAGCAAAGGAGAAGTGAATGAAAAGACGAAAAAACAAAAAAACACCTTACATATTAAATCTTTCCTGAGTGGCCAATAAACAGCTTGTCTGTCAATACATTAGCACTGGCACAGCTGAACCACATAAGTGAAACATTTTTTCGATCCACTTTGGTCTGCTGGGGCAGAAGATGAATTCAGATCGCTTTTGTACTAGACTACTTAGTGTGGGGGTGGGGGGCAAAAACACACAGCTCATTGGTCCCTTTGCCCATGAATGTCTGTGACTGACTCAACTGAAAGTTGAATTTCACCATTGGTCACCTATATGCAACACAACAACCCATGATTGTCCTCTGCTCTTTCAGAAATAATCAGTGCAACCACTTTCTACTGAAGAGGCATTTATAACCTGCAGTGTTACTGACGTTAGCGTTCAGGAGGGTTGTTCCATCTCCACACAGGATGTTTAGAGCTTTGACTGACCACCAGTTTCTTGGTCGCCTTTCTTTCCAAGGCCTTTTTCCCCTGATTACTCTCAATTTCTGACTGATTGGGAGGCCAGCTTTAAGTAGTCCTGGCTGTTCCAAAACTTCTTCTATTAGAAAATGATGGAAGTTTTTTGAAGCTTCTCCACGATCTGTGCTTAGATACTATACAATCCTGACTCTCAGCTTTACAGGAAGTTCAGACATGGCTTAGTCTGATATGCACTGTCAGCTGTGAGACCTTACAAGACTATGCCTTTAAAAATAATAATGTCATGTCCAGTCAATTAAATTTACAACAGGTGGACTAGAAACATCTCAAAGATAATCAGTTGTTTTCCTATGAGAATGCAACATGAAAAATACGGGAGGAAATTAAATAGGCTTTCTGTGTACAAAAATCATGCATGACATTATGGCCACCTGCTTAATATTGTGTTGGTGTCCTTTGCTGCCAAGTACACAACAAACTGAGATTCCCTGTGTATTGTGACAGCTTTCTATCAGAACCATGAACTTCTTCAGCAGTTTGAGCAACAGTAGCTGGTCTGTTGGGTTGGACAACAGTCTTGGCCCTGACCTACGACCCTGTGGCCTGTTCATCACTGTTCCTTCCTTGGACACTTTGATAGATAGGCTACTGACCACTGCAGACTGGGAAGAACCCACAAGGGCTGCAGGTTTTCAGCTCTGACCCAGCTGTCTAGCCATCACAGTTTGGACCTTCTTAGACTTTCCCATTTTTCCTGCTTCTGACACATCAACTTTGAGGACAAAATGTTCACTTGCTGCCTAATATATCCTTCCCACTAAGAGGTGCCATATTCAGTGTTATTCACTGCACCTGTGGTGATAATGTCATTCCTGACCGGCACATATTTGCTGGGGTCTCAAGTACAGGACACCTGATCAGCTTTCACATAAGTGGTGCCTTCCTTATTGTATGTCAAAACTGTCTGACTGACTGTAATCAAATATATACGTATACGTAGGCCGAGCCAAAAGAGATTACCTGTCTCATTCCCAAAGCCCTCGCCACTACCAATTTACCTGCTTGTTGACAACATTGTGAAAGTTGTCATAGTTGCTGGGTAGTATCTGAGCTTTTTTGCTGCCAGGAAAACGTTGTCAAAGTCTAGACCAACCTATACAAGAGCATTTATCTATTATATGGACCCACTCACAGTCTGTACTTTTAAATCACTGAGGCTTCAAGCGCCTTAAAGAAACACACAATAAGTCTGGGAAAGCTTTTACTTTAAATGTAGATACAGTAAGGTGTTTCATTTTAAACAAAACGAAGCAGTAATTTGCAACAATAACCAGTAAAAACGGGTTGAAAAGTGGTAAAACGCAACAATTATCACATAATCAATGCAATCTACCATATTAAATACATATACTGGTTGTCCCACCCACAACCGTCTTGGATTCTAAGAGTAATTTTTATTAGCTCCTGTAAATGAATGAGGGCACATCTGCTCCAGACACATCACTTATAGGAGAGAGTCTTAGTTATATTCAGCAGCCCACCTTGCTTTTTGACATCCGTCATTGATACAGTATGACACCATCATTATCAAGTTCTGCAGATTTAAGTACATATCCGAGGCATAATCAGGTACTTCTGGGTTCTCAGTGGTTGAGGAAACTGGTGAAGGATCAATCTTCTTTGGCTCATATGGAGTTGTCCGTCTACTTTGACTGGGCGCACCCTTCTCCACTTAAAGCCTTTATGGCTGCTTAAGGCTGGTTTCAGTCTTATTAGACCTTTCGGTTTAAACTTCGATGTGCATAAGACAAGTAGACTACAGCAACTATTTCTGAGCGCTCTAGAGGAGCTGTGGTGTGAACAGAAAGTTCTCAGTCCTCTTTTAAGTGAACTCTCAGTGTGAACTCAAAAAGAACTGAGTCCCTTTTCTGTCAGTCAACTTTTTGGTCAACTCTGAGACAACAGAGGTTGGCTCTTTTGAAAAGCACTAGATGTGAAAAAATATAATATTCCATCTAGCCAAACTTTCCCAGAGACTGATCATTTTACAAGTGTATAGTATTAGTCTTTAACTTTTGTGTTTGGTTAGTAATACAAACTTGTGATAACAAAATCTGGATTTCAGCAGACGCAGAGCAACAGCATGGTAAACATGGTAAACATGTAGTCTTAACATGCTTCAGTCAAACTTGCTCCAATGTCTGATACATGAGAACAGCTTTGTTGGAAATCAATATATGGTACAGTATAGACAAAAAGATTTTCCCTCTGGAATCAGTAATTCTGATTTTCAGATATGCAAACAGAGAGCATGAAAGAAGCAAATGGATAAAGAGCTGAAACTGGCTGAGACTAGGCAGAATGCAGCGATGCCAGGTGCTTACAGTGGTTACACAACCGTTTTCAGCTTGCTTATATCGATTCTGCAGTCCAGTCATATACTTGGTTTTGACCTAGTCTTGTTTGTAAAGAAAAAGTTTGACAAACTGGTTGTTGCATCATCTAAAATATAAGAGTTTTACTGTGCAAGGAGAGGCTAGTGAAAGATGCCATTTGGTTGCATAATAACGCACACCAAGGACAAAAGGGACGGATATACTGTGTGAGCTTCTGCTGCTTTGTTTTCAACCATACTTTATTGAAGCGCAATACTAAAGGAAGTGCAATACTAAATCACTTTCTTTTAAACTAACCCATTTCCTTTCTCCTTCAACCTTTTCGGAATATCACTTTCATATTCGCTTCACTCACTTCCCACACTCCTTTTTTTCTTACCTGTAACTGTGAGTTGTCTCTCTGTGCTGACAGTGGCAGCATCATTGCTGGCAATGCAGGTGTAGTTGCCGTTGTGTTTGAGCGACACCTTGGATATCTGGAGGGAGCTCATGAACTCTTTAGTGTCGATGGTGATGCCTGAAGAGGCCACAATCTCTTGCCCGTCTTTACGCCACGTGATGCGGATGGGCATGTCTCCGGACGACACCACGCAGGCAATGTACATCAATTTACCAATGGAAGTCGGCGGAAAGTCAAATGGCTGGATCAGTGGAGGAACTGAGGGAAGTATAGAGGGAGAGGTGAATGAAGAAGACAGAGTGTAAGATGTACAGAGAGGTAGGAAGAGTAAATAGAAATGTAGGTGAGTAAAAGTAATAGACAGGAAAATAGTGCAATGATATGAAAGAAGATAGAAGAGGCAGATCAAGTCAAGGAAATATAAGATGATAAGGAATGTGGAGGAGAAAAAGGCAAGGACAGGCAACAGGGTGAAATAAAGGGTAGATAGAGAGAAGACAGAATGAGGCAAAGAGGGAATGGAAATAAAGAAAAAAAGATGAATGAAAACAGTCACAGGGTTGTTTAAATGAGTGGGGTGAGTGAGAGGTGAAGATAGAGATTTGAGGCAGATATGAATAAGTGAAGGATAGAGAAAAGAGAGGGAGTCAGATGTGAAGACAGGAAGAATATGGGTAGACACACAGATTTGAAGATTTGGGGGCATTGAGAGGACATGAGTTGAGAGAGTGAGTGATGTAAAGAGAGAAGAGGTGGAGTTAGAAAGAAACAGAGGGGAGAGGCAAAAAGGGAGAGTTAGATTATTTTTTGAAGGGCATGGTTCAGAATGTGTCATTTCCACCTGGCAGACTGATGGTAAACTACTGGTCTGTTTGATTACAGATGCTGATAAAGCTCCAGTCTCTTCCCTGAGCCTGGACCCACACCGTCACAGCCTGGCCTGCTACCCCACTACCCACTCTGCAGCCGCCTGTGCCCCCTACCAACCCCTTCCACTCCACCCCACACTGCCCTGCTAAAGCCAGCCCATAATAGCTGCTCTAATTAGAGCCCCATCCACGGGGGGAAGAACGGCGTTGCCATGGAGACCAGCAGAGGTGATGGCGGTGGCTTGGAGTGCAGGAAGAGGGGAGGGAGACGGTGGTGGCGGCGGCGGCGGTGGTGGTGGTGTGTGGGTGTGGGGGGGGTGGGGGGGGGTACAGCTGAGACATCTGGGGGATTTAATCTGGGCCTCGTTAAAATTCATCTAATTAAATCAGAGACATGACGAGCACACATTCATACAAGCACATACCTACACCCACACATGCAGCAAATGCACATGCAAATGCACATGCGCACTCCTGTGCACGTATGCGATCACCGAGCGCCGCACTTTTCACACATGTACCAACGTTAAACCAAAACACACACAACCCACAATCACACTCGACAACTTCCTAAAACAAACATGTCATGGTATCGCCGCAGAGAGCAGAGCGAAATAACATACAGGGCGACACAGACACACTTGCATAGACACACACACTGTTTGCCATTCACACATGCATGTATGTGGCATAGACACACGCGCACCTTATACAATAGCACTCCTGCTCTATGTAATTGCTGAGTGGTTGAGAGACCCTAGGCCACTCCGCCCCTTAATCAGGGGTTATTAGAGGCAATGCATACAGCTTTCTTCTTTCCTCTCCCTCTGTTACACTCACAACCTCCTGCTCCAAACCAGCCTTACTCACTCTCCATCCCTCTTACAATGACTCACATTCACATTCATAATTTTTTCCACATGACACAGTAACACAAGCCAGATTCATATTAACTACTGCATTAAAAAATCATTTTTAATGCAGGATATTCACCTGATTAAACAAATCGAAAACACAAATAGGCATACAATGTACACCTACGTAGCACACACACACACACACACACAATCTTATGTCTGCTCATGTATACTGTTTGTTTCTAAAGATATTAATGTGGCTCTTACTGTAATGGTGGAAAATGAAATCAATAAAATTGTGTGAAACACTGGAACAAAGTTTCGCCCTGCGACTGACCTTTGACAGTGACATAAACGGTCTGTGTGATGAACAGCTGTGGCTGGATGAGCACGCTGCAGACGTAGGCTCCCTCGTCCATTCCCTTCTGCACATCGCTGAGCTTCAGAGTGCCGTTCTCATACACCACCTGAACAGACATCAGAAGTGTTACATGCAGAAACCACACATGTGGCCCACTTACACATTTACAGAGCTCAGAATTTATCAAATGAGGTGATGCTAAGATTAAAACCTGGTTCAATCTGAGACAAAAACAAGTCCCATTGATTTGCCTTCATTCATTTGTGTTTTGTTTTTTTTTGCTTGACTTTGGTTACAGTATAAAAGGGTAAGAGCATAAATGTCCAAGAGCATACGTTATGTGAAATTATCACATATGAAGTATGTCAGGAAGAGGGGGCTGCACAATGACAAAATCGAGAGGCTATAAGAAGGGATGCAAAAAATTGGGATAAGCCAGAAGAGCGCAAAACATATACTCAAAATTATCACGCGTATGAAAATGTGTCGTAAAATGATTGTGTTTCACTCAGGTATGCATGTTTTTGTTGCATATTTTTTACATAAAGGAATATAAAAAAGTTTGACTGATCAGCTGAAAAACAGTTATTTGGTTGGTGTTTAAGTGCCTGAACCTTTATGAACATTTACTATAAGACAAAATCATATATGGATATTGGATATGCACCTACATACTCATACTGTGTATATATTTTATATAATATTGTATAAGAAAGTAAGTTTTTAGCTATTTTATGTTTATTTGAGCATCAAAGAAAAACATCCACCTGGCGATGGTTGTCAGGCAGCAGAAGCCCCTCCTTGTACCAGTTGATTGAGTAATAAGGGTACCCAATGACACGGCAGTTTATGAAAGTGTTTCTTCCCGCCACGGCGGTGATGTTCTTCATAGGCCGAATCCTTGGCGGACCTGATAGCGAGAGAGAGAGAGAGAGAGAGAGAGATGGGCAGAAGAGATGGGTTGACCAGAGGTAGAAAAGAGTGGGAAAAAGAAGACCATTAGTTGATGGTGTCAGAAACAGGTCATGGAATTTTAGGAATATAAGGGAAGGGTGATAGGGAGGGGAGTTTGGGGGTAGGGGAGGGACAGAAGAGTAAAAAAAAAACATGTTGGGGTGTTAAGAGAGAGAGAGCGAAATAGAGAGAAAGGGGGGTTCGAATGTTGTGTTTAAAATAAAAATGAGCTTTTATTTGTGGAGTTTTTTCTGGAGCACTGACACACTCTGCCCAACGGTCTGCTGCTGATTATCTGTTTAGTCCATCCCACACAGAAATTTTTGGGGGGGATTTCTAAGTCTAGAAAGTTACCTGGCTGTTTATTACTTTTATCAGACATGAATGAGAAGAGATAGAAAAGTTTCAAATTCAGGAAAGGGGAACTCAAAGTGGATGAAAATGTTATGGAACGTGCCCCAGTTTCTCTGATACGGGTAGTTCACATGGTTTCCCCTAGTAACAGACACTAACTAGATGCATGAATACAGGGATGCCAGACTTCAGAGCAGCAGTGACAGTGTTACTGTTTACAGGTCAGATTGAATTAGCGATGGCAGTTTTATTAAATGCAACTGACATTTAAACAAAAGTAACCCTCTGCATGAGTGATCTAAAAAGAGTGACTAGCAGACAGGAGGGAAAGTGAGTGGGTGAAACAGATGAGAACAACTAACCTGAGGTTTTTTGTTTTTTTTTGTACTTTATTTGGGTGCTTTCACTTTACTGGAAGGAAGCACATTAATGGGTATGCTCATGCATGACAAAGTGTCATATTTTCAAACATGAATTTCCATTCATGCTGACCAACCACTTCCACTTGTTTCACTGTAAATGTCTCCTGCACCTGCCACATCTGTATCGGGTTGCTACGGGATCCCAGTTCTGTTGCAGAATTATTTAACAACCTGATAGTCATTTCTGTGTGCGTGTGTCCATATGTGTGAAATGCACTTTTTATTAATCATGGGTCATGGATAATGCGTATTGACCTTTCCATGCTTGCATCATCTAACTTCTGCATTTATTTTTAACATATTGTCCGTCAACATCTGTAGTGAAAACTCTTCAAAGGTCATGCCGTATACTCTGAGTGGCAGTGAGCGACTGAGCAATAGTTGCCACAACAGGTGAACTAACTGGAACAAAAAAATAATTTCAAAATAGAAGAGCTCATAACACAGCTGAACTGGCTCAGCGTGCATCGCTGCAAAAAGACCAGGGGCTGTGGACAGGCAGGCAGACAGACAGTCAGACAGACACAAACTGTGTTTAGCATTAATGGAAGACACTGGGAGCTATCACTCAATCATCCGTCACTTCTGCTCTGACCTTCTCACCATTGTTCGTCTTGTATCTTTGTTTTTGTCTCTTCTTCCAGCCCTCCTACCCCCACCTCTCTCTCTCTCTCCCTCTCCTTCCTCCCTTTCGCTGCGCGTGCTGAGCTTTGAAGTCACAGCTCTGACGAGTCAAAGATGTATTATTCAGTAGCACCGTCGCACAGACACACACGCGCGCTGACACACACCCTCACGCAAACGCAGCTACAGCGTGCACGTGCGCCATGTCTGTGCGCCTCAGTGTTCTTTGCTGCTGGCCTCCCTCGCTGAGTGGGAGAAGTTGAGTGTATCGCATTTCAGTAAGTGGATAAGCATAGTAGCGCGTTGCCGCTTTCGCATGTGTATTTACGCACGTGTGTCCGTGTGTGTCTGTGTTTATTGGCCGTATTTGTGCGTAGGGCTGAAGCTCTCTGGCAATGGGGCTCATTCTCACTCCAGTGATCATCCTGGCATGTCTGCTTAGAGCAGACTCACATGTCACAACTACACATCTCACCAAAGGACGGAGAAGAAAGAAAGAGGGAGCGACAGCGATATCGCCCTGTCCATCGGTGTCACTCCTCATCTTTGTCATCTCTGACGACACCGACTTCACCAGTCTTGTCACCAGAGTTCACCATCAACCCTCCACCCCACACACACACACACACACACACTGGCACTCCCCCACTCCTCTCTTCTCCATTCCTGTTCTCCTGTTTCATCTATTCTCTCGTCTCTGCCCATCTGCTTCTGTCTCTTCTAAAGTTTCTTCTCTCATTTGTCTCACGTTGCCTTAATCTCACGTCCTCTCCTTTCATGAAACCATAGTCTCTCCATTTTGTGTACAGGTAGAGGGGAGTTTGTTTTCTTTATGTGCAGAGCTGCAGTAAGTCAGACAACAGGACAGTAAGCCTGAAAAGATAGACAAACATATAAAACGCTGACTGCTGCAGATAGTAAAGTCAGACAGAATAAAAAAAATAAGAAGTAAAACAAGAAGAAAAAGTAGAAAAAAATATACATATGAAAATGCAAAACACGCACAGAGAGAAAGAGGTAGAGATATAGAAGGGTACAGGATAGGATATGGGTCAGGGGTGGGGGTAGGGGTCAGGCTATGAGAAGCCTCTGTATGACTGATATTGAAAAGTAGACAGGCACCTCTTACGTTTATGCGCGCTTGGTACTCGGCGCTACCGGCCGAGTTTCGTGCGGCGCACCGATACACTCCTCCGTCGCGAATCTGCGGGCTGCTGACGTTGACGTGGCTCACAGTGCTGCCGTCGGAGAGCGTGTACTGGCTGGCTCTGACACGCGACAGGTCCCGCGCCACGGGCTCGTCATCCAGGGTCCAGGTGATGGTGGGAGGTGGCGCTCCTTTGGCGGCGCACATCAGGGAAAAAGGTTCACCCGGGACCACCACCCTCTCGCTGAAGGAGGCAACGATACGGGGCGTGCCATCTTGGAAACAATTATGACACGAGAGACGTGAATGTAGATTTACAGCAAGTGGCACAAGATAGAAAATCACTTATGTACTAGAATTAAGTGTTTATGAGTCCATACACTCAATATCCTTCATAAGATCAAAATGTGTTGTGAATCTCCGAGGAGATTAAAACAGATAGAGCACAACAGAAAGTGTCAATGTGTCAGTTATATGTCAATTACTGGAAATCAATAAGCTCTCACTTGTCCTGCAATCAGATATCTTGGTAGGAAACACACAAGTGATGTTAAAGGGATACTTCACCCAAAATCGATAATTCACCAATTGTCTACTCACTGTCATGCCAAGGAAGAGTTTGGAGAACTGTTGGAGTCATCAAAACGCTTTTAGAGTTCCAGGGGGGGTCCAGCTGGCAACGGATTTTCATATAATGGCGGTGGATAGAGCTCAGTTTTGAGTTGTTCAAAACACACACTATGAAACATCCAAATACCTCCATACTGCTCGTCCGTACTGACCCAAGTGTCCTGAAGCCACCACATGAAAAAGTTATTTGAAAAGAACAATTTGATGTCTGTTTTTAGCCTTGTTGTAGTCGTAGCTCCCAGTGACTCTGTTGATGTTTGTGTGCGTGCGCAAGATTTGCTGCGAGATGTTCGTTCATCATTGTAAACCATTGGATGTATGATATAAAGAACACCTCACACATCTCGCGCAGCCACTGGGAGCTACTACAACAACAAAAAAACAGAGATCTGTCCCGGCTTTAGGACACTTGGGTCAGTATGGACGAGCAGTATGGAGGTATTTGGATATTTCACAGTGTATGTTTTGGACGATTCAAAAGTGGTCACAATCCGCTGCCCATTATATGAAAATCTGTTGCCAGCCGGACCCCCCCAGGAACTCCAAAAGCGTTTTGATGACTCTGAAAGATCTCCAAACCCTTCCTTGGCATGACGGTGAGTAGGAAATTGGTGAATTCTTGATTTTGGGTGAAATATCCCTTTAATAAGAGGCATAATGTTGGAGGTAAACATGTAACAAGAACCACACGCATGAACTGTTGCCTCCATGAGAGTAGTTTTTGTTACACACACACATTGATGATTGTAGTCATCCCTTCTGTCCTCACCTTCCAGCAGGATGATGGAGAAGTCCTGGGCCGTCTGGCCCTTGCGCGTGGCAAAGCACTGGTAAGCTCCCGAGTGTCTCTTTTGTGCAGCAGAAATGAACAATGTCTCATTGTGAGCTCCCTGGATGGAAAAGTGCTGATCGGGCAGGACGGGTTCTGTGTTCCGGTACCAGGACACAGAGAAGTGGGGGGAACCCTGGACGGCACAGGAGAGGATGACAGTACTGCTGATCCCTGTCTTCAGGTTCTTGGGAGACAATGTGACCCGCAATGGCTCTGGAGATGGAAAAAGGACCGGGTAGAGCAGAGATAGAGAAAAAAAAGTCAGATAGAAACATTATGCTTTTTGAAATGTCAATCATACCTGCACATTCACATTTTATTGAAGGAACAGTGCTCAGTGTGTGTGCAGGCTCGCCTCAGACGGTACACTGGTATTATTTGCATTACTGAATGGAAGCAATCTGAAGAGAGCTATACGCTGTGCCGGCCAAGCAATGCAAATCATATTTTGGTGAGGTGAGATTGTTGAATTTGTTGTTTGGGTACAATATTTATGTGTGTGTATGTGTGTATGTGTGTGTGTGTGTGTGTGTGTGTGTGTGTGTGTGTGTGTGTGTGTGTGTGTGTGTGTGTGTGTGTGTGCAAAGCAGCGAGGAAGAGCGAGACAGAGAAACAGAAAGGGGAGAAAATGTCAGTGAGCAATAAAGCAGCTGGTGTTAAGCGCTGGAGGCTGCTGAATGTGTGTGTGTACATGTATGTGAGTGACAGTGTATGTGTAAGGCTTTCTTCACGGGGAATGAGTGCATGGACTGTACGTCTGTCCCCAAGTGTGTGTGTGTGTGTGTGTCCCACCTTCCTTGCCCTGTCACAGGAGGTTTGTGGCTTGTGCGGTGATGTGCCCCGCGCCAGGTCTACCCAGCATCCACTAGGGGTGAAGCCCTCTTTCCCAACCACCCTCAACCCCCCCCACTCTCTCCACAAGTGTGCCATCTTGTCTATCTGCATCAGCGACACACATCTCTTTCATTCACACGCGCTGCACTGTTAGAAAATATCCCCCACCCCTCCCTCACAGAGCGACAGGCCTGCATGACCACTGTTCTGCTCTGTCACCGCTCTGCTCCGTAGCGGCGCCTCGGTGAGGCTTGAGAGCACAGCGGGGGGGACGAGCCGTCCGTGGAGATCAGGCTCACAATAGGCAAATGCGAGGGCGGCTTCGGGTTGTCGTGTAGGCAACATGAGGGGGCGGAGCACAACCAATGGAAATGAAATGATGTTGTAAATGATTGTCCCTGTCCAGAAGCTTGACATTACATCCACTACATGTGTCCCTGTTCACTCTATGGCTGAGTGAAGCCTACATATGTTGGTTGTAAAACAGCAGAAGGCAGGACAAACATACATAGAAAGTCAGTTTTGTCACCCACCTATGACATTGAGGTGACCCGTCACCTCTTTGGAGCCAAAGCTGTTGGTGACCTCACAGATGTAGTTGCCGCTGTCCTCCAGCCTCAAGTCTGAAACGGTGAGGCCAGTGATGCGCCGCGTCCAGCGAGAGTCCGCGGGTAACGGCCGGCCATCCTTCAGCCATCGGATGGTGGGGTTCGGGTATCCGGATGCGATGCAGGGCAGTTCCACGCTGTGCCCCACCTGCACCTCACCCGACTGGAAACTGTCCAGCACTGACGGGGTGGACTCCGTAGGGTCTGTGGATGGCACACGTTAGAGGGTATACTGTATATTAATTTGGGATAATCTCTCCTTGAATTATTTTTTTGATCGTCCCACAAGTAGTTTCATGTTTTGATAATACCGTATGTCTGTGAATATTTTCATTCATCCAGGTCATCGCTATCTCTTGTCAGACTAGTGAGGACTAGTCAGACTGATGTGTTACGAACTGATGAAACCCCTTGAATAAGAGGCGAAACGTCTTTCTAAACAAATACAAGTCCAGTTTCCTTTGATTCAATTTGTTGCCCAGAGATGTTTTGGTAAATTCACTTTATTTATTTCTTGTTGGGAGTTCAATCAGAACATCAATACCACTCATTTGGTTTGTACCATGAATTAGTTTTAAAAAAACAAAGAAACTTCAAGTACCCAAACATAACAAGCCAACTAACAGCACCTCTATAGCTTACCCTTTAGTTTTTTTGATCTGTAGTTTAGCCTCAAAACCAACAAATGCATTCAATTCATTTCTCAGGAAGAGTCTTCAACCCGTACCTCAAAATCAGTCCCTGATTGGCCAACGTGCTGTGAACAAGCACAACTAACGTCTTTTCCTCCCAGAAACTCAACAAGCGCCGACTCTTGCTGTAGTTTAAGTTCTGTAATTGATGGTATTTCATTTAGAACTTCCCTTACTGCTGTTTTTACGCCGCTGTTTGACGCTCCGCCATGTTTGTTGTAGGTGAGTCCAGTCCATGTAGCGATGTTTTCAGGCCCTGATTGGCCAACGTGCTGTGTCAATCCACAGCGGCGACGCTGATTGGCTCGGTAGACGGCCGATTTCTGGCGAAACGATTTCAACGGGTATGAGGCCAGACTCTCCCTGAGAAATGAATTGTTTTGGTTTTATGCTAAACAAAGACAAGGATCTTACACAGAAATGGTATTGATCCTCTTGTCTAACCTTCATCATCAAACCAATACTTGTATTTCCATAATGGTGAACATTCTTGGAATAAAGGCAAGGCAAGGCATCTTTATTTATATAGCACATTTCATACCAAGGCAACTCAATGTTGTTGCAGAGTTAAAAGCAAGAGCAAATAAAAGTAAAATAAAAGAAGATAGATAAGGTTTAAAGTTCTGAAAAAGAGCTCAGCTATAAGCACATGAAAAGAGAAATGTTTTTAACCTGGATTTAAAAGTGCTCACAGTTGGGGCTGATCTCAGTTCTGCTGGTAGTTTGTTCCAGCAGTTTGCAGCATAACGGCTAAATGCTGCTTCACCATGTCTGGTCTGAACTCTGTGCTCCACTATCTGACCTGAGTCAGTAGATCTCAGAGCTCTACTGGGTTTATACTTGACTATCATGTCATTCATGTATTCTGGGCCTAACCCATTTAGTGATCTGTAAACCAGCAGCAGAACTTTAAAATCTATTCTGTAGCTGACTGGGAGCCAATGTAAGGACTTAAGAACTGGGGTGATGTGATCTGATCTCTTTGTCCTGGTTAAAGCCACTATCATGTAAGTCTATTCAAGAAAATTTCAATACAAGAAAAGCCAAAGTTCACATCGTGGTTGGCATCTAGCAGATATCCAGAGAGGACATACAGTAATAACTTGTTGCTTACCCATAACAGAGAGTCTGGCTCCATTGCTCTGGCGAGTCTCTCCGCTGTACTTGTGCTTTGTGATGCAGCGGTAGGTGGACAGAGCATCTTCCTTCTGCACTTCTGAGATATACAGAGCGCCAGTTGAGGTCAGGAAGAAGCGGTTACCTGTGGCAGAGAGCAGAGGGGAGAAGGGTACGTTAGTCAACATATTTGGGTAACAAATGCGCCGTGTCGTTTGCATCTTAGGTGCTGTGTTGATACAGGTGGTGTTACATTGGCCAGGGTTCTGGATTTCCTGTTTTGAGCCCTACTCTCATCCAATATTCCATCCCATAATCACAGCCTGGGGACTTGATTTGATTATGATGGGTTTTTTCTTATGTGATTTTACTGCCTCATCCTTCGACCCGTCGTTATGATGTTACACTATGTTTTAGTATGTGAACAACTGGAATTGCTGCCAACCTATGGTGACAATCTCCCTGTCTTGAGTAACATTGTGTTGAACAATGTCCAGAAGTGTTTTAGCAAGACATTATGATACAGTACAGTATGACAGCTAGATTGACCTTTGACCATTTAGGATTTAAAATGTCATGACTTCATCATTTTATCCTGTTAGACTTTGGTGTTGTTGTGTGTCATAACTAGTGTATAAGCTATGGTAAAATGTTCTGTGAGGCCAGGGTAACCCTGACCTTTGACCTTTTGCACAGCAAAGTCAAATTAGTTCATCTTTGAGTTCAATGTTTGTGCCCAATATGAAGAAATTCCTTCAAGGTCTCACAGGACAGGTGGACAGACAACCCAAAAACATAGTCCCTCGACCCCCGGCTGTCACCGGCTGCTGGTGAATCAACTTCAATCAGTCATGTTTTTGTTAACAGGGTAAATAAAGCTGATATACTATAATGATTTGTCCACATTCTGGAGAGTTTTCAAATGATGCAAATAAAAATAAAATCACACATAAGAGGTCACTTAATCACTATTCTAAATGCTTCATGACTCATTTATACCCTCTCCATCCCTCGGATCTAAAACCACTTCATTATAGTGTGTGTAATTTCTATATGTGGGTGACTGCTATAAACCAAACTAAGAAAATCTGCTGTTGAGTGAAGCAAAGGTGATGTGAACCTGAGATCAAATTGAACTGGAAACCAGAATCTCCATCATAAGAGAAACCACAGATTTAAAAGGAAAAAAAAAAGTGCATGACTGCAATATACATGTCTTCAAAAGGACCGGCCACAGCACTTAGGTGAACACATGGGAGCTTTTAACACACTCTGTCCCATTCATCTGGCGAGATATACACAATAGAGAGAGACAGACGAGAAGAAAGAGAAAGAGAGGAGAAAGGAGAGAGGAGGGTTATTGTAGGTGTTAATAATTGATGCGTCTCTGTGTGTTATGGTAACAGCAGATTAGTGTCATTTTCATTTCACATCAGTGACTTTTTGGTCTGCCTCTGATTTATCTACATGTCAATAGAGTGAGTGTGTGCCCATGTGTGTGTGTATGCGAGAGAGAGAGAGCGACGAGAGACGGATGGAAGGAAAAGAGACGAGGAGAGTGTATTTCAGTGTTTGATTCTTTCCGCTTCTCTGAGTCTTTTTGTATTCTGTTCCCCCAAAGGGTTATTTTAGACAGAGTGCACTTCAGAGTTTATAGTAGATTGCAGATTGTTTGGTTATGCGAATGCTATTTTAGTGTGTGTGTGTGTGTGTGTGTGTGTGTTGGCAGTTGTTTGCTGTACATGATGTTTCAATGTCTTTTTGCAGTGTTGACAAGAGAAAGCTTGAGTAAAACGCAGGTGTATTGAATAGTTGAACACTGTGCAGCTCACTCACTCACACAGACTCACAAACACACATACACACGCACACGTGCTTCGAGCAATAGGTCAGCACCTCGTCACAACACAGCAAACTTATTCTGGGCTGCTCGCTGGTAGATGTGTGGACTTGTTGGTAAAGAGAGGTCGCTGTAGTGTGAAAATGTAAATATTTGATTGGTTTTCTTTCTTTTTTCTTATTGAATCAACAGATAATCTGATTTCCTCTGTTCATATTCCTGTGTTTTGATTGACAAAATGTTTATTGTTTAATACAAGCATGCTCATCTGTACGCAAAGCATGTAAAATGTCAATACATGGTTTTCTATGTCAGATCAATGAACATGTATAGATAGGAATGTGTAGGTTAAGTATGAATAACCAAGCGTGTGTGTCTGTGTGTGTGTGTGTGTGCTGCCACGATGTGAGCAACGACAATCGATGCATTTTATGGCTGCACAGCTCCATCCAAAGGAGATTTATTAAAACAGAGAGGACTGGCCTGGCTCCTTGCCACACACACTCGCACACACACACTCACACTCTATCACTCTAACGAGACCGAGGAGTGAAGACGACTGAAGGCTTTGCTCCTCGTGTCAATCTGAACAGGTTTTCACTCACCAGATAAAACGCACACGAGGTCTTCTCATTAGTCATCCGTCTCCTTCATTAACGATTAATCTGTTGATTTTTTTAATAGATCTATCAATTCATCCCCCAAAAAGGTTTTTTCAAGTAAAAAGCCCATTATAATAACCCTGAACCCAATAAGATAACTTTAAACTGTGACACCAGCGCTTCACTGAGGCAGGTGAAATATGGACGTGCCTTTAACTCTGAAGGAATTAAACTTTACTTCAGCTGCACATTATTAAAAGCTGCTCCTGCTACCACGTGCTGCCTTGTTTTATTTGACTTGACTTTAATTGATCATCAAAATACCTGTCATTCCAGATGCACAGCTGATCAGAGGGATTTCACAGATTTCATCCACAACTGTTTTTTTTAATCAAAAACTTTCTATCCCGTCACATCAGTGCTGAGCTGATATCATCAATAAGAGGGATCTGCTTTTTATCTGAGTCTGCAGCGTGTGTGTGTGCGTGTGTGTTATTTCTGAATATATACAGTATCCATGCCCGAAAGTTCACACACTCGTATTTTCATGTGAGTCAGACTGTTGTGCTGAGTGCTAAGCGACGTAAGCTGTAATTTCCAGGCCTGCCCTTTTGTTCCAACCTGGGTATTAAGCCTTACAGGATAATATGCACTTGGCGAGTAGAACCCTGTATAACACACTGCTACACCCTGTCACAACATGCCTGCAGAGAGAAAGACAGACCAGAAGGGGGTGGAGGGAGGAGGAGGAGGAGGTGGTGGTGGTGGCGGGTAGAGTAAGAAATTCAGAGATGGTTAAGAATGGAGGGAAAGAAAAGCAGCAGTTACAGCAGCGGTTGTAAACGAAGGCTCCATCTATGTGTGGGTTTTTTTTGTTTGTTTGGGTTTTTTTGCTCATTTTGTCTTCCTTTCTTTCTCAAATGCCTTTTTCAAAATGCTGCAACAAACATATTTTCTTTTAACTATTATTCCCTTTATTAGTTCATATACTAAGGTTACATCTCCAAACTTTTTTTCACCACAGAAAGCACGATGGACAGTTTACTGACACAGCTCAATATTCATCCCGGATAGAAAATGAAAAGAAAATGAAGAAAAATGTATCTATCCATCTATGAATATCTGCATACTAAAATCATATTAAAAGCTGTCTGTCATTCATGTACAGTATCTCCAGCTGAAACATGTAGTGACAGGTTCTTCAACCTGCACATACTGTATATGAGGTAAGTACCACCCCATGATTCAAAGAGTGGAACCATTAACTGATCATCACTTGTGCTGTTGATGAATTTTCCAACGACTGTCTAATTAATTGATAATATCCACACCAAAGTGCTTATCCAGTCTCATATGAGGTGAAATATTTATTAATAAAACGAACAGGAGTCTTCTATCTTCCGCCCCGACTTCACCACCCTTTCCCTCTTTTTTTTTTTTTTGGGGGGGGGGGTGCTCTTTCTACCTGATATTTAATTTCTAGTCACTACTCGCTCTCCTGCTGCCTGTGGAGATGTGACACACCTAAAACAGCGGAGAGGGTGCAGGCGGCGATGGAGGAAGGCTGCGGAGGAGAGGAAGGAGCTGACCCTACAGGGAGGAGGACAGCAGATGGAGATTGATGGAGGGAGAGATAGGGAGATAAAGAGAAACACGCCGTTGGGAGCGACAGAGGAGGGAGTGAGAGGGATGAGGGGCCTGCAGGCCCGAGAGCCACACATGGGTAAAAACAATTCTTCTACGTCTTTCTCCGCCTATCTCCCTTTCTCTCCCTTGCTCTCTTTCTCCCCTTGCAAGCCTCTCCTTGTGGGAGAGGAGATCAATTCTCGTCTAGTCTGCCTACGCCTCCAGGAGTTTGTTGTTGTTGTTGAGTGTGTGTATCTATGTGCTTCTGTGTCTGCTTCCTTTATTTTTTTGCTGTGGGAGGCAGGATGAGAATTTCAGAGGTCTATCCCACACCCAAGGGAGGTGCAAAATCGCTTCACTTCCTCCTTATTTCCCGACCCTTTCCTATACCCTTCTTTTACTCCTTTTTTTCTTCCCATCTGTGTGACATCTATTCTCCTCTCCCGATCTCTCTCCCTCCAGTCACCCCTCTGCCCTCTACCTCTTTCTATATCTGCCTTTTTTTCTCCTCCTTGTCTGTGCTCCTCTCCCCTCTCTTACAGGGGGGTCTGTAAGTAATGGAATCAGTTCAGCTGATCAGCCTGAGGCAGGAAGTCAAGCCAAGTGCAGAGTGAAGCTGGATTTGTGTGTGTGTATGTGTGTGTGTGTGTGTGTGCACGTATGCCATGAATTCCACAGACAGACACATACATGCAAATAACGAGACAGAAAGGGGTGGAACACACACACACATACACACACACACAATATAAAAAGGATTAGGGAGCCCTGAAGCTTCACTTGTCTTCTCCAAAGTTTCTCAAGAGAGAGGACACCCCTCTTCTCTGAGATAGGTGGGAGAGACAGGGAAGAAGGGGGGAAGAGGTGGAGGAGGAGGAGGAGGCAAAGATGGAGGCAGAAGATGAAGGGATGCAGGAAAGGCAACTGCTAAATATATCTCCATCTACTACTGTATGGCTGCATTTTCCACAAATTATCATCAAATAGAAAGGGAAGGAATAGCAACATGAGAGATGATACTGTAATGAGGGAAGCAACGAGAAAAAGAAACATGATCAAGTTAATGTAGGAAATACTGTAGCCACCAGGGAGGCTGGGAGAAGAGGAGCAGATCAGACGGAGAAGAAAGTAACTAAGAAAAGATGCACAGATTTTTGAGATGCTGGCAAGACCGAGGAGGGAAAGAAAGAGACTGAAATAGATAAAAGAGTGAGTGAAAGCGAGAAAGAAAGTGATTGGGAGAGAAGGAGAGCAAGAGAGGAAATGGCGTAGGTAAGGGGGTTTGTTCTCGGTGCTGCCATGCAAATGAAGGCGGCGCTGCAGCAATGCTAACTAACAGCAATTCACACTGTTGGACTCATCACTTATTAATGCTCTACGGCTCCCCCTCCCTCCCTCCCTCCCTTCCTCCCTCTCTCTTTCTCCCTCCCTCCCATCTCTACCTCTCTCTCCCCCTCTCTTTAACCATTCCCCTCTCCCCTGCTCTCGCCAGGATCTCTCTTTTTTGTTCGCTCTCTCGCTCGCTGTTGCTAGGGCCCGTGCACTCACGTGACAACAGCTGGGTAGGGGGCGCTGCAGTGGCACACAGCGGCGTGTGCGAGTGTGCGTTTCCTGTGTGTTTGCCGCGTATGTGTGTGTGCGACAGAGTACCCTTCATTAGAGGTAAAAACGGAATCAGCCATTTAAATGATGGCGATGGAGATGAGAGGAGAGGAACTGCTGAATGGATCTGTAATTGCTTCACAGGCCCGGGCGACGGGACACAGAGGAGCTTACCACATCTCTACGTGCATGTCACTTTATTTTGCACTTGTGCTTTTGTTTACTTTAAGAAAAACAGATTCTGAAGACTGTCATGAGCATTATTGTCAAGGTTTGCCTGTCAGATGTGGAGGCTAAATAGGCCACAGGCTCCACACGAGACAAACCAGTAGGTTTGCAAATAGACTTGCATTGCGCATCCACTAACACATACGCTCACAATCTACACATTGTTACTCCCACCGTCTCACAAATCCCATTTACAGGGTGCACTCAACAAATTGTGAGTGTATGTGTGTGATTTTTTTCTTTTTTGCAGAGCGCTTCACCACAGGAAGCCACAGCAATGAGCAGACAGTTGAGTACACCTACATGTTCCTTATTTATTCTCCTTCTCCTGGTTCAACTTTTCATTTTCTTTCATTTCTGCCTCCTCTTTCCCACTGACACTTTCCCCGTACTACATCTCTATCTACCCTCAATGCTAATTTCATGTCAGTTATTCCTCACACACACATTGTTCCACATCTTGCAATGAAAGAGGTGTGTGTACAAGTTCATTTACGCCACATATGAAGTGCCCAAACAGGACGACCTTCACTCACACAGACGACACCGGGCACCTATTCCAAAATGATGTTGAGAATCAGAATCAGGTGGAGGTTAACTATTACTATTGAACCTCAAGAAGTAAATACAATACACATACAAGCAAAAACAGAGCTGTGTGTAAATGGCATCAAAATCTAGAAAACATTTCATTATAAAAACCTATACGCACATCACATAAAATACACATATACGCCCAAGAAGAGCAAATTTCCAGCGTTTACACCAAATCAGCACCACGGACAGCTACATCACAAATTATTCAGCAATACTACCAAAAGGTAGCACCAGCACCATGGACAGCTCTACTGCTGGAGGAAGACCTTCCTGTGTCAAGTCTCAACATACGCGTCCCGGTGGTACAACGGTTGGCAAAATGTAACTGTGTGTGTGTCTCAGGGTAATGTTAACTACAGTGGATACTATGCCAGGGTAATAAAATAGTAATGTGGCATATGGCCCAGTGCTACAGCCCAGCCTACCAGCAGTCAGTCAACTCCCTCCTGGAGACAAACAGTGACAGAGAAGCCAACACAGGTAAACAGAGTGGATGCATTTGTGAGCGGTGAATACAGTGTGACAAATGCACCGTATAATAAAAGGGCATAACAGTGTATGAAATGATTTAACAATCGCACGGCTTATAATCAGTGAAGGGCATAAAGAGCATAGTTTAAACAATGACACACATGGCAGCACAGTGATGACTTCATTTTAATCCATAACTGTCACCCACTAGTGGAGCAAGTACATGAAACATCATGTTGGGCCAGGTTAGTGTCAACTTTCTTAAGTGCTCCCATCATAACAAGTTAGAAGGGGGAAAAAATAATGTCAAAAAGGGTGAAATGATATAATAATATAATAATAATAATATTGTTATATTATTATAATAGTAAATACGATTCCAACTTGACGTTAATTGTTTGTGCCACACAGGACAACTGATGGAACAAATGAGGTGCAGAGCAATGTTAAAAATGACATGAAGCATTACACTTTCAAATAGGGAGAAGGTAAAGATGGTTTTCAGAATGAACAAGAATGAAAGAAGTCAGTCCTGATCACTCCACCTAATCCTCCTCCTCCTCCTCCTCCTCCTTCTCTCCTTCCCCTGGCTAATTTATTTGATAATTACCACGGGCCCATTATGGCTGATTTCAAGGAGGCACTGGGTAGGCCTACTAAAAGCTATTTCATTTGTGCTGCTCATACTGTATATAAGCCCCTTCACTGCAACACACACACACACACACACACACGCTGTATAAAACATGACTTCTCCAACTGTGAGTCCATTCAGGCCCAACATGTAATTAACACCCTCACCTCACCTCCACCCACTCACATCTAAGGGCATGAGTCAGTGTGTGCATGAAAGTGCATCAGTGCATACATTCATGTCTGTGTGTGTCGGGGGGGCCGAGAGGTGGGTGAAGGGGTGAAGGATAATAAAGATTGGATTCTAATAAAATGTTCTCATCCTCCTAAATCCCCCACCTGCCCTCTCCCCCTACCTGCCATATTAACACCACCATTACAAGGGCAGATGAATGAATATGAACAGAGCTGCGGTGTGATTCCCTGAGTGTCAAATCAATACCACTCTCCTCCTCCTCCTCTGTTCCTCTCCCGCCTTCCAACCCGCCCCTCTCTCCCTTCATCCATTTCTCCGCTGTTATCATTTTCCTATTCTCCTCTCCTCTGTTGGGTCTGAAGAATTGGCATGTGTTTGACAAAGGGAAATCTACACCTAGCTACAATAAGCTCTCTCCCTATCTGAGCCCCGCGCTCTCCCCCTCCTCCTCTCTCTACTATGAAATGAATGACGCTTGCTCCTATCTCCTCTCTATTCACATTCAAAGTAGTCTATAATAGTTAAGTGCTACTGAGAACAAGCCAGACACAGAAAAGAGTCACAAGGACGGCATATTACTGCCACTTTCTTTGACTCAATCAGAGACAAAAGCTGGCAGAAGGACTGGGAAGAGGTCATGTCAAACTAACAGAAGAAGGTTAATAAAGAAGAGTTGTGTGGACGTCTCGGACTCCGTTTCTTTTTCTCGCTATGAGTGCAGGACACACGCGGTAACCAGAGGCAGAATAATTGAAGAGGAAAACACAGATACACACTCGTTCTATTCTTATCGCTCTACACGTGTTCCGGTTTTTCAGTCCCGACCCTTGACCTTCTCATCCTCCTCTCCTTCCTTGTTCCGTCTGTTTTCAAGGTTCAGTGTGATGCAGCGATCTGAGGATAGGTATGCAGAGGACTAAAGCACTCATTAAAAAGGCATGCTTCACCGTCAAATGCCAGCTGCAACCCCCCCCAAACACACACACACACCACCATCATGTCTCCTGTTCTTCTTTGTCTTTCCCTCCTCCCTCTCTCTCTCTCTCCATATCCATTTCTTCCTTCGTTCCTCTGTTCTCTACCTCCATCTCTCTGCTGCCGTCTCCACTTGTTTCTCTTTCTATATCTGTTGTTAGAAGGTGACACCCCGTACACCCACACACCCCTCACCCGCTCTGAACAACTCATGCCTGAGACTACAGAGAGAGAGAAAAGGAGAGAGGAAGAAGAAGAAAAAAATAAAGGAAATGGAAAAATGCACTCATCCAAACCAAAAGAAATAGAAAGAAGGGGAAATCATGATCATCTTTTTTTTTTGTTTTGTTTGTTTTCTTTCCATGAGCCCACCCCCCCCTCGTCTTCACCTCCATCTCTCCCTCTGTAATGGTTGAAGGCCTCTACCACACTTAAGCAACCTTAATTGGAATGGCCATAAATATTCAAACAGCAAGATGGAGGCAGGAATGGATGTCTGGATGAGGAGATGAAGAGAAAAGGGGTTAGGAAAGTGGGGTAGAGAGGAAAAAAAAACACTGAAACAACCGCAGCGACACAAAACAGCCTCAGATTGTTTGCTCTGCTTTGTTTCTCCTCTCTGTTAAATTCATGCTTCGTATGTCAGAGTGCAAACAAAAACATGCATCTGAAAAATAAATGGATCCAACCGCATTTGGTCACTGACAATGACACACATACAGTACAAACACATACTCCTGACTTGTCAACATGTGGTACATTGTGTCGCTTTTGTCTTTAATTATTCAATCTCATAGATAATAGATACAGACATGCTCGCCAGTCATGAGAAGGCTAACGGGACCCACAGTATCTAATGCATTATGAACACACACACACAAGTCACAATGCACACAAAGGGCAAACTCTGCCAAAGCGTGATCTTATTTCTGCTGTGGAAAATGCAAACAACAATGTGTGAACAGTCTAATTTCACACAAAGGTCTGTTTTGTGTGATTGTCATCTATTATGAAGAGGAAGACACGACAAACAGGGAATATACTGATTTTCTGAAAACAGCTTGTGAAACTGTCTCTGTCAAGCTTTTGAACAGCGCTAGGAGAGACATTTAGAACCGCTCACTGACTTATTCTTTCTCTTATCGGATAATTTGGTCAAAACTTTCACAAGCATGTTCATTCATGAATTGTCCCCTTAAAAGAAAATACAGCCTCATGTTCATTCAAGTGCCTCTGCTCTGAAAGCTGCTGTTATGAATGACACAGGGACAAACAATGAGCATCCACACAAATACATTTGAGCTTTACCTTTTACTATGTTTACACCTGGCGTCCACACACTACCTAAAACAGGAACCGCATTTGAGTCTAAAAGTTCGGTCTTGGAGGAGCAGAAACTGTGACTTTGTGAAACACGCAAACACCTGCATCACCTCTTGATTGAGTTGTATGAGTCACAACTGTCAGACAGTGCTAAATGCAACACAGGCGGAAACAAAAAGCAACATCATAATCACATTGCTGAACATGAAAAGTGCCTGAATCAAAAACGCTGTGTCTACTTAGTGATCTGCACACATGCGGTGCTGCCTTCAGGGCTCCTTCTGTGTGTACGAGAAGGGGCCAACGCCACGCGAGCGCCGGCACACGTGATTAACTCTCACACAAATCAATAATGCCTTGCCCTTTGTAAAGCCATGTTGTCCTCAGTGGGAGTACTACAGTGCCACAGCGTGTGCACAGCACCACAGTGACACATAGTGAATCTCAGGGAGCAAGGAGGTCACCGGGGAGCAGCGGCCCGCGTGCGGATGAGTGCACTTCTCATGGCAGGCGGATGTGAGGAGCGAGGCGAGGCCGAAGCGAAGCGAAGGCAAGGAGGGAGAAGGCTCCCCTCGTTCGCCTGCGCCACCGTGATGATGCACCCTCTTCTCTGCTGTTGCTGGGCATCTTGGCGACAGAGACCCAAAAGAGGATGAAGAGGAGGAGTCAGAGCAGGAGAACCAAATGAGGGATGATGGGAAGCAAAAGAGCTGCAGAGACAGATGTTGCAGATTGGAGTAGAGTAGTGGTGACATGCTAAAAGCGGGTTCCCCAGACGTTGCAGGGAGGGCTGAGGGGCCAGGAGTGCCCGAGGTACATGCTAGGAATGGGGGGGGTGGGGGCACCACCACAGCAGAGCAGCAGCTCTCCCTGCCTCCCTCCCTGCATGACTGTCTCTCTGTCTCTTCTGCCTCACTGCCCCCCTACACTCTGTCCCACTTTAGCCCAATGTCACTGCCAGATCAAGGGGGAGGGAACATAAAGAAGAGACCAAGAGAAAAAGAGGGAGGAAAGTGAAAAGAGGAAAGAAGGAAGAAAGAGGAAAGACTGATGGAGAATTGGAAGAAAAAAGATCCCAGGATGGTGATGATGATGATGATGATGAGGAGGAGGACACTGATGCTGGAAGGGAGCATGGGGAGTCCAGCTAAGGTGACATCACAACCTTTCATGTATCCAGATTTTCTCACTCTTTCACTCTCAACAATCTCTTCTCTGGGAATTCTTTTGTCTCCTTGTCGCACAAACATACAGCACTCAGCATATGTAGAGTTACACAAGCAGTCAAGCACAAAGTCCCCTGCTGAAAACAAGTATGTACTGTATGTGCAGGCGCACTCTGGCACACGCCTGCATACACACACAGGGCGGCTAGTCAGGCATGCTTTGTGGTCTTGTCAGCTGATCCGGCGTCCCATGGCATGGTGATGTGCGACTCCTGGAGATAAGCGTGCTCAACAGGACGAGAATCCAGAGCCACCGTGAGCAGAAGGGTTCAATAAACAACACGTTTCTTTCCCTTCGCTGGGCTCCCATACTGTTAAATTTATTAACTGTCCTACATCACATTCACCATTACACATCGCCGCAGCCCACTGGACACAAAATTTAGCACTGACCTTTACACTATATCAAGACATAATAAAGATAGTAAGCACAGGAGTGAAAGTGTGTCATTGATTTAGCAGTACACTTCCTCAATATTGCCAGACTCGAAGGATCAAAGCCGATGTAGCAGATCCAGATACATCATATTATTTACACCTCATATCCTTTTTCTCACCTACAGCACCTACTTTAAACACAGTGCAACTCAACTGGCCACCACGTTGGCTAGAGATTTGGGTGCAATTATGGCTCATGTGGCCTCCAGCTGGTTTGGTGTGCTTGATTCACTGCAATGCTAAACCTTCAGGTTTTGTTTTGTGGGGGTTTTTTTATGCTCAAACTTGGAACCAACCAACACGGATACAAGTGATATCATCTCAGAGAGTTGTTCAGATTTTGTGCAGTTCTCCTGTGGAGAGACCAGGACCTGTAGGCTCCGATGGGTAAAATTGGTGGGATTTGACCTTTTGAAGGGTTGAAGAAGTTTATTGAATTGTGGAAATAAGGGGTGGAGGTATGTATGTGACAGATGATCAATTTACCACTGTGACATGGTGAGAGAGAGAGCGATACTGTAGGAAAAGATAGAGAGAAAACACCTGGTCTCATTGTAAGACTCAGACATCACCCCCACACCCCTTGCTGTAGATGGTTGCTGATGCCGTTCCTGAGGGTAACAGATTTGTCACAATCACCTGTCACAGGCCTAAGCCTAACTCTAACTAAGCCTATCTGCTAACAAATCCTGTGAATAGCTGAGGTCGTTGCTGTAAATGCTACACCTACCTAGCCAGGCTAGCGCCGCCTATAATGCTTCTGGCCAATTAAATTTGCCTCCACTAGTAACGCGTTTCCGTTTGCTCCGTCTGCTCTGGCGGACGGACCAATCAGCGAACAGATGGGGAACGGAAGGCGATGATGTTGAACTCAAGTGCTCAAGCTTAACCTATGAGCTTAACCGGTGTATACTGTAGCACATGTCTCCACCAAGCAGCAGCGATTAGTTGAAGCAAACATAAGCAACCGCCTCCCGGAAGCAAACGAATCCCCATGGCTCGTGTTCAGACGCTCTATGAAATGGAATGAAATAAACGGCTGATGCATCAGGCTAACACCTACTGTACCTGGATAAGCAAGACAAAATCTGATCAATACAATTGCTGTCAAAAATTCAAAGGACACAATATTAGTAACCAAGGACAAGGACAAAGTGGCCCTGGATTAAATCCTAGATGTACTCTGCGTTATAAATTTGATCGACTCAGGTCTAAAAATCAGGACGTCAGCCACTCCTATCCTAAATGGAAAGGATGAAACAGCATTAAAATGAACGTTAAAAAAATCAATTGATCTCTGAAGATAATCTTAATTCCTCTTTGTAGAATTTAATGTGTTTGTTACACATTTAAATAAGACAATTAAGTAAAAATGACAAAAAAGAGTTTTAAGGTGATGTGGCAGAGGCATGAGCATGCAGAGTAGGAACAGTCGTCCACACACCAAAATATATAAAAGTGAGATAAAATATGAGCAACAGAGGAGCAGGATCTGTTCAATATTTGAGTGATGTTCATCTCTGTCGTCCATCCAAACTTCAAGCTCACATAATGAAACTTTCAGAATAAGTTCAAGCAGGAAGACAATTATTATTCTAATATCCTCCCCCTCTCAGGTATTATCAGATGAACTCACTATGTTTGCCTTGCTGTTCTGTCAACCAATGATCATTCTGGATGAAGGGCATTTAAACCGCCTTATCTGCGATCTGTCATTGAGGAGAATGCCATCTATAAAGGCTTTATGAAGACAAGAGCTGTAAATTGTCTTCAAGTCAAAGGACGGAGAGAACCAGTGTGTGACTTCACACACAGGGTCAATGAAATATCCTTAGAATCTGGAAATAAAGCACCATTGCTCACTTGTGGGGTCTTTCCTGACTTAAGTGGAGGAGCAGAGGACCTCGGTGCACCGTGGCGCTGGATTCATTGATGCATGTTATTCTACTTCTGAGTCCAACTCAGGGTTTAACCACACAAACACACTCCGAGCGCTGTGCGGCGCATAGCGATTGCCTTTCTCACATTATTCATCATACTTGTGGGCTGCTCGGGGATGTCTCCTGTTAATGATAGTCCAAATGCACCAGTGGATGAACTCTCTGGGTACACATACATATGGATCCAGCCATGTAGAACAGAGCAGGATAGCGTGAAAGAGCCTTGGCAATCTCCTGCCCCCTGCCCATGTACCCCCGCCTATACCAACATCTAGGTTTTTAAAGCAGAACCCCCCAACCCCACTCCCCCCTCCTCTTTCTCCTCCTCTGTCCACTACCCAATCCCTGTACAGTCCTCAACATCCCTCCCTGAAGAGTGGGAGGTCTCATCAAGGGCTGGCACTGAGATATGGCAGTTTGGCTAGAGGTGGCATTTGCCAAGGTCATTCAGCATGTCTGTGTGAGTGTGTGTGTGTGTGCCACCATCTCTGCTGCATGCAAGAATTCCACCATATTATATTTGGCTACAAGAACAGCGCAGACAAGGGCCATTTTTGTGTTTGAGTTTATAATGCAGTATGCATAGTAGAGGCCATCTTAAGAAGCTGCCTAGCTGTCTGTCTGCAGTATAAGGAAAGGCAAGGCTTACTGCTGCTGCTGCTGCTTGGTTTTAATGGGCTAGCAGCTGAAGCTGAATCTCAAATCATCATAATGAGAGAGAATGAGATCCACATGCGCAAGAAGGGGGAGGAAGGGAAGGTGGATAAGGAAATCAGGTAAAGATGGAGAGAGAAAGGAGGGGAGGAGAGGGGGCAGAGGGAAATGGAGAGAAAGGAAGATGCAAGGAGAGAGGAAAGAGGAGTGAGAAATGAGAGAGAGATTCCTCTGCATCTCTGATTTGCTTGGGTGATATGCATCAGGGCGACAGAGCGTAGGGGAGGAATAGATAGAGGGAGGCAGGAGAGTGGGAGGAGGGAAAAGAGAGAAAGAAAGCAGAAGTATTTTTTTGTTTCTATAAGCCATTTGTTTTTATTAAGCTTCACTGCCTGTCCTTGTAGCTGTTTCCTGAGCTCTCCACTGCTCTATTTGTTTATGCTCAGTAACAGGGCCATGCCTACAGTGGTATTTACAAGCTTAAGGAAAAAAAATCTGGATTTTTTTTTGTTACTTGCTGTACTGTAGTTCATAGTTCACTCCACTTAAAATTCTTTTTCTAATGTACTTTTATTTTACCTTAAATAGTAAGACTTATTATATCTTATTCTTTCTTACCATCAACAAATCCTGAGAAAAAAAGACCAAACCCAAAAATGACTTCATCAAAGCCACATACAGTACTGTATTGTGTTGTATTGACTGTGTAGCCAAAGCCAGATTTAGCCTATTCCTCTGTGCAATAGACCTCCATCCACAAACTATTTAAAACACAAGTGAGTCACACGGCTGCACTGGGTGGCTTGTTCCATCCTAATGATAAACATGGCCACTGCAGTTTATTTAGAGTCAATCCCATATTTACCTGATGCACCAAATTGTATGAATTTGTGATTATGACTCGTTGGAGATTTACAGCTTTAGTAGGAACAAATACAAGTCAGTAACAGAGTCTTTTCTTTTTATTTCCACTTACATTGAATGTAAATTGTAACTATTTGATTCACTTCTTCTTGACCACTTGACTGCTGATGAGATGCAGTGTTACAGTGATGTGGGAGGCAAAGGTGACCGTAGTCGCCACGGCCTAAAGAGCATCATCACACTGGTAGGGAAAAACAGAGTTTGAAAAACATTAAGAGACTGGGTGCAAAACAGTGTGGGAGAAGAAGCTGGGAGAGGGAGAGGGAAGGAGGGGGGGTGAGGCAGAAGAGAGGGAATGTGACAGAGTGGTGACAGAGGGAGAGAGCGGAGCGCGGTGTGTGTCAGGACTGTGTGTGTCTCTGTGCTCGTGTCCCCAGGCGCAGGCAAACATTAGCTGCATTAAGTGAGTTGACAGGTCCCTCCCCATTACCACTACTGGTGGCCCAGGAAGAGAGGAAGAGAGACACAGAGAATGAGGGGGAGGAAATGGAAGACACTGTGGTCCTTACTAACTGTCTATGCAATTCAAAACACATGATGTGTGTCCCAATTCTGCATATACACACACAATCATGACATATTTGCATAGACACACTGCCTGCACAGCAGCAGCAGCACAGCTCTCTGCAAAATAAAAAAAAACATCTACAAATCTACAGCAACAAAAAAGCCCTCACAAATGACTCATACAGTAGCCTACACCACCACGTATACAAAATCTTTACACTAAACTCTTTTCTACGTACCACACTTTGCAGACGCACTATGTGAAATCCCCTAGGTGTGCAGAAAACACACTCCATTTATCATACACACTGACAGTGCTGTCTCTCATGTGTGTGTAGTGTATCATTCCTTCTCTGCTTAAATATTGATTGTTGTCTTGTCTGGGGTTCAGGGTTAAAGACCATCTGCTGCCTCCATCCTTCAATTATTCAGTCACACCACCGCCAATCCCCTCCACACACACACACACACAAATTAGTCCCTGGGAGCATATTTCCTTTTGCAGTGTGTCATAAAAGCCTAATACTATGCATACACCTTGCATAGTGCAAAATGGATCAGTTATCCATCCATATCTATCTGAGGGAGTCTCCTTCATCATGTGGACTCACCGTCAACTCAACATACAGATACTGTCGACGCACACATGGAGCAAAAATACACACTGTCCATTACATGAGTTCAGATGCTCACACTGAAGAGGCAGGAGATCAACCATAGCTCTGTGAAAAAGCTGAACTCTGTGGGGAGTGGACGGGAGTGGGGGCTCCACGTTGACATCACGCTGTGTTAGGGCCGACTCCTCTGACCTGAACAAGAGCACTGGGGACAATCATGAAATGAAAGGGGAGGAGAGGAGAGGAGAGGTGGAGGAGGAGGAGGAGGAGTGAATGAAGGAGATGGGGAAGGACCGTGAGAGGGAAGTGCAAAGAGGATAAATAGTGGTATGGAGCGTGTGGGAGAAAATAGGCAGGGTGAAAGACAGCGAAGGCAACAGGGGCTGCTGACCTCTGGCTATGGAGCTTGTCGCTATAGTGCAGGCAGGGACGGTGGGGGTCGGAGGGGGAGGGGGAGGGGGTGGGAGGGGTGGGGGGGCTGTTTGTTAGTGAAGATGTTTTTCCTCAAATGCGATGTCTCCGCGCTGCAGTCTGCGAGCGTGCACGTATGTGTGTCTGTGTGTCTCTGTGTGTGTGTCTGCGTGTAATCTCCCCAGGCAAATCCCTCTTTAGCCAAAGCAGGGAAGAATAGAGAAGAAAAGGGAAAGCCATCTTTATCCAAATCCAATTGCAGCTGGAAGGAGAGAGTAGAGCGAGGGAGGTGGAGGCGGAGAGGGGAGGAGGAGGAGAAGACGTTGTAATTTGTCTGAGGGATTACAAGGAGTGCTGGCAGAACATGACTGCTGACTGCGTGTGTGTGTGCCCGCGTGTATGCATGCCATGGCCTAACCCCATGAATTCAGAGCATAACAACATCAGAGACAGTATTTTAGTAACAGAACTAGAGCAGAAAATAAAGACTATTTCTCTGCAGCCCTGCTCACTCCAGGTAAATATCAAACCTCGTGCATCACAACTAAAGCAAGCCAGACACAAGACTCTGACCCACAAACCTTTGGGTTACAGGCTAATGTGGAAACAATATGGCAGTCATATCTAGGCTAATATCAAGTGTGTTTTTTGAATGAAACCAATGGGTGGACCAAAATACAATCATATCATCTATTTGCAAAGTCTGAGTTTCATTTCTTTGACTATTGTCAAATTGTGATTCAAAGTAAATAAACTAAAAAAGTCAAATTTCGACTATTCAAATTTTTGTCAACTTTTTCATAATTATATATAAGTAATAAACCCCGCCCCTCCTGGTTAGCAGATGGGACATTTGCCAAATACATGAATATTATGTTTTCCAAAGGATGGTTTTTGTCACACATGCATCACACTGATGTATGTTCAAGAATTGATTTTGCTGATATGTTCATTTTCTAATTACTTAGGGGTAATTACTAAATTTTAATTATTACTTACTTACTGTAAAGGGATAGTTCAACGTTTTGGCAAATTGGCCCATTGCCATAATCCCTATAGGTGCGTTACCTTTATTTGTTGGTGCAAGCTATTTTTAGAACAGCTCAGAGATAAGCTACGGAGGCTAATGGGATTTCTTGGTTTCCCCTCATCAAACTCATCAAATACACAATCCAAAAACTTCAAAACACTCTCGTGGACAAGTTGTGACCTGCACATTCACCACGCTATGAAATAATAACAGAACGTTACGAGACAGAGTTTTCGAGGTAAATTCATGCAAAATCACTGATGTGCGTTCCTGTTGAGGCCAGTTTCTCTGCAAGTAGTCTCTGCATTTGCCTAAAACAACTCTGTCTTGTAACGTTCCGTTATTATCTCATAGCGTGGTGAATGTGCAGGTCACAACTTGTCCACAAAAGTGTTTTTGAGTTGTTGGATTGTGTATTTGATGAGTTTGATGAGGGAAACCAAGAAATCCCATTAGCCTAGTGTAGCTCTGAGCAGCTCACGGCTCTGCTCCGCCACTATAAAAATAGCCTGCACCAACAATTAAAAATAACAAACCTACTGCTAAAACTATAGGGATTATGGCAATGGGCCAATTTGCCAAAATGTTGAACTATCCCTTTAAAGGAGGGCGGGGCTAAATGATTGACAGCTGTAATTGAGTCACAAAATGTGGTTGGGCCCACGAGAGACCCCACTAGTAAATCCTTCACTATAAAAGAGGGATCCAGACTGCTGAAGGGTTAGGGAAGGCAGAGGAGGGAAGGAAAGAAAGAAAGAGGAGGAAATGGAGTGAGAGAGCTGAACAATGATTGTGGAGGAGAGGAGTCGGCTTCAGGCCAAAGTTTGGGTGTCATGGTCTGATGTGATGTGACTCTACAACACACAGGAACACATATATCTGCCTGGAGCAGGGTAAAAGTTAAGGACAGTGGAGTCAGATAAGTGTCAGTGTGAAACAACATCAGTGTCTTTCTCTGTCTCTGTGAGTGACAGTGATACAACGCAGCCTGCCCCTTGCACATGCACACACACATACACACACACACACACACACAGGTGCCCAACGGCTCTATGAGAGAACAGATGTTTTTGCTGTGACACACAGCATACACTGCACATCACATCAGATACACAGCAGCTCCTTACCCAGGAACTCTTGGACCACAATGACACACAGATATCGCCGCTTGCTTCACCAAATGCTGACACACTCTTCTAGGCATTTTCCACTGTCAGGTTACATTTACCAGACACACACTCACATCTATGTACAATATAGTCGTGCAGCATGCCAAGAGGTTGTGCGGTTAAATAGATGTATCTTGAAATACAGTACAGACTCAAAGACAGACGTGCAGTAGAGGTTGGGTTGATCGATAATACAATATATACGAAGGGTTGGTAGAGATCTGTCAATCAGCAGAGACTTTGCTGTGTTGTCAAGATAGGTATCCTTTGCATATGAAGCCATTGTTCACATGCAGGGCTGCTTTCTGATCTACACAGGCATTTTGACAAAGTCATCGAAGGAAAGCTATGAGAAATGACTGAACTGATGGTACTGCTCTATTCAAGTGTCCATGACGGCACGACAGTGAGAACAAGCTGCACAACACCAGGACCCTGAAACTGAAGCAGCTGAATGGAGTTCAGCTACCACTGATTTTATTATTTTCCCCCGTGCTTTTTCTGCTTCCTTGAGAAAGACCAATGAGATTTCAATGATTCTGATTCACCCTGATGGCATCCCTTGATCTATCAGATATTTAACTTACTAGAAGGTATTCTCAAAAATAAACACTGTATCTGCAGGAGGTCTTTTGGAGCGATGGGGGCAGTCCTTACGACCTTCTATGACATAGAAGGTCCGGCATCAGCCATTTTCTAGTGGCTCGAGTGGTCAGCTGGAGCAGCAGCATCTCAAGTATTGAAGCCGTCACCTGTGATGGACAATACTCCCTATGTACACACATATGCAATACTGATGAAAATAAACAACACTGATATTCATTTCTTGTATATATTGTGACACATACTGTACAGAAATGCCAAAAACAAATGCACATACTTTTTCTTAGAAATAAATCCTTTTTTTTATTTATTATCTGTGTTCTATATTCATTCTCCATTTTCTGCTGCTGCAATTCTGTAAATGTCCCCATCATAATTCAATCAGAATTAACAGATACTAAAGTCATTTAAGGTTCCACATTGATTTGGGGTGGCCTGGGTGGCACATGGAAAAAGCACCACTCCACTCAGTATTGACCTCTGATGTGCAGGGCTGGGTTTGGCTCTGCTGAATGCAATTGGTTGTGTTTCTGTTGAGGGCTCATATCCTTGTTGCATCACCAGCAACACATTCTACTGTAGATGGTTTATCTACTCTGAACTGCATTTGCACCCTCCTGACCCAGGAGTTAGAGTTGGATAGGGGAAAATACCCTCATGAATATGTCATTGTGATTTGCTCAAAATTAAAAGTTTTGCTCTTACTGTATGATTCTTGCTCTGGCACGATAAATTCCCACAGTTCAGTGTCAGGCTTTTGTATTCAAAAAGATACAATACACTCTCTTATTCTGAATGTGTATCACACTAACATACAAGCATGCACTACATGCACATAAGCATATACACATTCATTCAATGTGATGCATTATGCGTCGTAGCAGAATCAAGGTAATTCCTTTATCCTGCAACTCTTACTCCTACATTCTCAGCTCTTTCTCTTTTGACTCCTGCCCTCAGTCCAACAGTCTAATTTTATTCTTGTAGGAAGATTTAACAGAGTGCAATCTTTGGATTTAAATTCCAATCAAAAAGATACTGAGCTTGTAAATCAGTTTTCATAAACCTGTAAAATGCACCTGAATGAGAAATTTCTGTTTGTACATCTGTAAAAGAAAAAGATTTCAATTTGAAAAAGATTGAATAAAATCTGTGAGCAAGTGATATCAGTGCTAAGGTTACACAAATTCGCTGTGGGGGAAAAAATGCTTTTGTGAAGCCGTGCATACAGATACAAAGCAGAAGAAAGCATCTAAACCTCAGCACTCAAAGTTCCAACACTGTGTGTGTGACACTGAAGTTACAAGCACAAATTTTGACACTGTTTTTCTACTGCTGAATCTGAGCAGACTATGACAGTCCAGTACACAGCCAATGAGAGGACAGGTGATTAATATTACTGTTACCTCTGCCACAGGTAACTGAGAGGTGCAGTAGATATTCTAGACTGTGCTGGGTTTGATTATATTTGATGAGTATTGAATCTATCATGGAGATTCACTTTACAGGTTCATAAAAGTTTATTTGCAAATACAAACTCTGTAAAATGTTATTGATCCTAATTTGAGCCCATTGCAATCACTTTTTGGCGGATGCACTCGCACAGAAAGACTGGAGCACAACAGCTAGAATAAGCAACACACAGCATAAATGTATGATAAAATACATACATAATACATACAAACATACATACATAACACATATGAGGTAGTTATGGGTAATATGGGATCTTGAAGGCATCAGTGGACAAGAACAACGCTCCATTCACTCCTTTAAAACATTACTCCATACTGACAGGCACCAAAGTTTTTACTTTTTTAGCAACTTCAAGCTTGTCCAAGGCCATGATATAACTATAACTTCAGAGGAGAAGATGAGGATATCATTGTCTCCAGGTAACTGCGTAGCTGCTGTGTTAGATGCGAGTCAAAGCAGGTGGACAATGGCATCAGTGCACACAGTCGCACAGCCTGCACAGTGGGAGATTAATGGGCCTGATTCAACTAAACTCTGTGTGCAAATCTGAAGAAATGCAGTTGTCAAAAAGTCCAAGAATAAGTGCATATAGCTTGTTTGCCATTAATGTCTAAATAATGTTCAATGCCAAAGGATACCTGATGCTGCTGAACTCATTTTGCCATGCTAATTTCCTAATGAATATTATAAAAATCTATAATATTATTCTCTTGCATTTTCTTTCTCCTGTTGCACAGGTAAACCTGCGCCTCTCTCTCACAAAGCCACAGGTGGGCTCTGAAAGACTGGAGGAGATTCTGAGTGCTTTTCTGTGTTCCCCCCTCTGCGCCTCTTCTCCTGTATCAGATGGAGGGATGGAGGTGAGGAAAGAATCGAGAGAGAACAACTGAGGGGAAAAGACAAAGAATGTAAGCCCCCACAGCAGCACTTAAAGTAAGTCTGCATTATTGATGAGGAGACAAAGCGAAACATTTATTTATCGTCGAGGATGCGTAGAAGCCGAGCTGATCCCTGCAGAGCCGAGGGAGGAAGAGAGAGCGTAAGTGAGGGTCAAGAGATAGAAAGAGGCCACGCTGAAAAAGAGACGTCTCAGGAAGCTTGAGTGCGTTCTGTGTGTGGATATAGTTAAGGTCAAGTCTAAGATGCGTTGTGTGTATTTTCTCTGGTCAGCTGTGGGATTTCCTCAGGGCTGAAGGATCAAGACCAGACCAGAGAATTATTTATAAGTCCTAAACAGGCTTCCATACCACACTGCACGCTTAACCACTCCACTAACTTTGATGTTCAAGGCTCAAGTCCATCCATTGTCTTTTGTCACACACTCTCCCCATTGATCTGATCTGTCTTTGCCTTTATTATCCCATTCCATTTATTTTGGAAAGAATAAAAGAAAAAAAATGGAGTGAATACAGGCTTCCTCATGTGTTCATCTCTTTATTATATCTTCCCATTGCTTGATTGGACATACAATCTATTCAGTCTCACAGAACTCAAACTCCCAAAGTCCAAGGTGACAACTTTAAATTGCTTGTTTTGTCGAACCAACTGCTCAAAAGCAATTTTAAATCATATGAAATGGATGACCAAACACAAAGCTAATTTCAGAGGTTGTTTGACTGCATGCAAAAGCAGTGGAATAACACGAGATGGTGTAAACAAATCCTGATTCACACGACATATGCAACGTTAGCTCATATTATATTATTTCGAATATATAAAAAAAATTTTTTTTAATTTTTTTGTAAATGTACAAGAAACAAAGATGGAAAGAGATAAACTGGAAAGGAACTGCTGACAGAGAAGAGTTACTGGACGATGAACTGTCACAAACACATCTACAGACACACAATGAGATACAGGTGAACAGTTACCCAAAGTAAATAAACATGGACCGTAGAATCACCCTAAACCTGACACACAACAACTACGTAAGTCACTACGCTAAAGCTGGTTTATTGTACTTTAAACAAGTCCATGCACACAGAACTAGACGTGCGCCGTCAGAGCCGTCGGCCTCTGTCGGAGAGGTCGGCCTTTCAGGGCCGTAGAGAAAGGTAACAGAAGCTAATGAATGAACAAAGATTGTACTGCTTGTAAGACAACTAATGTCAACACCAAGTTACCATAGTGATTAGGCTTTGTGCTCGCCGTCGTCACCTGTCGCAACCACCAGGAACCCTTCACTGCGTGTCAGATTAGGCATAATGTTTGGTTTAAATAATTGTTCGGCTGTGACTGATGGATTTGCGGGGAGCTGACGTGTGAAAGTGGCTGAGCATGAACGTATGAATCGTGCGATTTTGTGGACACGGCCATACAATGTGCGTGCGTGTGTTGTATTGTGTGTTCAAGTGTGTGTGTTTGCGTGTTTGTGCATAGGGGAGGCCGTTAGGGGATAAGCACTCAATAACAGCTGACACTGAGCTGCCCTCTGCTCTCGCTCACACAAAGGACTATGATTATATTACTGTTTGACTGCTTGCCCCCCTCCACCCAACACACACACACACACACCCTCACTCCCCCCCTCCTCCCCCCCATTATACCCTATACTGCCAAGCCCTCTGTGCACTCAGCGGCTAAGATAATTACCACTATTGTGTGGTCACACTCATACACACACTGCCATGCAAAGTGTGCCACGTGCTTGCCAGCTCCCCCATCTGTCCCCTACTCCGTTACCCCTCCTACCACCACCACCACCACCACCACCCCACCCTCTTTTACTCTTTCTAGTCCTCTCTTCTTCATTTTATCTGTTTTTATTTCTGCACTCTTTGACATTCACTTGGCAGGAACGGGAGAAGTCCATGACAGAGAGGGGAACAAACATATGAATACAGTGTTGTACAGTATCTGCTGTTTCCCCTTTTTGCCAAAACACATTGATACAGTTGTTGGTGATTGGTAATCCTCCTCAGCGGTGTCACATCTGCACGACAGCAATGCATCAGTATTGTGACAGACTTATTATTGAATATCAATAGTCTTTCTAATACCTGTCCTCTCCTCTCCTCTCTCCTTTCCTCTCCTCTAACCTTGCATGTCCCCTTGCATCCTTTCCATTTAGCCACTAAGGAGGAAGAAAAGCACTGAGAGACTGAGAGAGAGAGAGCAGCGGCGAGGAGAATAGCGTGTGCGACAGTACTCTGATGTCCCCTTTCTTTCATTCCCTCTTCCTTTCTCTCCTCCTCCAGTTAAACATTAATGTGTTTTCCTGCTCAAGTACTCAGGGAAACTCCTCAGAAATGGCTTTGGTTGCAGAAACACCAGAGTGGTTGTAGTGCGGCTTCTGTGTGTTTGTGTATGTGTGTGGCAGTATACTGTAAGAGAAAGTGGTAAGTGGCAGTATGTGTGTGCGCTTGGGCAAGGGGGGGGGGGTCACAATATGATGTCGGAGTGGTGTTTACACGAACGAACGAAGCCACAGACAAATGTTGCCATTAATACCAAAACCCTCTTCCCCCTCCCCATCTCTCCATCTGCCTTTTCCCCCTCCATCCCTCCATCCAGTCTCCTCTACACGCCGGAACAAACACATACCTGGAAAACACACTCTCTCTCTCTCTCTCTCTCTGTGTTGAAGGTTGAGGTGACCACCTTGAGAGTGTGTAATTGTTTAATAGCCTGAGAGCTCCCATGTCCACCCCAGAGGCCTTTGCTCACTGAAGATCGATCAAACACTCCGGCTGCCGGTGACAACTTCGACGACACACACACACGTGCACGAGGGGGGGGCTAACAGTGAGTGCTGCTGGTGAGATGGACGGAGACAGTTAAAGGAAAAGAGGAAGAGAGAGTGAGAGGAAAGAGGAGTGCCTCCCTCAGCGGCTGCCATGTGGCTTTAGCCATCTGTTGGCAGAGTCTAAATTAATTAGCTCCACTCAATACTAGTTTGCAAGAGGCCTGCAGTCTAAAGCAGCCTCCGACACCAGCTCTCCCACCTCTCTTTCTTACTATCTCTTCTCCTGTCAGTCTCTCTCATGACTAACACGCTTCCCAGCCTAGATTTAGACCCTGACAGCCCCACAGTGTTTAAAATCCACTGTGATGCTACATTTAAAGAAGTGTTAGACAAAAAAAAACAATGATAAACTTGACCTGGGGCTGCTGGCCAGATTGAGCACCAGCAGAAAGAGCTGTTCCTGGTGAGTACACACACTCTCTCTCACACACACACACACACAGTTACTAGCTGGTTTACTGCTAATGTCTGTACAGGTGGAACATTGGCTGTTTGCCGCAAAACAACACAGGCTGCTGAAATGGTCCAGGAATCAAATTCATGGAAATGACGCACCACACAGCATTAGTAGCTACACTCAAGAGCCACTTGAAATTGTTTTTCCTTGAAAATGGCAACACAGACAGGTTGAGATTTCATTGAGCTCCACAAAAGCAAAAAAAAAAAAACCACAGCATCAGTTCTTCACCTCTCTTGAAACTGAAAAGCTCAACCTTTTTATTTTGGGTTACCTGGTTTTTAGGTGTAAAGTTGAATCTCCCATTCAGACTGAAACAAACCCACAACCAGGAAATCTCAGACACGCTCATGTTATCCCTCTACACACCTTCTCTCACCCCTCAATCTCTCTCTCTCTCTCTCTCTCTTTCACTCCTTTTTTGTCTCTGCCCACTTATCCCACTTTTCCCTCTCATCCTTGGGGAGTGCTCTGTGCCACCGCAGAGACGACAGATGGGGCTCAACATCATCCAGAGAGTGAGAGAGATGGAGAGAGAGAGAGAGAGAGAGAGAGGGAGAGAGAATAGAGGGAGGTTGCATTCATTATTTACATCACTTGGTATTGGAATATTAATGCTAAAAGCAATCGGGCAACCCTTCATTAAATTAACTGGAGATGTAGGGAAAGAGAGGAGAGTGGGTGAGGTAGGAGGATGGGGGGAGCGACAGAGAGAGGGAGAGAGAGACAGTAGGAGAGCAGCACACTCTGTTAAATGGGCCCTAAAATTAGTGAAGCAAAAACACCTCCATTAAGAAAGCTTGCATCTCTCTCTTCCCTCCCTCCCTTCCTCCACTCTAACTCATCTCTCCTCTTTGCTGCCCCCCCCCCTTTCGTTTAAACACCTCTTTCTCTTTCAAACCCACAAAAAAAAAATCACTGCTTTACCCACAAGTGCCTGCTTTGAGAAATATGCATTTCTGCGCTGTCCCTCTTAAGTGCCTGTTCAAACTTTAAACATGCTTATGGTGGCAGAATGTGTCTTTGGCCCCCATGTGCCTCTCTCTGGAGGGTGTACTCCTCTGTCTCCTTTCACTCTCTCTCCTCGGCAACCGCTCTCCTCCGTTATAGGCTGTATCTCTCTCACTCATCACTTTATCCTGCCCTCCTTCTTCCTCCCATCTCTCTGTTCCTCTCTCAATCTGTCTCTCATTCTCATCTCATCTGTCAACAAACCCCACATATTATTGTCGCACATACAAACGCGTACGCACCCCGGATAAGCAAGCACGCATGAGCGCACACCCGCACAAACATGAACGCAGACGCACAAAACATGAATATGCATACATAAATGTACAAACTAAGGCAGGCAGACAGTTTAAGGACACAGCCGCCGCACGCACACACACGCACACACACGCTCACAGACACCGACAGTGGCAGAATGGTACTCTCCTGCACAGCAACACATTGCGTATATGCAGAGCCACTCTCCCTATTAGTGGAACGCTGCTACGCGCTGTTGACTTCTGGAGAGGAAAACATACAGTCGTGTCCACTGGTTATCAACTGATGCCACAATTACCCCACCCCTCCACCTGCCACCCAGCCCCTCACAGAGCGTGTGCACCGTGTGCATTACACGTAGGTGGCCTCTGAATATGAGGCTTTAATGACACCCAAGGAATTAATGTAATTGAAAAATTAGGTCACTTCCTATTGGTGGAGGAAGATCAAAAATGGAAAATGAGGCTTCCAGATGCAAATGAGGTCCCAGTGACTCTTGTGAGGTCTTAAATAGACAGAACTAAAAGCTCAGGATTCGTTCCTTGAAAGGATTCTGCTGGTTCCTGATAGATACAGTCAGATTTATCACATATCCTAATTCGTATGTTTTTAACAAAAACTTGCATTGTATTATTCCCTGTATTTTTTTCAGCACAAGTCCCTCCACATTACTGCATCTACATCATTTCATTCATCCGCCCAGTCTTCCATATGAGCATACATTTTTTATACCCACTTATTCCTGTTCAGAATCAAAACTGACTGCAGGCTATTGTACCACAGACTCAGGAAAAAGCAGTGCAATGGGCACAAGGAAGAAATATCCACAGATGATAAGATAAAAGACTGATAACTAACATGGTGCATAATGAACAATTCTAGTGTCAACAGCTGCCTGCTTTCACATCTGGACACAAACATGAACATCCTGAGAGAATGATCAATAATATTATATCTCATGATGATATTATCATGATACCTGTAATATGCATTATTTCACATCTTTTCTTTTCTGAGTCTGACCCTCATTTTACTGCTTTTCTTATTGTACACCGCTCCTTGGCAAGTGACACATAAAACTTTCAACTGCTGTCTAGTGGCAGAATCACAGCTACGATATTTCCTCTGGCTCTCTGCTGTTTAGTCAAGCACTACGACAATACAGGTCAAATACACAGTTTATCTGAGCTCACTTAAGTTTAAAGTAACAAACACTAACCTTCCATACACTAAAAGTGAAAAATGTATGTTTTGATTCTGAAAGGTAGCCTTCTTTACTTTTATACATTTGGCACACACTTTTTTCTCAAGTGACAGCACTTAAGCTTCAATGTAGTAGGACACCTTTAAGTGCTATATCTGTTCAATATAAATTCAATGAGAGCAGCTAATGAAGTGGAAAACATAATAGAAATATAGAAATGCTAGTTAGGCGTGTTAGGTGGTGTTAGCAGCATAGCAGGCTGTGTCTCAGGTTCTCAAGTATTTCCATTATTGTGCATTCAGGATCTAATTTGGAGGAAACGCTGATACAGTAACACAACAGTTTAATAAGACACATTTCAGTGACATGAGCTGAAAACAATCTTAATTCAGCAGCTTCAGCTTGAGGCTTCGGGGACTAAAAGTTCCATTATAGTTTATGCTGTTTCCATAGCAACAGATGCTAAAATGATGCTGGTTCATCAGACTTGAGAGCAGCAGTGATGGTGGTTTTGTTTAGAAATTAAATTGGATTTGATTTGTAAATTGCAAATGTTACAAGCGGTCAAATGAAATGTTATCATGAGTCTAAAAAAAGGACATAGAGAAGCACAAACATGACTTCAACATAGCATGAATGTTTTAAGATCAATAACAGCCTCCTGTATTTTTACACCATATGAAATTTCATCCTCATCATACAGTAACAATCCATAGTTACAATAGTGCATGCCCTGTACAATGCCACTGGCCTAATTCCACCTTAACTGTATAGAATGACATCAAACAAGTCAGCAGGTGTCCAAACATAAGTGAAAGACACAGAGATCAGTGAATGCATCATGTGCATACACATATATGTTGTATGTTCTTCCTATCCCTTCGTAGCATGACATGCCAGTAACATTAAGTCAGCTATGGCAATATAAACCCTCTGAAGGTCATTTATCCTCATCTGTCCTCACTCAAACAACCTCACCTGGATGAAATATTAGCTCATTACTGTAGGATGCTCTGCTATAGCTCTGTGTTTGTCTGGGGGTGTCAGAAATAAGGGGGACGAGAGGAAGGGAAAGAACTGGAGATAGGGGAGCGCATGGAATAAATACCCGTCTGTTTTCCCCTCAGCAGAAATAAACAAGGCGTTCACTTGTCAGCCTGCAAGAGAAGGGCACACTGTTTATGCATGGGAGAGAAGACACACACGCACACATGCATACACACAAATGGCAAATCTGGAGAGGGGTGCTGTTGGCGAGTGGAAGTGCTTAAAGAGAAAGACAAGTCAAAAAATATCTGTGTATATTCTTGACACCGTCAACACATGATGTGTGTAGCCCTTCCTCCCCATGGCCGTGTGAGCCTCAATTACAGTTTGTAGAGTAGAACAACTTGCAAACATTATAAACGTCACTTCTACCACTTTCATCCCCAGCATTACAAGCATCATAGAAAGTAAAAGCCAAGCCAAGCCAAGGCCACTGTCCAGGCATTTTTCTTGTGACAATGTAAGAAATATCAAATCAAAGCAGAGATATGTGTGAGGTTTTTCAGACCTCTTGATTTGACTTGGAGACCTAACACACTTTAGAACTGGCTGTGTTCCTACAGAGGACGGCAGTGGAGCATTGTGTTTCCCAGGACAAAAGAAAAACAAGTTTGGAGGGAGAAAGAGCGCCAGCACAAATCAGCTTAGCGCCTACGACTTGTTGTTTTCTTCCCAATTCTTTCCATTTTGCTGCTGCTAATGTGGTATTTGGGGTATTTAAGGGTGAAAGCGACTGTAGCTATTACAGTACATTTTATTTTGTGGAGAAGCTGCATCTGACATACATTGTATTTTCAACTTTGCAGCGGAGACGTACTGTAGTCAACAAGGATGAATGAGCTGTAGTGCAAGCTCTCAACTGTCAATCTGTGCTCATACACAAGAGCTTTGTCCACGAGAGTGGGTGGGGGAGCCTGCGCATATGTGTGTGTGTGTGTGTGTGTGTGTGTGTCCAACTCCAGAGAGAATGTATCAAGGCTAGAATGACTTTCAACTGAAATGTATATGAGATTCAAATTACATTCCTCTATACTCTCCCTTCCCGCGCTCCTCTCCTCCTTCCTTTGTCTTCTGGGAGCCTTAGTCAGCTAAGCTCAGATGTAAAAAGATTTTCTTCTCTCTTTTACACACACTCAAAAATACAAAGACAAACACACACACATACACATACTTTTTCTTAGTCGAAGGGCAGTTGGGATGTAAAAATAGTGGTCAAATAAAAAGTGAGTCAGGTTTCCAGAGGAAGCTTTCTGTTATCTGTGCCCTATATGGCAACTTGTGACCTTGGCTAATGTTAATGTTAATGGTTAATATTAATTTATGTATGAGATCTTTTTTGCTTTAACAAATCCCATTTCAAGCTAATGAGAATTATTGCCATAGAAATATAACAATGCCCCTAATAATGCTATCCTATCCATGTAATGATATAAGGTATACATTGTGTATAACTCTACCAAGGCCTTAGCGACAGGATCAATCATGATAATTTGACATTATTTGTGATGATTATCAGTACTGATTGATATAAAAGTTGTTCTAGGCCATGTCAATCAGATTTAAAGTTTTCAACAGTCGACGACAAGAGTGCCTGGCAAGACTGACACTGCTCCCATGCTTCTTCTTCCAGCACCTATAAAGCTCTCTCATTAACACCTTATATTTAGTTCATCTCATCTCTTCCAAAGCCAAAGCATGGAACTAACAAGTTATAGTTATACAAGTGGTTGTGAGCTATTACCTAATAAGTTGGCCAAGAGTGTTGAATTGTCATCATCACCTTGAAACCAGTAGAGACAGCAAAAGTTACTTATTATATCCTACCGTTATTGGAAGTTGATTTAATTAACAGCTATTGTCTGTTTAGATCAAAGCCTGATATAGCCGAGCTTTTTCTTCTCTAGCAGAGTTCAAACTAATACAGTAAAACAGTAAGTCACACAGTAGCTAGCTACAACTACCACCACATACATTATCCAATATGTAGTCACAAAAAGTTACAAATTGGGGGAGTGACTCGGTTTGAAAATTGTGTCTGAACACTACAGTGCCCATCTGTTTAAAAAGTTGTTTCAATTTCCTTTCTTTTACTCATTTTTGGAGGTGTGTCTTTAGATGATCTTGTAATTTGCTTTGGGATTCTGAAACATATACACAATAACAAAGAAATTGTGAGATATAAAATCCAGGGGGTAATTCCCATTTCTGAGACATGTCCAGGGTGTACCCTCATCCTATGTCAAATGAGGATTGGCTCCAGCTTCCCTGCAAGCCTTGAGCATATAGCCGATGGATGGACGGATGGATGGATGGATGGATGGATGGATGGATGGATGGATGGATGGATGGATGGATGGATGGATGGATGGATGGATGGATGGATGGATGGATGGATGGATGGATGGATGGATGGATGGATTCAAATTTGGTGACTAGAAGTGCAGTTCATGCACGTAAAGCACAGGACGTGAGTAAGGAGTGAGCCATTAGCTCAGTGAGGGTAGAGGGGGCGAGGTAGAAAGGAAAAACATGGAGAATTCCTCCCAAGACATGTTTAAAACTCACATTGCTGTTTTCAAACAATGTCTCCAGTGAGACAGAGTGAGAGGAACAGAAAACTTGCATTGCCCTGGGCATTGTAAAACAATGGCTATGCACATGAACAAAACAGACAGAAAAAAAAGAAAGAAAACAGACTGCACTTTCAAAATACGGTACAGAAAGTGAGAGCGGAGCGGAGAAAATAAGTAGGTGAGGGAAGAAAAGGAAGAGGGCAGGCACGCTGAAAATAGCAGAAAGGGAAGGAAAATAATGATGCAAAATAAGAGGTGGTCAGGTGGGCCTGATAAGCGCTTGAGAGGAATAAATGTCAAGTCAAGCAGTAAGAGAACTCTAGGAGGAGGAGGTAAAAGAGAAAGTGAGATAGAGTGCATTTATGCTGCAAACAAAGCCAGTATGGCAACAAGAAGGACAAATCTGAAACTGTCTATTATGGATCAGAGCTGCTTGCATCATTTTGTCGCAGTGCCCAAATAAGAAAAGATGGCAAACTTAAAAAAAATAAAAAATTAAAACATTAGCTGCAAAGCAACCTTTCATATACTCTACTCTACCGACTCTATGAACTATTGACTTAGTGAGTGTGTGCGTGCACCGATAGGTCTTGTGGGAGTCCTCAGGGCATCCCATACATCCCAGAGAGCCCATTGATTAGCTATTAATAAAGCATAGAGATGCCATAGCTCACTGGGGAGGTCAGTAAGAGCTCACTCACACACACACAACCACACAGCTACACAGTTTAAATGAACAGATACGGCAGAGGTGAGGGAGGGTAGAGAAGCCGCACTGGGAAAAAAAAAGGGGGAAAAGAAAAAAATTGAGAAGCATCCCAGCAAAGAAGGGAGAGCAGGTAAATTGTGAGGTTTCACCTGTCTTCTGCCCACTCCCCTACTGAGTTATTCTACCTCTCTCTCTTACTTTCAGGCTCTCCATCTCTCTCCGGCTGCCTCTGCCTGTGTCCATTGTGTGCTGCATGTCAGGGCTCTGCCGGCTGTCTCCGTCCTGTCTTTGATTAGCTGTGATCTATGAGCTCCATGAAAAGAAATGAATAAGGAAAAGTGAGTAAGACGGACAGAGAGGGAGCGGCAGCTGGTGGGAATATGACTGGTCAGATCAGGACACGTCCCAGTGAAAGACACAGAGAGGGAGAGAGATGCGTCAGGCAGGACACATTTGCATCTCTCATTCTGTTTTATTTGCTGCAGTTTTCAACCATTTTGTTCCTGGTTCCCCACTCCGCTGCCTTCCACCTCCTCCTTCTCCTCCTCCTATCTCTCTGTCCCTCCTCAGCTCCCCTCCCTCTTTCCCCCCTCGCATGTACATCTTCAGGTCACGGGTCATTAAGTCAGCTCCAGAGGGGATGTGTTGGAACAGGATATCTCTCATATTGCCCTGCCCCCACCACCACGCTACTAAAACACAAATATGCATAAACACACGCACGTCCGCAGCCACACGTGCACACACACCAACGCCATACTCCATCTCTCTCCCTCTCTTTCTTTCCTTCTGTCTGTTTATTCGTCTCGCTCTCTTTGAAGACACACACGGTGAAAGACCAGACAAGTTTTGGAGCTGTTGGTCAACCTACTCATTAAATGATAAAGATCACAGTCCTCAAATTCATCATTTGCTTGACACCGCAAAGAGCACTCGCACTGCACGCCAACACCTCAACGCGCACCGTAAAGGCTGCGTTTTTATTATCAATACATCTTTTGATTTTTGTTTCCAATTAACTGGGAAAATGCCAATCACAACTTCCCCTGATCTTAGGATGAAGCCCTCAAATGTAAAGATACCCACTTCACAGACAGTTTAGAGAAAAGCAGAAAATTGCTGAAACAATTGATTAGCAAAATAATTTCAGATTATTTTTATGTTACTCATCTGGCTGATGAAACGAGCAAACACTTGCTCGATACACTTTGTCAGACTCTCAGGTTTAGTGAAAGGAACAACACCAGGTTCTTTGTAATGTCACACGAGATTTTAAAGACTGCTGTGTGTTTGATTGTGATATGACGGCTGTAATACTTTCATATTAGCCTCATACATCTGGAATAAATGACAATTTCCGAAGACTTTAGCTCATGCTTTTAAAAAACAGAAAAGAGAAATGTCACACATTTACATGGTCACAACGATATGACAACCTCACAGCTCAATAACAGATATTTTTAGATTTTGGTATGCTGTTTACAGGCCTTTATAGATTACATGAGCTATTTGAAGATAATAAACAATTATTATTTTTTACTTCAGGCTACAAACTTGCACTGGATCCTGTTGGATGTGGATTCTTTTCACCAAACTGACCAACAGACGAGTTTATTTTAAAGAAAGGTCAAAACAAGCGCAGGTGACAAACACTGTCAGACTCTAGCAAAGGCTTGGCCGCAAATTCATACACGCACACGCACACAGACACACACACGCCTACACTTCTTCACCATGGTTGTTGTGCACTGTCAAACAACATTAGATTGCAAGGCGGTGTCAGTGGGATAATTAGAATAACACATCCACTGTATTCTTCATTATGTGTGTCATCTTCACTTACTGGCTGTGGCTCCTCAGTGACGACAACCGCCCCTCCCCTCCCCTCCCCTCCCTCCCCCCTGCGCCTCCCTTCACCCCTGACACGCAGACAAAATCTTATCCCACCCTACAAGACGTGCTTTTTTTAGGCAAGTCATGATCCCCATTAGTGATGGCCTCAAGTATAGATCTGATTGTCTGAACCCCCATCATGTATTTTTTCCCCTAATTAGTTCCTTGGGCTGCGGGAGGGGGAGGGGGAGGGGGAGGAACGAGCAGTGATACAGAAAGTTGAGGCAGGAGCATCGCGGTTTAGAGGAAGAGGGGTGTTGGCGAGGAGATGGTGGCGGGTGATGAGTAATGCTCTGACGTTGTTTCTGCATTCGCCAAAATATCTGACAGCGACTCTGCCTGTCTGCTGGCATGCACTTACACTACTACTGTAGGTATGTATACGTGCAGGCGGATGCAGCCGGGCGTGGATCCATTCAGTCAGAAAGGTGCAGGCGCACCACCACCACCACCACCACCACCGTGCTGCAAAACACAGCAGGCAACGAGCTCACGCACAAAACCACAGGGACTATATACAGTTCAGAAACAATAACAACAACAACAGAAATGTGTCGGCCGTCAGGTCAGACACAAACAGGAGCGCGGCGGCAAAATTTCACATGCATGCACTGGCGCACACCTTGGCTGTGTGTGGTTAATGAATAACTAACTAGCAGAGAGGAAAGGGAGCCATCTTCTCTGAGTAAGGCCAAATGAATTCGCCGAAGCGCTATGCAAATGTTCCCTGGGCTAACGAGACTGCCTGCATGATTGGAGTGCCATTGAAATTCTCCTCGTGCACAGCGCTCTCTCACTTCCTACCTCCCTCCCTTCTTCAATCTCCCTCCATCTCTCCCGCCATTTCAATCTCTACACTGAACATCCATGTTCCTATCTATCTATCTATCTATCTATCTATCTATCTATCTATCTATCTATCTATCTATCTATCTATCTATCTATCTATCTATCTATCTATCTATCTATCTATCTATCTATCTATCTATCTATCTATCTATCTATCTATCTATCTATCTATCTATCATCAGTCAGTGGATCTTGAACGCCCTAATTTATCATTTCCTTTCAACACTCAAATCATGTCATCCACAGAGATAAACACTGCAGCCCTATCAGTGCCTGGACAGCAGTGAATGCCCCTGTGTCTTGCTCACTCTCTCTCTCTCTCTCTGTGTCACTAATACACACACACACACACACACACACACACAAGCACACAGAGTCGGCTCAAACAGAGCGAGCTCAGAGTCGCTCTGCACCTGTTCTCTCTGTAAAACATCCAAACATGAGTGCTGAATAAATAACCCAACCTAACACGCATCAGTGCCAGGTTCACACACACACACACACACAAATACGCACACACACACACAAACCACAGCCCATAAACACACATCAATAAGTAAACACCACCCATTTCCCCTCCACACCCCCCCATCCCACCCCACTCCACCCTCAACACGCCCTCATAGGCACAAACTAGCAGCATCCTAAAGACCAGCACACACACATGGATGGGCAGGATGTGTGTAATGGTTAATGGTCAAAAACTAACAGGGATGAATAAAACAAAAAAAGGTGAAACACGTGGAGGAGAGGGGATGGTTGGGAGGTGAGGGGGGGCATTAAGCACTTGTCAGATGCATCTTTAATGGCAGGACACAGTGGCTTTAGAGAACCCAGCCTCCTCGTCCTCCCTGGGGAGCTGGGGACAGCAAGAAAACTGCACACACACACCTCTCTCTTTGTCCATCTGCCCATCCTCTCTCATGTCCTCATATACCTACTCGCCTCATTCCATCATCCCTCCATCCCTCCGTCCCTCCATCCCAATGCCCACTTCGCCATCTGCATAATTTAGCATGTCATGCTTTTGTGCCACTTTGTCTTTCATTTTTCTGCCTATTCTGCCCTTTTTTCTTCCTGGTGCCTGTCTGTTGTTCACTTCCAGGTTTGATGGAGTGGAAGGAAAAGACGATGCTTTGTCACTTCACCCTCTCCTAATAATAAGTGCCTTTAGAAGAAAAAAAGGAACGGCCGAGAGAGGGGATAAAGTTAAGAGAAGAGTGGATGAAGAGAGGAGCAGAGAGAGAGAGAGAGAGAGAGAGAGAGAGCACGGAGGCCTCTGTCTGCAGAGTGGTGAACAAAATGGAGACTGGGACAGAAGCTGCAGCAGCTGTGGTGACGCTACACTTCACACACAGAGAGAGAGAGAGAGAGAGAGAGAGAGGCAGTGTGTGTGAAAGAAAAGGGGGATTAAACAACCTCAATCAATGAATGCAAAATACAGGCGTCACACTTTTCCACTCCCTCTCCACCCTCGACTCTCTCTCTCCCATCATATCGACCAATCACTGACTCCATCTATCTCTCTATCACCGTGTGTCACTTTGCACAACAAAGCAGAGGAGTGGGAACAACACAACACACAACCTGCAGGAATCCACGGGAACTTTTTGAACAAGTTACAATCAATATACTTCCAATAATCCATGTAGTGCTTTTCTTCCCATTTACAACAGAGTAGATCAGAAGTCACTGACACAGCAGCTACATCAGGTTGGTAGAAACATGAATCCCTGCGTCTGATTTATCACTGGTGTACAGCTCGCACTGTTTATGCTTTCTTCAACATTTAACGAAGCATGTTATTCAGTTTAATATCTTCAATAACAGCATGTAATGTGATTCACACAAGCATTGTATTTGTATCTAAGGAATTTAAGAAAAGAAAAGCTGTATCTAACGTGTGAAATTTTACAATAGTGATCCAATCCATTTAATCTTTTCAAAAATAAGACAGAATGAGACATAAAAAAAAAATAATAATAAATTAAAAATGGTACTCTATCAAGCATTCCTGAAATTTGTTCTGAAATATGATTACGATGTGCCTTTAGACATATCTTTGGTAATTCTGTTATACAAACTCTTATTGGCTGACGCATCCAGATGTTGATATATTTGCAATAAGATAATATTTGCAGATACCCTGACACAGCCAGTTTATTGGTCTTGCTCTACTGTGCCTGCACATGTACAGAATGTCACCTAAAAACACACAACACCTCACTATCCTATTCTAGACCACGCACCATGAAATTTACAACTCATAAAATCACAGTCAAATAAAGAAAGAAAGAAATTGTTTTGTTTGGAGAAAAACAAGCTTTATCTTCACATTTGACAGTGACAGCATGTATATCTATGCTACCTGTCACTGAACTGTGCATAAATATGCAGCTATGTTCTCTGTGTGTGTGTGCACGAGTGTGGCGGAGCTCAGCCATGGTGATGCACTAATAAAAATCAGGCAGCGATGCATCCTCACACCTTCCTCATTCCGCCCGCCGGTTCGCACCCGTTACCATGGCGACCAGATAAAACTCACACTGTTTTAAGCTCCAGCTGGAGGAGGAGATGGATACTAACAAAGTGACATGCATGCACACACGCACGCAGACACACGAGCGCACAGATGAAGTTCCTTCATACACATCCGTCAGCGCAGCGTTTCTCTTTCAGTTCCCTAACTGACAAGCAAACAAATGCTAATTTTCTAACCGACAGCAACACCAGCAAACCATCAATTAGAGGGAGAGACATGGCTGGATAGAGAGATAGCAGGAGAAGGGGAGGTATGACACGGGAGTATAAACCAGGATAGCCAGTCAACACACAAAGCCCTCCTCTGTTTGACTGTCTGTCTGTCTATCTGTCTACACACCCTCCCCTCCCATCACACACACACACACACACACACACGCTTCTTGAACGGGCCTCAACGCAAACAGATCTGGCTGTCAAACAGTGACACGACACCCAGGCAGGGTCGTCTCGCAGTGAGGCCAGCTGTCAGCAAACACCCTCCTGCCTCTTCATCAAAGCCCATTCAAACTCTGCTTTATTGACCAACACGGCCGCCCGTATGACATGTGTCATCCTGCCGGGGCGACACCTTGGCATGCACTGTCCCTAATAAATTGCAAACCGCTAGAGCATCTCGAGTGCTATCAGAAGAGAGAACGATGTTCACGCCACCAGGAGCTGATGGATGGAGGGATGGATCCATGGATGATGGTGTGGGAGGGAGGGAAGGAGGGAGGGAGGGAGGGGCGCACAGCGAACGTGCACTCACTCCCGCCTGGGTGTGCGTGTCTGTGTGCGGCCACGGTGCTGACACAGGCCACCAGTCTGTACCAGGGAGGGAGAGAGATGAGAGGAGGCTTGGAGCCAAAGATGGACGGAAAGAAGAAGAGGAGCACTGTGTTACTAATAAGAGCTATTCATCAGCCCAGCAGAGAGAAAGAGAGGAGGAGAGAGGGAGAGAGGGAGAAAGATGGAAAACAAAAAAACCTTTTCAAATGCAAATTCAGATGCAGGACGATTATTTTCATTATCAAATAAGTTATCAACCCTTTCTAATTAATTTGCTGGTTCATCTTCACTATAAAATGTCACAATATAATGAATAATGCCTAAGGTATATTTTCACATCTTATGTTGCTCAGTTAAGAGACGTATTGAGTTTATAATGACATAAATCAGATACAAACAGCTAATTTTCACATGTTCCAGGGTGCAGGAATAATCAGGTATCAACATAAAATGAATAATTGGCAATTGTTCTGATAATCAATTAACTTTTACACAGTAAAATGGTGTTTCACTGTGTTTTACAGTGTAAACAATGAAAATAAATATTCTTGAACATCTGGACACAATTAAAACATACAAAAACTATACTTTGTTATAAACTTATATTAAAGAGATGAATAATATCAAAAGATTAAAGATTATTATTATTATGTAAATGAATTCTGATCATTGTGAGCAGATCATTCTATTCATATAGGGCAAATGATGTGAAACTATTTTTATTCTAAAGACAGACTGAGAAAGCTGCTCATCTGAAGTGTGCATGTGTGTGTGTGTGGTGTGGTCACGCTGGCCACACATGCTCTTGCTTGTTCATATGTGCATGTTTTACCAAACACGTCCATCAGCTGATCAATAACATACTCCCACTGAGCTCTCACCACACTGCCATGATACAGTGGCTTGTACAAACACACACACACACACACACACACACACAGAGCTATCAGTCAAACAGACTGGCCCGGTCTCACCACTCTCACACTGAGGGATCCGTGACAAGAGAGAGGGGAATCCAACAGCAAGCTTTATCGATCCAGACTGGAAACCCCCCTCAGGCCACACACACACACACACACATACACACGCATGCTCGCACATGCACGCACTACAGCTGTGCTGGATCAATGAGTGCTCCCGTGTGAAGGACAGAGCCATACAAAGAGGCGCACAAATTCAGACACACACACCTCAATACACACACACACACACTTGCACACACTATTGAGAGAGATGAAAGGGCTGCTCGGTATCAGAGAGCAAGATAAGAGGCTGAGGGAGCAATACGTATCATCTGACCTAAACAGTCTCATCTGACACCCTGCAATTTGCCATTGCTCCGCGGAGCAAATGTTAACACTGCACCACACAAGCCTGCATACTCACACACACACACACACAGAGTCCACAATGCGCAGGCCTACAGCAGCATGTCGGAGGATCAGTTTCAAACTAATATCATCACTCCTCAGTAAAAACAGTGAGTCAAACAGAGGATCAGATGAAGGCAGGAGAGCAGCTCCAGACACGGCAGAGCCCTGGAGGTGTGGCTGCTCTCTTTTGGGTGACTGTGATGAGCGGCTGAACAGATCTATCACTCATCAAATTAGAAACCCCACCACCACCACCCAAGCTCCACACACACAGAGAAAGAGAGAGAGAGCGCTATGTCTACTAATGCCTGATTTATCCCTGTAACACCGCTATTAACTACAGCAGTGTCAGTTAGTGAGTGAAGAGCGAGGGATGTGCCAGGTAAAGGGCATTTCATCAGACTTGAATGATTGGAGCTTTTTTTTTCTTTTTTCCTCCCTCCAGGGACAAAACAGGAGATGTCACTGGCACAAATAAATTGATTAGTATCGATTAAAGGCTGTCAACAATCACAAACAGGAGGAAACAAGGAGGAAATCTCCATTGCAAGAAAACTGGTTGAAAAAAACAACTGCATTTTTTACGATACTAACACGGCTCAGGGTTTGTGGTTTTATTCAGTCTAAAAATAACAGGAGAGATTTCTCATTGCAGTAAGGGCAAATGTTGCAGAGTCCACTGGCATACTGGGATGACATTGATCATTTGCTTTCCATTATTACCCACCAACTGATCAAACACTGCAAGTACGCACTCAGCCAAATAAAACTCACATCATTGTACGATCACGGTGCATGTCAGCGAGAGGACATTAACAGAAAGGTGGATGTGGGGATGTTTTTTTCTTGTGTGTTTATCTTTAATGACCACCTCCGGATATACAGTATGTTCCTACCTGGGACGATGGAGACGGTGTCTTTCTCCCAAGACACCACACTGACGTACTCCTGGACGGCTGAGGGGATGAGGCACTTGAACACGGCAACATTACCCCGCATGGAGCGCTGGTCGGCCACACGGACTGTGTAGGGCTCCCTGAACACTGGTGAGAGGAGAAAAGAGCCAGAGTTAGTCAGAGGAAGGCTCATGGTTGATGGTGATACGGTCATGATTGTGAATTTGAAGTTAAACCAAAGTAGTTAAAGTCAAGCCAAACACATTTTCACAGGGTCTGAGATGATGTCTTCAAACAGACCAATAGACAAAAAGCATCAAACTGCCACAAAAACAAAAGTGGGGCCAGTGAATGTTTGACATTTTAGGCCTGTAGGACAACACAGCAGGGCGGAGTGGGGCACCAAAATCTACTGGGAAAAATCTGACTGCCTTGGCCCACCGTCAACCCAAAACATACACACCATTTAGCTATTTCTGTACGACTACCGCTCAAACAGAGCTGGGACAATAAGAGACATTCCATATGGCAAAGTCTAGGGGTGCCAGAAGCAAAAAAAAAAATTCAAAAAAAGTGGTCTGGGTGTCCTCCCAGAGAAATGTTGAATGGGGTGAAAGAGCTGCAATTAGTGCCTCCCAAGCAGATTTACTTACCGCAGCGCCAGTGTTGACCATAACATTACATGCAGTCATGTTTAGGCTACCTTTATTTCCCCCTCCCCACTCTGCTCTGCGAATGGATTTTACTGACAAACGCCACAGTATTGGGTCTTGTCCTACTCACCAACATGCTTCGGTGCCCATAGGTTCCGACTCTCAAGTGGTTAAAAACCAGAAGTAACGGAACCGCGTACCGACGTACCGGCCCGTACCGGCCCGTATCGGCCCGTACCGACGTAAATTATAAATAACTTATCAATAACGTGACGCACGGGCAGGACTGATAAGCTTTGCTGTTTGGTTTCCATTATTTTTAGCCGTAGCTGCTAGTTTAATGATAACTTTCTCAGTGATAGGCTAACGCGTTTCCCATTTCCCATGAGGCTTTGCGCCATTCTACATTAATTTAAGAACGAACAAAAATTGCTGGTTATTTTATGTTTGGTCACAAAAGTTCTGTTACATCTGAACAAAAAGAATTAGATAAAAAATAGGAGGCTAAACAAAAATCATTTAGTGGGCTGGATTGATCAGAGTCTGCGTCACTATCGCAACCATGACTGAGATGTAGAGACACAAGAAGTGGTATAAATACTGGTTGGACTACCTCACATTGGTAATCCAAGGAAACCTTGGAAATTTTCATGAGAAACATGAACAAATTCAGCAAAGTCCCAATTCAACTTGGGCTGGTAATAAGGTCATACAGTTGCGCAAGGCAACCAGTAGACCTGTGTGCTTGAGCTTACTGGCTAGGCTACCAACCAGGAAATCTCCTGAACTTCACAATGGCCATCTGCACCTGTAAAACAGTGATTCTTAAACTTTTTTACATCAAGGACCCCTAAACTCACAAATTAGACCACAGACCCGCACTGGACAAAATTTGGAAACAAACACTAGAAATACACAAATATTTGTTCTGAGACTTTTTTAGTCAATGTAGCCTATAAGGCCAATGGTATGAATTTTAGGAAAACTTTAGAGAAATTTCAGGAAAAATTGTAATATATAAAAAATTCTAAATTTTGGTTAAATTTTAAGAAATTTCTGTGGGGGACCTCCCTGAACCCTCTCAAGGACCCTTGGGGGGTCTCCGGACCCCACTTTGAGAACCACTGGGAAAACAAACCATTGACAGGAGGTTGTAGTGTTACAATACCCTGTTTACTTCAGCAAAATTAACGGTTTCAGCAACACATCTTACTCCCAAGGACCAGAGGAGACACCTTCATCTTGTTTGTTTATTCCAACAGTAACAGTGTGCTAGAACCAAAAGATATACATGTACTTTGCTATAGTACAGTTTGTTCATAAAAATCGTTGCAGATTTATTTAGTCACCCTTGCAATTTATGAATCAACGAATCGTATCAACGCTGGCATAGGGTAACAATTCATTGTTCTTTGCTGTGTACAGTTTACATCACTTTGTTTAACCCTTTGTAAAAGCAAGGGCTGGTCTCATGAACAAACTTGCCTGGTGGTCTGTCCCCCCACATTAGGCCAGCGGTTCTCTCTTTAACCCCACATTTAAAGGCACACCATGATTGTAAGGAGGGCTGACTCGGAGCTGCGGTGAAGGGGATACGCTGTGAGTGGTCCTCGGCCTTTTAAAGAACAACGCCACAGATGCTATGAGACGGGCGAGGAGTCGAGGGTTGCTCACGGCCGACGGAACTGTCACATGCAGGCGCCAGGCGGTAAAAACACACCCCCTGCACATGGCATGCAGAGCACTAGGCTGCGAATCTGTGCCAGTGTACAGAAAGGATGGTGGTGATTAAGACGGGCTTAATGATGAAAACAGTAGCCTGTAGCTAACCAAATTATCTCTCCAGTTAACTCTGTCACATTTAGATTAGTGAGAAACGTGAAATGCTGAATCAGAGCATAAATTTTCATTAAATAAATTAATTACAGTGAAATTAAATTAATGGATTATTTTGGTGAGGAGGAGAGGCAGGTATGGTTCAAGGGCACGCTAGCTTGACTGAGTGAACAGGGAGCTGTGCTCTCCCAACTCAACTCTGTGGGGCCTGCACTGCACCCCCCAAATCACATTTGTACAAAGGGATATTGCCAAATATTTCCCCAGTAACTTTGATACACAATACTTGACATGAGCAAGATGGAAAAAAAAAAACACAATTACAGAAATCAGATGAGGTCTCAGGCTGACGTTGTCTCTGGCATGACAATCTAACACAATCTATCAACTGGGCTTCCTTTAGAAATGAGGACAGTAATGGCTTAACAATGTAAAACACACACACGCGCACATGCACAAATACACATGGACAACACAGGGAGGGGGCCCCACCCTCTTCGCTCTCTCTCCCCCAGCTCTCCAGTGATATAATTAACGCCTAGCCTGAAGGCCAGTTTCCTTGGTCATTAATAATGCTTTATGCCAGCCGCCACTGTCACTGGAACCCAGTGGAACCAAAGCCAATGTCCTTGTCCAAATGGTGGGGAGTCTTTCACCTTAAAGTGTCGGGTTTAAACTTCCAAGTCTTTGTCTGATTTCGTCCATTGCTTTTACATTGTTCTACTTTTCCATAATTGGCTGAACTTTGGACCCTTTCTTTTCTTTTTTCCTTCACTGACTTATGAAGGAGTTAAGATTGGAGTATAGCGTAGGACTGTTGAAGTTTAACCTTGCACCATACGGTATGACTATTACTACATGAGTTGCACTGCTGCCTGGCCACTTTGTATCTCAGCTGAATCGATGGCTGCGGTGAGAGAGACATCCCCCGGAGAGCACATCACTTCTCACATTGGTCACCTGGCACACAAGAGCACTAATCTGAGCTGAAGCCTCATTTGTAAGCAAATCAAAGCTAAAGGACAAATAATTCCAATCAAGTCTTCATTTCAGTTATTCATTTAAAGAGCCCTTGCTTCCCACTGAAGCCGTCTACCTGCAGATCAATAGCCAGTATCGACTGAGCAGCCTCGGCTGTTGTGGCCCGGCCAATTCTTTCAATCATTTATTTACTCCCTGATTGACCCTGCTGCCTCTCGTCAATAGCAGGGAAAATCCCCAATGCCCACCAAGCCTCTCATAGAGTGTTTAAAATCAGCTTGACAGCTTGTAAATGTTGGCTGCAATGACGGCAGTCAGCCTGCGTCACATCAGCGCAGGTTCAAATCCAGTCAAGGTCACCTCAGGTTTGTATTTCCCGTGCTGTGACCCCAGCTTGTCCGACACTTGCTAACCTTTACAAAAGTGTTGTCTAACTGCTGTACTTCTCTCCCCATTAAAACCAGTCAAATAAGCCCTTGTGTGGCAACATGCCCTTGTACAAAACCATGTATCCACCGCCGATCAGAGGCAACTGTTATGATAGCATTGTCATTTAACACACGTTCCTCTTCCAAGATATGAAAGACACAGAGAGGGGGGTGAAAAAAACATTACATATTCATTCTCTTAAGCCTTGTGACAGGATGCAAATGGTAACCCAACTGATTTGTGTGTAAATTGCACTCCCCCTCATCGCATGCGCAGCAGAATCATTAGGATGTTACTGATGCCTGACTATATGCAGCCTGGTTGCCTAGGAACGAGCTAAAACATGGGTCTGGTGCACTGGGTGCACTGGGAGGCAAGTCCTGTATCACTGTCGCTTCAATAATTAACGACGGGGAAACCAAATACTGCATTTACTTATTCATAAAGCGAGGCCGCAAAAACACTGAGAAGGAGAAAGAGAGAAGGAGGAAAAATAATGAAATACAGGAGAAATGAGTGGATGCAGGTTTCATTACTGAATGGATAAGAAAAGGCGATCTTGTGTATCAGGTTCAGGGACCCTACAAACTGTATTAGTAAGAAAATGTCAGCCAGAGAAGAGATGAGGAGGGCAGATGGAGGAAAGGGATCTAAACACCTGCTGTCTTGGCCCAGGCTTATGTAGATTTGTGTGTTTTAGTCAGGACAAAAGGGAGATGAGGTGATCTCACTGAACAGGTGTCCTTGTTTCCCTGGGACTCAGGCAGAAGACTTGCAAAAAAAAAGTAATTATATGACTAACTGTATGTGGAAAAGGCATGTTTTCATTTTTACTGTAAAGCCACATGTGAGAGGAGAGGAGAGGAGAGGAGAGGAGAGGAGAGGAGAGGAGAGGAGAGGAGAGGAGAGGAGAGGAGAGGAGAGGAGATTAAAATACAGTAGACCCTCATTCCTGAAGCGACAGTATAGTTGCTGCCAAACTGCCGGATATGTTACACACACACACAAAACACTCTGCTTTGGGCTTAGGGTCCAATTCAGAAAAATGGCTTAATGCTGAATCTTTTTGTCAATGTAAAATTGATTTTCTCTGCCTTTTTTCTGTGATAATACTCAGTTTGACAGCTGGCAGATTGCCTTCCATATTCTCCTCAAAGAAAGAATAGGTGGAGGTGGTGTGTTAACTTAGGTACAATTCAATTTCAAAACATCCTTAAACTATGCAGGCCACAAAAAACCCCAGAAATTCTAGCTTTAAATGACTTCTTAATTGATATTTATCATTCTTTGGTTTGAGACTGAATAGTATCATGAAAATCTGAGTTTATGGCCAAATTTGCATTTGTTTTGGTTATAATCCAGGGCAGGGCAGAATGTTGGACAGATAATATTACTGTAACATATTTCCTGTTTTGCCAATAAATGTGTTACAGGAAACAGGCATAAGAGGTTTCACCAGGTGAAAAAAGCCTGACAAGCTGGTTAGCATGGCCTCTTAGTGGAAGAACTAGGTTAATGGGAGAAAAAAGAAGGAGAAAGCTACTGGTATAAATCTTACCAGATCTATCCAACCTTTACTGTGTATGTGCTCATGTGCATGGCAGGTTAGAGAAAACTGCTGAGCAGCAAGTAGGTGTTTTGAATGTTTTTCTCCTGCTTCCAAGTAGCCACTAGTGAATTCAGTTTTTATTTCATTTTTTATACATTTTATTACACAGTCACAGTTATCTAACTGGCTGGAGAAAATATAGAGCAGGCTATTTATTACTTAGCAAGTTACAAAAGTTTGGTAGTTGATTTTTATGCCACATACTGTAGAAATGAATGGAAGCCAATGGTAAGAAAGGTCATTTCACAGCATGCATCTGAAAATTAGTAGCAGTCAGTACTGGTAGTTATGAAGCTCAAACATGGACTGGGTATTTTATATAATGATTCCTTCTGGAACATTCATGACATAGTTTTTGTCCAAAACACAACTATTATTCAGAACTCTCAAATCTCAGTCTGAAAACATTCACACTATCCATGTTTAACTAAAAAAACACAACACAAATGCCTGCAATAGATTGATGTTTAGAAAAACAGCTAATTAGAGAAAAGTTACAATCACAGAGCCAAATAAAAACATATCCAGGAAGAAAAGCAGCCCACATAGTGATTTTCATAAATGTAGAGCTATCCAGACAGGTGCTAGTGCTATTATTGGACCACAATCAGCATGCATGGGAGAGGGTGAGAAAGAGGGGGAGGGATGGAGAGAGATGTGAAGATGTGAAGAGAAGGGAGGAGAGGAAGAGGGAAAGGCAAAGAGAGAAAGAGGGAGAGAGAGAGAAGGGTGGCGATGGGGCAGGGGGGTGGGGCAGAGTTTTTTGGGGAGGGTGTCACACTTGGCGCTGTCAGCTGTCATCATTCTCCGGCGCCACCTGAGACAGGGCATGCCACACCCTAACGCTCACACCTCTGTCGCCCATGGCAACTACAGGGTTGTGTATGTGCATGAGCGTGTAAGTGTTGTGAGCGTGTATACGAGTGTGTCTGTTTGTGTGTGTGTAATATGCAGGACTATGGAGGTAATGAGGTGCACACACATGAATGTGAGGCCTGGTTATGGAGCTGTGGAGTTGTGGTTGCCTCAGCATTTAATTGATTAATTGTTGTAATTATTTGGGAGGGAAGGTCATCCCAACACTGAGGCTGGCTAGAAGGTCACTCTCACGCTGGAGGGACTGTCTTCCTCTGGGGATCACACCGGCCATATGGGTGTGTTTGTGTGTCGGTGGCGAGGAAGAGACTCCAGCAGCATTTTGGAGAAGACGAGTTTGTTTTGTTGTGTGTGGCAGGGAAGTGCTGACTGTTTCTCCATGCAGGATTGATCAAAACAGTCAAAATGTCTGCCTGGTTATTACCATGACCTGAAAATCCAGTTTTTTTTTCATGATGCTGTTCACATCCCTCCATGTCTAGCTGACTCTCCAAAATCTTTCTTGCCAAACACCCTGACAAAGAGCTGGCAACTAAACACCAAGAGCCAGCTTGATGAAAATGGCTGTGTGTGTGTGTGTATGTGTGTGTCTCGCTCTGTGTGTGTGTGTCTGTGTGTAGTTAGGGGACTTTCCAGTCCATGGACAGATGGAGAGACTGGGAGACAGGAGGCTTGCTGGCATGAGCTATGCAAAGGCTGGTGTGCATGTAAGAGAGAGAGAATGTGTGTATGTGTTTGTATTTGTGTTTGCGTGTGTGTGTGTGTGTGTGTGTCTGAGTGGGTGTGTGCAAGAGTGTTGTATACATGTGTATCCAGCGTGTATCGCATTAGGTCATATGAATGTGTTTATGATGTTTATGTGTGTGTTCGTTAGTGTGAGGAAGAGCAGTAACACCTTCCCTCGGTGTGTTCAGCGCCATCTCTCCAGCTTTGACCTTGGCAGGGAGCGCGGACAGGTCACCAAACCAACTGTCTGCGTGGCTGCGTGTCTGTCTTCCAGAGGATTTTTAACACACAGGGTCAAGACGTGGCGCTTTCACACACTTCACCCCCACTGAGAGAAGTTGTTGGTGTGGTAAGCCAATATGACTGCCGTTTGGGTGAGCATATTTACAGATGCTGGGCTGTGACTAGGGAATAATGTTGTGACAATTTCAATGCGTGCCCAAGTAAATTTCTCCCAGCCGAGGATTCAGACTGTTTTTATAAAGATGCAGTCAAGTTAAAGGTTATAGCTCCAACTTTTTCATCAAAACGATTAATTAAAAAAAAAAAAAACATCCACAGAACGTCTAGAGAGATGCAGAATAAAACTATTAATTTTACCAAAAAAATGTTTACAGTACCTATATAAATAATTGTTTTATACATTTTGACGGATCCAAAATATTTACATCTGGTTATGTTGGCAATGTCAACCTGTATGATCTCTGCACCAACAGCATTAGTACGTTGATGTCACATGACGCGGAGCTCAGGGGGCCAGATCCTGATAGCTCTGTGGAGAAAATGGCATCGTGCTAATGCTAATGCTAACTAACGGTCAGCCAGTACTGTAACGTTTCTGGTGCAGGTGTGATGCTGCAGGTTTGTCGGGTTCATCTGCAGGTGACTTAGTGTGAAATGATTCAGATGTTAAATACGGTTAGCGTTAGATTAGCTTTAGCAACTACTGTAGCCACTCCCTGTAGGCGTAGCCTACCTGGCAACCAGTAGTATTGAAGGTTGGAGCGAAAGCGGGCGAGTGTGAGTGCAACACTTGCTGGCCGGGAAGATTAAACTTGTAGCCAACACCTTTAATGTAGAGTAGAATTTTTAACAAAAAACTTGTGTTACACACTGGAGACAATGAGTTTGAATGATGTGGGTGTTAAAATGAAAAACAATATTGAGTTATTGTTATTGTCTGCTTTATATTTCAGAATAAAAATCTGCCTCAGATGCTTCAATTTTAACCATTTAATTTTTTCTTCGGGGCGGGGTTGCTTTTAATTAACAGGACATTAAAGAAAGACAGGAGATGGGGAGGCAGAAGGAGGGGGAATGACATGCAGCAACCGGGGCAGGATACAGTGAGGACCACTACTGTACTACTCAACCCAGTGAGCTAAACTGCACCCTATTTTTTACAATTTTTGATTTAAAACTTTCAAACTGCTTAAAAACCCTTAAGTCAACTATCCTGTTAAAAACCCTTTTGGAGCCAGTGTGTCCAGGCCTCACCTGCTTTGACGTGGATGCTGGGGCTTCGAATCTTGCCTGCCTGGTTCTCAGCAGTGCAGAAGTATTCGTTGTCGTGGATAATGCTGTTATAGGCAGAGGGAGAGAAGGGGTAGAGCTGGAGGGTGCCGTTGGCATGCACGTGGCGGATATGGGGCACGTCGTAAATGTCGTCTCCGGCGGCCAGGTACCAGCGCAGGACGGCATGGGGGGCGCCGCCCGCAGGGCAGGGCAGGGACACCCCCACCGAGCTGGAGAAGGTCACCCGCTGCAGGGAGGCGTTCACAAAGTACAGCCGCGTAGAGACAACATCCTCACTGTTGACTGTTGGTATGAGAGAGAGGAAGACAGAGGTGGTTAGTTTGTAGGTGTCAGCCAACTTTCACAGGTCAGACTGGTATGAAGAGGAGCATGTGCACAATCAAATAGTACTGCTGAGAGAAAACTAAATCATTTCAGCCACAGTGAAAACTGTGAGTGGAATAAATCTGACCATCATAGCACAGCATAAAAACCTGGAACATGTTAACTACACCCCAATATCAAAATAACATCGGAACATATTAACACATAACCTGGCTGCATACAATTTACATGAATGAAGCAATCCAATGGAAGTGCAAACACATACAGTATGTGCACATTATTTACTAAAACAAGTGTTTGACAATAAGTTTCACTTTTTCTCATAAGTGACTCCTGAGGCAAGACTGGCTATTTGATCACCTCATTAGGTCTATGAATGTAAAAAGTGAACGTTTTTTTCAAAAATAGGCAACAAAATGTCTTACTAAGCCACACTAAATTTATTTTTTGTGTTTTAAATTTTTGAGTACAATGTATTATTACCTCACTAGCCGAGATCTACATCCAAATAACAAGAGCTGCAATTCTTTCTTTCTTTTTTGGGGGTAAAATGCAAATCGTGTTATTTTTGGACATTGTGAGCACCATCAGCATCATGGAGCTACAGAGACACCCCAGCCTATAGCGACCATATTATCTAAACGTCAAAAATCATATCAGGATCTTTTTTTCCAGTGAAAATGAAATGCCAAAAACTACCATTACACTAAAAATTTCATTTACATCTGCTATTATCTGCCAAAGTAATTGCAATATGATTTTTTCAGGATATAGAGCAACCCTTGATAAAGCTTTTGAAAATTGAGCATTATTCACTTTACAATATGAATCCAACACAAACTTACACAGACACACTAATGCAGCAAGTCAGATCTACATCTTCCAGGTCACCTCAAAACAAAAACAAAAAAACAACTTCTTCCACACCAAACACCCATCGTCTCATCCCACATGTATATTATCCTAATATCTCTATTGGAAACCTGCCTCTCAATAGAAGGAAAAAAAATGGGTCACACAACTCAACTTGCACAACCAACCAACCCCCCGCACACCCACCCACCCACCCAGCCACCTTCATCTTTTCTGTACCTTCGTTGTTATCGGTATCCTCCGTCACGCAGGAAAACAAAGCATTCACATGGGCGTGATAGCAAACTGCCGTATGTCTTACTCAAAGCCTGTCACTCCACAGTAGGAAGGCCTCCAACTGTAGCTGGAGAAGCCTGAGGAGTTGGCCAGATACCACAGATGTTGTAAAACAATGCGGTTGTGGCACATATGAAGAGCTGCTGCCAGATAAGTTGTCCTAAGGGAGACACACTACCATATATCCTCTCTCCACCAGCACAGAGTGGGGTATCGAGGTGTGATTCAAGATCTGTGTGTGTGAGTGTGTGTGTTTGCTGGGATTGGTGGTGGTGAGGGGCGTTAAGGAGGGGTGGGGGGCTGTAGAGGAGTATAAAGAAGTGCTGAGCTCAGCTTGGCTGGAGGCCAGGGGAAGACGCTGTGCCCCGAGCCAGAGAATTTTCTTCTCAGACAATGATACTTAATTAATCCCTTTTCCTGGATTGTGTCAACAATGCCTGGATTAGCCCTATCTCTTTAATTCTCTCTGTGCTGGGAGGAAACAGGGTGGTGGCTGAGGCACATCAATGGAGATATAACGACACTATCAGATGTCTTTTAAGATGTAATTTCTACAGATCCTCTACATCAATGGATATCATTAGTGAACCAGCCATAAAATGAAACACGGAAGCCCATTGGCTGTCTTTTTAAGCTCTTTATACATGGCAAGAACATGGATGAATAGCTGATACAAAAGACCATTCTTTACATCTCTTCTGTCCAGTGTAAAGAGCATCATGCAATGACACAATGACATTTATAGAATGGGATGAATGGGATGAATCACATGAGAAAGAGCTCAAGTGAAATGCAAGGATCTTGGATAAAACCCTTAACTGACATAAGGTGATTTTCACTCTCTCCTCCATTGTTTGTTGCCTCTTCACTTAATGCATCTATCTGCATCCCTCCATCTTATCTTTTATATTATATATTTATATTTATATAACTAGTCCTTGCTTTTTGGGTTGTTTTTTTTTAATAGAACAGGTCTGTCTTGGAAGTGAGACCCTGTGTATCAATGAGATTACCTGTACGATACGATGAGATACAAATTACTGTATTAATAAAGGTATAAATAAAGGTTAAGTGAAGTATCTTCCATCATTCGCTCACCCTTCCCAGTTACCCCCCCTCTCACATGCAAACGCACTCTCTCTTGTCTTTTCCTGCCACACCAGAAGACAGGCAATGTTATGTGATTGGAATCTGTATGCCAGACGCTGAGAGTTAAACCCACATAATCTCCTCTCACATTTAACACACACACACAGTCTATCCACTCTGTAGTCGCACTGCCGTGGGAGGCCGAGGTCCGACTTCCCTGGTTCTCATGCGTGCGAGGTATGTGGGCGTGGAGCGGAGTGCAACACTGTAGACAAGACACGGGTGGCTGGCTGAGTGGGGGGGAAAGGTGCTCAGGTGCAAAGGTGTTTAGATGCAGCCGGGTGAGCGAGTCTGTGTGTGTGCATGTGTGTGGTAAGGTCAAAGGGATAGAGAGGTTAATGTTAAATGACTGCCTCAGTTCTTCATGTCAAACTCAGCCAAAGGTGGAGGTGTGAGGCGTTCAGGAAAACACGGCGATCGCTGCTCCCCCGGTGCATGTGCAAGGAGCGCGAGACTGTAAGTGCATGTGCGTATAGCAGCACGGCAGAGACGCTGAGGAGGTGGAGAGTCATTGTTCTCCTGCCTACCAGCTAAAATTGGAGCAGATCCTCTGTGTTCAAAAAACCCAAATTCAGGTCAAGTTCAATCCATCCTACAGTTCGAATCCATGTCAATCACTCTCGCAGGCTGCTGGGGCTGGCTGTTCTGCACTTTCAGCACCAAGGAGAGCGCCACAGTGTACCGCCGGGTGAGGAACACACACACGGCAGTGTTTCCATACGGAGCAAGCAAGGAGAAAAACTATTAGCAGATGATATGTGATGACAGTGACCTGCTTCTCTCTGATGACAAATGCTATTTTTGGAAGCACAATATTTCCATGACAAAAACAACTAATTCTACCTGTGAAAGCCCCCACAACTGGAAGAAAAATACCAATGTGATCAGAATACTATGTCATCTTGTCAATTACAAAATCATTTTTGTTTCAGACCAGTAGATTTTTTTTCCCAGGACTCTAACACACCATTATACACACTTAATACATATGACGTCTTTATAGAGTTATAGCTCATTTCTAACCTCATAGGAAACTGTGGTATGGCTGGATCTGTGGCTGCACATGAGACCAACTGATCCTGTTAGGTATTGTGTATTTATTTTTTCCAACTCTTTTGTCTACAGTACAAAGTTTGTATTCATAGTACTACTGCCTGCCAGATGGATGCATATGACATTTATTCATTCACTTTAGCCATTTCCTTCAACCTTTCTGCCCACATGCTACCTTGGTTTCATGCTAAACTTGTTACAACTGACTGACTGAAACATGCAATCTTCTTGTCGCGGTTTAAAAATCAGCATTACGCCAATTCATAATCCAGTTTGTGTGCCGGCATTTGTGGTTTTTGTTTTTGTATTTTGGGGGGGGTGGGGGTTTGTCTTTCTTAAATCAAATCATAATCTTGTTTTGATTTATATGAGTGACGGCACAATCTGTCCAACTGCAGCAGAGCCGGTAGGAAATCACTGCAGGCTAATGATACCCAGACCTTTTGGCTTCTGTGTAACTTAAAGATACATATAGGTTTAAACAAAAAAGTTATTCACAAGAAAAAAATAAAGTATTAGATGAATCTCTGAATACATGAACTGCTTTTTCGTATCTCTTGAGGAATAAATAAAACTCAAACTCTCATGTGATGTCATCAACAGTGTCCTCAAACTAAAACTACAAACAGTGTTGATCCTACAACATCAACATCCTGCAGAGAAGAAGACCTCTAAAAAAAACTGCAGCTTATGATGCGATGGCTAATCGCTTTGTCCTATGGTACGAATTCAGGTCACTGAGTTCACATACACACACTCATGCACGCAAAGATACATGAATACAGCCACATGGAGACAAACCTCGGTCAACACACTGCATTAGTTATGGCCCCAAGCAAAAATTATATGACAATGTCGACCAGGTGCCTTGTCATAGTCATGAGGGAACGAGGATTCTCTTGGTATCATATCAGGAGCTCCCAGGCTGCTGATGCTCACCATGTATGGGAGAGCTCTAACTTTTTGTTAAACAATTGTGGCGTTTTTATTTCCCCGTCTTGACCTCATCAGGTCGGGAACAGTAGAGATGCACAAATGAAACAGCAATCAAGTTCATTATTTTAATCTGAAGATGCAGTAAGGTGCATTTTACTGTGCGACCGAGGATGTAAACAAATTATCTGACCCAGACCTTTCATTAGATTTGAAATGTACAAATAACCACAGGGAAGCTAAAATAAACAATGTTATCAGTCAAACAGCATTAAAAAAAACAGTGAAGCAAAAAAAATAGAAGACAGTAACCTAGTTTTTCCTTTTTATTTGGGCAACATCTAACCTCAGATGGTTATCATAGTCCTTTCATAGCCCCAGGCTCTGTTTCCACCCTTTCCCCAGCAGAGAAATAAGGAGCAAAGGAGCAGCATTCATCCGTTCATGAACTGTATTTTGATTCCCCTCTTCATGCCTGAATACATTGATTACAATGAAGAAGGTCAAAGTGATTTGGGGTGAAACACCCACAAAACCTCCTTCCTGTTGGGAGAATCCTTCACAATCTTTGTTTTTTGCCTTCGTTTTTTTTCCCTCACTCCCTCTGTTTTCTTAACCTTCACTTTCCTTTTCTGCCTGTGTTTCCTTTTCTGGTTTTCTTTTGACTCAAATCTTTCTTTGCTGTACACTCAAATACATTTGCACTTTTTTTTCCTGTTTTTGCAGTGGATATGAAAATGGAGTATGAATATGTATGCTGGAGAAGCAAGGATATTGCCTATGGTGAACCGCTATGCATAATGCAGCTTTTTCTGTCTCATCTACATTCATTCACTCACACACACACACACACACATACACGCACACAGTGAGATGCATACCATCACGTGCATAGAAAAACAGGGTTATAAATCCCTCTCCTTCTCCCTCCCGCTCGCACTCTTTCTCTCCTTCAAACACACACATACAAAGTCACATAAATACATTTCAGATTGCACATATACGTTCATAATAGCGAGTAGATTTCCTGTTCGCTGAACAATGTAGCACTACAGATAACAGCGCACAAAACACATTCAGGCCAAATAACAGCTGAAGCGCTGAAGCCAGTGGAAAAACAGTCTTTGTAGTGATGCAACAGAAAAATGACAGAACATAATAGGCAACAGATATGATCATGTTTGATTACTATACAATGACTCCAGAGTGAGATATGCTTTAGGGTTGAATGACAATCTGTCTGTCTGTTTTTCTGTGTAGTCAGAAAAGAAAAGAATTTCTAACATGTTGTCATTTCACTGGGAGACACACTGGAGTCAAGAAAGGCGGACTGCATGCTATGATACACTCTGTATGCACAAACACACATAGGAAGGAGTGTTAAACAACCCCTATACACAGTTTGTGCAGTGTCAGTAAAATATTAGGCAGCCATTTCAGCATTTGAAAATTCACATCTCCCACTTCAAAAAGATGATTTCCGCTGTTGAAGTGAGTGTCAGATTTGTAGAGATGTGTTTTTCTCCCCTCCCTATTCTCCCTCAGAGACAGGGCCATAAATTGTTTGATAGTAAGCAGAACACAAGAGAGAGAGGAAGAGGAGCGGAGTGAAACAGGGAGCTGATTGTGAGATACTGAAGTGTGACTGTTTTGTGTACTTGTTTGATTTTTGTGTGGTGTGGTGTGTGTGTGTGACTTATAGCCATCAATCTTTCTCTGAGCCTATAGAGCCACCGGACACTGCTGTCGTTCATAAGACCTGTTGAGCGAGGGGTCAAAAACAACTTGTGTGCGTGACAGTTTAGTGCAACAACCATGTTGTTGCTATGGATTATATGATCTACAACTGGATAAGGACAAACAGTCAGACATTTGAGCCCAATGGAAACGCTCAGATTGTTTTCGATCCCTCTCAATGCAAGATTATCCATTTACAGTACCATGCCCAGACCTGCACTATTGTTGTTAACTCACAATCTCACATTACTCAAGAGGGTTGAAAACCCAACAGATCAGTTTGCACAACGAATCCCCTATCTTGATAAACGTGCATGAATCTGCTTTAACACGTCTTCGGTGCTTGTCTCAAGAATCAACAAAATGTTCAGCCTGGACGTGAGACCGATTGACTCGTTCAGAAGTTTTGTGCTGCCGTTGGTTGTGCCAAACGCACGGCGCCAGCACTTGACAATGAAAACAGGCTTTGCCCGCCAGAGCACGACGAGGGAGGTGAGTTAACGTGAGAGTGACATGAAGCTGACACTCTCTCCAAGACAACCGACGAGCTGCGCAGGCACAGCGGGAAGAAATGAGACACACGGTGGCCTTGAGTTTTTTTCACCTCCGTGCGTCATGTACGCAGTGCCATCTTAAATAATAGGTCTCAATTCGGCATAAGTTTGTTAATTATGTAAACAAAATCTTTATTTGTAGGCCCGGTGGTGAGCGCGTAAAACCGTAGAACCGAGGAAAGCTTGTCTCAGCTTTTACAGCCATGTATGGCACAGAAATTACGCAAAAGCGCTTTGTAAACATCAAAACCTCTTGCATACAACCTGTCACTCCAGAAACTGCACATGCACTGCATTACACCTGCGCTTTTACGTTACGGAGCAAAACAGTGGATCTTGAAATATAGGTGTCACACAGTGCCAACACCTCCAGGTCACCAAATTCACTTGGATTTGATTTTAACAGCGTGATATTCACCAAAAAAAAAAAAGAGGAGGGAGGAAAAACAAGTTCAGACTTTCTGCCATAGCTGCTATTTCCATCAGCAACTGAAGCCTCATCCAAGCCAGACGCAACAACTCTGAGCGCAACGTGCGAGTGTAGCCTGGTGTAGCCACCAGAGTCTGACTCATACCGCAATTACTGGGCTCCCCCTCCAAGCACTCCTCTCCAGTCGGTATCTGTTTTGATTCCAAATTTTCACACACACACAGCCCATGGTCTGCAACGCCGCAGATGAGCGACTCAACGCCGGTCTCAAGAACACACAGGAGCCCTCTTGTAAAAAAGGAGAGGGGAAATAAGTCTGAACCACGATGAGATGTCCACACCACGGAATGTATATATTTTGTTTGTTTGTTTGTTTTACTGGAGTCGGTGAAAATAAATGGTGACATTAACTGACAGCATTAAATCCACACACACTGCTATGGGTGTAAATGGAGAAAGGGGAAAACATGACACTTGGTGCATCACATGCACAAATAAAGTGCACGCACACAGGAGCAAAAGTGTTTTACATGTACGCAGGGATCAGCACAGGTAATATCCATTTTAATGTCGACTGTGTGTTGCAGGAGGCCTGTCGACCGAAACTGGATAAAACCGGAATCACATTAATTGATGAAATAATTATAGCAAGAGCTCTCCCTCCAACTCGATCACTCCAACGACAAGCTCCTTTCAAGATTTCTACAATTACTGATTGAAAGTCCTTAAATTCAGCAGCTAAATACTTTCTCCTTTCTATTTGATTTTTAAAAATATATTAATTGTTATAATTATTTTAGCCTTCTCCAATCTCTCAGGCCCCGTTCTGGCCTGTCAGGCCCAAAAAAAATCTGATTCTCTCTCAGTCTCAGCTGAGTTTGTCTCAATTTTATTTCCATAAAATGACAAGCAACCTCCCAAACCATGACAAAGAAGAATGAGTGTACCCCTTCCCTCCTCCTCCTCCTCCTCTCCCTCTATATCTGTCTATCTACCCATCTCTCCATCCCCCCCTCCTCCTCTTTGCACACATGGGTGCAGGTGTGCTGATATGCAGCCAAACCAAAGCAACAAACGGCCAGTAATGACCGACTGAATGTCAAATCAAAGACAGAAAAAAAGATTTAAAAAACTACATCTAAATAAAATAATAATAAATACAGTAATGTGATCTGAAATGTATTTTCACACTGATGGGGGGGTTGAGCAGAGATCTGTGTGCCATTCTAGGAGGCGCGGCCGAGCCAGGAAAATACGCAGTACTAATGCATATGCATGTATGATAATAGACCTACCTTTCCCCCTTAAAATAAAGTTGATTAAAAAATCATGTGTGTCTAAAATACACAGCTGCTGCACGAGACAACAAATCGCAGCTGATTCGTGCAAAATGAGCGGAACATGGCGCTGAAAAGCAACGGAAAATGGAAGTTTGTTTTCCACTGCGTTATCTACATCTCTCCCATCTCAAGCACTCTTTCCGCTCCACTGGCTGTTTGCAGCCCCCAACCCTCCTCCAATCACCACACACATACACACACACACAGCACATCTCGTTCAGTCACGGGACAGGGCGATGTACAGTGTGTATAATCGAAATAGACCCTGTAATCCAATTACATACAACAAAAACAGCACACAAGTCCTCGCCGCAGCTGCAGCCTGGCAGAGGGCACTGCAAAGGCCACCGATGGAGACAAGGAGCATACGTGAAACCCACCTTCAGCCCAATACAACTAACTACTGCTCAAGCTTATTCCAGATGTGTAATCTAATAAACCTCGCAGCCAGTCATCTGCCCTTACAAACCGGTGCGTAAAGAAAAGACATGTTAAAAATAAATAAATAAAAAAGGAGGTAAATTAAAATCTGTTTTTTTTAGTCAAGATTTGGTTGTTGCGAAGTAACACAAATTCACACACACGAAAAAAAGCAAAAGCATTTCATATTTAAAAGAAAAATGAAAGACAACTGAATCATTCTCTCCCATCTGCAGTATTTAGAGCGAAGCCAATCAGTAGAATCTGGTGCCACAGAAAATGGTGGATGAATAATTAGACCAGGAGGATGATAACAAGTGAGTGTGCATGATGCACTGGCACTCCTACATCTGATCAAAGAAAATAAACTGGGATATATGGCCTCGTCTTTCAAATATCCAACTGGGGCACATTATCTACAAATTAAAGGCCTGCGCTCAATACACTCCCCATCTCCCCCCTCTCTCAGCATCAGTTCACACGTCTCTCATAAAATGTATTGACCCTTGTTGCCTCACACACTCTTCCAACACACACACACAAACTGGCATTTACGCACTATTTTAGTGTTTCCTTCCAAACAAAATTAACAGATACAGAGGATGCTTTAACCCCTGGAGACCCCCATCTCCCCCTCCTCTTCCCCCCCCTCTATCTCCCTCCCCTTCCAAACATCAACGCGCACGCACACATGTGCGCGCACACACACAAACACACACTAGCACCTTATTTGTTTAGGGGGCAAAAGATGAAAAGTCAGCAAACGCATTAAACTCTCCCCCCACACACACTCTTTCTCTTTTTGCCCCTCTTTGGACTTTTGCGAGTAAACACCCTACAGCTGTGGCCAGCATCAGCGCTCGAGGTCGCTCGTCTACCCGTGCGCGCGCGCGCGCCTGCAGATCCTTATCAGCCTCTCCTCCTGTTCAACAGCCTCCATATTCACGACACCTCCACATATTCATCATGCAAAATGCAAATGCCGTTGTCTTTTTTCATCTTTAACGAGCACCGTGTGCACTTTAGGAGATCAGCGCGATTTCCTCTGCGGTCATCCAAATTGAGTGCATATTGATTTTAATGCCCGTCATCGGCCCCTTTTATCATTTTTAATCATATTATCAGCTCATCATTATGAGACACTGAGGACGTGAGAGAGAATCCGAGCAGTCGCTCAGGAGGGGGGTAAAAGAAGGCTGGCCAGGAAAAGCATCCTCTCCAAACATTTAGAAAAAGTTCTGTCTTCCTCCAAAAAAGGTGATTTAGAGTTTGATTTTACACCTCTGCCTCTGCTTTGTGAATCCAACCCGATTCAAGCCAACAATATTTATCAAGCTGATGAGGTGATACATAATGCACAGCCAACTTCAGCACTGCGCTGGAGGGGAGAGGAGACAGGCATGCAGATAAGCAAGACACTTGAAGAGAGACACAATTCCAACCTACCTTCTTGCAAAGAATACAGCAGAAGTAAAGTTACAAGCCACATGCCATTAAAAGCAGTTATATTTCACAGGAATGTTGTGCAGTCCCCCCAAGAAGAGTGCACGGCGCAGCGGTCGGCCAGGCGAGGCTCCGTGCTGGACTGGTTCTGCTGATGCTCCCCGGCGGTCTCTCTCCAGCCCTGGTCCCACACTCTCCAGCGCCGAGAAACGAGCCGCGGAGAAAGTACCGCCTCTGCTCCCTGTTCTCTCCTCCCCTTACCGGGACAGGCTGCTGTCGCCCCACCCCTAGTATCCTAATGATGCGCCTTGATGGAGAGGTGAGCCATACGCACTAACGTGGGGACCGAGCGAAAACCACTGGGGCCACACTGTGTTACGCGCACTGGATAGACGCCTTTATCCGTATAGGTTGATGGAGTTACAAGTGTGAACTTAAAGAAGAAGAAGGAAAAAATCCGGTCTTACTTGTTTTTATGCAAACAAGTTCAGAAAACAGCAGTTGGAGGGCAATTTCTGCGCATATCCCCCTCCATGCAAATCTACTTCAGAATTTCCATAAGTCATCAGTCACTGTCTGAGTCTGTGGAGGGGCGAGCGCAAGATGTGAGAGTGAGATTGTCCACGCCACCATAATGTGCCGCTGTAAAGCTGGAAAAGACCGTGGGAATTTTGCAGGAGCGGTTTCCAGGAGGAGGAGGAGGAGGAAGAGGAGGAGGAGGAGGAGGATGGGGAGCGCAGAGAAGATGCAGCCTCCGCTTCCGTGAAGGGGAGGATGAGAATGTGCACTGCACCTGTTTGACTACAACACCGTGGCGTTCAAATGATGGACTTTTGTTGGAACAGAGATTAGTTTTTGATATTAAGAAATTTAAACTTATTTATAACGGTCAAATCAGTCTTGTAGCCTACTGTGATTTAAATTTAAATTGGTCTGTACCCAGAGTGTTTACACTGATCAGGGTCAACTTCTTTGGTGACTCAAGTTACATTCACTGCATTATGGCCTTACAAGTGCAGCTAAATTCTCAAAGGCTACTGTCAGTTAAACAGACAAGTGTGAAGAGCGAACCTTCAAGCTTTGCTCTCACACAACAAGACTGTTTTGCATGTATTTACACTGCAGCCTCAGCACCTGACCAGGACACAGTCTGAACACCTAACTTCAGAACACCCTGTTAAGTCTGGGTGTTTTCAATATCCAAAACAGCGGGTGCCACACCTGATAAAGTGTCAGTATGTGGAAACTGATCCTAAAATAAAATCTATTTCCTCTGTTCCGGCCGTGCGATAGACTGGCAACCTGTCCAGAGTGTACCCCACCCACGCCCTGTGTCAGCTGGGATGGGCTCCACTGACCCTGCTGCATGGATAAACAGTATAGACAGTCTCTAAATCAATGAGCCTGAGATTCCAGCACTGCAGAGGCTCAGTTCATCACCTGAACGAGCAACACGCAGCAAAATAAACACCAAAGCACCGACGATTGTTGTTCATTCATTTCAGCCCAACCAGCGAGACCCCACTCATTGTCCACTTAGTCACACTTATCTGACATCAAACACCTTCTACTTAACACAAACTCTCTTCTAACCTCCACCATCTCTCTCTCTCACACACACACACAAACTGGTGTAACGTGGTGTTTTGAGAGTGTCGGGACCAAAAGTAGTCCTGGTTGTGGAATGGAGCTGAGGCAAGCTGTGGCCTCTCTCACTCCCACTGAAGTGTGGCAGGCGAGGCAGCACACTCTGCCTCCACTCTCTCTATTATGTAACAGGTGGAAACACACACACCCACGCACCCTCTCTGTCTCTCTCTCACACTTCCTCTCTCTCAAAAACAGACCCACAAAATGTATACAAACACACATACACACCACCAAACGACAGGGACATATACAGAGTGTGCACAGGAGCTCTTCTGTAATATATTCTGTGCATCCAGATGTGTACTTGAAAATTCTTTTTATAGATGAATGCATTTTTCAGCTTTATGCACTTCCCCGCGCCTGGAACCATAATTCAAGTCTGAAAGTGCTGTCTATAGTGTATGCTGAGGGCGATGGGCACTATTTAAATGTGACAGCCCTCGGGGGAATATAACCCGTCTGTGCATCGCGTAATCTGCACCCCAGTGACAAAGTGGTCATATAACTGCATCCAACACCTTGACACTCAAAAACTGAATAAACACCAAAGCTCCACCCAGCAAGCCCAGTGTGGCAACACATGAAGTCTCTGTCAGGACTTCAAAAAAAAGGCAGCGTGGCAAGCCGTGTTAAGGGGCTGATGTGAGTCGGCCTGACAGCACCAAGCAGGTTGTACTGTATGTCAGCCAGTGATCATCATGGGGGCTGACAGGGCTGAGCTGGGCCAGCCAGGGCCAGAGAAAAGGCAAGCAGCTCCCAGACAGCTCTTGTGACTCTCAGTGAGGACAGGACCCAGGACAGGCTGCCACCACACCACTAAAAAAAAAAAAAAACCACAGCAACATGTGACTCATCTCCATCACTCCGCTCCATCGTTGCCTGGAGATAGGGAAGGAGGTGGGAAGCGAGGGGAGGAGGAGGAAGAGTTTGTTGACTGAGAAAGAGGCGGGCAGGCGAGCGAGGGCAGGGGAGAAACGGAGCGCAGAGGGGCAGACAGAGAGAGTGATGAGGCAGATAAGTTAATGTGGATGTTAATGTTAATGCTCAGACAATCACAGCTCCCCCCTCAGGCACCAACTACATGCTAGGATCATATTAACGCTAATGTATCCAGTATTAATGCACAGCCCCCAGCCCAATGAAACCTTGGCAAGGTCAGAATTAGGAGAAGGGGTGAGGGCACTAGCGCTGCTTAGCTCCCTGCAAGGTCAGGGGGGCGACGATGATGATGGCGGATCGTGGCTGAGGAGCTGCAGGGTAAATCATTGTACCGGTGGGTCAAACAGACGAGTTATGATCCTTTTAAAGCCTCGTCATGGCGGACTTTGAGAAGCCCAGCAGAAGCCCCTGTTCTTCTGCAAGGGGGGGGGGGTGCTGCTGTGTATGAACGAGCATCTGCATTAGGCAAATAATGAACCTCGCACCACCATGCTGCAGTACATTAACAGGAAGGCGCCAACCAATGGAGTGTGTTTATCTTTAACCAAGCATGCGTGATTGTTGTGGCAGATGTGTGAGAGTGTATCAGCACATCAGAGGACGTGTGCGCGTGCGTGCGAGCGAGCGAGGCAGCAGAGAAGACGCAGGACGTACTACAGTAGATTTCTGGCTGCACTTTCTACCCAACAGTCGAACGCATGTGCACGTGTGTTTTCGTCCGTGTGTGCGTGTGTGTGTGTTTTTGCACGAGAGTATGTGCATGTGCACACTAGACATCAAGGGGTGTTAATTTATTCAAATGAGCTGGGGAGGATAACGAGAGGATGGGGCGAGGGGCGGAGGTGGTGTGTGTGGTGGTGGTGGGGGGGGCTCCTTCTTCGGCTGGAGGTTCATCTCTCCATTTCTCTCCTTTTTTTTTTCTCTCCCCCCACTTGTTTTTCCACATTTGCAAATGAGACTATTTGCATGGCTGAGAAGGAGAGAGGCAAGGGAGACATGTGTGTGTGTGTGGGGGGGGGGGGGGGTTGAGATTGAAAATGTGAAAGAGGAGGAAAAAAAATTGGGAGAGAGAGGGGAAACGACGCAATTCTGAGGCAGACAAAACGCCCGCAGACAAAAACATACCGTGCCAGGGCGATACCACCACTTCCAAGATGGCTGCCGCTGGAGGCGTCCTCTGTAGGACCAACCCAGAGACCCGCTGCTCCAGCTCCTCAGTGGGTGACACACAAACACACTTTCTGACTTCATCTGTGATCTTCGAGCATAACGAGAAGAATGAAAAAAAAATTGAGCAGCTCAGTAAAGGATTAATATTTATGTTGGCATTTGAATATATTAAAAGACTTTAGTCAGATGGATCTGGTTGTGGCTGGTACAGAGATATTGATCAGAGATATCTGGTGACACCCAGTGGTCACAATTAAAGACGTTATCATTAGAGGATCTCACACTGCTGCATTTCCTGTATCCTGGCAAAGTTCTCAGTGGGGCAGACTTTATTGTGACTGTGACTTCATCCACGCCAAAAGTCTAGCCTGCCAGTTATGTATGCCAAATATATACACACACACATAGTATAGACAGTTATCCACATAGTTGGAAAGTGTATATGGTTATTTACAAATATTTGTAAAGTGTGAGATTGATAAAAAGATAACTAAACAATGTTCTTCTAACAAAAGTGTCTCTTTCATCCAGTGTGTTTTAACCTAGTGTGACTGTAAACACAGTCTTGCAATTACAAGATTGACCCTGTTGGAGAGTTGGCAAGTGGGTAAAAATGTGTGTCACCAAATACTTGGGCCCCTGAAAAAAGTCTCACATAATTGATTATTGATTGATATTGAGGTTTTAGTGCCACGACTAAATGTATGTTTGTAAAGGAATGATGACATCACACCACCAGACGTTACAATAGTGACTGTGAGGAAGTCAAAGCAAATCCTCACCCCGAAGCCACTAACAGGTTCAAGTAGCCATACTGTAGTTATTGACCATACACTAAAATATGTTCAATACCACACTCCACTTACACTGAAAAAAGTGAAACTACTGTGTCATTCCTTTAAAGTGTATTTTTAAATTGGTCTAATGAAAAATTATGGTTTCCTGTTTAAACCTGATTTTTTCAGTTCGCTTCAAAACAAATATCACTCCCTGTGGACTAAATTAAAAGAAACGCTTCAAGTTAATTGGTTTTTTCACGTTAAACCAGAGATTTTCATGTCACGTGACTATGTGACGTCAGACCAGAGCGCTCTTTTCAAAGTTGAAATCCGCCATTGTTGTTTCCTCGCATCAACTGCCGACTGTGTGGACCGTCAGTCCTATCTGGAAACTCTTTTAAACAAGGTAAGAATTCAAAATTATACCGTTTTAATGCAACATGGGCTTAAATGCATAGTGGCAGAATGGACAACTGACATTATCATCATTGGTATTCTGTGCACTATCGCTGGCGCTATAAACCGGTCGTTAACAACAACGTGTCCGTTGCCTCTGTTTATTGTGCAACGCTAATGTTGCCAACGTTGTCGTACAGTGGCATTATGAAAGAATACGTAAATTATTGTGATTTGGCTTGAATACGGTAACGTAAAAACGGGAGCAGTTTTCCCACCCGATCCATGGTCTCCGTCACACAGACACGCAGACACACGGCTGCAGCAGTGTGAGGGGAAGACGGTGAAACTCCATAGTTAGGGGGATGTTGAGTTACTGTGGAGGTGTGTAAGAAGCAGGTAGTTGCAGGACGCAACTTGGCACTTCTTAATTATTGCCGACCTGGGGCAGACTGAAAATAGTTACTCTACCAGTTAATACCACATGTCGTTTTTGTTTACCCTCCGTCAGGGCTGTTTGAATGAACCAAGGCAGGGAACTCACGTGGGACTATCTCACAGAATTGGCTGTTTGAGTGTCACTCAGTTGTCAAAGGATGTGATTGGCAGTTTATGAGCAGGCATATTATTTTGAAGCATATTTTTCATAAAATAAAATACCATGCAGAGTAATTGTATATAAATGGCAGACAATTAATGTTTTATTCATTTAGTGCAACCCAGTAATAAAGATCCATTCTCTCATCTCAGTATAATCCACTATAGTACAATACCAGAATGAATAAGGTCTATTGGACTCTGCAGTGACAGTCATGGATAATGCTATTTGTCCCAACAAAAACTAAATGTGAAATCTTCAAATTCTGTTTACAGGTTTGCTCCTGAAAAGGTCACAGTTGGTAAGTTTGTTTTATTTCATTAATTGCAACCAGATATAATCTAAAATTTATCAGAAAATAACAATAAAATTTATGATTCATTCAAATAATTTCATGCAGTTTTAAATAATGTTAAAAGTAGGCTTGACATACACTACACTTACTCCAGCTTTTGAACTATTGCAGTGTCTGCAGATTTGTTGGGGTGCAAGAACCGAATCCCTACCCTCTGCCTTACTACATCGATGGGCGACAGCATCATCTCTCCGAAGAGATGCATAAGGTTGTATATTAATGTTTTAGGAAATTGAAAACCTTTTCAAAAGTAGCTTTTGTTTTATCAGTCAATTTAAATGTGAGAAGAGAAAGACAACACACAGTTTGCCAAGAATTTTCACCAGAAATGTGAATATGAGTGAATCCTATTTACGTACTACAACTAACACTGTTGTATTCATGTTTTTACTACTGTAGATACTTTATGATGGACTGACATGGCGGAGAGAAGACCAGCTGAGCTGCGGGTTAGCTGTTGAACTTGAAGATTTGGTGACTATCAAGATGATCTCACAAAGTGATGATAGCCAAACCATCCCAAGAGTTCAGCATGTCTGATGCCCTTCAGCTATGTTTGGCATCTTCTACGGTCACCAGGAGTGGAAGAAGTGAAAGACTTATGGCCTGCATTGGTCACAATGGATAAAGTAAGTAATTTCAGGTCACAAAAATGTCATGAAACAGATCTTTTACACCACAGAGTTTTAATGTGAAATGTAATGTAAATGTAATCATCAAATGTAAAAACATTTGATTGTGATATTTTGTTTCATAAAGATCAGCTCTGAGTTGATGAGAATGACTACTGTTCCACTTCAATTCCTGGTTTCCTTGGACAAGCACCACATCAAGCTGATCAGAGATCATCAGGAACGAGGGAGGATCTGTCAGAGAGAAGACCGGTTAGATGCTGAAAAGTTCTTGGTCAGGTATGTACTTGCTCAATACTGCAAAACTCACTGACATCACAAACAGTAACATTTTAACATCATAATCTCATAATCTTTTATCAATCGGTGAAGAAATACAGTATGGAATTTAATGAGATGCAACACAAAAAACACAGCACAGTATACCATGAATGACACTTACTTTTCTTATCTTGACGTTCGGAGTATCACAACAGCACCCTTCCAAAGGAAAATAACTTAAATCTCAGGTAGAAACTGATTTCAGTAAACGAGATTAGTGGAAACTGAGTATGTTGAGTCTGAGATGAGAGAAACTCAGAGTTTTCCGTTTCAGAGAGCAGGATCAGCATAATGCTGAGTCAGTCGCTATGGCAACATATGCTGTGAAGCAAACCTTTGGCTGAGTTTGATGTTTTTTAATGTGTTCATACTCCACATACGCAATTGGGTTGGAGTGAGATTCGCGGCTCTGTTTCTTTTTTCTGTCGTTGTGAATCGTATAATCTGTGCTACATTGATGATGGCTTGTGCTCACGATGAACGCGCCTCCCTCAGGCTGAACATACTCTGGGTTGATTGAACTAATTCTGATCAGCTGTTCTGAAACCGAAAACTCAAGAGTTTTCCAGCACAGGCTCAGTCAACGCTGAGCTCGGGATATGACTCAGTTTGTTGAGCCTCCTTCCTGAAACGGACCCCTGGTCTTCTGCTGTATGATTACGTCACTTCCTGCTACACAAAGTAGAGAGGGACTTATGTGCTTTTACAGAGTAATAGCCTTCTAAACAATACATGTCTTGTCTTTTGTCAGGTTGGTGGGAAGTATGGCGCCGAAGGAGAGCTTCAGCCTTGCACATTGGCAGTGTTTGTCATCAGAAGGAGGATCCATTAAAGCCACCAGACATAAGCCCCTCCACACCTTCAAAAATAAACTGTCTTCGACTGCACATGGATTTACCCTCTTATTTGGCCACATCTATGCTGAGCTGTCCAGGTGAGCTCAAACACACTTTTGATGCACTGCAGGAAATATTCATGGAGATGGACTGCACACTCTGAGTGTCATTTTTTGGCTCTGAGTGTCAAGCTCTAGATATCTGGTTGCTCAAAGAAAGACATTTGGATACCGCATGTTGATCTGTTTTATTGCTCCTTTTTTCTTGAACTGTCCATAGCAACTGTGTTCATCATTGTTTTTCTTTTGGGTGGTCCCTTGCTTTTGTAATGGATCAAAATAATGTTATTCATACATTCTGATAATTTTGTCAGAGCAAAGATTTAACACTGTTAGATGCTCTATTTTCATACTTTATGCTGTTAAACAACAGAATGAAAAGACCACTGTGTATTTTGTTTTACATGGAACTTTGTTTGTTTTTCTCAAGTGTTAATGCATGCCTATTTGAGAGTAATCAAAAATAAATGGTCTTTTGAAGAGAATTTTCCTGTTATAGTTTTATCTTAAGTGAATCAGTTCAGTTAATCCTAATCTTATATTATAGGGAAACATATTTTGTTTAAAATTTCAGATGTACAAAGTAAAAAATGTCGTTATATTGGCCAAAATAATATTTTGGCTTGTGATTTAACAGAATATATTGATTAATGTACAAGTAAAATATTGACTTTGTGCTGAATCAGAAATTTAAGTTGAGATAATTTTAAAAAATTGCATGTAACAGAATTACAGCAATTCAATTAGTTAGATCCAAAGTAAAATCTTTAATTAGATGTAATTGTAAATATTAGTTTCTCTTAACTTAAAAAAATTGCATGTAACAGAATTACAGCAATTTAATTAGTTTATTCAAAGTAAAGTTTTTAATTAGATATAATGGTAAATATTAGTTTTTCTCAAATTAAAAAAATAAGTTGTAATGAAGAATAAAAATAGTTTATGGTCTTTGTAATGAATTGTGTTTTTACTTTGTATGAAAGCAAATTTTTTGGCTTTTCTCAAAGTAGAAAATTTATTTACATTTAATCAAAATTTATGTTTTCAACCAAATGAAAAAAATTAATTTGTGAAGAACTAATAAATTTAGGTGTAACAAATTACAGCAATTTTTTTAAGTTGATCCAAAGTATCATTTTTTTCAGTGTACTAACTCAGCTGGACTGTCCATTTCTAGTACACACACATATTAAAAGAATAGTTCACCCAAAATTCAAATTGCACTCATTATCTACTCACCCTCATGTCGACTAAGGGCTGGGAGCAGTTTCAGATCCATGGTTACTATGAGTTACAGGGGGTCTTGGCGTAGCAGTGCATGTCCATATAATGGTTGCAAATGGACACCAACTGTCTTCGTAGCAAAAATACACACCAAAAAACATCCACATACCTCCATGCTGCTCGTATGTAATGTCTGTATTGAAGCCCCGAAATGCAAAATTGTTCAGAAAAAAATTAAATAAGTCCATATTTCAAGCTTGTTTGCAGCGGAAGCTCCTCTTCCTGGTCCGTCCGAATTTCGCAAGATTTGCGCCAGGGTCAGTAATCGCACTGACACGGGCGCAAATTACATATGAGCACTATGGAGGTATTTGGATGTTTTTTGGTGTATCTTTTTGTTACAAAGACAGTTGGTGTCCATTTGCAACCGTTATATGAACATGCAATGCTGCATGGAGCCCCGCTGTAACTCAGAGAAGCCACAGAGGACTCTGAAACTTCTCCCAGCCCTGGGTCGACATGAGGGTGAGTAGATAATGAGTGCAATTTCAATTTTGAGTGAACTATCCCTTTAACACCTGTCTTACAGGTTTGATCCCTATGTGAACAAACTTCACAATACTTAAACAACTTAAAGGGATGTTCAACATTTTGACAAATTGGCCCATTGCCATAATACCTATAGTCTTAGGAGTAGATATACTATCTTTACAATAGACTGGTGCCTGAGAGAAAGAGAGATACTGGGATTTCTTGGTTTCCCTAATCAAACTCATCAAATACACAATCCAACAACTCCAAAACTCTGTTGTGGACAAGTTGTGACCTGCACATTATGAGATTATAAGAGAACGTTACCAGACAGAGTTGTTTTCGAGGCAAACGGCCCTGACGAGAACGTGCATCACCAATTTTGCATGAATTTTACTCGAAAACAAGTCTTGTAACGTTCCGTTCCATCATAGTGTAGTGAATGTGCAGGTCACAACTTGTCCACGAGAACGTTTTGGAGTTGTTGGATTGTGTATTTGATGAGTTTGATGAGGGAAACCAAGAAATCCCATTAGCCTCCGTAGTGTAGCTCTGAGCAGCTCACGGCTCTGCTCGGCCATTCTAAAAATAGCTTGCATCGACAAATAAAGGTAACAAACCTATTTCTAAAACTATAGGGATTATGGCAATGGGTAAATTTCCCAAAATGTTGAACTATCCCTTTAACAGTAAATCATTTGTGTGACACTAAAATAAGGCGTATGATACCACAATTTGTCCATTCATCAATTTCCTCATCGAGTGTTCACTTAAAGTGAAACCTTTCATCTCTTCAATGTGCTGTAGTAGAATTGTGCATGTAGACGCTATTCCGTTGCATCCAACTGTGGCAAAATCTCCAGGGCATTTTAGATGAGCATTGTATAAATAAAGGATGAACAAACAGAAATAAAGTGCTGTTTACACTCATATCTTTGTAGTTCTGGTCTGTTACATTACATTGAGTCAACAATAGACTGGTGCCTGAGAGAAAGAGAGAGATAGACTGAGGGAGAGAGAGAGGGAGAGAGAGAGAGAGCTGGCAGGTGTGAAAGGACGTTGCGGAGCTGAGGGCAGACTTTCCATCTTGACCCTCTGTGCTTTGATCTTATCACTTTCCCACGCTTTAACACTCCCGTGCGTCTCCCTCACCGGTTCACCAGTCACGCACACTACGGGACCTCTCTGACAACAAAATGAGTGGACATGCTGACAGATGTAAAATATATTGCCACTCCGCAACAGAGAAGACCTTGTTAAGCACAAAATGCTCCGGTTTCTGCAACTGTGACAAATATCGATAAGAATTCAACAACTAATTCAACATAATGTACCACTGCCTTATCTTTTACAACCTGTGTTTATTATGGTTTGTATGCTTAGCTGGTCTGGTGACAAAAACTGGTTTGTTAAACTGTGGAGTAACCTCGGAATAAATATAACCACTATTGACTCCTGTGAAAAGACCAAACTCAGCAATGAATTGATCCAACTGACCAGCAGGGCTGCAGCTAGTGATTGTTGTCTCTATTGATTAATCTTCTGAGTCAATCCCTGATACAAGTTAAGTCAAGTGAAGTTCATCTTGGCTGTTAATATTCACTGCATCGTCTACTCCTCGGCTAAAGATGGTCCACAACAAATACAGGCTACAGCTTACTCCTGTTAGTGTAAGTTTGTGAACATCACGTAAGGTCTCTGAGTTTCTTGATTCAACATTTTATGGCTTTCTTTTAGGAATTATAGTCACAGAAACAAAACACAATGCACTTTGGGCTGAGAGCCATAAAGAGGCCGAGGTGGTAAAGAAGAGCACTAAGAGACAGACTAAAGCAACAGATATAGCCAAATGAGAAGGACGAGGGGTAAACAAATGAATGCAAATATTAAATGAGCTGTGGAACTGCTCACTACACTGCCACAGAGGTTGGTCGTATTAAGTTGAAAGCCAGTTATCAGCATTTGTCAGCGGTGAAAAAACTTCCGTCATCAGCACTTTGTGATTTTTCAAAACAACATGAGATGACCTAGACAACCTCTGACTGACAATTTGAACCCAAACTGCAGGAGCCATGCGTGATGAACAACATGCAGAATGATGTAAACTGTGATGGGACGACCTCCCACAGTATGCATCCTCTGTCACTGAAGTGCTCTGGTCACTTTGTCCACAGCTTGCCCTTAAAAATACTATGTCAAACCACACAAGGAGCACACACACTTCATCCACTTGTTTCTCTTCAGTCTCCATGACAGCCACTGTCTCAGCAGCAGCTACCTACCAGTAGAGCCTTCTTAAATGCTTACGGGAACAGTAACTGATCAGCCCTCTCAGCACCTGTCCAGCATATGTGCATGTGTGTGTGTGTGTGTTGTCCTGCAAACCTCCTCCTGGTGCTGTGATGTTATCAGCTCTAGTGAACTGTGTGATAAATGGCTTCTCATGCTTACCTCAACTGAAGCCCTTATGGAAAGCAGCTGACCTGAGCCCTGAGGGATCCAACCGGTAAAACCTGCCTGCTTCACGGCCTGGCAGTGGGGCTGTGTTAACTTTTACAGCTCCGTCTCTTCTTTTTTTCCCCCTTCTCCCCCCACACACACAGATCCAGGAGGCTGGAAGGAGAGAGAAGAAGAGAGACAGAGAGAGAGCAGGGAGTCCTTGGGACTCACCCAGTTGACAGCTCCTGTCTCCCCCTGTAACGACTTATTTATTCAGGGATAATTAATCAGGCGCAGTTTTCTGGCGGTATGATTAATGCGCTTTGTCATCTGCGCTGCAGCAGTGAAAATACAGTAGCTCATGATCTCGCAGCTCGGCCTCAGCTGCCTCTCATGGAAGGAGCAAAACGACACTTGCTCTGATGGAGAAAAAAAAAAGTGATGCATGACGGGGGCCTTCACTGTAACAAAGAAGACTGCAACTTGCATTGATTTTAAGCGTAGGGGGCCATAGTGGACAGACTGATGTTGATCACGTGATACCTTTGAGGAAGTGTCCTGTTCCTCATTTCCCGCCAGTTTGCGTCAGCTGGTGGGTCAGCTGATCCCCCTTCTCCTCGGTCAGCTGCACACCTCACCTCCAGCCTCCACCTGCCAAGGGAAGTTGTGACCGATCAACTTCTTCTTCTCCTCCCGGTCATCATCATGGTCTTATTGTGCCACCCTGTGGTAGTTTTTGTTACTGCAGTCCGATGAAGACGAATACCTACTGTCTTACATGAAACACTTCTAGCTACAGCTTAGAATTAGTTTGTAACATGTGAATCGCAGCATCTTTATTGTAAATAGTCAATTCCAATAATTTTGTTTTATTTTCAGTGTTCACTTATTATCTTTGTTCATATTTTTGTCCTCCTGGTAGCCTATGTTATTTTGCACCAATCACCAAAATAAATTGATTCTGGTTATGATTCACCTGAAAGTATGAAGGTGACACATAAAGACATAATCAATCAGATATAATATTGAAAGAGGAAATATTTCATATGTCCCCACATATATTTTTATTACCACACCTAGCTGCTACAACAACTTTCTCTTGTGGTCTCTATGTTACATTTCTTCCCTCAAGTTGATGTATCTGAATGACTTGACTCCTATTGGGGGCCCAATGTTGATTCAATTATTTGAAGCTGAAGTCTTTCAGGAAAATGCCGGGTGTTGTAGGCTATTGGACAAGATAATTCATAACCTGAAGGTTCAGAGGAGCAGTGATATCACACAAACATAAACACAACCAGGTTAGGCATACTTTATTAATACAAAAGTCTCACATTCTTACACACATAACAGCCAACAATGTGGTGGTAGATTGAAACCCCTTTCTTGGTTTCTAGTTGGTTCTGAACACTTCAGTCATCTTCAGAAGGTCTTGGTGGCTGAAGACAAAAGAGAAATTTTTATTTTTCATTTCATTAATGACATTTCATTTAGATTTTAGCTGTTAAAGGAAATATCATGTAATCTGACAATATGCAGAAGTTAAAACTGTGATGTCTTTAGTGTTATAACTTGTTTGTATTGTCTAAGTATGACCAGCAGATGTCGCTGTAAAGCCATAGTTTTATTTCAGAGGTTTGACGCTGACTTCCTTACCTTGGACTTGCCACAGTTGGCAATCTTGTTGCCTTTGGAGGAAAATGAGAATGTGTGATCAGAGATCAGAGCTGTTGTGTATTCCTTCAACAAAGACAATGTCAACAAAGGAAAGAGAGCCGCACAATGGGAGCAGAGATACAACTGAGCCACAAGGGCGAAATGCATCTGATTCTAGTCATTCTAGTGCTCGGCCTTTCCAACATGTATCTGTTTTCTCTCCACACATCAGATTTGTATACCTTTCAGCCAAACACACTTGAGCACATTCACAAAAACACACAAACACTGGATGTGGTTGCTGATTTACCTGCCAACAGGATGAAGGAAAGGAACACAATGACCCCAGCGAACACCAGACCTCCAACACGTAGTGTATGGTAGTCTACAAATTCACATAGGAAACTGTCACCACATCATCAACTTCACTATATCCCCCATTTCTCTCACACCCTCCTCTCTCAGTTTTCTAATATTTTTTTTCTAGAGCACTGGCAGTTGTAGTGACCTACCATATACAAAGTCTGCATCAGGGTCAATAGGAGCACCTGTGGATGAGAGAGGAGCAGAGGTTGAAAGCCAGTGGAATTGTCTTGCAGAAAACTGTGTGGTCTCTAATAAAGTGGATGTTTCATAGAAATGTCACAAATGGTCACCGTGCAATTAGACACATTCACTCTGTCTATATGCTAATACCATTTTTAAATACTTTTTTATGAGTTTTCAGAATTGGGACTTCACTGACTGAATGACTCACTGTCTAACTCTGTGAAAATGAAGAAAAGAGGTCACAGTCAGCATCGGTCCATTTCCTGAAGGTGTTTTTTATGCAGATAGCCTGCTATTTCAGGGTAGTCTAGGATAGATTTAGATCTTGCATTTAGAAACCTAAGTGTTCCTATAAATGTAGTAATATATACATCACCACTATATGGGGAACTGTACCTGTTGTCTACCGTAAATCATCTATCATGGAAAACTGTATGATCTGCATAATGCTTTACGTTGTTTCCCAAGGTCCACAGGTGTATTTATGTTACTCCTAATAAGCAGTTAATAAGTCAACTTTGCGTCAGCCTGGTTCATGATTAGCACGTTGCTGTTAGTGCTTCTGACCTTGTGGATCTTAGTCACTCAGATTGTGTCATACATCCCTGCAGCCCAGGCGTCATGTAACTCACCTTTAGGAGACGACATGTTGCCTTTGTGTGTTCAGTTGACAAAGCTGGAGGGACATAATAAAAGTGGTCAACAGTGATAACATCAGCTGCAGCTGGCGATGCCTGCTGTTTTAAATAATTGAACCTGGAACATTTTGGTTTTTATTTAACAACAATAAAAGTATCTTGTATCTGAAAACCATTGTTCCTCAGCTCAAAGGTTGGTATGGATTCAGTTTCTTTGGTAGTCCTTTTTAATAAAGTTGGAGATTTGTAGAGGCTTGTTTAAATCGGCTTATTCAGTTTAAATGGGAGGTTGTTGAAAGCTGCAGAAACTCTATATGTCCTGACAAATTGGTTCTGTTGGTTGCCCGCTGCTCTCTTAATGGTAAAGTGATTGCCTTGATCTCCACTGAGAACTTTAAGAGGCTAATGGCGATATTGATCCTCTTTCCCCCACCCATTCAGTCTACATCCCTTTCTCTCTCTCTCTCTCTCTCTCTCTCACACACACACACACACACACATACATACATACGCATACATATATATACAAGCCTCTCGTTTGATCTACATCTCTTGACCTATAATCATTAACTTACGCAGATTAACAGACTAAAAATTTCCCTCACTGTCTCCATTTAGTTAAAGCATGCCACTGTGAATTGTGGACTTCAGTGCTTTCATTTGTTATGTGTCTGGGGCCTTTTCACTGCACCACTGAGCATAAGGGCATAGCAGACAGTTACTCATTAATATATTACAACTCCAATATTCATTAACCTTGAACCTTGCACAGTCCGATAGAGGTTATAGATGGAGGAAGAAAGTGTATCTGCAGTGACACCTGCCTAATAATGCAGAATTGATTGATTTTGGCAAATAATCAGCCCTTAAGTGCAGCGATGCATCACTGCTGTTGGATTTCGTCAGTGGGGAGCAGTTAACAAGAACATTAACAACTCAGTGCTGTGCGTCCTCTAAACCTACTTTTACAGTGTTTATTAATTGGACCATGTGTGCTCTTAAATTTTACCTTGTAAAACAGCAGTGCAATAACACTAACCCCTGATATTTTCATCTCAAGAATGCCATCAGTTTCTAATTTTACACAGATTCAAGATGTCAATTAAAAAGATTTCTTCAATATATTCAACATTTGACATAGTCCAGTTATCCCACAGTTATGGTTATACGGTATCAGTTTTGAACAGTGTGAAGAGCAAACAACAGATTGAATGTTATGACCTGTGTATTTTCTGTAAATATTGGTTTATAAAAGCAGGTTGTTACTCACCTGAGCTGTCGAAGACTCTGTATTACCTCTGGCCTGAGGTGTGTGTGTGTGTGGGTCCCTGTCTGCATCAGGGGCAGGTGCAGACCAAATTCCCACCCCATAGATCCACCCTCTAACACACACACACACACACACACACATGCACACACAATCCAGCTCTCCACACCCACAGCCTTATTTCAGACCTGCCACTCAGTTACATATTTACTCATAAATTTTGTACTCTGGTGCCAATAAAGAGAAGTTCAGGCAACCTTTGGAATCGCAGCAGAAAGTGTGGCATGTTACTCATAGTTTCACAGCCCCAAGAGCTGCTTATGACCTTGATTGAAGTCGATAGGAAGTTACCAGGCTGATTACAAGTGCTGTTGGAGGGCTGCTTGCAAATATTAACACTCTTGTGGAGAAAACAGAAAACTTTAGATCCACACCAAAACATTCTCATCTAAATTAATACAAAGGAACACAATTTTGTGTGTCCAGACATACCTGTATTTATTTATGCCAAAAGCACAACAGTTTCCTACACAACAAGGCCTCATGCATTGAATGAACACAGCATTTACTCCTACAGCAGACGTCTTTTAAAACAAGTATACTCTGAACTAAGATTGGTGAAGCCTGACCTGACAGGGGATTCACAACAACTGTTCAATAGTTCTCTCATTATTTTTTTTTACTTTATGTTTGGCTACTATTAATGTAGTCACATAAATAATACACATTTTAGGTTGCACTTCTCCCTAGACTCAGCACCCTTTTTCAGAAACATATGATCATTCAAAGCATTGTGGCATTATACAGACTCACAAAGCAATTTCATTTTCACAAACACAAAAGCCCAACCTAAATCTCACCCAAATCTAAAGAGGCTTCACAGATTTGTGTCGTGAATGAACGTGTTTGGGGAATCTAATGATAGTCTTCTGGAGACTAGTTAATCCTGGTGGAGCCAGTGACGGTGCGGTGGGCTGGATGTGTGGAGAAGACGGCAGTGAGACAGCTGATGCAGGAGCTCCCTCAACTATAGACAAGGAAACACTGCAGTGGAGGAGCTCATGCAGATACCTGCAAACCATTCCTGTGCTCAGAGAGCTGTGGCAGTTGAGATTGTCTTATATAAGGCTCATTACATTTACATGTAGAGATACACATGTGATGTACACACGATCACATATACACATATATACAGGATATGCACACGTGTGCACATGTATCACATGTGCACACAAACACATCCAGTCATTCAAACATAGACCTAAATCAACAATATTCAACTGTTTATCTTATCCATAAATTATCTGTACTAATATATCTATATATGAATATGTATATACTTAAATATACGTATATATATGGATATATGTTATATTCCAAATGTAACAAACGTTATCTAGGACAACTGACAAAAGTGACAAATTTCAATTAACAACAAACGGACAAATCCTAAAACCTAAAGGCAATAGAAGTACAAAACAAAGAACAGCAGACTTCACAACATTAAAAACTCTGCAAGGGCTTAAAAGACTATCATGGGTTAAAGGCGCTATACTGGCTAAGACAAAGAGCTGAAGTTAGACTTGAACAGAAAGGCAAAGGGACAGACAAGAGAACTGAGGGTCTGGCACAGTCACAACAGAGCACGACAGGCTAAAGGTTTGTATTTAGGGCACAAGATTTATATACATATACCTTGAAACATGTACCTCCCCCTCTTACCCTGTCATATAACCAATTACAATAACCATCACTTTCTTTATTGTTATGTTGGCTTCATGTCAAATAAAGCTGATCATCTTTTCAGAAGGCAGTCGTGGAGAAGCTTCAGTTCTCTGCTGGAGTCTCTTTGGCAGCCGCTGCAGCTGAAAGAGGTCAAGGACGAGGGATTTAGTGAAAAGCATTAAACCTGCTCACGGACATTTTTTCCTAAATATTTTATGCTCCTCTCACTCCTTTACTCCCTCATTCTCTGCTTGTATTATTGAAGTTTAGTTTTTTTCACTCTTATTAACTTTCAAAGACAAGACTTACAATGTGATATTGCTAGTTTTACATCGACTACAGTATATGGACCATGTGAAAATCATCTTGCTTGAAGCTTGATTAATAGAACAGTAAACATCCTGACGTCTTTATGTAAATGCAGTTGCAAGGAGCTCTTTGAAAAACTGTCTTTCTGCTGGTACATTCAAAAATGTCAATGTATCCTTGAACTGATATGAAAGGCCTGTATGACTGAGCTCTGTTGCCTACTTCTGTGTTTTACAATTGCAAACCAATTAAAAATCCTTTCATGAAATTTTGTGGCATTCCTCTGATCAGATGCTGGTTTTATGGGATGCTTCAGACATCATGAAATATGCTAAACCTGTGCACTGCATTCTTTAGTGATGATTGACAAGGGGTTACTGTACGTTTCCATTTAAAACAGTTGGCACAGGCTGCAACAGGCAGAAAATCAAACAGTCAGCAGACAAACATGGCTGCTGTGAAATTTTCATTTTCAACTGTGACATCTCAGATGTGGAGACGGGGAGAGATTACAAAACAGTCAATGTGGGAGTCTACAGTGAACGTTATGATAACCTCATTTTGACAGTAATGGAACAGTGTCAGAACGGTGTCCTGTAACATATTGGTGGATTTTTCACGCTGTTTTGAAATGAATGGAAACATAATGCATCATGGAGGGCAGGAAATCATCCCTTTGGAAAGGCTCAGCAGCATTTAAGAGCATATACAACTGGTAGCTGCTCTGCCTCTCAGTCTCACAGTACAGCTCAACATGTGCTCTCAGAGCCCCCTCCTCCTCCTCCTCCTCCTCCTCCTCCTCCTCCTCGGCCGTGCTATGGGCTCTCCCAAAGGGAAACTCAATAATGGATGTATGTCAGGGGGGTGAGCCAGAGGTGAGAGAGGCCGACAGAGAGTTAAAATGCTCATCTTACCCTTGGAGACAATCAGGGTCTCCTCCTGTGCCTCCTCATCACTAGGGGTCCTGAAGAGAGGATCCATACATTGTCATGTTAGTCATACGACAAAAACACCCTTTCAGAACCAAATCTGATATTGCTTTGTGTTTTGTTTTTCAATGAAAGAGGAACACTGATGTACCTGGGCTTCTGGTTGATACTGCAGCGGCACCGCCGACCTGGAAACAGAAGAACTCATTCACTGTGTTGACCAGACTGCTAACTGGATGTATAGTCTGTCACCACTGCAAAACATGGCTCAATGAAAAATAACAAAACATAAATAAACAGCGTGGAAACAAGATGGTGTAGAAACTCGGTGTGGAAATGCTTCAATGATTGACGAGTTATTATTCTTTTTTAACTTGATTGTAACACTTGATGGCAGCAATTCCATGTACATACACTGCCCGTCCAAAAAAAAAGTCACCACTTGAATTTAACTGAACTAATAAGGAAGGGCCTCCCATTGGATAATTACTGCATGGATGATTATGTTTCAGCTGGAAACAACTTATTTAACCCTAACTGATGCGGTCTCATTTCTTAAACAACCATGTTGGATGACACATCCTGTGGTTGTGGAAAAGATGTTAATCTGTTTCAGAAGGGTCAAATTATTGACATAATCAAGCAGATAAAACATCAAAGCAGATTAGTGAGACTAAAATTGGGTTAAGAACTGTCCAATGCATTATTGAAAACTGGAAGGATAGTGGGGAGAAATGTGGTCCAATGTGACAACAGAGTCCAGACCTTCACCCCATTGATAATCTTTGAAAAATGAATGCAACTCTGGACAGGAAGAAATGTTGTGACATTGGAGAAGCTTATCGAAACAATGTCACATCAAATGCGTTCTGTAATCACAGCTAAAGGCGGTACAACAAAATATTAGAGTGTATAACCTTTTTTTGGTGGCGACTTTTTTTTTGGCCGGGCAGTGTATTTATGACACACTCAGTGTTATGACACAGACTGAGGTTAACTTACTGAGAATGAGTAGGATGCCCAGTGCGAACAGAATCACGGCCAATGCCAGTCCCCCGATCCTGAGACTCTCATAATCTACAGAAGACATTGATGACAGAATATACACATGAGCCAGAGAAAGAAACCTGAGCAATAAATCATTCGAGGCAAAAATGTGTCATGTGAAAATTGAGTCATCTGATCTCAACAGTGATGCCTTTTCAAAACTCACCATAAACAAATGGGTTTTCAACGTTCACACCTTTTTCATCTGGAAAATATAACAGCAAATAAAATAAGACAGCATTTAGAACCAAGGTGTTCACATTTAAAATTTGGCTTAAGATGATTAATCTAAAAACTGTCATCACAATGTCTAAATGTGTAAAATTCTGTGAAACCACGGGGCCGTATTTCCTTAAACTTAACCATGACATCATTTGAATGTTCAGAAATTAGAAACAACATGAATTTTAAATGGGATCGAGGGTTTTTCCAGCTTTGTCCAACAATGACATCTTCATCATCATCTTATTCATATAGTAAAGTGTTCACACTAGAAATCTGTGTATTTCTACACACACAGAACCCACTCTTTTTCCAATCAAGCAACCACTCTTATGTCCTCAGCATTGATTTCACATTTTGAAAATCTCTTTCCAGTCAACCCACAGTTGGATCTGGTAATTCTAGGACTTAATCCATACATCTGCCACAGTTCCCTGCAGAGGGCCTATACCCACAAGGTTTTGATCTGCAACCAATAGACCCATCTATGTGGCTGCTTTAGGACTGAGCCTGAGGTGTTGAAGACTGCATCGCGTGTACTCACTGTGGTCGTTGGCATCTGTTGATGCTGAGAGGAAACCATGACAGGAAGTGGTTTCAGTCAGAGGGCAAATGGAAAAAAGCAGAAACAGAGCAGAGGGGGAAAACACAGGAAATTAGATAAGAAACCACACGAGAATAATATTCAAAATTATTCCCATCTATCTCTCTTTGTTTATTTTTCACCACCACAAATGTCATAAAAAGTCATTTGCAGCACAGCACCACGTCATCTATTTGTAGCGTGTGGCTGTGTGAGCATACACAATCATACAGCCTGAACAGACCTCACACACGCAGGCGGTGACACAGCCGGTCTGTTAAATCCCACACATAAAGTCCTAAAGTAATAATTGATGTTTTGCCCTCTAGCCCACACCCAGACAGTGCATGCAGTTTCATGTAACATCATCACACACCGCCTCCCTATGGACGATCGGTGCGCGTGCACCTGGGGGCACTTACCAGCCACACACACCAGCAGTGAAGAGAGGAAGAGCAAAATAGTTTCCATGGCAACTGTTGACACAGAGTAAAAAAAAGAGAGACGGTGAGGGAGATTGAAAAAAAGAAAAACAGTGAGTGTTTATAAAAACTGCAATATTTCATCTCACGTGTCAGTTTGCAACATAAACAATGAACACATGTAGTCTACGGTTCATATACACATCACACAGCAAACAGGCTAAGTAAATATACAGTAAGTTGCTTGAGAAAGACAGAATCACATCACACAGCAACTGGCACCGTCCAAACCCCTGGAGTATATGTAAAAGCCCTGCGGATATAGTTTTCTATCTTGCGTGACGATCCATGTTCACAGGGTGCATACATGTTCTCTTTTCCTGGCGGAGAGAGATTACTCCTGCCTCCCTGTGGATGTCGCGCAACCTTGGCCTATTTTCATGGAGGGTATTCAATGCACACACACCAACTTTGTCTCTAACAAAATGTCTTCACATTCTGCTATTTTGCATTGGTCATTTTGCAGATAAGAATGCGGTTGTTGTGGCGCACGTCAAAGTCTCCACTTTGCTTCAGAATGAAATATCAGCACAACTTTTGAATGGATTTTGTACCAGCATTCATGCTCCCCACAAGATTACTCTTAATGACTTCAACGGTGCTCTGACAATCTGGTCATTGCAGCATGTCGTGACTGCTCTTGGATGAACTGCCAAGTAATTTGGTGCAGTTGCCTAGGAGATACTGTATATATTCTCATGACTTTGGTGATCCTTTCCTCCGAAGTACTTGTCATTCTAGATACAAAATGCAAAAATTACACAACTAAGATGTTAGACATGCAGAGAAAATACATACAAGTATTCTGATGTTAGCATTTCACCGTGCCCAAAGTGCAGACTCACAGGAGGAAGGAAGAAAAATGTAAGAGCGCAGCATTTGATTAATGACATGCACTTTGTGCTACTTATGTCTGAATAAGTTTTTAAACCACATTTCACTTTATTTAAACTTTGGAATTTCTTCCTTTTACTTTCATTCAGTGACATCTGAACAGAAGGCAGATAGTTTAGGTACAATGAGTAAATGTCAAGGTCCTCATATTGGTAAAATTCCTGCAAAGACAGGTTTGAAATGTCAGGTAATCTACTGCTTTTCCTTCTGTCTGATATCTCAAGGAAGTAGTGGTCAGAGCGCTTATAGCAGACCTGTTGGCAGCAACAAGTCATTAATCAATATCTGCGAGTGGTCTAGCTCCCCATCACATTCAGATGACTGGTAATGTGTTACACATCGAGCTTCAGAGACCATAAAAATAAACCAGCGGGGAGGTTAGGCTACTGGGGGCAGTGTATCAATAGGAATACATGATTTGAAGCATATCAGGGCAAGTGACAACCTGCAGTGCAATGTTGTATGCTCAATACACACATTACAGAAGCATCTGTCTCCAGTCTTCGGGGGTTCCCAAACCTTTCCATGCCAAGGCCCCCAAATAGCATTAGCTTCTGGCCCGGGGACCCCTTTTGAAGCTTGATGTCAGGCACAAGCTGCCAGGTCAACACAGTTTATGATGTCATGAATGATATTTTGACTGGCAAGCAATTAGAAAGATGAATATGATAGCAAATAAGGTTTCAATATGTATAAATTATATGTCATAATAATTCTCAAAATATGTCATTTGATTTTATTTTGTTGTTTGCATTTTTTCTCATCTTCACTCCAATTTTCTGAGGACCCCCTCGCACCCCCAGGCAGTCGCCCAGGGGGCCTCGGCCCCACACTTTGAAAACCACCGTTCTAGAGTCCAAATGTTATAATCCAGACTCTACATGTCTTGTTTGAGAGCGCCACCTGCCTATCTATCCGTCTGCCTACACGTCTTCATTCATTTCCGTCCATCGAACTGACTCTGCAGCTCTGTGACTGACTGATTCCATTTATGTCCATCGATCCATTTGGATGTTTATCTGTCCTACGATGTAGCATGGTGCAGAGCATAATGCAGTTAAATGAACAGACTCCATTATAGACATTAGCGGAGATACAGACCGTTGTGTTCCTACCCAGCTGCTCTTTGTATGTTGGTTGGTGTGTACTGTATATTTGATTTGTAAGTCCTTGTGCGGATCTGAGTCACACACTCACAACTAAGGCATCTCTGAAATAATGTGGCACAACAACTGTGGAGAGGATGCATTAGAGTAATGGTATCTAGCCTTTGAAAGAATACTGACCTCATTTAGGTTGAACAGGTGGGACTGTTTTTGTTTTTTGAGATGAGGCACAGTCAGAGTGACCTGATAGCCCAGTGATTAGGGCACATACCACATGGGCTCATATGCCCCCAGCACTGAGTTCCCTGATCCAACCATTTGCTGCTTGTCCAGGCTCCTACTCTCCCTGAATTCCCTGTCTATCTCAACTAGAATAGCACTATCTAATAAAGGCATAAAACTAGAGCTTTCTACCATTGATAAACAAATGCAACTACTACTACTCTTGTTTCTAATTTTGTTGTACTTTACTTGACTTTAATATCAGCTGCACAGAAACGTTTCTAGTTGTGCTTTATCACCATCTGGTAAAAAGTAAACCCAGATATGAATGATAAGTTACGACAATATAGTCTTTGGAGGCACATCTGTCACATTTGCCCATCTTGAAAGCGACATCTTTATTTCCACATCAGAGGTGATGATTGACGGCTGTCCCCAAACTGTACATCACATAAAATCAGATGAAACAAATTAATGAACGTAGAGCTAGCTCGAGAAACAGCTGTCAGGAAAATGATTCATTCTACTTGTGTTTATGATCTACATCTACAGCACTTACATCACCTGCTTCTACCTGAACATCCAAACACACTATGTTTTGTCATTGACAGAGATTTTAGCGCAGTCAATAAGTAGGCCATCCCTGTTCAGTTGATAAAACTGTTTGCTCAACTGAATAAACATATAAGATTTATCTTTGCTCACAATATTTGGCTTGTGCTTTTTTTCTTTCTTTTTTTTATTTGTACATTATATAACCTGCATAAACAATGAAAATAGTGAAATTAATGGAAGCCAAAAAAGGCTTATGATGTGTTTGGAGTTTAACCAATTCTCTGCCATTGCAGATTTGAAACTTAAATATATACATAGTCGTTCGCAACTAGTCTCCAATTTCTGTGTATAAGTGCTCATCATCCATGTCTGACACCTTGTCTCACACAGTCTCGTTTAACCTTTTTCTTTCCCATCTTCACCCTATTCCTCCACTCCACAATCATTACGGGCGTGAAAACCTCTATATATCTGAGAGGATGTGGGATGAATACAGAAAGACGGTTGGTGTGATGAAACTGCGATCCAACCATATCAGTGTTTTCAATGGGAAACAAGCACATTGAAAAGCTTCCTAGTAATAAAAACAAATTCTGAATTGAAAACCCAATTGTGCATTTGACCATTCACAAACTTAACATCATCCCAAAGGCACCATATTTAGCAAGAGCAATATAGAATAATGGGTATTCTTCCGGACAGTCTACAGCACCGGCAGTGTAAAGATAGATCCATCAGTGAGACTAATGGAGGGGCAGAATGGTGAAGGGAAAGATGAAGGTGCCGGTGGCTGGAGGATGGAGAGAGGTCCTGTGCCCTTTTGTGTCTCCTCTCACGAAGATACTTGTTAATAGCACGGATATGAGAGTTAAGTGTTCAGGGTTAAATGGTCTGTTGGACAACCTCCAATGATTGTGGAGAAACAAAAGATAGTCTGAGGTTAGAGGCCAAGCAATTAGGCAGACACCACAACAGCTGCTCCTCCTCTGACAGGCAAGGGAAGCCGACTTTTATGCACTGATCAAAACCTGAAAATAAAACCTCTCTATTTATTGTTGCAGCTTTCATTTAAAACAATATGGCAGTTGTGTCTCCATGATGGTTATTGGTCCAAGGAAAGGATCATCAGCAGAAGATGACTGATTTCAGGTTGACATGTTTCAAGCTCCACTGAAACCTTTAAGATCCTGAGGTACAAGAACACTGCATCCTCCCCGTCCTCCCTCCTGGACATCTACAGAGCAGCCAGCATGGCGAGTGACCCCACCCATACATCACACAACCTCGTCTCCTGCCACTTTGGAGAAGATAGCTACCGGAGCCTCTGACAGTGCTGCTCCACCAGACTGAGCGAGAGCTTTATCCGTCAGACTGTCGGGCTGCTGAACTTTCTCTCCTCTGCCTCCACCATGTCTGGACTAAACACACTCACCACACCACTGTAACTCATCCTGCAGGTGACATATTTCTTGCACATCTTCTCACCACTTTTTGCATTATATTTATTACCAATGATGATAAATTTATGTTACCCAGAAAAAGGGGCCTATTAAAATCCTCTTTATGGGGTGGTGTTTAGCTCAGTTGATAGAGCACCCGCCCCATGTGTTGAAGCTATAGTCCTCGCTGCAGGCGGCCCCGGTTCGAATCCCGAGTCGGACGGCCCTATACTGCATGTCATTCCCCCATCTCTGGCTCCCATTTCCTGTCACACTCTCAACTGTCCTATCCAATAAAGGCATAAAAAGCCATTATGTCTTTATGTCTTATGTTGTTGTACAAAATCAATAACAAACCTGACTTGAGCTGACTTGTGCTGAATATGAACTAGCGCTTAGACTGGGAATGATCTTATTTCATCCCCCGTGATGAAAAAATATAAACATTAATATAAATATTCAACAAGTTGTTTTCCAAAACTGTTTCATCTATATTCTACTATATTCATCTCTTTATAATAACTTGCATAATGTATGTGTTTATTTGTTGTGTTCTTCCTTTTTTTGAAAACTGTAACCAGATTTTTTCCAGTACACTGGTGCCAGTAAACCAGACCTCAGTCTTGGAACCAACATCACGTAAATAAAGACAATGATAGCAACCCAGTGAAGAATATCACTTTTGTTGTGGCTGCAATATGAATCTCTTTTGACGGGAAGTGTTTTTAACCATTAGTGGGTCAGTGTCACACTCTTGTCCCATGGGAACCCATAGGGTTTTGGCAGCATGGCACTGCCAAGTGTAATCTATCAAGCGGCTATTCAGCACCAGCCTTTCTCTCCCCAGGTATGATACATGGCACCTGAGCAGTTTCATCTCCATCTTTCCTCACCCTACCATATCCGCACTATTGTTTAGCAATATCAAGTTCCAGCGCCAGGCTTCCATTTGTTTCGGAGGAGAGGGCAGGAAAGGGGCAGGCAGGGTGACAGTATCTCTTTGAGCAAGACAAGGAAATAGCAGGTAAGGAGGCTGTAATGTGGGGACAAGGAAAGGGCAGACAGGAAGACAGTGAGAATGGGGGATGAGCGGAAGGGGGACAGAAATCGTCTGACAGGGGAGTACAGGCGAAGGGCATGACTGGAGAGGAGACAGAAAAAAGGTTGTCTGCTGTTTGATTGTGTCATTTCTAGAGTTAAATGCACTGCATATTAAAAAGAAAAAGGTCAGAAAGTGCGATCAAACAAATGTGATGAGGGAGATGAAGACATAAGTGGGCAGTCAAAGAGACAACCGAGAGTCAGAGCAATGAGAGGAGCAGGGGAGAGGAAGGACAGCAGGGATCAATTAAAAAAAATCAAATCAGTGACATCTCAATATCAGGCAAATGTAGGCTATTGTGTCGCTGAAGACTGTAATAAGTGTGACCAACTTTTGTGGCAGAAGCACCAAAAATGGCAGTTTAACTGATGAATTATACAGAGTGCAAGGTCATTAAAGACAGGCAATAATCATAGGAGATTCCCGGAGTCCATAGTGCTCCGATGTGACCACACCCACAAATCCCACTAATTGGGCTCTTAAGTGTGTTTCAGGATCTAACTGTCTCTCTGATAGCTAGACTGTGTATCTGTCTGGTTGGGTATTTGTTTTAACTTATGCATGCGCCTATTTTAAAGACAAGGTTTTAGTGCAGGTTTATGGAATGACCATGAAAAATGAATTAAAAACTCAACTTATTTTCCTATGAAGAAAAATGTAGGGCAGATAAATAGGTCACGCCACAGGTCGCTATACCCTTAGTCTATAGGCTATCTGCCATCATAATGATGTTACATCACCATGACAACAACGTGCGTCGTTCCATACTGTCCGGTTATCTCTATGGTAACTGTCTCCGGCTGCAAAATTGTGGCGCCCAACGAGGAACTGGTTCAGATGGTGAAAACACGAGTCCAGCTACAGCAACAGTGCCGGGAGAAACTGGGTGTGGCACCAGGCTTTGTGGTCGCTCGGAATACAGTCCGTTTCTGCAATGAATCCACATACACACATTTTAGGTCTGAATAAATACGCGGTGCTGCTGAGTCCAGACAGCTTGCATTTATGAGTCGTCGCGCACGACAAAGAGAGCTCAATAAACGCACCAATAACCTCTCCATTATGGTGTCAACTGCACGGCATGGCATGGCATGGCACGACACGACCAGACCACCTCAGAATAATATAGTAAAGCAGGTGCGACATATTATTCCTACACCCGACCTGTGACGTGCGCGCATTCATCCACTTTTGCGTCTCCTCAACCTGTGGATCGTCTGATGGAGCGGAGGAGGAGAGAGCCAGCATCCGCCTTGTGGTTTTCCTCCTCACTGAGAGCCAACTACCCGTTTAAAATGAAAGCAATGACATCATGCATGACATCTGAGATTTTTTTCACCTAATAAGGCAAAATAAAAAAAAGACACGTCAAAGGGAGTCAATCTGTTGTGGCAAATGTGTTTTTACCGCGCAACCAGTGGGTTACATGAGTGCCAGAGCTGACACACCCTCATGTTATATTACCACTAATAAATAACCATTAAGTAGCCCAGTGCTACAAACGGCGTCTGTGCAAGTTGATGAAAGCATATCCAGGATCATGTAGGCGGAATATTGCACACGGTGACTGTTCAATGATTTATCCCACAGGCGTGATTCCGTGACAATCCCCAATTACATGATTAATTTAATTTAAATTAGACTATAGCTATTTTCCAATCAGCCTACTGATATTAGCCTTCTCTTCCAGTCTATATCTCACGGTGTTTACAACCCCCACCTGCCAGTCATGTACAGGAGAAAACAACAATAACATCATCTGACACACATCATACGTGCGCGCTTTGTCAACTTACCTCTTGTTTCTCCAGCGGACCCGTTAGCCATCCAACTGATATCCAACCACCAAAATCAATCAGCTTCTCTCACACTTCCAGATATTCTCATCTGTCAATATAGGCACACTTCGCACATCTACTTGTCCTGGGAAAATAGAAGTGATGTATAACAGTGTGACTCCTGGAGTGACTGTTTATTTAGTGCGTTGAACCCTTTCTCTCTCTCTCCCTCTCTCTCTCTCTATATCACTCCCTCTCTCCCTTTCTCCCTCTTACACACACAAACACAAACCCATCACAGATCCCTCAATGCAGCATTATTCCAACCTCATGTGTGACTGACAGTCTGGATTTATTCTATGATCAGTCAACGGCCATTATATTCATAATAATGATAATAATCATAAGAATAAAGGATTTTCCTTCATCTTTATTTCTTCTTTTGTGTGCTCAGTGATCCCTCACACACGCTGCATAAATATGACACAGATGACGCACACCTTGACACACACAACGTAAGAATAACAATTAATGAAAAAAAAAATCACAGTGTGAGTATAAAAAGACTGTTAGGTGCATGGACAAGAGTGCCAGCTCAATAAGGGTGTCTGGGGAGGGATCAAAGGTCACACTGCTTCCTTCATTAAGTGAATGTATAAAGTGTCTTTTTTATATTTATATGGTAAAAAAAAAAAAACAGTTGACATTAGAAAAGCCTGAGATGTGTCCCTGAGGAAAAAAACACACCTCTACAATCATAAATCATCTTTTAGAAGAGTATCATTCAAACCAATTCCAAAAAACAAATCAAAAAATTGATCACAGGGCCAGCCATTTTTCAAGCTTCATCAATTATGCTGCAAGTAAACATGAGTATAAAGAAACACAGAAAATAAAATTTGTGAAAAATGCAAGAGTGAAGTCGTTGCATTGATTAGCGTGCATTAATACACAGAACAGTCGTGTGACAGAGGATGAGTATACTGTAGATAATGCAGGACACCAGGACAGAGGTCCTGCGTCCAGTGCCGTACTGCCGTTCCCCCAACCTTTCATCTGTCTGTCGTTCTGTCCACAGCTTCATCTTATCAATCCTTTCATCTGTGCAAAAGGTTCATCCATCTCCCCAAGACGACTTCATAGTGCAAGGGGGTGGGAGGGGTGGGGGGGTTGGAGCAACGCACCCGCAGGAGACCAGGCGACATCACTTTGCTTCCTGTATGAGGAAACAGGAAGAGGTTAAGATGGTGTCAGCCGGTGACTCACAGTGCAGTCTACATTACATCCAGCTTACAAATGCAGCCTCCTATGCTTCTTCTTTACTATATTTTACCTGTAGTTTTCTGTAGATCCAGGGCAGAATGCTACTGACTCTGGTATAAACGCCTGGCTTGTTTTTTTCACCACAGCCAGCTCCCCAGCTCGTGATCCCCACCAGGTACCAGCGGCTGTCTCCCTGACATACCAGAGGTCCACCGCTGTCCCCCTGGAACACACAATCATTCATTTAAACATTTTCCTCGTAAGTGTGCTTGGCCTTAAAAGCACAATCAGTTTCCATTTACGGTAAACACCACAAACATCTCCCTTCACCTGACATGAGTCTTTGCCTCCTGCCAGGTCGCCAGCACAGACCATGTTCTTGGTCACGGCGCTACCATACACGCTGGGGCTGTTGCACACCCTTCTATCGATGATGTCCACGGTCACCTCCATCAGGTTCTTAGAGGCAGTGCCTGTATTGGAGAAAACAATGTGCTCATTTGACTCTATATTATGTCAAAAATAGTGGGTGAGTGTGTTTTAGACCTTAAAACTGGGTTTATCTCTGTTTGTCTCTGCCATGGCAACTGCCGTCATGTCATCCCTATATATGGTGTTGCCAGGTTATGATTAATTGTGGAGTCTGACTTCTATCTGTATTCCATCTCATTCTGCAGTTTGTATCAGCCTTATTACTGTATGTGTCATAGGCCTATCTTTCTTATTTGCAATTGGCTTTGGTTTATATACAAGGCAGATATTAGCATCCCTTAGGTGGTTCAGAGATACTGTGCTGTGTTCTGTCGGTCTGTGCTTCTTCTGATGACTATCTTCCTGATGTTGTACAGCCCTCTGGATTAGTTTATGCCTTGTCTGACTACATTCTTCTTGTCAATTGTAATCCTGCCTTTTGACCTAAATTTGGGTACCAGATCCAGTGTTACAGCTGATACTCCATTTTGCCCCAAGGATGTTTAAAAAGAAAAAAAAAGAAAAGAAAAAAAAAGAGTTTCGTTATCCACATAGAGAGAGAGTTTTTGAAGAAAATGGGGAAAATGTGCTCATTTGATCTAATTAGATTCAAACCTAATTATATCTATCTATCTTTTTGCTAAAGTGACAGCTTGTGTAGATCTGACAAAATAAACAAGCTTAGCGGCTCCATGTCCCATCATACCTGATCCTGCCTCAGTGGTTCCAAAGCCTGTGGTCCAGCATTTCTGTCCAGAGGGAATTTTCTGCCCAGTGGTTGGCAGACAAACCGGTTGAACTTTATCTGGATTAATAAAAAAGAAAAAAAAAGGTATTTTTCTTTCAAAAACACACAATTGCTTTTCAAAATGGTAGTGCACACAGAGCAATAGAAATTCCTGGAATTTATAAAATGTTTGGGCAGCAAAGTGAACACTGATTGACACAGACTCTCAAACTCTGATTACTGTATCAGCAGGCCTGCCTTTCAAGCCATTCAGTTACACAACTTGCCACACTACATACTGCTTATGAACACATAGGCTACTCCCTCCCAGCAGAAACAGCTCTTAAATGGCTCTTATATGTTCAAGGGGGGAGGTAATCACACTGAAACACCTTCGCTGATTGTGATTTCAATCATGACAACTGCAATAAGAGCTGTTGTTGTGAGGGAGAAATTCTGCCCACAGCCTCATGTATGAGAGTAGAATGAAACTGTGTTTATACTGTGTATTTAAAGGCCAACATAGATGAATAAATCACCACTGCATGTCTCTTAATGAATATCTACAGATACTGGCATCGGGTATCGGTCCGATACTGTTGTAATATACTGGTATCGGTATCGGTGAAATTTAGCGAGTACAAGAACCGATACTTATATGTACATATGTATATGCTCTGCATGAAGACCGCGATCAGAGGATGACTTTGCATCTTTGTTGTATTTTTTTTTTAGATCAGAGGCTTGTTACAACAAATTTTGTTGTAACAAGCAGAGAAGAAAATAAAACTTGTCTTCCAATTCATTGCATTTTGCCTAATCGTTTGTTTTTTTGTTGTGGTAGAAGGATCGGCATCAGTACTCGGTATCGGCAAGTACTCAGATCCAAGTATCGGTATCGTATCAGTTTGAAAAAAAAGTGGTATTGTGCATCCCTATCTGCAGGTATTTTGAAAACATTTCATTTGATTAGGTGAACTGACCGTTGAAAAGAACCGGAGATGTAAATTTGAGCAGAGCGACGTCTTGGTCATTAGTCTTGCTGTTGTAATTTTCATTGAGCAGGATCTTTTCAATCAGGTAAGGCTGAGGTAGATTGTCCTGAGACACCACACCAGCATACACTTTCCACTGTGTTGGGGAAGCCATAGATTTGCTTTGGAAAAAAAGAAGAAAAAAAAGATCATTCAGTGGAACCTGATCTGACATTGATGCCAAAATATTCAGAATAAAATCAATTCAGCGCTGCAGACTGGAGATGAACAAAGTACCTTTCTGCTGTTACTACGTATGAAATCTTTTGCAAGAATACAACAGACTGTTACAATATAGAAAAAAACAAACAAAAAAATATGAAAAACCCTAAAATTTGATAAAAGTTTGCCAAGACACATTTTCTGTCAGTCACCTTGGGAAGCAGTGGGCGGCAGTCACCGCAAAATCAGGTGAGATGAGGACTGCACCACAGACATGGGATCCTCTGAAGTGGAGCGACAACTGCCAAGGCCACTGCCCTGTCTCAGCTATGCTGCCCCCAATGATCCGGGACGTGGACTGCTGCTGCCCACAGTCTGGGAAAGACAATGGATTATAGTGTAACTATGGATCAGTGACTTACAGTGACATAGTGGTGATGGAATAATTGTATTTTGTTATTGATCTCTAGAATTCTGTTTTCCCAATCAATGATCGAGAGAAAATGTTTAATTTTCAACTCACAAATGACCTCATCACTCATCACACCCCACAAAAAACACTGAGCTCAACACAGCACCATGTGAGGACAGATAAGTGACAGAGAGACTGTAGATCCTACAGGTATAGGTGCAGTAGGTCAGGACTGTATTCAATATATTCTATGTGATATTGTGCTATGTAGTATGTCATTGCTGGTTTCTCATCATCCAACTCACATCTAAAATTCAAAGCATGCTACATTTCTGTTGCTGGGAAGATGCACAGTTATTGGCGCTGTGTTTTTAGTGAGGGAGACAGAGAGAGAGAGCTCATGTGTAAAGGTGTGGGACACATGACTGTAGGAACAGATGGAGGCTCCTTACCCACACACTGCAGGGAGACGGTTTCCTGGGATGGACAGGAAGAACTATGTGAAGCCAGGAATGAGGAAAGCATGTTACAAACATGGACACATAAAACAATGCACACCTTTGAAATTGTGCACATTTAATTTCAGCATGGACTGATGTCTGAGCTGTGCAGGGAACAGGTGAGGAAAAAGGACTTGATTCTGTACCTGACTTGTACAGCACCCTGGATAAATGATGATGATGGCGACGATGATGTACTGGTTGGTGTTAAACCAATGGACTGGGTCTGGGATTCCACTGCTTGGGTGAGATAAGACCTGGAGATAGAGAGAAGGGCAGTTCAGAAAGCCGAAGAGATAAACTTGCACGTACAAACACCATTTTTGTGAAAACAATGCCTGATGGGGTCTGAAAGCTCATTCTGGCTCTGTCACACTCCAGAGAGACCTGTGGAGAATCAATTCAGCCATAAACACACCGCAGTAGGTGAGGAGAAATTAGATGGATCTCAGTGGGTAAATCACAGGTTGAAGATAGAAGCCTATATTGGAAAGTGGGTCTGGAAGAATAACAAGCTAAATCACTCCTTCATGAAAACAGAGCCAGCTCTGACTGATGATAGGGAATGATGATAAAGATTTCGATCCAGAGGTACCAAACCAAAATGTTTTTTTTTTCTATTAGCATTTGCTGCTGCTCCTACTCTCAGACCTCTCCATGGATGTAATCAAACATAACTGAGGTCTAAAGAGATTAAACTCAAAGTGATAATTCTTTACTTTCTGAAGCCCAGCTGAGCGCAGGTCTGTTCTGATCGTTTCTGGTCCCAGCCTTCGTAGCACACTGGTAGGAAGCGGCCATCTTCAGATGTCCTGACCTGCAGACTGTTGCCCTCACCAAACCTCACTGGTGGAAGACAAGTAAACAGACAAAAACAGGAGATCACTTTAGACACACAACACAATGTGACTGCAATGTGGAGACTTTGTACTCTGTGATGCTATAGTTACAGTGAAAATCAAATGAGAAATAATAAAAAATAAATAAATGTATGCATGCTGCTGCTTGTGCAGTTTCTTTCCTGTTTCCTCCTATCACATTACTCACATTATTCCTTGGTACTGAAATTAAAGTTGAATTATGCTGTCTAATTTGATCCACTTTATACTTCTTGCTCAATAAGTGCTACAAAGATGTAGTGACTGATGATGTAATTAGTGTTGGGCTATTACACTAAGTACAAGTGCCTGCCATACATGATTATCCCCATTGACAAATCTATGTTTAAGAACTCAACAGGAAGATCATCTCCCCTGTTTGAGGGAATCCTTTTGGATGTCAAGTGTTCACCCATCCATTCCCACCACATTTAGGCCTATGTGTGTGGTTGTGCCAACTTACCACAATTATTTTCATCACTGCCCAGCTGGCAGTCTACTATTCCATCACACTGGATAGTATTGTTCGGGCAGGTGTCGAAAGTTGGCATCAGATCTTCGGTTCTGTCATCATTGTACTCGTTGTAAACGGCCACTGTTGCCACCCTGGTGCCGTAGCGAACTGTTGTTGGAGCACAATGTTATTGTTATAGTTAACTAATGTCAAATCCTGACACGATTTAAGAACATAAATGAAAAAACCAACTCTGCCTGTCTCTTAATGAATATCTGCAACTATTTTGAAATCATTTCAACACTCATAATGATATTTTATTCATTCCTACATCAAATCTATATGTGACGTAGGGTGTTTTAACATTACATGCTTAGCTATATCTTTAAAAAGTAAAGGGCCCACAAGAACACAAGAAACATAGCCTATATTCATGCACTTGCAACAGTTATGAATAAATCAGAGCAGCAAATCAATATAGTATAAAGTGATCTGTATAAATAAACACACTGTACCTCCAAGCCAGATGGCCAGTGCCAGAAGACCAAGCAAAAGTAAGATTCCCCCTGACCCTCCATAACACTGGGCATTATTCTGACAGCATCTCTTCCCCTTACTCCTGGGGGCTGAACACAGACAGTACACAAACTTATGTACACAAACACAATCTGATCGTCTCTGAAGCAACTTAATTGTTTTGCAAAATTCTCAGCAAAATACAGGATATCAGTCTTGCATACCTGGCTGTGTGACTTGGTGAACAACCACCGGAGGCGGATACTGAGGGATGTAATGTGGATGGCTGGGGGGCGTCAGGCCTGGACCCACACCATACACAACTTCCTCATAGGACTTGAGGGGGGGCTGGGTGTGCAGTCCAACAGAGTAGTAAGGAGGAGGGGGGTCATTCTGTAGAGAAAAGATACAAAAGATGAAGGGAGAATAAAATAACCAAGAAGAGGTTGTTTAGTTTATTTTAGTTTTAGTTCATTTACTTTAGCACACATTTAAATTCAATGGTACACGGAGGGAACGAAGCTGGTTGGCTTCAACTGTTGTGATACGAAGTCTTTCCTTTACTTTATCATCGTTTACCTTTGGAAATAAAGCGCATATTTAATAGATATAATGGTATCAGTGGATAGTAGATAGTGAAGCAAATAACTCTGTATGTTTTTGGTTGCCAAGACGGAGCACGTAGCCCATTGTCTCTAATATGGTCCTAACACAAGTCTTATGTCTTAAATCCACACCTGGGTAACAACCTCACACACAAAGACACAAGTGATGTATCCTGGCAACAGAGTCTAAAAGATCAAGTTTTAACAGCCCATTTCCTCATTCTTTTTGTGCTACCTCCACTGCTTTTTTTGAGTGGCCATATCAGGTATTTCAGACAAAGGACTTAATCAGTGTTTGGATTTTTTATTTTATTTTGAGGGGTTTGCAGGTAGATTAACATCTGCTCACAAAAGAGGTAGCATACATGTAGGAAAGAAAGCCAACCAAATCCAAAGTCTTGATTTGAAGCAGTCTCAAATGTTCTTTTACTCAATTTGCTAAGGCTATGCCCTGATCTGACCTGACTGCAAATGACTAAGGTACATAAATCAGCTGACTCGAAATGGCCTCTAATACCAATGATTCCTTTTGACTTTGTTTTACTGACAGTGACTTGCAAAACTTGTATTGAATAGTTTCCACTTTCTCTTCCTGCTTCCCCGAATATTCAGTTTGCCTACTGTAAACAGTGAGATTATGACAAACCATACAGAGTTAATTGGCACAAAAAATGAAAACAAGGCAGGCAGAAAGTCTGGCTCTGCAAAGAAATCAACCTCCCAACATTTGCATAGGCCACCTATGAAATAACTTATTGAAGGCACAGAGATATAACAAATAATACACATTTTGTTTACTCATCTTCAGAGGTTCTGGTAGGTTTTTTTATTTGCTGGTTTTATTACTTTTGTGACAGTCAGACTAGCTGTTTCTGCCCCGTTTCCAGTCTAGGTGCTATGTTAAGCTAAGAGCAGCGGATGGGACCCTTCATGACACATCACACGTTCATTAACTGGGGGGAACACTTTGTCCAAAAAAAAAAGAAAGGGATGGCCTCGCCACAAAAGGTGTTTCATAAGACCATTTCTATAGGATGCTGGTTAAGTTTCAAAAAACACCTATGGGCGACATTCACCCCATTTGATTCCAGTAAAATGGTTGAGCTGAAATATGTGGAGGAGCAGGTCCATCATATTTCCCTCTAGAGGAGGATCATATTGCATGGTTTGCCATTATTGGCCCATCAGACTATTAGCCATTGTCTTGGTAAAATGTTGGAAAAAATTAAAAGATTAGAGGTTCACATGGCATTTAGAAGCTATTGTTTGATTCAAACAATGGGCATGATAATATCAAGTTACAAAACCCCCAGACGTGAAATGGTAAACTTGTTCCTGTATGTTTCTATACCTGAGCTGTAGGGATGTAAATAAATCACTTGATTGTCTCAGAAGACTTGACAATCAGTACAACATCCATCACCCTTTGTCATTAGATGCTCAATCTGGATAAGAAAGGTTCAAGTTCAGTTTTTTTTTTCCTTTTAAATTCATTGAGCATTAAGTACAAAAGAGATAGAAAGATCAGTTTTTAGTTCAATAAGTTTCTTGAGCTTAATAAACATAATTTAAAAACAAACTAAATTTGTGTGAAGACACGTGGTTAGTACAACAAAACAGATAAGCCTAAACATTTTAAGTAAATTTTGTAAAATGTTGCCTATCAGAAGCTAAAGATAGAACATCTGAAGCAGCATAACCCTCAAAACAACACTTTAACACTTCATTTAGGGAAAGTCTATAATCAATCCTTACGAACCTGCTTTCAGGAGAAACTGAAACAAATACAACCTCTAATGCCATTCTGTTGTCCCTGCACCAAACAACACTCCTCAACCTTCTGGAGACCACGTAGGTTTACTGACAACACAATGCAACCAGCAAACAGAGAAGCAGATAAACAGGAATCTGAGAGACAGGTGAGTATTGATGAGGGAAGGAAGCCTGACTATTGACTGAAAGACGGTTGAAGAAAAACAACACAACACAAGAGGAAGGAGGTTCTATCTTTGTTGTTGTTGTTGTTGTTGTTATAAAAGCATGAGAAAACACAGTCAGAACCTACCGGGTCATGTTTTGCCATCGGACTCAGGGCAGCAGAGAGCGGAGACTGGAGGTAAAAGCAGGAAGGTGGATCCTTTCTCACATCCAGGTGTTTAGTCAGTCACAGAGCAGTGGTCAGGGCACGGGGACACCACATGTAACACCTCTATTCTTCTTTCCCTTTCCTTGTTCTCTCCTTTCTTCTTGACTGTGCGTTTGTCACTGACTATCATCTAAGCAGTAACAGGTAGGGCTACCTTCCCCCCTCCCTCCCTGCCACCTCCCACTTGTAACCACCATCACTCTCCTAAGCCTTCATTCTTGACCTCACAGAGACGGGCGTGCCCAGTGCACCAGATTCTCACCTGCCAGACCAGTTTGGTGGCAGCGAGAGGCCGCTAGCACTTCTTTCACAGTGAGAAGCTCCATATGGCTCAAATGACACCAGCTGAGCTGTCACAGGGACCTGAACCAAAATGGCCTCCACTCAACTGCGATTTGCCATCTCAAATGCCAAGACTGAATGGTTTTCAAGTGGAATTAAATCCTAAACTAAACTCAACACCTCGGTCTTCTTGTTCGCAGGTTAAATAACTGGAAGAGCTCTGTCATGTACTTTTTGAGTTTTCTTTCAACTCTGTCCTCCATCTCCTTTAATGATACTGTTACTGCACAGATGTTGTTTCAGGAAACTTTCAGAGCTACCTTCATCAGATTTCTATCAAGATACCAAATGCTGATGCTTTGTGATGTCTTCCTTTGTAAGGTGTCTAGTGTTTACAGTAGGTCTGGTTCCCAGCGTCCTGCATCTTTCATCCGATCACACTATGAAGGAGTTATCAGGAACAGTTGGCTGCTGCACACACGATAAGGAGAAACTGTCTCTGCTCAAATGCTCATGTGCGTATTATGAACACAGGGTATCACTGTGGTTTCGTGGTCTGGGGCCTATTCCACATAACAACACTGCCCTAGATTTAAACCTAAATGAGAGGCTTTGTGGCATGACAGCCCCTTGCTCTCTTCATGTTTCATCTTTGACACAACTCTACATGATTACATAAGGAAAGGTAAACTGTCCCTGGAGTATGTAACCTAGAATGTTAAGCAGATAGAGCATATGCATAAATAATATTGGTGGTAAAGGCCTTCGATGTCAGATAACATCTTGTGTGGCTCTGTCTCGATGTTTTCATCACCAACACTCACTGTGAAAACGTGTACCTTAAAACTCCACTAGAGGGCGATATTACAACAAGTCTCATCCCACATGCAGGTAGTCATAAATGACTAATGAATGATAGAAAAGTCCCCGTACCCCCTCCCACCCCACAAACACACACACACCCCAGAAGCTGATTACTGACATTTAGTCAAAACTCTCACACTTCTCACACTTGTTCACACCGTTGTTCTCTGCCCATCTGCTACACAGAAACCCAAACATGTTATGAACAAATGTCTCAGTTTACCAGGAACCAAAACTTAAAACTGTCACATGCAAAAAATAGGTGTGAAACAGAAAGGGGAATTGGTTCGATAACATTTGGTGATAATTTAGTTGAATGTGCTTTCTCAGAATTTAAACAGTTTCCCTGCGTTGAAACTAATCGTGAGAAAAAACAAACCTTTATTCAGTGGTTAAACAGAGATGGTGTTGGTTTAGCACGAAAAGAGCAGTACGTCTTTTGGTGAGATAAATGAACTAAGGATGTAAATATTGCGTCATTAAGATTGGTCATGAAAAACAAAACCCTGAGATCATTTCTTTGATTATACAATAATCATGTCTCATTTTAGGGCAATCTTGTTATAAATTGCTGTTGTACAGTCACCATGGCAGATTATTCAACAGATGCAAAAAGGAAATTCAAATATTGATCTACTTGTAGCTTGTTCAAGGCATAGCTTTTTTGTGTGTGGGTTGTAATGGAAATACTGATAGTCAGTGAATGAAATTACTTTTCTTAGAGAGTGGCCTCTCTAAGAAATAATTACTAATATTTAAGTGACAACTTTGGAGAATATATGGGCTATTTAAAACCATTAATGTGTTCCATAACTACCAACAGTGACATTATATCATATATGTACATCAACCCATATCTTTCTTCTGAAATCTGTGGAAATGTGACAGTGGGTTCACCAGTATGGTGAGGTTTGGAGATAAGAGTCATTGCGGTTTGGTGGGAGAACAGATCAGCCAGATACTCCCCTCAGCTGAGAGACCTTTGTAAAGGTCACGTCTCCAGTAGCACTTTGGTTTTAACTTTATATTTTCAGTCACAACATAAAAGTAAAGTCTATAGCCTAATAACCTGCATGCTGGACTCATAATGCAGAGTGATGGTGGCATTAAAAGTCTATGATGGAGGCCTACATAAACTTATACTGTATATTATGTTGGCCAAACTATCAAGTGACTTTTGCTTGTTAATACTTATTCAAATTCAAATTATTTATTTGAAAAATGGGACAGTGCACATTGATCAACATTTCTGAATAGAAAGTAAATGTGCCTGAATTAGCTGGGCTAGTTTTCATGGACAGTCCCTTCGCCAGATGGAAATAAACATAAATAAAAGCAATTAAAACATAGATTAGACTTTAGTTTAATCCATGTTATGCTTAAAAAAGAGTAATTAGCAAAAAAGCAATCAAAACAGCAAATACATTGCATAGATTAGACGTACAAACCAATCACATTGCACAATACACATATACACAAGACAGGACTCAGTTCATTCAACACTATGTAGAATAACACTCAGTTACTCAATACCATAAATCAGCTACATCAAATTATCATAATAATGATTATTATTACTGTGAATAAAATATTCACACAGATTATTCCTGTAGCTATGGCTGTTCTTCACACAGCCGTGTCTACCACTGCTTTACAAAAACACCTCTCATGCAGACCACCACAACTGACAACCACAGGCTGACAGGAAAATGTTGTAGGTCAAAACTAAACAGAAGCTAATCAAGACTCCAATATGTCTCTTACTGGTTCAAAATACATGTTTGCAGTTTGGAAACTAAAAAATGAAAAGTGCTCAAAAATGCCCTTCTTACACTATAGCCAAATTTTTCTTTATTCATTTTTTTAAAAATGAAAGGGGAATTTCTGACGGCTTCTCCTTTCTTTAGTTAGAGTCGTGCACGGCACTGTACACTCAGTGTGGAAAGAGGAAAAGGGTTTGATGAGAGAACTTATACAGATAGGTGAAACCTAGAACAACGTCACAGTAGGAAACGCATCATCAGAGAGGGGAGGGGACTAGAGCATGAGAAGAAAGCATTTGGGAAAAAACTATGTAAATAAAGTCATCAGTGTAGAGCCAGCTGCCACTTCTTGTTTGTCTCGCAGCGTTACCACAGTATCGGCGTGAGGACTGCTGCTTCCGCTCTGTCTACATTCATCAATGCGAACCGTTACACAGAGATGTTGAAGGGGAGACTTTTCCTTTTTTTAATTTACCTCGGTGCCGACTGAGTTAACCGTCAAGATTGGTGACCACAGTGTGGATTATTATTGTGAAATGAAATTTCTCCAAATGGATACGAACAACAAGACCCTAATACTTCTCCTCCTGATTATCTGCATAAACTCTGCATCAGGTAAATAACAATCTTTTTATTCAATCCTTGTTTTTCTGTTTATATTAGATTTGATATTATCTTGTGTTTAATCAACTACATTTCCACTATTTTATTTGGGCAATAATGCTTAATCGTTTGTCACTGTGGAACAGTTTCAGTCATCACATGTGTATGGGGGAAAAAAAGTTAATCGAGAGCGTCAGAGGGAAGGCTGGGGATTTAGGTTCTTGTTCCGTTTTGATAAGCGAGTCCTACACAGTGGAAACTGGTAAAACTCTGTTCCCTTTACAAAATACCCAGTGTCATCATTATCAGAAATCTGATGAGTGATTTGCAGTATCGCTGTGTGTTTTTTGTCTTCTAAATTTCCTTTTACCCCTCCTGCCCAAAAAGCAAAAAAAGCACTTTTTCAACATTAGATTAGTATGTGTACACAACATGTCTATCAACTTCATTTGGATTTTTTTTTTTGCAATACTGAGCAGTGAATAAGTAAATTAATAATAAATATATTCATTTTTTGTTGTTTCTGCGGCAGGACTGGACATCCCTCCACCCGATGATGTTGTGGTGCAATTTGAAGAGGGTGAGGTGATAGTACATTGGAGTCATCCTGCAAATGCCTCCTCAAACTCCACTTACAATGTTGAAATGGGAAGGTAAGTTTAATTTGAGGTATTTGTCCACTCTTACATAAGAGTTAGCATGCCCTGTTTGTGGACTTCCTTTTATTTGGCAATTCAAATGGTCCTCTATCTCTGATCAATATTTGTTTTCCTTTTAACTGTAACAATAATGAGGCCACTTGAATCACTTCCCACAGAGAAGATTCAGTGAAATCATTTTTTTCACGACTCCTTCCCATTGGTGACCGGTGTCTTCTTTGTTCTCAGGCTCCATGGCGATTGGATCCCGGTGGACAGCTGCACTGAGATCACAACCCTCGGCTGTGACTTCAGCCACTATATTCAAAACTACAACGAATACTACAAGGTCAGAGTTCAGCTGGTGGCAGGAGAAGACAAGTCTAAGTGGATTCAAAAGAAAGTACGCCCTAATGAAAGTAAGCATGGCTGTTATTTTGATATTATATGGTCAGCTGGTCACTCTATAGGGATGTTGTCTGACCTGCCTCTGTCCCCACAGGTACGTTGCAGGCTCCTTCCTTCACCTTGTTGGCGACTTCCAGCTCACTATCAGTCCAAGTTCACCAGAAACCCATTCTGAAGAAGCTCTTCCCCTTTGGGATCACCTACACCATCTACCTGGAGGAGAAGGGGACTGTTAATAAGGTAGTGATCAGAATTACTGCTTTACAGGCTCAATACATTCATTTATATAAGACTGCAGCCACCCTGCTGAATATGTGAATATATCTGCAATTTGGGCCTCCATCTACATGATAATCATGGCCAAAATAATTCAAGATAAAGATAATAAAGGGATATATACAGATATTTTATTAGAAATTAATAGCACTAATAATGATGCTATCAGTCAAATTCATCTTTTTACCGTGTATATTGTGTGCTTTATCTCTACTCTCACAATTAATTGACTAGTAACTAGTAACTTAAGTGACTAGTGTGAGTAATGAGGTGGAGATAATGTAACTGTAACTTTGTAATTAAAACATTTTTTTAAAGAAAAAGATTCAACATAAATGTCACGGTTGTCGTCAATATGAAACTATCACAACACCTCTGAGCTGAATCCCACGCGCTCTGTACAATGCTTTATCTCATGTCGTACTGGATTTTTTTTTTTAACCTACAGAACACCACGGCATACCTGAGAGATGATGTGGAGGAAGATCAGAGGATCAAGATTTTCAGTTCTCTCCAGTGGGGGAGAGAGTACTGTGTCAGCATGATGGTAGAGGGTAATGGAGCTCTCGCCGTCAGCGGTCTGTCCCCTAAAAAGTGTCTGCACCTACCAGAGCAAGGTAAACAAAACCATGATGATGGTGATGGAACAATATCAACTAAACTTTTATTATAAGCACAAGATGCATCAACCCTTATGTCAAAATCCAGCCTCAATGAATTTCTGAGATTTACATCTAAATGTCCATGTATGTTCACTTTCTTAGTGTGGTTGATGGGAACAGCAAAACCACTCTTGCAACATTCTAGGCATAGTTCCCAAAATGTTACACTATTTCTTCAAGACTTAATTTAAATTTTGATATAGGTTCAGCTCTACAGCTCTGGTGAAATATGTATATACACACTATAACTCGCCCTCACACTCTCCTTTTTGTTTTTGCTCCCTCCAGAATGGTACATAATCGCTGTATTGTCCCTGTCGATTCTGGCTGTGCTGGCAATCATCACTATAAGTGCAGGCGTGCTCCTGTGTTACCTGAAACGACCAGAGAAAACACCTGCTGCACTGGTGAGTGCACTATATTACTGTTACATTGCAAAAAAAATAAAGTTATGAAAAATTGTGCTGTCAGCTACAACGAAAGCAGAACTGAAAGTCATTCTTCAGAAGTCATCAGTAATGTTAACTGAACAAACAAAACAATGAAAAACATTGAAAACTTCTATTTTCTTTCCTTTTGCTTCAGAAACCCCCTGCAAGCAACTGGCATCCCCTCAGTGTTGGAGAGGGGGACATTGAGGTTGTGACAGACAAGGGATGGTTCCTGTCCAATAACAGAACAGAAGTGAAAATCTGTGTGAAAGACCCGCTGACCCCCCACGTTACAGTAATGGAGGACGACGAAGAGGAAAACAGGAGGACGAGCATGGACAGCGGAGTCAGCATGGTGTCCAGCCCTGCTATAAAAAGCAGAGGAAGTCCTCTAATGGGTCGAGACGACAGCGGCTGTGGGAGCCTGGGAGGAACGGAGAGCTCCACCAGTAGTCAGACAGATTACCCAGTGTCAGATGAGAGGACCCACACTGACACGGTACAGAAAAGGGAGGACAGCGGTTTGGGGCTGGGCTGTCGGCCCCATTCCACATCCATGAATCTGGACGGACAACAGCACGACGGGCTTCTAAAGGAGACCGTCCTTGGGAGTGATTATCGCACCCAGTGCCCCTCTGCTATGCAAATGAATGACTGCGACAGCGGGGAGGGGTTAAAACTGATGCATTCAGATACAGTTTTGGCCGAAGTGATCACAGGTTACAGGGCCGGACCCCAGGCATGCATCTGCTCAGGGGCGGGTCAGTGCACCTGGTGCCATAAACAAGGTCACAACGGATCTGATGTCAAACAATACAGATCGTTGTGTATAGAAAATGGACCACTGAGCGGCAAGTGCGACTTTGTGGACTCTTACAAAGCCGGGTTTGCATTTTCAAGTTATTCTAAAAAAACACAAATGGACTCTATCATGAATGACTTTGAAAACACTTTTACACAACTAGGGGAGAGCTTCCCTCTGCTGACAACTCTAGTTGACAAAGAGCATGACTTAAACATGAACAATGTGTCTCTCTCGCTATGTGACGTACAGCTGACAACCGACTGACACAGAATGGAGCGTAACAAAGCTATTTATAAAAACCAAGCTGACATAACCTGCTTGAGAGGTGCATTCGGGTAAAAAAAAACTCCCTTCTCCCCACCACACGGCACACTTTCTGATTCCTGAAATAGAAGCCTTTCTTAGTATTTGGGGAGTTTGTTTCAGATATTTCGTGAAAACTGGGAGAAATGTAGAGAGGAAACACAGCGTTCAGTTTGTGTGCGTGGGAAGGAGAGACCACACACAGTTTAACCACACAGCTGTGGCTGTTAGTCTGACTGGCGGGACCTTACACAGTTGGGGATTTGAATGTCAAAAGCCTCAGTGAGTGCTGCCTCACTGGGTTTATTTACACCTGACTAAAAGACCGTATACCGGAAGTGAAACTTTATGAGGGAGAGCAATGCAGAGAAACTGTTTGACAGTTGCGTGCTTTTGGGCATTTTGTTATTACAGTCAATAATGGACCCACGCATAGCATGACGGATCGTTTTTAGACACATCATTCTACCACCAATGATGTAACAAACACTTTAATGCACTGTATATTTGTGAAGACATTTTTTCAGAGTTTGTTTTTCTACATAATCAACAACTGACTGTCATATGTCTGTCTTTACATGTTTTAACTATTTATTAAATGTTATGAAAAACATTATTGTGTAGTAGTGCTGCTTTGCCTCTGTTATGTGTGACTGAAAGAAAGTCCTCTTGGAATATTAGGTACATTTCATACAAAAAAACCCAATCAGTAAACAAATACCATGTAGATTTTTTAGAAACCATGACTCAACAAACACAACACATAAAATACATACTGGAAAAAACCCATTACATATAGCTTCATTGTCACTGGGATCCCCATATGCAAATTCTGTACAGGAACCAGAGCAGTGGTTTCAGGGCCTAAAATAAAGACTTCCTCTCTCTGCCTTTCGCTCTATAGCCCCCGCTCTGAATCGATATCAGGGGTCTGGGTTATTATCACAGATAATGAACGTTGATCTCGGTGAAATGCTACCGCTCACACCAGCTGTTGGGTGACATGACACTCTTTATCTCTTAATGACGCACTTGTGATCACGCTAAGAAGGTCATATGACCTACTTCTCCATGTGCAGCATCAAAAGCAGGGGGAAGTGAGAAGGGTTTTGGCTAGTCCTGTAAAAGTTGAGAAAAAATCCTTGATGTGATGTTACAGTACATCACATGTTTTTGCAGTACTCGTTCAATGATAATTATAGTTCATCTTCATAATGGCCCTGATGTAAAAATTGTCTGGTGAGACGATACTGCTGCCCTCTGTGCAATGAACCCTGTGACCTACCAAGTTCCTATGAGGTTAAATAAAAACCCTGCTTCCTTGTTGGTTGATACTTAATGCTTCTTTGTGGCACAACCAAAATGAGATTTTGATGCAAGGTCCCTAATTAGCCTAGCAAATAAATAAAACAGATGAACAAAACCAATAAAATACCTGATAAACAATAATCACAAAGGGAGTAATTCAGAGAAAGTTATTTTTAACATTTCAGCTACATATGGGTGTCATACGATTTATACTAATCATTAAAACTGGTTGTGGCCTGTTTTAGTGTTGTTTCCTGACATACATGCACACACACACGCACACATGCCTCAAGCTTTCTTTTCATTTTGTGCATTTTGTACATCTAACCTATGATTGCTTTTGACTCAATGCAATTGTTGACCTTCGCTCACCTTTCTGTAGGAAGTTCTTAACAGAAAAACATCACATACAGAGAAATGTGTTTTGGTTTCTTTAAAGGAAAAAGAATGAGACATACAAGTTGTGTCAACCATAGAAAGTATCAAAAAGGTTGTAGAACGTGAACATGAAAGGAACTCCCCCACTGCTTACAAGAAAAATGATCTGCTCACTTTCTGCGGTTTAGTTGTTGATATTCTGCCTTCGCCTCAAAAGTTCTTCACACGAGCAACACCATACATGCATCTGTTTTTCTCTGTGTGTGTTGGCGTGCGTGCATTTTCAAAATTAAACCCTTTGAAACCACAATTTGGCAAACTCATCAGTTCTTCATGACAAATAACAAAATCTGGCATACAAGAATACA